>OZ057414.1:116910901-118365901 GCA_964056705.1 Troilus luridus | reverse complement strand
GTCAGTTAAACCTCAACACTTGGACCCCATTATAAGACCTGAAGAAGATCTGGAATGTGGATCGAAACGTTGGCTTTCCGATAAACAGCTCTTCCTATTAAAGGGACTTTTTTTTTTACTTTCACCCGAACAATATTCTTTCTCAAAAAAATTATTGGTTTCTGTGCGGCAGTCAATGGCAGGAATAATTCATTTCTCTTTTCTAGCCCGAAGTGTAACGTACACATCCGATTCGTACCGCAGGGATCTAGAAACAATTCAACAAGAACATATCAAAATATAACCTGCATTGGTTAATCGGAAGGAATCTATACTCATCACGACATCGCATCATGTTTCACGACAGACTGTAAAGAAATTAATCGAGCTAGGTTACGAAGTCCTCCTATGCCCACCTTATTCGCTAGACATATGTCCAACAGATTTCCATCTGTCCAGAAATTTTGGAAGCTTCCCTAAAGGTAACTTTTTATAAAAACGATTCTCAAGTCAAAATCGGTGTTCAGACTTTATTTCATTACAAAATTCTCAATATTTCAATTCTGGGGTTGAACACTTGAAAACACATTGGGAAAAATGTAAAGAAAATGAGAGTAAATATTTTGATTTCGTTCAGTAATTTTACCTTCTTTTGAAACCGGACATTTTATATTACGACCCATTACAAACAGGACATTTTGTAAAATGTTAAACCTACCATAAATAATAATGCATTATACGGCAAAAGTTAAAAATATACTAAAAGGCAAAGTTTCAAGCCTCACCATATTTACATATATACCTTTTTCTTTATTTTTCATATTGTGTCTTACTGTTTACCTTCCCATTTCTCATACTCTTTGTATTTCTTTACATTATCCCCTTTCTGTACACATATTCTGTTATTTTGTTATTCATATATATCTTTAATAATCTATCCATCGCTATATTTCTTTACTTACTATAAACTCTATGTGTTATTCTATTCTTTCTTGCTACTGCAATGTTTTTTATAGTTATTTTCGGTTTTTATATCTTAGCCCTGAAGATGGCATACACCGTAGGCCGAGACGTCGACACTATTAAATAATGAGTTAACCTTATTTTAGTGTTATTATTTACTGCACCCCCAGACCAATTCTATCCGGCTTTATAATCTTCTAGTCAACTATTTTCTCCTCTTTCACGAATTACAGTAAGGACCGTATACAAGTTTCCTTATACACGACCTTTTCCCCTTGTCGAGTTGTCTCTACCACTGCCACTTATACCTCTAATGACTATGATTAGAATTGTTTATGATCGTATTGTTTTCAAATTTATTATAATTTTTAGTAGTCAAACCTCTTTGTCTGACGTTGATATGCTGCTTTCACTTGTCTACGTCCGTTCTATTTATGGTATGAATTCAAATCAATTAGGGACTATGACTTTAACAAATTTATTCAGTAAATTACGGGTATTTAGAAGGTTCAGCGACTCTACAACTAAAGAATAAATTGATTTTAGTGATAAGAATCATTTTGCAGCCATCTTATTATACCAGAATCATTTATCATTCGACATCTCAGGAACCTAATTCGGAAGCTTGACTGATTGTGGCCGAAAATACGATTGAGATACTTCATCATTTCGATGTCTGTCATTCTGGACTTGCCAAAAGAAATATGGCACCAATACCAAGAAGTAGTTTAACAATAAGGTTCACTCGCCTTTTATAATAGTATATTTTTAACTTTCGTAGTTAATACATTATTATTATTGTAGGTTTTGCATTTTACAAAAAGTCCTGATTGTAATGGGTCGTTTCATATGAAATGCCCGGTATCAAATTAAGTTATTTAGTAAGATTACTTAACGAAATCAAAATATTTACTCACATTTTTCTCAATGTGTTATCATAATATATAAGTGCTCAACCCCAAAACTGAAAAATTGAGAATTTTCTGATGAAATTAACTTGAGAATCGTTTTAATAAAAAATTACCTTTAGGGAAGCTTCCAAAATTTCTGAACATATGGAAATCTGTTGAAGATATGTCTAGCAAATAAGGTGGGCGTGGGAGGACTTCGTAACCCAGCTCGTTTAGTTTCTTCACAGTCTGTCGTGAAACATGATGCGATGTCGTGAAGAGTATAGATTCCTTCCGATTAACCAATGCAGGTTATATTTTGATATGTTCTTGCTGATTTTTTTTCAATATCCCTGCGGTACAGAGTGAATGTGATCGTTTCATCTCTGACTAGAAAAGAGAAATTAATTATTCCTGCCATTGACTGCTTCTCAGAAACCAATTATTTTTTTGAGGAAGAATATGGTCCAAGTGGAGGTAAAAAAAATCCTTTAAATAGGTAGAACTGTTTATCGGAAAGCCAACGTTTCGGTCTACATTGCAGATCTTCTTCAGGTCTTATAATGGGGTCCAAGTGTTGAGGTTTAACTGAATCCATTATAAGACCTGTAATATGGGTCGAATCTTTGGCTTTACAATAAACAGTTCTCTCTATTTAAGAGATTTTTTTTTACCTCCATATAGGTAAAACTCCGGTGTTTCTGTATGGCAGTCTATATATATATATATATATATATATATATATATATAAGGTCGACTCAAATTATTACAAAAAAAAAAAGATAATTATTTTGGACGAAAATTTGCTTTTGGCTACGGCGAATGGTCCGTTCGTTACATCACCCTTCCCTGAACGCGTTTGTAATGTTTCATGCAGCTTGGGCTAACGAGTGTCCAAGTTATAATAAAAAAAATACACCAAAATCACGTGTTTTCATGGTACTATTTGATGGCATACTAAACAATGTTCATTCAATTTTAGTGATAGCAAATATAATAAAAAAAGTGACGATTATATCTGTAACCATAAGCATAGTCTGTAAGCACAATCTGTAAGAATAAGCATACTAAACAATAGAAGTTCACTAATTCCACTTCGAATTTTAGAAATAATAAAAACAGACATTTTATATGAAACAAACCAATAGAAAATAGTAATTAACTAATTAACTTCCCTAACTATAAATAACTAACTTCCTCAGTGACCAAACAGAAACCGCGACCCGAAGACCTCTGCAGACCTTGCCTAACTCGGTTCCCATCGATGTCTTCACAAGCTGTGGGATATTTGCATTACGAAACTAGAACATAACAGCTTGGAAATGAGGAGCTGCAATCAGGGCCATTTTAGCAGCCATTAAAAAAAAAAAGATCAATAACAATCATCTGCAGTTCTTTGTTTGAAAAAAAAATCGATACTGAAATATTCACTCGATATACTTACATCATGATTGTATATTCTGCAATGAGCACTTGATAAAGAGTATTATTTTTTATTTTCATTTAGAAATATATTTACAACCGATAGACAACAATAAATAATAACAGAAGAGAAAAATCGATTCTTCGTTTTATATATATATTTTTTTAAATGTATTTATTGAAATTGACAACTGTATATTGAATACATCAAGTAAATATAATGAAAGATAAATAATGTCCCGAGATAAAGGCAAGTAGATAAATACCCAGTGGCAGTACTCAAATAAAAAGTTCAACTTAGGGTCATCTTCTTTTCAGACGCCTCGGAGGATTATCAGCAATTGAAGAGGTTGCTAGGTTTGAAACTAATGCGCTCGTTTTATTAAAAAAATCATGCATTTTTTAAATTAAAAAATAATAAAAGTCGATCATTTCATCCTTTGTCAAATTAATCAAACACAGATCGACTGTGGTTTTGGAAGGTCCTCTTGTAGTACAACCTTCACAAGCTATGAAGAAAGGCCAACTTGTCCAAATAATTTTCCTGTATAATGATAAAAAGTAATAAAAAATACTCACGTAACCAAGAAATGAGCCCATGGTAGAGACTGTACTGTTTCATGGACAACGGGTCTGCAAGGAGGTGATTTGTCCTAGATCCCGCTCAACCGCCAGATTTTTCCCCCTTATTTTGGTTACCCTATTTTTATAACATTTTATAGAGGCTGGGTGAGCCACAGGAGGGTACTAGATTCTATATGATCCATCACCCGCTACAAACAGACTAAATAATAGTCTTGCCTGCAGATGGATTTGAACCAGGAATTCCGGCAAGGCAAAACTGTGGAAAAATCCAAAAAGCAAAGACGTCTCTAATATATTGGAAACACCAACCAGTCGACGTTTGGCAGAAGAAAAAGTTCAAAACCTCTCACGTCAACATTCCTAACAGAGGGAGTTGTTTGTAGAACGTCTTGGAGCAAGGTTGCTCTCTCTGATGAGTCTGTTCATCTATTAGGTCACATCTATAGTCCATACGGATTCATCAAATAGAGAGAACAACTTTGCTCCATTACCAGTCCATCATATTAGACTATTTATTATTATATCACCAAGAATTAATTAAATCAACAATTAAATAAAACTGCTGTTCCTAAAAATCTATTACTTATTCGTTGATCATAGCTAATGCAATATAAACATTCTATGATATATTGCGAAGTAAGTGATTAATGATAAATTGATCAATTCTTTGGAACTTGTAAGTACACCCTATCCTATTATACTTACACGTGACATTTTACATTAATTTTAGTGTGCTATTTAATATTTTCACTAAAAGATTACTTTTTCACTATCAGGGTATGAATATGAGACTAACCTAGTCTCGAAACGTCGCCTAAGAAGTTGAAATAACTGACTGAAACTCGAGAACCATAAACAATATATCTATATATATATATTTTTTATTTTTTTCTTTTTTTTCTTTTTCTTACTTGATACTGCAAAGTTTTATTTAGTTATTTTCTGTTTTCTTTCTTAGCCCTGAAGGTGGCCTACACCGTAGGCCGGAACGTTGGCATTATTAAAAAATAAGTTCTTCTTATTTATGTGTTATCATTGACTGCACCTCCTGACCTATTCTATCCATCATGAAAACAAATCATGTATCCGAATATTTTTTTTAGTGAAATTTGGTACCTGTTACGAGTTGAAGGTTATTTCCTCTACTTCCCGTTATTCACCTGAGCTAAAAGTAATGAGTGAAACAGGAAATGCCAAGGTCGACGAATATGAAAGACGATCCATTTCTTTCCCGTCAAAATATAGCCTTTCTCTCCCTTCTCATCTATCACCAGTAGCTTAATTAAATGTTCTTAATACATTTATTCATTTATTATTTATTTATTTTATCGTTATGTTTTATAATGTTATGTTTTATGTTCTTAAATATATTTTGAAAATTCTAATTGATGCCAGAATAATCATTTAAGATGATTCCTCAAATTATTATTTCTTCAAACGTCTTAACTTTATTCTGAATTGGATTCTTTTCCAGAGGTTGGTTGTGTCTTTATCAATTTACTCATTGATTAAACCATCACAATATTAACCTTAAATATATACAAATATATTCATTTGAAAAGAAAAATATATACAGTGACTTAAATATATACAGACTTAAATATATACAGTGTATCTATGTTAAGTCAGTACCAAAAGAATTATAATGAATATACTTTAATAATACAATTTGAAATAAGATTGATGATTTAATATATACTAGAGAAGTACGCTTAATGATTCAGATGTAATAGAGGTTTGCCATAAAATACATAACAGAACTTAAATTAACTTACCAGTGAAACAGGAGTAGATTACGTCTATAGGCAGGTCTTCGGCCTGGCCAATTATAACAAAAATTATATGCTGTATCATATAGAACAGTCTCAAATTTAAAAACAATTGCCATTTAAATGTTTCTATATAGAATCATTATATACATTGAAAGAAAAAAAAAATACACAAAAAACTTTCAACCGAGAGAAAAAAAAATAGTTATTACCTTAGAATATTGGTACATTGTTCCGAAATTCATGCTTAATTTCACAAACTGAATCTTCCAAATTCTTTTCAATATTATTAGAAATAATTTGATTGCTTAAGGAAAAAGTGTGGCCTCGAATATTTAGAACGGTCTAGCATATGGAAAATGGAAGATACCTATATTGCAAACAATTTTTTTTTTCATGAGAAGCGAGGGATGGTTGACTGGATGATAGATGTAAGGAAGAAAATAGTTGGGGGTGCAGTCAAATAAAACACTAAATAAGTGGTTACTTATTTTAATTACGTGCCGACGTTTCGACCCACTTTGTGGGTCATCTTCAGGGCTAAGAAAGAAAAACAGACAAAAGTTTTATAGTTCTGTTATTTTGTCTGTTTTTCTTTCTTAGCCCTGAAGATGACCCACAAAGTGGGTCGAAACGTCGGCACGCAATTAAAATAAGTAACCACTTATTTAGTGTTTTATTTGACTGCACCCCCAACTATTTTCTTCCTTAATTTTTTTTTTTCTTTTCAACTATCTTGAATCTTAAAAACATGTACCTTAATATTTTGATTCATAAGAGATAAAGGATTTTCTGATGGTAAGGAATGTCTGGAAAATAATTTTAACCTATTTTTTTTTTCTTTTAGCCAAGGAGAATACAATAAAGCTTGCGAAACAAATTGGTAGAGCCGTGAACGGTTGAGGTCAGGAAGTGTGCGATAATTCTGAACAACTTGTATTTCAAATATTTTAAAGTTTCGACCTTAACATTTGGCCCGCTCTGATACTAAGACTTGTGAAACATTTGCGTTTAAAGACGCTAATCTTAAAACACTAATATAGGGTGTTATTAGTAATATATAATATGCTTACATAATATCTAAAAATATTTCATAAGTATAAATTGGCTTCGAATTCTAGACCTTGGAGAGCTATAGTCAGTTTATATTTGGAGTTACCTGTTAGTTACATCACAATTATTTTATAGCTATAGTTAGTTTTCAATATGGACTTTGTCCACTACTATAAGGAATGTGTGTAAATAAATACATATTTGGGTATTCAGAGCGGATGACCACGCCGATAAAGGCACACTTGCTTACAACAAACCCACAGATTGTGAGTTCACCTCCCGATCACGAGATTCTTCGAGTCATGCCATGTGAGGGCTGTTGCCTACTGGAGGTAACTCACCACGACTGGGCGTAGGAGAGATTGGTGTACTATCGGAAACCTCATTGTGGTTTTTCGGTAAGTAATAAAATAACCATCTAAAGGTTTGGACTGGGGACGACTCTTTTCTTGGAAAGAAATATAGGTTCTCGTGCGCTTGAGGACTCTGAACAGCCCTAATCCTTGGATCAATACCAATTTGTAACTGACCTTGAACTCAATGGTACCTCTGTGGGAAGAAAACTGGTGCATTGATCCCAAATAAACTGGTTATGGACCTGCACCATAGAAATCATTGTCAAGGTTTGGAGAGCCCCAACTGGCCTTCTGTACTCCTAAGAAATCCATGGTATACATCGACAACCTAATCACAATGTATACTAATTCACCAAGTTGACATATATTATTCGAAATGTTTAGATTTTATAGTTTAAAAAACTAAATAAATAACTTTTTCAAGGGTTGGGATACAGTAATAAGACAAACAAAAACAAATGAATATTGCGTGGGAAGGTACTTTCAAGGTATGCTAGAATTATCGTCAGTTAATTCAATACCGGCAGCTCTCATCTGAAGCGCCGGCCATAACGAGAATATCTTTTAAATTGAAGAAAATCTTTGTTAATTAATAAATCTTATCAATTAATAATAGTGATTACATGATGTAGTTAGTTATGAATTAATTACAATTACTAATTGGCTTACATTATAAAATATGTAATCTCAAAAGAGCATATTCTATGACTATCTTCTTACCTGCCTTTAGGTAGAAAGTGATGTGCAAAATAACTATGTTTTTCTTTCAATTATTTAACAATCAGCTTTCTAAAAGATAAAAGATACAAGATTTTATTATCTATACATATTATAAAACAAAGTCCTTGGCCGCGTCTGTCTGTTGGCAGTAAACTCAATAACAACTGGGCGGATTTTCATTCGGTTTTTACCAATAGATAGAGCTATTCACTAGAATGGCTTTAGTATATAATTTGTCAAGGTTTTGTGTAGATTGATTGGAATAAAATATAATTATCGGAAATGTAGGGAAAATTATAGCCTCTAGGGACGTTTCGTCGATAATACTGCTTAATCCCTTTGTCATATAACGAAGCAATGCATGGCGGTATATTCCTCTTTTATAGATCTACAAAAAAATCAGAGGTAGCATATATCTGTCTTTTAAGGACAGCTTACTATATGTACCAAAATTTATCTTCTAAAAAATTGATAACGTTCAATGCGGTAATTTGGAAAGCTATTTAGACGGATAGAGTATTAAACCTTATTAACTTATAAACTTTAGTTACCTTAAGCATTTCATGCGCATTATTAGAATATTTTATACCATATAATTTAAATTGCATGTAAAATTTAACAGGTATGAAAATAACTTCGTAAATAAATTTATGTTTATAATATCTACAATATAAAATACATTAGACAGACAATACATGTGGGCATAATATGCCTTATTACCCGTGAAAAGCCGGGGCGGGTCGCTAGTCTTATCATAAACAAAACAATATCGAAATTATAAATAATGCATTACGAAAATTATATATCTGGTGCTCACATCACACTTACGGATCCGCTCATTTCGAAAAATTCAGATTTTTTTTCCTAAATCTCTTATACGGTTTATTTATGGGTAGAACATTACGTAGGCTGCTGAGTTTCTGATCTTTAGGTTCATACTTCAAGACCGGCTATGGCATATAAATTATTTTGTTAACAGCCGTACATCAACTCTCAGGTGTTTGAATAAATTATAACCTTAACTGGGTTATAAGCTTAACGCGTCTAACATTCGCGTTGAAAAGAGTTAAATATACAAAGTGAGAGTTTTGAGAGCAATAATGATGTTAATCTTAAAGCTTCCCTAATATCTAAAACTATTTGTTTAAAAGTTTGAATTGGCTTCGAATTTTAGGTCTTGGAGCGCTATAGTCAGTGTATCTTTGGAGTTACACTTAGTTTGTTGTTCATTAATTTTTTTTTAAATGTATTTATTGAAATTTACAACTGTATATTACATCAAGTAAATATAATCAAAAATAAATAATGCCCCGAGATAAAGGCAAGTAGAGAAGGTCACGAGGCCAACTTCTTTTCAGACGCCTCGGTGAAACTAATGGGTTTCAGTGGAAATGAAGTTTGTCATGAAAAGATTGATATCGGATACGGGCCAAATCAGCAGCAAATGAAATATTAAGGTCATTATGGATTACTTTGTTCGTAACAAAGTAAGGAGCATTGAGGATTTTACGAAGGATTTTGGATTGTAAGGATTGGATACGAGAGGAATTCGATGGCTTAATGGAGCCGCAAAGTTCTACTCCTTAAGTCCAGATGGATCTTATGATGGTCATGTAGATGAGTCTTTTGTAGTTAATTGGGAGGTTAGAGCCTTTGTCTAGTAAATGTTGAAGTAGCCTGAAACGGCAAGCTGTTTCTTGTCGTTTCAGTATGCTTATTCAATTGACGTATCTTTTTTATGTTACTATGGCTAAAAGGACCATGATACAATGGTATTCATAAATTTTGCCTCTACAGTTAGGGGGGCCTCCACTTTATTCCCCAAACCGAAAAAGGCCCGAACTATGGATTCTTAACTCCCTTTAAAAAATTATAAGGCCGCCTGACGTGATGCGTAATTTACCACAATAGACACAATTACGACTCGAATTAATGAAATACTGCTTATTTTTTACAAAGTTGAGCGTGGTAGATCATTACGTAGGGGGCCTGGCTACTGATCTGTATGTCCACACTTCGAGACTGGCTGAGACAGCTGAATAATTTCGCTAGCAGCTGTAGGCTCTGCATAACTTCACCCTTAATTTATCTTATCCTCAAACTTGTTTAGCATTCGAGTTAAAAGGTGTTAATCTGAAAACACTAATAACAGAGTTTTACACCAATAAAGATGTTAATCTAAAGTAAATTATACCTGAATATACCTGAATATATTTCCAAAGTTTAAATTTACTTCGAATTCTAGGTCTTAGAGAGCTACATTCTGTTTGTTGTTTATCCATTTAATGCCACTTTAAGCTACAAAAGGGGAGTGGAGTGGCTCAGTGGTAGAACACTGAGTTGCCATGCCGAAAACCGAAAATGTTATAAAAATAGGGTACCCAAAAAATGGGGGGAAATCTGGCGGGTGAGCGTGTCTTAGGACAAGTCCCCTCCTTACAGAACTGTTGTCCATGAAACAGTACAGTATCTATTATGTACTGAACCCCAGACCCTTTCACGGGCTGTAGTGGTGCAGGTTTTTATTTTTAAAGCTATAATAGCTAATCAGACAATGATACCGTGGGAGTCCTACATGTTGTCTACCCTGGTATAATTAGGATACAAATCTTTAATGAGCACCTGTTGTGTATTGGATATCGATTGTCGATTACGTACTTTTGATTCGATGTATGTATTATGAGCCATAACTGAGGTTATATTAGGTTACTCACGCACATGTTTTGTTTCTGTATTTAAATTGTTAAGGTGTGGTTAATAAATGGTTTATTATTATCAGGTAAATAGTGATGTTTGTTCGTTTAACGTCACTTTATGCTGCTATGGCTAATCGGACGATGCTACAGTGGGAGCTCTAAATTTTGCATACCCAGGTTTAATTAGGATAGGGATTTTTAACGAGTATCTGACATCGTACAGGCTCGGGACCCCCGTTTAACGTCCCTTCCGAAGGACGGCGTAACTAAGGATTTTTTACTCCCTTAAAAAAATCCTAGGGTCACCTGCCGGGCTACGAACCCGCGATCTTCTGCTTAGTAGTTTGTTACGCTAACCACTAGAGCACAGGTGACCTTAAAAAAATAAATACTGATGTGTAATATAAATGTGTGATATAAATACTGATGTGTTTCATTTGTTTTGTTAAGACATTACAGCACCTCAAACCGCAAAGGCTCGGGACCGCCATTTTACGACTCTTCCAAAAGACGGTATTACTAAGGTATTTATTCCCTTTAAAAAATCCTAGAGCCACTACCGGGCTGCGTTATAAGTTATTATTCATTATTCTCTCCTTATACACTAAGTATCTGGGGCATGTCCATCCTCTAAATTAGTGGGGGAGGGGAAGCCTGGCGATGAGCGTAATCCTAGTCAAATTGCCTTCTCGCTCTATCATATCAGGACATTCCTTACCATCTGGTGAATAGTACACACTTAATAGGTTCTAGCGATACATATATAAACGTAATATCAGGATAAGGAGTAATATAAGATTTAATTAGTCTGTAAAGAATAATTACAATAATTAATAAAAGAAAATGGTTATAAACAATAATACTCAAAAAGAAATACAAAACAATAATTAACTATATACATGTAAAGAATAATTAACTTACAAGATAAACATTCTGCCTAAATAGATTCACAAATTACACATAGCATTCTAATAATGGTTACTCAGCAGCAGGGTGGTAGTCACGGCAACAAACAATTGATATCAGACCGTTAGTCAGGGAACTTACACATATTTTTGTATAATCGTACTAATATTATAAATGCGAAAGTTCGTATGTATGTTTGTCTCTCTTTCACGCAGAAACTACTGAACGGATTTGGATGAAACTTTACAGTAATATAGGTTATACATCAGAATAACACATAAGCTACAATTTATAATGATTTTGTGTAATTTGGTCATAATAAGTACTAGGTTATAACACATTCTCAATATTACCTCCAACATATGGTCAGTAGGTAATCCCGGTTATTTAATTCAATTGTTAAATATTGTTAGCACCGCTACAGGGCTTTCCCTGAGTAGCTTCCTCACGAGTTTCTTAGGCTACATCTACATTGGATCCGGTGTGATACGATGAGACGTCGCTAGCAAACCAAATGACTGAAATATATCGAGAGTTATAACATTTGGTTCTTTAAATTTATAAAATTAAGATTATTTATTAATTATTTTTAATACATTTATATTTTACAATAATGTACAGTAAAATATGCATAATGTATACACCCCAGCATCGTATGTGATAGAATCACGTCGTACCGAATCGGATCCAATCTAGGTGTAGCCTTACTCGCAAAATCTACATATTTTCGCTGAACAAAACAAATCAAGTAACATAGTTCACTCCTCACTGCTGCCGTACGACAAGTGAAACCGTTATACTAAGTAAGTAATCCTTTTCAATAAATTCAATAACATTACATACTAATCCTTGAATGACACGAACAAAAGTAAACTTCTGTCCGTCCCGTTTGTTAATCAGTGTCAATGTATGTTTCACGGCTGCGCTGATCCGTCTGTGATGAAATTTGATATGGATAATCTCAAGCCTGAGGAAGGACATAGTCTACTTTTTATCAACACACCACACAGGCGAAGTTTATCTAAAACTGTAACCTGATTGACTAACACACCCAGCGGTCAACGCACAGCAGAAGCCACTGAACTTAGCATCTTGAGATTCGCAGATAGGTTCTTTGTATAGCTTCAATGAGCACTAAGAAAGGAATTTGGACAATTCCACCCCCAAGGGTTTCCCCCTTAATATAATAGGGGTTCAAGGATTGTATGTAATCCGTAAGTTTTGAAGTTGAAAATCTGAAATTTCGGATGTACGAGTAACTTAAAAGAAAAATAGAGTAGTTAAAAAAAAAATTTGAATTATTTATTTAAAATGATCTGTCACGAAACTTTGTGTGGCAGACCAAATTACACGCGAGCAAAAGCTAGTTTTTTAATAAAAATGAAAGCTTTCTGCAATAATTGTTTTATTAAATAATTGCTATTACGAAGTAGCTACACCACGGAAGTTTATATTTCTTGAACCAATGATTATTATTTAATGTTGATTACATAAAATCCTTTGATTGTGGCCGCTCGGTTCTCATCATAATGTTCCACTAGAGGCTTGCAATAGACTATACAAGATCGTAAATATCGTCATGGGATTTAACCTTAAGTATTCCTTAGATTATTTAGATGTTTTCGTAAGAGTCGGTACCCATCTCAGCTCTTCGATTAATGTTGAATAATCTAGAGGTACCTAGAGCTGGGAGGCAGTACTGGACCAGATCCGCCTCTCGCAACACCCTAGCATGGCAACACACGCTCTTACAACAGCACGAATACATTAACAGTTCATAATATTACGTAAATAAAACAATTTACATATCTTGCGTGCCAGGTTAATTAATATGCTCTTAATTAACCACTGATTAAATGTTTTCACCGATAACTCTTGATAGGCTATTGGTTTCGAGCCTGTATTTAAAGAGTTATAAAAAAAAACAACTATATAACTACAGCCTATTGTACCACTGTCTTGGGTTCAGTACATGGTAGAGACTCTACTGTTTCTATCCCGACGTAAACTATGTTTATCCCTTATATAAAAAACATCCAAACGTTTATTTTTCGATTATTTTATATTGATTTAATTATTTGATCTGTTTGATACTTTTCTGAAAAATTAAATAATACTCAAAGAAAACTAGTAGATGTACTAAGAAGGGGTATTCTAAGGTTATGGAACAGGTTATGGAAAATCAACTGACCTTTATATTACCCTAGGATTTGAATACTTATAATAAGAATACAATTCATTTTTATTCTATTAATTTTGATATTATAATAAACTTATGTCAATAATACAATTTATATTCATACTATTTTATTATTTGACTTTCCAATAAATTATCGTTACAAGGACCCATGTTCAGTTGGTCATACAGTGGTTAAATATAAAAACTGACTTCTGACGGTCGTAAAACCACAGAGACAATGTTTCAACAAAAGCGTTTGAAGGTTAAATATATATATACATTTTATACCCACACACTAGGTAGCGGAGTGGTTCAGTGGTAGAGCACCGAGTTGCCATGTCAAAATCCTGGTTCAAATCCCGCTGCAGGCAAGACTTTTATTCAGTCTGTTAGCACCTGGAGGTGGGTTATATAGGATCTAGGACCCTCCTGGAGCTCACCTAGCCTCTAAAAGTGGTTACCTAAAATAAGGGGAAAAAATTTGTGGTTGAGCGTGATTTAGGACAAATCACTCCCTGCACAACCGTTGACCATGAAACAGTACTGTCTCTACCATGTACTGAACCCCAGACCCTTCACGGGTTGTAGTGGTACAGGTAAAAATACCCATACACTATACACATTCCATCTACGTCCATCACAATTGTTGAGGAACCTTGAGTTGAATCAAAGTAAAAGTGATTCATTTCTTTTCTTTAGAATCATATCAGTTTACTATTTTTTTCATATGTCGTCACCTTTCCATAAACTTGTTTTCTTGTCGATGAACCGTGGCATCAAGTGACATGTCCCTTGTCTCTTGCTATTAACCATAGCAGCATAAAGTGGCGTTAAAATAATTAACAACAAACAACCTATCATTTGCTTAGTAAAAGATTTAGTAAAATCTTGAAAAATGACTTACTTTCTTTTCTAAGGAGTGATTAAGAGAAAGGATAGACGAAAGTAGCAAACACCAAGTTAATAAAGCAATACTTGCAGTTGTAGTGAAAGTAGTTGCACCTCATCTTGCCCTCTTGAATATTTATAAAAAGTTTTTTAAATAAGAATAACATTGTGCGAGCTTCACTTGTTCGTTTGGAACGTGCACAATCCAAACACGATTAATTGGAACAGATAATGACTAGGCTTAGATGTATTTTACATGCATGCACACACACACACACACACACATATATATTTATAATGTCGATTGATTCAAATACTGAATTTAGTGGATGTCGAAATAAAACTAAAAACTGAGTTTCTCTCTGTAAAAAAAGTTTGTTTTAAATAATTTAATTTATTGATATTTACAACTATAATATTATTATAACAAGTAAATCTGCTAATATGTACAATATGACATGAAAAACACTTGTGGAGAAACTACCCATCGGTAGCACTCCAATAAAGTTCTACAGTAGATGGTCTCGAGGCCATCTTCTTTTCAGATGCCTCGGAGGGTTATCAGGAATAGTATGGGAAGCAAGTTGAGAGACTAGCGGATTCAAGTGTGTATGGAGCTTGTTATGGAAGGATAGGTATTTAGTTTGGGCCAAATCAGTAACATATGGGATATTAAGATCAAGATGGATGAGCGTAAAAAAAAAGTAAATTTATTTGTAACTCAACAATAATTTCTTGTAACTGATTTACAAACTCATTTTCTATACAGTCTTACCTGTAAAAAAAGAAACAACATTTAAAGTTAACGTTTTACACACCTTTTACAAAACTGTTGTCTTTTAAATTACTAACAAAAAATAGGAATAACCTCTCCTGTCCTCCCCTCACAGCTGTTACCATGGTAACCGTATCAGTCCCATTCAAATGAAAGGCGTTTAGTGTACGTTCGTCTTTTACATATATATATATATTTATATATACATACATAAGAAAAAATACAAAAAAGTTAATCCTTCCGTACTAATTGTATTGGTTGAAGACTTTTAACTTAGGAACGAAATATCTAAAATTCCATGTTGTTTTTAATAAAGTCATATTTGGAGTTGTATCATGTTTGATCTTGAAGCTTTATGGCAATAATGACATAAGTAAAATAAAAAAAGTTTCAAGCTTTAAAAAAAAATCTAATGATCAATTAAAAGAATTGTTATACCATCACTGGAGTAGGAATGCTTTACTTTACCAATACCCAATTTTTTTTTAAACTAACATGGAACTTTCAAGTACCTCTATTCAAAAAATAGATTTTTTTAGTTAAGACCTCGTTCTTTTGAAGGAACGATATGGTAGACACGCCTCATATGTATTCAAAAAAGGCACAAATTTTCAGTTTTTGGGTTGATGAAATAGTTTTTCTTTAGTGGTGTAAAAAATTTGTGTAATCGGAAGAAGAATTGTTGTGTATACTTGATGTTTACACCCAGGAGAACCCCTAGATCTTATTTGATCCATCTCCGGCTGCAAACAGACTAAATAAAAGTCTTGCCTGCAGCGGGATTCGAACCAGGATTTCTGACATGGCAACTCAGTGGTCTACCACTGGGGCACTCCGCTCTAGTGTACAGGTTCAGGTTAATAATTTCATGACGAACCGTTGAAGAAGTCTAAATGAGAAAGGGAGCGCTTCCTGCACAACCCGGCGCGAACAGGAACCGAGATCCCTTGACTAGATTGAAGACACGGAGGAAGAGTGTAATTATACAAGCAACAGATAATTAACTTTCATCTTATGCGCTCCGTAAACACTGATTAGGAGTGGCGCGTTATGATTGCCGGCTCTTACCAACGAGGTTGGAATGGCGTTGTCTCCTCGTGGTATGCGAGTCGTCTGAGTGAAGAGAAAAAACGAAGTGGCATTCCACTGTGAGGGGGTGACTTTTTATACTCAGGAAATCCGACTTCCAAATATGAGATCAGGTTTTAACATATTTTGGCACACTTCCAGATCCAGTATGAAAGGTCCAGAAATAATAGAAAGAAACGTGTTTAGTGGAGCTTACACTTTAGGCCGTTAGTTTCTGATCACAAGTCAATACGTGATATAAGTTAAGAACATCGTAGAGAAAACTATAATGCACATGAAGGTATAATTGTACCATATGAAACATTTAGGATAATAGTGACAACCCATTACGGAATATAGGTTTACATCAAATGACAACCCATTTATTTATCTTATTGATTGTTTCATTTAATGTCACTATGTGCTGCTAGAGCTAATCGGACTATGCTACAATGGGAGCTATAATTTTTGCCTATGCACACTGTCTATAATTAGGATCCCTTTAACGAGTACTTGACACATAGGTTGACATACTGTTTAACATTTGTATTTTATTTTTTAAGCTTCAAATTTAATTAAAATTAAGATTTCTTACCCTAATATTAATAGTATATTTATCTGCGAATAAAGAAAAAAAATAATGGACGTAAATAATTTAGTGAAAGGAGGCGATAAAGAATTTCTGGTGTTAGGCAGACGTTTGCATTATTATCAAACAGGTGAAGTTAGATGATAACCAGTGGTGGAAACACATTACCTTGTTTTCTATGTTTGTGGGATAGTAGAGCCAGAGAGCTACACTGGACAAAAACTGACTGGCCACCACGACACCACTCCTGTCTAGAAAAACGTTATCAATACCACTTTGGTTCCGACAGAAAAGATTTTACTGCCAATTCTTCGTATTAAATTGGGGCTAATTAAGGAGTTTGTAAAATCACTGCAAAAAAATGGGGATTGTTTTAGATAAAGAGTTGTCTGATCCCTTCTTTTCTGAATGAATGGGAGAAATCTAAAAAGAAGCATGGGATTCTTTACAAAATGTAGTGCAGAAGTTTTTGGACAATACTAAGGATCCCGAATATAGAACTACAGCGCATGCGCAGGGTGCAAGATGAGCTTAAAAGTTCACTTCTTACACTCCCATATTGAATATTTTCCTGAAAACTTGGGTGCCTACAGTGAAAAACAAGGTGAAAGATTTCACCAGGATGTACGTGATATCGAGAGACGTTACCAAGGAAGATGGGATGTCAGTATGTTAGCGGACTGTTGTTGGATGCTTAAGCGATAAACCAAAGAAGGAAACCAAAGCGAGTTCGGAGAAGCATCAAAGAAAAGAAGAAAAGGTTTCACAAGCAAAATGAGTGAAGTTGTGTATAAATTTAAATAATGATTGATAGGTTTTGATAAATATTATGCTGTGTGTTTGTTGAGAGTAATAGAAGTTATTTTTGTAATCATCGTACTTTGAAACATATAATTCAGCAACAATATCTCATGCATCTCAAAAGATTATTTTTTTTGCAGACCTGTGTATTTTAAGAGTTTGGCGCATAAATTTGTTAAAATTCGTAAACAAACATGTATAACCCAATGTTTGTTATTACTGTTAAGGTTAATTAACGAAAATTATAATGTCAAACCTTTGAATACAACATCGAAATGAAAAAAAAAAACTTCTTTGACTTCTTTCTCTATATCATTGAACGAGAGGTATTTCATTTTGAAAATGTTACGGTATGTTTATGTGGTAACGACCAAATGGGCCATACAATGATTCTCATTTCGAACAAATATTTACGAATTTTTTAAATTTCTTATTTTTTTGTTAAATTAATGATAGGAGGGCGTTACTCAATCTCTTGATTATCCTCTTATCATCTTACGATGCACCGGTGTTATGTAGTCATTCATACTAAGTTAGTGTGATATTTATATATATATATATATATATATATATATATATAACATATATGTACATTATACGTAGATGGTCGAGTTCTAATTATCGATGTATTCTGTTCGATATCATCGTCTATAGTTGTCGACACTTTAGTCACTATCCAACACTGCTACTACGCCTGTCCTTCAAGATATTACTATCTTGTGGTAATAAAACAAGAATATCTGTAGACGGACAACTGTTTTTCGAATCAGCATTAGGATCTGGAACAATTACGTATGGCACATTTCTAATGTCATCACTTCAAGCTAGAATTCTTTTTTAGGTCGTTTCTTTGCTGCTTTCATCACTGCTAAAAAAAATTAAATGATTCCTGAAATTCAAGTTAGTCTTTTTGGTTTTAGAAGTGTACCACTATAACCCATGAAGGGTCTCGGGTTCAGTACATGGTAGAGACTGTACTGTCTCTTGGACAAAGGTTCTGCAAGTAGGTGACTTGTCCCTAGATCACGCTCAACCGCCAAATTTCCCCCTTAGTTTTGGTACTATATTTTTATAAAATTTTATAGAGGCTGGGTGAGCCCCAGGAGGGTCCTAGACCCTATATGATCCATCTCCAGCTGCTAACAGACTAAAAAAAAGTGTTGCGGGATTTTCGGCATGGCAATTCAGTGTTCTACCACTGAGCCACTCCGCTCCCCGGTTTTAGAACTGGAATATCCAAATATGTGCTTCAAATCATTTTTTATAATCATTGTTTAAAGATTCAAGCAAGGAATAACCTATTCCTTTATAAGTTGCTACAGAAGTTCAACTAAACCGTATGGTAGCAGAGATAAATCATCCATAAATGAAACGCTTTCCAAAATTATGATTAAAGAATATGAGAACTGAAAGCAGCGCTATTTGATTTGTCAGGAAGAGAAAGGATGTAGTTTATGAATTACACGGAAAGGATTGCTAATTTGCGGAAAAAGAGTTATAAGATGTATCATCGTTCCAGTTTTTTCTGATGATTAATTGATGAACTTGGAAGGTGTTATCATCCCAATGGCGCCTTGATGATTAATAGATCACTACTAACGTTTGTGAAGCCAGTTAATTTGATTTCTCTTCTGATTCGTTCTAAATTTGCAATTCAGAGCTGAGACATACAGATAAATATGTTTTTCCATATCCTGATTTGATTCGGATTGAATTTCCGAATTATGTATGACATATTAGCATAAAAATTAATATTTATTGATTTGAATTGAACGAATTTTCTTCTGCAATTTATTCTCAGTTTTTATTGCTATTAAGATAAATATATGAATCGAAATTCCGCTTCGATCTACCAACTTATTACGTGACGCCTTTCAGTACAACCGAATTTGGAGCAGACCCAAGTAATAACCACTTGGGTATACTGTACTACTATGCCCATAGTCCAGCTCCTTTCATCTTGAGTTGACCGCGTCTTCCGAAAAACTGCCCTATCTTGAAATTAAATGTAATTAACCCGTAAGGGACACTTTACTCTACCTGCCTTAGGCCCGTTACCATATTTACTTAGGTATTTCTAATGTTTCAGATAGTGTCATATATAGCAGAACCATTCAAAGAAAGTTTGAAAACTAATCAAAATGTAGAAATGCTGTTAAATATATAATATAAAAAACCAACTAAATAAATAATACAGATTTTTAAAATAATTAGAAATAAAAAGTAGAACATTGGATCAAATGTTGACCTCGAACTGAGAAGAGACGAAGCAAAAAGAAGGACCATTTGTCGAAACAGGTCTACTGATTGACAGCCACTAACTGCTTCTCCAGGATCGATCTAATATCCTTTCGCGGGCCATTAGCTCCAATCAGGTCTAAATGTGTCGAGAAAGCTCTCTTTGCCATTTCTTTTAACTGAATAATAGGAACGCTAAATCACAATACGTTACCCCTTAGTAGCAGTTACTTAAAGTAACTGATTCAAACAAACCTTGATATTCTCCACTGATTGCTTCGTAATAAATAACCTAAAATATTTAAAGTTATTAAAAATATCTGGTTCACAGATTTTGAATTTGAACGGAGTTTTCTAAATTACTTAACTTAAACTCCAATTAAGCCCTTAATCTATATTTGTACTTACACTAAAGTATATATTTTTCGAGGAAACTATTTTTATTTGTTTAAACGTATGCTACCTCTGTCAAGGGTATTATTAACAAAGTAAATAACAAAATAATAAGCCCACAAAGTAAATAAACAAAATAATACTCTTGATGCTTATAAATTTTACCATTTACCATTATGTAGTAATTTTTAATAATTTAGTAATTTTCAACTGTGTGTATTTTTCATATTTAGCCATGAAGTGATGCAATGTGGGTCGAAACGTTGGCTCTTAAATAAACATTTTGCCTATTTAAGAGAAATTTATTGACCTCCACTCGGACCTTTATATATATATATATATATATATATATATATATATATATATATATATATATATATATATATATACAACTATTATCAAGGTCAACTATTATCATTCAAGTTAATTACACTCGTCCCCAGGCAAAAAAAAAATATATACTCATTAAAATATGTATTAATTATGATTGTCTACTTCCTTGTAGTTTGTAATGGAAGTATTTTATTCGCTGCAAATTTTCATATTTCAATGCATACATCATTTTGAGTTTCGTTGTGACGTCAATATATACGTAGCTACGTCACTCGCTCAACTAAAAAAACCGTATATTACGGATTGGAGTTAGAGTAAGATATAGATGTGTGTCTATGTTGTATACCTTTGTCTTTAATAAATGTACCTCATGATCACTGGAAGTGGTACATCTTAATGCGTATAAGACATTATATTGATTGATAATCCCGAGTTGAAAAACTAAACTACAATTATTGACGCCTAAGGGTAGTTTCCTTGTTATCTGTAACTGTTCTTTTGCATGAATCTTCTGTTCTAACTAATGTATTATTAAACTTGATTCTGTACACGGGAATTTAAAATCGATTCAGGGCCTTTTTTTTAGCCGCTGAAGAAAATATTTTTCATTGTTTCTGTTAGCCAACATGTTCTGAGCCGTGAAATGAATGTAATGTTCATTGTTGGGAACAAAACACAGTAATTTCACAAGACTTGTTAAGTTAACTGTCGTCACTTGAACAATGGATGTGTCGCGTGGATAAGGCTACAATTAAGGTCTCCTCTCAACATATTTTGGTAGTACAGATACCATTAGGTAACTGTAGTTGTAAGAAATAAAATAAAAAAACTCTACTACTACAACCCTGGGGTTCAGTACATTGTAGAGACTGTATTGTTTCATGGAAATCGGCTCTGCAAGGAGGTGACGACCTAAATCAACCTCAATCGCCAGATTTCCCCCCTTATATTGGGAAAGTTTCAGTATTACTAGAAACTTTAGTACTGACAGTAGTAAATAAAATAAAAATGCTGAAGGGTGGCTCTCCAGTTTTTTCGTCATTCCAATACTGTCAGTAATATTGACCGTATATATATATATATATATATATATATATATATATATATATATATATATATGAATCCATTGAGATTGGAGACAAGCAGGTGAGGAACATGAGGTTACCGCCCTTGTCCTATATGGCGGAGCTCGCCTTTCCCAGTCCTTGGTCAGCGGAGCTTTGCAGTTTCAATTGATGAAGCCTACTGCAATTTATAGCCACTTATATTATAATATTATCTTATAATAGTTTTCTTGCCAAGGTGCTACCAACTTAAGGTGTACAACACACTTCCTATACTTTAATACTTCCAACAATTCGTTGGTGGGTCATTTATCTAGAATAATCGAAACAATACCATTCTCAAGGTGACCCGAAGCCGCAGCTTTCAAAGAAATCGGAAGATAGCGTGTGGGAAAGTAGAGCATCCGATACTCTTAATGTAATGAGTCCAATCAATACTGGAAACATGGGTTGATATACTATCCATACCCATAAAATACCTTCCAGTATTTAATTTTTTATAAATATTTATAAATAAACGAGTATTTATTTGAATCCCCTTGATACTTTAGTTATGATAAAGGAATACAATATTTACATGTTTTGTATACGATATTGTGGTTTTTGTTTAATTTTTATATTTGTGATTATGATATTTTGACATGGAAAATGTAAATTTATTTATGTATATTTTTTTTAATTTTGAAGAAGGGGAACAACGCTTCTTCAACATCTATTGATGAATAAAGTTAAATTTATTGGAGTTTAATCGCCATGGTTTGAATGTTAGGAGTTGCACCGATTTTTTAATTTTTTTTTAAAATTGTAATCAATTATTCTAAATTCTCTTATACATTCAAAGATTAAGTTTAAGAAACAAAACTCTACACTTTGTAGATCAGCATCGAGCTCTGACTTGTAATTTTATGAAAAAAAAATTTAAAAACGTATTTTGGAAATACTTGGTTCTAAATTTCGAGGGAGAAGCGCAAAAATATTAATTCAGGTCATAGTAGAATATTCTGAAAACTATGTTTACAAAATAGATCTATGTATTTATATAAGAATAATGTCTTTAAAAATGTACGCGATCTATTTAAAAACATTAACGGATATAGTTGGCGAGAAATAAAATGGAAATTGACTTGAGTTTATGTGTTCAGTTAATGAATAAACCACTGATTTATTGATCAAAAAAGTAATAAACGTTCAAAAAACATCTTTATGCACTCTTTATAGAAAAACAAACAAATACAAAATTAATGGAATGTAATTTACCGTTCAATAAAAAAAGAGTACAGATCAGAGGCCAACTGTTAGCATTTAATGAGTCATTAGTGAACGGTCAATTTCGATACGCCCTTCACCTCGGGATTATATTGGTAACCTTGGTAAAGTTCGGGCGTGTTTTGTTTTCTATTCTCTTTGGAGATCGTCGTTCAGGATTACCATTACCATGGAGACCGATCGGAAGGAAGGAATGCAGTTAAGAAACACTTAATGGACCAGCTGATATCTGCGAGAGATTTAGAAGGCATTGACAAATGCAACTGAGCGGGTCACTTTCGAAACTCTCCGAATAAATGCATAATTTATCTAGTATGAGCTTATCGGCCAAATGGCGACGCCCTCAATATGGCAGGTATTTCAATATTAAGCTTAATTTCTGATCGAATTATAATTATCAACAGATACATTAATGATTTTCTAATTAGAATTAGCAAATCTAAAATAATATATGACATTGATCAATGTAGAAGATAGTCTTCCATGAGCGATCTGCTAAAGATTACTAAGCCGCGATTTAAATGTAAATAGACGACCTCATTAATAAATAACAGTCATTAATTCAATGTCATTACTTAAAAAGGTTAAAGTTTATATTTAAGTCAATACAATTATATTGTTAATGTACTAGGGCCAAATCTTGTCATGTGTTGAACCCATGATGCCCGAACAGATGGGTCGTTGAGCGTCCGGTTTGGAACTGTGTGGGTTCGATTACCAACTAGGTCTGTTGGTATTTTATATTGAGGCTGCCCTCAGAAATGGGACCTACATGGTCTTCAGATTTCGAGAGTGACCTGTGGTGTAGTGGTGGTCATAATAACCTACAATGTCCAAGATCGGGGTGTTCGCAACACTGGCCTTAGAATTTTCAAAGGGAGTAAAAAAATTTCAAGAGGGAGGACTCGTGTATGCCGTCCCTTGGAAGTGACGTAAAATGGGTTTCCCGTGACTTTGAGGTGTCAGGTGCTCGTTAAAGAATTTGACTAATTATACCTGGATAGAGAGCGGAGTGGCTCAGTGGTAGACCACTGAGTTGGTATCCCGGAAATCCTGGTTCAAATCCCGCTTCAGGCAGTACTTTTACCAAAGTCACCTACTTGCAGAACCGTTGTCCATGAAACAGTACAGTCTCTACCATGTACTGAACCCCATACCTTTGTTGTAGTGGTACAAGTTTTTTTTTCCAATATCAATCGAATTCTTACATTTAAACTAACGTTGATTAAAAAAGACTGTTAGAACCCCAGACCTGTTCACGGGTTGTAGTGTTAAAGGTTTATACCTGGACAGACGAAATTAAGACTCCAACAATAACATCGTCCGACTACTCATAGTACCATAAAGAGACGTTAAATGAATGAACGAACAATCATACCATTAAATACTCTTTCAAGTATCCACGGCCACTATTTATACAAAAAACTTCAGTTGTTTCTTCTGGTTTAGACCGTGTAGGTGAGCTGGACATCTTCTGTCTCAATTAAGCCTTGAGGAAGTCACCAGGATGTCTGGCGAAACGTTGGCAGAAAATTCACCTACACGGTCTAAACCAGAAGAAACAACTGAAGTTTTTTGTATAAATCATACCATTTATTTTATTTGTTATTGATTTTATTAATTTGTAAATATTTTTATTTGAACAATCATATCGTTGATATATTAGTGCCAGATGTTGTCATATGTTGAAGAGAGGACGCCCGTGCAGTTAGAGACAGTATCGGAACTATGTTGGTTCGACCTTCAGATTTTGGCAAAAAGGACCACGAAAGCAGTATTGTGATATTGGTTGTTCCAAATTTGAGGCGTAAAACCGATTGGTCATCAACGCCTTAGTTTAGTTTAGTATAGTATACATATTATTTATAATCGTTTAAGTAACATTTTTTTATAAAACAGGAATAAAAAAAGAAAAAAAAAGAATATTTAAAAAAAATACATGAAAAAAATGTATAAATAAAGAAAAATAAGATAAAATAAAAAGAAGGATATAGCTGAATTAAATTAATCCATCTCGATCTCGATTAATCGATCTTTTGATATAAAGGCGATGACCTTATTTATGTACTTTTCTTCATTTCCCGATATCACGGCAGGGAGCCCTATTTTATCCATCGCTCTTTAGTAAAATGTACAGCATTCGAAAATATCGGCTATTGTTAAGCTCTCGTTGCGTATTGTGATATATACTAATAGTTTTGTTGATAATGATGAAGATGTGGTCGCATTTGACCAAAAGAATGACTCAGTAGGAACGATAGGAACTCCCTTTCCGTGTAGGCGCAGACACAAGGCCCCTCGACCTATTATTGAAGAGAACTAATCCGCAGACGATCTAATGGCGGGTGTAGCCTACACGAGGCCACTGGTTCAGTGGGCAATTTATTAGGCCCTGTCATGACATTTAGACGTGGCTGTCTTAATGTCATGACAGTAACAATACCGTTGTCCAATCACGACTCACGAACTCGGGAGCTAGCTCATACTGCCATTGCTAACTACCGTTCCGGTCTTATTGTCATTTAGGAAATGCCGAGTTACAAAAGAGGGAAATGAGTAGTTTGAAAAACTGATTGAACAAATAGGATGCATTTTGTCTTGCATCATTGATCTGATCTGATCCAGGTTGAGTTGCATAGTTAATAGCTCTTTCTCAAGTAGGTAAATATTGTGAAATAAAAACTTCTTTATCCGCATTGAACGATTTTTGGAAGGAAAAGAACTTGTGTTATGGGTTCGCGTCACCGACATGCTCATGACGTAGCGCTAGACTGGCGACCCGTATGTGTATAGGTTATAACAATCTTTTTTAATCAACGTTAGTTTAAATGTAAGAATTCGATTGATATTGGGAAACAAAACATGTACCACTACAACCCGTGAACGGGTCTGGGGTTCATGGAAGAGACTGTACTGTTTCATGGACAACGGTGCTGCAAGGTGATTTGTCCTAGATCACGCTTGACCGCCAGATTCCCCCCCCCCTTATTTTGGGTACCCTATTTTTATAACATTTTATGGAGGATGGCTGAGCCCCAGGAGGTTCCTAGATCCCACATGATCTAACTCCGGCTGCAAACAGACTAAATAAAAGTCTTGCCTGCAGCGGGATTTGAATCAGGATTTCCGGCTTTGCAACTCAGTGCTCTACCACTAAGCCACTCCGCTCCCTCATGAAGATATTGGAATAATAATATTTAATAAAAAAGTCGTTTAGTAGTTGTGCATTTCATAGTAATAATAACATGAATTGCTCGGAGTGCCAATAGATGTGAAAACCAGACTAATGTTAATAAATTCAATTTAAAAATAATGATATTTAAATAATTCAGACTATAATTTATTTATCAATTCAATAAAGAACACCTCGTGGGATTCACCCAGCCGCTATTAAGTGGATACCTGGCGATTGAGCCTGATATAGGACAAATCATCTCTCTGCAAAATGGTTGTCATAGAAACAGTACAGTCTCTAACCATATACTGAACCCAAGACTTTTTTGTGTTGTAGTGGTACAGGAAGTTATATAAAGTAAATCTCCACTCAATTTTTTTTTCTAAATGTATTTATTCAAATTTACAACTGTATATTGAATACATCAAGTAAATATAATGAAAGATAAATCATGCCTCGAGATAAAGGCAAGAAGAGAAACTACCCAGTGGTAGTACTCAAATAAAAAGTACCATCTTCTTTTCAGACGCCTCGGAGGGTTTGAGTGGAAATGAAGTTTGTCATGAAAAGATTTATATCGGATTCGGGCCTAATCAGCAACAAATGGGACATTAAGGCCATTATGGATTACTTTGTTTGTTACAAAGTAAGGAGCATTGAGGATTTTACGAAGGATTTTGGATTGTAAGGGTTGAATACGAGAGGAATTCGATGGCTTAGTGGAGCCCCAAAGCTCTGCTCCCTAGGTCCAGATGGTTCTAATGATTGACATTTATTTGAGTCTTTTGTAATTAATTGGGAGCTTAGAGCGGTTGTCTAGTAAATGTTGTAGTAGTCTGAAACGGTGAGCTGTTTATTGTCGTTTCAGTCTAGTATGGATGTATGGCTTCATTGGTAGCATGAAAATTCGTTATCACTCATATTTAGGGGTATAACATAAACTGATATACCTGAAATTGGGTTGAAACTTAAAAAAAAATTCTTTTAGCTTTAGGTGAAATTTTATTCCAACTCTATAATTATTGTATAGTTTTGTATTGAGATGCATCTGAGGTAGGTGGCTACGTGGGATGCTCTTTTGTTACAATCGACCTTCGAAAGCTCTACAAATTACCATAATACTTTTTGATATTCTCTTGAGAAAGAAATGGATTGAAAAATTCCATTACATTTTCGTAAATTCCAAAAGTGATGTAGTCATAAACCCAATACGCATTAATCTAACAATGGTGAACTCAAAATCAAAAGATACTTAATACAAGTTTAGAGAAACTAGATTTGTAAAAATTGAATAGTATACATGAAAAAGAAGATATTTTTTTCCTACATGAATTGCTTTTTCAATCAACCTATGGTTAACAAAAACGTCGAAAGAAACAGACATTGAAAATAATCACCATTAGATAGCTGAAGAAAAGATTACTTATTTACTCATTAGAGAATAGCCGAATACTGGAGAAAAAAAAAGAAAAGAATTAAAAGAGTTTTCTAAAGACTGACCTCGTCATGTCAGACACTGGAAGGTTGACTCATCAGCTGATTCACAAGCTGTTTCAGAGTCAATGTCGATGTAGAGGAATTTCTAAGTATTTTGTTAACTGCGCCGTCATCTTGGGAAACCCAGCAGTAAACGTTTATTCTTATTAAGAACCGGTCTTAGAGAAGACGTTGTAAGTAATATGATTATAAGATATTGAGGTAAAAACCGCTTTATATATATAACTAGCAACCTTGTAATTTGTTTTGCACGGGTAATAGAGCAGGTTATCCCTACAGCTTTCCTCTGTCGTAGGATCGCATAAGTTTGATGAGTCGAATATGTGGATTAGACTTATATTTAACATAATGTCTACACTACATGAAGTATTTTAATGTATTTTATTGTGTAAATATCTTGTAATATAGGATCCATGGTCCATTTTTGCACTTGATTACTATCAAGCTGAATCTTCGTGAATAGCTTCGACGAGACGCCCAACAATTTCCTGTGCGAAAATTCTCGATTGTGGTAGCAAACAGAGGTAGCAAGGATAAAATATTTCGAATTGATGATTCCCAAAAATTTATCACTAACTGAATTTTTTTGTTAAATCTCAAGATAATTATCTAAATTATTTGTCCTACAAAATGTACGGTTTGATCAAAGAGTCCCCTCCTTCCAATATGTATCGATAACAAAGTCAAAAAAAGAAGAAGTAAAAAAAAATCAGCTGGTTAGTAATCATTTTTGATGACTTCGTTATCGATACATGTTGGAAGGAGGGGACTCTTTGATCAAACCATACATTTTGTAGGACAAATATCTTTTCAAATAATTTAGATAATTATCTTGAGATTTAACAAAAAAAAACAACAGTTAGTAATACATTTTTGAGAATCATCAATTCGAAATATTTTATCCTTACTACCTCTGTTAGCTACCACAGTCAAGAATTTTCGCACAGGAAATTGTAGGGCGTCTCATCGAAAAGAAGCTATTCACGAAGATTCAGCTTGATAGTAATCAAGTGCAAAAATGGACCGTGGGTCCTGGACTAATATGGATATAACTTGATATTTATATTCTATGGATATAAATATATAAGTTGATATGGATTAATACTGTACTCCTCTTAATAGCTTTCCAATTACCGCATTGTACATTATCTATTTTTTAGAAGATGTAATAGGTATAGTAAGCTATCTTTAAAATATTCCACCATCCATTGTTTCGATATATATCAAAGGGATTAAGCATCGTCTTCGATGAAACCTTCCAGGCGGCTATACTTTTTTCTACACTTCCAATTATCGTTATATTCCTACCCATTTACACAAAACCTCGTCAAATCATATTCCTAAACCTTCCTGCTGAATCACTCTATCTATTGGTGAAAACCGCATGAAAATCCGTGCAGTAGTTATCGAGTTTACCGCGAACAGACCGACAGACGCGGCCGAGGTCTTTGTTTTATAATACGAGTTTGTAGAGATAGATAAATAAGAGATATTAGGCAGTGCTTCGAGAAACCTCCCAGGCGGTTATACTTTTTCCAACATATCCGACAATTATCTTTATATTCCAACCCATTTACACATAACATAAGTAAGACGTTCATGATTGAAATCGGATTACTCCAGAATTCAAAAATTGACTTTTTTCACATTCACGCTAATTTAACCCAGCTTTGTGCTCCCGAAACTTCAAATTCAGGACCGGGCTATAACCATGAGAAATAAGGTGGCAAAGTGTCGTCTTAGACAAAATTCCTCGAATAAACCAACGAAAAATGTAAAAAGTCAATTTATGAAATTTGGAGTGATCCATTTTGATTCTGAACCCCTCAAGTAATAATTGAGATAAAAAGAAATATAGAATTATATCATCCTGCCATTTAAGTGTTTCTTGGACAAACAATTAAAAATATTTACATCGGTTTCTCCAGCCGAAGAAATATATAGCACTCTCCCTTTTGTAGAGCCGGTCGGCCAGGGTCCTCTTAGTAAGGCGACTTCTTCATGACAGGATTGAAATTTATAGGGATCGCCATTACGTAATGGGAACATCGTGTTGTCCGAGAAGATTTGAAACTCCAAAGGGAGTTTTATATTTTCTTCCATTTTTTTATTAGTTTAAAATGAAAAGATATGCAATATTTAATAATCTTCAGCTCTCATAGTAAAGAGTTGATTAGGAATTCGGTGATTAATTCCAGGAAAATTTTCAGTCATACGTCAGTGCAATGTCTGTCCTCAACCATCAATTCGTACTTCCTTACCAAATCATAGGGAGCTGGTTTCACAAAGGAAATGGATTTCAATATACCTGGGAAGGAATTATGGAAATCTTCGCAAAAAGAAGTCCGGGCTTTGCAGAAGGAGACCTCAAACTCCATGAGCGGTAGAGAGAAAGGATGATGATGATTGAAAACGACGATCAAAAAAGACGAATTTTTAAATAACAGTGACAGTGCTATTTATAGTTCTAGTAGCTCTTGACTGTTATCCCGTTACCCATATTATTAAATAATTATAATTAGTAGTAATAATTTATTTAATTACTAATAATTAATGCTCTTTAATTTTTAGACAACATGATAATTAATGATGATAGCTTCTGGTCAAAAAACGACGAAGACACATATGTCTGTTTTCTCTGTTGTAGATTAGTTTTCTGCCATTTTGAAATTCAACATTGAAATGTGTTAACTAGATTAGGTTCAATGTTGGCAATCAACCAGATCTGGTTATTCAACAATTGTGTTTCTTTTCTCAATAAATTATTATAAATTATTGGGAGAACGATGAGCTCAGTCTATGGAACACTGAATTACTGAGTTTTAGGAGAGGTCACATGTGATAAAGTTGTTAGGATAACCATAACAAAGGAGTACTAAACCTTTAGGTATGGCGTCCTTCGGATGGGACATTAAATGACAGTCCCGAACCTGTGCCATGTCAGACACTCTTTAAAAATCCTTATTCTAATTATAACTGGATACAAAAAATTTAGGACTCCCTCTGTAGCACCGTCCGAATAGCAGCATAACCTGACGTTAAAGAAAACAAGCAAACAAACTGAAATGTAGGTCCCGGATTTGAATAGCGACTATCAGATAAGTGATCTATTCTGACGGTAGGCGTTGATCGTCCGCCATCTCATCATCATCTCCCTGCACAACCATTTGCTTGGAACAGTACAGTCCTTAACATTTGCTGTACCCAAAACTCTTCAAGAGTTGTAGTGGTACAGCTTTTTTTTTTTTAATATTTGATTACAAGCTTTACTGACCTTAAACCCTCGGCTTATTCACCCACCTTTAAGCCTACGCTGCACCATACCTGTGCACCATCCTCCATCTTCACATTAACAATATACGCAGTTGCTTCGCTGTTTGCGGAAAAGACATCCAAGATAGACAAGGTGAGCTGGGGTGTCGCCTTGATTTCTCCAACTTTCGTACCGTGTCCTAGCCTGAACCAGTTCTTCTTGTAATATCCTCTCTATCGGGCCCTCAACCCTGGAATATCCCCAAGGGCTGCCACACCGGATGTCAACCTTAACCAGGTTGTACATCGAAAAAGGAAATCTTTGTCTCTATCTCCTACTAAATAAGTAATGTACTATTGTTAACTTCACCCATTCAAGGAATCTTATTGTAATATTCATTTATTGTTAAATCATCAACGACGTTAGAGCCGTCTGGCTCATTTTAAAATCTTAAATTTAAATAATTTAATATTACATTAATATATATAAAGACCCATCGGAGTAAGAAATTGGATGACGGTGGCAAAAAAGAAGACTTCCTTGTGGGGTTGTCGAACTAAACTAATAATTATAATTTATTTATTTATATAAATATAAAAAAACATTTCACCTATACTACTAAGACAAATTATTGTATTTTTTTTTAATATAAAAGATCAACCAGAAAACTATTAAATATGTTACGTGTTCTTCAGTTGTTATTAAAAACAAATGATTTTTTATATATGTGATTCAGTCTTTAATAAAGGTTAAAAGTATTAACATGTGTATTTATTAAGTATACAATAATGTGTATTTACTAATTTTATTGTATAAAACGCGCTTTGCCATAAAAATGAGAATATTTCACCTTCTTACCCAACTGAGAGCAGCACCTAATTCCACAGGATGTTTAGCACCTAAGTTAATGTTTGAATGGCATATAAGAACAAAGTTCCATGTTTTATTCAAAAACCCATCCTTACAAGTTAGTCAAACGCCACCGGAGTTGAAAGATGATAAAAAAATTAAAACATTTTAAACCTGGGGATCATGTTCGATATCGAAGTGAGATATTACAAAGATCGTGGAGAGAAGAGGAGTTTTGGAACAGTAACAGAAAAAAAAGGCAAACTGCATTATGACATTTGGCATTTGATGCAGATGCTACCCACAAAATTTAAGGGGGAGGAATGGTCAGTTGTTGGTTGTCAGTTGTTATTAATAACATATGATTTATATATATGTGATTCAGTCTTTAATGAAGGTTGAAAGTATTAAAATGTGTATTTATTAAGTATACAATAATGCGTATAGTCTAATGTTATTGTATAAAACGCGTTTTGCATATAATTTTGATTTTCTTATTTTGCTTTTTAACTTTTTCAAAATCTTTGAAAAAATCGTCATCAGTTTTATATTTAAGACATAATATAAGAAATTTCAAGTCTGAATTTTGGGTTTCTTGATATTATTTCGATCTGTAATAATTATTTTTATTTGTTTACGATACGCATCATTATCATTTTAAGTATGAGTAATATTCTTTCGAAATACAATATTTAAATTTACTTATATTTTTAGGAGTCCCTGATAATTTGAATAAAGGAATTGAAAAATATTATAATAATTAAAATGTAACATATTAAAAAATGAGGTAAACCATGTTTGATACAATAATGTATATAATTTAAAAATATAATTTAATTTGTTTGGTGATCCTTAGAATTAAAAAATCTAAATCTTGTGGAAATGGTTATATATTTATGTAAGTTAAAAAAATGTATGTAAAAAAATTAGCCAAGCGATATATTTAGTAATTGTTAAACTATTTGTACATTAGAATGACCTACAACGATTTTGTTGTATAACACTGTTAATAAGATTACGTGAAGTGACGAAATATGGAATTGTTTGAAGCCATACGAAACTAATGCATTTTCAAGGTCAAAAAAATCATTAAAATATTGTTTTCTACAGTGATGATTTATTGGATTGGAATTAATAAATGGGATTCCACCAAACCATTGAACTCCTCTCGTATTTAATCCTTGCACTCCAAAATCCTACGCAAAATCCTAAATGCTCCTTATTTTGTCACAAATATAACCATCCATAATGACCTTAACCTTCCATATAGCCCATTCCAAATACCTATCATTCCACAATAAACTCCAGGCCCATCCAAACCCACTAGTTTCCATCCTTCCATCCAATTCCATCCCGGACAATCCTCCTAGGCGTCTGAAGAGGACATGGCCTCGGGACCTTATATTATAGAAATGTTATTAGAGTCCTGCCAATGGATAGTGCTAGTGCCTCTACATACTACCTATACTACCAGAATACTACCTAGTGGATAGTGGATAGTGCCTCTACATGTCCTGTCATGTATTTATTTATTCATATAGCCCTTGTATTAGATGTATATATTACAGTTGTACAGTTCAATAAAATAATTAATAAAAAAAAAGAGGAATTAATAAAGCCTCGTTTGATTGTATAATGCCAGCGGCTTTGCGCCGGTTTGCAGACCCGCCTTCTGTAATTCCTTTAAAATATCGTAGAGTTATAGAAGGCTGTAGTGCTATGATGTACATATTATATTGATGTAAGGAAAAAAAATACATTTATTCTTCAGTAACGCTTACAATCTTGGCTTAATCCTAAACTTGTTTATAAATATTCATTTACGAGGGGAGTATAATACATAATTAATTGCTTTAGTCACATAAATTGTAATTTACCTGAATAAAAATGCCATAAAGTCATACAAAAATGTCATAGCAATGAAAAGTGCTTACAATGCCGTATTTGCAACGTGATCTAAGCGGTACTTTACTGTTTGATTTATCATTGCATAGGATAATTATTTATATTTTAATAGCAGTGTTATTAGGCCTACCATGACATATACGATTTATATCAGGAAAGGCTAGGTGTGTCCTAATATTTTATCGTAACATTACTGAAGTTCCGCAAGCCTGATTATTGAGGTCACTTTTCTTGAACTTTATGAAACTTAATCAGCAAAGGTTTATATATTCTTTCGTCTTAAGAGTTAAAATAAAGTATTACAAAAAGATTATCTAACTTTAGTTGGGATCTTATTTTTAAAATATAATTCTTTGATCAATTTATGTCCTAGATCACACTCAACCGCCAGATTTTCGCCCTTATTTTGGGTTCTCACTTTTAGAGGCTGGGTGAGCCCCAGGAGGGTCCTAGATCCTTTACGGTCCATTTCCGGCTGTTAAAACTATGTTGTTAATAAAATGTAGTAATATACATGATAATGGGCCGAAACATCCTGCAAAAATAAATAATAAAATCACTATTCGATTCTAATTAAAGAGGAAAACAAATTTATAGAATTTTACCAGAATTTTTTTCATTCCTTTTTCTGATTGAATTGTTCATGAAGAAATGTGCTTATATGTAAAATGGGTATTTTACATATAAGGATATTTCTTAAAAAACTTAAAGGGTTAAAAACTTGAGATTTGAGGGAATTAAAAATAAAATTTATATTCAGGAATTAGAGAATTTTATTTTCCAACTAACACTTAGTTGTTAAAAAAAAAAAAAATGAATGTAGGTTGAGATTGGTTAAGGACGAACGACTGTTGTACTCAATGCCATCAGTCATCTTTCCCCCTCTAAACAAAATATATATGTTATAGATCAGTTCTTCCCATTAGATATTCACTAATTAAGGTCAACATGTCTAGCAAATACAACATTTTCTAGGATTTTCCGGTTCCGAAAAAAAAATCATATTTGAAGGAAATTTATTTCAAATTAGTATTCTACTCTTACTCTTTCCAAATACTATTGTTCGTTCCTTATGAAATGCCCGTTTTTATTATTTATAAAATTATTTCTTTAAAAAAAATATATTTATTGAAATTTACAACTGTATATAGAATACATCAAATAAATATAATGAAAGATAAATAATGTCCCGAGATAAAGGCAAGTAGAGAAACTACCCAGTGGTAGTACTCAAATAAAAAGTTCAACTTAAAAGGTCACGAGGCCATCTTCTTTTCAGAAGCCTCGGAGGATTGTCAGTAATTGAAGAGGTTGCTTGGTTTGAAACTGGTGGGTTTGAGTGGAAATGAAGTTTGTCATGAAAAGTTGATATCGGATTCGGGCCAAATCAGCAACAAATGGGGCGTTAAGGTCATTATGGATTACTTTGTTCGTAACAAAGTAAGGAGCATTGAGGATTTTACGAAGGATTTTGGATTGTAAGGATTGAATACGAGATTAAGTGAATGGTTTAGTAGAGCCTCAAAGCTCAACTCCGTATGTCCAATTAGGTCTGATAACTTTCATGTAATTGAGTCCTTTGTAATTAATTGGGAGCTTAAAGCGATTGTCCAGTAAATGTTGAAGTAGGAGAAAACGTCTAGCAGTTTCTTGTCTTTTCAGTCTTATATGAGGATTCCAAGTGAGACGTTTGTACAGATGGAGTCCTAGGTAACGTATCTGTTCGACAGGGTTCAGTGGTTCAATGATTGTCATGTATATGAGTGTTTTGTAATTAATTGGGAGCTTAGAGCGTTTGTCTAGTAAATGTTGAAGTACCCTGAAACGATTAAGTTAAGCGGAAGAAAATGGTCCGGGAATAGGTCAATAAATTTCTCTGAATATAAAGAAATATTTATTCAGTAGCCAACGTTTCGACCCACTCTGCAGGTCTTCTTCAGGGCTGTCGTGGGGGGGGGGCTGATAGGTCCGTCGAAGCTGTAATCAAATCTCTCTCTCTCTCTCAAAAAAAAAAAAAAAAAAAAAGGTCATGTTAAGCGTTTGTCAAGGTTTAACCCTAAGTAGACCTGTTCTACAGGAATCAGTGGGATGTTATTAAACGATACAGGAGAACAGAAAGTCGTTGGTTTATGGCAGAGGATTTATAAAATTCAAAGTGTAATTCGATATTAATGTTTACAGTTTCTAATGAGCTGTGAATAAACCTCTCGTTTTTTATAATATTTACTATCACTGCAATCCAACGAACATTCCTTAGCATGTCATCAAATATTACCGTGGAAACACAATGTTTTCTTCTAACTTTTTTTTAAATTGTTTAAACATGGACACTCGACAGCCAAAGATGAAAAAAACATTACCGCCGCGTTCGGGAAAAAGTTTTATAACGAACAAATCATTCACTGGTTTCTGTAAAGGTGAAACTAGGGCATCCACTTCGTACGGCAGGGATATTGACATGATGCAGCAAAAACTTATTAAAAAACACCCTGCATATGTTTTTCGGAAGAGACATATGTTCCAACACAACAACAGCCCTCATGTTTTAAGAGACTGTGATGAAACTAAACGAGCTGGGTTACGAAGTCCTCCCATACTCAACTAATTCCCCAGACTTATATCCAACAGATTTCAATAAGAATTTCAACAGAACTTTAGAGACAACTTCCTTAAAGGTAAAATTTTTGAAAATGATTTTCAAATTAACAGAGCATTTTCAGATTTTATATCATCACGAAACCCTGATTTTTTTTATTTATGGGATTAAAAATTCAATAATACTGCAGGGAAAATATTTTAGTAAAAATTTTATGATTTCATTAAGTTGTTTTACTAAATATCCTTACCTTTAAATAATCAACAACTGAATACTGATTTCATAAAAACAGATGAAATTCTATCTGTATCAAGATGGAAAACAAAATTATGTCAAAACATGGCCATAACTATATTTTCTAAATGTATTGGGCTTATGATTATTTTATGTAAGTAATTCCCACTTTTTTGAACTTGCATCTTTTTGATAATCGATACGGATAAATATTCGTTTTGCGATTGTGTAACTTCTCAATCAATAAACTGATCTATTCCGTATCCATCCAATAATACTTCATGCAACTTTCTCTATTAGCTTTGATTCAAAATCAAACCAGTATGTTAGTATGTAGTTTTAACTGAATATAAACTGATATTATCTCATCTCCATGTTACTTTATGTGTCTAGCATATGGGGAGCAAACTGCTGTACAGATATTTATCGCGGAGGCAATGTTGTAAATTTCAACATGGCTAATATATACAGGATCGCCAAAGAGAAGACATTGTCCCACCTTTGGTGTAGATACGGCACTGAGATACTGACAATGTCCGCTTTCTCCTTCCGCTAAGATTAACATGGAGTTGCTTACATTGAGCGTTCTCTCTTGTAGATAATATTGTGGATCAGAAATGGAAGAGACGTACCTCGGATATCTATTGGCCAATTAAGAGTGGCACAATGGTGCAAGAGAGTTTGTAGCCTTCGACATCGATAAGATCCGATTACTTTTCCTTACTCTTTGAAATAAGACCATGAAAGCCAATTACAGTTTATTATGTCATTGTCAATATTGTCCCTGGAAATATCACACATTTATCAAAGTGAAAGTACTTGTATACGAAATAGTTGTTTAATTATAATAATAGTTGAAGTATTTTGGTTCTAATAGTTTTTCTACAGAATTTAATATATCTATACATATTATAAAACAAAGTCCTCTACCGCGTCTGTCTGTTCGCGGTAAACACAGTAACTACTGCACGGATCTTCATGCGATTTTCACCAATAGATAGAGTGATTCGCCAGAAAGGTTTAGGAATATGATTTGTCGAGGTTTTCTGTAAATGTGTTGGAATATAACGATAATTGTCGCAAATATTAGAAAAAGTATAACCGCCTGGGAGGTTTCATCGAAGACGCTACCCAATCCCTTTGTCATATAACGAAGCAATGCATGGCGGTATATTCCTCTTGTATAGATCTACAAAAAAGTCCGGCATAGCAGATATCTATCTTTTAAAGGTAGCTTACTATACCTATTTTAGCATATAAAAAATTGAAAACGCACAATGCGATATTTGAAAAGCTATTTAGACGAGTACAGTATTAATCCTTATCAACCTATATACTTTAGTAACCTTAAGTATTTCATGCGCATTATTTGAATATTTTATATCATATAATTTAAATGAGTATCTTATGGGTTATCGCTAAAACTTAACGCGCATGAAAACGAATTCGTATACAAAGAAATATTTTGAATTATTTTTAAAGATATCCCTAATTTCGGGAAGCTAGTTTCATTTGTTTGTTTATTTATTAAAAGTCACTTTATGTTACTATTGCTAAATGTCAGACCTAAATATTGCCTACCGAGGTATAATAAGAATATGGATCTTTAACGATTACCTGACATTACTCATGCTTCGTCCCATCCGAAGAACCGCTTAACTAAGATTTTTTTAGTCCCTTCAAAAAATACTTAGACCACCTGTCGATCTGCGAACTACTATACCACAGCTTACCACACCTACAGCTCAGTAATTCACTGTTTTACACTGTTTTATAATATTGTTACTAAGTGATTCTTTGTCACTGTAGACGTTAAAAGTAATATCCATCTAAAGCCTTCCCGAGTGAATGTCTTTAACCTGAACCACTACTATCTGTGAACGGGTTTGGGGTTCAGTACATGGTAGAGAAGACAGTCCTAGGTCACGCTCAACCGCCAGATTTTCCCCCTTATTTTGGGTACCCTATCTTAAAAACATTTTATAGAGACTGGGTGAGCCCCAGGAGGGTCCTAGATCCGAAATGATCCATCTCCGGCTGCAAACAGACTAAATAAAAGTCTGCAGCGGGATTTGAACCAGGATTTCCGGCATGGTAACTCAGTGCTCCAACACTGAGCCACTCCGCTCCCCCAGAATGTCTTTATCTTAGACAAATAATAGAAATGAATGGTATGCATAGTACGTACACTAAACGTCTTTCATTTGAATGGGACTGATAGGGTTACCATGGTAACAGCTGTGAGGGGAGGGCCGGGGAGGTTATTCCTATTTGTGCCTTGTTATTTAGTTAAAAGAAAACAGTTTTGTTAAAGGTGTGTGAAATGTTAACTTTAAATGTTGTTTTGTAGTGTTGATTGATTCAAATACTGAATTAGTGGGTGTTGAAATAAAACTAAACTGAGTTTTTCTCTGTAAAAAAAGTAAATTTATTTTTTATTATAACAATAATTTCCTGTAACTGATTTAAAAACTCATTATTCTATATTGTAAAAAAGAAACAACATTTAAAGTTAACATTTCACACACCTTTAGCAAAAATGTTTTCTTTTATCTAAATAGGAATAACCTCCCCGGTTCTTCCCTCACAGCTGTTACCATGGTGACCGTATCAGTCCCATTCAAATGAAAGACGTTTAATGTACGTCTTTTACATGTATATTTAAAAAAAAAAATCTAAAATAAAATAACCATAGCATCTTAAACGCTGACATATTTATGAATTTAGAAACAAGTTGGGGAACCCCTTGCCCGAGCGAGGCTTGTCCTTCCACTTATGAATGGAAAAACGACACCAGGAGATACCACCTAGCTCCTTATCGTTTCACTGGCATGAAAAAAAAATGTGTCTAAAACAGGTGTTCGGAACTCGACTGGGAAATCTGTTGGTTGATAGAATTCCTCTATAAATATTTAATAAAAAGGTCTCGGGCAAAATGCCGTTTCAATCTTCGAGCTGGATTATGGGAATAGATGGATCTCGATGGGTATGGTGTTATAGGATCAGGATGGTTAAAAATATTCGTTACAAATTTGAATGAAATTAGATAGGTAAACCTTATCATGTTTTAACAAATGGGTTTTTAAGATCATGATGTACAATTTAAGAGTATTGTCAGTGGTTTGAAAGATTTTCAAGATGAGGGATTGGATGCGTTTGATATCAGAAAGTTAAGGTGGCCCTCACAGTTTTAAACTCATGGATTCTTTATTAAGGTTCCTACCAATTTGGTTCTTGAGGTTTAAGATCAAGATAGATATATATATATATATATATATATATATATATATTTAAATTTACATCAAACAAAAGAGAAGAAAAAATAAAACTGGTAGAGACTGCTCTGATTCGAAGACAACGGTAGTGCAGTGTCGTGATTTGTCTGAAATCGTGCTTAAAAGCAAAAATGTCATCCAAATAATCTAAACAATATTTAGGAAAAAGTAAATATTTTTTTCCCATTTCTGTATTTTAACATACATATTTGAACTAACATTTACAGTTGAATTCAGTTTTTGGATTTCTAACAGAAATCAGATGTGATGTTATAATGTTAACTTAAAATATTTCAATTCGAGAAAAGTGAAATCAGTTATATATTGCGAACTGGGTTTTCGAAGCACTTTGCCAAAAGCATGACCAACTCGGCTAAAATTAGCGGCGGTAACATCTCAGCCGGCCTAGGCCTGGTTTTCTGTTAATAAAGGCCTGAGAACTGGAGAAATCTTCCTCTTCCCTCTCTCTAATCGTATCATAACTAATCATATGATTTCCAGAAAAATTAAGAAATTTATCGAAGTTTAATTACCTAGGCTAATTCGTTCTAGTCGAGATTTGTTTCCCGAGAAAGCAAGCAAGTAGATATCTTTTTTAAATAAGCGATGAAGTTATTACTGTGTACTCCAAATATGAAAATAAACAACTTTTACTTAGAACTCTATAAACTTCTGAGGTTAAATAAGTTCTTTATTTTGAACAGAAATCATTTATATGAGTATCATCATAATTGGTTATGCTTTATATATATTACGTTATGTAGATGTTTAAGAAAACACTTGTTAAGTATAATCTATACATATTATCAAAATAAGTCCTTCGGGCGCGTTTCTTCGTGGTAAACTCAATAACTACTGCACGGATTTTTATGTGGTTTTCACCAATAGATAGAGTGATTCACCAGGAAGGTTTAGGTATATAATTTGTCGAAGTTTTGTGTAAATGGGTTGGAATATCGATGGGTTTCACCGAAGACGCTGCTTGCCTAATCCCGTGCAAAATAATATATTCCTAAATAAAGAAATATTTGGTCTCGAGTCTCAGCCTGAACTGAGCAATAAATAAAATAAACAAATAAAAGGAAAAGGACGCGGTGAGCCCCATCACCGGAATAATCTAAAGTTAATAAACATAAATAAATAAATTAGAACCCTCCACCTTCTCATCCTCCTCTTAAAATGTACATCGTACGGTACAAGAGATACCTCTCCATCCTATCTTCAATTCTAATTGGAAACCTTCAAACCCAAAGGCGCTAAGAAAAAAAAAAGTTCACTTCTCGCTGCTGCCGCACAAGTGATACCGTTGTACAAAGTATCCTTTTCAATAAATTCAATAGCCTTACATACTAATCCTTTTTTAGGTATTTAAAAAACTAATCTTTTACTGACACGATCAACAGTAAACTTTTGTCCGTCCCGTTTGTTAATCAGTGCCAATGTATGTTTCACGGTATATATGTGTGGTGATCCGTCTGTGATGAAATTTGATATGGATAATGTCAAGCCTGGGGAAGGACATAGCCTACTTTTTATCAACACACCACACAGGTGAAGTTTATATAAAACTGTGACCTGATTGACACACACCCAGCGGTCAACTCATAGCAGAAACCACTGAACTTAGCATCTTGAAATTCGCAGAAAGGTTCTTTGTATAGCTTAAATGAGCACTAAGAAAAGAACTTGGACAATTCCAACCCCAAGGATTTCTCCCTCAATAGAATAGGGGTTCAAAGATTGTATGGAATCCGTAAGTTTTGAAGTTAGACATCTGAAATTTCGGATGTAAGAGTATCTGATAGTTTAAACAAATTAAATTATTTATTTAAAATGATCTGTCACGAAACTTTATGTGGCAAACCAAATTCCAAGCGAGCGAAGCCGTGGGCAAAAGCTAATATATAATATGATTTAAATAAAAAACAAAACAAAGCATATTATTAGTATTCAAAGTCAATATCAATCCAAAAATACTTAAAACTCTAAGCCAATTACAAACGCCATAAGTTTATAGATTGTTATGTCCGTGATAAATCCAAAAACAGGTTTGCGCTTGCGCTGATGACTTGCACTATTATCCATCAGCTGTTCATATATACTTACATTGTAGATGCTAATGTGCTGTTATTATGTTCTATAATTGTGTATTATTATGTACTTACTATGATTATCATTATTATGTTTCAAAACAATGATTCTTTGATATCGAATGCGTAAAAATATAACAGAGCTACTCATTCCTTTCTAAACTATCTAAGGGGCATTGCCTCCGAAACGGCAAGTGTGAATAAGTAAAATATACTCATAAAAAAAATTATTATTAGATAAGGGATTGAACTTGAGATACTTGAAGCACATTGGCATTACATTCCTTAGGTAAAGCCAACTAAAAATTATTTTTTATGTTATCCTTATTGTACTGATAATAGTGTGTTATGACACTATCATATGTGACCGGCCATCTTACATCGAGGCTTCAACTGTTTCTGACCGGACAAGAAGAGACGGTCATTTCCCCTTTTTTAAATCCTGGTTGACTCTTCTTGTTTCTTCATCAACGCCATCTTAGACTGCTATAGCTAGTTGGACGATGCTACAGCGGGAGACCTAAATTTTGCCTATCCAGGTGTAATAGGGATGTCGACACAGGTCACAAATTCATGTAAAGTTCTGTTTCACACATTAAAAATATCTTTAGAAACCTAAAATAACATTTTAAGAACTTGATTATTCGTCTTAAATTAAATAAAATTGCGTTATTTATTAGTCATTATCACGTGACTCCGAACACCAATCAGAGCGCGTGACGTCATCGTCCTTTGAAGCTGGGATAAACCATTTCATAACCGGTGTACATTGGACTATTTCTCTCGATAATTTGTTACTACAACGGTAATATCTACAATTTTATCACAATGGAGATTGGATTCATCACAAGAAGTAGTTGTAATTTACCTAAGATTGATTCTTTGATGGTGGAGCATTTTTTTTGCTAGAAACAACGACTTTTGTGCTGCGGAGCTTAGAAGCTATAAGTTTACACTTTAGATCAGGTTACACTGATCATCTATATCAACCAAATAAAAAGTTAGGTTATGTACAAAGATTTAGTAGTATATTTACGCTCCTACTTTATTCCCGTTTATTCCCAATCTTCAAGAGAATCTCTTGAATATTTGATTTAGTGTAAATTAAAACTTTCATCGATTTAAACTTATGTACAAGTATTTTTCTGTTAGGAACATCAGCATCAACCAATGCTGACTAAAGAAAAAAATAATTAAATCTTGATGTTTAAATTAAGTTAAAAAGTCAGTATATCCTTTAAAATCTATTCTTCTTATTCTTCATCGATAAATGAATATTCATTACATTAGTCAAGTTATATGAGAGTTATATAATTTTATAAAAATTAAAGCAAATATTGTATTTGTATTTAATAAGAACTTACATCAAAGCTATCTTGTTACAAAAATAACAGGTTGTTTTGTTGCAACTTGTTGTTGCCAATGATTCTGGATGTCTTCTAGCAAGTGTTAACCACTTTCTCCTTATTTTTGCAATTTTTGGAACGTTTATGAAAAGTTTTTGCGGCGTACTTTTGCACATCGGCATTGAACAGCATTTGTAATACGACGTATTAATTTTTATGCATAGCAGTTAAGTTTATTCGTAAAAACTCAGTCAAGATTAGTTTGTTTGTTCATTTAACGTCACTTTATGCTGCTATGGCTAATCGGACGATGCTACAGTGGGAGCACTAAATTTTGCCTATCCAGGTTTTATTAGGATAGGGATTTTTAACGAGTACCTGATGTCGTACAGGCTCGGGACCCCCGTTTAACGTCCCTTCCGAAGGACGGCGTAACTAACGATTTTTTACTCCCTTTAAAAGGGCCACCTGCCGGGAAGATTAGTTTGTCAGGGTGCGAGATTGCTTGACGGACTGGAGTGTGACGTAGATCATAGCCAATTAACAGTTCGGAGCGTTTTAGCGGGAATTTTGAAAACGATTTACTTTAAGTTTTTTTTTTCGATTGAAATTTGAAAAAAAAAATTTCATAAAATTATTATTCTCGTGTTTTTACAGGGTCTATCTACAAAATAAAAGCAATTCCAAAAATTAGCCAGTATCCCTATTAGGATCATTAACGAGTATCTGAAACTGTTCTGGCTTGGTCCCCCAGTTTTGGATTGTATTACGATTCATATGCTGTTATATGTAAATTACATAAACTGTTACGTTTTTCCAACACAAAAATGGAACAACATAACAGAAGGGGCCGTACTCGTTACCCGTACTGTTGCCCTTATTACCACTATCTATGAAAACTCGTGACAGTGGTAAACGAATATTACCGCGCAGAAACGAAAGGTAGTTAAATTCACGAATTACGAGCGTGGAGCTTACTAATACTTGAAGGAACTTGAGCTTGATGGCTTGAATGTTCGTAAGTGGCTTTGCCCTTGGCTGCTCTGAGTCACCCATCTCGGTTCCCACTCTAAATGTCACCTTTACAAACGAACCAGTCCGCTTCATTATCTTTTAGCCGGCTCCGTGAATAGCCAGCATCCTGTTTTATTTTTATTTTCAGTCGTTTTGAATGTAGTTTATTTTTTTGCATCCTGTTCTGAGTAAGCCAGTTCGTAGAAGGCTGTCAGTCTGATTGATGGCACTCAGCTCAGAGTGGCATGGGAATTCACAAGGTTTAGCCTCCGTATTTCTTTATTGTAAATATTAATAATACCATGTTATCAAAAAGCAAAAAATGTACATTAAAACACCAAACAAACAACAAATGAGCAAGAAACACAACAACTCTCCAACACAGTAGTAAACAAACAATGATGTCTGTCAAAAATGTAAGGTTATCCAAGGTAACTGGTAGAAATGTAACTGTTATAAAATGTAACCGCTTGGGCATGCGCACAACATTGGCCTACTTTGGACGTGCATTTTTCAACAAGTACCTTTTGAATTCGCAGTATCATAATGATATTTCTATTGCTATATTAAAGTTTAAAATTTTAAACTCCTTATTTATTGGAAAATAATCATATAAATGTCTATTATCAGATCCATTTGGACTTACGTAGTAGAGCGTAGTGGCTCCACTAAGCCATCAAATTTCTCTTGTATCCAATCCAAAATCCAACATAGAATCCCTAACCCACCTTACTGTGTTAGGAATAAAATCATCCATCCCTTGTATGATCCATCCCTTGTCACACCTTGTATCTTTCGAAGCTAGTTTGGATAATCGCGGCTCTACCGTAAATATAATTATAACTTACTAAGATAAATGGTCTAAGCTCCCAATTAATTACAAATGATTTTTATACATGTGTCTATTGTAAGATATATTTGGACTTGCTTTGTAGAGCTTTGGGGCTCCACTAAGCCATCGAATTCCTCTCGTATTCAATCCTTACAATAGAAAATCCTTCGTCGAATTCTCAATGCTCCTTACTTAGATACGTTCAAAATCATTCATAATGACCTTAATGCCCAATCTGTTAATGATTTGGCCCGAATCCTTCATCAATCCTTTTATGACAAACTTTATTTCCACTCTAACTCAGTAGTTTCAAATCCAACTACCTCTTCAATTACCGATAATCTTTCTAAAAGTGATTTTGGTTAATTTAATTTAGGTGCCTTTATCCCGGGACATTATTTATCTTTCATTATATTTACTTATATTATAAAACAGCTATAAATTTCAATAAATTATTTCCTTTTTTGAAATATTAAGCACACACTTTTGTACATTGTAATATAAAATTTAATCAAAAGTTGTGAACTGACATTCTATGATAGATTCTTGAATCAATAGTTGAAAAGGAAATATTTGCTTTACTTTGCAAATGATTTAACAATATCATCTTATCGCCAGGTTTCTCATTCAAAGAATATTTTAAATTAGCGTTACTCCAGATTTAAGACCGAATTACCAGCAGTCCAAGGAGCTGTAGCATTCAACATAGGCGAACCTATTTCATCCCCAAGACTAAAACCAAGACTCTTGAAAGATATTCTGATGTGATCCCAATAGATAACGTTTCTCACCAATCGTTTTAACAAAATGTAATATAATCCTGTTTTCTTTTAGTTTTCCGTTTTATAGTACTGTAGTTCTGTTTATTATTACATCAATTTTAACTTTGTTTACTTATTTACATGTTTTATATTCAAACCACTAACATTCTTTTATATGAAAAAATACTATTATATATTTACATCTTCTCTGTAAATAATGTGATAATGTACAGTTAGGGGTGTCTCTTGCATGAGACGAAACCCACACTTTCACGATGTGTTAAATCTTAAAATTCATTATTAAAAAAACCATGTAAGGCTAGGAAGATGCCGATCTGGAAATAAAGAGAATAAAAAAAATATATTTTAAATTCTTTAAAGTGCTGGAAGCCTTCAACCTGTGAAAATAACTTATCAGCCAACGGTATGCCAATTCAGGCATCATCAGGACAGTCCAAACAGACTCGTAATTCTGACTAAGACAGAAGCTTCTTTCTAACATCTTCTATCAAATAATATGACGAGTCTGTTCGGATTGTTTGACTGTAAAAATTGCATTCAAGCAATAACCATGTCTTTTTTTCTGTGCGTCTGGATTATAAATAATAGAGGATGGATATGAAACTACTGAAAGAGCACTATTCCGTATTTTAATGAAATATTTATTTACTTTTGATAAGTAATTATTTTATTTTATTTTTTTTTAAGTGTTATCAATTCTTATTCGACTGTTATTTGTTGCAGGAGCAGCATTTTCGGCTTCTATCAAGGGTGGCAGTATTGGAACTAAAGGTAAATGGGAACCTCCGAAGGATTGGGATTGGTCAGTGACTCCAGGGCGGCTGATACCAGTATCCGAAGCCACCGACGACCTACCTACGCCTGGATACAGGATGTCCCAACTGCAGCAAAGGATTCCGCCTAACCACGGGCTTCAACCGTTTCCCATCACAAACGTAGCAGTAACCAACAGCACCTCGGATGAGAAAGTCGTCGTCATAGGACAGAAACAAGCAACAGCCGGAGTGAACGAAAATAAGGTCTCCAACGACTTTTCAACCACCCAACGTCTAGAAACGACTGAGAATTTAGAACAATCAACTCCAAAAGAAATAAGACCTCAATCAGTATTGGATGAGCAAGAATTGATCCTTTTGCATGACGAACCGATTATTGATCAACGAGAGTCCCTTTCCTTCGAAACTCCATCAACGACAGAAAAAGTTCCAGTCGTCGAAGAGCCTATGGAGAAAGTAGAACTGCCCGAAATATGTTCGATATCAGGCATCGGCTGCCGGGATCCAAAGCCTGTTCAGCACCAACCCGATGTTCAAACAACAACCGAAGTGGAGGAGCATACGGAAGTTCTTAAACATCCCAAAGTTGTACCGCATCCACACGTAGTATCACACCCAGAAGTTCAGAAAAGTACAGAAGAAGCTAAAACAGAACAAACGACAGAACAATCTACAGTACACCACGCTGTATTTGAAGAACACACAACCAATCATGGCCAATTGTCTTCCGATAGTCATCATATCGACCACCAGGTAGTGCAGCAAGTACAACCAATCAGTCCATCCTCTGTGGTCGATGAATCTCTCGTTAATAATACTTCGGTTCCTGTAGCTGGAAATGAAACCGAATCTGCTCAGGAAACAGGTTCATCCTTTTTACCACGTTTTAATCTTACAGAACCCACAATAGTCCATTCTGTTATAAGCAGTGTTAGTGAGCATATTGGTTATAGCAGCAAGAAAGATGAAAGTGATTTAACTATAATGACAAACTCGACAGATTCACAGCACGGCGTCGACGATGCCCAAATTCAACTCCACGAGCAGGAACAGCAGGTACAACAAGTACAGGATTATTCTCCGGGCGAAGTATCCCAAGAAGCAGAAGTACGTCAAGTTGACGAACAGAAGCTTTTGGAGATTGCGAACTCGTGGGGTTCTTCTTCTGACAACTCTTCCACGCATTCATTCGAAAGTAGGATGGATGGACCAGAAGACGAAGGAAAGCGCGAACATGTTATAACAGAAGTATCGGTATCGAAGGAAGAAGTTCCGAGCCAAGAGGCAGTTATTACTGGGCATGAAATGAAAAATGTGACTCACTCCAGCGAGCAGAAGAACTCAACAGAATCGCCATCACTCGGTGACCGACTGGAGTCCTACTGGAAGGCGGCGACCGGTTATGTCAGCAAAGCGCTCAACCTCTAAGTCATTACATAGCGAATCAAAAAATGCTAATGTGTTTCCGCATTATGATTAATCAGATTGTGTACATTTATAAGATCAGTAGTAATTTTATATATTAATAACTTTAATGAATGGGCTAACGTTTCGTAATCATCTGTAATATAGCAAAAATATTGGCATATATTTATTATAATAATTAGGCCTGAGAACCACTGCGTCATTATACTTCTTGAGTGTTGTTAGCAATGAAATATAATTGTGAAACGTGTTTATTATTGAAAACATAAGTAGGCCAATCAGCTTTAAAGTTTGTAGAGAAGGAAGGAATTGACGGTTCGTGCTAAATTGACTTCGTGGCTATGTTTGAACTAGTTGAGAGGTAAAAATAATGAAAGTCATTAGGTCTAGAAACAAATGCAAACAAAGGAGAGAGCAAGAAAGTATTGTTTGTATTTACTTGACTCCGAATCGGTTGTTCCTAGCTTAAAACATTTTATAACTGAAGAACGTTAAATACCCCACAAGAATGTTTCTACTTTTTCTGTTATAGCTTAAGAAATAGGCGCAGTAAAGGCTACTACAACAAGTTAAGTTAGTCACTACAAATTAAGTGTGTATATTTCTTAAAATAAAACAATTAAGAAAAAACAAAACAAATAGAAACATTACATTCTTCTCTTTGCTCTCTACGCCTCTTATCCTGTCCTGTATAAATTATATTTTATGTTGCGGTGATCATATGTTCATATATCATATGTTAATGTCAGATATTAAGGAAGGTTGCTAGAGGTTATAATAAGTTCTAAAAATTAAATGGTGTTTCTATAATTATTAACTAAAACATCTTGGATTCCAGGACTTCTAGTATGTTTGCCTCTAGATTGGACAAAATAAAGCTCTGAAGTCTATTAACTCTAAATATTTTTTTTTTTATCATATAATGATAATTTATGACTTTGTGGTATTGCTGGACTATACTATATTAGGTCATAAATGGGTGAAGAAGATCATGTGTAAATTGTTGCACTTAACTTATTAAAAACAAAAAAAAGAGTGTTTTTCGAATAACATTAAGGCGATTTAACTGTAGTTATCAATTTTTGTTGATAGCTTTAGTTATTGTAATAATTAAATAAAAATTAGAACCATGAATTCAGGAATTGTTTATATAATGTGTTTTTTCAAAGATCGAGATAATTATTGCTAATAATAATACTTAAGATCATCTTAGCAGATTTAGTTTGATTTAAAGAATTAAATTAATAATGATAAAATCAATTGATATGACAATCACAATCCATATTCCCGTGTTCAAAAAAATAATTTCCAATAACAATGCATATTCCTCCTCAAGTTAATGTAAAATTTATTATTTTCTATTCACACGCATTTATTCCTAGACAATTGCAAAAGCACTTTACATTTTTTATATATTTATTATTTTAGTACATTCCACAGCATTTATAACAATTATATGTATATAAAAATGTACATAACGACTTATTCACAGTTTATAAATATTGTCAAATTGTACATAAAAATAAAACAATGTTAAATTTTAGCCATTAAAGCTTTATTTTTTATTTTAAATTGTACTATATTTACTGTGATTTAGTATTATAACGAAAATTTTCTAATTTCGTTCTTTTTTTTAAATATTATTTTATTATTTTGTAATTTAAATAAATACATTTAATAGTGACCGCATTTTTATGTTATAGCTCATTTTTTCCCTATTCTTTATTGATTATATATTTGTCTACAGATTAAATGGTCATTGATTACAAAAATATAAAATAGCATATTTGAAAGGCATTTGATGATATTCTTTGGCGGAACGAGTTATGTATGTAAGCAAACACATTCTGAAGTAAATATGAGATAACTGTTAATCAAAACAACTAACATAGTAGGAAATTTTTTTTTTTTTTAAATTTATTTATTGATATTTACAACTGTATTAAAAAATACATCAAGCAAATAGGCTATGTGATACAAAATGACATGAGTTAATGGCAAGTTGAGAAACTACCCACTGGTAGTACTCAAATCACTAGTTCAACTAAGAAGGTCACGTGGCCATCTTCTTTTCAGACGCCTCGGAGGATTATCGGGAATTGAAGAGGAAGCTAGGTTTGAAACTAGAGGGTTTGAGTGGGAATGAAGTTTGTTATGAAAGGATAGATAGCGGGTTCGGGCCAAATCAGCAACAAATGGGACATTAAGGTCGTTATGGATGACTTTATTCTTAGAGCGTTTGTCTAGTAAGTGTTGAAGTAGCCTGAAACGTCGAGCGGTTTCTTGTCTTTTCAGTCTCGTATGAGGATTCCAGGTTAATCGTTTATCGAGGTGCAACCCTAAGTATCGGATCTGTTCTACAGGCACCAGTGGGATATTATTAAAGGATACTGAAGGGCAGGAAGTCATTGGTTTACGACGTAAGGTAAAAGTGATCTGATGCGATTTTTGAGAATTTATTTTAATTCTCCAGTTTTGACACCATTCTTCAAGATCAGTGATATGGGATTGGAGGCTTTGGGATGCAATAACTGGATTGGTGTTGACTGATAATACACATGTATCATCAGCATACGTGGTAAGGATAGTCTTAGGATGAGTTGGGATGTCAGCTGTATATACTGTATAAAGGATTGGGCCAAGGATACTACCTTGAGGAACTAGGAAAACTTAAAAAGCGATTTTCGTCTAATTTATGTTTTTTAAATTTATTTATGAGTTTAAACTAGGACTCGATAGACTAAATTGCAAGAAATTACGACCTCGTTCGGGGAAGGAAGTTGTAACAAACAGACAATACCTCGCTGTTTAAGAAATTGTTGCATCCAATAAAAAAAATTATTGGTTTCTGTGTGGTGATTGAATATTCATTATCGATTAATAATTCATTTCTTATTTCTGCAGTGATATTGATGTAATGTAACAAAAAATCATTTAAAAAAAAACCCTGCATTGTTTAATCGAAAGGGGTATATACTCTTACACGACAACGTATAGCCTCATGTTTCAGGAGACAGTGAAGAAACTAAACAAGCTTGATTACGAAATCCTCCAACATCCACCTTATTCCTCAGACTTATCTCCAATAGATATCCATCTGTTCAGAAATTTGGACAACTTCCTTAAGTTTAAAATTTTTTTAAATGTTTCTCAAGTCAAAAAATGCATTTTCAGACTTGATTTCATGACAAAACCCTGTATTTTTCAGTTTTGATATTGAAATCAATTTTGATAACACATGGGAAAAATGTACAGTAAATGACATAATTTAATTAATTATAATTTATTTATATAAATATAAAAAAACATTTTACCAATACTACTAAGATAAATTATTGTATTTTTTGTATATAAAAGATCACCCAGAAAACTATTAAATATGTACGTGTTCATCAGTCGTTATTAAAAACAAATGATTTTTTATATATATATGATTCAGTCTTTAATAAAGGTTAAAAGTATTAACATGTGTATTTATTAAGTATACAATAATGTGTATACTCTAATCTTATTGTATAAAACGCGCTTTGCCATAAAAATGAGATATTTCACCTTCTTACCCAACAGAGAGCAGCACCTAATTCCACAGGATGTTTAGCACCTAAGTTAATGTTTGAAGGGCATATAAGAACAAAGTTCCATGTTTTATTCAAAAACCCATCCTTACAAGTTAGTCAAACGCCACCGGAGTTGAAAGATGATAAAAAAATTAAAACATTTTAAACCTGGGGATCATGTTCGATATCGAAGTGAGATATTACAAAGATCGTGGAGAGAAGAGGAGTTTTGGAACGGTAACAGCAAAAAAAGGCAAACTGCATTATGACATTTGACATTTGATGCAGATGCTACCCACAAAATTTAAGGGGGAGGAATGGTCAATTGTTGGTTGTAAGTTGTTATTAATAACATATGATTTTTATATATGTGGTTCAGTCTTTAATTAAAGTTATTGTATAAAACGCGTTTTGGAGATAATTTTGATTTTCTTATTTTGCTTTTTAACTTTTTCAAAAGCTTTGAAAAAATCGGCATCATTTTTATATTTAAGACATAATATAAGAAATTTCAAGTCTGAATTTTGGGTTTCTTGATATTATTTCGATTTGAAATAATTATTTTTATTTGTTTACGATACGCCATCATTATCATTTTAAGTATGAGTAATATTCTTTCGAAATACAATATTTAAATTTACTTATATTTTTAGGATTCCCTGATAATTTGAATAAAGGAATTGAAAAATATTATAATTATTGAGAGTAAATATTTTGAATAAAAATGTTTTCATTTCATAAAGTTATTTAACTAAATAACCTTTTCTTTGAAAACATTCATTTCATAAGAAAGGGCCCAATAATAAAACTTTTAGTTAACCAATGTTAACTTCAGATTCGGAACTTCAACCACTTATCTGCTGGAAGCAATCTGAAACATTGTGGTGAAACTCCGAGCCGACTGGCATTAATCCTCAGCCTTAGCAGTTTATCTGCCATCTTACAAGCCTTTGACCCTCCCAACTCCACATTAGGACAAGACCATCGCCCTTCGCCGGCTCTCTAAGGACATCTTGGCAGTTCCAAACCAACTGCGTTGAGATCGTGCTCCATGTTAATGTCTTTTAGAGCCAACAGTACTCCTGATGTTAATTAAACAATATAAGAAATCCTTATCTATTTATGAACAAATTTAATTCTTTCTAAACGTTTAAGCAATAGATTAATTTTGTTATACAATAGCGCGTCCATTATCCCAACTGATGTCGGTCGTTTTTCTTCGTTCCTGGAGAGAAATTACTTCTGTAGTCCATATTAGTAACCATTAACCATAATCCGACTCTGAATCTTTGGTTGCTCATTATTGTGGGAATTCAGAGGTGTTCCAAGGTAAATAAGTTTCTCAACACAATCTATTTTAACTAATCCTAATTACTCTCCTCTATTAGGATTACACATCATATACATACTTGGGAAATTAGAAATTGGAATTTTAAAGACTTGGAAAAACAGACAAAACAGCGACGGCTGGCGGCTCAGACTCTTTAAGATTTGTAGCGCTATCGAAAAAATAAAGATTCGGACAATGATACATTCTCATAGTTAAAATTCACTTATAAAAGATTAAACCATAATTTTTCCTACCCTCCCCTCCTTATCCAGTCTGCCGGTGTTCCTCAAGGTAGGTATCCTGGGTCCCATCCTATTCACGATATATACAGCTGACATCCCAACTTATCCAAGCACTGTCCTCACTACGTACGCTGATGACACATGTGCGTTATCAGTAAATAAGGATCCATTTTCTGCATCCCAATCTCTTCAATCCCATATCTCAAACCTCCAATGGTGTCAAAATTGGAGAATTAAAATAAATCCTAACAAATTCCATCAAATTACCTTCACACTTCTTCGTAAACCTACGAATTCCTGCCCTACTGTATCAAGGCGTCTGAAAAGAAGAAGGCCTCGAAGCCTTTTAAGTTGAACTTTTAATTTAAATACTACCAATGGGTAGAATATCGAATTGCCTTATACATTATGTATCATTCATTTCATTTAATTGTTGTATTATTATAACACAGATATAAATTTCAATAAGTTAATTTAAAAATATATATATCTTGATCTTAAACCTCAAGAATCAAGTGGTAAGAACCTTACTAAAGAACCCATGGGTTCGAACTGTGACGGGCACCTTAACTTTCTGATATCGAACGCATCCAATCCCTTATCTTGAAAATCTTCGGACAGGCAATGCTCTTAAATTGTACATCATGATCTTAAAAACCCATTTGTTAAGATGGTTAGGTTTTTACCGAGGTTTAATAAGATTTACCGACCTAATTTTATTCAAATTTGACATGAATATTTTTAACCATCTTAATCCTTTAACACTATCCTTATCGAGCTCCAACTGTTCCCATAATCCGCCTCGAAGATTTAAATTTTAATGTGCCTGAGACCTTCATCGAGAGGATCGAACTCGATATGAATCATGATAAACTTTATTCCCACTCAAACCTACTAGTTTAATATCTGGCTTTCCCTTCAAATCCCAACAACTCTTCAAGGCGTCTGAAAACAAGATGGTTCGCATACTTTTAACTTAAATCTGTAATTCGAGTACTATCAGTGGGTAGTTTCTCTATTTGCCATTATATGCCATCCAATATTTCCTCGTACTATTTAATTCAGTTAATTTCAATATAGGTATATATTTTTAAAATATTGTTACATTATTCATTAAAAATTAATTGGAGTTGTATTAGGAAGATGTTTTAATAAATTCGGACGCTGGAGTTGATGAACTTGCGTTGTTGATGCGTGTTCGATCCATAGACCAAGTATAAATATGGAAATAATAAAAATAATATTTATTAACTTATGTTAATTATTTTTTTGGTTGGCAAGACTTACCTGTCTATTACAAGCAAATCTAATCAACCTTATGAGATCCAATGATATTTTCACTTTTCCTTGCGTGATGGGTCAGTTGTAGGCGTTCTTCCTGCAACTAGGGCAGAGTCCCATGGATTTTTCACGAGATGATTCGGCAATCTGACAACTGATTTCTTCTAGTGTCTGATCCCCTTAATGGAGACAAATAAAAAATGTAAGTGTATATTAATAATAAAAAGAGAGATCACGTAGCCAACCGATGTTTTTGACATAGAATTGAGTCATAACTAATAGACTAATCGACTCAGTATTGATTGTTTGTTTATACACTTAATGTCACTTTATGCTGCTATGGCTAATCATGTGATGCTACAGTAGGAGTCCTAAATTTTACCTATCCTGGTGTAATTAGGATAGGGATCTTTAAGGAGTACTTGATACCACACAGGTACTCCATTGTTTCCCGTTACTTCCGAAGGATGGCAATACCATGGACTTTTTACTCCCTTTTAAAAATCATAGGGCCACTTGCGTGTGATGGCCACCTGCCGGACTGCAAACCTTGGAGAAACAACGCTGTTGAAGTAACCACTCCACCGCAGTTGACTTCCGGTATTAATTGTATATTTAATTACCACTAGTGATGTACCGGATCGTTAACAAAGTATTCCGCGGATACGGATAAGGAACTTAACTTTTTTACTCAATCGATGCCGGTGCCTTTGATCTTGATAGTTGTCACCACTTGACGCTTTGCGTGACAGACAGGACGGTACATGTTTCGAGTTTTCGACTTACACTGCGCGCAATTGGTAACGTTTGTGTTTGGAAGTGAGTTATAAAATTGCCAACAAAGTTTTTTTTTTAACTTGGAAGTTTTGCCTGAATCAAATGTTAAATGTCATTAGTTTTTCACTGCTACCTAATAGTTTTTTTACTCATCGACACGCAGGGTAATGGAACCTAATAATATCAACATAATTTAAAATAAAAATACATTTCTCCTTCATTCATGTTGATTATTGAACTTTGGTAATTTTGTTAGGCAAGTGTTAGAATTAAGGAGAGATTTTATTCGAATTATCTGCCTTACAATTAGTTTAGTTCTACGTATTCTTCCTGATCACGTTAGATGTTGGTTCTCATGCACTAAATTTATGCGCAACTTCCGATGTTAACAAAGCCATAGCTAATCAACCATCATTGGCGAATCTGCACAATTCAATAATGTCAAAATGTAATGTTCTTTGGGGCTTTGCTTCAAATGAATTTAATGAAATTCTGGGGCATATACTATCAATGCCAGGAGCCACCCGATGGAATTCGCTTCAGCAAATCATTTCAACTGAGGGAAAATCCCCTCATTTATACCCAGTTAAAAGTTAAAACACCCCTTCAACTCTCAAATACGGATTTCCTCTACATCAAAGAATATGCTGAGTGCTCGGCCCCATTAGCAGTAATGATTGACTTATTACAAAGTGAGAAAAATGTATTCTTTGGCATGCTTATTCCTTCACTTGTTAGCCTTGACAAAAAACTCCGGGATCTACAACAAAAAACATGGTTGTATTGTCAGACCATCATAGTCTGCAGCATACATGAACGATTCGAACAATTCTTCAAAACTTCTACTCCACTAGCAGAAATCGCTGCTTTCTCCAATCCATTGTTCAAAAAGCGGTGGCTCTCTACCCTCGATAGCGGCCATCATGATAGGGCCTTGAAAAGTTTCACAGCTGCAGTTACAAAAGTTATTCAAGAAGAACAAAAAGACATTACAAATGAAAACGAGCTCGAAGAAGAAATACTACCATCGTATTTTAGTTTCTTTGATTTTGGAAGCAATGAAGAACCACCATCTGTGATTCAAAACGAATCTCGAGCACAAGTGCAAATCTGCAATTATCTCAATGCCCGCTCCATCGTCAGCACGACTTCTCTCCTGAGGATAGGGGGGGGGGGTGCCCGATAGGTCCGTCCAAGCTGTAATGACATCACTCTCTCTAGAGTAAGTAGAGAATGATGTGATTACAGCTTGGACGGACCTATCGAGTCCCCCCCCCCCGCAACAGCCCTGAAGAAGACCTGCAAAGTGGGTCAAAACGTTGGCTACTGAATAAATATTTCTTGATATTCAGAGAAATTTATTGACCTCTACCCGGACCATTTTCTTCCACACGTTTTTCTTTTAATAGTGGATTTGTAACATCCCTTAAAAAGAACCTGGAAAAAACTAACAAGCCTATTTTTGGAAACTGAATAATACGTACATATAATTTTTTTTTAACTAAAAGAAGTTATGATAATACCTAATAATCCTAATAACGTTACATATTTGTTTATGGATGCAATATGAAAAATAGCACTATTCATATCAATTATTATTATTATATCAATCAATTTTTACTTAGTAATCTGATTCAAATAAATACAATTTCCATATCATGGGGTTATATGTACACAGTGGATTACCTTTTGGGGTCATAATTTTCAATTAAAAATGCGATTTATATTTCCATATGGAGCCAATAAGGATTTAAAAACATTTTAACTAAAAAAAAAAAATTGAAACAGAATAATATGCTTTATTTTCATTCCTATATACACATTTTCCTTTATATCATACTTTAAATATGATTTTTTTTACTTTTTTCAATGAAAAGTATGCACATATGCAAGTAGTCTTAAGAAACAGGTACATAATCAACAAATAACATTCAATTCTGTTTCGTCATAATCGTATGTAAATAGACAATAAATTAATATATTAAAATGTCTATCGGACAGAAAAAAAGAAAAAGGCTAATGGCAATTATAACCTATGTACAAATGAGTTTATTACATTTAATAAAAACAGGAATGAGTATTGGCCTCTAACGCCACTAGCATCCCTAACTTCTGTACACCGGGAACAACATAGGACTTTCCCATGATATATGCACACAATCAATAATCTTTGTCAGTAATATTATCCATTACATAATTTATATGTACATAATTTAACAACTTACAAATTATACACAGTTCTCAATATGCTGAAACACTTGGCGACACATACACATCAATATACTGTAATAGGAAAATAAAAACGACTAATGGCTATCGGCAGCACTGATGTTTTATCTGTGTACGACTTTAATGCCTGTGCTTGTGTTTGTGCCTCGACGAGGAGTGCCTCCTCTTGTGGGCTGGGGAGGAAGTGTCAGGGCTGCGAGATCTCCGCCTTCGTGGTGGGCTGTCCTCACGCCTGCGCGGCGAGCGGGATCTTCTTCGCCTTGATGATGAGGAAGAGTAAGGCGACCTGCTTCTGGATCTATTGCCAACCGGAAAAATAAATAAGATTGTATAATGTGATTAAATGTGTACCAGTGACAAAGATATTACACATCTAGATCGAAATGTTAACTCGAGAATTTGAAATTGACAATAGTAAAGTGACTGAAATGATGAAATAAAAAAATATATATTATGAATATTTAAAGTATATAGACAATAAATGCTGAATCTCTCCCTTAATTTATTTATTTTTTTGCTGCAAATTCCTTTAGATAGCCTAAGTTTTGATATATTAATGAAAAATAGCAGACAATAATATAATATGAAGACATACCGGTAGTTTGATCTCTTTGAAGGTGGAGGACTAGGGGTACTGCTTTTAGATCGCTTTGATCTCTTGTATCTAAACGGAAAAAAAATAAAAATTGTAACGGCATTTAACAATAAATAGCAAGCTTATTAATATATTAAGGCTTCATCTCTTATGAAGATATATTACATGACTCTCGTATCTTAGCATAAATAGAGCTGCTTAACATAAATTATATTGTAGAGAAGTATAAATTAAAGCAATATGGATCCAACAATGATCAAACGTCAAAAGTGTTAGATAGTCGCAGGAAACTTAAACGGACAATGGAGAAAAGAGTTCACCATACTTTAAATATATAATATTAATATAATTTATTTTGATGGTGATTATTTTTAAATATTTTTATTTTGAAGAGAAAATATTTGTCTTGGCCGGAATTCGAACCCGGGTCGCCCGCGTCTCTAGCACGGTGCTATAACCACTGAGCTAACAAGGCTCATATATCAGAGACGCGGGCAACCCGGGTTCGAATCCCGGCCAAGACAAATCTTTTCTCTTCAAAATAAAAATATTTAAATATAATAATAATACCTCGAGTCAGATGTAGAATCATCAGGCGATATACTGCGACCCTTCACTTTATCCACTGGTTTGTTAGGAGTGATTGTTTCCTTACTCTCGGCTTTCTCAGCCTGAAAATTAAAACAATTGTTTTACATGAACAGTCCTATTTAATTAATACTTGAAATAAATTTAATAATTTCCAATTTAGATCATTATTCAAATTAATACATAAACATTTTTTAAAATTAAATTTACAACTGCTTTAAACAAATGTATTAATAAATAACAGGAGATTTTTCTGAAATTCTCAGTTTTAAATGCCTTCCAGGAATATTGATGTAAAATTTGAAAAAAAAATGTTTGTGACTGAGAAACAAGCAGATTTATTTATGAATCCATCTTCGATTGGGATTTTAAAATTCTACATACATTTCTTGTTTTTCTTGACTTCAAGGAAAATTCTTACATTGAGTTGAAGATTAAGAAAAAGATAAACAATGACCTTGCGAAGAAGTTTCCTTCGATGATGCTCGATCTGATCAGGTATGGTCCAGCCAGCCTTGACCTGACGTTTTCCCGATTCCAACTCGTCTTGGTATTGCATCACTTTAACCTCAATTTCTCTTAGTCTAGCTCTCCTCGCTTCTTCTTGTCCATCTCGACTAAAATAATAAAATTAAAAACATATTAAAACCTTATAAAGGAACACATTACAGATAAAATTAAATTTAAAATATAAAATGTTAGGGATAATAAACCTTAGGGACCCCTAAATTTTGCCTCTTCTTCTTCATCGGCACTACAACTCATCACCTCTTCAATTAGTTTCGCCCATTGGTCCCTCTCTCTTGCAATGATTCTCCAGTTAGCCAGTCCAAGAAGAGCTCTACCATCTGCGGCGACCCCATCCATTCAGCGCAATCTAGGCCTTCCAACTCTTATTTTCTTTGTTAGACAAGTCAGCATAATTTTGCTGGTTGGGTTACTCTTCTCCATCCTGGCCACATGACAATCCAAAATTTTGCCTAACCAGGTGTAATCAGGACCGGGATGTTTAGAGTACTTGACATCATACAGGATTGGGACCCCCATTTAACTTCCCTTCCAAAGGATGGCATAACCAAGGATTTTTTACTCCCTTTAAAAAATGAGCCAAAACCCCACAAAAGCTAAGAGTTAATCGGCAATTAAAACATACTTTATATTTATTAAACATACTAGCGGACCCAACAGACGTTGTTCCTGCATGATATTTCAAGCGATTAGGATATTAAACAAAGTATGAAATGAAAGAGAAATAATATAATAATTTCTTTTGTTATTTATTTTGAAATAACATCAATTTTTCTAAAAACAATTTGTTATAATCAATAATGTTTGTTTAATTTTATCTTAATGTGAGTTGATGAACAATATTTTTAGTCAATTGTTGTTGTTGTTTAGTTCCAACGCTAGAACACACTACATATAATTGCCCATGTGAAAAGACCGGATTTTCTAGATCCTAGAAATAGGTAATGGGAGACGTCTGAATGGAATGGGTGAGCCTGACGGGATCATTTGGATTCGTGGCAGGAGAACAACTTCACCTTCAAATTTGCCGTTCAAAATCGTAGCTTCAAGAACAATGCCCATATTTTTTTTATGACTAATCTTGTACCGGTGCATAGCTTAGGTGCATTTAAATTCCGAAACAAAATGATAGGTGAGCCAATTTTTAATCGCAAGTTATGCGGTGGCATTCCTGGTAAAACCAGCGAATTCAAAAATTCAACAGGATAGTTGAGTGCTTCGACAGGATCGGTAACAGTGTCGATCGATTTGAACAATATCTCATTGCCGGGCAATGGCTGTTGTATTTTGAAGTTAATAGCGTCAACATCGATATTTTTTTGCGGCTAAAATAGCTCGTTCACAAAGGCACGCATGATTAATATAAATTATCTTGTAAATCTGGAAATATACTTTCAATCAAAGGATCACCTGCATTATATATGATGAAGCAATTGCTAACGCAATACGATTTTGTGATCTAATGCGCGCAAGTATTAGTGAGATAAGAAACGTTTTTCCAGTGCCACCTGGTGCATCCAAAAAAAAGAATCCACCTTGTTCTGCTGCAACTGACAAATTAATTCAATCGTATACATTATTTTGTTCATCAGTGAATAGTTGCTCACTAACCAGCAATAAACGCAAGAAGAAAGATTCGCGTTGCTTTGGATGGACTGTGTATAATTGGCCTAATGCATTTGCCATAAATATGCAGTTGTATCCTTCAACCGGAACACCTCGCTTTCGTGGTTTCCACTTTTTTGTGACATGTGTAGATTGAACCTGTTGCTGGATTTCTTTGTTTGATATTTAAATGATAGCCACCTTCTCCTTTCCAAAATATCAATGGATATTGAAAATCGTCGTAAGAGCGATGACTGTCCTTAATCAGATGCACTGGGTTATCTCTGCGTTTGATTCTTATCTCGATGTTCAAATGCATCGCCAACCATAACAACTGCAACTTCATTAATGGTCGGTGCATTATTTCGGCCCTCTTGCTGCCCAGATGGTACTTTGTTTGCTTTGATGACGATCCTATAATAGTCGTTTTGCAGTCTGTTTGAAACGGTATTGAACAACTGGACCAACTAGTTGTAATTCTGTAAAAACAGTTCTAAAATACCCACAATTTCTTGCTCCTCCGTCTGCTTGATATGGTTGTACTGCCAGCGTGCGTTTATTCGCTGCTCCTCATCACCCATGAAGTACATTTGCAGAAATTTTGAATCGGTATCAGGCATCGGCATTAAAGAACCAATTTGATGATACACTTGGCCCTGAATCTTAAAAGTAGATTGAAAATTGCGACCATCCTCATTAGGAACGATTTTTGTTGCTCCAAATGATGTCATTTGAAAGCACAAAGTGAAATTGCGAATTTAACGCAAAAACAATTTAGATTGAGATGTAGCTCCAGCCAATAGTGCTTTCAATCGTTTTGGCGACTAATTCAATGGTGGCAATAAATCTTTTCCAGACGCAGCAGAAACCAGGCGATTCACCTTTGTATTCGAGTGCATGACAGTATTGCCATTGTTTGTTCATAGCACCGATTACAATTTGTGAATGTGGCGAATAGTCGATGTCCGACTCATTTTCAAACGTAAGCCGAAGAAGTGATGCACGTGTCAATGCGCGATACACTTCCAAAAGCTGTTGTTCGCGTGTTCCGAATATGTCGGTGACTCGTTGACGGGCCAGTCTTTGTCTCAGTGCATTAGCTCGACAGCGTTCGTTGCGTTGCTCTTTACTTTCATTAGCACGTGTGATTGCAGCCTGGTTTCTTATATGTTCATTGTCCTTCAATTGATCTTCTGCCAATCTATTTAACCGACGGTTCTGGACTAATTGTGAATTCCGAGTCCGTCAAACAATATTTCCTCCTTGGCCACAAAGACGTGGCATTGTTTTATGTATGTAGCTTAATAATACACTTAATATTCACTGAAATGCGACACCTGAAATATCATAAGGCACTGTACAAAAAAATTAAAATGTCAAAATAACGAAACACACTTGATATAATACAGTCATATTAAAATGTCGAAAAATAAACGATAAAACTTATAGCTGAATATAACATGCTCAATATTTACGTAAATGCGATACATATAATATCAAAACACAGTGTACAAAAAATTAAATGCATTAATTAATTAATTTAATGCATTAATTAATTTATCTAAAATTTTATTTTATTAATTAATTAAAATAATTAAACACATACATACAAAAAATGAATGAATGCATACACAAAAATTCATTCAGTCGATCCAGCCGTTTAGTTGCAGTATAGATAAATAACCTAGATACCGACTGCAGCGCCATCTACCGGGCCGATTTGTGAATCTAAACCATCCAGGGCGTCACCCAAACGTATAAAAAAAAAATTCATTCAAATCGGTCCAGCCGTTTAGGAGAAGTTCAGTGACATACACACGTACAGTAGAATTATATATATAAAGATATGTACATTTATTTATGTGTGTTGATAAATTTACAAAGATTTAAATAAGACTCAGTTTGTCTTTTATCATTCATTATTTTGGAGAACATAATTGCATAATTTAGGAAGGGCTCCTCCTCTGAAATACAATTTTAATAATTGTAAGAAACTATAGAATGTAAAATAAATAAGACACATTATAATCACACAGCCAATCTATCAGTAGCATCCCAGGCCATTATCCAGATTTGGAGCTAATCACTGGTCAATTTTTTAAAGTAGGCAGCATTTAATATTGAAGTCTTCAGGATATAAATTAAAAATGTCTTGTTCTAGAGAGTGACTAACTCCAAGAATTTGGCTAACAAACAGCTATATCTTTGATTCAATAAAGACGTGCAAAGTGCTAGAGGAGATTTTGATTTTGAATGTTGGCCAGGATAAATACATCAGAAATGGAATCATCCTCATTCAGATGGTAGCCGATTTTAAAGATGTTCTGAGATTGAAAGAGCAGGAATATTAAGAGCGACCCACATTTCATTATTAGCTTATTATCGCACTAATTATTAAATCTTGTATCTCCGTTTTGTGCAAGTTATTATATCTTTAAAGATAATTTTAAATGAATACTGTTTATATTTGACAATAAACGATACATTTAATCAAGGAATTTATTTAACAAAACAATTTTATAAAATAAAGTTACATGGTTTTATAATTAGGATGATCACATTAAACATCCATAGGACAAAATAATGATTTCTACACAAGAATTAAGCCCCTAATTCTAACCTGCTGTCATTAGAGGCTGGAGACGGCTCCCTTGGAAGAGGTGGGGCGGCGGGTTCAGATTCGTCTCCACTACCTTGTTGGCTCGGCAGCACCGGTTCTCTTTGAACCTTACTCTCTTCGAGCAGTTCCCACTTGGAAGTTGTCATTGCTTGTTCCTCGATCAGATCTGGGTCAACCTCTTCCCACCTCGACGGGACGAATGCACCTTCGGCTCTACGAGCTGAGGGCAGTCGAGGAAGATCTTCCTCGAAAGGTTTCCCATCCAAATCATCGTCCACTGCAATATAGACACATATTTTAGAAAAATTACTTTTAAAATACAAATAAAACTAAACAAAAAGGTCGTGGTGGCAGAGGTTGCTAAACTGACACCTTGGTAATCTCATAACTGCTAATTTATTTTAAATTAATATTATTGTAAATCATAGATTTATTTTGTGGTTTGATAGGATCCACGGAAAGAATCATAACCTTCCTACTCACATTAGAATGATAAGTATCGTAAATGATAAGAGAAATAACCTTCCCATTAATCAATTTTGTCAATGTCAATTTTTTTTTCTTATTACAGGAAATTTGAGGTCTCTAAGGCAGGCACACAGTGGAACGAATCAACGCATTTGTTGGACATTGGACCAATTCTCAAATAACTAAATGTGTCCTTTATTTTGATCTTAAATTATACTTTATACTTCTTCTCAACAAAATCCATAGATAAATTAATTGTGAAATTAAATCTTATATGAAAAATTCTGAATTGAAATATAAATTTTTCTAAAAACTCATATTTTTAAAGCAATCCACTGTTTGAGGTAATGCATTAAATTAATCGCGCACCTACAGGAAAAAAACACATCCATAATAAGATATTTTAGGCAAATAAAACTTGGGATTATTTCAAACGTCTAGGATTTTTCGGTGAAAATTGGGTGATAAAATTAAATAATCAATTGCGAAAATCGCTCAAAATCGCCCAAAAAACTACCTTCACAGTAAATAACTAGAATGTTTGAAGTTTTTTTTCCATTAGTCGGATTTTGCTACTAGGTGCTATTTTCCGAGAAAATGATTTTTTCTTTTTATTTTATGGGCCTTGAGAATTAATTTAAAATAATTTCTGTTGATATTGGCGTCTACTTTTCGCAAGTTTTCTTTTTTTTACCAGTTTTTGTTTACATTCATTTATCCGAACAACCCTCATCTAACATAATAGTATTAACAATGAAACTCAGTTTGCGTGTGGTATTTGAACGACATATGTGTAATGGTGCACATAGGTGCAATAGTCCCTACAACAAATCGTCAAGTTTTTAATTTTTGATTTATTTAATTTTTATTTCGTTATTTAAATAAAACAATTTTATATAGGCACTTACATTTATTATAATTTTGATGTATCAATTATACCTAGTATATTAACTAACAAAAGTAATTATCAATTATTTTATTAATTTTTTTAATAATTAAATTATTTGATTTGTTACTTTTTCCTTTGTGTAACTTTATTTAATACCTATGTATCTGTCTTTCCATAGAATACTGTATTGTACCTATTCTCGTAGTATGTTGGTACAATAAATGGTACCATCTTTGATACTAAATAATCTAACATCGAAATATCAAATCTAGAATTTGTACACGTTTATCCTAAAAGGTTTGATCCTGTTTATCATATAATTAAATAGTTCCTTCAAAAAGCTTTAAAACCGTAGCAATAGCCTTATTCTAGGAGAACCAGAAGTGGAGATATTAATGAATGTCCAGACGCTCCTAATGCTCGTTCCACTGTGAGGCAGTGTTATAATCATGGTAGCTACATATAACTGTGCCTATTGTATTTGAGAACGTTTATACTGATTGGTGTATTTGAACATCAGATGCATCGAATTATTAAAGTAGCTAGATCATATGGTATATCTTTCAACATACTTCAAAATAAAAAGAAATAGTCCAAATAAATGATAAATGCAAGTGGTACATTAGTTTTGATTTTCACACTAGGTTTGGAGAGTCAATTAAAATCTAAATTCCCAACATGAGTACAACAGAATGCCATTGTATTTTTATTGAGTGTAAAATATCTTGTACTGCCCAATGCAAAAAAAAAAAATATATATATAGATATAATATATATATATATATATATATATATATATATATATATATATATAAAAATAAATGTTAAAGTAGAGTAAATATTATAAACAGGATTTGAATGAAATGGCAAAACTTTGACTTTTTTTACCTCGTCGCCAACTATTATGAAATAAAAAAAAAAGTGGATACTTTGAACTTAATATTAAATTGATAATAATCACAACATTTGAACATGAAGTAAAGGTTATAAATAACTGAAGAAAATCTTAATTACAGCTGGAATCTTCTCGCCGGGTGTTTTTTTTTTTGGTTGCCATGGATACATCCAGTGTGGAATTTATATTTTACAAATACGACAGTAAATTTATTCAAATCTGAATCATAAGTACAGCCCTGTCTCAGTCTCTGAAGAACTCTTTTAATGGTGTAAAGTTGGCATCAAAACAGACTTGTCAAAATCAAATGGTTCTGTTTTTCGCCTCAGAACTTCTACAGTCTTACCAGAAAAGAAAGTGGGGAAGGAAAAAAGGTCATCGATCATAATGGCATATACATCATTGACATTTTAAAAAATCTAATAACTTTTTCCCCAACCCAATACTCCATGATGATATACTTACTTGGAACCCCATCGATATCGTCGTACGCATGACCATAAGCTCCTTTCAGTAGAGCTGCTCCGTCAAGAGGCACACCATCCAGATCTGAGTTGACGATGTCATCGGGTGGTGGAACGTCAGGACTGACAACAGTTTCCTCTTCCTCTTCTACTTCTTCTATCTAAATAAACATAACACACAATTTGGTTTACTTTTAAAATTGAAATAGTATACAGAACTTTAAATATAATGAAAAATTACATTTAAAAATTGAGCATTCAGTCCATTGTTTTTGTAAGAAGAATGGAAAAAATATTTTACATTTATAAGAGCTGCTATTATTTTTTTTTATTTTTTATTTTATGAATAAATAATAAATATTTTAAAAAATATATAAAAATAAAGGCAGAAGTTCTTTTACCTGTGCCCCTAAGAAAGTGGATTTTAGCCTGAGAAGAAAATCTCTTGGATAAACTGCCCAATCATCCCAAGCTCTAAAAATTTGCAGAACTCGAAGTTTGTAACTTTCAGCTTTCAATCGAGATTCTAATCCAATAAATGTTTGATGGGCTTGTTCAAAAATGTCGACTAGTCTTGACTCTAAGCTTTTAATAACAAACAAAACTCAAGCATTAAATACAGAATCGAACAATAATTAAAAGATAATAAATGAAGCAGCTTAATTGAAATTCATTACTAATCTAATCGCTATACTTTATTTTCCTTATATTATATATTTACATTTTGAATGTTAAACTATATATTTTATATAGTGTTATATATTTCACATTGACAACATAAGAGATACTTACCATCTTCTATAGTTTGAAGCATTTGTCATTTTGATACTGCAATTATGCAATATGTCTGATACAAGATACAGCCTTGCTATCTGTAAAAAAAATAAAAGTGATGCAGTTATGAGGATTTTATTGATAATTTATAATGTAAATTTAAGATATGCCAAAACAATATTAAATGATGTATACCTTCTTGTAAAGAAGAGTGGATCCATTAGACAGAGATTCCAGTATACAGTCACAGATCTCATCAGCTGCTTCAGCATGCTCGATACAGAAGACCATGGCATCGGCTACTTTTAGCCGCTCGGGCGTCATATGGCGTATTAGCTGTTCGAGCCTATCTCTCTGAGCGGGCGAGAGGCCACCTTTTCTCTCCTCGTCCCGTTCTATCAGCTCTTCTGGCATTCCCTGTGTGTACATGTTCATTGGTGGAGGGCGCCATATTGAACCACCTAAAATAAATTAAAAATAAAATTTTATAACCGATGCATATCTTGCTTAATTATTTAATCTAATTTGAATAATTTTAATTACAGCATGGCTATAATTATTTAAAATATTATTTTAAAAGTATATAGACACTATACCTTGGAGTTACACCTCCGATTTACGACATTATTTCTCAGCACAGGAAAAAAAACATACTAATACTCAGCCTAGACTGACAAATAATAATTAAATAACCCCTATTTCTATCATTCAATAGAATTCCAGCATATTACCATTTTTATCTCTCTCTCTCTCTTATAATTTACCTCGATGCAGTACAAGAGATCCTCTCATTCCTATATTTATCCATAATAATGTTTTTCAAAGAATAAATAAACCAAGGGGCTATTAGAAATAAAAAAATAAAAATAAAATACTTAATGAATCGATTTAAAAACTTTTTTTTTTGAAGTTAAGGTCGCAATATACGGATAAAATAGAAAAGATTATGAACTAAAAATAAATTATTTAATCCCCAAGAAAATTATAGGAAAGCTATCGTCAAGATTTGAGCCTTGGACTATGTATGGAAAGAATCAAAACTATTTCAGCTGAACTAATGCAAATATATAACAGAGAAAACAAAAATCAGATTTTGGTTCTTTTCAAATTACCTTAATTATAACTCTAACCAAACTTGGTTTTAATTCAATTAAAAATTAGCAATAAATAAAATAAATAGATGCTTAAATTAGTAAATTTGTAAAATTAATTACCTTTGAACATCCTAAACTCTTTCAGACACCATTCCTTCTGCGAATCACCTTGGAGCAGGGAGAATAATTTCCAGCGGTAATAAGTATGAGCAGGAGATTGATTATCAAACAAAAACCTGATAATAAACATATTAAGATAAATATACATAATAACATAAGCAGTGTATTTTATGAGGAGAACGATAGCTCAGTGGATATGTTGAAAAAAAAAAAATTATTTTGAGCATTCAGAATAGAGTCTTACTATCACTAAGATTTTTTTTCTCATCCCTGTTTTAAAACATTACGACCACTAAGATATTTTGTTCTCTTCTCTTTCAGTGAAGACCGGGAGGTTTAAAATGAAGGCAATTTGAGAAAGAATGAAGGAATTAAGGCCTGAATTTTATTTCCGTGGCTTTACATTAACTTAAAACACTTTTGAGATAATTAAAAATACTGGAAGTTCTCTTTTTCAGAACAATATAAGTTAAAATATTTAAAGTTGAATTTTTATTTTTAACCACATGTGAAAATAAAGAAATTAATTTGATTTTCAATACAGCAGATTGTGTCACTTCGATTTGAGTCACTAGTTTTAACTGTCTATTCGTTTAATTTTGAAGATTCTCCAAAACTACAAATTAGCATAAGTAGAGGAAAATAGTCGACTGGATAATTCTAATGATGGATTGAATTGGTCAGGGGGTCCAGTCAATGATAACACGAAATCAGCAGAACTTATATTTTTTAATTGAGCCAATGTTTCGGCCTACACTGTAGGCCATCTTCAAGGCAAATAGCGGGTGCTTCGGTTGTGGTGACTTATCAAACTAACATTTGTCAAATCTGTTTACACAACAAATGTTAGTTTGACAAGTCACCACAACCGAGGCACCCGTTATTTGCCCTGAAGATGGCCTACACTGTAGGCCAAAGCGTTGGCATAATTAAAAAATAAGCTCTGCTTATTTTTGTGTTGTCATTGACTGGACCTCATGACCAATTCGATCCCCATCATGATATATGTTTGTTGAAACGTTCATTCCTTGATGAAATGATTAAAGAAATATACTCATTTTCCATATTTGCACTCTTTTTTTCCATGCTCACTAAATTATTTTTATTTTTGGAGAATATTAAAAAGGAAACGAATGAAAAGTTAGAACTTAATGTGACTCATCTCAAAGCGACAACCGGCGGAACTGATACCGTAATTTGAAAAAATTAAAAAGTAATAAAGAGTACATTTTATTCATAAATAATTACCTGAACAATGGGTTATTGATTTCTTTGTTCATGATCATCGCTTCGAACATTGGTCCTTCCCGGATAACATACTCAATCATGTGGTGGATCAGCATGAGGAGATTCCTGTATGTATAACATTATCTTTCTAACCCCAACAATACTTACCCATAAAATTTACTATATCCTAATTTAGTCATTTTTTAATATGATCTTGCATTCTATTGTCAATAGGATTATTTACAACAACATTAATACAAAAACAGCAACTTATTCTTTTCAATATTCCTTCTATTACAATAATAAAAACTATTAACTTTAATATTTCAAACACTTGGTCACAATGCAAGACCAAATTAGTTTTTAACTAAATATTAAATAACTTCTCAACCTCTACAAAAGAATGAATAAATACCAAAAGCGATATTTACTTAATATATTTTTTTTTATTTTTTTTTTTAATATTTGATATTATCATAACTACTTACAAAATAAAAAAGAATAAAATGCTATACGATATTACATAAATGTTTAAGAAAATTAACTAGCAGTTATAGGCAAAATTATAAGAACAAAATTTTCAACATTAAGAATAATAGGTAAAGGTTGAGAAATTGGATTTAAATATATCTATGTAAATAAGTTAAACAAGCAACTAAATCCTATAAAAGTCTAATTTGTAAAGGAATTCATCATTTCATTTCCAAACTAAATTTCCCCATAATCCCAATTTTATTTTCAGGTTACACTCTTAAAAAAAGATTATCTGATTTGATTTAGGTATTATTTGTTTTGAGTTCAGGCACATTGTTTAAAAAGTAATAAAACAAATGTTGAAATACATAAGATTTCTCAATACCAAGTTAGAACAACCCATGATTTAATAAATATAGCCCAAACAAGTTTAAAATTAAAAAATCTAATCTGGTATTTAAATGTTGTCATTATTAATTTTCATTTTTAGTTATAATATCTTTATTACACTTTAGTAGTATAAAATAAAAATCTCGATGAATAATTATAATCCGTATTTCTATAATGTTATTTCAAATCAAAAGAAACTTTTTGAATATTATATTATTTTGTCAGACATAATTGAAATATTGTTTTTCTTTAAACATAATATAAATATTCTTTTATTATTTCTTTATTTGACTTTACAAAAAACATACACAAATAGTACAAAATAAAAATACCATATTCCATTAATTTAAAAAAAAAAAAAAAAAGGAAAACAAAGACACAAATTACAAAAAAAAAATTGTCAGCTAATAAACTTGTTAAAAATTATTTAAACACAGGAATAATAAAAATAAAAAGTAGACTTAAAAAACATTGAATGGATGTGAAAAATAAACTACAAGCCTAGTTCAACAATATAAACTCACAAGATATCTTAATTTTAACAATAAAAAAATTAAATAAACTACAAAACGATAAAAATATTTCTGGTTCATGAAACCTTTTTTTTAAAAATGTCAGTATTTTTTTTGTTGGTATATTTTAGAATTAATAATGTCTGAACACTTGTGATGTGTTTAAAGAATATTTAACTGAAAAAATCATATATTCTTCATTTTCCTTTTTTCACTATTCTAAAATTATAAAAAGCTTAACAATTAAACATAAAAACTAATGTCATTTTTTCTAACATTCACTTTCCCTTAACTAAACATTTAGGATCAGTCATTTGAAAAATCCTGTTGTTCAATACTTTTAAGAATCCACAGTTACTAAAACTTTTTTTTTAGTGATTTAACTTTTCTTTTTTTAATCAATCCGTATCAGGCAACTTTAAAGTAAAATTAAAGCAATAAGGTGTTCTGAATAGTTTAACAACCTTTCAAAATTTGATAGCAATAAATTATAATATTATTAAAAGAAATGAGATCCTAAATGTATGATAAAAGACCAGGAACAGTGCGACCCCTATTTCCTATTGTTTATTAAGATTTGGAAAAGCAATTAACGAAACTATCATATATATATTTTCTGAAATATTTTTTAAACTTTCTTGCTTGATAACTTTATCGGATTTAAAAACTAAGGCAGCTTTAAGATATGCATTTTAATATTATTTAAAGTACACAAAAGCACTGCGAATGATAATAGGCTTTTAAGCATTCCTTAGTAACATTTTTGTCAAATTAAACATGATAATATTTCCCTTAAGGTCAAAATCTAAACCAACAGCAGACTGACAATTATTTAATAAAATCAAATTGCTAAATGTTGACTCCATAATAACTATAAGTCAAACAAATTTAACTAAAATTCGATTTCATTCTGCCATACTTCAAGGAGAAAAAGCAGATCAGTTCATACTGCTGGTAATTGGTAAAGTAGGTCTTAATGGAATTATTAACCGCAGAAATTGGTCAAAACGTTTTATAGAAATATCATTAAATAAGATAGAATAATTATGAAAAATCAAGGTATGATACAAAGCTTTTTTTTCATTTTTTTTAAAACCATGTTAACCACAGTGTTATTTTTATCATTGAAGTAGCCCAATGAAACCATTTCAATTTATTCAACCTTGTTTATTTACTAAATATTGGTAATAAAATAAATTGATAGGTATAACCACACTGGTACTAAAATACATAAATGGTATTTCATATAATAATTAAGTATGTGCTTTAATATAAATAATTTCCCTTCAAATATCAATACTGAATGGGCTCTATCTAAGTTAAAGAAATGTTCATTAAATAATTTAAAAGGGCACAAGACGTCTAATTTTTTATAAATATTACACCTTTAGGTGATGTCATGACACAAGTTTTGGTTTTATTAGAACTCGACAAATAAGATTTGCAATAAATAATATTTAAGACAATACCAAGAAAATTATGCTTCAATACATAATGAGTCAGTCATAAATTCTATTTGTTTTGTATTTTTTATAAATGAAAGAGGATCATTGATTGCTAATAAAACAGAATTTTTCTGTAAGACTAAATCATTTCATCAACTAAATTAGAAAATAGTCATTTCAAATAACCACCCAATTTTGAATAAAAGAACAGTAATTAATTTATGAAATCTATCTTCTCTAGTATCAATTTATATCCAAAGACAAAATTCACCGTGGTAACCATCTAAGTCAAGACTGTTAAATGAATAACCAACCATTTGATTGATTAATTCCATATTCTAACTGCATTGGACCATTCAAGAATGAAATTTTCAAGTAGTAATTTGACAGAAATGTTGAAAAAGAAAACAAGCCGTAAATATTTGCAGTAACTTTGTGCAGCAAAAATATTATTTCAGATGATCCCAACAAACTTATCACCTGTTGCCTGAGAAATATTAACCTATTCATTAAGGGATGAAATTAACGCTGAAAGATAAAATTCAGCGCCTCTGGTTCCTCATCCCAGTGCTCGTCTCATTAGGTCACGCCTTTTCTTCCTCATAATTAATTTTTCATAACACCGACATTTTATTTTATTATTCTGTCTGTCAATAAGGCCCTGTTTTCTTGGACTCCACCCTGGAACCATAACATAACCTTACCTGTAGGGAACCTAACCTCTGTGTCTGTGATGCTTACCTGTCAGTCGGCATAACCACTTTCACGAGTGCCTGAGGTAAAATCTGTGACAAAAGCAGCGAAACTCATTACACACACAACCGAAAAAATTAAATAAATTGTAGTACTTGTGCACATAAAAATTGCACAAATACAATTTTATGATAAAAATACATCTCTAAAAATATTTAGAGCTTAGTGGTGGCTCAGGAGGTTATTTTAAAAAGCTGATGTTACGAAATGAAGTTAAATTGACTCATAATTGAGGTAGACAATTAAAATTCAAAATATTGTTTAATCAATACAGAGTATTTATTACTATCTTTTAATAATAATTAAACAACCGGCCAGTTTATGTTACATTGATATTTCCTGTAATCTATCGATTTCTATAACACCGTTTGCTGTTATAACAGACCATCAGAGTTTAAACTGAAGGAAACTTTTTAGCCACAATTAGAGAAAATTAAATTTTACTCTATATGATCAAATACTGATTATATTGAATCGAATTGAATTAATAATTTATGATAAATTGAAGAACAGAAATTTAACACAATATATATATATATACATATACAAATGACATAGTTAATAACATTAGTACATTAGTTAGGACATAGTTATTAAATGATGTCCAATTGTAAATTGAGAAAAATACAAACATAGGTCAAGAATCTCTAAGCTATGGCCTGAATAGGTCAAGGCTCTTTTTAACAATTAACTGGACGTAATTTTAAACAAAAGTCCAAGAACCATATAACACATTGGTCATTAATTTAAAACATGGATATGAGAATGAATTTCTTAAAATATTTAAATATTTTTATTTTGAAGAGAAAAGATTTGTCCTGGCCGGGATTCGAGCCCGGGTCTTCCACATCTCTAGTACAGCACTCTTCCAACTAAGCTACCAGGCTCTTAACCAGGCCAGACAAATCCATTCTCTTCACTGATCCTATATCCCCAGTTCTCGCAATTTTTGCGATGTATATATGGGGAAGAATGTTCATTGAACATTACTTTTTTTTAAGTAAGTTCTCGTTGACTTACGTCAATTTTTATATGTATCTTGAAGAAAAAAAAATGATTTTTATATCAAATAAAAAAAATAAAAATTTTTTTTTAGGAATTTCTTGATCTATTTATGTTCAGAGAGTGGAACAAATTAGAGTTAAGTCAAAACTCTCTTGGATATTCCATAATGTTTTTATCGCCAAACTTGATTTAGTGAAGTATTCTCCAGGATTGCTACATTGGTACCTTCAATATTACATTAAATAATGATAGAGAAAATTCAATAACAATAGATGCTACTAAACTGTAAATATCTATACTACAGGGGAAAGAAAAATAAATTATTTTACACAAGTAATGCAAATCTAACAAATTAAATGAATGAGCTAAACTCAAAAGCTAAACAGCTGAACTAAATAGTGTTCAAAATGAATCTAGATTCATATTTTTCCAATAACTCCTGATACTGACACAGGAAGATAGGAAAAAAATTGAAGATTATAGAAACAGAATAGAAATAGCAGAGAACTGAATACCTATGAAACGGGTAGCATATACTGGACTAAATTAATCAGTCATTTTTTTAAAATCTGTAATCATCCGAAACATAATTTTAAGGCAATAATACATAAAGTACTTTTAAAAGGTCTATATATCATATAATCTTATGTTCATTAAAACTTTTAAGCAATATTTTAACAAAATAAATACAGAATCTCATAAATATACCAATTTTGAAGTAATTATTACCTGTATAGGTTATAATAGGGTACCTGAAATTCATTTCAAATACAGATCCGGATACGGAAATAAAATTATGATCCGATAATACGTATTTGCTCTTGACTGGATGATTTAGTATATTAAAACCGACTGACTGATCCTTGACAATTAATTAATTGTGAAAACTGAGTTGAATAGTATCGTTCATAAATAAATAAATGTATATACCGAAAAATTTAGTTATATAAGAGCCACCACTATAGTATCACATATTATTTGAGAGTAAGATTATTTGTATGTAATAAAGAAATTAATGCAGATGTCCAAAACAAAAGTGTTAGGTTTTAAAAGTTAACTTTGTAATAAAGATAATGGAAACAGTCAATTTAAAAACTTAAGAATGATAAGTTAAGCTAAGGCTAATGTTGAGGGCATCTGCTCTGATTAAAAATGTATAATTGATTCAATTAAGAATTATATTAAATTATCAAGAAGAATCATTTGGTCACATTATTAGAAGGGTCTATTTACTTTCATGATTTAATGTAAAAAAAAAAATCATTAAGACATGGAACTTATATCCTAAAGGTGGATATCGATTTGACGATTTGAAGAGCAGAGAAGAAACTGTTCAAAAATAATTGGGGTCATTGTTCAGCTACTACACTAATTCGAGGTAGCGAGTAGGGGGAAATTAGAAGGGTAGGTTACATATTACGATACATTGAAAGCTGCTAGGTAACCTAATTGATACAGTATATTTGTCAATGCCTGTTATCTTTTTTTTTTTTTTAAATCTTTACATGATCCCCATAAAATCATAAATTCAATCACTGACTAATATTATGTCATGCCATTCTTGTTTATAAAGTGTAATGTAATTTAAGTAAAAGAATAGAAAAATTATAAACACCCAACTCCAAAATTTCTAGGGAAGTATAATGTGATAATGAAATGTAAGTGTTTTAAAAAATTAATGACTAATGACACATACAATTAAGAAATATACTTCAGTATATAAATAACTGAGAAAGAAGAATTGATATAATTATCCTGTTATAATTCAGGAATTAGCCCTGAAGATGGGTTAGTTCCAAAAAAGTTATATAAATCTTATTATAAATTTTAAGAATCAGGATTTTTTTGTATAAAACAATTGATGATAATTATTAGACCCGCATACTGCAAATTTTGAATAAACTAACAACACTAACAGAAAATCGGAAAAAAATGTAAACACTATATTAAAATTAAATATAGATGACGGTGTTATAGACGCCAATAATCAGGCACCACCTTTTATGGGCTAAAACTGCTGGTTTACGAATTCAAATTTGTGAGATTTATTTAGGGGGGAAAAAAAGAATAATAAAAATAAACAAATAAAGAAAAATCTTTCCACTTAATCTTAAAAATCCAGAAACATTAATTTTTATATATTAAACCAAAAAATTACTAGAATATTAAGTTTGAAACTATTTATTTTAAAAACCGAACTGACTTTAAGAGCTGATGATAAAAATTGGAAATTAAGAAGAATAACCTTCTATACTACTGATAATAGTTTCATGATCTTGGTTATAATTGATAAGTAAGAGTTGATTCAACTTATTAAAACCATATTTCTTAATCCAGATTATACATACTATCATTATTAACACAGCCAATGCAAGGAAGGGTAATGAAAGTAGTAACTTCCAATACTTAAAAACAAGAAGGAAAAAAAAATCACAAAAAATGTCCTCTGAGAACGACAAATTTAGATTCAACCTTACACATTATGTGAAATTAAACAGAATAACAAGTTTTGACAGGCCAGATCAAAACAAATTGAACAATTGGGTGCTCAAGAATCAACATTATAATCAAAATTAAACCAGACAGAAAAGGGTGACATAAGGTTGCAATAAAAACCTGATCCCTGTCTGACTTATTACCTTCTCTACTTTCTCCATGTCCTCAGGATTCATAGGATACGGTTCATTCGGTCTCATCCTCGGGATCTATAAGATAAAAAATATTATATACTTCAGCTATTAAACATAATAATCATTAATTGAAAATCGATAATAATGAAGAACCCAATATTAATTGGGTTATTATTTAGGATTTGTTTATTACCTTATTCCTATCTTTCGGGTGGGGTTGGGCATTGAATGGAAGTCCAGATGGGGGAGGCGGTTGAGCCAATGACAGAAGAGTAGGCGGAATATAAATAGGGAATGGCGGTATTGGAACACCCTTACCCCACCCTAGCTTCATTTCGTATCCAAGGATGTCTTTACCTTTAAAAAAAATAAAAAATATATATATATAAATCATATTAATTAACATCAAATATTTAAAAACATAATTAATATAATACCGATAATATATAGTTAAAAATAATAATAATTTTTTTTTTTAATTTGTATTTACCATTCAATGCTTTCATAGCTCTATCGCCATCTTTTCGATTCATAAAAGCAACGAATCCACAATTTCGTCCCCTCAATTTTTCTTCATCAGATCGAGGCCACATAATTTTAATGCTGGCGAGGGGACCATATTTTCCAAAAACTTCCATCAATTGTTGCTCAGTTATCTGGAAAAAAAACTCTTTCAATTAGTTTAAAATTCAACAATCTTGTAAAAAATATTAAGACTTTTTTACTGCTTACCTTAGGATTAATATTTCCTAAGTAAATATTTGTAGTATTTGGATCTCCACTATCGAAAGAGCCTTTCTCATCAGGCATGACACCTGCTGTAAAATAAAGAAACAAATTGGTGAGAAATATATTTCCTCTGTAATTACACATTTAAATGTAAAGGTTTTGAAACAACATCCCAGTTAAGGAGCACTTAAGAGAACCTAATACAATAGTGGAGCAGGTAAGTAAAAGGTGAGACAGAACATAGAACGAGAATATATTTAAGAAAAGAGCGACTGATGAAGTATGTTGGAGATTCTTTCTAATTATCAATAATTATCCAAAAAAGGAATCAACAAGTACAAAAAATAACAAAAAAATAAAATGCTTATTTGCATTGAAAATTTCAATAACATAATGCCCGGGATATAGCATAAAACAAGGATTTTTAGGAATACAGCATTGTGATATATCAAACAGGGCTCATATAAATAAAAATTTATGACGTACCTTCATAAATGCATCGCCTCAAATGAAAATTAACTAGAATACACAAATAAATATGGAAATAAAATTAATCCCGGCTATCTTTTATTCTTGTTCTCCCAGTGTCGAGGCCAGAAGTGAACTGATGAACTTAGTTAAAAAATACATTTGTGAACGGGTTGAAATTTAATTGGATCTTATGGATGGAACTGGAGAGCTAATACGATGGTTGAGATCGCAGTAGGCTTTAGGATATTTTAAAGAGTTCAAAAATCCTTAGTTATAGTTTTGGCGTCCTTTAGAAGGGACATAAAATGGGAGTCGCAAGCTTATGTGGCTTCAGGTCCTCATTAAAGACCTCTACCCTAATTATTCCAGGATAGACAAAATTTAGAGAACCCACTGTAGCACCGTCCAATTATCCAGAGCAGCATAAAGTCAATGAATAAACAATTTAAATCAAGGAACATTTGAAAAGTTACCAGATGTAATTCTATGAGTAACATAACTTCTGTTTTCGAAAAGACAAAAGAATTTTTAGATAAAACAATTAGTTGTAGTGTCGGTAATGTACTCAAGAATCATAGCATAATCAGGTTAAGCTGTTAGACATACTAATGAATGTGTTAATCGCTTTACAACATAATTTACTTATACAATTTAACAAAATACTTACTAGCTTTGATTACTTCTGGATCAATAAGAGCTGCGGTGTTTTTTACAACACCTTTGTACTTATGCCTCTCCTCTCTCTCTTCCTGAATCCTAAATTAGAAAATGTTAATTAATATGAAGAAAGAGATAAAATCACAAATTGTACAAATAGATGAATATACTATTACCTGGCCAAGTGGAATTTTACTTACATTTTAAGTTCTTCTTTAAACAACTCTAAATTACTCTTCTTTTTTTCTTTCTCCTTCTTCTTCCCAGGCCTTTCAGGCTTCATTCGCTCACCGAGTAATCTGGCATACTCCTGAGCTTTTTCTGCTGAATTCTTTTCAGTAGGGACATCAAGCCTTGATTGAGGTTTGTACAATTTACCCTTCTCTTTAGTATCTTCCTCTGTTCACATGCTCGATTAGTAAATATTGACTTTTTTTAAACTACATAAAATAACACCAAAAATGAGAGATGGAAGGGACTTTTGGGAGAGGAGGACTTACGTCTTTTTCCAGCATCATAAGTTCCTGCTTTCACCCACACTTTGCTAGTTTTGTTTGCTGGCTCTTGGAATGTTGCAACAAATTCTTCGAAAGCCTTAAAACAAAATGACATCAGTATCGTTAAAAGTTTAAACATTAAATAGGGGGAGGAGGGAGGAATGAAGTCACATTGGTATAAGTTGATTAATATTGTATTTCGAATGCAGTATAATTAGAGAAATGCTACTTTGATATGGTGTGTGAAAATGATATCACTTTACATAATTGTAGAGGTTATATTAATCACCCTTTTAAGAAGGCTTCATTATTAATTTATTATAATTAACAGTTGTCTTTACAATTTAATATGATTAAAAAATGTGTATTCCCTTTGATATACGGAATAATTCATATTAATTTAAATTTTAGCCTTTACACATTTAAATATCTCATCATATAATTAATCTCGCCATATTGTGTAATATAAGATTTTACTTAAGGAACAATTGCATGCATTTGTCCAGGTGCTCACTATTGATTGTAGTAATAGACATTTAAATTATATAGAAGTGTGAACCATTAAAGAAGATTTTGTTTGATTTTGATATTTATATTTTGTAAAAAACTATAGTTGAAAAACATTTACTCTCCTCATTATAAAGGTAGTTAAAACTAAATAATGCATTTAAATGAGTTTATGCTCATGCTACACTTTTGATATATCACTTCTACTATTACGACTAATTCCTCAAAACTACTAACTTCATGTGGGACATGAAGTTGAACATCGATCAGGATTCATAAAAGCAAATGAAAAATAAGTCGTAACAAAATATTATTTGGATATTCTTTAAACATCTGAAGATTACATATCCTTCACATAAATTTTTCAAAAAGTATACAACACCTATGTGCAACTCAATAAATCATTGACCGCAATGTGAACCTGTGTGTCAAATCCCAATTGCAGATGTAAAAAAAAAAAAAAGGAATTAAAAATTTGTTTTTCATAGCATAAATGTGTTTTTAAGACAAAAGTGCCAGCAAGTGATCAACTATAAAATAGATAATAATTACAATAAATTAGCAAACAATTGAAGAAAAATAAAGTAACTCTAAATCATTCCATTTTGGAATTATTCCGTTGTACCTAGGTAGTTTCACATAGAAATCGACAAAATAATATTCAGATTGATAAATTAAAAACATGCAACAATTTGTTTAACCATTAGTGTTGTGGCTTAGTTATCTTCTTCATTCAGCCTTTCTGGACTATATTTTTGAACTTAATTTATTATTTTTAAAAATGTGACTTAATCAGAGACTTTGACTCCCTCCATTTAGAAGTGATAATATTACATACTTGTGCAGCAGCTTTTTCTTGTTCCTTTTTTTTCTGTTCCTCAATTTCCTTCTTAGATGGCTGTCTTTTCCCCATTGTTCCAATAGAAAAAGCTTTGAGCTTTTGCTCTGGTATATGCTAAAAAATATAAAATGCACTGTGTAAACACAAAAACGCCGGAATTTCATAATTATAGATAAAAGGTTATAAGCGAAATTTCAACACACTGAAAAGAACCACTAGTGATATTGTTATTTTAATAACAAAGCGCAATTGTTTATTTAATATTTAATTTAATATAAACAACTTACTTTTAAAACTTTATCCGCCATGTTAATAACTAAACACAAGCCACATTATACGAAGTTGAGAACTAACAATGTTGCCAAGCAAATAAGATAAACAATAACTTAAACTCAATAAATAAAATGATATAATATTTTTAAATCTATTTTATTCTATGAAGGAAGTGTTTCAACTCATAATTGCCAAATATCGACAGTTTTTTAGATGAATTCAAAATATAATAAAGTCCCATGCTGCTATCAATAAGATAGTGATTGGACTAAATAAAGTTTAAAATAATAATTTTACTTATCAAAGAACAAAATTATCTTACGATAGAAAATTATTTGGTAGCAAGCTTATCTTTTTGCTATGTAGATTTTCTTGCCAGTCATTAAGTTTTAAATGTAAATTAATCAGAACGATAGACTAATAAATTATTTTTATATGATGACGAGTCGAGTACAGGATTATTGGTTTTCAAGGTTGAAAAGTTTGACCGTCCCCAGGGAACATTTTTAGAGATAGAAATGGTTATATTATGGGATATACACTCGTAAATGGTGACCCACGGGTAGCCAGTCAATCCTTTCTTTTTCAATTTAAAAGTATCGCTTTTCTACGTCGCTAATAGTTCTCGAAACGTAAGCGCACCCTAGCAGACTACACCAATACGGTCGGAATTCTTAAGCGGGTGCTGAATTCAACAAACGTTTTTTTTAATTTACAACTAGTAAATATAATGAAATGTGCATAATGGCATGGATAAAAGCAAGTAGAGAAACTACCCGATGGTAGTACTCATCAACAAACCTTTTACTAAAGACTTGCCAATTCCGGAATCCACAAAATGTTTGGTCACGCTTTTCCAGTGAGCAGCAAGGTACCAGTAAGTTCCCCCAAAGTGGACATGTCTTTATCCAAAAAACGAAAATACCAAAGAGCACTCGTAGTATATCATGTTAGAGGGTGCTTCCAGTTCTTGAATTGCTTGCTCTTTATCAGAATGAACATGAGTGACATATCCAAAATAAAGACGACCCATAAATTCTATTTGGCGAGGGAAATATTCAATTTTCCTTTTATTTGACGTTTTACAAATATTGGTGGATTTAACGAACAATATTAGTAAGTTCCCATCATCTCCTTGGCTTGTGGATCCAAAAAAGCATACAACTCCCAGGAACCATTCCATTATTTATTATTTCCTATTCTTGGAAATGTTCTGGAGGATAACATACATTGAAAGGCAATCTGTTGAATCTACATAAGGGTTATAAGAGTTGTTCTATTTTTGTTTCGTGCTTGTTTCATTTTTTGTAGGGAAACATGCTGAACTTCCTTTAACCTTTAACAGACCGAGTAGAGGTGGCATCTGGTATGGGGTGAACTCACTGAACACAACTGTTCAGAGGTTTCGAAATTATACAAAGGAAGACACCCATTAAATCTTTATTGCTAGTTTTGAGACCTACCACGGATTCAGAACGAAATATAAGTATAGCTCATGTAAACTACTTTATAAAACGTATAATAAAAGATTTACTACTGAACTTACGTCTCAACGTTTGTAACGGAAGACCTCAGAGAATGAGACAATGTTTAAATAATCTGGGCAGTGTTGGATACGGAGGACGTTCTTGCCAGACGAGGTATTCTGTTATTTTACATTACAAGAATAGTCAATAAACTTACATACACTTTTAAGTAGAACTTATTGCCTATCATTTCTTTCTTTCTTTCTTTATCCAACGTCCGTACGTGGTTCCTCAACCATTCGACGTATAGCCTCCCAGTAGCGATTTATGATGTCATCAACCGGGCACGATAGAGCCTAGTTCGGTAGGTGTTCACTGTCCATTCTTGCAAGATTGCACAATGGGCAGGTTTCATCGGCGGCGAGGCCAATGTGGTGGAGATGGGCTTGCAAGTAATCATGTCTGTGGCCAATCGGAACCATGCCACAGATTCCCTTCTTTCTAGCTCCCTTGGGATTGATCCATCGGTGGCGATACTCTCCCACTTATACCGTATCATGGGTTGCTTAGGATTATAACTTATACCTATTAGGGTAGACTATTATTTTATTGGTCTGGCCCAATTTTTACGTAAAAGAGCTCAGGACAAGAACAAACTACATGTTTAAAGTTAAGGATTATTTTGTATAAATCGCTACTGTTTCTCTACATAGCTCTTTATTAGGAGATTTTTGGCATATTACATTAGTTAATAGATCTAACTGAGGATAGTCCCTGAGATAGCCCATTTCTTTCCTTCACTCAACCTTGTACCATAGAAGCTACCACTCACCTTGACCAAAGAGAGGGAACAATGTACGGAGGCATCAGACTACTGCATCTGCTGGAATACAAAAAGCCTTTATTCCTCTAGATGACAACTTATTCTTCATTACTTCTGAAGGGACATTACAATCTGCCTACAGGAACTTCCTCGGAGTACTCTTGATATCACGTTTAGGTTCAATTCAGATTTCTAATAAATATTTTTTAATAACTTTTCATCTCAGTTCATATGCAAGAACACAATTATTGACAAAATGTAAGACCAAAAGTTGGGCTGAAATATTTCCCTTTGAATGAAATAAATTTAAAACTACTTGCTTTGATTTATGAGAAGCAAGGGGATGGTTGACTGGAAGATAGACGTAAGGAAGAAAATATTTGAGGGTGCAGTCAAATAAAAACACTAAATAAGTGGTTACTTATTTAATTATGTGCCAATGTTTCGACACACTTTGTGGGTCATCTTCAGGGCTATAGGAGGCTGGAGCAAGACTAGAAGCGGTCTAACTGACAAAAAAATACGTTATCTTGCTCCACCCTCCTAAAGCCCTGAAGATAACCCACAAAGTGGGTCGAAAAGTCGGCACATAATTAAATAAGTAACCACTTATTTAGTGTTTTTATTTGAATGCACCCCCAATTATGCTTTGATTTATGTTCACTATCCATGACTGTTCCTCAACAAAAATTAGTATACAAATATGTATTACATATGTATCTAATTCAATACCATGAGAAAATATATATGATAATTTGTGTTACTCATGCTCCTGATTCTTCAAGAATAGGATACATGAAAGATTATAATGATATTTCATGTTCTTAATAGCAAAAATCTTTATCAGATGTATACTCTATAAATAAAAAATATTCAGATACTGTGAATTTGAATTAAAATCAGAATATTAATGGTATTAAATTTAACTGGAATAAAGTCTCATTTCCTTTATGGTGTGTAGTTATCAGTAAATTTTCATAATAAATTTAAATAATTAGACAGACTTTCTATTTTACACATTTTTGATTATTTTTTGTTCTGGCAAGATTATAAGAAAGGAAAAAAAAGCCTAAAAAATATGTGATTATTGAAAAAGGGAACGCTCAACAGAGACATCAAATAAATGTTAATACATAAGTGGAAAAATTCCAAATAAAAACCTTAAGTCTCTAAACTAAAACAGGAAATTAAAAATACCTGTCCAATATTTCGCCTATTCAGGCATCCTCAGGGCAGAAAGAGAATAATAGCAAACCAAGAGATGAATAATCCACCCAAAAACACACATCCCACCACCTCCAAGGCTCAAATGCAACTACTGAATCATAGGGAAGGTTACTAGATTCCCAGCTGGCTAAGGTTAGACAAAAACAGCTGATAAATACACCAGATTTGAAACATCAATATACATTCACCGAACCTCCAAAAAAAAACCCAACAGGAAAACAAAATAAAATAAATAATAGTAACAAACAAAACAAGAACAGAAGACAAAAAACTATATGAAAAAATTAAAGTAAAAGTGCAAGAAAAAAATAGATGATATTGGACAGGTATTTTTATTTTCCTGTTTTAGTTTAGAGACTTAAGGTTTTTATTTGGAATTTTTCCACTTATGTATTAACATTTATTTGATGTCTCTGTTGAGCGTTCCCTTTTTCAATATATATTTTGTGGAATAACCATAAGTCCACTGGTTTTTATAAATTATATTTTTTTCTTGCACTTTTACTTTAATTTTTTCATATAGTTTTTTGTCTTCTGTTCTTGTTTTGTTTGTTACTATTATTTATTTTATTTTGTTTTCCTGTTGGTTTTTTTTTTGGAGGTATATTGATGTTTCAAATCTGGTGTATTTATCAGCTGTTTTTGTCTAACCTTAGCCAGCTGGGAATCTAGTAACCTTCCCTATGATTCAGTAGTTGAGCCTTGGAGGTGGTGGGATGTGTGTTTTTGGGTGTATTATTCATCTCTTGGTTTGCTATTATTCTCTTTCTGCCCTGAGGATGCCTGAATAGGCGAAATATTGGACAGGCATTTTTAATTTCCTGTTTTAGTTTAGAGACTTAAGGTTTTTATTTGGAATTTTTCCACTTATGTATTAATATGTGATTATAATAAGTATTGAAAAATTTTAAAAATGTTTCATTACTGTAACATAGAGGTTTTTAAAAAACAAAAGTATTTATTTTGAATAATTAATAGTTGATCATATAAATATGCAGAAAGAAGAAATTGGTCTGGATGGAGGTAAAAAATAATTCCTTTAAGTTTATTATAATATTATACCAGCATATAGTATTTATACGTGGTTTTATTAGATGAATTTTAGTATATAAATATTTGTGTGTTCTGGGAATTTATTTAAATAATATTTCCTGAGTATTTTTAATCACAGTTTTTATTTTCATGTATTTAATAAATTAAGACATTGTCAACTTTAAAATGGTTAGCAAAAATTGTGCCAGCAGCTGCGGTTATACAATTAACCAATTAGAATATTATTAGTCTTTGATTATTAATTTTAATTTTAATTTATAAGTGAAGTTTAAATATTAACATGATATTTTGGTAATTTTAGAGATTATAAGAAATTCTTTTTTGGGACTAGGATTAGATACCCTATTATTTTGAATGTAAATTTGTTTTCTTATTATTAGTAGTTATGATGTATATTATTATGAATAGTAAATCACTATTTACAGATTTTTTTTTCTTCTGCACATGTACCATTTTCTTCTCTATAAAAATATTAAATCAATAGTACTTTTGATGGCCAATCTGAAATTAAAATAATTGTTTACAAAATATTATTATTTGTTTTATCAGTTTATTATATAGCTTCGATTCTCTTGAAACAATTGATTTTGATTGATTGTGATTTAGGTCCAAAACATCGGTTTTCAGTTTGAAAAATATTATACTAATTGCACCATGATGACTCCATCATTATTTCTTTTATTTTTATCATGCACTATCTGTTTGACACAAAATCAAAAGAAAGGAAAGATTTTTTTAAATTATTACTATTACATAAAATCAAATGATTCTTTAAAAAAATCTCTTTATTATTAATTAACAATAATTGAATAAAAAAATATATTTGTTTATTTATTTATTTTACTTTGGCATTTGATAAGCAAAAGTGTGTAAATTACTTTAAAAGTAATTTTTTTTTCTTGAAGTTAAACTTGACCCATTTTAGCCTTGAAGACCTAGTAACATATTGGCTTCATGAATTCTTTATACTTGATCTTTCAAGGTAACATGATACACCTGTTTTGAACGAATTGTATGAGTCGATGATGTTTTTGATTGGATATACATTTTTAAAACATGTCATAGTGAAAGTCAATTTTATTTCATTCTCTTTGATTAGTTATACTCTATCAGCGAAAGCAGGCTAGCTACTCTGTTTCTTTTCATTGATATTAAATGGTGAAATTTATCTTATTACAATATTTATTTATTAGTGTATTTGGTTATGAATATTACTATACCCCATCGGACAGAAAAACAACTGATAATTTGCGTACGTAAATTAAATGTATAAAAAAATTGGTTTATTTTGAATAAACCAATGTAGATCATTTTATTTTTTCAGTGGTAATGGTTGATCCTAACTTTTTATACCCCTATTATAAAGGATTGAACAATAATATAAGGCAAATGGTAACTAATATTGCAAATAAATATTTAAAAGGAGAATCGCTATTGATAACTTTTACTAATAAATTGAACTACAGGATTAAAGATGGTAGCTATATTTCAACAAGATTAAACCGAATATTTGTAAGTTTTTCATAAAAGTATAGATGTATAATTAATTTTCAGATATGACAGCTGTTTTTAGTATAATTCATTGTGAAGATGTATGGGATTTGTTTTTAGAACTAAAGGAATCATCAATATTATTTATTGCAATTACAGGTAAAAAAAAATAACAACAATAAAAAAAATATAAATCAGAAATCTTTAATTATTCAATCTAAACCTCTTTATTAAACAGAACCCAATTGTCCCAGACTCCCAAAAGACTTTGGTATCTCTATTCCTCTATATGAACCTGGCCTCGAGTTTTCACAGATTCTTATAGATCTACGAACAGAGGATTTTCTGGAATGGGAAGCTGTAAATGTAATTTTTGATGACAGTATAGGTAACAATTCTTCAGTATTTTATTAATTAGCTTTATTTTAAAATAATTTGTTTTGATACTTTAAAGAAAATAAATCAAAAATTTGTTTTCTTAATAAAAGAATAAACTTAGATTTATAATGTTTATTAACAGTCCTCGGAATTAGTTTGAAAGATTGCATACTTAAGTTGGAGAAATGACGAGTCCTTACACCAATTATTTTTCATTTTTAATTCTCTTTTCCCCCCTTCTCTCAACAACTCTTCTCACATTTTGTAATTTCTTAATCTAATAATAAATTATTGTACAAATTTAAACTAAATACTGTTTCATTTTATGGTATATTTTATAAATAAGTTTCGAAACAAATTCTGTTTACTAAAAGTTTAAAAGTTCTACACTTATTCACTCAATGGCATTACAGAAAAACAAGCAACATGCTTCTATATGGTATATATGTAATAGCTTAATTTTTTTTTCAGATTCTAAACTGATAGACAATATTTTGGAAGCTCAAACTAAATCAATCCCACTTACCGGAAAGTCTGCTTCAGTTTCTTTATATAAAATCAATGGCACTGTTAATAAATGGACAAGGTTTTTATGATATTATTTCTATTATAAAAGTTTGCAATTAAAAACTGTTTAAATAATGTTTCAAGTAATAAATTGTAATCACCGTTCAATAAGTGCTAAGTTGAATATATCCTTTATGAAGATAATAAAAAGTTAATTATATTTCATAACTGAGTATAAAATATTTATTGATAAAGGATATGGCAAGTGGTAAAGAATAATGTACCTTGAGGGCAACTGGTAAGGCCTTCACTCAAAGATTAATAGCTCAGCAGCTGGATAAAAATACATATGAAAGTTTTATAAATTCATTTTTTTCACTAACTAATTATTCGAATTATTGTGTAAATTTTATCTTTCTTTATTCTAGTAGGGATAGACATAAAAGGTGATTTCGTCAATACTTCCTAAGGTACTGCAGCGAAAATTAGTAAGGAAATTTAAGACAGTCTTACTACAATAGAAGCAAAAAACTCAAGGCAGTGTCCTCGGCCCAATCCTCTACACAGTTTGTACATCACACTGACATCCTAAATCATTCTAATACCATCCTTACCACGTAAGCGGATGACACATGTCTATTATCAGTCAACACTGATCCAGTTATAGCATCCCGTACTCTTCAATCCCATATCACTGACCTTGATCCTTGAGGATTAAAATAAATTCCCACAAATCCCGTTAAACCACTTTTACCCTCCGTCGTAAACCAATGACTTCCTGTCTTCCTGTATCATTTAATAGCATCCCACTGATTCCTGTGGAACAGGTCTGGTACTTAGAACTACACCTTGAAAAAGATGAACTTGGAATCCTCATCCTAGACTGAAACGACAAGAAACAGCACGCTGTTTCAGGCTACTTCAACATTTACTAGACAAACGCTCTAAGCTCTCAATTAATTACAAAAGACTCATATACACGACAATCATTAGACCCATCTGGACTTATGGAGTAGAGCTTTGGGGCTCCACTAAGCCATCAAATTCCTCTCATATTCAATCCTTACAATCCAAAATCCTTCGTAAAAGCCTCAATGCTCAAATCATCAAAATCCTCCGAGGCGTCTGAAAAGAAGATGCCCTTGTGATCTAAGTTGAACTTTTAATTTGAGTACTACCACTGGGTAGTTTCTCTACTTGTTATTTCATGTCAATGTATACATTCATTCTATTTACTTGTTGTATTAGTATAAACCAGTTGTTAATTTCATTCCTTATTTTAGTGATACATTATTTTCCTACCGATTTTGTTTTATTTATTATAGTAGTTTATAAAATTTATTAATGTGTATTTTCCAGAAAAAAAGAAGTCCTTAAAGTAATGAAACTTATACCTAGAAATGGAATGTTTTTCAACTACCTTGTTGTTGTTAAGTTTGAATTAGTTCCTACGATACTGGAAATTGTAAGCTACTAACCACTTTACTAGATCTAGCATTTAGTTAAGAAAATTAAAATAAAATAATAAAGAACTGTAGTTTAATAATTTTTATTTATTAAAACACTATATTCATTTTTGTTTTATGAAGGTTGTCCCATAAACTGATAATATAAAATGTCATTCATATAACCTTATAAATCAGCATTTTTCTAGTTATTAAAATTACATTTATCTTTTTAGGCAAAATCAATTGGTTTGATGGGTCCCAGAAACCGGTGGTTATTTGTTAGATTAAAAATTAATGACTCCAATGCAAACAATATCAAAAACTACATTCAAATATTAGAAGAAGGAGAAAATGTTGCATTCCTCTATAATTTCACAAATTCAAATTATCATTGCAATGTAAGAAATTTATGCTTATACTTTCATAAAAAAAAGCCTAAATAGCTGACTTGAATTATACTTATAATTATTTTTCTACAAATTCATTTTGGTTTATGTTAAATATATTTTTTTATGATAACAATCAAATAATTTATTTAGATTATTTTATTTTTTCCTTCTTTAAAACAGTATAGTTTGTATTGTCATGCAAATGAGCTTCTGGATCATCTCATTGTCTCATTGGATAGATCAATGAGGGAAGAAAAACTATTATCAGAACAGGTTTCAGAAGAAGAATGGGACTTGATTCGACCCACAAAGTCACAAAGACGAAACTCAATTATTAACTTTATAAAGGTAATTTTAACAATATCCATTAATCCATAACGTGAAAATGTGGTTGAAAAGTAAGATTGTCATTTTGACATTAATATCTCGTTATTGTATAACTTATGTAGCACTTTTGAAATTTTTATGAAAACAGCTGTTTAAGCATGTATTACATAATTCAAGAGAAAAATAAAATATTGCCTTGATCTGTAAATTATAGACTGTTAAAAAATTAATGTGGTCCTAAAATTAATAAATAAATAAAACTTCGGATATGCAAGCCTTCACCGACCAACCAAATCAGCTGATCATAATCATGTCTGGTTTTTCCAATAATTATACACCTTATGTACATTAGACAACCTGGCCATGCCCTAGAAGGGTCTTTCAACACAAGGTTGGTCCAACATTTTGTTTTAAATGTACAGAATTATTGGGATGAGAATTACCAATGCCTTATTATTTAATATAAAAGCACAAAAGATCTTTAACTAAACCTCTTTCCTCTTCCGTAACACCTGCTCTTGGCTCTCAGACCTATATTCAGCATCCCACCAAACAACTGCTTTTGATAGAGCTTTCCTTATCCAATCCTCCTCCCTTTGGAATTCTTTACCTTCTACCATTCCATTACCTTCGTTTTCCAATAATCTATCAACCTTCAAATCCAGTATTTTCAATCACCTTATATCCTTACAATTCCCAAAAATCTGAAATAACATACTCAGTTTTCAGATTAAAATTTTCCAACTGATAAATGAATGATGTGTTTTTATTTATATATAAGTTCGTTTCATTTATGTCATTGACGCTACACTCATCCAGTTAGATATTTTTAAAGTTATCTTAGTTGATATTGTTTGTATTTTTGTTTCATTATTGGCTTTGTTTTTTCTACTTGGGATTGTAATTTCCATACATATATAATTATCTATTGTTTCTCACTTCATAGTTATTGTTATCTAATTTCTATGTTATTTTTATTTCTCGTACTCAGTTTTTTTATTCTTTAAATGATATCATTGAAGGTAATTCACATTTTTTTGTTATTAATTATTTATTATTTGTTAATTTAATTGTATTCATTAATTAAATTTAATCACTTTATACTCTATAATACTTTATTATTATTGAAAAAAAAATGACCATTTATGGTAGTCAAATGATAATATTCAAACTAATAAAAAAGCCTATTTTATTTTAATGTAAATTTTCAATAATATGTATATTATAAGTATTTTCAAATGTAATCTAAGGTCATAAGATTATTAAAGTTGAGTGTATATCTAAGACTATTATGGGGAAAAAAATCAGTGATCATGGGAATGATCATATTTTTCCATGATTTATTCATTCTTCTGACCTCTGCTTAAAAAAAAAAAAAAAACACTGTTGGACATTGGTCATTTGTAGAAATAATTTATAAAATACCAAATTAATAAGGAAATCAATTACAGACAAGGCAAAAGGAGATAAACTGGTGTGATAATTGTACTTGGTGGAAAATTATTTCTTCCGAAACTTGGGGCTCGGACTTTTTAGAAAAAAAAGAACTGTTAGAATCAGGAGATTGGTCGCCTCGCTCTGGTCCAGTTCTGGTTGATCAAATATTTCCAAATGTGGCTCATGGCTTTAGAAGAAGAACAATACCGCTCTTTACCTTTCATGTAAGTTAATGAATGTGATAAATTTAATAACAAAGGATAAGGATTGAGTATCTTAAATCCATATTTTCTATACCTTCATTTAAATCAGCATCTTAACCCCCCAAGGACGAGCAAAAAATTTGTCTATAAAAATAAGATTTTTGATATTTTTCTTTGTTGATGGACATGCTGAAATTCAGCAAAATTGCTTTTAAAAAAATCAGACTCACCGTTTGCTCATAATTGGCCGTGTTCATATGATAATGCTAGGCCTTTCTCAAAATGATTTGTTCAGTCGAAAAAGGAAGTTTTAAATTTTGGAATTTCTTAATAGAAACATTTTTCTAAAATAATCTATTCTTTACTTTAATTCATATAGTTTACAAACAAACAAAAAATAACTATTTAATACAGAATTCATAATTATTTTCTATGAGACCCCGCAAAACATGAGATCCACAAACCTACACCACACTTTTACACTGGGCACAAAAGTCCTTTTGCATGATTCCAGGGCACATCGGTGACGATTTGCTTCAACTACAAAGTGGTCGATCCTATCATACCTTATATCTGCCAGTTCTCGCTGACTATGGCCCATCTTTGATTACGATGCTGCTCTTGACTTGAATAGTGTTTTGTACCTAGCCAGATAAGTTAAAACTATTTCTTGGCGAAATTTGATTTTTGTAATCGGATTGCCAGATGTTTAGTGGGTAATCCAGGCATTGTTGATTGCCACATCTAACAGTCATGTGTATCTAACAGTAGAGGCCACCACAACTTTTTACTGCGAATGCCGATTCTCAGACTATTTATGTCCTCATCCATTCTATCAGTCCCACTTATGAAATGGTTATATTTGTTTATGGCTTTGGTTGAGGGATGCTGATAATTTTTTTCAAAGCTCTGCTATATCTTTTTACCTGAGCCTTAGGCGTACAACCTAATGATGTAGAAGCAACTGCTACAACGTTGTTATCAACCCATTTGCAAATAAAAATTTCATCTTTCTTCTCTATTGGTTAAGTTCATGACTTATCTAAAAAAATCAGTTAACAAATTATTATAAACGCATATTTATATCTTTATTTTCAATAAACAACAAAATTTTTGTTGGATCAACAATTAAAAAATTTTGTCTTGAGAAAATACTGGCATGATCATATGATCACAGTCATAGTGATGGCCATATGAAAACCTTCAGGATTATTATTCGAAGAAATTAGATTTTCATGAAGGAAATGATTGCTTTCTAAAATATTTTTAAATTACCACAAATAACTTCCTGTCCTTCTGTAACAGATCCGGTACTTAGGACTACAATAACTTACAATAACGGTACTTAACAATAACTTAACTTGGAACCTCCATAGTAGACTGAAACGACAAGAATCAGCTCGCTGTTTCAGGCTACTTCAACATTTACTAGACAAATGCTCTAAGCTCCCAATTAATTACAAAAGACTCATATACATGACAATCATTAGACCCATCTAGACTTATGGAGTAGAGCTTTGGGGCTCCACTAAGCCATCGAATTCCTCTCGTATTCAATCCTTACAATCCAAAATCCTTCGTAAAATCCTCAATGCTCAATGAGTTACAAACAAAGTAATCCATAATCCCATTTGTTGCTGATTTGGCCAGAAGTGGATATCAATCTTTTCATGACAAACTTTATTTCAACTCAAACCCACTAGTTTCAAACCTAGCAACCTCTTCAATTCCTGATAATCTTCCAATGCTTCTGAAAAGAAGATGGCCTCGTGACCTTTTAATTTGAAGTTAGTAGTTTCTCTACTTGCCTTTATGCATGACAATATGTACCATTCACTCTATTACTTGTATTGGTATAATACAGTTGTAAATTTCATTGAATAATAAAATAAAAAAAGAAAGGAAATTACCACAAACTTGACTAGAATATTTCATATCATCTCGATGGATCTTATATGTTGGATTAGAAGCTGATAAAATATCGGAGTGAGTTTTGGAAAAATATACGACATGACTGATATAGAAAAAAGAAAAGTTTTAATAACTATAAATTAGACAGTTTATTTAAGGAAAAGCTCCTTTCAAGATTCTTTTAAAAAAATTCACTTTGTGTTTTCAGAATCCACCTTGGCAAATAGTAAAATATGACGAGCATGGCAAACCGTCTCAAGTGAAAGGAGTAATATTTGAAGTAGTTGATCATCTTGCCAAAAGTCTCAACTTCACGTAAAGTTTATAATTATTAGATATAATTAATTTCTGTAATATTGGAATAGTATAAGAACAAACACTACGACATTTAATATTTATGATGCTATAATTATTATGAAAATTGATAGGAAAAATCCAGTAAACTGTTCTAAGTTTTTATTTATTTCCAGATATGAGATAATATTAATGTCCAATACTTCATTAGCAGCGAACCAGACCAAAACTTACCAATTTAATGAGGTATATCAAATTTTCCTTAATTTATTTCAATTTTTATATTCAATTCAACTTTACGGTATCACATGTCATGAAATTTTACAACGCCTGAAATGAACGACAAATGTCATGAAAAATAAGGAGTTTGATTGTAATAATTTTTTTGTTATGAAGACATTATTTTCTGAATGGATTGATTAACTAATTTATTCCTTGAAATAGTATATTAAATACTGTATACCCAGTTTTCAGATTAAAATTTTCTAACTGATAAATGAAGGATGTGTTTTTTATTTATATATTATTATATTTATATATATTTCTTTTATTGCTTCACTCATATATTTTTATCAGATATTTTTAAAAACAACTTATATTAGTTGATATTGTTCATATTTTTGTTTCATTTTCTGCTTTCTTTGTTTCTATTTGACATTGTAATTTGCATACATATATAATTATCCATTGTTTCTCTAAATATAGTTATTGTAATCTTATCTCTGTTAATTTTTATTTCTTGTACTCTGTTTTTTATTATTTTTTAAATGGTATCTCACTCACTCACAGTCTGGCGCTACAGTCCTTGTAGGACCTGGCCCTCCTCCAACAACTTGCTCCACTCCGCTCTATCTGAAGCTAACCTCCTCCATATCCGCACTCCCATCCTACGCAGATCCTCTTCCGCATCTTCCATCCATCTCAATGGATGGTCTCCCACGTTTTCTCCTTCCTCCCGGATTTTAAATGGTATCACTGGAGGTTATTCGCAATGTTTTTTTTTTCTGATTTTTTCTTTCTCATTTGTTAATTTAATGGTAGTAACTAATTAAATGGCTAGGCTTAGATGGGCTGGACATGTGGCCAGAATGGTGGACAACGCTACTCATAAGAGACTGCTATTTGGGTATGTTGACGGAAAAAGGAAACGCGGATGGCCACGATTAAGATGGGCAGACGAGGTTGAGAAAGATGCAGGTAGCATAGTTGGATCCAGAGCTTGCAGGACCTTGGCACAGGACAGAGAAGAGTGGAGGCGGCGCCTTGATGCGGCCAGACCCGTACTGGGTTGTAGAGCCAGTGTTGATTGATTGATTGAATTAATTAAATGTAATCCCATTGTATTCTCAGACATAATAATACCCTGTATAGAAACCTGTATTGTAATTCTAAAGGGACTTGTCCCAGAACAAATAAAGAATTTATTATTATTATTATATAATAATTTTCTGTTTTTTATTTACACCAGAGTGTTGGAGATGTGGTTTTGGATCAAAGTACAGAATCCATGGCTTGGGAACAAGTAGTTCACCTGTTTAAAAACAAAAAGGTACAAAATTAATTTTCAGAATAATAATAAAGTTGAAATTCTAGTCTACATAAATTTGAAATTAATAGAAATAATATAAAGATATATACATTTATGTGGCTAAAGAAAGAAATGCTTCTTTTTATCTACGTGCCCCTACAACCCTATGTGGGTCCTGGCCTCCTTCTTTTTAACTACGTGCCCCTACAACCCTACGTGGGTCCTGGCCTCCTTTTTTTTATCTACGTGCCCCTACAACCCTACGTGGGTCCTGGCCTCCTTCTTTTTATCTACGTGCCCCTACAACCCTACGTGGGTCCTGGCCTCCTCCAACATAGTATGCCTCAAACATGAAACATATGCAATTGCACAACTTTCCTTATGGTCATATACAAAGTCCTATGCAATTTTTTGGCTTAGTTGAATTTTATATTTTTTATTCTTAAGTAATTTAATTGTCTTTCTAGTGGACCTCAAGACACTCAACGAATGTTTATAGAACAAAATGAACTATCTACTTTACTGGATAACAGTATCTTATTAATAAATAAAAAATAAAATAGATCAAAGCATCTTTATACACCAATGGTTTCAAATGATTGAAAATAACTGTTTTTTCATAATTACTTCCTTTAGATGGATTAAAGGAAGACCAATTTTATAACTATGATAATAAATTTAGGTGCTGCTTGGTGCTGCCTCATTTACTATAACAGAAAAAAGGAAAAAAAACCTAAATTTTACACTGACAATCAAGTCAGAAAACTATGCCTTTTTAGTCGCCAGACCGAAAGAGTTGAGCAGAGCTCTTCTTTTCATCCAGCCATTTACTTATGATGTGAGTATATTATTAAATTTTCCTTGCATTGTTCACATAATAACACATTTTTTGTTTTGTTAATTAGTATCTATTTTTGTAATACTTAATAAAATTTAATAAATTCACACTGTATCATAAAATAGTATTTTAACGCATTTCTGTTTGTAATAGACCTGGCAGTGCATTGTTGCAGCAGTATTGATAATGACACCATTGTTGAACTTTGTGCATAGAGTTAGCCCATTTTACGAGCACTATAGCCAAAGAGAAAAAGGTGGCTACATGAAGATGATGAACTGTTTTTGGTATCTATATGGAGCTCTATTGCAGCAAGGTATACCCATACTGAGATCAGTTAAAATTTGAAAGAATAAATTTTTGAATAACTTTTTTTTTATTATTATTGGATTTTACAATTTCTTCACATCCCAGTTCCCGATATACCTTCCCTTCAATACCTCCTGTCTATACAATCCTCCTCTGTCTGACATCTAGCTGTCGTTTCTTCTCTAACTCCTTCTAGCCACTGCTTCTGAGGTTTTTTACATCTTCTTCACTTCTCAGGGCAGTATTTAAGTACTCGACATGTCTCATCTATTTTCATGACATATACCACAGAAATCTTCTTTCACTGATGCCATTGAGAATATCGAGTTTAGCTAATATTAAGAGTTTGAATAATTTATTTATGAATTACTATAGTATAGTATCGAACCTATAGCGAAAGAGGCTAATAAATGAAAAATTGTACATCCTCTGGATTGTGAGGGGACCAACCTCTCTACGCCTCCAGAGAATTTTTTTAAATATATTTTAATCAACTAATTTACAGACTTTATATCTATACCCTAATTAATTACTTGATTAATTATTCCCTTTTCTATGAAAACAATTTTTTTTTTTTTTAAATTACTACCTTTTCCACATTAATGCCTCAATTATTCAATTTTTTCTTCTATGCCTATAATCTTCGGATTACATTCAATTATCATCTGTTACATGACATATTAAATAAACAGGTGGTGGTGTAATGCCAGAAGCAAACAGCGGACGGCTGGTAATAGGAACCTGGTGGCTGGTTGTTCTTGTTTTAGTAACTACATATTCAGGAAACCTAGTGGCATTTTTAACTTTTCCGAAAATGGATAAAGTTATATCTAATGTTGACCAATTGATGGAGCGACGTGGAGAAGTTACTTGGGGAATGCCGGAAGATTCGACCCTACATATAAAACTTAAGGTGCTTTTATTTCCAAATAGGAATATAGGAATTCTGAAAAAAAAGATTAACATGGCTATTATTCAGTCAACAGGTAATGATAAATTGAACGAGTTGTCGGAGAGTGCACAGCTACACAATAGGGTAACACAAGACATTGTCAGCCAAATTCGCAAAGGCGAACATGTCTATATTGATCGAAAATCAATTTTGTTGTACATAATGAAGCAGGAACTTCTCACAACAAACCGATGCTCTCTATCTATAGGTCAGTTAGTAGTTAATATTTTAGTTGGTACAGGAAAATATGAAACTAGTTACGTAATTTTATATGTATGTAGAATTTTTATGACTTTTTGAAAATAATGAACGATTAAATTTGTTCATTGCAATAAAATTTTTAAATAAATGTACAAGTATATGGATGATTTTCAAAAAAAGCTACATGTCCTCATCTAGAATTTAGAGTATGGTTGAAGATTAGATCATTAGATCAAATGATATGCTATTCAAATTAGAACTGAAACACTTTTAGCTTATAAGTTGAACATGGGTCGTTGCTTAGTGGCCCATTTAATATTTCATAAGGCAGTGACATTTTTTTTTTCTAAAAAATATTCGAATCGCCTACTGTTAGTACGAGTTGTATTTAAAATAATTAAAAATTTATTTCTGAATAGAGAGTACCATGAATTTTATTTTTATAAGTTTTTCCCATAAAAGAGAATATCCCAAATTATCTGATCTCTTTGATGTCCTGTACCAGGTCATATATCGTCGCAGTCAAAACAATACTGCCAAAGTACACTTTAGGCGATTTTACAGGAGAGAAAAAACCCGCACCGATTGTAGACTTGGCAATTTATAATATATTTTTTATCTATACAATTTTGGAACTATTAGAAAAAATATTGAAGAGAAGTATTAAAAAATCATACTTTGCCATGTTGCTGACGTTAATACGTCCGTTAGCGTTACTAACTCATTTTCACCAAAAGTTGTAGATGGGCGGTATTGTTTTCATTCTTTCCTTCTTTCCTCGGTCCACGATATTCCTTTTCTCGCATCTCTCTTTTCCACAAGGACCTTAATTTCCTTGAGTGTCTTCCCATAATCATCCCTAAGGAAACAGTCTTGGTGAAACCCCATTTGTCAGAAATAAATTTTTTTAATTTCTATTAGCCTGGTAGATCGAATAAAGAATAAGAAAAAAGGAATACAAGTTACACTATAATTGACTTTCTTTTGAGAATCACCCATTTAGTAGCTTTGACACGTCAAATAAATAAGTTTTAGCAATTTATTAGGCATAATAATTCAATATAAGTTTCACATTGTAAAGTATTATCGATACTATTATTAATTAACCTCATTCTGAAGATTACTTATGAAGCATTTTTAAATAAATATTATTGAGGTGTTTTCTGTTTATAAAGGTGAAGAAGAATTTTTGGCTGAACACTTGGCGATGGTAGTTTCTCCTTCGAGCCCATATCTAGAACTCATTAACAAACAGTAAGTAACTATCTGGTTTAAAAAATTTGATTCATGTATCCATTGAGAAATAAATATATATCTGCATTTTATGAAATTAAATTTTTTTAACTGTTTTTATAATTATTCAATTTAGAGATAGTAATCCAACAAACTTTTACAATCCAATACATTGGTCCCATATATTTTTGATTACAGAGATGTAACTAAAAACAAATTTATTTTATTTTTTTAGTAAATACATTAACTTGATTAATCACTAACAAAGTCTATTTGAAATTACAATCACAATTAAGCATTCATAAAATATAACTAATATTTAAATTTCATAAATTGCTAAAGTATACGTTTTTTTTTAGAATATATAAAATGCACCAAGTGGGCCTGATCGATAAATGGCTGACTGATTACTTACCAACAAAAGATCGCTGCTGGGGCAATACCCTGTCCTCAGACAGTCAAACCCATACCGTCAACTTGGATGACATGCAGGGATCTTTTTTTCTTTTGTTCCTCGGTAATAATAAAAGTTTAGATTTATTCATTTAAAACTCAAAGATTATTAAGAAAAGCTTGTGTAGCAATAAATTTATGTCTAACTATATATAACAGTATCAATAAAATATTTTTTTTTTTTTAGGGGTGGCATTTGGTTTCATTTTAATAATAGGAGAACTCCTCTTTAAAAAGTGGAAAAAGACTCAAGAGAAGCAAGTAATTCATCCATTTGTTACTTAAAAAAATTTAAAACATTTCTTCACCTCGTTAATATTTCATGATTAACAAATAAGGGATTTTTATTAGTTTAAACAAACTGCAAATTTCCAAATAGAATGATTCAGAAGAGAATAAGAACGATTATAAAAATTAAGTGGAATGTTTGAATGTACAACCTTAAAATCCTTCTGTAACTTATCTAAGAGTTCAGTTTGTAGATTAGACTTTAATTTGAATTTTGTAGATGAAAATGTTTACATGAATAGCACGTAGTTAGATTTACCTAAATAAAATGCTCAAAATGAATTAAATTTATTTAATAATATTTTCCTTCCTTTTTGGTAAAACAACAACACTAAAAACAAAAGAAGAAATATTGACTTAAAACATTGATGATGCAAGAGGGTTCGTTAATTTAAAGGTAAAAATAAAGTATGATTTTATAATATATCATTTGGAAAGCACTACCATACAAAAAAGTAAAAGTTTAAGAACTTAAAGTAAGAGTTTATGATTAATTAAGATATAACGTTGTTAAAAAATCACAAAAATGTTATTATTGTCTGTATCAAGATAATTTTAAATTAATTTTATATTGAGATAACTATCTACCACAGTTTGGAGAAATTCATTATGTTTGGCTGCTTAACTCATAACATTGAAAGTAAAAATAAAATATTTCTTAGGACTGTAGTGCAGATATATATTTAATAGGTAACCCAAAATATGAGAAAAAACAAAACATTTTTGGTAATTAATGAAAAATTACCCTGAGCATACAGATAAAAAAAAAAATTAATACGGAATTAGTTTTGACGTTGAATGAGACCAATAACAGATTTATCCCGGTTAAATCAGACACTATGAACCAAATTTGTTCAGAAAGATAAAATATGGTTTTATACAGTAAAGCCTTATTTGAATAAGTAAATCATCTTGACTTTAACATTTCAGTAAATATATAAATACATGGGAAACATTATTGAATGTTCATTCCTTCATAGTAAATCAAGCGAATACTGTAGATCTGTGATGTCACTGTTTTTATTTGCCTAACAGAATTTACCACCTAACTAAATTCGATGGTTTTATACATAGAATGGAATACTGATTTGTTTTGTTTATCTGTGTACATTTTTGCTTCTGTATAACTTTTAAAATGGTGGGAACATGTATTTGTAGATCCAAGGTATGAAAGTTTTTAAAAAAATTTAATCGGAGCTGATGAAATATCAAGCACCAATGCCATAGAAATAGGTAACCAATCGCACTAGATATCATAAGTCTGATGTATAGAAATAATAGAAACCAGTAAATGAATCTTGGCCCATTTTGGTTAGGAATAGGTTGGTAACTTGACCTTTTCTCCTTAACAGGACACACACACATGCACATACCCACAAGACTGAATAACTAAAACTATTATTTATAATTTGAAGTTATGATGGACCTATTTGGACATACGGAGTTGAGCTTTGGGGCTCTACTAAACCATCCAATTCATCTCGTATCCAGTCCTTACAATCCAAAATCCTTCATAAAATCCTCAATGCTCCTTATTATGTCACAAACCAACTCATCCAACATGATCTTAATATCCCATATGTTACTGACTTGGCCCAAACTAGATACCTATCCTTCCATGACAAGCTCCATACACACTTGAATCCGCTAGTCTCTCAACTTGCTTCCCATACTGTTCCTGATAACCCTCCGAGGCGTCTGAAAAGAAGATGGCCTCGTGACCATCTACTATAGAACTTTATTGGAGTGCTACCGATGGGTAGTTTCTCCACAAGTGTTTTCATGTCATATTGTACATATTAGCACATTTACTTGTTATAATACCATTATAGTTATAAATATCAATAAATTAAATTTTAAAAAAAAAGTTATGATGTAAAGTAAGTATTACGAAGTGCTACGAATAAACATTTGAAACAAAATAAACACATGAAATAAAACACCTTCATCAAATTTTTGCTCCTACAAATGCCAAGCAACAAGCAAATTGAGTGAACTTTGTTGGGAAAGCCATGTTATAAGAATAAACATAAATGTGACCCATTGACTAACTCCACTTTTTGAAAAATCTTAAATTTAAGTTAAAAACACTTTGTATAGTCATAATTTTTTATATTAATAAAATCTTTCCCAAACAATAAAGGTTAACAACTTTAAAAAAAATTTGCCTCTGAATAATAAATAATTTTTTTCAGAGGTCATTTTGATTAACTCCATACTCTAATGCGAATCGTTGCAATAACACCATTTCAACGTACTAGTGTGTGCTAAATGATGAATTTGATCTAGTTAGAAAGATCCAAATCACACCTTTTCCAATTTAAATGTGACTATAATGAAGATTAAAAATTTAATACAATCTAAGTAAATCAGATAGGTCCCAGGCAGATAGATCACTAAGTTTGAAAAATGTGGATCAGCATTTATTATATTCTAAATGTAGGTCAGTAACAAGGGAAAAAAGGAGAGACATGATGGATCTGCTGAAATTCATTTCTCCTGTTATTCCTACTTTGAAAACTTGCAAAGAAATCGAAATGACGAGCCCCCCCCAAACAGCTGATGAAGAAGACATCATTTATATTCCTGGCGAATTAATCATAAATAATAATATAACATAACAAAACTGTCAATATTGATTTTTATGGAAAATTTGTAATAAAAATATCTAATAATTAACTTTTTCTGTGATAAGAAACTTAAAAATTTAAACACTGAATTTAATTTGATTACTTTTTTCACTTGCCAAATTGATTAACTCCACCCGTCACACAAAAATTGTATTGCTTTTTGGCTAGTCGTTCTTAATAATTTTATATGCTTTTAGATGAAAGCTACATCTTCATTTATGCATTCTACAATATTATTTGAATTTATATTATAAAGGGAATTTAAAAAAAAACAAAGCAAACTATTTTCTTGCATTTCTCCACTTTTTGTTTTATGGAGTTAATCAATTTGTGCATTGAACGGCTCAATTCACACCTCTTGTCAGAATAATTGGAATGAATAATAAAATCACACTGATATTTACAAAATCATTATTTCATCAATAATCATTGGCCATTGTTGCTGCAGGAAGCCAAGATACATAGTATGGTCCATAAGTTTCTACCCTGTCCTGCTTCCCCTCCTTCAAACGTGCCAGGACCTGCACGCCTATGCAGGTCCATGCCTGCTCACTCCATACCCATCGCCCGCTCTTCCTCAGTCCTGTCCAGCCTTGAAGGAAACACCCCATTTTTGCAATGTTCAAACTCGGTTATTAAATTCTTTTGTAAAGAGTGTCTTACTCCTGCGCAAATTAAAGAGCGCTTGGACTGTGTATACGGCCAGTCCTCCCCCTTGTATTCCACAGTAAAAGAATGGGCAAAATTATTTAAGTTAGGGAGAGAACGTCTAGAAGAAGTCCCGGTCGCCCATTGGAAGCTGTCACTTCTGAAACAATCCAACTTGGGGCTTTCAAAAACAAGTGTTTTGAGGATCAACATCAACAAAGAACATTTGCATGTGAACAAGGTTAGTGCAAGATGGGTTCCAAAAATTCTTTCAGCTGCTCAAAAACAGGAACGAGTTCACTGCTGCATTTTTTTTTCTTTCACCTTTCCTTCTATCCCAGGCCGGAAACTTTTGGACCTTACTACGTATACTCGTAGGTTGTTAAATTGTAAACCATTTTTTTAAACATAAAACATTAAATTAAAAAATGTGCTGCTGAAATAAAAAAAGGATCAATCCAACAGAAATAATTTTTATTTTCTCAATTGTACAATTTATATTTTCTTCTTATCCTATGTTAACATAGACTTGTCAAACATAGTTTAGGAAAATATATAAACAATATTGTTTTTGTTCTTTAGCTTATGCAATATTTATTTACAATATTTACTGTAGGACTATATATGTAAAATACTTTTTTAAAAATATTAAATTTAAAATATAATGATATAGCACTTAAAAATAATTTTATAACAATTCAGGGTATCATCCATTGTTCATATCTAAGGCAAAGAACATTTATAAAAATAAAAACCGAAACCATAAAACATTTTTCATCCTGTTCCCGTATTTATCCTAGGCATTTGAAAAACAATAATATAATAAATATTAATAGTAATAAATTATATAAATAAAGAACTTCACAGGATTTTCTCATTACGAAATGTAGTTTAGTAAACATATATTGAAAGAAATGAGTATTCTTAAAGTAAGAATAATACTATCAAAACTTAAGTATATGCATGGTATAATTAATAAAACCCCAGAAATATAATAATTATATACAAGATAATTGTTCAAAATAAACAATTATTAAAACAACAAAATAAATAATCAATTAGCTAGATAAAGTGTATTGTTAAGGCATATTAGCTACTTTGTGAAACGAATCACTCCGTGAATGTTAAATTAAGCAATTTTCTTATATATTAGAATAAATATATTATTATGGTGTTAACATAATAAGGGCTATATAAAATATGAATTTTTCAATTCCAAAACTCACTCAGCATAAGTAATACTCTTTATACCACACATTTATTTCTAGAGATACTTCCTTAAACATACTTATAATTTAAGAATAATAACTATCAAACAATCATTGAATACTTCAAAAGAAAATATTTATTTCAACATTAACTAAAGCTAAAACTTTATCCAGGTTTGTTGGCTTCATGGGAATATACTTTGGTAAAATTATGTGAATAGAATACTTTGAAGGAGATTCATAGTTTTAGATAAAACATTATTCTTCAGAAATAATTTTTGAGGTGTATTAAAAGATGACACAAATATAGCGGTTAATTTAATCAAGTTAGGAAAAACTTTGGTCCAAATGCGACAAGAAATAGATTAAAACCTGAAAATTTACAACCAATTCATCTTTTGCACAGTTGATATGACTTTGTTCAGCATTTACTCTATCCAGAAATATTAAGTGCTTAAATTTGCATTTTTTAAACCAATAACATATAAAATGATGGAGGAAATTTTTGTTATATTTATTATTTCAACATTCAATTGAAATTTAATAAATACTAGATATTTTGACATAGTATGAGTTGTTTCAAAATACACAACTGCATTAAACCAACCAAAAAAAATAAATAATTATCAATCAATTAGCAAAAGCAACATTGAAAGCATAATGTGCCAGAAAGTGAAGCAATAATCTCTTAGCGATTTTACATGAGATAAAAAAAAAGAAGGATAGGTTATAGATAACAAATAACTGGTTGTCACTAATAGTTAAGCTTTCTCCTCATTTTATAACAGATAAATAAATAAAATATAAACAATAATAAAAATCGGGGAGAAAATTATATATGCGTGCGCAATTTTAATATTCTTTGCATTACTAATAACATGAAAACGTGGACGAAATCAAACTGTTCCCATGTGATTATAAAGTTTTATATGCCATGCAAAGTAAATATTTGTTGTACATGGCCTGAAATATTCAGTCAACTTTATCCTTAAAATATTATACTATAAATATATCTAACTTTTAAGTACACGTTCCTTATTTTAATAACACAAATCACTAGCCAGAAAATTTTTATTAATTGGTGTGACATCATATTGTCAACTGAAGAGGTTTCTAAAAAGAGAAACTTCAATAATTAAAAAAATAATAAAATGGAAACATAATTTTTTTGTTTATATTTAACACAACTTTTTATAAATATAAAAGTTTAAAAACATAAAAAATAACAAAATAGTAACAAATTATGATTACTAATTTAAGGAGGATAAAAAATGTCTTACACAACTTGTGTCAATTTAAATTTCATTATTGGTAGTTTTTAGGCCAAGAAGCAAATATAATACTGGAATAAATATTTCATGAGTTTCCTTAACCATTTACATAAGTGAACAGTTTTTTCAATAAAAAAATCATAAACAAAATAATACAAAAATGTGATTGTCTATTATACACAAAAATTTGAGCGAAGTATTTTTCATAATTTTTTCATATTCCCAAAATCAATAAAATACAAACAGGATACTAGTATTGCTTAAGTTACTAAAACAAAAATTACAAAAATAAGGAAAGGAAAAAAATAAATATAAAATCAAGACTAGTTTCCTCTTATATAAAAAAAGGAATGTATCAATGAGATTCGTTGCTTTATAGTTTTAGACTAGAATAAGGCCATGTTTACAACTTCACTAATTTTATTTAGAGTTTAGTTCGATGCTCTGTTTAATACGATCATATTGCCTAACCCTTTCTGGAATTGAAGCATGTTCTAAAGGTAGAGTATCAAGTAGCTCAGAAAGACTGTTAATAAAACTTATTTTTTTGCTAAATTTAGTACTTACAAATGGTTTAGTCATCATTACTATTGTTTTAAGCCAAAATGTAGGATGAACAAGATATAAACGTTTGAGATTTTTACGAAGACGGCGATCAATCATTTGATAGCAACGTTTCAGCCAAACAAAACTGGGCATACAATTCTTAGCTGTGCCGCCATGAAGGTAAACTAATACATAATCATCCGTCACTAATTGTTCTAAAGTCGAGACAATATAGCAAAATAAGTTATCCATAACATAGTTGTAATCAACACGGCTGTGATGTGGCAGAAAGCATGCACTAAAAACTATGATAGCATTATGTGAGCCAGAAGTCAGATATCCACCATGCGACAAAACTCTTTTATAGGGTTCGATCACTTTCATATCTATTCGCTTCTCACTACCAGCAACACTAACTTTTTTCCAACATCTACTATCCTCTCTTTCTTCTGCAGCAGTATATTCTGGAATCGGTTCTGGAGAATCACCAAGTTTTTCAAGGATAGATTCCTCAATATCATCAGGCGAGTCGAAACCATGACTAACAGTTTTATCAGCATCACTATTTATCGAAATGTCATCATCTGAATCGTCAGAATCAGATAGGTAATGTGGACTAGGGATGATTTTGCGCCTTCCATTTCCACCAACATCTAAATTTTTACCCTCTCTTTTTAACCACACATCTTGACAGTCTGGAGAAAGTACTGCTTGAAAGATGGAGAGGTCTTCATCTTCATCTTCGTCTTCACTCTGACAGGCTGCACCAGAATCGCGTTGATTGATGCTGACTGTAGGTTTATCTTCTAAAGGTAAGTTTTCAGCAGCTTGCACATCAAATTCCAGGCTTTCAAGACTTATTGAAGATGATTTCTGGTTATCTAAAGGATGCCTCAAAACTATCTTAGTAGAGGCAGAAATGTCCACTTGGTTTTCAACTACGGAATTAGAACATTTTTGACTGGAATTGATAGGTATAATATGCCTTTGTTGGCTTTCTTCTTCAATGCGGGTCCCATTTTCCATTTCGTAAGCACAATAAAAAATTAAAAGCACAAGAAAGAAAATAACACTTTTACTTTACCAAATACGTGACCTCTTTTCTAGAGCTTTCGTTGAACATCGAAACGTTATTTTCAGTATCTCAATTGTAACAAAAACAAAACACATTAAGGCAAAAACCGGTATCTGTTGCAGTCTAAAGTTCATACACGGTAGGTAACTCTTAGAGATTCAGCTTACACAGTTTACGCTTGACAGCTGACACACAAGGCATCACAGCTGATAACGCTTATCTGAGTTTCGCCAGACAGAATGGAAAGAATGTATTTCTTCATAAATATTTATTTTATTACCTCGAAACTGCAAGAAATGTTTGTACTAACAATTTTCCGTTATATAAACATGACCTAAATATTTAAAATTATCTGTCAACAGTTTAAAAACGGCCGAATCGAACTAAAATATGATCAACAGATCTTTGATTGGAAGCTAATTGATTTATTAATATTATAAAATAAACAAAAAACAATGGACATTTTTGAATAAATATATATACAAAAGATAGTTGTGTCCTTTTCCCATTATCTTTCAAGTTGCTATGGTTATTCATCCAAAACACTAAAACATTACATTGTACTTTTTTTTAACAAACAACTTCCAAAGATGAGTGAGAAACTTAGGTACATTGTATCTGAATTGAATAAACCTCCGTTTTCGAAAAAGTACAATTTGATATCCTTTGATTCCTTGTCACCAGAAGAGTTATTGCAGGTTTTATATCAACTGAATAAAGGTTCTTTTTATTTTGGTTTGATATACTATATTCAACATCTATTTATAATTTTAGGTATTAAGCGATGTTTTAACAGAAATTGATGAAACCAATAAAATTGACATAAAAAATGAAGATCCTGAAGAAATAACTGTGTGGCTATTGAACATGCTCAGGGTACTAAAATATGACCCTGGAACAGAACCGTAAGCAAAATATTATGTTCAAGAACACTCAATATAATCTGTTATGGCTAACGTAGTTGTTTTAATTATCAACAGAGATGGTTTCCGGCAAGGACTTGTACAAGGAGAAAAGCAAATTATACATCCTATTCTGGAATGGCTATTTCAAAACATTACAGAGCTTAAAAAAAGAGCATATCTTGCAAAATATTTGGTGAAAGTTGAAATTCCAGTTGAAGTATTAGGCGATAAAGATGTAGCAGCATTATATGAGCAGGCAAATTTTATTTATTTTCATATTCAAACTACCTATAAATAAAAAAAAAATAATGTCATTAAACTAAGTTTATTTTATAACTGACTCCTATCTACGGGTATATCTGTTTATAATTTTTAGTATGAAACTTTAATAGAGCAATTCAAAAATGCTCACAAAGAACTTACCAACTTGAAGACCAAAAGTGATCATGCCGCTGAATTGAGAACTGATATTGAAGCGATGGAAAAGGAAAAGGAAATTGTTTTAGCAAAAATAAATAGAATGGAACATAAGGTGAAAGAAAAGTTTTACTTTTTCTGTAATTATATTGTTTCTTAAAACCACCCAATGATATTTACATCATGAGTTTATATAAATGATAACTTTATCTATAACATGAATAAAATTATGTATGCAAGAAGTAGTTAAAGCAACAGAGAGGAAAACAATAATAATTATCTAATGATTAGTTTTATAAGAATAACAAATTGTATATGTACATTCTTGCAATTTTATATTGAATATGGATATTAATATTAATTCAAACTTACTAGATGTAACCATTCAAAAATCAAATGATTCATCTTTCTGTTAGAAAAAAATATTTGAATTATAATTTATTGAAACCTGAGTTTTGATTCTTATTTTTTCTGCTAATAAAGCTTGAGAATGTCGAAAATAAAGCAAGGTTCTTAGAAGCTGCACATAAAGTTAGATTAGAAAGAGAAAGGCAGAGAGAACTTGCACAACAAAGAGAGCGGGAGCTAAGAGCACTTCAAGAATTGAATGAACATTATAACACTCTTACTAGGCAAATATCAGAATCAAAGGAATCTGCTCAAAACATGACTGCTGAAGGTAATTATCAATAGTTCATTGCTATGGATGTTTAGTCTTGAACAACAATAGGAATAAGAATTTGTTTTTTAATTTTTACTAAACAATTCAAAATATATATATTTTTCTTCCAAAGTAACCCTTTGAAAGGATTGTTTATTTAATGGTATATTCCATGCACATATGTATTATGTCCCTTATAATTAAATATTAGAGTATTAGGGGAAATGAATGAAACACATTTGTCTTTTATTGTTTGATAACTTTTTAGATGTGATGCGAAAATTGGAAGAACAAGTTCAAATGAACGAGTATATAGCAAATGATAAGTTACCATCGGAATTTGAAATTTTGAAAGAAGAAGTTGAAATGCTTCAAAGACTTGCAGATGGGCCTCCTCTTACACAAGCTAGAGTTGAAGAGTTAAGGGAAGAGGTAATTTTGGGGATTACAATAAAAAAAATTCATCTGATTGTAAATTATTTTATTCACATTATATCATAATATAAATTCAACTATAGGGTATAAATTAAATTATATGGTGTTATAAATTAAACATTATGAGATAATAAAATTTCTGTTTTTTAAAAAGATTTTCTATAAAAAATTGCATTACTCAAATCTGCATTTTAGTTTGGTATCATTTGAATATTTATACCAATTCCTATCAATATATTCAGTTATTATTGATACAATTTTTAAGGTTGCCTCTATTCTTTATTCTAAACCATTTTCTTTTATTTTTTTGGCAAAAAAAAATAACAGGGGGGATCAGTTCTTTTTATTGCTGAATAAATGATCTACAAAAGTATTTTCTTCTGACGTATTCTGATTTTAGTAAATCCATTATGCTTGAAATTACTTAAATTTTTACAGGGAATAATCCTTTTAAATAAAAGGGGAGAAATCAGAGGATAAATAGTTTACATAAACTTTTCTTTAGTGAAATAGTTATTTAAATTCCATCGAATTAAAACCGATAACCTTTTAATTAAAATAATTAATTGATTGGATATTAAAGGTAGAAAAGTTTCAAGAAAGTTTAGCTGCAGAAATGGAAAAGAGTGTTGGAGAGTCATCAGGGACGGATATAGCTCCATTTCGTCACCAAGCTGAACTGATTGCGAGGAAAAAAGCTGAAGTAGCCCAACGCTATACCGAAGCAAAAGCAAAGCTTGAGAAATTAGAAGAGGAACTGAAGGTAAAATTTATAGACATTTTAACATTCCTAATTCAATATCAAAAGTAACTATTAATTATTTAATTATTAATTAATTTTAGATAAAAGAAGAGGCAGGAGGTGGGAAAGTTGTTTCAGACTCAGAATACAGCGATTATTTAGCAAATCTAAAAGTTAGAAATACTGTATATAAAGCGAAGAAAGCAATAATGTCTTCTCTCAAAGCGGAATCTGGCATTCTTGCAAGAACAGTAGACATACTTAGACAGAAATCTCAATCATTGTCTGTGGTAATATATATTTTTAAAATTATTTACTTTAATGTTAAATGAATATGACAAAATGTAGAATTTAAATCACTCACATTATTTTAATATAATATAAAAGGGGTAGGGGATTGTGTTCCTATTCTTTAAGGTCCCATATTCAAGACCCTTCAATAGCAACATAGTAGCTGTGGAGAACCCTCTTTGGGTTTTATTAAGTGAGCCCTTGATTTGAGTAAAAATCTGGTGGTTAAGTGTAATTTATGCCAAATCATCTGCCTGCATAACCATTAGTCTGGAAACTATATGGTTCTGACCAAGTAATGAAACCAAGACTCTTTGAGTGTTGCAGGTTTTTTCCATTTTATTTATTTATTTTCTTTTGTAAATAGCAAAATTTCTGATTAAGACTTTTCTTTTAATTTCAAACTAAATTGCGTACAAGAACCAAGCAATAAGTTCAAATTAATATGATTAAAGTTATTATAACAACAAGCTCAACATTCTTTTGAAGAATTCTTTCTAGCTGATGAACTGATTTCCTTGAAAACTGTTTGATAATTAAAAAAATTATAGGTAAAAATAAAATCAGCTATTGGTTATTTTATAGTGTCATAAAAATTAAACTCATTATTTTTAACGATGCCTGCTGTTATAGAGAGGAATGCTTAGATTAGCCTCCATTAATTTATGACTACTTAATGTTATTTTAATTTTAGGTTACAGAAGTCTCTACTTATTCTGATCCAGAAAACAAGAGTAGAGATGAAATAGTACAAGAAATAAATAATATGAATGCTAAAATAACTGCTTTAAAAGCACATTTAGTTCCAAAGCTAGCAGGTACGTTAATTTTTCCCCATAAACTATAATTAGTCTAAATAGTAGTAGTACATTTACCAAAATAAATTAATTTTTATTGTTACCTAAAAAAGCTGTTCCCAACCTTTTTAGTTGTGGGGACCACCAATTTTGAATGGAAAACTTCGAGGCCCACCAACTAAATATTCAACATGGGATAGTTATGGAGGGGGAACACTTATCATGGCTTATTAACTTATATTAAGGATCAAAGTTGCTGCCTCGATCCACTCCTGGATTAAGCTATACAACCAGTAGTTACTAATAACTGATTGACTCAAATTGTTTTCACTCAATTCGTTTTTATCTACTCTGCTCATTGGTTGGGAACTGCTGATCTAAGTAAATAAAAAAAATTAAATTAGTCTCACAGTTTTATACATCATTAAATAAATTTGTTCATTGTTAAATTTATTTAGAATGGACTAAGTTTAAGGTCATCTTCAGGACTAATAAAAAAAAAATATATTACTTATATGTCTATATTACTTAAAATAATTACGTTAATGGACTTAATTTTATGAGGGTATACAAAATTATAAACAGGAAATTTAAAAGTTCCATGTGAGAGATAAAAAAAAAACGATGTTTTTAGTTTATAAAATAGGGAGTGACCTGTGGTCTAGTGGTTAGCATAACAAACTACTAAGCCCAAGATCGCGAGTTCGTAGCCCGGTAGGTCCCCCTAGTGGTAAAAAGGGAGTAAAAAATCCTGTCCTTCAGAAGGAACATTAAACGGGGGTCCCGAGCCTCTAAGATGTAAGATACTCATTAAAAATCCATATTCTAATTAAACCTGGATTGGTAAAATTTAGAGCTCCCACTGTAGCATCGCCCGATTAGCCATAGCAGCATAAAATGACATTAAATGAACATCAAAATAGTGCATAAAATCTCAGTAAAACTACCTAAAACAGTTATTCAATTTGCTCCACTTATTTAATCTTCTTCCTTTGGGAAGAGTTATAAACACTTAAAATTAGAAAACCTAAGCAGTTAAGAAATGTGACCTAAACAAGTATGGGTCAGCATCTAGGTACTGAAGCATTAAATTTTTTTTTTTCAAAGGCCATTGATTCACAACATTTGTTTTGTGAAAGACAAAATAGAATCTAAAATCTTCAGTTATAATCTGAAACTGTATTTTCACTATATATATGAATGAAAACTAATTTTATCAATAATGTATTACAGAAGTTAAAAAGAAACGTTTGGAATACAATGAACTACTAGAAATTCATATGGAAAGTAAAAAACAATATGATGCAAAAATTGCATCTTTTGAAAGTAAAATAGCTAAACTTGAGCAGGTATGGAAAGGAAAGAAAATTAATTTTTTTATTATAAACAAAATCAAGCGTTTAGGAATAATTTTAGAAATCCTTATCAATATTTAAGTTACTACTACTTATATTGCACAAATCCTCTTTTGTCTTTAAAATCTATTCGTTCAATACATGAATATTCATATTTTTATAATTACAGACTTACGTTTCTTTTGAATTCGTTGTAGCCCCCCTTTGTAAGTTTAACTATGTAGTCTATATCAGTGGTCCATTGAGAGGCAGTAGCTGCCCTGTACGGTTATGTAATCTGTATGACACCAAAGTCACAGAAACTGTTATATAGTCTGACAATTCAGGAATGAGGGGCAAAGAAGTTGCATCAGGGATGACTGTGCACAGGGAAGCCTGGCTCTCTCCCCCACTACCTAGCTTGCTTCACTCACTCTTTGCTCTCATTGAAGCTATAATTATATTATTCTTTTTATAATTTTTTAATCATTGTTTTAATTTTTAAATATCTTTATTTTGAAGAGAAAAGATTTGCCCCCGGCCTGGATGTCGGGATCCCAGACGGGGCAAATCTTTTCTCTTCAAAATAATAATATATTATTCTTTCTTTCTTTCTTTTTCAGGCATCTCTTCTACCTTGCGGTGAAGAGATTTTCAATAAGGAGCGCCACCTGTCTCTGTCAAGGGCTGCTCTCCTGGCTGTTGCCCATCCAATCCCTTTTTCTTTAAGGATATTTTAGAGGTTATTCTCACTCTTGGCCTCCCCCTGGGTCTTTTTCCTGTTGGTTGAACCTCCATAGCTTTCTTCGCTGTCCGGCAGTCATCCATCCTCATTACATGTCCAAACCATCGAAGCTGTCCTTTCTCCATTATCTGATCAAGGGGTTCAATTTTGAGTGTAGTCCTTATTGTCTTGTTTGTTATCCGGCCCCTCTTGGTCTTCCCCTCTATTTTCCTCATGTACCGCATTTCCATGCTTTGGAGTCCAATCATAGTGCTTTAGGGCCCAGGATTCACTTCCATAAGTGAGAATAGGAACGTATGTCGAGTGATAAACAACAGCCAATTTAGTTTCTTTTGAGACTTCTTTCTTACTTAAAAACTTTTTATTTATAGCAGAAAACATCTGTCCTGAAGTGAATTCTCGAGCTGATTTCATCTCAATCCTCATCCCGTTCTCACTTAAGGTCATGCCCAAATACTTAAAGGTCTATTATAATTAAATTTTTATAGACTATAATATTATATGGCCAACAATTATAAAGCTATGATTATACCTGAAGTAATTGGGCACCAGTGTGGATAGCTTAGGAACCCCTCTTCTTGATACAGGAATATAATTTGGATAACTACATAACTCCCAAGCCCTAACATCAATTTCAGAAAAGGTTGTTTTCTAAATTGTCTGATAATACCCTTTTCCATGCCTCAGTATCCTCCATTATAAATCCTTACAAAATGATACATGACTAACCTACTCTTTAGTTTAACCTACAATATTAATTTTGATCTTGTTTCAAATCTTCAGAATTTGATAACCTAAATCCCTTGAATTACTTTCAAAATCCTCATTAAATCATTTGTTCTTTCATATTTACTTCCAATTCTGCCTTAACACACTTGAGGACTTTTCAGACCACCAATTATAAACAACTGGTGTATATTATACTAAAATACACCATTTAGATATTATCACAACTATTCTTTCTTAAATGTATTCCTTTTTTACCCTTTAATAATAATTGTCTTTGTATATCTGGTTTAGGAGGTAAAAGACCTTTTGAAGAAAGATTCAGCTGATAAATCTGAAATTAGTGCATTAGAGGCTAAATCAGACATATTCGCTGCATTACTTGAAAGAGCGAAATCAGAAGAAGCCTTCGCTCATGCAAAGTAAGTTTTGCTTGTTTATTATTCAATATTAATGACATTCATTTTAATAATATTTAATCTATAGGGATAAACTGAGCCATCGCGTGACTGAAACAGAAAGGGAATCTGAAAAACTGAAAGAAATGTTAAAGGAAGCGAAACTAGAACATGAAAAAAATTCAAGACAGATGAAACATTGGAAAAATTTACATGAGTATGCTCTATTTTATCTAAAGCATTTCAGCATGATAAATAAAATAGTTTTGAGTTTAGAAACCTACTTTTTATTATTTGGTTTATAAACTATATATCTAGAGCCCCGATGAATAAGATATATTCATCATCATTCGTGGCGCTACAACTCCCGTAGAGTCAAGGCCTCCTGCAGCTTGGTTCGCCAGTCTTCTCTATTGGTTGCCACTGCTCTCCAATTGGGGATTCCCTAAGATGGACCTGGCATCCGCCGCCACTCCATCGATCCATCGGAGCCGAGGTCTTCCCACTCTTCTTGTCCCATAAATCCTTTCGTCTAGGACCATATTAGGAATCTGATCCTTGGACATTCTAATTATATGACCTGCCCATTGAAGCCGGCCTACTTTGATTACCCTTAAAATATCTGGGCTCCTGTAGAGTCATTGTTAGCTCAGCGTTCGTACTTATCCTCCAGATCCCATTGGTGCAAACTGGGCCATAAAACTCCTCTCGAACCTTAGGAGAAGGGCTTCCTATGAACTGGGTAATGTCCAGCATTCGGAGGCATAAGTAAGAACTAGTCTCACTAGGGTCTTATACAAATGCACCTTCGTGTTTTGTGAAATAGCCCTGCTTCTAAAATGCTTCAGTAACCCAAAATAACATTTATTAGAAGACATAATTCTGCAATGGATTTCTGCTTTTATGTCATTATCTGCGTTCACCTGCGATCCAAGATACACAAATTCCTTCACCCTTTCAAATTTAAAGCCTCGAGCCATAAAATGCGATGGTTCATGCACATTCAGTTGTGTGCCTGCATGCATATGTTTGGTATTTGATTCATTGACCTCTAAACCCAATCTAGCTGCTGCTATCTGGAGACTGATAAAAGCATTTTCTAAATCTGTAGGGGTTCTTGCCACAATATCTATGTCATCGGCGAAGGCCAAAATCATAGATCTATTGAATATAGTTCCCCCAAATTTGTATTCCAGATTTCCGCACTGCACTTTCGAGAGCCAAATTGAAGAGAAGGCATGCGCGGGAATCACCCTGTCTCAGCCCTTTGTGAGCTTTCAGTCAGGTCACCTTGAACACGCACTGTGCATTGCACCTTCTTCATCATAGCCCTAATCAGCTTCGGTGGTATTCCCATTTCCAGTAGCTCCTTGTACAGCTCGTTCCTCTTTATACTATCATAGGCCATTCGGAAGTCAGCGAACAGGTGATATGAATAAGATATATTAATCAAATATTATCAGAGATAAGATAATGCACTGTAATAAGAGAAGTGGAAACATGTCATTCTAATAGATTTTTGCTTGAAATGCCTAACCTAGCCCCTCATTCATTCCGAATATAATACTATTCTGCTTCTTTAAGTATAAGAAACTTATTTTTGAGAAAATTACACTTAACCATTTATTCATCGGGGCTGTAGATAGAATAGAATAGAATAGAATAGAAAAGTAACTTTATTCTGGGACAAAGTCCCTTTAGAATAACAGGTATGAACAGGAATAAAAACATAATATATATATCTGGCCAGAAGGCTAAATGTTACAAATCATAAAGCGTGAAAACATGACAGAAAACAATTTAAAAAGAAATATATAAACAAAAATAATAGTAAGTAAATAAATAGTACAGATCTTGACAGGATATTAAGCAATTACAGAGAATAGATAAATCCATAGCTTTTGAAATTGAATGCATAAGCTAGCATTCAATAATTTGTTTACATGATGTACAGCTTTTCAAAGAGCAGAATTAAAAGAACTAGATAACACAATGAGTTATTATATACATTGTATTCTAAGCAAATGACTAACCTACCTAGAGACTATCCTTTTGGGAAGCTAATAGATGTTGATACAGCAAGGATTTGAATAATGATAGAGAGGGAGTATGACGGATATTAGGGGGGATTGAGTTCCACATTGTGGTGGAGCGGGCGAGAAAGGAACGTTCGAATGCTTTAGTTCTGTGTGAACTAATAGAGATCAGAAAGGCGGGATCTTGTTTTATGGTGTTGAACTGATGATTTGAATTGGAGGAGACTGTAGATATATGAAGGGTGTTGAGAGTGAATGGATTGGTATAAGAATGAACAGAGGAAATATTGTCTTCGGAAGGGAGGGAAGAGCCACTTTAACCCATCATAGAGGTGGGAGACGCGCGATCGCTTCGGAGTACCAAGCACAAATCTTAGAGAGCAGTTCATTATTCTCTTTAATCTGTCTTCAAGCATTTAAGAGAGGCCTCCATATACCACGCTACAATAGTCAAAGTGGGGGAAGATGAGAGAAGATACGAGAAGCTTACGGGAAGATTGTGTAAGGAGATGACGAGAACGATGGAACAACTTCAGGGAACTAATTGTCCGTCGGGATATTTGGGCGATGTGGGATTTCCAGGAAAGGTTTTGGTCGATGGTGATGCCTAGGTTTTTCACCGATGAGGTAATCGTGATAGGATTATCGTTTAGGAGTAATGTTGGGAGGGTGTGGATGGATGTAAGGAGGGAATTGGAACCTAAAACAATAGATATATATTGATAAAAAGAAATCTTATGTGAACATCATATAACTTCCTTATATACCAACTAAAATATATGGGGGTCAAAAACCTACTTGGTCGGTCAAAAACTGACCCTGAATAAGATTAAAATTAAAATCTGCATGTAATACGTGCATTAAATACTCATATTACTAAATTCCAATTTGTTATTTATTATAGAATATGCAAAATATATAAACAATAAAAGGTAAGATTAACAAAGAACTTTAATCAGTTACTTATAGTAAGACTCCTGTATCTCCTTACCATATAACGGAACATAATATACAGTTTAGAGTTCCTTATAAAACATCACTTCTGGTTTATTAACTAAATATATCCAAAATTTAGTATTTTATTGCTATTGATATAAAATATTATTTAATTTATTAAGTAATAAATTTTAAAATATTCGGCTCAAAAAGTTAGTCAGATATTATTTTTCTGTAAAGAATTTATTTTTTTGTTGAAGGATTTTTCAATGCAAGATGAAATGCCTTGAAGAAATGAAGCAGAAAGGTGGAGTTGTCAGAAAAACAAATGTTGCTGAAACATTGGTTCTAGAATAACTTCAATAATAAAGAATAGAAAACAGATTGACAATATGATATCAAATGGAACATCGTTTTTAATTTAAGAACGACTTTGTTGTTTAAAGTCAAATAGAAACAATATTTAATTTTAAAGAATAAAATATATTTTAGATGAAAATTATGATTTATTATTTTTATTTTTTATCATATAACTCTATTAGTCTTGGACTATTAGAAATGACAGGGTGAGTTCATACATAGATTATTTGTAAACTTGTTTTTGATTTAACTATTAACTACTGATTTGTATCCATTTATAATCAAGATCAGTTTTTACGGCATTATCACCAGTGTTATCACTCCTAATACCAGGTGAAAATAGTTACATGTAATACCAGGTGGGGTCACTGGAAGACCCCAAATTTTTCTGCCATCAGCTACGACGATCATCCAGCAAAAAGCCATTACATATTATGCTGATAGAAAGGGACTGTAGGAAAGCAATAACAATAATTTTTGAACTCTCCATAATTTTAATAACCATAATCAAGCAAGAAAACCAATATCCAGTCTACATAATTATTTATTTTTTAAAACGTTTCAACATTAGTCATTATCAACAGCTAAAATATAAGCATTATACATCATGAAACAATGTATATAACTCTATAAACTTATAAGTCAAATTCATCTCAGAAAGTGCAATACAATATTATTAATTTCCAAAGTTATCATCTTGGGATCAACTTATCCTCCATGGTTAAGTCTAGGAATGTTCCTAGAACTCACTTTAGTGGACAAAAAACATCTTCCAAGAGTAACCCAATGAATGCATATATTTCTGTTTCATCATCATCAACCCACTGCCTTTTCTCTCCCTTCATTTTTTTATTGAATTTGGCAGTTTTGAATGCTCCTTGTTGATTAGGGCATTTCACGACAATAATAGGAGATAAAAATAATTTGAAAAAATAGAAGTCTCCATTTTTATCAACATTTGAGGGAACACCAGGGGGTCTACGTATTATGTAGGATGGTCTAGATCTTCTTCAAACAAATGGCCATTTGGACCAAGAAGTTTCATTCAGGAAAACCAAGAAAGGTAGGAAGGTAGACAAATGGCACAAATTCTACAAGTAGAGTTCTGAAAAATCTACAATTGGCGACGGTAATTGGAACACAAACCGGCAAACTGTCACTGTAACTGGAAATATTCTTGTAGGAAATTATATAAAGAGCCTGAAAAGGCACAGTCTGTGGATTTGGTGATCTGAAATAAGCCTAACAGTAACTATTAGGTGGGATCGTTCCGGGACCCCTCCTCGTTTTTTGGAAAAAAATTAATCCTTAGTGATTTATTTTGTTCATGAAATTCATTAGAACTCTACTCTTTGTGTTACAAATAGTCTAAGGGTAAATGTCCTAGACCCTAGTGGCCCTGGTTCAAACTAAAATTGCTGAATAATGTTTATATCTCAGGCACAAAAATCATTTGCTAAGATTGCTCTTGGCTGATTGGTGAGAAAGCTGCTTCAAGCTAATGTCATAATTTGTCCCCTTACTTACAGTCCCAGAGCTACTTTAAATTTTTCAAACAGTGTTTTAATGCTGAATATTTTTTTTTTTTTTTCATTTGCCCTGCCATCATTCCTCTTTTGGTACATATAGAGCTAACTATTATTGAAGGGCGGATCCAGGATATTTTTCTGGGGGGCACAACGGGCTGACGGGCAAACAAATCAACAATATCTTAGAAATAAACTTGTAGTAATTATATAGAAAGGTTTCAAATGTTTATTAAAATATCAAAACAATATGTGTGGAAGAAAATGGTCCGGGTAGAGGTCAATAAATTTCTCTTAGATGTGGAGAAATGTTTATTAAGTAGCCAACGTGTCGACCTTCTTTGCAGGTCTTCTTCAGGGCTGTCTAACGTACTAAAGGGTGGACTATAGACTTTGATGTGATTAGAGCTTGTGACGGACCTATCGGGCACTCCCCCCCCCCGCGACAGACGTTGGCTAATTAATAAGCATTTCTTCACATATAAGAGCAATTTATTGACCTCTTCCCGGAACATTTTCTTCCACATATATTATCAAGGTCAACTATTATCATTCAAAATATCAAAACAATAGTTTCACTCGTGTTTCTTCTGTTATTTTATTCATATATTCTAACAACTATGATAATGTGATTTGCCTATAAGTATGTACTGTAATGGATTCTCCACAGTACACAAAAACCGTCTGGGGGGGCACGTGCTCCCGTGCCCCCCTACTAAATCCGCCCTTGGTAGTATTCAAAAGGGGCATTCCTAAGTTAAGGATTTTGTTCCTAAGAAAAACTGATTTGTTCAATTAGTTACATCGCAATAGTCATTGAACCCGTGGCAACACTGATTAAGTGAAATGGCGGGAAAAGTGCTAGCCTTCACCAAGTTAGTGTAACATTCCACCTCCATTATTAATTTGAAGTGAACAGATGCCTGCAGCCTTGTCTTTGGAGTATCTCCTGAAAACCTGGTAGGTTTTTTTTATTCCCTTTCTCATTATTACCATAAAATTTTTCATTATCTTTGATGCTAATCAAGTAGTCATTTGATGATTAGCTGTTGTGTTTACTTGTGAAATGTAATTGTTAAAATTCATAGTAAATGTTGTTCAAAGTAATTTCCTTGAGCATTAAGATAGGGTAAGAATCTTTCTTCAACATCAGCAGTGGCAAAACGGCACTAGATGTGTGTTATTGTTTCACAATATTCAATTATCCTTCTTTATTTATATATTTTATGAAATTAAAAACATTTATATAATTTATAAAATTATATACAAAAACATTATCATATATAAAACACACCTAAGTATCCAAATTTTGAGTCTGGCGCTTAGGAAGTTTCAGAACTTGATCGTCATGGTCCTCAAAATCGTATCTATGCCATTTAACAGCCAGATGATTGTTGTAATAGTAATTATAAATAATATTTAATGTAAATACTAATAATTAAAAATTAATTAACAGTCTAGTAACATAATTCAACAATTTTATTTATAAATATAAATACATTCTGGATAAATTAAGCTTTGTAGTTATATTGGCGTATAAAGTATGAAACCGATACCTTAAACGAAGGGAATGAAAACCTTCGTTTAGCAAAGAGTGATAAAAAAAAGGTCAAAACCATTAAGGTTAGAATGCTAAAGGGAGACTTAAAAGTAAGTGTTAGTGGTTTTCTTCCTTGCGGAGACAAGCGAAACCACGGAATAATGCATAAGACCTTAAGAACCCGGTTTTCGCATGCATAGAATTTGAGGATAGAATATTATATTAGCTTAGCTATCTCTTTTTTTAAAATATAAAATTATAGATGAAGTCTATTTTGAAGCTCGGTAAACAAACATTATTGTCATAACAGAATGTATAAGGTTGTTTCATTGTTTAATTGGTGTCAGAAGTGGGATTTTGTGTAATTGTTATTATTTTGTCTTGCATTTTGTAAAATGGACTAAACTATTACTTAATTCAAGAATTTAATATTTATTAACAAATTAAAAAGAATACAATGAGATTATTAAATTATTAAACTAATATCAATTTACAATAACAATATTCTAATAAATGTTATCTAATTTCTAAAATAATAGGATATTGCTAATACTAAATAACTAAACTGTTTATATATATAAATTCGTACAAATACAATAATATTACACTATAGTTTACAATTACAAATTATCACTTACAGTTCGCTGACTAAAGTCCACCGACCGTAAGACTCTCCAAATATGACAAACTGACCCACAGTTTATTACACTTCTTACACGGCCACTAATTGTCACTGTTGCTCACTAAGCACTTATTACAGACTGATACTAACTCACTGTAACTCACACACACTATCACTAGTTAACGACTGCTTATTACTACTGGCTTATTACTCACTGGGTTATTACTGACTAGCCCTGGCCGAACAGCTGGCCTTTTTATATGGGCAAGGTAGGTCGGGGTGGGACAATTCTCGGAAGGACGAGGACCACCTAGACCGATCCAGAAGATTCTACGCCATTCTATAATCCCTTCCGCTTAATCCCATTGTTTGCCTAATCCTCTCAGCCGGTCCTCCTTCCCGCTCTGACCGTAACAATATGAAATATCCATTTTCATAAGGAAGGTTATATAGTAAAACTAAATCAAAACCTTTTCCCTTATTTAGTATGCATTTTCCCAACGTGTTATCAATCTTCAATTCCCCATAATCCTCCGAGGTGTCTGAAAAAAAATGGCCCCGTGACCTTCTTAGTTGAACTTGTGATTTGAGTACTACCAGTGGGTAGTTTCTGTAATTGTCATTTTCACATGTCATTAGGTATCGCTTAGCCTATTTACTTGGTGTATTATTGTAATACAGGTGTAAATATCAATAAATAAATTTAAAAAAATATATTTCATGGCATATTGAAGAGTGTTGTAATATTAAATATTATCAAAATAGAAAAGGTTAATAAGAGCTCATTCCAATCTGTAAACTAAACTTAGTAAACTACACAAGTCCACGTTTCAACTTTGAATTTTAGAAATAATAAATACGGAGACTCGATACGAATTAATAAATACGGAGACTCGATACCAACTAATAGTACTGCTATAAAATATTAAGAAGTGAATCCAGTTTTTTGTTTTTTTTTAATTCTAGCACGGTTGAGAAGTTCGAAATTCATTCCTAGGGTGCGCCACTAAACAAAATCCAATCCGACACCGTTTAAGACTCGAAATAATCATCATCATAATCCATCCTCTCTACCGCTCATGCAGTGTGAGGTTTCCTTCTGTACAGCCCGGGCCACGCCGTACGATCGTCTACCATTTCTCTTCTTCTGTTCCATTGCAAGATTTTCTTTGCGAAGCTTTCTTTCCTTAATACCTTCTTCCTTGGTATGTCGAGGTTTCCCTTTGGACCTTCTTCCATCAACCTTATCATCGTATGTCATCTTAGCCAGTATGTTATTTTCCATTCTTAAAACATGTCCAAACCATCCAAGACTGTTTTCTTCAATGACTTTTTCTGCTGGCTCCATTTCGAGGCTTGATCTAATGATCGAATTGCCATTTGGGTCTCGTCTTGTTTTCCCCTCCAGCTTCCTGAGGAATCTCATTTCTGAAGCTTGGTGGTCAATGCCCAAGATTCCGAAGAGTATGTTAATATGGGGAGAAAAGTAGATTTTTTTTTTTAAATTTATTTATTGATATTTACAACTGTATTAAAAAATACATCCAGTAAATAGGCTATGTGATACCTAATGACATGAGTTAATGGCAAGTAGAGAAACTACCCACTGGTAGTACTCAAATCACTAGTTCAACTAAGAAGGTCACGTGGCCATCTTCTTTTCAGACGCCTCGGAGGATTATGGGGATTCGAAGAGGAAGCTAGGTTTGAAATTAGAGGGTTTGAGTGGGAATGAAGTTTGTTATGAAAGGATAGATACCGGGTTCGGGCCAAATCAGCAACAAATGGGACATTAAGGTCGTTATGGATGACTTTATTCTTAACAAAATAAGGAGCCTTGAGGATTTTGGATTGTAGAGATTGGATACGAGAGGAGTTCGATGGCTTAGTGGAGCCCCAAAGCTCTACTCTGTAAGTCCAAATAGGTCGTATGATGGTCATATAGATGAGTCTTTTGTAGTTAATTGGGAGGTTAGAGCGTTTGTCTAGTAAGTGTTGAAGTAGCCTGAAACGTCGAGCGGTTTCTTGTCTTTTCATTCTAGTATGAGGATTCCAGGTTAATCGTTTGTCGAGGTGCAATCCTAAGTATCGGATCTGTTCTACAGGCACCAGTGGGATATTATTAAAGGATACTGAAGGGCAGGAAGTCATTGGCTTACGACGTAAGGTAAAAGTGATTTGATGGGATTTTTGAGAATTTATTTTAATTCTCCAGTTTTGACACCATTATTCAAGATCAGTGATATGGGATTGGAGGCTTTGGGATGCAATAACTGGATTGGTGTTGACTGATAATACACATGTATCATCACCATACGTGCTAAGGATAGTGTTAGGATGAGTTGGGATGTCAGCTGTATAAACTGTATAAAGGATTGGGCCAAGGATATTACCTTGAGAAAAGTAGATTTAAGTAGTAGATTCGAGATTTGTTTCATTTACATGTATCGTATTGTTACGGGCTACTGGGTGTAAAATGAATTAAGCTACTACTAAATTCAAGATACTAATATTTATTAACAAATTAAAAAGAACAAATTTATCTTCATAAGCTGTATGTTAGGGTTCGTCATTTCGATTTCTTCGCAAGTTTTTTAAGTATTCATGTTTATTAGGATTAATGAATTTCAGTAGATCCATCATGTATCTCCTTTCTTCCCTTGTTACAGACCTACCTTTAGGATATATTAAAGGCTGATCTTTGGACCTTTCTAATTCGTCATTTAGCGCTTGCTAGTGCATTTAAATGGCATTATTGAAACGATTTGCATTAGAGTATGGAGTTAATCAAAATTTATGTATTTTTTCAGTGGCCAAAAATTGTTTGTCGTTTAATGTTAACCTTGGTGTTAACCTTTATTGTTTGGGCAAGATTTTATTAATATTAAAAGTTATGACTATACCAAGTTAGTCAATTTGTGCAATGAACGGCACATATGTTTTTAAAATAAGGGTGCTAAAAAAATAAACATTAAATAAGCTCGTGAAACACCTTACCCATAGTAACCCTTAGAGAGTATAAACAAATCGAGAAGACCCTAGCGTGTATCCTTGCCTTGGGAAAGGCTTGGCCTGAATACGCCAATAGGACGCTACCAATGGTTCGATTCATCCTAACAGCACCTGATTTACGACCTGTCTGCCTTATCCTCCCATCTCCGTCACGAAACCTCCGCCATTTCGGCGATCTTCGGCAATCTCCGGGGACGATCGGGTCTTCAGCTGAGAGCGGCGCTCAGTCCCCCGACAGAGGGGCCCGCGGATAGAGTAGTCTTCAGTCGCTATGGTCATGAAGCAGCAACTGGACGTAGATAAGGTTATCATTCACCTCCTCGAGGTCGGCAAGAAGAAGCATGACAAGCAGGTACTGTGGCTTTTATAGTTTATTTGTAATGTTATCTTTAATCTATCTTACAATTAATTAATCAAGTTATTATCAATTTAAAATTCGCAAAAATCAAATATGTAAACATAATATTTTCACTCTTTAGTGAACGGATTATAGGGTAATTTATTTATTAATTAGCCTGTTACTTATTTTAGAAAGAATTGTACAATGGTAAATAATGAGAAAAAAGTGAATGAAAGTAAAAACATTTATTATAATTGAGTAAATTAAAATTATAAAAAAAAAGGTTGTCATCTTTATATTTTAATATTTTTTATTTTTATCAAATATTTTTTATTTAAATTCATTTAAAAAATATGCAGCTGTATAATTCTAATAATATAACATTTTCGTACTTTAGTTTTGTTATTTTTTTAGCAAAATATGCAATACAAATATAATAAAATAATAATTAAACTTTTATAATCAAAACATTTTTTATTATAAAAAAATTGATAATTTTTTTTTAATGGAAACATTTTTATAATGAAAATAAAATTTTCGTATTTTAGTTTTGTTAATTTTTTAAGCAAAATATGCAGTAAACATATAAAAATATTTTAAAATATCTCTAAAAAAATGCAGCTGTATAATTCTAATAATATAAAATTTTCGTACTTTAGTTTTGTTAATTTTACTTTTGTGAATTTTTCCGCAGATTATTGCTTCAAGTTGAGTTACAAAAAGTTTTAACTTACTATTTGTTCAATTTTTTTATATTTTACAAAAAATATAAGTTATCATGACCTTTATTATGGAAAAGAGATTGTAATTATAGGTAATGAGTTGATTTCGATAATCATTTCATCAAGAAATAATAGTTTCAACTAATATTTCGAAGTATAGATGATATATGTTTGTTTAAACAAACGTTCATTTCTAGATGAACTGATTACCGAAGTAGACAGAGAATTACACTCTCTTTTCCAAGCTTACACTCATACAAAAGCTCATGATAACTTGTATTTTTTGAAAATATTAAAAAGAAAACGAATAAAAAGTTTAAACTTGTTGTGACTCAATTCGAAGCGACTTCTTGCATTTTATTTTACAAGGTAACGTTTGCATTTTAAACAGGCCATCAACAACTTGTTTTCTTTTTACTACGGTAACAAAAACGTTTTTTTGTTTTAAAAAATGTTCACATAAGTAATAAACAAAACAAACAAGCTATAATTAGTCTTTACAATCCGAAAGTTTAGTGCATATTTTTTAATTCTTTTTTTATTTTTAATAAGCTGTTTCTGTTTTTCTTAAGTCATTTTTTTTTTTATCGCTTGTCATTTGTCCTCTCCCTCTTTGTCTATGATTACTAAAATATTAGTTATTTTTTTTATGTATAAAAGCTTCATCAGTTGTGGATGGGTACATGTGCTGAGAAAAAGAAAACTCGATCTTATATTAAAAAAAAAATATTGCTTTCATAGTTCAATTTTACCAGAAATAATAAAAAATAAAATTTGATTTTACATAAAAAAATTAAAATATTACTATTACTTTTATTATTTATTATTATTATAACTTTTTGGATAGAGTAATTTATGGATAGAGTGAAATAATATAAACTATTATTTTAATCAAAAACTTTATATCACGATGACTCTATTTCTTCTAGTTTAGTAATTTATTTTTATTAATTTATTCAAAATCCTCTTTTACCATTACATCATTATTAATCGTGTAAATAAAGAATTTCCTATTTTCTTTTACCCTCTGTAATACATATCGGGCTGTAACTGCGCAGCAATTTCATTTCATTAACTAAAACGCAGTATTTTTTATTCCTTCCTTTCCTATTGGATATTTAATAAGGTATAATTATGAACCATTACGAAGTTTCAAGGGTGTGCTAATTATCCTTAGCATGTGTAATAAAGAGTTTATTTATTCACACTTAATTAAGATTGCATATTTCGTGAATAATTTACAAAATTAACAATGGTATAAAAAAAAAATAATTAACTATATTTGGTAGATTGTATTGACTATTTTAGTTGAGTATAATATTGTTAACATTTTAGGGCATTTATGTATCTTGAGACCGGCTAATTGTTTATAAAAAACAGTTAGTTAATAATTTAACTAATTATGGCTTTTTGTATAAACCTATTTCAATATTGGTATAAACATTTGTATATAAGTTTTCGTAATTAAAAAAGTGATATCTAATACTGACCGGCTAAAACAGAGCAGACCTGTCTCATGGTCTGAGAAAAGTCAAGAGCACTTTACAAGGACTCTTAGTGGATACATCTCTTGTGCCCTATTTATGTAATATAATAATTTATTCTTAAAATTAAAGAAGTCAATATTTAAAAAAGGCTTGTATAAATCATGAATTTTGATTCATGTCTCAAAATTCGAATCATCTATATTCAACACTTTTTAATTAAATACAATAGAAATTCGTGGATGTTTTCGATCAAAGAAACTGATCGAAATTAAGGAAAAATTTTCGTTTTATTATATCTACTTTATTTATAAGTTGTCATAAAATCATACCTATTATAATATTGAGATAACTAAATTTAAATTTTCTTCAAAACGTTTTGTGTTACATTAGAAAAATTAAACTATTCTAATAAAATTCAAAGAAATTACACTAATTTCTTTCACAGCAGGATTTATTTTGTTTTAATTAGATTGGTAGTTAAGAAAGGAAACATAGATAAATATATATAAATTTTTATTTTTCAAAAAACCCCATCATGTTATCAAAAATTTCTAAAATAATCCATGTTTCTGAAAATCATTTAGTAACTGTTTGAACTTTTTAAAAATGTGTTTCTGGAAAAATAATTTTCTTTTCGTTACATTAAGGTGAAAATAGTTGACTATATAATTTTAATAATGGTATGAAATGGTTAGCGGGTGCATTTAATGATTGTCTAACGCTTCATTGACTGCACAAGCTGGCTGCTCACCTTGACCATTTCATACCATTTTTGCTTATAGTACTTGTAATTTTTAATAGATTGTATTATATTTTAGTTTTTTTTCTATTCCTTAGTACAAGTTCGTTGTTACTCATAATTTTCATTTCGTTTCATTTGGTAAATAATTTCGATAAACGGATGGCTGTCATCTTTTGCCATCAATTTTAGTTGCATTGGGTTTTTATTAACGTAGCCAGATTTCTTTTAGGGGTGAGAGGTCTCGTGTTTTACAAGGCCCCTATCTAATAACACACACACAAACATATATGTATACATATATATATTATATATTATATATTTATATTTATCGGAGAAAGCCCAGACACTCCCTTCAATTACGCCGCGGTAGGTTTGTTTGTTTGTTTTGAGGTCAATGATCTTTCTTTTCCCTTTCTATCAATCACTCGCTGTTCTCCATTACCACTTCAAGGTAATTTGTACCTTTCGGAGATAAATGTTTCTCTATTACTTATCAGTAGATAGTTATTGTGTCCTAATCTAGTTCCTCATCCAATTAATTTCAAGTTTGGAAAGAAAATAATTGACTGGATAATTCTAATGATGGATTGAATTGGTCAGGGGGTGCGGTCAATGATAACACAAAAATAAGAATAACTTATTTTTTAATAGTGGCAACTTTTCGGTCTACGGTGTAGGCCATCTTTAGGGCCAAGAAAGAAACAAAAAAAAAACTATATAAAACTTTGCAGTACCAAGTAAGAATTACAGAATTTATAGTAAAATTGCCTCCTATTTCTATATATTGTCATCAATTCTGTACACATATTCTGTCACTCACACATTATCCTATCCGACGCTCTGTATTTCTTTACTTTACTATAAATTCTATATATAAATTTTGTAATTCTTACTTGGTACTGCAAAGTTTTATATAGTTATTTTATGTTTCTTTCTTAGGCCTGAAGATGGCCTACACCTTAGGTCGAAACGTTGGCACTATCAAAAAATAAGTTCTTCTTATTTTTGTGTTATCATTGACTGAACCCCCTGACCAATTCAATCCATTAATTAATTTCAAATATGATAAAAGACTTTTTTTGTATCCCCCCCTCTCTCTCTCGTCTCTTCCCTTTTATCAGAAGGTGACAATCCTATCACGGGCTGATATTATAAGCAGAGGCTTCCGTGTTTTTTAGTGTTGTCACGCGAAGGATAAAGACTTCTTCCAGGGTTTCTCTTCTCTGATGATGATAGAGTTTTTTTGAATAATCGTTATCACTCGAAAGGAAGTACTACAAGTACGCAGGTGATAACTTTTTTTTTTAGGAGTAATTTATTCAGATTTTTACCAATTTTATTATTATTTATTAAGTAACAAATAAATGACAAAACCTCGCAATTGCCTCTCAATTTTTAACGCTCTCAGTTTCAGAACCCTTGACTAAAAATCTGAAGTCCCGGTTAATAAGTGGTTTAGTCGAAATTTGTCCAGAGTGAGTGAATTGTATTGAGGGAACCGTAATCGTGTAATTCACATAGTTTTTGGCTTGAAATGGAGATAGTGTTTATATTAGAACTCCATTTCAAGCCAATGCATACTAAGTCTCTTATTCATTACGAAAATAACGCCATTCCGCTTCACTAAGTACACGTAACTCATTTTAGAGAAATTTGACTTTATATATATATATATATATATATATATATATATATATATATATATATATATATATATATATATATATATATATATATATATCGGTTTCTACTTATCTTGACTGTTAGGGAAATATTATGTTTTGGTTCTTGAGTTTCAATCAGTTTATTTCAACGTCTTAAGAAGTTAAAATAACTGACTGAAACTCAAGAACCCAAACATAATATATATATATATATATATATATATATATATATATATATATATATATATATATAAGCAATAACAATAAAATAAAAAATTGGTATCCTACAATAATAAATGCTTTGTTCTTATGTACATACCGCTTTGTACTATTTTTTGTATAGTTCCCAATATTTTTTATAAGTGGGTTTTTATTGTGTTTATATTTAAAAAATAATTGATTGCATAGTTTATTGATGAATACATTAATATAAGGTATACATAATTCTGGATACATAATTTTAACTTTAGTGTAATATGCATAATTTCCAGCAATTCTAAGGTATTTGTTTTGGAATATTTGTATTTTTTTGTAATTAATTTTAGATATATAACTAAATATTGGGCATGCATATGTTATTATAGGTCGTAAGCAGGCTTTATTATATGTGCTTAATTTAGAATTCCTGTTAAAGTATGGGTATACAGTACACAGAGCGCTGTTATGACTATGAAAGAACTAGGTAAATAACTCGTTATCACTCATCAAAACATTAAACCTGCTGATGGGACTTAAACACTCTTAGTGTACTATTGATATTCCAAGCTCACTAATAGTTTTTCCCGTTTTTCCAAAAATGTAGGCTATTGATTTATTGTCACTTTGTAAAACTAGTGTGATATAAATACTACATTTTTACGTGATGTGATGTATTTTTATTATTACATCTTATAAATGAAGGGTTTCTTAGCTTGCAACAAAGGATGTCTTAATACTGTTTATGTGTTAGATAAAACAAAACATATGTGAAATAAGGGAGAAGAGTCTTGTTTTCCCTTATCATCGGGAACCAACGTGATAAGTCCTGTCCCCGGGGTTCGAATCCCTGCTAACAAGCACAGTTTAACCCCTTAGCTTTCTATTGTGGTCAACAGCCACTCATATCCACGACCCGGCTGACTTTCCCAGGCAATCGCGATGGCTTTCTCGTGATGCAATCCTCCGGAGCATCTCTGATAACCTCGAGTAACCTCCTAAGGGTTCGATAGGTGTTGGCAGGATCGATATCTGCACATTATTAAAGAAAAATAAATAGAAAATAAGGTTTTGTTTGTATTTCATGAATGAAAATAGGGTCCTCTGTGGTGTAGTGGTTAGTACGAGTATAAAAACTTACTATGCCCAAGATCTTGGGTTCGTAGTCTGTCAGCCTTAGGATTTTTCAATCGGAGTAAAATATCATTATGCCACCCTTCGGAAAGGACGTAAAACGGGAGTCTCTGATGCCGTACAATGCCTGGCTTGAATGCATGTATTAAATTAAACAAATGATTAAGAGAATCTATTTTTATTAATTGTTATTTTGATGGTAATTATTTTTGTTTTGAAGAGAAAAGATTGGTCCTAGCCGCGATTCGAACCCGGGTCGTCTGCATTTACGGTGCAGTGCTCTAAACCACTGAGCTACCAGGGGTCGTATCCATATCTATGATCGGTGAAGAGGACGGATTTGTCTGACTTGGATACGACCCAGTGGTAGCTCAGTGGCTTAGAGCACTGCACCGGAGATGCAAACGACCCGGGTTCGAATCCCGGCCAGGGCATATATTTTTTCTTCAAAACAAAAATATTATAAAATTTACAAAATGATGGAATATTAATGAAACTGTTTTTGTAAACATTTTATTTTCTATTTATTTTTCCTGTGTTTGTTTTGATCCATACAAATTTTTTCGTGCGTGGTTCATCTAACCGTGGTTTATCAGATCCCTGCTCCAGAGGCATTGTTATCTTATTACGACAAATGAGCTATAATAATAATAATGATAGCCTTCAAGATGTAACATTATTACCATGTTGTCGTCTAAAAAAATATTCGTTAGCATCCTTTCTAATACTCACTGATAATAACTTTCTCGACACGCGGTTGTTACTTGATGGTGTTCGTGAAAAACGCAAACATGTTTGATAACAACTTTAAGGAAAAGTTTTTTTTTTTAAGTTATTTAATGAAATTTACAACTGTATAACAGAATACATCAAGTGAATGTTATTAATGTATCCATTGGCATGAAAAAACAAGTAGAGGAACTATTCAGTGGTAGTACTCAAATAAAAAGTTCAACTTAGAAGATCACGCGGCCATCTTCTTTTTAGACGCCTTGGAGGATTATCAGGAATTGAAGAGGTTGCTAGGTTTGAAACAAGTGGGAATCAAGTTTGTCATGAAAAGATTGATATCGGGTTCGGGCCAAATCAGCAGCAAATGGGACATTACGGATTACTTTGTTCGTTACAAAGTAAGGAACATTTAGGATTTTACGAAGGATTTTTGATTTTAAGGATTGTATACGAGAGGAATTCGATGGTTTAGTGGAGCCCCAAAGCTCTATTCCGTATGTCCAAATGCGTCTTATAATGATATTGGTTAAAAAAAAAAACATTGCACTATCATTCAAAAGCTCACAACATTGTATTACTATTATTAATGAGGGTACTAGCTCAGTAGCATATCGAATCAGATTACTCGAGTTATATTTAAAGTAATATTTACAAAAATAACTCGGATGAAAATCATTTAAATTTACAATTATTAGATTCAATGTTGCCCCAGTTGAACAGTGTAACAACCAAAAAAGGTCGGTTTTGAAATATGCGCATGTTCTTAGCAATAAGTGTAAGATCTATGCAAAAATGTCAAATAAATCATGGCGAAATAATTGCGAGAAACTTCAGTGTTGAAATCGAAAGATCTTGTCCTTACTGATAATCAATGTTTCGATGTCTAAGTATCGATGTTTTCACGTCGATAATCTATCGGAAACAACCTTTTCTCCACACCATTGCTTTGTTTTCCCCGATATTAATGTTTATAAATATTTACAGTTTTTTTTTAAATTTATTCTTTGCTGTTTTTTTCTTCAGAACAAACATATTTAAAAGTAATTACCATAAAAATAACAATTAATAATATTTTATTTTAACATGTAGTTATCTATTCATTTAGTTTTTAATTTCATTGTTTTTTTTTCAATAATATAAAAACAATTTTACTGGTTTAAAAAAATACCAAAGTCGTTTTTCGTGTGACTAAAATTATTTTTCAACGTCAAATTTAAAAATTATAAAACGTTCATCTTCGTAAAAATTACCGAAAAATCCTAGGAACTTGCATTGACGTTCTCAAGTCAGCGGTAACTATTTTCGAATAGTTAATATCGAGCAGAATAACTGTTAGAACAATTATAAAATCTATACATGTCACCAAAGCAGGCAGTTGAAAACTTTGGATTCAAAAGTTACCAATTAAATATCCACTTATTGTTTAGTTGTTTTGTAAGATGTTATTGCGTATATAATGCAACGTGTATGCATTTAGATTTGAACATAAATATTTTGCAGCTAAGACTTGAAGGATTCTATTGAGCCTGAGTGGTCCTTGAGTGACTGCTCATCAAGCATGCTATTCAGCGAGCGTATTCTTAGCCTCCTCCTCCAGTGAAGCGTAGCAAGGATTTTCATGACCACATCATTGACCGTACTCGACCAACCTTCCGTCTTCTGTAGCAACGGGAGCATAGCGACCAAGGTCCTTTCTTCAATTAAGGATAATTATTCTTCAATCGTAATAGATCTTTACCCTTTTTATTTTTTCAGGTAGCTACAGGACAAATTATCATTTAGAATATTTCGTAATTATGCCACGAATCCTACAAAAGACTTACTAATAACCTTGCCAAAGGAATCAGACTAATTAAAAATATACTCTTTCAAGTTTCCACGGCCACTATTTATACAAAAAACTTCAGTTGTTTCTTCTGGTTTAGACCGTGTCGGTGAATTTTCTGCCAACGTTTCGTCAGACATGCTGCTGACTTCCTCAAGGCTTAATTGGGACTGAAGATGTTCAGCTATATAGTAACTATATAACGCCGCGGGTTAGCTGAACATCTTCAATCCCAATCAAGCCTTGAGGAAGTCAGCAGCATGTCTGGCGAAACGTTGGCAGAAAATTCACCGACACGGTCTAAACCGGAAGAAACAACTGAAGTTTTTTGTATAATTAAAAATATGTCTGAAGCTCACAAAGAGGTCCTTAACTATATCTGTTAACGACATCTCCATTCACAACCGTTTTTCTAGAAACAGTACAATCTCTACTACGTACTGAGACCAAGACCCTTCATGGGGTGTAGTAGAACATGACTCATGACTCAATTTATCTAGAAACGAACATTCCAATAAACGTATATCATCTATACATTGAAATATTAGTTGAAACTTTTATTTCTTGATGCAATAATTATAATCAGGTACTCGATAAAGTTTCCAATCCTAATTATACCGGATGTAAAAATTCAGGACTTTGACTGTAGCATCTTATGATTAACCAAAGAGGCATCAAGTGATGTTGAATGATGAGATTGAATAAGCATAATGAATACGCCCCTTAATTTTTTGTCAAAAATATGAACGGAAATTTTTTATTTTAAAAATAAAATTCTGTAGACATTATTAAACGTTAATTCACAATTAAAAAAGGAAAAAAATTGTTGATTCATTAAGAATTTAACTGTGCATAAATAGTTTCCCAGCTCCATTTTAGTTTAATTGGTTCAAGAAATGATATTAATAACTTTAAAAGCGTTTAGTGGCTCTCGTGGTTCTTTATCACTTCAAGTAATCTCCTTTCCATTACATCTTACAACTTTTTCGTCACGGTTGATGATATTTTCCCACTCTTTGCATAGTTGATGACTTAAGCTGGTCATCATTTTTAACCTTATTATCTACAAGCCTTTTATTGAATTAATTTCATCTATGGGATTAATATATGAACCGTTCAATCAAACAAGTTAGGATTTATTTTAATTCTCCAATTTTGACACCATTCTTGAAGGATTGAGATATGGGATTGAAGAGATTGGGATGCAACAAATGGATCCTTATTTACTGATAACACACATGTGTCATTAGGGTACTTAGTGAGGACAGTGCTTGGATGGGTTGGGATGTCAGCTGTATATATCGTGTATAGGATGGGACCCAGGATACTACCTTGAGGAACACCGGCAGGCTGGGTAAAGAGGGAAGATTAGGAAAAATTATGGTTTACTTTAAAGGTTCTATTACTGAGGTAGGAACTGATAATAAGGAAGTAAGTAGAAGGTTAGAATTTGCGGAGTTTGTACAGCAGACCCGGATGCCAGACTCGATCAAAAGCCTGCTCTACATCGAGAAAAGCTCCCGTGCAGTACATTCCGCGCTCTAATGCGGATGAGACAACGTCCACCACATGATGGCATTGCTGGATGGTGGAGTGTGATGTTCGGAAACCAAATTGGTGATCTGGGATTATTTGATTGGATTCTATGATAGGATGAAGACGTTTCAGAATGAGTTTTTCAAGGATTTTAACCATTATGGGCAGGAGAGATATAGGACGGTAAGAAGATGGGAGTTCTGGTGTTTTTTTAGGTTTTGGTATCATCTTAACTATGGATAATTTCCATCAAATTGATTAAATCCATAAAACAAAAAGTGGAGAAATGCGAGAAAATAGCGTGGATTGTCTTTTAAAATTCCCTTCATAATATAGATTCAAATAAATATTTCAGAATCCATAAATAAAGATATAGCTGTAATATAAAAGTATATAAAATTAATAAGAAAGACTAGCAAAAAAGCTATCTTGTGAAATTTTTATGTGATCGGTGGAGTTAATCGATTGGGCAAGTGAAAAAAGTAATCATTTAAATGTGTTTAAATTTTGAGTTTCTTATCACAGAAAAATATAAGTATTTTTATTACAAATTTTCCATAAAAATTAATATTAACAGTTTTGTTATATTATATTATTATTTGTGATTAATTCGTCAGCAATATAAATAGTATATTTTTCATCAGCTTTATGTAAGAACTCGTCATTTCGATTTCTTCGCAAGTTTTTAAAGTAATCTGTTAAACTGGAGGAATGAATTTCAGCAGATCCATCATGTCTCTCCGTTTTCCCTTGTTACAGATATACCTTAAGAATACGATAAAAGCTGATCTACATTTTTCAAACTTTGTGGTCTATCTGCCACAGATTTCCTTATACTGATTGCATTAAATCGTGAATCTTCATTATAATCACATTTGAATTTGATAAAGCGTGGTTTGGATCTTTCTAACTAGATACAATTCACCATTTAGAGCTTGCTAGTGCATTTAAATGGTATTTTTGCAACGATTTTCATTAGAGTACGGAGTTAGTTAAAATGACCTCTGAAAAAAAAAATTTCTTATTCAGTGGCCAACAAATTTTTGTATTTGAATGGTGTTAACCTTTATTCTTAGGGAGAGATTTTATTAATATAAAAATTTATGACTATACCAAGTGCTTCAACACTTAAATTTAAGATTTTTTAAAAAGTGGAGTTAGTCAATTTGTGTAGTGAACGGCTAATATAAGACAGAGGAAAGGTTTTTATTTTTTTAGGAATTTATAAAAAAATTAATTTGAATACCATACACAGTTTTTAAATTGTTCCTCAAGATGTGATCGAATCTTATGAGCTTTCATACGAACCATAATAATGTATTATTATTATTATTGTATATTTTCGACCTTCTTCACTGAATATACTCGTACAACCTCAGACGAACTCATTCCCTGCACGCTAATTGGCTGTGAGTAGCGTAATTTTTTAAGGTTTCTCCTGACTTTTTCTTTCAACCTCGCCGAAAATATTATAAAAAGTGAACTCAGTCAAAATTTGATTTATCTCCTTCATGTCGTATTATAATATATTGTATAGAAAAAGTGTGTTCTCGAAATTAACATACCGATTTCACGACACGGATTTCCTTCGACACGCAACTTAACAATTAATCCTCCTACACCTTTTGAAATTTCAATAAACAGTAAATATTGCAAACTTTTTTTTAGATTTTCTGCTTCAAATATATTTCCAAATTCAAAATCATGACGCATTATCAAGTAGATCAAGGACAAAAACCAGCCTCGCATTGGCTTCCTAAGTTGGAACGCCATGAATTATTAAATAGTGATTAATAATAATATATAAGCGAATTTAATATATAAGTGATTTAAAAACCTGGAGTACAATATGAACTCAAACTTAATGCTACTGTGTTTTAATATACTTTTAATGAAATCTACTAATAATGAAAGATATAAAATTAGAAAGTAAAAAATGGTAATATTTTATTTATTTAAAAACCCTTACGTCAACACGGGGTGTGACAATATTAATCATCACACAATAATTGTATTGTCTATACACTTTTCACTCTAATTTTCTATGTCTCCTACTCGCCATTTCCAAGATTAAAGTGTGTTATTCCCAATTCCGCTTTGCACTCGTAAACAAACGCTTTGAAGTACTGGTAAATGTCTCGGGTCATTAACTGAGGGAATTCATTCTCGAAGAGTGCGTAAAGTCCGGTTCCCCTCAGCAATTTCGATCTTTGTGACTCAAAGGCGGTGCAACTTGTGGCAATATGCTCGGGAGACTCCGGAACGCCGCAGTTGGGACATAAAGGTTCCATATCCCTTCCGTATTGATGAAGTTTAGCCCGAAAGCCTCCAAGCCCTGTGAGGAATTGCGAATACATATATTTAAAATATATATGACATACATACATAAGAAAAAATATATAAGAAATATATTTAAAAACATATATGCTTATTTGACATTACAGATTGGAGAGGCCTAGTTCGGTGTAGAGCTCTGACGAAATAAAATGATAGTCCTGGTGGCCCAAATCCGGCTATGACAGATAAATTAGTTTATCTCATAATAGCCATAAGTGGACCCTGTCGGTTCTGAAGACATCCCGGGTCTTATTCAGCCTCAATAAAGTGGATACCCTTAAATCTGGCGGTTGAGGGTGATCCTCAGTGTACAGAACCTTAGAACCTTCATCGGTTGTTGTGGTAACTTTTTTTTTTTTTTTATGAAGAATATTCTTCAGAGAAATGACTTTATCTCGCAGCTCAACAGAAAAAATTACTTATCTATATTTAACCTTAAAAAAATGTTTGATGGGGGTTCAAATCAGGTACATATAAATTATTTTATCTGTTAATAGCGAAAGGGGGCGGAGTGACTCAGTGGTAGAGCCGAAAATCCTGGTTCAAATCCCGCTGATGCCAAGTATATTATTTAGTCTGTTTGCAGCCGGAGATGGATCATAAGGGGCTCACCTAGCCTCTAAAAAGTGGGTACTCAAAATAAAGGGGGGAAATCTGGTAGTTGAGCGTGATCTAGGACAAATCACGTCCCTGCACAACCGCTATCCATGGAACAGTACAGTCTCTACCATATACTGAACCCCAAACCCATTCACGGGTTATAGTGGTACAGGTTAATAGCTATAAGTGGACACTGTGGGATCTGCAGACCTTCCTCGGGCTTACCTAGCCTATATAAAGTATCCTAAAATCCCTTTACAGCCTTAGAAACAGTACAGTCTCTGCTATGGACTTAACCAAAGGCCTTTTATGGTCAGTAGTCAGTAGTGTAACATTTTTTTTAATTATAAAAATAGAGGCTTTAAAGTGGGTGTAGTGATACCTGAAACGTGGGCTTATTTTTCTTTTCTTGTTACAAATATTTACAAATCGCTAACATTTTCTTGAACTGCTTGAGTGTTCTAAAATCCGCTGCACGTTGCTGTTGAGAGATCAATCTGAGCACTTCACCTGAACAGGTTGAGATAAACCTTTAATCCCGCTCGAGGGCAGGAGAGAGCTCAAATCCTCAACAAGTTTAGAGCAAAGATTACCTACTAACTTCTGAGAATCTATCTCGTGATGATCTATCTCATCATCAATGCTATCTCATCATCAATGCACTACATTTAAATTTACATTATTTTTTAATTTAAAACTTTAATATAATAATACATAAAGTAAATAGAATAAAAGCTATGTACTTAATGATAAAATAGTCAAGTAGAGAAACTACGCAATGGAAGTACTCGAACAACAAATTCAACAAAGAGGGTCACGAAGCCATCTTCTTTTTAGACTCTTCGGAAGATTATTAGGGATTGGGAAGGTTGCTAGGTTGTTGTTTGTTCATTTAACGTCACTTTATGCTGCTAAGGCTAATCGGGCGATGCTACAGAAGGAGCTCTATATTTTGTTTATCCAGGTTTAATTAGGATAGGGATTTTTAACGAGTACTTGACATCGTACAGGCTCGGAACCCCATTATAACGTCCCTTCCGAAGGACGGCGTAACTAAGGATTTTTTACTTCCTTTAAAAAATCCTAGGTGCACCTGCCGGGCTACGAACGCGCGATATTGGGCTTAGTAGGTTGTTATACTAACCACTTGATCTGAGGTCGCCCCACATTACTTGATAATATGACATTTATATTACAAAATGTATTTATTGGTCATTATTTTAATATTTTGGATAATATACATATATTAGCTTAGTAGTTTGTTACGCTAACCACTAGCCCACAGGTCGCCCAGGCTGCTAGGTTTGAAACTTGTGGGTACGAGTGGGAATAAAGTTTACCATGAAAATATTGATATCGGATTTGGACATGGAACATTAACATTATTTAATATGTTAACCCTGTGGGATCCACAGACCCTCCAGAGGCTCACTCAATCTCTGCATAGTTGCTACCATTTATGAATAGCTGGCGGTTGGGCGTAATCCTGGACAAATCGCAGCACTGCTATTGTTCTAGAAACATTACATACAGTCTCTAATATGTACTGAGCCCAAGACCCTTAGTGATATTTAAAAAAAAAAATGTATGTATTGAAATTTAAAACCATATTAGAATCAAATAGAAAACAAACTTTATTCTGGGGCCAAGTCCCTTTAGTCTAGCAAACATGAACAGAAAAATAAACATGTATTATTATAAAGCATTCTGGCCAGAAGGCTACATAATAATACAAATCATGAAGTATTTAAAAGTGACAAAATCATAAGAAATGAAAATAAAAATAGAAATGAAATAACCGATTGGGATATCATGCAATAAAGTCTTTACATAGTATATATCTTCTTTGGCAAAACTAAACAAAAACGCGTAAGCAAAGAAATCGATTATTGAATACTGATTTATTTAAGCAAATGATCGACCTGCTTAGAGAGTATCTTTTTGGGATGTCAAGGGATTTTGGTAAAGCAATGATTTAAATGAAGTCAGTGAAGAAGCATGGCGGATGAAAGGAGGGAGTGAGTTCCACACTGTGGTGGAGTGGGCGATGAAGGAACGCTCGAATGTTTTGATTCTTTGGGAACGAGTGTAGAGATCGGAAAGGCAGGATCTTGTTATGTGGTATAACAAACTAAAATTAAATATAATGCCAAATAGAGAAACTAGCCTTTGGTAGTACTTAAATAACAAATTCAACTTAAAAGGCCACGAGACCATCTTCTTTTCAGATACCTCGGAGGATTATAAGCAGTTGAAAAGGTTTCTAGGTTTGAAACTAGTGGATTTGAGTGGAAATAAAGTTTGTCATGAAAAAATTGTTATCTGATTTAGGCTAAATTAGTAACGAATGGGACATTAAGGCCATTGATGTAATAAAGTAAGGAGCATTGATGTTTTTAGGAAGAATTTTGGATTGTAATGATTGGATACGCGAGGAATTCGATGACTTAATGGATCCCAAAAGCTATACTCCGTAAGTCCAAATAGGTCTTGTATATAAATGTCGTGTAAATGAGTCTTTTGATATTAATTGGGAGCTCAGAGCGTTTGTGAAGTAAATTTTGAAGTAGCCTGAAACGACGAGCTGTTTAAGCAAGATCGCGGGTTCGTAGTCCGGAAGTTGGCCCTAGGAATGTTTTTAAGGCAGTAAAAAATCCTTGGTTATTCAGTTCTTCGGAAGGGACGTTAAACGCAGGTAGGTCCTGACCCGGTACTATATCAGGAACTCCTTAAAAATCCCTATCCCAATTAAACCCCCTATTAGCCATTATTACAGAATTAAATGACGTTAAATAAAAAAACGATCTGTTTCTTATCATCAGTGATAAATCAAAGATAACCATCAAAGTTAATCATCAGTCAGATTTATTTTGTTTTGTTTTCCATATCCTATGAAGGCTTTATTTTATTTTCTTAAAGACAAAATTGCCTTGCTTTGACAATTAGGCCGTTGAACCGTCTTTTACGACCTCTATTTATTGCAACCATAAAAGCCACTGACGAAATAAAAGTTTTATTCTTTAATCACCAAGGAAAGAGGCGTCTTTTCTTCTATCACAGAAATACCCCAAGAATCAGGCTCTGTTATTCCATCAAATATACAAGGCACTAGTCAAACCAGTTTGGCCGTCGGTTTTGGAAAATAAACATCTTTTTGAAGTGACTTGTCTTGTGTATTCTCGTCTCCGTTTTAAATAAAGACTTTAATAGTCGAGAAAAAAAACTTGTTTAGAAAATTTATTGATCGAACGCGATGGAAGTTACATCATCTTAAACTTACTTATTGGAGATATATATTTGTTTCTCAAATAAGTATTTATATTAGGTCGATGCTACCAAAAACCTGGATTTTATAGCTTCATAAACTCCAAAAAACATATTCTATAAAATGCATTATTAAGCTGTGTTTACTACACCACGTTTATGTCATTATTTTAGAACAATTTCGTGAGATATTGTTATAAACTTTTATTTTTTATTCCAACTAAAAACCTTAAGTCTCTAAAATAAAACAGGAAATTGAAAATACCTGTCCAATATTTCGCCTATTCAGGCATCCTCAGGGCAGAAGGAGAATAACAGCAAAGCAAAACATGAATAAAGCACCCAAAAAACACATCCCACCACCTCCAAGGCTCAAATGCAACTACTGAATCATAGGGATGGTTACTAGATACCGTATTGGACAGGTATTTTTAATTTCCAGTTTTAGTTTAGAGACTTAAGGTTTTTAGTTGGAATTTTTCCACTAATGTATTGATATAAACTTTTATTTTTTATTTAACCTAGTAACCTTTTATTTAAAATTATTGTTAAAATTTAATGTTTTTAATATTATTTATATTATCATCATATTATGTATGTCCTCTTAAACCGCCTGTGCAGTGTGAGGAGGAATTCTGTGCAGCATTCTCCAGCTCTGCCGGTCTTCCACCAACTTTGCTCTTCTTTTGTTTTGGAGTCCCCTCTTCTCGAAATCCTTCTTCCCACTTCTTCTTAAGGGCTCCTCTATCATCGTTTTCCCTTCGTGTTGGCTCGGTAGGTTTCGCTAGCTACGCTTTTAGGTACCATACCCAAGAGGAGTCTGATTTATATCGCACAGTTGTTAACTAGTTGGCAGGCTTAATAATTATACGATTATTAACTTTATCTAATTGTATGTATTACATAAAATATCAGGGGTTCTGTTTTTGCCAAAACGCACTATAAAAAGAAAAACTAATTTACTATTCAAAACCGAAAAAGCGAAAAAAACCATCTACAAAATGTTTCCCTATTTTAATAAAAAATCCAGGCTAAGCCCTAAAAACAAACTAATCCTTTACAAAACAGTAATCCGCTCATTGATAACCTATGCCTCACCTGTCTGGAGTTCAACCTGCGCCACAAATTATAGAAAGTTTGAAAGGGTACAAAACCTATGCATGAGGATTATCAATAATTATCCCCGCTACACGAAAATATCGACTATGCTTACAGATCTTGAACTTCCCACTATTAACCAATAGTCAAGAAACCAATTTTGTTCAGCCCAAACAAAAACATACTTCGAAAAAACTCGAGCATCCGAAAACCCATTAATCCGAGAAATCGGTAACTATGATAAACATTCCCTACGACGCTACACGCACAAAAGAACAAAACATATACTTCTTTCTTAATAAATCACTATTTGCAGGTATTGTAATCAAGTTATCTGTATTTATTTTATAGTTCTTTTTAATTGTTCATTTATTTTCTATTTAGTTATTATTATTATATTTATTTACTTTATTAATATCATTTTTATTTATTTATTATATTATTATTATTTTTTTTTTTTAAGCGGGTTTTTTCTACATTTTTCCTGCTATTGTAAAACTTATTTATAAAAGGTAACTGTAATTAATTAAAATCACTGTTCTTTAAACATGTAAAGGTAGTCCGGAACATGTATTCACACTTATGCTGCTTGTATATGTAAAATTGCAAATAAAGTTGGGTTTTTTAATTTATTTTAAATTTACTATTCATTTGCTGATTACTTACCTGCTATTTTCTCTCACGCTTTTCACACTCCTGTATTAATCAATCATTTTGCTCGGAAGATTTTAAAATTTCTCTAAATAAAGACTACAAGATTTGTAGCGAACAGTACAAGTATTTTAGGGTTTATTGTTTTAGGGTTTCTTTAAATTTAATAAAGTTTAATATTTTACTTTTAATAATACGTTAAATACGTTTAATAAATTAAATCTAATACGTTAATACGTTAATAAATAAATAAATAACGTTAATACGTTAATAAATAATACGTTAATACGTTTAATAAATTTTACTAATATTTTAGGGTTTATTTAAATTTAATAAAGTATTTTTATTGTTTATTATAGCTTACTGTCGAACTATCTTAATTAAATTTGTATAAATATTTGAAATGATTTATTTACTTTATTTATTAATTTTTTATTTTCATTTCTTTTCACACCCCTTCTCTCCTTCCTTCTTTCTTCCCATATTTTCGCAATTCTTTCCTTCTTTCCTCGGTTCACGCATTTCCTTTTCTCTCATCTCTCTTTCCCATAAGGACCTTAATTTCTTTGAGTCTTTTCCCATAGTCATCCCTATCGAAACAGTCTTGGTCTGTTATTTACAGTCTCTCAGTTTCTTCCTTCATCTGTTTAATGCACCCCCCAACACTCTTGTGTCCTCTCATTTTATAGAAGATTTCTCTATTTAATCCCTTTGGGTGCATCTTCACCATATGTCCGTGGAACCTTAATCATCTATCTTCGTTTCCAAATCATTTACTTAGTTGTATAATTCCATATTAGGTCTCAACCTTTTGCCTTCGTGTGTCTTCTTTGGTCCGTAAATTCTTTTTAGTATTCTTCTTTCTATCCCTAACATGGATAAAGATAATTTAGAAATAAAGATATTAATTCTTCATTTTATTAAATCAATGTAAAGAGTTCTTAATACATTTTTATCTATTATTATATTTTTTTAATGTACAGGTAAATCTAATCTTGCTAGGTGCTTCCTAAAGATACTAAAGCGCCATTGGTGACGTAAGATTCAGTTAAACAATGAAGAAATATATTCGTATTTTCAAAATATACAGCGAACTACCTCAAACACGATTGACTTTAGATTATTTTTTGTAAACATTCCTGACAATAATTTAAAATGATAAGAATGAAAATTCGAGATACAGCGTTATCTATTCGAACCGTATTTACGTACATAAAAGCAGCTTATGATAAATAAATAAACAATTACAAGTATAGCGTTTTAGATTATGTAATATTAGTGAATATTAGGTAATGTTAACTTCTATTTATGTGTTATGCGTTTTAACTCAATTATAAATTTACTTTTAATCTAGTAAACTAGTAAATATTAGGACGTATTGCAGTAAAACAATGAGGTTGCAGTAACACAATATTAACACAACCATATTACGCAATATTTACAAAAACTATTTGTGTGTCCATGCATTTAAAATCGATTATTAGAATTAGAATTAAAATCTATTTTATTCTTTGTTGTTTTTGATCCTTTCCAGTTATTTTCTTTCGTTTGGTAAATTCAAAAATATTTTTCAGACTCGTATCCTATTATTTTTGTTTTATTTTATTTTCTAAACTGAAAACCAGTTTTGGAAAAATATCTGTGGACCACACAATATGTTTTTGGATGATTTTGATATAACTTTTTGCCAGAGATCAGTTGTTTGGTGTTGTAATTTATAAAAAAAAAAAAAAAAAACTTGTACCAATGCAACCTATGAAAGGTCTTGTGTTGAGTTAGTCGTAGAGACTGTACTGTTTCTGGGACAACGGTTGTGTAGGAAGGCCATTTGTCCTAGGTCAACTGCTAGATTTATCCCCTATTTTGATAGCCAATTTTATAGAGGTTGAGTGAGCCCTAAAAGGGTCTTAGACCCCAATGGACCCACCTCCGGCCGCTAACAGATTAAATAAAATATGCCAGCGGGCGGGATTTGAACCCAGGACCTTCGACACAACAATTCAGAGTTCTACCATCGAGTCACTCCGTTCACATTTGTATTTTATACTTTTATATAATAGGATAGGATTCTACTAGGATAAATTGTTCAGTTGGACAGATTCTACGAGGTAAACAGCTACATTTTCTCACAAACTGAAAATCAATATTGTGGCTTTTAAAAAAGTAATGAAGGCGTTCTACGAATAAGTGCTTAGAAAGAAACCCAGTATTTTGCCGGCATAACAGTCATTTATCATTCTGAAACTTACTTGTTTTTTTTGTGAGATAGTTATCCTGAATATCTTTTATATTGTTGCGTTGTAAAGAAAAACATTCAAACAAGACTTTGAACAAACTGTTTGTTAATGTTTTATGAACAATATTTAACTTGGAAATAATTATTAAAGATAGTTAGAAATTATCATTATAAATATAATAATGAGGAAATAGTTGAGCGGATATATTTTAGAATAGTATGAAATGGTTATCTTTTTACGCTTTCTTATTTCAATACGTCCTTGAGAATAAATCAATGTTTATCATCATTAAAAAACAAAGTGACTCGTTCTAGCTCTTTACTTTCTAAGAGTGAATAAAGTGGTTAAGTCTAATTCTCTCCATGATGAGTTTCTTGTACTTAAATAAGAATCGAGTTATTTTCGTAGTGAATAAGGGGCTAAGTAAGATACTTGCTTGACAAGGAGTTATTGTTTATATTACAACTCAATTTTAAGCCAAAAATACGAGAATGATACGATTCCGGTTAACTGAAAGCAGTTAACTCCTTGTGGACAAAATCCGACTTAACCACTTAACCAATTACTTGGTTGTAGTATAGTATAGTAGTAATATAGTATAGTATATAGGGGTTTTATAATTGAAATTAAAAATAATACAGTGCTAAAAAAAAATTTTTAAAAACTTTTCATACTCCTAATAATGCTAATAGACGTTCGCGAATTTCAATTTTAGCTTTAATAAATTTTCTATACAAGATGGCTCAATGTCTTTCTAAGTCGAATTTGTCTTCTTCTTTCCTCTGTTTTTTTTTCCAGTAATTATAAAATTTTCTTCATAAGAAGCTCCTTAAGGGTCTTTTCTACTTCAGGACTGCCGGTTGCTTTTAGGTAACGTCTATTATAACCTAGGTTATTTTACATTAATCACTATCAAGAAACCTATGATTAGCAAATATTAAAGCGGATAAATACAAAATTTATGTCTTTACCCTGTAAAAAAAAAAATGTAGCACTAGGTAAAAAGTTCTATTAAATTATTATTGTCAATTACTAATGTGAAAATATAACTATCCTTTCCACACATATTCATAATAATCGTCCTATGATTTATTCAGTTACTGAAAAATAACGTAGTTGACAGACGTTACTAAAAAGTAACTGGTTACTAAAAAGTAATACACTTTCTTTGTATGTATTACTTGATAATCTGGGATTTATATTACATAATATATTTATTTATCGTTAGTTTAATCTTTTGGATAGATAAGTATGGAAGAAGGGACTCTTAACAATATTCCGCTAGCCTTCTATCTGAGCGAATTTGCCGGCTGTGAATTCAATAAAAACCAGATAGTTTTAATTGGGTCCCGTTTTCCCCAAATACAAATAATTAAAGCAAGAAAAGCAAAATAAAAAAAATCATCAAGTAAATACTAATAAAAAATAAACGATAAAGAATAAACGATAAATGTATAATGTAAAAATAATAAAAAACAAAACAACACAATTACAAAAAATAATAATGCTTCGATACGTTGATGAGTTTGAGATAATTGAATACTAAGTCTCTTACAGGTAAGTCCCAGGTGAGCTAAAAATTACAAGAGGTTTTATTGGAGATGTGAGACTGCGTAGATGATGACAATAACAACCTTCTCGATCGACAATTGTCTTGACACTGCCTTGTTTTGTTTTTTTAAACATCACACAACTTAATATTATAACATATGTTTTGAAATTACTCTCTGAATTATTTATGGTTTTAACTAATTAAACAAAATGTCAATTAGGAATTTTAAAAATAAATAAATAACAGAAACTATCGATACCCAACATTACGACTATTTTATTATTTTCATTCCTTTTTTTTTTGTATTCTAGAGGAATTTATTCTCGGGCTATTTCTTTTCTACTTTACAATTTATATTAATTGTGCTTAAAATCAATACAATGACTGAAGGATTTAATTAATTTAAATCAGAGACGGACTCGCTAAGACAGTCGAGCCAACAGCTACAAAGGCTCATTTGTTTCCAATTAATTCGGACGGGCCTCTGACCCCAAAGAGAACTCTCCTTCCTTGCGTAGGCATTAGGTTGCGGCAGATCCTGACCTGCGTAACTGTTAGCAAACCCAGTGTCCTTTGTCCTGCCATTCGGGGAATATTGAAGAAATCCTACCTGCGATACGACAAGATCCTGGCGGGATTTAATTAGTCGATAGAGTTCAAGGGAGATATTGCGAAAGTGTTATTGTTAGTATGCGATATTGAAATTTTGTTATCTAAAGGTTATTGATATTGCTTGATGTAATCATAATCAAGAATATTTTTTCATCCATTTAGACGATTCATTGTCTGGTTATATAAAAAGTGTTTCAAATCTTTTGTTTAAAAGTTGTTATTGCAACTTATAAATCTCTGAATTACATATAAAAGGTTTTCTATAGTTAGTATAGTCGGAAAGAAATTCGTTGACTGGTAGGTACTAATATAGGATGGAAATAGTTGGGGGTACAGTAAAAAAAAAACACAGCAAATAAGTTGAAACCTATTATATTATATGTGTGCCTACGTTTCGACCTACTGTGTAGGTCATCTTCAGGGCTATGAGAAAACAGAATAGACTGTAAAAATTCATAACATAGAGATACAGAAAACATAACATAATATAGAGATATAGAAAAATTGAGCGAAAAAAGTGATGGATATATTATGAATATTATTTATTCATTTATTCATATATCCTTTCATAATATGTCCTTCACTTTTTTCGCTCAATTTTTCTATATCTCTATATCATGTTATGTTTTCTGTATCTCTATGTTATGTATTTTTACAGTCTATTCTGTTTTTGTCTGTTTTCTCATAGCCCTGAAGATGACCTATACAGTAGGTCGAAACGTCGGCACACATATAATGTAATAGGTTTCAACTTATTTGCTGTGTTTTTTTTACTCCACCCCCAACTACTTCCATCCTAAGTTAGTACAGTAATTGATTTTTTAGGATACGACTCATTATTATTCCACTTTATATGTAAAATTTATTTAATTGGGAAAAAGGATTTGAATTGTTATTATTATTTACATCTTCTTATCAGAAAACATACAATACAACAGTTGGACAGTTGTTAAACGCCACAGAAGGACCCTGCCGGACCTGTATACCCTTTGGCTTACCCAGCCCCTAAAAAGTAGGTACGATTAATTGGGAAAATACCTGGCGATTGAGGTGATTTCGGATAAATCACTTTTCAAGCATAACAGCTGTCTTAGAAACAGTAGAGTCTCTACCATAGACTAAGCACAATGAAGAGTCGTGGATTGCAGTGTTACAGGGTTCGTTTTGAACGATAATCTATGCACTGGCGCTAACAATAGTCCTGAAACTTTTTTTTATTTTTTTATTTTTCATACAAGATCAATTATTATTTATTTAGAAACAAAATCTTTTTCAAATGAATCATTTAAATTATTTAATTTTCTAAAAATAAATATGTATTGCTTCGAGGACTAGCTTCAACCCTCCGACTATTAGACGTCTGGATGACCCCATTCATATTCTTTCACGTTTAAAATCCAATAGCTCTACATTGTTCTGATTCTATTCATCCTCCATCAATGGTCCAAATATAAAATCGCTGATTAAAAAATATATTAATAACGATATTATTATGTAGGGAGCTGAGTGGCTCAGTGGTAGACTAAGTTGCCACGCCGGAAATCTTGTTTCAAATACCGCTGCAGGCAAGACTTTTATTTAGTCTGTTATTAGCAGGAGATGGATAATATAGGATCTAGGACCCTCCTGGGGCTCATCCAGCCTCAATAAAGTGGGTACCCAAAATAAGGGGGAAAATCCGGTGGTTGAGCGTGATCTATGACAAATCACCTCCCTGCACAACCGTTGACTATGAAACAGTACTGTCTCTACCATGTACTGAAACCCAGACCCTTCACGGGGTTGTAGTGGTATAGGTTTTTTATTTTATTATTATTATGAGAAATATTCGGATCTATCTTATACTTCATATAAGTGAATAAATTTACTTATTTCTTATAGAAAAATTTTTAAAATGCCAACTTTTTTTTTAAAGATCGGTCGGTATTCCTTTCTTGAAAGTTTTGCACGTTGCCATATCCAGTGCTTCGAGAAACTTTTCGCCCACGACATGATCCGGGTCGAACAACTTCGGTTCTTATGTCTGCACTGCGAGAACTTTTCGTCGTATCAGAACTAAAGTTTAGGACAGCTTCGGGACCTGCTCCCTCAGTTACTCTTATCAAAATTAATATCTCATGCTATTTTGACATTTCATCTGAACTTCATATCAAAATCTATATAAAGTGATCTGGTTATATAGGGGTTATTTTCAACAAATCATTCTACCTAATGCCTTTTTTTTTATTAATCATATTGTATCTCTAGCCCAGTTGTTGCATTCCCTTTATTCTACAGGGCTCATCAGTGGTGTAGTGATGAGCATAACTACCTACTATACTTATCAGAGTCCCTCCATCTTACCTAATCATGTCTTAATATTTGATTAATTTTTCTGCCTGGCGGGAATTGAACCTGTCACAACCCTCCTTCCAAGTTCACCCACCGGGACATTCCACCGAACGTCTTCTTTCTGAGAAATTTCTTTTCTTTTTTTTATTTCATAAGACACAATCAGTGCCGGAGTCGCTCCCTTCAATGGGAATAATTTGAAGACATCCTTCGGGACGTGTGCAAGGAGAATCACTTCCCATTGCATCATGAATCACTTTCCCCATGACTACTATTTGTCATTCCCGTGGACTTTATGATAATTCGTATTTGATGAACCCTCGTAGCATTCTTAAAATAACTCTCGTGCTTTTGCTGCTGCCGAACCCCTTTTGGTAAGGCATTTAGACTTTCTGGTTCCCACAAGAGAGTGCGTCAGAATTATATATTTGTTATGTGTTATCTACTTACACAAATCCGGTCTATCCGTCTATTCTATCCGGGTTATTGAAATGGAAACTTGTTTAGCCACGTTTATCGACTTTTCGTAGAGAGTAAACTTGTTGGTTGGTGTCACCAACATGCTCAAGACTGGCGACTCCTTAAAACATCAATGACTGGTTGAACTATTCGTTTCCCCTAAAATAATTTTATGAAATGATTGAAAATACAAATGATCTAAGTAATGTCCCAACGGCCATACCACGTTGAACACACAGGTTCTCGTCCGATCACCGAAGTTAAGCAACATCGGGCGTTGTTAGTACTTGGATGGGTGACCGCCTGGGAAAACCGTGTGCTGTTGGCATCAAAGAAAATACCAATCAATCAAATAAATATATCTTGCTGTATGGAAGTATGTATCCAATGCCATTAAAAAAAAAAAAGTAATGCTGAAGTTAACGACACTGGCGGATCCAGGAGCATTTTCAGGGGGGGCCCATGGTTCAATGTGAATTTGTTATCAATGTATACGATCCATATATGAATGAAGATACATAAAAGGGTCCGGAATCGCCGATTTTGGATGCACCCATTGAGAAAACATTCGATACAATGAATAATTTTGCTGTGTTTTTTTCTTGTTGAAAACCAACTAAAATTCAGGTCAATATCAACTAATGAGAACTCTAGGGGGGAGGTATGCCCCCCACTCAAATCCGTTAATTGTTAACGATGATGATAATGTTAAGAATGAAAAGAAATTCTATATAAATACAAATACAAAATATAATATAACTGTATACTAGCTATTATTTGAATTAAATTATTGATACTTTGTATTGAGCTTGTGCTTATGCATACATAAAATACTTGTAAATAAATATAATTTTTGTTCGGAGTATCAATATGTGTGAAAACCAGGTTAATGTTAATAATTTAAATTTACAAAATTTGAAATTTAAATAATTCAGACTATAATTGATTTAGAAAGTAAAAAAAAAAAACACGGTTATTCCAAAGTCTTGAGTTTTCAATCCTTATGGCAATTTTTCATGACTGACTATTTTAAATTCTACAGTTTAATGAAATGCAGGTCCTATGTCCTAAACATGACCATATATTTGACTTCGTAACCGGTTCTATATTATAATACTTGTTTTGTTGTTTGAATAATAATAATAATAAAATTATTGCAAGGTTAGAATGAATGCTTAGAATACAAATAACTTTCTTAATTTTCTCATATATTTAACCATAGATTTACTAATATCAGAATGTTTGTGTAATAATTGTTAAAGAAAAATTTTTAAATCTTATTTTCATTTATTAAGCGAGATTTCTAACTATTTTCTATTCAGGAATTTGTATTCATTATTTATTATTCGGGAATTTCATTTAGTAGACCTTATAAGCCGTGAAGTGAGCTAACCTAGCTGAAAAATACTCATTATAAAAAATTATTCATAGTTAATTCTTAGTATAGATGTAATTTTATGGATATTAAAACAGATATATATAGCATTAGAAGTTGAGAGAGAGATAGAAGTGAGTTCAGGATCTATTATTTTAAGGAAAATTGAACAAAGCTTCGAGTTAACCATTAAGTAGTTGGGATGCAACGAGACCACAGGAACCCGGAAGGATTGCAATATCTTATTTAATTTCTCTATTGCATTGCCAGGAGGAAGCGCCTTGCAATAACCGCATTCAAATACAATGGGACCGCAGTTTGGATTTGATTTCATTCTTATCTCTTGGAAATATCTTAAAATTTAGTTTGGAGATAAATAATTTAACATAAATGTAATTACTTTATATCTAATGCTATTTAGTTAAAAAAATAAGTTTTAATGTGTGGGACAACTCTTAAAATGAAAAAAAAGTGGTTATGAAGGGAGGAGTTATGGTCGGAACCATGCTCAAACGCCTGCTTATCCACGATTATGGATGCCAGATTCCATAGCGTCGATCCGCGGTTGATGATAGAATGATGATAAGATTAACATTATATGTAATTAATGCAGCCTACAAATTAGCAGCACAATACCCTACACACTGGGCTCTTCAGGTCTTTTTATTACTCAAATAATATCTCAAGAAAACCGTAAGATTAGAATCTTGTATCTACTTGCCTCTTTAACGGTCTTCATTCAGATAAATACACAATAAAGGAATATGTAGAAACTTCATGTACTGAATGCACGACTCTTCATGGACGTTGTTCCTCGGATTTTTGTGTACATATTAACGTTGTACATTAGTAAGAAATGGTTAAGATTCCTTATTTTATTGTAGTAATGGTGCTTGTAATGATGATCATAGAATTTCAGAGGATTGTAACATAATATAATGTAATATAAAAGATCTAATAAAACAACTAATAATTTTCGATCTAGACTGGAAGATTAAAATTTCTTTCAAGGGTAGTTCCTGTGTGGTTCGATTTTTCATTATTTAGTCAAAGATTTCTAAAAATAACCAATTGCAACAATTGTAGATCATTTAATTGCTATAAGAATAGAATAGTTTCATAAATGTTATTAAATCACAGATATAGGATAACATTCTCTTTACTAGCTTATTGTTGTTTAGAGAAATCGTTCCTGTTTAATAATAATTTATACCGAATTAAGAAGTATATTAATATGTGAGTATACAAAAATAGTCCAGGACCATGACGTGGTATTGTTGAGACTCAAGTGATAATGAGTAATATGGCTGGATTAGATCTACAGATTCTAAACAGCAGCTCGACTATTTAGAATTCATCGAGGTTAAAATGTTCATTCCTAATATTATCTAAGGATAAACATGGAAGTTGAGAAAGCTCAGGTGTAGCTTAAATATAGGCGAATTCATGAAAATCTGATAAATTTTAAAAGTTTTCATTTACATAATAAATAACTCTAATATATATTATATAAATATAAATAGCTAATATATGACATTAACATTTAACATGAACCGTAATAAAATTTCCATGAACGTCTTAAGTTCTGATGCACTAAGATATGCGTTGTTTTACAAAGGTCATTTAACAAATGGCGTACAATCAAGATTACTTAATTATTAAATTGTCTTGTAAATTTACCGACAATTAAATTATTTATTTACAATTTTTTTTCGTTAGGAATTATATTATTTGTACACAAACAATTATGTTATGTTGAAAGATCGTTTAATCCTTTTTCATAATCAGTCTTACTTTTCCTTTTCAAAGTGAAGCAATGTTTTAAAAATAAATAAGAATAAAATTATGTCTTCCGCGGAAATTCGTATAATTTTTCCCTACGAATTTAAACTTGGCAACAGCGTCACGGAGGTGTTCCGAAACATTAGTATTGTTTACGGTGAAAATACGGTGAGCGAAAGAACAATCTTCGGTTGGTTTGAAAAAATTCGGTCTGGGGATTATGACCTTACCAACAAAGAACGTGGTAGGCCGAAGACTAAGTTGGACCACGAAAAGTTGAAAGAGCTGGTTGAAGTGGGGCCTTTCCAAACCACTCTTGAATTAGGTTCACAACTTGTGAACTTGTGAGCAAGTGCCATGACTGTTTCGTGGCACCTTAAGGAGCTTGGTAAGACAAAAAAAAGCTGGAAATATGGGTACCACATGAATTAACCGAGGTCCAGCAGCTCACCCGATTGGAAGCAAACTCCTCACTTCTGTTGTGAAACAGAAATGAGGAGTCCCTTCCTCGCCCGCCATATTCTCCGGACCTTTCTTCAACTGATTTTTACTTTTTCCGTTGTTTGTATAATGTGTTAAGAAATAAAAAATTTGACAACCAAAATGCCCTGAAATCGGCCTTCCAAGACATCGCTTCTTCATTGACACCTAATTTCTACAAATCGGGGATAGAATTGCTTGTTTCACGTTGGGAGAAGTGTATTGAAAGTGAAGGATCCTATTTTGATTAATAAAAGTATTGTTTAATAATTTAAATTTACACCTTCACTGACATTTTATATGTTACAACCCAATATAATGAATAAAGCGGGTAACTCAATGATAAGTGAGTTTTCGTGCCGAAGGTCCCGGGTTCAAATACGGCCTAGGAAAATTATTTATTTAATCTGTTAACAGGCGGAGATGGACCATTGGGGGTCTAGAGTTCCTCATGGGGCTCACATAGTCTCTATAAATAAGTTACCTTAGTGGTTGAGCGGGATTAAGGACAAATTGCCTCCCTCCACAAGCGTTGTCTTACAGTAGAGTCCCTACCACGAAGTAGTGGTAGAGGTTTTTTTTTAAAATTTAATCTTTATTGAAATATAATGGTTTAAAAACCGGATATAATAATTAATAGTTGTTATTATATTATTTGATAAAATTTTTAGCAATTCGTAAATAGAAAGGAATATTTGAATTTTTCTTTTTCCGTATCGAACCATCGAAATGTTCGATCGTAGAAAAAAGAAATGATAAAAGGTTCTAAAAGAAATGAATAAGGAACACTGGAACGAATCTCATTTATAAAAGTCTTCTGAGTCTCAAGGGCGATAAAACGATCATTCAGATAAAAAAAATCACTTTCCTCTATGTCTATGCCAAGGTTAAAAAGGTCATAGCTCCAAGGGCCAAGTGATAAAAAAAAAATTGAAAAAAAAATTACTGCTTTCTCTAAAACTTTTATCTCATGTTGCGGTTAGCATGTTAAATAGACTGGTCGGGCGAGTGTACTTTTTCGAATTATTTCGGCTTTCTATTGCAATTGATGGAAATAAATGTAGTTTCACCAGAAGATATGAACTCGTGTGAACATACATATATATATATATATATCAACAATATATGTTGATTTTTGATTGATTTTAGTGTGAGTCGAAATAAAATTAGACTGAGTTTCTCTCTGGAAAAAAAAACATTTAAAGTTAACATTTCACGGACCTTTTAAAAAACTGTTTTATTTTAACTGAAAAAACAACACACATCAGGATAACCTCGCCGGTTCTTCCCTCACAGCTGTTACCATGGTAACCGTATCAGTCGCATTCAAATGAAAGACGTTTAGTGTAAGTTTTTAACATATATTTATATATGTATACACTTATTGGTATGGGATTTTCTCGACTGTTTTAAAGTATCTGTTTTTCGGGATCTAAGGGTTCAGTCTGTATGTTTAAAATGATTTTATAGTGACTGATTGTTCTTACAAACTTGAACTAACAGCGAAAAATCATACTTTTAACGAATCACAGTAAATATTTTTGGACATTAAGATCACTCTCTAGTCTGACAATAAAGATAACACTAATTATTTAGAATGACAAGGGAAAAATCTCAAAAGGCAAAGTCTTACATATCTAAAATATCGCAAAAAAAAAAAATTACCCTGTAAACTTTTCGAAAATTAAGAAATCATTAGAACAAATACCAGAAAAAAAATAATATGAAAGAAGTTATTTGTGGAACGTCTTGGAGCAAAGTTGCTGCCTCTGTTTGATGAGTCTGTTTGGATTGCTGGTGTGAGTTGTGCTACACTTTGTCTTCTTTTTAATAAGTTTTTAGAATTCTGATGTGATAATTAATATAAGTATACAATGGTGCTTTGAAATTGAAGAAAAAAAAAATTAACTCGTTTTAGGACGTTCCTCTGAACTCTATTTTAGGTTTTGAAATCATTAGATCAAAGATATAATAAATTAACTATTTTTTTTGTATCTTGTTATAATGATTCCAAAATAATTTTAGAAATTATACCGCAGGTTGTCGCTTCGAGTTGAGTCACCACAAGTTTTAACTTTTTATTTGTTTCCCTTTAAATATTTAAAAATAACAAGTTATCATGAGCTCTTAATAGAGACTGTAATTATGAGAAATGTGTAAACTTTTCATATTTTATTTAGTTTTCATTTTTTATAAGAATGTTTCAACAAACTCATAGATACACATATACTTTCAATAAACTTTTATTTCTTGATGCATGATTACTAAAATATATTCATTACCCATAATTACATTATCTTTTCCATACTAAAGCTCACGATAAGTTGTACTTTTGGAAACGAATAAACAGTTAAAACATGTAACTCAACTCGAAGTGACAATCTGCGAAACGGCTAACAGTAATTTTAAATGATAGATTTAATAATTAATAATTTTAAGCACTATTTAAAATTTTTAGGGAGCCGAGTGGGTCAGTGGTAGAGCACTTAGTTACCATGCCGGAAATCCTGGTTCAAATCCCGTTGCGGGCAAGACTTTTATTTAGTCTGTTTGGAGCCGGATATGGATCATATAGGTCCCAGGACCCTCCTGTGGCTCACCCAGCCTCTATAAAATATTATGAAAATAGAGTACCCAAAATAGGGGGAAAAACTGACGGTTGAGCGTGATCTAGCACAAGTCACTACCTTGCAGAACCGTTGGCCTTGAAACAGTACAGTCTCTACCATGTACTGTACCCTAGACCGTTCACGGGTCGTTGTGGTACAGATTTTTTATTTATTTAATTAAATTTTTTCCTTGTTCTTTTCTTTTTGACTATAAACAATATATATAAAAATCGCAAAGGATTCGGTTCGGTTAGCAAATTTTATTTGCAGCAGTAAAAGTTTCGTGGTTCTACTCCGGGCTGCAATAAAGCTATGTTCTAGGACTGCTTTATGGGATTCTTGAAAATAGAACTGACTTTTTATGATTCGGGAAATAATAACCATACAAAACAAATTTAATAATCTTATGTCACAATATATGCATTATGTTTTTAAAAGAATGTACAATACTAGTTCTAGATGTGTAGAGCACACTTAAAGTGAAATAGGACATCAAGAACTTAATATTCAAAATAAGGAATTTCTCACTATCCAACATTTAAATTCCAGGAACTCAATCTTAATTACAAACTCAATTTAGGTTTAATCATGTTGGGACCGACCTAGAAGCGAAGAACGAAATATTGCATGTTTGTTTCGAATTAAATACCTGTTAATTAATTATTAGAATTCGTTAAACCAACAATTTCAAAGATTTACAAACGGAAAATTATTTATCTCAAACCTGGTACAGTTTGTCTGTATGTATTGTTTGTTTTTTTTACGGTAAATCAGGCAAATTTGAAATCAATAATATCAAATATTTGTAAAATAGCTCTATTTCAATTAATAAATAAAACTTTCCGATTTACTTTAATTTTTTTAAAAACTTATTTCTTATATAATTTGCTACATTCACAAAAATTATATGCTGTACAAAAAAACACACTGTCTCAAACTTTAAAACAATCGGAAAAATTAAATGTATTTATACAGAATCATAATTTACAATGAAAGAAAAAAAATACAAAAAACTTTCAACAGAGAAAAAAAAATTAATAATAATATGATAAACAAAAATTGTAACTATACATTCTTAATAACCTACATACTTACATATATATATATATATAGACACAATAACAATAAAATAAAAGAAATTGGTATCCTAAAATAATAAATGCCTTGTTCTTTTATGTACATACCGCTTTGTACTTTTTTTGTATAGTTCCCAATATTTTTTATAGGAGGGTTTTTATTGTGTTTGCACTTAAAAAGGATTGTTTGCATAGTTTATTGATGAATACGTTAGTGTAAGGTATAGATATTTGTTTAGGCATAATTTTAACTTTAGTATAATATGCATAATTTCCAGCAAATCTAAGGCATTTGTTTTGAAATAATTGTAGTTTTTGATTATTTAACTAAATATTGGGCATGGATATGTTAGTATAGGTCGTAAGCAGGCTTTATATAATAATAACTTAATATCTGGCTTTGTTCTTTTATGTACATATCGCTATTTACTTGAATTTAAAATATTGTAATTTCATTTCACTTCCTGTTAAAGTAATATTTGGTGAGAAAATTACGTAATTAAAAAAAAAGAAACATTACAGTTTGAATAAAAAAAATAAATAATAACCAATACCAGATTAGATTAGAGTAGTTAGTTAAATAATTTTAAATAGATAAATAAAAATACCGTTAATGAATAGTTATTAAAAGTTGTTCTAATTTCCTTATCGGAAATTTCCAATGGTAGTTTAATTGAGTTTTTTGTTTGTAGATTTCATTAATATTTTTAACAGTTTCCTATTAGATGGAGCGGAGTGTTTCAGTGGTAGAGTATTCACTGAGTTGCCTGGTTCAAATCCCGCTGCGGGCAAGACTTTTATTTAGTCTGTTTGCAGCTAAAAATGGATCATATAGAATCTAGGATCTTCCTGGGGCTCACCCTCTAAAAGTGGGTACCCAAAATAAGGGGGGAAATTCTGTCGGTTGAGCGTGATCTAGGACAAATCACTTCCCTGCACGACCGTCTTCCATGAAACAGTACTGTCTCTACCATGTACTGAACCCTAGACCCTTCACGGGTTGTAGTGGTACAGGTTTTTTTTAAATTTTATTATATCTATAGCCCCGGTGAACTAGTGGTTCAGTCTAATTTTCTCCAAAATGAGTTTCTTGTACTTAAATGAGTAAAAATGCACTTAATTAAGCAAATAAGCGGAATCGAGTTATTTTCGTAGTGAATAAGGGGCTAAGTAAGGCATTGGCTTGTAAGGGAGTTATTCCTTATATTACAACTCCATTTCAAGCCAAAAACGATTCCGGTTATCTGAAAGGAGGTAACTCTTTGTGGAAAAAATACGACTTAACCACTTATTCACCGGGGCTGTAGATATATTATATAGAGGTTTTATAATTGAAATAAAAAATATTGAATTGGGCTTAGAAATTTATTCCGAAAATAAACTGTTTTTTAAGAGTACTTCTTCCAGTTTTAAAGTAAATCAATAAATGAAAATTCCTTCAGAGTTAATAGCATTCTTGAAAGGGAGTCGTGGGACTTTAGATTTGGGAATCATCTGAAGATCCATTGAAATAATTGTACTAACGAAATAGAAAAAATCCAGATTGAGTGATCTCAGAGATCTTTTTGATGAAGTTGAGGAAACTATTCAATAAAATACAATTGGTTATAATCTATAACTTCCTAGCAATCAATCGGGTTCTTGGGAGTATAAATGATTTTGGAGTTCTAGTTGTTTTTTAATGAAGTTCAAACTGAATAAGAAAGCTGTTTAAAACTTTCTTACATCTGATAATCTTTATTTCCATCTGTTAGATTACATAAGCGTGAACTAAAACGGAACATTACAACAGAGCGCTAGGAGATAAATCGTCGCTCTGTTATAAGAAGAGGTTAGACTAAATTGAACCGAACCGGTATTAGAAGGGGAGGAGAAATTTACTGGTCTAACTTATTTCGTCTCTAATTATCGTTTTGACATGAGATACTTTCTTCCATTCCCATCCTAACGAATGTACCTTAGCAACTCCACTATGTTGGTTACGCAACGGAAGACCTAACATCGGAATAACACTGATAATATGTGGGTCTCTTGTTTTAAAGCTATAGTTTATTGTTTGATTTTAGACATTTACATTCAAATATACCTCTGCAGCCCCGGTGAATAAGTCATCATCATCTTCATCCGTGGCGTTACAACTCCTCTAGAGATAAGGCCTTCTGCAGCTTGGCTCGCCAGTCTTCTCTATTGGTTGCCACTGCGGATTCCCAAGACGGACTTGGCATCCGCCGCCAATCCATCGATCCATCGGAGCCGTGGTCTTCTCACTCTTCTTGTCCCATAAATCGTCTCGTCTATGACCATTTTAGGAATCTGATCCGGGGTTATTCTAATTATATCTCCTGCCCATATAATCCGGGCTACTTTAATTACCCTTAAAATATCTGGGCTCTTATAGAGTCTTGTTGGCTCAGCGTTCGTCCTTATCCTCCAGATCCCATCGGTGCAAACTGGGCCATAAGTTCTCCTTAATATTTTCCTCTCGAGCGTTAGGAGAAGGGCTTCCTGTGGTAATGCCCAGCATTCGGAGGTGTAAGTAAGAACTGGTCGGTGAATAAGTGGTTAAGACGAAAATTTTCGACTCACAGTTAATACCTATGAGGAAAGTTTATTTCTATTGTTGTTGTTGTTTTTTACTTGCAATGTTGTTACAAATAAGCAATAACTCCATAGGAATTAATTAAGTCTTCTCTGGATTTTTATTTTACCACTCCGACGATTTGAACATACAAAGGATGAGTGTGATACCAATTATTCTTTCTTATAGCGTTTGTTTGTTCATTTAACGTAACTTTATGCTGCTATGGCTAATCGGACGATGCTACAGTGGGAGCTCTAAAGTTTGCCTATCCAGGTTTTATTAGGATAGGGATTTTTAACGAGTACCTGACATCGTACAGGCTCGGGACCGCCGTTTACCGTCCCTTCCGAAGGACGGCGTAACTAAGGATTTTTTACTCCCTTTAAAAAATTCTAGGGCCTCCTGCCGGGTTACGAACCCGCGATCTTGGGTTTAGCAGTTTGTTACGCTAACCACTAAACCACAGGTCGCCCTTTCTTATAGCGTTGGTTCTACTATAAAATTATTCAGTTTTAAAAATGGAATAAAGGGGCGGTAATACACAGTGATTTAGATTCTTAAATGATTTCGAGATTTGGGGCAATAAAATCCCAAACAAAAATAAATGCGAGTTCTATGAAAGTGTTGCGTACTCACGTTTTACACGTAACGGACTCTGAGGTTGACACGTCAACAACAAGCATCCTATGTTTGACAGAACGGAAATGCAAGTCTTGATTTTCCGGTTGGGTAACCTTGAAAGGCGTATACACATCCCCATAAAATTGGATTTAATAAAAACAACGAATATTTGTAGAAATTTTGGTTAAAAAATATCAACATTAACAAAATAATATGCTTCTTAACACATATTGAAGCTTAATTTTATTAACAAATAATTTTGTTTAAGTCATATATTGAACCTGCAAAAACTATTTTTAGAACTTCAACATCAATAATCCTATATTAATATTTTCATTGTTTGCACCATTTTTTGAACATGACTAGATTCAATCTTTCCAGCCAAGATTAAGATACACAAGAACTCCTCTATAGCTTAATATGATTTACAAGATATCTTTTAATTCAAGATTATTCCAATGTTCTCACTAAATTAATTTTTTTTTTATGTCTCAATTTTATTTATAAGAGATATACCTTAATAATATTAGAGAGAGAAAGAAATAATATTAAATAGAAATTACTAACTTTCGTACCATATAAAATTGCCAGATCATCAGAAATCGATCTTTATCGTAAATCGTGGATACACAGTATTCACAGATATACAATTTCGCCAAAAAAGTATAAAAACGCCTATCGTTACAGTCAAAAATATAAAAACAATGCGTAACTAACAAAATCTTGCAGATTTTAGTTCTTTAACAATTCGTGACAGAGACTAAAAAGGTGCTGGATAAGAGGATATTCCAAAATATCAAAAGTAAAAAATTAAACCAGAAAAGAGTAACTGTGAAATAGATATCCTTGGTTTTATTAGTGCGCCATGATTTGAGACGTTCAGGATCAAAAGCGGTTAACTTCATATTTACAAAAATTGAGTGTTTTTTGCTAAACTTTTTGACTAGGCAAGTCAAGCAATCTTGTCTAAAACGACGGTCTAAGGGTAAAATCTGGCGGTTGAGCGTCATCTAGGACAAATCACCTCCCTGTACCACTGTTGTCCAAGAAATAGTCAGTCTCTACCATTTACTGAACCCCAAACCTTCACGGGTTGTAGTGGTACATGTGTAATACCTTGCAACATTTTTTACAAAATCCTATGCATTTGATTTTTTTGGCTACTTTTATATTTATACACACACATATATATATATAATATCATGCATATATTGACTGTCTTATAAAACAAAAAAAAACTCACTACGGTGAAGGGTTTTGGGTTCTGTACATAGTAGAGACTGTACTGTTAAAGGACAACGGTTGTACAGGAAGGTGATTTCCCCCCCTTAATTTGCGTGCCCACTTTATAAAGGCTGGGTGAGCTCCAGGAGGATCCTAGATTCTATATGATCCATCTCCGGCCCCTAACAGATTTAATATAAGTCTAGCCAGGAGCAGGATTTGAACCAGGATTTTCGGCATGTCAACTCAGTGCTCTACCACTGAACCACTCCGCTCTGGTTGTCTTTTACAGTAATTTATTCCAATATTTTTTTTTTCTGTTGGGGAATTGACTTAAAATCTCTTCAATATTTATCCTTTCTCCATTGACAAATAAATTGTAACCTACACAATGAATATTAAGTAGGCTTTAACAGGCTATTATTCACGGTTAGGAAATAATGATTGAGACTAACCGAACCGTGTAATCGATATAGCCTATAATATTTTAGCCTGTTATGTAAGGCGGAGAAGATGAGCAGGCTAATCGCTTTCTAATAACATCTTATATCGCCTTTGTGTAACTCTAGAGGAATTTAAAACCTTATCTTAGAGTTGGTTTTTTTTTCCCTATTTTTTTTTATCTCTATGGGCTGTCATAATTTATTCGTTTTCAGGTCAGTAAGATCAAAGAGGCAGTTGAGACAAGGCTGTATTAATTAGGGGCGAACCCTAGCGGAGAGCCGTCAAATTATAATTTATTAATTATTTTATAATATTAATCCACAGTGTAGTATGTTTTCTTTTATTATTCTATAACTAGAATAAATTAAACAATAATATAATTATAAATAATCTTTAGCTTCTATAAATCACGCCAATTAAAAAAAAATATAGCAAAGTAAAAAATGAAAAATTATCCAATGTTTCATCCAATTCATTTCTTACATATTTGGACACTTTATTCAATAATTTTTCATTTTCTACTTTGCTATAATTTTTAATTTTGCATTTGTTATTGAATTGGATTTAAACATTACCTCTTTGTTAATTTATAAGTTGGATAATAACTGATTTTATTAATCTGAAAAGATTTCATATTAACGTTTTAAAAGATAAACAAGACATATTAATACACTATTTATATAACCCAACTAAACAATACAAACCTGAAAAGATTAATTAAATTACAGGTTGAAATCCAACTAATAAAGTTACTCTTATTGTGAGCTATTAGCACCAGGTGATCTATTATAAATATGAAGGTTCCATAACCTCAACCAATGCTAACTAAATATCCAGTACTTGGATTTTACATATAGTACCTCTTTGTCAGAGGTATTATATAATTCAATCCCCTCTGGCTTTTATTTCTACTACTTACTACATATAACATAATTCTATCAATATAATACATATAGTGCAATGTATTATTTTAATTTATTTGTACCTTGTATATTTAGCCCTGAAAAAGACCTGCAATGTGGGACGAAACGTTGGCTTACCTATAAAAAGTTCTCCCTTTTTATTTCTTGACCTCTACCCGGACCATTTTCTTATTTTTTTTAAAATCTTATTTACATATATTTAATTTTTAAAACACATATATAGATAGATATATTTGTATTTTCACCATATAATTATAACTATTTCATTGACCGTAATCAATCCACCGGAGAATGCTTTATTGTTAATAATGTTTTTCACAATCGAGTTTGGTTCTATAAAACAACATCCCAGTATTTTATCCCCGTCGTCTCCCGACCTTCACCTACTTATTTTGTCTTCCTATTCCCATTCGGGATATATCTGTCTTTTTTTTTCTCTTATTTTATTTTCTGTGCATTTTCGATCCTCTTTGCAATAACAATCATCAAACATCTTTCTAAAACATTTAACATAAATATTCTATAAAATATTGACGTATTGCTTCTGAATTTATTAACCAAATACTATTTTACACTCATAACTATTTTTTTTCATCATAATCTTTTATAATGGCTCATTAAAACATAAATATTGGAAGGAAAATGAAATGGTATTATTCACATACCAAATATCTTAATCTTTTAATGGAGGTGCGTTATCATTCATTCATGTTTCAGGGTGATGTAATTTATTTTATTAAGTGTTGATAATTGAAGTGGTTTTTATTGATAATAGTTATGAACTATTGCATAACTCAATACATGGTTTCAAACAAATAATTCGTTATGTTTTTTAGTAGTGGAACGATGAATAAACACATATTGTGAATACTTTATCGACTTAATCCAGAAAGCTTTGTAGTTGAATTACCTTTTACAAATTCCGGTACATTATATCTTCGCTTGGACGTACATTACAAGATAGAAAATAGATACAAAATTAAGAATCGTTATATTAAGTAATCAAAGTTCTAATTCAAAGTTAACATTTCACACACCTTTTTAAAAACTGTTTTCTTTTAACTAAAAAACAACATACAAATCAGAATAACCTCCTCGGTTCTTCTCTCACAGCTGTTTCCATGGTAACCGTATCAGTCACATTCAAATGAAAGGCATTTAGTGTACGTCTTTTAATTCTCATTTCTAAGATTTAATTTCTCATTTCTTTGTACAAATATCAATATTGGAATATCTGTGCAAGGAAAGAATATTTTGGATTAATGAGGCCGTTTCAGGCTAATTCAACCCTTACTAGACAAACGCTCAAAGTTCCCAACTATTTACAAAAGACTCATATAAATGACTATTATAAGGCCATATGGATATTTAGGAAACATGGTGCTGATATATGAAAGAAAACAGCGAGCTTGTAGATAGAATTGATTAAAATTGGTTTTACATTAACTTAACAAATAAAAATGCTCGCCGTTACAGGCTATTTCAAAACTTTAAAAAAAAAATTATTTTATTGAATTGTACAGCTGTAATATATACATCTAGTACAAGGGCTATATGAATAGATAAATACATGACAGGACATGTAGAGACACTACCCTCTGGCAGCACTCTAATAACATTTCTATCTTCTCTTCAGACGCCTAGGAGGATTGTCCGGGATGGAATTGGATCCAATGATGGAAACTAGTGGGTTTGGATGGGCCTGGAGTTTATTATGGAATGATATGTATCTGTAATGGGCAAAATCGGTAACATATGGAACGTTAAGGTCATTATAGTTCAATTCAATTCATAGTCTATATAGGTCTTATAACAGTCACATAAATAAGTATTTTATAATTGATCTGAAGCTTTGAGCGTTTGTCTAGTATGTGTTGAAGTAGTCGGAAGCGTCTAGCTGTTTCTTGTCTTTTCAGTCTTGTGTGAGGGATTTCAAAACTTGCATGACAAAAGCTCCTTATTTTGTTTAGTTGAGAACTAATTAATTATGAAAGACTCATATAAGTCTATCATAAGACACATTTGGACGTACAGAGTAGAGCTTTAGGGCTTCACTAAGCCATCGAATTCCTCTTGTATCCAATCCTCACAATCATAAATCCCTCGTAAAATTCTTAAAGATCTTTATTTTGTTACGAATAAAGTCGTTCATAAGTACCTCAACGTCCCATTTGTTGCTGATTGGTCCCGAAACCGATATCAGTCCTTTCATGACAAAAATTATTCCCACTCCAACCCACCAGTTTCAAGCCAAGCAACCTCTTCAATTCCCGATAATCCTCCGAGGCGTCTAAAGAGAAGATGACTTCGTGACCTTCTAAGTTGAATTTCTTAGTCCTACCCGGGGGTATTTTCTTTTGTCGCTTTTATATAATACCATTACGTATTATTCATTATGTTTATTTGTTATATTATCATAATATAGTTGTAACTTTCAATAAATTTTTTTTTTTTAACTTAATCGAACCTTTACCGAACTGTACTACTATAACATTGTACTGCCATACCCTCGACCCCCCGAAGGCCATCAGGCAATTGACCCGCCTCGACTGCTGGAGGACTCCGCACAGAAGTGAAAGACGCCGGACAGGTTGGATCGGAACCCTCTTCTTGAAGACTACGTTTCACATTCCACCACGGCTTTCTACAGATGCACTTCTCCTGCCTCTTACCCTCTGCTAATATTGACCCTATCTTAGTCTAGATAGTATTAAATCGAATATAATTTCGATATTAATGTGGATATTAATTAAATATTTTAGGATATATTTTATTTTATTTCAGAAATATGTACAAAGAATACAAAACATGGAAAAAATGTATGTACCATTTTTTTCTATCTTTCATAGGTTAAGTAGAAAAAGCATTCGAGCTTCACTACTTTAGTATACCTCCTTTACGAGGAAACGTAAAGTAGCATTAAGTTATTTTATTTAAAAGTTTTTAGTCGTAATAACTTACTAATCAAGGCATTTTGAATCTTTCAGAAAATGTCTGGACATTTAAAAACCTTAATTTTAATTTTTTTTTTTAATTTCTATAAAAATGTCGAAACAGATTTTTATTAAAATTAAGGTTTTTCTTAACGTTTCCTCGTAAAGGAGGCATACTAAAGTAGTGAACTTTGAATGCTTTTTCTACTTAACCTATGAAAGATAGAAAAAAATGTTGCATACATTTTTTCCATGTTTTGTATTGTACATTTCAAAAAAATAAATGGGGGTCAAGAGGAAACTACATTTTTTGAACGTCGATATTGACCATTTAAAGTGAAAAAACAAAAAATGTTTCTTCAAACTAGGCCTGAATAACTACAACTTTTACCTAAATCGTTTTTCTGGATTTTGTTTCTTTTAAAAGTTAAAAACTTTTGATCCACTTGAAATAGGACTCTCTGTATATATATATATACCCATGACAAATGAACAAGTTGCATGTAGCTCTGATGAAGTAGGTGTATATAATGGTACTAACACGTTGATTGCCACGGCAATTTTCAGAACCTGGCCTAACATCACAATTTTATTTGATTTAATCATATTATATTATTAAAAACTCTAATTCTAGTGCATCGAGTTTAATTGTTAGCTGCACAGGACGAGATAACTCGTAGTTGGAGTCCTAAAAAAGAACGCAATCTATGAGTTATCTCGTAGTTGGCAGTCAACGTGTTAAAGGATATTCTGTTAGTCATATAAAATAATTAAGTAGTAGGCCTCAAGTACAACATAAAACTTCATATGTTCACATCCATTTTTCGGTATTTATTTAAATTTCTATTCGTTCAATCGCTTTTCTAATTGAATTACAGGTTAGCGATTACTCAGTAACTTCCATACCTACTAATTAAGTACCGATCGCTCTTTCGTAGAATACATTTATATATATATAGTTTGGTATAACTTTTTTCGTTTAAAAGAACCTTTCAAGGAGACTAATAAAGAGATATTGAAATCACTCATTACATTTATCTAAGAAAGATTTAAATTGTAAAGAGTTAGCTGCTTTGCTTTTAGTGTATCATTCTATTACTTAGCAATACCTCTCTGTTGATTATGCAACGAAAGTCCTAACACTGGACTAATACTAGTAATATGGGCGTGTCTTCCTTTAAAGCTGTAGTTTATACTTTTATTTTATACATTTACAATCAAATATATATCTGCCGTCCCGGTGAATAAGTGGTTAAGTCGAATTTTCTTCTGAGAGAATAACTGAATGAAGGGAAGCGTAATCGTGTCATTGGCTTGAAATGGAGTTGTAATATAAGCAATAATTCCTTTTCAAGCCAATTCAATACAAAAATAAAACTATTCCGCTTCCACAAGTACATGAAACTCATTTTGGAGGAAATTCGACTTAACCTCTTGTTCACCGAGGCTGTAGACATGTCTCAATCAACAGTCTGTTGTTTGTTTATTATTAAAATTATCATAAAAATGGATAAAAAACCCCATCAATTTACATAGATAAAACAATCTTATCATGGGCTGCGACTGGTTACAGGGGTTGAGATAAGGTTCATTATCATCCTATTCACCTTTGGTTGACCTTCATTACTTTCATTATCAAAGAAAGCTATTTTTCCTTTATTTGATACATCGATTATCAACTAATTGAAAGTTAAAATTGAGAATGAAATTTTATTTTTATATTTGTGGAGACCCATTGCAAAAGATATAAATCTAAAATGATCCTTAAAATCATATTCACAATCCTTTCTTATCATTCCTCTTTATACATTTAAATTTTGTGTTTATATATATTTAAAGTTTACACAGTTGTTGTGTTTCTTCTGATTTTAATTATGTTCCAAAATAAAAACTTGTATTAATTTCTCATAACTGTATCTGTGTCTCAAAAACCATCCATAGAATCCATTCTGAGAAATAATCGGTGAAAATTTAGTGTTGTTTACAGTGACATTGAGTTATTATTTTGAAATTTTATTCCAATGATTGACTTTAAAAATGTCTTTCTCTTGGCTCCTATTTCCTCCTTGCGATTTATAGTTAAGGTTTTTGTTGCGTTCAATACTTTTGTACCGCTTCTTTGAAATACTTATATTTGTAAGTAATTTACTGTTATAGATTTTTCATTTTTTTTTTAAATTTCTATTCTCTCTCTTTCTCTCTCTTTCTCTCTCTCACTCCCTATCTCTTTCTCCCTCCCTCTCCCTCTCCTTCAGTTGTAACAAAAGAACTAGATAATCAGAGATCTGCTGGGTGACTTGCGTTATGCTAGCTGGCCTAGATGATCCGGCTGATAAGTAGCGAAATCCTAGCCGACTACTGACATTTGACTGCTTAATACAAGCGTTGAGTCATTTTCCTCTGACCTGTATGGTCTAGATTTCATTGATATTTTCAAAACTGCCCCCATTTTGTTAAGATCGAAACGGTTTCTAACTCATTATAAGATAATTTCATGAGGTTTATCAAAAACGTTTTCCATTCCATATTTATCATAGTAATATGCCCCCAGCTACGCGAAATAAATAAATGATTAGTCTGATTGAAAATTTGTGTTAAAAACTTTTATTAGCATCGCCTATATCTAATACGTATCTATGTTACGGAATTTTTGAGTTGGATTTTCGGCTACTTAAACAGAATTTTAACAGAATTTAATTGAAACTTCGCTCAAATTTCTAATAACGATTACATTGCAGTCATTTAACAAGTTTGCCTCTTTATCCTGACCAGGATCTTCAGGATTAGTGGTTTTTCATATCCGAGGAGACGGTAGTGTTTGATCTTTAAGACAAGCATATGGACTACTGACAGGATTAACTGAGGAGTATCGTATACATTACAACAGAAAAATAATAATTTAAAAAACAAGCTTTTGTAGCTTGCCGAACTAAAAAGTAGAAAATAAATAATATTTTTTAAAACAGGCATTAATAGTAAACAAAATTAAAAATTAGAAAATAATTTTCAATAACTTTAAAATAAGATTAGAGTGACGGACAAAAATAATTAATTTTTTTATGATACATTTACAATGACTCTATAGTTACCCATATCAATCAATAAAATAACGGTGACAATTAACATCAATTACTCTGTGCTTTATCACGATAAAATTAATTTTTTTCACTTTTCTTATTTTAAAATTTTTGAAAATTCTTTTTTTCTTTTTAGCTTTGTTGTCTACTAAAGCGTATTTTAAAAACTAATTTATTTATTCATAAGAATACCTTTAGACAAATTTGATTTCAGATATCCCATCGATAAAATCTATCATGTACAAACTCCTTAATTGTTAAATTTATTTGAGAATATAAAACCTATTATATATTACTCTTTCGCTTAAAAGAGGGGTGGATATCTATATAAACTCTATATAAACAAATTTGATGAGACACTTCTTATAAACGTTTCGATAAGTATTCGTGCGTTCAGGTAAAAGATGACAGGTTACCTGTCTGTTGTAGCTGTTGAGTCGTAGCCTGAACAAAGGCGTCAGGTCTTCATCTGAAGACAAAAGCTTTTATCAAAACCCTCTTGACTTTCTGACGGAAATACACGAGTCTATCAATATTTAACTCCTTATAGATCTTTAGGGCCTTTCATTTTTGACATTAAAGTTTTATTCGGAACAGTTTTGGTTTCGTCAAGAAATTTTTAAGTACTTTTTGAAAAAGGATAATCATTTCTACGTTTCTTTGGGTCTGTCGGGTATCAATAGCTATTTTTTAAATTTATTTTTCTTCTTCCAAACGGATATTTTATTACATTAAAAACCAGATATAATTTTTGTTTTATATAATTCTTACAATAGTAAAATTAGCTAAAAGGAAAATAAAAGAATTCAGATAGTAATTTAATTTTCACATAGTAATTAAAACATATGTTACAAAACTAAGTAGTGTGATGTTGGAAAAAACAAAACAAGATCAGTCTCAAGAAAGTTGTCGTATGAGAAGGTTGTTACTCTACTTGCTACTCTAAAATTTGATTTGTCGCCAATCTCTCCATCTTCTTCATCTTCTCAAATTTCACCAGTAAAACTGTTTGTTTATTTTCACCTCACCTTGGACTTACCGGTAAGAGACATTTAGTTATTTCTACTCCTCATCATTCGAATTATCATCTCATCATCTTCAAGAACTCACCTCAAACTTTTCAAGAATTTAGTTATTTTTATTTATTCACTGACTATCAATATATATATATTTTTTAAACTCATTCTTTTTTTATTAAATAGTTAATTTCAAGTTTGTTTTTGTAAAACTAATTAAGTGCTTATTGCATTCTCTTTTTCATAATTTTTATTTACTTTTTAAATAACTTTTTTTTTGTATTTCTCTAGGTTTAGATGTGCACATTCATATTTTTGTAATTGTTCTCTCTTTTATTTTTACATTATATATCTATTATTTACTCATTTTGTATTTTCTTTCCTTTGTATTTAATTGATGAATTCTTTCATAGCCTTAATTTATATATTTGGGGAATAAATTTACCTGTTTTTTTTTATTGAATTCACGACCGGCAAATTCGCTCGGATAGAAGCTTAGCAAATTATTATTAGGAGCCCCTTCTTCCACAGGGTCCGTTGAGAGTAATTTCTAGCATTTGTAAGTACCAAATAAATAAAAGATCGGGTATAAGGCAGTTGCCATTGCAAAATATATTATTGCGACTATTAAATCTTGATTTTTCTTGGCATTTCTCATATATTTACGGATATTAACTAAAAAACTTGGATAAAAATATCATAATTAAAAATTTGTAACTACAAATAATAAGTTGTATATGTGATCTATCTAAAATTTACTGGAAAATTTTGCGCAGAAAGGCAATTAAAAGCAAAATTATTATTGTAATATTTCACGACGCTTGTTAGGGATTATCTTATCATATATAAGATAAAAAATAATTAAGCATTTTTTAATTTTTGTTTTTAGAAAAGAACATGAATTGGTGTTGGCCAAAAACGAGGGTAGTCTGGGCATATTAGATGATAAAACAGTTCAGTAAGACCTCCTACACGAATCTAATTCATTTAATGACCTTTCCTATAAAAGAACTGTATTTTTATATCGTTTGACAATTTTTTTTTTTAAATTTAATTTAATGATATTTACAACTATAATGCTATTATAACAAGTAAATGTGCTAATATGTACAATTTGATATGAAAAACACTTGTGGAGAAACTACCCATCGGTAGCACTCCAATAAAGTTCTATAGTAGATGATCTCGAGGCCTTCTTCTTTTCAGACGCCTCGGAGGGTTATCAGGAATAGTATGGGAAGCAAGTTGAGAGACTAGCGGATTCAAGTGTGTATGGAGCTTGTCATGGAAGGATATGTATCTAGTTTGGGCCAAATCAGTAACATATGGGATAATAAGATCATGATAGATGAGTTTGAATTTGACAAATATTAATTACTAATTTAATTACTTTAGTGAATTATAACTTCGTAGTTAGGCATTTATTAAGAACCTTCATTATATTCTTAAATTAAATATATTTGAACCCTATAAATACATAAAATAAGTCCCCACTTATTTAGTGTTTAATTTGACTGCACCCCCAACTATTTCCTTCCTTATTCAGATCTTCCAGTCAACTATCTCCTCGCATATTTTAATCCTATATTATAATGCTTAAACATATCTTAAATGTGCATTTTATTTATTCATTTAGCATTTAATTAAGACAGTGGACAAATTCCAACCGAAAAGCCTTAAGTCTCTAAGCTAAAAAAGGGAAAAATTACCTGTAAATATTTCTGATGTTTCAAAATGTATTTTAGGCCCCCTTTGATATTCTGTTATTCATTTTTTTCTTTATAATCGTATTTGCATCCACACTATTCATATAAAAACAGTGACAATCAGCAGATGGTCAGACACTAAAAACATGATACAATGGCATGAAAGGCATGAAGAAGAACAGTAGCCAGCGGTAGCTCTCCCTTGGCTTGATTCAATTTCCTATGATAATAAATCCCTCATCCACGTTCTTTTTAGTCTCCTCCTAGTGTTCTCTGGCATGAGAGTAGAGGCCATTCGTTCTATTAACGGGTTTGGATGTCCGTGTAGTTTTTCTTGATTCATGTATGATCATGGTGTTCGTCAACCATTGTTATTTTTATGTCCGTATGCAAAGCTTTGTTATTGACATATCATGGTGCTTTTGTAACAAGTCTATGCATTTTTAATAGAAATATTTGTAGTCGTTTTCAGTGATTCTGTTTGGCGATACATATCCTTCAATATTAATTTAATATTTAATTACAAAATTATTTATATTATATTTTATGTATATCAATATATTGATAAATAAATTGAGCTATTATACATTATTAATTATCCTGGGCTACTTGGGATTTTATGCATTTAAATTCTCTTGTAAAAAAAACTTTTTTTATCAAAACTCGTATTTTCTTTTTCTCGTCGTATTCCGTCAACAGCGCATACCCAGAAAGGAGACCCAGAGAATCAGCTCGCATACTGAATGCTCAAGTAGGAGGCCGCCCGTCCAATTCTGGAGGTGTACACATCGCTGTAATCGAACGGTTAGTTTGCGGTATTCTGTTGGCAGGCTGACAATCCTACCGTTGGTTCCCACACCTTGCTCCAAATGGATTTAATTATTTAGGTATTTGTAATACGATAAAACATTAATCGTATTTTGGTATATAATCTGGCAAATCATTATATCATTAAGTATCGAGTCAATAGTTCATCCTCACTCTTACCGGATCAAAACTTTTAATTTGAGACGTGGGTGTACCGTTGTATTCTCTGAATTTCATGTACCGCCACAGGTACCTAACAGGTAGAGATGAGAAGTACGTGAACGAACTAGTTCATTGAACTAGACCCGGAAAATGAACTATAAAGAGCGCTCTCTGTTTTGGTGAACTATAGTTCTTTTTAGTTCACACCACTCGCCAGCTACCACACTCAGGGGACCGTCGGCGAATTCCTACGATCGAAAGACGAACTACTGAACTAGTTCATTCGACTTCTCAGTTTCTCCCCCTTTTTTCCATATTTCAATTCCTCTCTTAGTTTAATACATTTCTAGTTCTTTTGAAAAATGAGCGATGTAGTTCATTTGAACTAGTTCATTATAATGAACTATCTCAAAAGGAACGATTCAGTAAAAGGAACAACTTTGCCCACATCTACTAACAGTGAAGCCGAAAATGATAAAGAAATCGCTTATACAATCAAAATGTGGAAATTAGAATAACTTGACCATATCATGTGAAATGACATCGTCTACTGCAGCTGATAACGCAGAAGTAACCATAAATTTCTTAATAAAATGGTTTTGTAACAAGTAAGTTTCATCAATGCTTCCGTCTCGTCAGCAATGTAATCTTCCTTGAGCACCTCTCTTCTTTCGCATCCGTCATATAAATACTAGCGCTCTCTCTCTCTCTCTCTCTCTCTCTCTCTCTCTCTCTCTCTCTCTCTCTCTCTCTCTCTCTCTCTCTCTCTCTCTCTCTCTCTCTCTCTCTCTCTCTCTCTCTCTCTCTCTCACTCTCTCTCTCACTCTCTCTCACTCTCTCTCTCCCTAAGCAAATTAAGGGGGGGAAATCACCTCCCTGCACAACCATTGTCCTTTAACAATACAGTCTCTACTATGTACTGAACCCTGATATTTTGGGAATATCCTCTTATTCAGCATCTTTTTAGTCTCTGTCACGAATTGATAGAAGTGTCATATATAGAGCCAATCTATGTATAGGTTGGTACGCAAGATTTTGTTAGTTACGCAATATTTTTATATGTTTGACTTTTTTGGTGATATCGTATATCTGTGAATACTGTGTGTCCACGATTTACGATAAAGATCGATTTCGAATGATCTGGTACTTTTATATGTGATGAAAGTTAGTAATTTCTATCTAATATTATTTATTTCTCTCTCTCACTTTCTCTCTCTCTCTCACTCTCTCTCTCTCTCTCTCTCTCTCTCTCTCTCTCTCTCTCTCTAAGTAACTATAATGTTAGTCAATAGTAAATAACTCATTTACACCTATTTATTTAGTTCATATAAGAATATCTCTTGGATATCTCTAGTAAATAATCCTCAATATCACTAAAAATGCATATCTATCTTACAAGACGTCCACCGTTTGTCAACTCAGGGAAAATGGATAGTAAGAGGAGAGCCGGAAAGTGAAGGAACTCCTTGCTCCATAATTTAAATCAAATAGTAACTTTATTTACCGTAAAAAGTTCTCATCTCTATCTGAAAAGTTTTGAAAGAGCTATTAGGAATTAAATATACTTAATTTTGATGAGTAAAACAATGTTTTGTATTTTCTATTTCGATAAAATATCTATTTCTATTTAATTTTTATTTTAATTACAAATATTTCTTTTTAACCTTCAATTTGTCAGTAAAACTACTTTTAAAACTGACTCACGATGAAGGTCATGTTTCTAAAATGGGATGGAATAACTCTCGAAGCAAAAGTATTTTAAGAAAAAATATATACTGCCTAAATACTTAGGCATTATAAATGTATAATAATTTCCGATTAATTTATTAGGTTTTTGATCATATTAGTTAAACAGACAGAGAAGTAGTCTTGATAGTCAATGGTACCTAATTTTTCAATTAACAATAATAATAATAATAAAGGCTTATTGTATCTGAGATTCAGATGGCGATATCTGCTGTTTACAAATCCCAATTCCTTGCCGCAGTCTTCCCATCAACGTCTTGGTCTACCGTGATTATATCAATACGTCAATTATATCTGAGCCCCAAAGGTAAATATATCTCCGCGAAATAGGTAATATTTTAGATTATCATAAACAAATAATATGATCATTACTTCTAATTACTTATCAATGTGCCAATAACAATGTGAACAATTTTCTTAAAGCTGTTTCTATAAGTAACGAAGAAACAAATTTTAATTGTTCAAATTTATAGAAATTTGGATCTCCTGAACAAATACAAAAATCCCAAATGGCGTCCTTTACTGCCGGCGGACATTTATTAACCGAATTCTCTGCAATTGATCGCATTTTAATTGGTTTTTCAATAAATATAAATAACAAAAAAAATAAACTTTAAATTACTATTAACTGAATCCTTATTAGGATTGCTTAACTCTTGGATAAATAGGCTAAGTTAATATTAGAACCATTGTCTTCATACTGAACAGATTCATCAGTTACTGAAGCAGAAGCTGGAAGAGAGATTTCTTTGGCTGGCCACACTACCTAGTTAATTACTTCACAGGATATATACCTACTACTTATATACCGAATTATGTTATATTTTACAAGATAATATTTGTCTCTTATGTTTAATTAATATAAAAAATGAAAATCTAAACGCTTCCTCGAGAATTTAGAGTGGCTCACAGTCAAACTGAATGGAGTTTGTATAATTAAATTAGTTCAGCTTACATTATACTAAAAACAATAATTTATAATAATCATTAAACACACTAGCAATATGTTCTTTAGGGAGCGGAGTGGCTCAGTGGTTGAGCACTGAGTAACCACGTCGGAAATCCTGGTTCAAATCCCGCTGCTAGCAGTTACTTTTATTTAGTCTGTTTGCAGCGGGAGATGGATCATATAGGATCTAAGACCCTCCTGGGGCTCACCCAGCCTCTATAAAATATTATAAAAATAGGGTACCCATAATAAGGGGGAAAACCTGGCGGTTGAGGGTGACCTAGGACAAGTCACCTCCTTGCAGAACCGTTGTCCATGAAACAGTACAGTCTCTACCATGTACTGAACCCCCAGACTCGTTCACGGGTCGTAGTGGTACAGGTTAATATGTTCTTTGGGTGTAAGCATATACAAATAAAGCAAATTCGTTTATAATTGAGCCGTTTACTGCACTATTTGACTAACCTCACTTTTTGAAAAATCTTAAATTTAAGTGTAAAAGCACTTCGTATAGTCATAACTTTTTATATTACATAATAATATCTTTCCCAAACAATAAAGGTTAACATCATTTAACGACAACAATTTTTTGGCCACCGAATAATGAATAATTATGTTCAGAGCTCATTTTGATGAACTCCGTACTCTAATGCAAAACGTTGTCATAATACCATTTAAATGCACTAGCAAGCGCTAAATGATGAATTTTATCGAGTTAGAAAGGTCCAAAGAGAATAGTTAGAAAAAACTATTATTATTATATTAGAAAAACTAATATTTTTACCTTTAACTATTTTCGTTTAGTTAAACTCTATTGTGCCTAAAGTTTAAAGTTCTTTTCTAAGTAAGTTCTATAAAATCTTAGTACACTTGGAAGTAAACAGAAAGTTTGAAGAACGTGAGTTGGTCATTTATCACATTAATGATAGGAAATCTCTTTATTAAATAATGGGACTTATTTTTAAAAAAACGTTCAACTTTCTATCCGCTGGAAAACATTTGAAGTGCAAAAAAAATTGATTTTTCAATTTTGCATGGGAATAAATGATTATCGATTTCTATATATCTATAATTATAGAAGAAGATATAATTGTACATTTGAAGGGATTATAATTATTTCTTCCTGCTCCCGGTTTGAAGTGAAAGTCCTGCAAGGATGACGACTTGCATTGGAGTAACTAACTATGCCTGTGTGGGCTCCAACAACTTTCTGCTCCGACGTATCTTACAAGGCGTAGGGTCCGCCGTCCGGGTGTGTCATGGAAAATAAACGTCAGGTCATCGATTAAGTCATATCTTTCTCCAGCTATGCAAATCCAGATTGCTAGTCATGTTCTCTTATCGATCCAGTAAGTCGACCAGGGAGAGTCCGACAGGTATCTGAGTTCGAGAAACTTTTTAATGTATCTATAATATATTATTATTATTTTTTTATTATTATAATTTTTAACTATTTTTATCTTGAAGAGAAAAGATTTGCCCAGGACCGGGATTCGAACCACGCATCCGCCGTGGTACTCTGCCGCTTGAGCTATCCTGGAACGTACCTCATTCAGACAAATCCTTTCTCTTCACCGATCCTATATCCCCGTGTTCTCGCAATTTGCGATGTATACAAGGGAAAGAATGTTCATGGAACATTACTTTAATTAGGATCTTTAATGTTTCGTTAATATAATATTATAGTTCCTCAAAAAGTAGTCTAGTGAAAACATTAATCTAATCATAATTATTTGAAATAAATAATCTATCAATAAAAATGAGCAAATCCTTTAATTATCAGAATGCAAAGTAAAGAATCTTAAATGCTCCACGCCACTAAATATAGACGAACTATATATGGGGCGTCTCATTCCAATCCCAGTTAAATCCATTTTTGGAAATATTTCACAAGGGCATAAAAACTCGAAGAATTTAATTTCTCCTACCAAAAAAAAACAAAAAAAAACCTGTACCTTTACAACCTGTGAACGGGTCTGGAGTTCAGTACATGGTAGAGACTCTACTGTTTCATGGAAAACGGTTGTGTAGGGAGGCAATTTATCCTAGCTCAACGCTCAACCGCCAGATTTTCCCCCCTGTTTATGGTAGCCACTTAATAGAGGCTGGGTGAGCCCCAGAAGGGTCCTAGATCACATTGGATCCATCTCCGGCTGCTGACAGATTAAAATTTCTATTTGCATTCTAATAAATATTTTATGCTAAATTCATTCATAAATGTGGTGTCCCGCTAGCTAGTTTATACTTTATTCATATTTTCTGGTCTGAAGCATTTATGATTTAATTCACTGAAGCATATTTCTGATCATTATATGCAATGGCTTATCTGGAATTTTACCACTTTGTTTTGAACAACGAGAAAAGTGAAAAATATTCCAATTCGGAAAATCTTCCTCTGGGTGAGAGGATGAAAAATTAATGTTACAGCATATAATTATCGATATATATATAAAAAAAAATTAAAACATAAAACAAATGGAAGAATTTAAGAATCATATATATGGTTATCTATAAATTATTATAATGCAAATGGAAAAAACCACAAGCAAAGCCTTATGTTTCAAATCTGGAGTAAAAACAAACAATTAGCAGTCGACGTTTCGCCTATTCAGGCATTATCAAGACACAAAAAAAGAGTAAGATCAATCACATCTCAAAGAAGAAGTGCAATACATCCCAAAGAATAACCGCTCATATAGGCTCATATTCTCGTCATAATTAATTGCATTATAAGCCTAATTCAGCGGTTATTCTTTGGAATGTATTGCACTTTTTCTTTGAGATGTGATTGATCTTACTATTTTTGTGTCTTGTTAATGCCTGAATAAGCGAAACGTCGACTGCTAATTGTTTGTTTTTACTCCAGATTTGAAACATAAGGCTTTTTCCATAACATAAGGCTTGTCGTTTTTTCCATTTGCTTTCTAATAAATTGTAATGTTTCGTTTTGAGTTTTGGCTCTATTTTATTTTTATCTATAAATTTTTTTTTTAATAAGATCATTGTGATAAATGATTTTTAATTATTAAAAAATAGTTTACTTCATGTAGCATTTTTATTTAATGAGTAATTTTTATATAAGCGAAAGCGATTTTAAAATTGTTTGGTATATCCCAGTTTAAGATGTGTCGTTAAAAATAAATAAATTTAGAATTGATCAAAAATTGTATGTTCCGTTTCTTGAATTGGAATGTATATATACATGGGTAAAAATGTATGGAATCAATATAATAATTTATAATTTTTTTTTTTTTATTCTTTGTTAGGGCTAACTTAGTTTCTACTAAAACAAGATTAATCTACAATACAGGCTATGAGCTAAGTTTCAGATCTCATATTAATCACGACATTCCATGTGTTAAAAGACCCGCGTTCAAAATGATTTGCAGAATAATAAAGAGTGGTGATGGACAGATTCCTATAAATTCTTCAGCCCAAGTGCTATTTTAGATTAGAGGATCTGTCTGTTATATTCTCACAGGACACTTGTTTCCAGTGGGTGGTGCTGTCCCCTTAAATCTTACAATACAAATTGTACGCTCAACCTTTTGATTTATTTATAATAAATTGAATGATTTATTTATTTTAAATTTAATAGTAAGGATAATACTTCGAGAGCTAATAATTTTATCAAGGATAATTTTTTTTAATTTGAATCCAGTACTTTTTCTTATGACTCTGGAGAAATAGCTAAATATATTTTCATTAAACCAATTTTAGGCAGAGGAAATAAACTAACTATTTTTATTGATCATGATACTATGGGTGATTTGGATCATATAGGAAAAATACTTTGAGAACCTAGTATGATTTACATACCATGTGGAAGATTTCAAAGCGAGATGCACACACCATATGGAAGCATTCTGTATGATATGAATATCTGATGTTTTACATGGCAGATGCTATCATTGTACTTGACTGACAGATATATAAAATGACATAATCCAGCTTGCTGATATACACATTGGATACAGAAGCTGCATCTGCTACAAACCATTTTGAACATGGACCTTCTATTTTTTTGTATCTTTTTATTATTATTGTGTCGTTCCATATGAAAATTCAGAGGAAACGTAATTCAATAAAAAGACATCATGAAATCAATTACATTCTTCCCAACGTGGTATCAAATTTTCAATCCCCGATTAGAAAAACCCATGGTTTTGGGATGAAATATAGTTTGAAAATCCGTTTTTGACTTGAGAATCATTGCAAGAATTTTACCCTTAAGGAGTGAACAGATGGAGATCTGTTGGAGAAAAGTTTGGCGGCTAAGGTTGATGTGGGAGGACTTCGTAACACATTTAGTTCATTCACTGTCGGTTGTTTTTTGACAAGTTTTTGTTGCTCCATGTCAATTATTTATTATGAATTAATCTGTCACCAGCTGAAAATCTCTCTAAGCAACGAAAATCTGCATTAACGCGGTGGTAATATTTCTTAAGGCTGCCGAGTGTACAAATTTAACTTAAAAAAATAAAATTACACGAACTTCGCATATGTCCATGTTCATACTTGATGCCGTACTAAACAATGTTCAATTTAAAAAATAGTAAATATTATCAAAAAAAGTAAGGATTGATAACAGCTTATTACAATATGTTAACATGAACATAGTAAACAACATTCTATTAATTCCACATTTAATTTTAGAAATAATAAAAACGGACGTATCATATCGTCGCTGTCAAAACAATACTGCATATCTACAACTTTTGGTGAAAATGAGTTAGTTACGGTAACGCATTCTACATGTTGAATTACACACTATTAAAACAAGTTTTCAAGGTTCTACGCAATGCAAGCATCTTATATATGGCTTAGTTTGTTTCTCTCCTGTAAAATCGCCCTAAGTCTACACAGGCGGTACTATTTTCACAGCGGCGATATGATACGACCAAATTACAAATTCTTTTGAATATTTTTCATTTATTTATTTCATTTTAGTTTATGTTTTATTATTACTTAATACATTTTATGGCAATATTTTGGTATACTATTGACAAGTCTAAAATTGGTCCGATTTTCCTTCCTCCCTTCGATGTTGTTATCCTGTTGGCTCTGTGAAGTCCATCCTCATGATGATGATGCTGTTATCCTAATGCATCATCACTATTAGGCTAACAGGATGATCATATTATGGTGTTACCCTAATGACGATGATGTCAAGAGCCCTTTCGGTGGCCGATATCAGAAAGTTCGCAACGCCTACACGTGGCGCATGCCGAGTGGCAAAACAACTGCCTACGCGGGGTCATGTTGACCGGACTACTCGATCGTTAATATTCATGATATAACTATTGAGTCATAATATTAGTCCATTTATTACTTTGCAATTACTTTCTAAACTATTAAAGATTCTCCAAAGGCAGGGGATTGCGTGGTAGCAGTTTTAATTTTATTATTAATATCACGTTTTCACCGAAGATAAAGTTCAAATCAGCTCAGCCTAATATTATCTGCTATTTAAAAAAGTTCTCAAATTTTATTTTATTTGGCTTCAAATACTCAACAATAAATAATTATTAATTAATAAACTAAGCTTGTTTATAACAAAAAATATTCTATGACTTTATTATATATTTAGAATGTTGTTGGTTATTATACAATATATACTGTGCTACTAATGTCAACCCGCGTTCAAGATCGGTTTTTCTGTATACATTATTTTGTAATCAGCCATGGATCAATTCTAGGGTATGATAATGCTCTTTTGGAAGCTATTGTGGGCAAAAACCTCAGCTATATAAATATATATATACTTGAAATTCATTTTTTATTTGTAAGTGAATCGTATTTTCAATTAAAATAAACAGAAAATAACATTTAGACCTCTATGTGATTGCATATTTGTGTACAGACTGACAATATATTTCTATATATGTTTTCTACAATATTCTTTATAGTTAGTGCAGGATTTTTGATTTAAAAAAAAATTAATTAAGAAATAATACTTTGGAACTCGGTCAGAGCCTTACTGATTCATGCGATCATGTTCAACCGCCAGGTTTTTCCCTAATTAATGTATATTACTTCATACGGGTGAAGCATTGTCTCCGGAGGTTTAGTTTTGACCTATAACAGAATAAATTTCCTAAATAATTAATCTTAATTACTTATATACTTTAAATTGCATCTAATTGTTTATTTATATAATGTTTGATCAGGATTAGGTTATATTCTGAACTATTAATAATTATTAATTTCAATTTAACAGGTATTTACCACTGGGTAGTTTCTCTATCCATGCCTCTATGTATCATTCCTGCCATTTACTTAATGTATTGTTATAATACTGTTGTATATTTCAATGAATAAATTAATTTAAAAAATACAATTTAACATCGAAAGTTGAGTCTGTGAGTAAGATTAACTGGCCTTGTCAATGTCCACTTACCAGCGTCGCTGCAGTAGGAACATCCTATAGATAGTTCGTCCGACATTTCCAATTTTCGTAAAATCATTTTTCAGTCAGGATTCTCCCCAAATTAGGCAAGGAAGAAAACTAACATGTTCCCTTTGGAGTACGAAACAGTTCCTTGATTCCTCAGGATTCTCGGTCCTTCCTGTTCTTCCTAAGTTATAGAGGATCTAGAAGTAGAAAGTCCAACCGGTTAGATGGACGATGGACCCGAGGTACCCGAGCTATGCGACCTCGACAAGTAAGTACTTCCAAGTTCCTGCATTCCTTTAGAGATACCTTTTTGTAAATTTGGTCAACTCTCCATGATGAGTAGAATACAACAATACAAACGTATGGTGTCTGCAAACAGATACTTGGTTTTTTTATATTTTCATTTAACGTCACTTTATGCTACTATAGACAATCTGACGATGTTTCAGTGGGAGCTCTAAATGTTTGCCTACCTAGGTTTAATCAGTATAAGGACTTTAACGAGTACCTGACATCCCACAGACTTGAGATCCCCATTTTACGCCCCTTTTAAAGAAAGGTATAACCGAGGATTTTTGACTCCCTTTAACAATTTCTTTGGTCACGTGCCGGTCTGCAAACCCCCAATAAGGTTGTTATTCTAACCTGGTGAGCATACGTGCATAATATACACACAGGGTATTACTCTTAAGACGCACAGTGGAACGAGCGTTAGGAGCGTCTGGACATTCATTAATATCTCCACTTCTGGTTCTCCTAGAATAAGGCTATTGCTACGGTTTTAAAGCTTTTTGAAGGAACTATTTAATTATATGATAAACAGGATCAAACCTTTAGGATAAACGTGTAAAAATTCTAGATTTGATATTTCGATGTTAGATTATTTAGTATCAAACATTGTACAATTTATTGTACCAACATACTACGAGAATAGGTACAATACAGTATTCTATGGAAAGACAGATACATAGGTATTAAATAAAATTGCACAAAGGAAAAAGTAACAAACCAAATAATTTAATTATTAAACAAAATTAATAAAATAATTGATAATTACTTATGTTAGTTAATATACTAGGTATAATTGATACATCAAAATTATAATAAATGTAAGTGCCTATATAAAATTGTTTCATTTAAATAACGAAATAAAAATTAAATAAATCAAAAATTAAAAACTTGACGATTTGTTGTAGGACTATTGCACCTATGTGCACCATTACACATATGTCGTTCAAATACCACACGCAAACTGAGTTTCATTGTTAATACTATTATGATAGATGAGGGTTGTTCGGATAAATGAATGTAAACAAAAACTGGTAAAAAAACGAAAACTTGAGAAAAGTAGACGCCAATATCAACAGAAATTATTTTAAATTAATTCTCAAGGCCCATAAAATAAAAAGAAAAAATCATTTTCTCGGAAAATAGCACCTAGTAGCAAAATCCGACTACTGGAAAAAAAACTTCAAACATTCTAGTTATTTACTGTGAAGGTAGTTTTTTGGGCGATTTTGAGCGATTTTCGCAATTGATTATTTAATTTTATTACCCAATTTTCACCGAAAAATCCCAGACGTTTGAAATAATCCCAAGTTTTATTTGCCTAAAATATCTTATTATGGATGTGTGTTTTTCCAGTAGGTGGACGATTAATTTAATGCATTACCTCAAACAGTGGATTGCTTTAAAAATATGAGTTTTTAGAAAAATTTATATTTCAATTCAGAATTTTTTATATAAGATTTGATTTCACAATAAATTTATCTATGGATTTTGTTGAGAAGAAGTATAAAGTATAATTTAAAATCAAAATAGAGAACAAATTTAGTTATTAGAGAATTGGTGCATTGTCCAACAAATGCGTTGGTTCGTTCCACTGTGAGACGGTTAAAACGCATTTTATTTATTACAAAGCATTTCTTCTGGGATTTTGATCTGAGCATTCTACTACTAAACTTAATTTTAGAAACTAAGGTATTCTTCCAGTGAACGTTTTTACGCGTCTTACGCACCATGTGATACACTATTATTATATATTTGCTATATATATTTTATTTTATTTTATTAAAACATAAATCAAGCCGGAGATCATTTATAACACTTATTAATATGCTAATTAATTTCACCTTTTAATGTTCTTTAAAACCACATACTTATCATACGTGTACTTCATAGTATATACCTGTCAGGTTCAGAGGCTCTACAGTGCGAAATTATGTAAAAATGTTATGATTTTTCGAAGAATAATGTATAATTAACCGATATAATTTCACAATATAAATAATTATACACTGATATTCAATTGGATAACTATTTCCTCAATAACTGCAACGATTTCATAATGGTACATTTTCAAAATTAATACAGATGACTGAAAAAAGTGTACCATGGTTAGTCTCGAAACGTCTCCAAAAGGAAGCATAACGGTTATACGACTGCATCTCAAGAACTGAAAATAAAAGTTATGTACATTCATTCAAGAGTAGTCACTAACGTTAACAATTTTTTAAGCATTTAAACTATGATAATTAGGTATTACCAAATCAACCACGAATAATGGCTAAGTACGTCGGAATATAGAAATATATTTTTAATAACTGAAATAAATATGTACATATACATATAAATATAAACATATATATATATATATATATATATATATATATATATATATATATATATATATTTACAAAGAATCAACCGGGAATGGGAAGAAGAAAGGGAGAGATGTCCAGCGATTTGTCCGTATTAATGGGACAGTCCAATCCATTCCTTGGGACTGGCCTCCTTCCTCCAAGGCCGTCTATCCAGCGGTTATTAATACAGCCTCGTATAGAAACTTAGTGCCAATTTTATGATTATTATTATTATTATTATTTATTTGATGTAAATATTTTGCTCTATGCTAACCCTGAAGATCCTTATAAGGATAATGAGACATTCTTAAATTATTGTATTATCGCTTCCTGCGAAGTTTCGGTTCTCTATATTATTAGTTTTGTTTCCTATTAAAACGTTTTTTTAAAGGTTTTTGAGCTATTATTTTTTTAAATAATACAGTATTACATTATAAGTTCGAAAAACCTAATACGGATAAGACCTCCATTAAAGATGGAGATGGAATACATTAGAGCGGTGGATGTGAGATAGGCTGGATGATCTGAGGGCGAGCAGATAGCAAGAAGTAAATCAGATTTCCGAAGGGATATGAAATGCGGCCCCCCTAACCAGCGATGGGGCAAGTTCAAGACCTTCGTAATAGCATCTTCCTTCTCTATATTGGGTCTCAGCCAATTCGCTTTAAACCTTATTAAAATTTTTTCGAATTTATATTAAGGTCTTTAAAAAACTTATATGCATCCTGAGGGTGCGGGGTAGGTCAATGTGTGGAGAGTTGATCTGCTGTGGTTAAGGTCACGCTTGGGTTCAAATCCGACGGGGGTAGAATTATTTAAGCTGGGTTAAACCACGTGTAGTATCTACAGACCCTCTCGGGTCTCACCAAGCCTCTATAAAGTGTGTATCCAAAATAAGGGGGAAAACCCTGGCGGCTGAGCGTGATCTCTTCTGCCTGCTCAACCGTTGCCACAGAAACGCTGGTACACTGTACCATGTAGAACCCATCTTGATTCATATTGGTTGACCTTGAATATATAGGGAAGAAAATGACAACCCGGACCATTCTCTACCATGTACTGGACCCAAGTTCCTCTATGCGTTATAGTTGTACATTGAGTATTTTGACGTACCTCCAGAAAAAAAAACTACCACTACAACCCATGAAGGGTCTGGGGTTCAATACATGGTAGAGACTGTACTGTTTCATGGACAACGGTTCTGCAAGGAGGTGACTTGCCCTAGGTCACGCTCAAGCCATCTGATTTTTCCCTCTTATTTTGGGTACCCTTTTTTTAATAATATTTTAACGTTGTACATCCATTCCATGGCTTCCTTTCTAGCCCGTTCTATCTCTCTTTGGAACTCTCTTCCTCTCGATATCCGCCATGCGTCTTCTTTAAGCTCATTTAAATACAAACTTTTCCTATATCTTCTAAATTCCCAATCAGATGCTTTATAATCAATAAATAATTTATAGATATATTCAAATGCTATTATTTATTTACTTATTTATTACTTATATTTATTTTACAAAAATTAAGACTGAAGAAAAAAAGGAAACGTGCTGTGTTTTTAATGAATTCATAGAATAGAGCACATGACCCCAAACGAACATTCTCCTTATAATTTTAAGAAATTTGGCGGAATTCTACATTATTAGGTGATTTTTTGCTTGCTAACGGAAAAGTATAACGTTTTTTTATTTTTTTATTTTTGTATATATGCTTCATCATCGTATTGGTATTGAAAGTTTATAAAGAATTTTTTTTAAAAACATTAATTTCATTGCATTCCTAACTGATACAAATGGCCCTATTAGCGATGCACTCCATAAGGAAGCTATCCGTTAACGATTCCCCAATGTAAACCCGATCCTCGACTCTCTAAACATCGCTCACGATTTAGCGTGAAGAACTGGAGGAAGAAAGTTCAAACAGGTTCTTCTTTCCCTTTCAGTCCGAGCACTTAACCGAGTTGAAGAGGTGAATGTGTTTCTATGCTATTATGTTACTTTCATATACAAATAATAATTTATCTGAATAATATTACTTCTTTAAGGTCATTTTTCTTTCTCTTTATATTTGTATCCGCACTTGTCAAGTACAAATAATTGACAATCATCAGATTGGGTGTCAGTAAAGTAAAAGAAAATTGCTTAAAAGGCATGAAGAAGAACAGTATCTAGCAGTACCTCTATCATGGCTTGATTTAATTTCTTATTATAACAGATCCCTCATCCACGTTTTTTTTTCATATTTATGTTTCTGTTATTTCCACTTGGCTTCACTCACTAAATAAACTCTTCACTAATTAAATAAATAAGAAACATTTTTAAAATTTAAATTTCCTCAAGGTAGTATCCTTGGCCCAATCCTTTATACAGTTTATACAGCTGACATCCCAACTCATCCTAATACTATCCTTACCACGTATGCTGATGATACATGTGTATTATCAGTCAACAACAATCCAATTATTGCATCCCATATCACTGATCTTGAAGAATGGTGTCAAAACTGGAGAATTAAAATAAACTCTCAAAAATCGCATCAAATCACTTTTACCTTACGTCGTAAACCAATGACTTCCTGCCCTTCAGTATCCTTTAACAATATCCCACTGGTGCCTGTAGAACAGATCCGATACTTAGGGTTGCATCTTGACAAACGATTAACCTGGAATCCTCATACGAGACTGAAAAGACAAGAAACCGCTCGACGTTCGAAGCCATCGAATTCCTCTCGTATCCAATCCCTACAATCCAAAATCCTTCGTAAAATCCTTAATGCTACTTATTTTGTTAAGAATAAAATCATCCATAACGACCTTAATGTCCCATTTGTTGCTGATTTGGCCCGAACCCGCTATCTATCCTTTCATAACAAACTTCATTTCCACTCAAACCCTCTGGTTTTAAACCTAGCTTCCTCTTCAATTCCCGATAATCCTCCGAGGCGTCTGAAAATAAAATGGCCCCGTGACTTCTTAGTTGAACTTATGATTTGAGTACTGCCAGTGGGTAGTTTCTCTACTTGTCATTTTCACATGTCATTATGTATCGCTTAGCACATTTACTAGATGTATTTTTATTATACAGTTGTAAATATCAATAAATAAATTTAAAAAAAAAAAAATTAAATTTATTTATTTAAATTTATAGCTGTATTAGAATAATACAATAAATGACATGTAATGGCATGAGATAAAGGCAAGTAGATAAACTACCCTAGTTGTACTCAAATAACAAATTCAACTTAAAAGGTCACGAAGCCATCTTCTTTTCAAACGCCTCGGAGGATTATCGAGTTTGAGTTTGAGTGGGAATAAAGTTTATCATAGGGGCGATCTCTGGTCTAGTGGTTAGCGTAACAAACTAATAAGTCCAAGATCGCGGGTTCGTAGCCCGGCTGTTGGCCCTAGGATTTTTTTAAGGGAGTAAAAAATCCTTAGTTACGCCGTCTTTCGGAAGGGACGTTAAACCTGTACGATGTCGAGTACTCGTTAAAAAGCCCTATCCTAATTAAACCTGGATAGGCAAAATTTAATTTAGAGCTCCCACTGTAGCATCGTCCTATTAGCCATAGCAGCATAAAGTGACGTTAAATAAACAAACAACAAAGTTTATGATGAAAGGATTGGTATTGAATTAGGGCCAAATCAGCAACAACTGGGAGATTAAGGTCTTTATTCCTAACAAAGTAAGGAGCATTGAGGATTGTACGAAGGATTTTGAATTGTATGGAGTGATACGATACGAAGGGATACGAGTGGAATTCGATGGCTTTATGGAGTCCCAAAACTCTACTCTGTAAGTCCAAAAAGGTCTTATAGTTTTCATGTATATGAGTATTTTTTAATTAATTTGGAACTTAGAGCATTTCTCTAATAAGTGTTGAAGTCCTGAAACGGCGTACAGTTTCTTGTCTTTTCAGTCTAGTAGGAGGATTCCAAGTTAATCGATTGTCATGATGTAAATCTAAGCATCGAATCTGTTCTCAGCTAATAGTGGAATAATATTAAAGAATAATGGAATAAAGGAAGTGATTGGATTACGGCAAGGGTAAAAGTGATACGAAGGGATTTGTGGGGATCTTAATAATGAAAAATAATTTATTTATTTTATAAAACTTAAAACAAACGAATAAAGCCGATATATATATAAATAAATATTCGAGGCTTAACCTTTTTTACTCAATCTTTAAGAAAATCCTGTATAAAATATATTTTTTCGAAATTTAATAAGTTTTTTACTGCAAAAAATAGTTATTTATTTGACAAGTGAGGAAAGTGCCACTTTATTACACCCTAGTGAATTTTACCACACGAGGTGAAGGCGAGTGTGCTAATTAAACGAGGGTGTTATAAGCACTTTTCTCACGTGTTAAATATTACATTTTTCCTGCAATCATTTAAAAATTAAGAAATTAAAGGTGAAACTTTTCAAAACGTAGATTTGTTAAAACTACACTAGCGCTAGTGGTGCTAATGGTAATGCTAGATTTCCAAATTTCTGATGTGTGAAGGTTCTAATACTTTTAAGGTTATATTCAATATTTCTATCAAATCGCTTTTAAATAAATAAAATCTATCTTGAATTAAATATAAAATAGTTCTAAAATTATTTATTTTAAAATTTTAGGAATGTAAATTGAATAATATTATAATACCGCCAATTACCATTTAAAATAACAGTGCTGATTGTCAAATTTGATCTAGGTGGCTGTTACTTTTCCTCACTAGAGGGGGAAAGTGGGACTTTCCACACCAGTTTTAGTTGAGTAATGGATACCATTACTCAATGGTTGCAGGGAATATAAATGTTTTGGGGTCCTGAATAACGGGCGTATCATTATCCGCCTGCTAATTATTTTAACTATCTTTTTAAAAATTTGTTTTTAAACAAAAATTCAATTATATTAGTCATAATCAGTTCGAATAGCGTTGCAAATAACAAAATGCCTGTATAAGCCAAACTAAAATAGAACCGCTACCTATGTATTGACGATTTAAAGGTTAATCTTGAAAACGCCAGAACCTTTTATACTTGATACCTCAAGACCTCTTCAACTGACAGCTTCTATAAGATCGACTCAAAGGGACAGCAGAAGGTCATGGGTAAGAGCCACAAAAGAATGAGAAAAGTGCTCATCAAAGAGAATTCTCCAAGGACTTGGGAGTGTTCAAAGATCTGTAAACGCAGTGTATTTTTTTTATTTTGATTCATTTTTCTTTAACAAAAAAAAGTGTACCACTACAACCCGTGAATGGCCAGGGGGTGCAGTCAATGATAAACACAAAAATAAGAACTTATTTTTTAATTGTGCCAACGTTTTGGGCTACGGTGTAGGCTATCTTCAGGGCTAAGAAAAAAAACATAAAATAAATATAACTGTTTCTTTCTTAGGCCTGAAGATGGCCTATACCGTAGGCCGAAATGTAGGCACTATTAAAGAATAAGTTCTTCTTATTTTTGTGTTATCATTGACCGCACCCCCTGACCAATTCAATCCATCATTAGAATTATCCAGTCAACTATTTTCCACTCAAATAAAAAAGTTTTAGAGTATTTTTATAATATTTTAAATAAATATTTTAAGATATTTGAAGTGATTGAGCTAATCTGTTATTGTCGTTTTTGAAGAAGAAAACCGGCTTAGAGCTCATAAAAATACGCCTTTAAAACCAGGTTTTACTGCGTTAATTCACTGTTTTCTTTAAAATCGAAAGTAGCAACGCCTACACCAATTCACCAAAACTTATAATTATGTAGTTAAACTTTCTCTCTTTTCCTGTAATTTCAACTTGAAAATTTCAATTTCATTATCTCATTTATACATGCTGTCATTCATAAATAACATTTCTTTTAATATTCAGATTATCATCATAATAAATGTTATAGATTATTTATGATTTTTTTAAAAATAAGAATAAAAGTTTTTAACAATTAAAGTAACTTTCTGGTTAATGATGGAATTGATTCAACACACAAGCTCAAAAAAACTAATATGGATCAATATATATTTTTATATTATATATAATATAAAATCATTTTTTTAACGGTTTTTCTATTGATTAAACAATATCACATCTGGACTACAGATCTTCACTTGGCTTACGAAACAAAAGACTAATCTATAACTGTATACGAACACCTATTTGGACATATGTGACAGAACTTAGGGTTCAGCAAAACGCGTTCACAGGATACAACCATCAATGTCCAAAATTCTAAGAAAAATTGTTAATGCTCCTGGTTTATTTCGAATCACACTATACACAACGACATGAGCGTTCCCATTATAAAATGAAATACTCATAACAAATACACAACATTCCACTCATCAACACAAAATCACCAAAATCCATTTGTTTTTCCGGTTTCATACTCCCTGTTACTCGGGTTTGATGGGAAAAGATTAAAAAGACAACAGCCAAGAATGCTGCTCAACTATTTATATTTCCAAAACTTGATGTTCCTTTACCAAAGCAAAGAGAAATAGAAACACTGGGATCAATTTTCCAGGGGGCGCAATTTAAAATTAAAATTAAAAAATAAAATTTCTTATTCTATACTTTTTTTTTTATTAATTAAACTAGTTGACAGTGCCTTTTTCTTTTTTATATATTTATATTAAAACACGACAGTTTAGAACCTATAAAAAAAAAATATATATATATATATATATATATGTGAGTGTTCTCAAATTATTTGGTCAGTAAAATATACGTGGTGTTTATGATAAGAAAAAACGGATAACTCCAAATTAAAAAAATTGATTTTTTCACATTTTTCACTAATTCATTCAAGGAATGCTTAGTGCTCCCGAAACTTCAGTTACAGAAGTGCCCTAAAACCGTGAGAAGTGTCGTGTATGAGAAAAAATTGCTTGAACAAAATAGCGGAAAAGGAGAAAAAATTGATTTTTAAAATTTTTGAGTTATCCGGTTTTGAGCCTGAACACCCTCTGTATACCTTCTAAGGATAGACGCGTTTATATTAAATAATAAATAATGAAAAATGGAATGGTCAACAGAGACATTAAATAAATGTTAATACATTGGTGAAAAAAGTCTCTAAACTAAAACAGGAAAATGAAAATACCTGTCATATAATACATATGTTATTATATATAACATATAATAAATAATGTTAATTAAATTAAAAAACTTTAACATTAGTATCTGTTTTCTTAAATCAATATTTGATGGAGAAACAAGTCATTAAATCATCCCACATCTTCGCTAATGGATTATGTACATTTTTTTAAAAACTTCGAATATAAATATTGTTCCAGCTTTTTCATGAAATTGAGATGTTTTCTTATAAAAAAGTTGATATATCCAATTTCTATTTAATTTATCTAACTCTCACTCTCGACATGTATGGAGGCCACTCTAACAAATATTGGATATCCTGAATGTGGACGAAGCGTTGAAAGCCGTACAGACATATTAATATTCTACATCCATATCTCTATTCCTGTAATAACTCCTAGCCAATCCTGGTCGGAGGCAGAAAGCCTATAGAGAGGCCTATACAGATTGGACCTCTATTTATTCCTTTATATATAGATTAATAAAGGGCTTGCTTTATATGAAAAAGTTTTATAAATATAAAATATAAATATAGAATAGAAATGTGTACTGACAATCAGTTATGTTTTTTATGGAAACTCCGTTTCGGCATATTTCTTGTTTCTTGCAGCTTAGGCTTTCAAGTGTCCATGATGAACTAAAAAAATAAAATTACAAGAACATCATATATTTCCATGGTCATATTTGGTGGCATAATAAAGAATGTCCATTCAATTGTAGTGATTGTGGATGTTACCAAAAAAAGAGGAGGATTCATAACAGCTCATTACAATCTGTAAAAAACAAAAATCCACTACTTCCTTTTTGAATTTTAGAAATAATAAAACAGCTACTTCAACATTTACTAGACAAACGCTTTAAGCTCTCAATTAATTACAAAAGACTCATATACATGACAATCATTAGATCCATCTGGACTTACGGAATAGAGCTTTGGGGCTCCACTAAACCATCGAATTCCTCTCGTATTCAATCCTTACAATCCAGAATCCTTCGTAGAATCCCCAATGCTCTTTACTTTGTAACGAAACAAGAAATCAATAATGTCACATTTCCTGGTGATTTGGCCCGAACTCGATACCAATATTTCCATGACAAACTTCATTCCCACTCAAACCCACTTGTTTCAAACCTCGCAACCTCTTCAATTCCTGATAATCCTCCGAGGCGTCTGAAAAGAAGATGGTCTCGTGATATTTTAAGTTGAACTTTTTATTTGATTACTTCCACTGGGTAGTTTCTCTACTTGTCTTTTCATGCCAATGTATACATTCATTATATTTACTTGATGTATTCTGTTATACAGTTGTAAATTTCATTAAATAACTTAAAGTAATAATAAAACCGAAAATACATTTGAAATGGGCTAGTGTATTGGTCAAAACGTCCGCATTATCATCATATTAGCATAATTATATATCGATTTTTGACATTTCGTAATAATAGTATCAATATGTTTAAGTATTCATTGATTAATCATTGATCAAGTAGTCAATGAATGAGACAACTTTCCTTGAATCCTTAGACCGCATCATGTTTAGAGCTGCAGCATACACTGCGGCAACTCCACCATCATAGTTACAAAAAAGGATTCTTCTTAACTGCAATGTTTCCTTGGAGAAGTGTGGAATAATAACCAACATACATTTTTCCAGAACTTGGAAGGTAAGAACCGTCTCTATAAATGAGTATCCATTCTTCAAGTGAATAGAGATGAAGTACCGTTCGTAAGACTATTTCACTCATCCTAACTATAAATCATAAGACCAACATTTCTAATTAAAATTGTATCTATGAAAGTAATTCTATCTAACATTTAAATTTTCCTTAATCAAATGAATGGACTAAATAAATGACAATAATTTTATTATTGAAAATATAAACAAAGTATTATTTTCATTAATGAAATTGTCTTAAATCGGCTTTTATTTTATTTATTTCTTATTTTGCTACAATACACTAAGTTACATCCTGTACCAAATAGACCAGTCTCAAATTAAAATTTGTACAAATTTATATGTATCTGTGCAGAATCATAATATACAATTAAAGAAAAAAATGTATAAAAAAAAACTTTCAACAGAGAAAAAAAATAAATTATAATAAAATAAACAAAAATTGTAACTATACATTCTTAATAACTTATATAAATATATATAAACAATAACAAAGAATTAAAAGAAATTCGAATCCTACAATAATTAATGTTTTGTTCTTTTATGTACATACCGCTTTGTACTATTTTTTGAATAGTTCCCAATATTAATTGGCTTTTATAATAATGTTCCGAATTTGGATAATTTGTAAAGAATTAATTTGAGTTCTTATAAATGGCAATAATTTGTTTTCGGAAAAAATGTTACTTGATACTAGGAATTTTTATTATACAAATTGTATGCCAAGCAGAAAGTCAAATAATATAGACTATAAGTGGATAAAATAATAATCCTTAAATAGTATAAATTATTAACTGTTTCGAAATATTCCTAAACTAACTTTATTAAAATTTTAATGTAAAGCATACTTTTAATTATATTTATTAATAGGGATCCGAGATTGCTTTTTAAACGCCGTAAATTTCTACCGCCTACCTACTTTCTCGTCCTTCAGTCCTATCTCGCGAACAGAACTTTCCAAGTAAACCATAATAATGTCTATTCATCCCTCTTTTCCCAATCTGCAGGTGTTCCTCAAGGTACTATCCTTGGCCCAATCCTTTATCCAGTTTATACAGCTGACATCCCAACTCATCCTAATACTATCCTTACCACGTATGCTGATGATACATGTGTATTATCAGTCAACACCAATCCAGTTATTGTATTCCAAAGCCTCCAATCCCATATCACTGATCTTGAAATTTAATTCCCAAAATTTGAGAATTAAAATAAATTCTCAAAAATCCCATCAAATCACTTTTACCTTACGTCGTAAACCAATGACTTCCTGCCCTTCAGTATCCTTTAATAATATCCCACTGGTGCCTGTAGAACAGAGGGTTGCATCTCGAGAAACGATTAACCTGGAATCCTCATACTAGACCGCGCGACGTTTCAGGCTACTTCAACACTTACGAGACAAACGCTCTAGACTCCCAATTAACTACAAAAGACTCATATACATGAGCATCATACCACCTATTTGGACATACGGAGTAGAGCTTTGGGGCTCCACTAAGCCATCGAATTCCTCTCGTAAACATATTATTGAGTATTTTTTCCTAAGTTTAATTAGGATAAGGATGTTGAAGGAGTATTTGCTCGGGATCCCCATTTCACGTTCCTTTAGAAAGGACGGCATAACCGAGGATATCTCTCAGTTGTACATGTCGCTCAGAAGCTTTGAACCATTGACAACTATTGATTATACGCGTTCACAAGACTTCAATTAAAGTAATCTGGAAAAAAAAAGCAGTCAACGTTATCGCCAATTAAGGTGAAAAAAAACCCAAAAAACTGTACCACTACAACCCATGAAGGGTCTGGGGTTCAGTACATGGTAGATGTACTGTTTCATGGACAACGGTTCTGCAAGGAGGTGACTTGTCCTAGGTCACGCTCGACCGCCAGATTTTTCCCCCTTATTTTGGGTACCCTATTTTTATAATATTTTATAGAGGCTGGGTGGGCCCCAGGATGGTCCTAGATCCTATATGATCCATCTCCCGCTGCAAACAGACTAAATAAAAATCATGGACTGCAGCGGGAATTGAACCAGGATTTCCGGCATGGTAACTCAGTACTCTACCACTGAGCCACTCCTCTCCCTAAAGTAATCTGGACACATCGAATAAAAATAGGAAGGGAATTAATTTTATATCTACTAATTCGTCGACAGGAATGTAATCGTGTTTCTTTTTGAACATTACTCGTATTAACATAACAAAATACTTAACATTCCTCAGAGCACGTTTGTGTTTTCTAACAAATAAAATAAAATATTATGACCTTATCCAAAGGAATCAATAACATAAATTTACTTTTACTTTTTCTTGAAACCTATCCAGAAAAATAACTTTCTTTTGGATTCCTCTTCGTTATGGAATTTCTGGAAACGAGGAAGCTGATAAAGCAGCATCAGAAGGCCATTCAATGAAAGAAATGACCCCCTATTAGATTTATTTCAGGTAATAAAAAATATATCTTCTTCGAATGGCAACGGACTTGAACCTCGTTAGAGAATAATAAAACGAACATCGTCAAACCGACCGTCAGTTGTTGGACCTCATCTTCTTCCAGGAAGTGTAGTGTAGAAGATAAGGTGTAGTTATTACCCTCCATAGAATTGGAAATTGTCTAGAGTTGAAAGAGATCCACCCGATTGTTCACTGTGTATGATGAAACATAAAGTACGCCCCTACGTAGTACGTACTTTTGAGGAATGTCTTAGGTACAGCAATAAGATGGAAAGATAATGAAAAATATATCATTAGTAGCTCAAAATATATTAAAAATTTCAGGATACTTGGATGAAAGGACATGTTTTCATGTATTTATTCATTCATACAGCATCTGTACTAGATGTATATATTACAGTTGTACAATTCAATAAAATAATTAAAAAAAAAAAAAAAGATTAGTGGATACACTTACAAAAGTGTCTTTGGATACAAGGTATACATTTGGAAGTGACGTTGGAGAAGACAGCACCCACAGCCCAAAGGCCAAAGTGGACTGAAGAAAGGAAGAGGACCTTCAGTGAACGGATGTAGAGCTTTAGAAGAACATGAAGAACAAGTAGTCATAAATGTTTCACGTGATAATAAATGCCTGTAACGCATATGATATAAAAAATAAAAATAAAATTACAAAACTCTGCATACTGACTTAATGTTGCCAACGGTTGAAGAACACATTCATCGGGCATCCAAACCCATTTGATAAAAGAAATGGCCACGATTCTCATGCTTAAGAACACTAGGAGGAGACTAAAAAGAACGTGGATGAGGGATCTGTTAACATAGAAAATTAAATCAAGCAACGGGAGAGGTACCGCTGGCTACTGTTCTACTTCATGCATCTTATGTCATTAAGTTGTAATTTTAGTGTCAGTCAATCTGCTGATTGTCAATCGTATGTATTTCACCGGTCTGGATACAAATAAAAAGAGAAACAAAAATAAAACGATAAATCTTTAAAATATAATATAAATATACTATAAAATGTAGTAAAATAATAAAATAAAACTTAATTAATGAATCATGGGGCTCCACCAAACCATCAAATTCCTCTCGTATTCAATCCTTGCAATCCAAAATCCTTCGCAAAATCCTAAACGCTCCTTATTTTGTCACAGATAAAACCATCCATAAAGACCTTAACGTTCCATTTGTTACCGATTTAGCCCATTCCAGATACCTATCATTCCATAATAAACTCCAGACCCATCCAAACCCACTAGTTTCCATCCTTGCATCCAATTCCATCCCGGAGAATCCTCCTAAGCGTCTGAAGAGAAGATGGCCTCGGGACCTTATATTATAGAAATGTAATTAGAGTCCTGCCAGTTGGTAGTGCCTCTACATGTCCTTTTATGTATTTATTTATTCATTTAGCCATTGTACTAGATGTATATATTACAGTTGTACAATTCAATAAAATAATTTGATTTAAAAAAAAAATTAATGAATCGAGTTTTGTCTAGTTCTTAAGATAATGGATAATCATTTATAGTTTTTTGCCCTCAAATCCAAAGAACATAAATTGATTTCGAGATCTACTAAAATACTAAAAGAGACCTAATTTTCTATCTTGTTTAATAGCACCTTTTAATTTTTAATTATCATTAATCCATCTTCAAATAGAGGTTACATTAAATCGACTCCAATAAAACGCTAAATCAACAGAAACGTAACGCTATCTGTAAATGTTATTGACCATCTAACTTGCATGTGACATAATTCGATGACAATTATAACACGCGATACAAAAACGCTTATAGAGCGATAATAATATGATAAGAAGATGGTAGAAATGGCACAACTTCCGGTAGAATTTTTACGGTAGCTGATCCGTCACGAACGGTTACACACGCCAACTCCCCACCCCCTTGTTCCACCAATAGCCTCAACGTACGATCGAACATGGTGCCCGTGTGTTTACCGCATCCAGGTTATAGCCTATAGGCCAACCTTATCACAGTTAGGTCTCCTTCTTCTTTACAATTGTAAAGATCAAGTGTTGTTTAATTTAAATTATTATTATTGCAATAATCAAATATTAAAATAAACGGAGAAAAAAAATATTTTTCCAAAAGTAACTTTTACTTCCGAGGAGGTTAAAACAAATATATGTAACCTCAATGTTACCTTCTACCTTCTAGAGATTTAGTTTAAAACGTGTATTATAGTCCAGGATCCATTGTCCATTTTCGCACTTGATTACTATCAAGCTGAATCTTCGTGAATAGCTTCGTTTCGATAAGACGCCCAACAATTTCCTATGCAAAAATTCTCGATTGGGGTAGCTAACAGAGGTAGTTAGGATAAAGTATGTCGACTTGATGATTCTCAAAAAGTTTATTACTAACTGGTTTTTTTTTTGTTAAATCTCAAGATAATTATCTAAATTATTTGAAAAAAATGTGTCCTACAAAATGCATGGTTTGATCCAACAGTCCCCTCCTTCCAATATAAACGAAAAGACAAAAAATCAGCTGGTTAGTAATCATTTTTGATGATCTCGTTATCGATACACGTTGGAAGGAGGGGACTCTCTGATCAAACCATGCATTTTGTATGACAAATATTTTTTTAAATAATTTAGATAATTATCTTGAGATTTAACAAAAAAAAAAAACCAGTTAGTAATAAATTTTTGAGAATCATCAAATCGGCATATTTTATCCTTGTTACCTCTTTTAGCTACCACAATCGAGAATTTTCGCACAGGAAATTGCTGGGCGTCTCATCGAATCGAAGCTATTCACGAAGATTCAGGTTGGTAGTAATCAAGTCCAAAAATGGACCATGGATCCTGGACTAGTAGTATTAATGTCTTGTTCAGAACTGCATAACGACGGTGAATCAGCTGATCCAAGCTTTTTTAAAAGGTCTTCTCTCTTTTTAAAATTATTTTGCTAGCAAAAACAATAAATGTGTAACCTCAATGTTACCTTCTACCTTCTATTGAGTTTAGTACGTGTATTAATATTGAGTACTATTTCAGAACTCCATTATGTGGGTGAATCAGCTGTTCTAACCCTTACTATAAACTTTTCTGTTTTCTTTTGAATTAATTTGTAAATGAAAATAATGCATATGTAACTTCAATGTTACCTTCTACCTTCCATTGATTTAGTTTATGTCAGTGATTTAGGTGTTACAACTCTTACTAAAAACTTTTCTATTTTCTTTTAAATTATTTTGTTAATACAAATAATGCATATGTAAACTCAATGTTACCTTCTACCTTCCATAAGTTGCGTTTAGTACGTGTATTAGTATTGAAGAATAGATCAGAACTGCGTAATATCGGTGATTTAGATGTTACAACTCTTACTAAAAACTTTTATATTTTCTTTTAAATTATTTTGTTAATACAAATAATATATATATATAACCTAAATGTTCCCTTCTACCTTCCATACATTGAGTTTATTTCGTAAGTATTGAGTCTAGTTCCGAACTGTATAATGTCGGTGAATCAGCTGATCCAAACCTTTTAAAAATATTTTCTCTTTTCTCTCGAATTATTTAGTTAGTAAAAATAATACATATATAACCTCAATGTTACCTTCTTCTTTCCATAAATCATATGAGGCATTGAGGAATAAAAGCGGATAGCTCCGAAATTAAAAAAATAACTTTTTCACATTTTTCGCTAGTATAGTCAAGCAATTTCATGCTTCCTTATTCAGTTTAAGAACCATAGTAAACCATGATAAATAAGGCGGTTAAATGTCGTGTTAGAACTAATTGCTTGAGTTAACAGGCGAAAAATGTGAAAAAGTCAATTTTTTGAAACTTCAGAGTTTCCACTTTTGATCTTAAACGCCTCATATCAAACCCCAATCTTATCTTTATGGTTAATAAATTGAGTTACAAATGGTTTTTAAATTTATTGAGGATAGTATTGAGACTGAAATTCAGATTATTTAATGGGTTGTTACTGACAGAATTAATAGAATAGAAATAGAAAGCTATCCGCTTTTATTCCTCAATGCCTCATATGATTTATGGAAAGAAGAAGATAAGGTTGAGGTTTTATATATAAATATATATATATATATATAGAGAGAGAGAGAGAGAGAGAGAGAGAGTGACGCGGGCGACCCGGGTTCGATTCCCGGCCAAGACTTAATTCGGGAATCGAACCCGGGTCGCCCGCGTCACTCTCTCTCTCTCTCTCTCTCTATATATATATATATATATATATATATATATATATATATATATACTATTTTTACTAACTAAATAATTCGAGAGAAAAGAGAAATGCTTTTAGAAAGGGGTGGAACCGCTGATTCCCGGACATTATGCAGTCTTGAATTAGTCCTCAGCAAAGATAAGTTGACCCTGTAATTTCGAACCTCAGAGGGCAAGATTTCTGGGAAGCCAACTATTACTGTAATAATTTTAATTACTCAATTTAACTACTTGATCTGATCAAAAAATAAATAAATTTCATCTCTTAGAGTAACACTCCTGATTCAGTGGAAAAATGTTTATTTTTATTGATAAAACAAATTAAAAAAATACAAGAAGAACAGAAACAAGTTTTAGGTTAATTTGGAACGGAAGGTTTCCAGAATAATTAAAACTATCCAATCCGGATAAAAATTATACAAAAGTAAAGAAAAAATCTATAGTCAGAATGAAAATATTATGAAAAAAAAACCCAAATTATGTAAACATAATCTTTGCGTGGTCTGAACGAAAATGAAAAAAATACATGTTTTATTATGTATTTTCAAATAATTTGATTTTACACAGATTTTGTGTATACAGAATCCAATTGTGAGAAATAACAAGACAAATTTGACCTAACTATGGAGTTATTACATCAAAATTGTGGAATAATTATATCTACATATAATTTAATTACTAACTCAATTAATGTTCATATTGTGGTAGCGTTATTATTTATTCTGTTACTTTTTAAATTTCGTAATGAAGTAATTATTATTTAAAGCACATCTACATAAATAGATATTTTCAAAAGTAAAGAGCCACAGATGTTTTATTTTTAGAGGAAGTCTTATTGTATGATGTTAGATTTGAAAACACTATAAAATGATATAAGTAATTAAAAATACTTCAATTAGATATAACCTGGTGTTTTATATGGCACAATCAACCTGGCAGGATAGTAAAGAAAATACAAAATAAGAAGAAAACAGCTAATAGAAAAAATTAATTGGACAATAAATTCTCTGCCAATAAAAACTAACAATCCGGGAATGATCCTCCCAAGAGGGTTAAAAAGAAAATGCCCCGATGACCTACTTCAACTCTCCAACCTCTGTGTCACTGGATACAATCTTATCGCTTTTTCTTCCCGTATCAACTATATTGTTGGTTTATTCTTATTGAACTATATACATTTGGAATAGATATTCAATCTAATCTACATTTATTTTCATCAAACTTCACTAACTTATTTCTTAATTATAAACACATAACCTCACAATCAAACATATACACCAGGAATTATCGAAAAATAATAATGACGTAAGTCAACAAGACCCGAAAATAAAAGTAATGTTTAATGAACATTCTTCCCGTGTATACATCGCAAATTGCAAGAACATGGAGATATAGGATCACTGAAAAGAAAGGATGTTTCTGACGGAGAAGCGAACCAGGATGGCCCGAGTCACTAGCGCGGTGCTCTAGCCAACTGAGCTAACCTGACTCGTAACACGGCCGGACAAATCCATTCTCTTCACCGATCCTATATCCCCGTGTTCTCGCAATTTTCGCGATGTATTCAAGGGAAAGAATGTTCATTGAACATTACTTTATTACTTTAATTAGGATCTCGTTGACTTACATCAATTTTATATTATAATTTATTTTATATTTATTATTTTTATGATGGTGATAATTTTTAAATATTTTTATTTTGAAGAGAAAAGATTTGTCCAGGCCTGGATTCATACCCGTGTCGCCCGCTTCACCAACTGAGCTAACCTTGCTCATAACACGGCCAGACTATAAAAAATAAATAGTTCAACTTGTATTGCATTAAAAAAAAAAGTTTATTGTAATCATTTAACATCCTAATAATCTTTTCATATAAAATTAAAAAGGATTTACTTAGGATAATAAAATTAAAACATATTTGTTTATGATTAATAATTTCACGGTGAAAATGAGACACCTTTGTATTCCCAATATTTGTTTACCTTAAACTATATATTTTTTAGTAAACTCTTGTGTCGAAATGGGAGCGGAATGGCTCAGTGGTAGATCACTCAGTTGCCAAGCCTGAAATCCTGGTTCGAATCCCACTTCAGCACAGACTTTTATTTAGTCTGTTTGCCGCCGGAGATGGATCATTTGGGATTTAAGACCCTCCTGGGGCTCACCAAGCCTCTACAAAATGTTATAGGGTACCCAAATAACTGTTAGTATATGATATAATTGCAAAAGTAAGTAAAATATCTATAAATTTCAAAGGTAGTTGCTCAGTTATGGGTTTGGTGTGGTGTAGATTTGGAGGTTTTAAAAAAATTAATTTAACTCTTTGCTACATCTATTTATTCTATTCATTTAATTTTCGTCAGTTGTTATTTTATTGCGAAAATAGTTCTTTAAATACAAATCATATTTAGATTGCTACGAAATTCATAAAAAAATACATTTTTAGGTTAAATTGTTCTTCTTTTCCCAAACAATTTATGTAGTGTGTTTTATCCTACATAAATTCTGTTCTGTCCATTTAAAAAATATAATAAAGGCTAAAGCTATTACAAAAAATTTATAAATAAATGCTGAGGTAGGTTTCATAAAACCATCATTCGGAATTATTCCGTCACTCAGCTATTTTTCGGTCACGACTCATGTACTAAAGTAATTTCTGCATTCATCTTCAAGGCTTCTCCAATCTCTGAAGTAACTTTCACTATTGGAAAGTCTGTTTGAACAATTTTATTGAATATTAGAGAAGAAATGAAGGTGGTAATTTTTCTTGGTCGGTTGGTAACTGCTTGGGATGCCGATTTAAAACGATTATTAAAAATATACACAAATATCGCATGTTTCAATGGTCTAATTTGATGGCATACTAAATAATGCTCAGTCAATTGTAATTGGTGTAAATTTTAATGAGCACTTTTTGCACTGAGTCGCCACTCCTATTGGCCCTGAAGATGACCTACAAAGTAGGTCGAAACGTTGGCACACATAAAATATAATAAGTTTCCACTTATTTATTGTGTACATTTTTGACTGCACCCCCGACTATTTCCATTCTTCATTAATTTTATTGAATAGTTTAAAAACATTTTTACCAAATCTTTTGTGGAGAATTTTTTATAATTGTCACCTGGTCCGGTATATAAATTTGTTATCTGTAAGTCCTGGTAAATATTAACTTACATATTAAATGAAAGACCTATAATACCTTTATATTTCTTCGGGTTGTTAGATTTACTTTCAGATCTTTTCATTATTCCATTCAGGATGGAAATAGTTGGGGGTGCAGTCAATGTATATAACTAATAAGTAAGACTAGCTATGAGAGAAAACAGACAAATAAATAAACTGTAAAAAGCATTACAGTACCAAGAAATGTAAAGAGAAAGACAAAGAGAAGGTAACAGAAATCTATAAAATGAAAAGTGTAAATATAAAATATGAGATATAAATGTATGGAAAACTTAGTAAAATACAGATACAATATAAAATGCGTGATAATAGACTCCTGGAGAGTTACATGAGTAAAAATGAATGAAAATTGATACAATATGCTATATGCAAGGAAATAAATACAGAAGAAATACGTAGAAAGTAATGTAAAGTAATTCTCTATCATTATTCCATTCAGTTTACTTTTATTTAGCTGTGTGTAATATTAGGCTGTTTAATATGAAATGTTCGTTTTCAAAGGAAAAATTATTTTCCTTATATTTTTCCCAAAATCTTAACAAATTTTCAATTGAAAAATGTTGGGTTTTGTGAAGAAATAAAGTTGAAAATGGTGGATCGTTTACAAAATTTCATGCTCAGGGAAGTTATCCAAATTTTTGAACATATGGAAATCTGTTGAAGATGAATCTGGCGAATAAGGTGGGTGTAGGAGGAGTTCGTATCCCAGCTCGTTTAGTTTCTTCACTGTCTGTGGTGAAACATAAGTTCTGGCACCATTTTTCATGGCTTAGTCGAGTATTTTTATGCCATGTTTCTCAATCCTACGGCAAGTGGTCCGTTCGTTATAACACCCTGCCACAAACGCGGTGGTAATGTTTCTTGGTCGGTTTGTAACTGCTTGGGATACCGAGTTGAAACTAATAAAAAATAAAATACACAGATATCGCATGTTTCAATGGTCTAACTTGATAGCATACTTAATAATGCTCGTTCAATTGTAGTTGTACATATTAATGATCAATAAGGCTTTGGCATTCGAGAGGGGGATTGAGGCATTGTGGGAAATCCAGTCTAGTTCCGAGTGTATCCACGCCAGTCTTAATTATGTAATCTTGTGTATTCCAAAATGACTCAATATAGTCCAAAAACCGAAAAGTCTTATTTATTTCGCATCCACAACCAGGGCCGGCTTTACCAGGGTGTGCGGGGCGTCCCCGTATCAGGGGGCGCCGGGTGGCGTCTCAGGGTCTCAAAAAATTTCGTTTCATGTTGATCCCTTAGCGAAATTTGTTTAGTTTCATGGGCACATTCACCTCTTTAGGGGATTCGCCTTTTTTTTTAAACACTTTGTATAACTGTAAGTGTTCATGACTACTGGAGGGCGCCTAGGTCACGATTGCACAGGGGCGCGACACACACTTAATTAATTAGTTAATTAATTAATTTCTATTAGTATACAATAGAAGTCCACTAATTCCACTTTGAATTTTAAAAATAACAAACGGACATTTCATATGAAACGACCCAATATCATTAAAAAGTTTAATCATTATCATTTTCTATATGTACTTTATGGAATGTAATTATAAGATCAATAATAAATAGTATAAATAAAAGGTCATTTCCTTCATCAGCCATCGGATTTTTGCTTATTATTGTTATTATTTTTTGGTTATTATGGACAATTATATCAAATTATATTGAAAGGAGTGATATGGACCGTGAAAGACCGATAGCCGAAATTGAACTTTGCTTATTGCGGTTTCTACGAACGCTGGAATTAACGAGACAAAACATCTCTGGGATATTGGCAGGAAGCCGATAGCCGTTCTTGACCCATTTCGGCTGACCACATCTATTTGCCTTCATTTCCTTTTCTCATCTCGATTATAGAATCGATTAAACCGAGTCATATTGATCTTAAAGAAAACATTGAAAAGGGTCATTCTAATATTTTTTTATTATAAAAATTAATATTTTCCTTAATTTTTTGCCTTTAACAGGCAAAAGCGTTTTTTTGTGACTAATCTTCTCATTAAATATTGATATTTAACTTTTTAGAGCTGGCCATTTTCGAGGATGAAGTTTAAACAATGATGTATCACAAATAAGCCGGTAGAGTTCGCTGAAGTGAAGTATAACGTATTAGTAAGACATCCGATTTATCTTTCAACATTGATAAGATTGGATCTTCCAAAAACTGTAAAAATTTCTTTGTTTTCCACCGCTTAACCTTTGTTATTTTTTCAGTTTTTGTTTAAAATGAAAACTTTAGAAAATGTTCTTCAAAATATTCTACGTTTTTAATTTATCGTTGATCGTTTATTGTTTTTATGATCTAGTAACATTAATCTTTAAAAAACTGATGTATTAGAGGCAATTGATGATCTCAGTCGAGGATCTAGTACGTGCGGTGTAAACTTATGTCTGCCAGAGCAACTCCAGACTACCGCATTGAAGTATAACTTCTTTTTTTATTATTTTTTTAATGCATTTATTCATGGAATAAACTAATTATTTACATATAGACTTATTGTAATTTCAGCAAAACTGGATTATTAATAAACACGATTTATTCTTTTACAGAACCACTATGCTGCGATTGTTATGACATAAGGCAATAAGTTATGACAGTCATAAACAACAATAAATGTTATTTTAATAAGAATAGTTTCGTGTGTTGAGTAGCAATGCTTGTTTCAAATCTGGTTGTGACAAATAAATTATTTAAGAAACTCTCCTGGGACTCTCCAACCTGTATACAAAAAGCTGTACCACTACAACCCATGAAGGGTCTGCGGTTCAGTACATGGTAGAGACTGTACTGTTTCATGGACAACGGTTCTGCAAGGAGGTGACTTGTCCTAGGTCACGCTCAACCGCTAGATTTCCCCCCTTATTTTGGGTGTGTCCCAGGAGGGTCCTAGATCCTATATGATCCATCTCCCGCTGCAAACAGACTAAATAAAAATCATGGCCTGCAGCGGGATTTGATCCAGGATTTCCGGCATGGCAGCTCAGTGCCTGTATACAAAGATTACCCTAAATTTGGGAAAAACCTCGTGGTTGGGTGTCACATTTCCTCCCTGCACAAGCGTTGGCTTATCATGTAGTGGCATTGGTCCACAAGAGCGGATTTAAGGGGTGGGCACGTGGGCCCCAGACGGGTTTTTTGTGTACCTAATGTGGAAATTCCATTACAGTACATAATTATAGGCAAATACATGATCATAGTTGTTAAAATATACGAATAAAATAGCAGAAAGAACATGAGTAAGACTCTTTTCCATTTCCGGCTGGAATTGCGAAGGAAAGAGATGATAATCAGCGTTTGCGAGAGCGGTTCGGTCGATAGGAGAGCACGTGAAAAATTCATAAATCGAACAGTTGCAAAAGTTGCTATCCCTTAACTTCAGCGACGAAGATATAGATTATTTTTAAAAAGCACTGAATTATATAAAGAAGACCTTCCTTGTTTGTTAGCTATGAAGGGAGATATAAAAATTTGGCAACAGATAAGAGAAAATATCCCAATATCTCCAGCAGATGCTTACAAAACAGCAACGATGCTGCCAAATATTAGAACTTTGCTGTGCACGTTTCCAGTGACTACTAGGACTGCGGAGAGACCTTACGCCGATTAAAGCCATGTCTTCGCAGCAGGATGGCAGAAGGGCCTTTAATGCATATCCTTCAAGACATTGCGACTAAAATGAACGCTAATGAAAGTGCTGGACATCTTTAGCAGGAATCATAAAACAAAACCGTCTTTATTGAACATAAATAAAGCAAAAAAAAACCTAATTTTTCTATTGTTTTGTTATTTTATTAAACTTTGAGACCTTTCTATAAATACAAAAGGTTTATTTCTAATAGTTATTGTTGCTTTTTTTGCCAGTCTGCTCCTTGTGCCCCCCCCCAGAAAAAAATCCTGGATCCGCCCTTGTTGGTCCAGTCGAAGTCTATTAATGAAAATAAGTCTAAAATAGCATTTTCTCATAGCAAAAATGCCGTCAGTAGGTACAAATTTTTACAGACAATTGCAAGAATCCAAATCTGAATAAGATAGATTACAAAAACAAATTTAAAACTATAAAATATTTAAATACTCTTTCAAGTTTCCACGGCCACTATTTATACAAAAAACCACCAGGTGTTTCTTCTGGTTTAGACCGTATCGGTGAATTTTTTATTTTTTTTTAATAGTATTTTCCGTTAAAAAGAAAATACGACGATGTCAAACACAGTTCAGCCAGTTCTGCGTCTGCTTTACTGAGTGCTTTTTCTATAAGTGGTAGAGTATCTTTAATAGGTAATTTGGTGAACAGGGACTTCACATCGAAGCTGACCAGTATATCTTGAGGGTTAATTTTTATTGCGGCGATTTTCCTCACAAAGTCGTTTGAGTCCTTTATATGTTGCTCAGTGTTACCGATAAGCAGTTTTATTTTTTTACTAACGTATTTAGCTGCTTCGTATGTTGCCGAACCAATGCAATCCACTATTGGACGTAGAGGTATTCCTTCCTTGTGCATTTTCGGTAGACCGTAGAATCTGGGAGGTATCGGGTCTGACCTGGTCAAGCTTCTGACTGTTTCTGCTTGGTTGTTTTTTAGAAACTGAGCCATTCATATCACCAACACGGTCTAAACCAGAAGAAACACCTGAAGTTTTTTGTATAAAATATTTGTCTAAACAACGTACCATAAACAATCCTTTTGTTATTTATTATTTATTTTTATAACAAATGCCGTTTATTTTAAATTCCATGTCTCTTAATTGCTATATCTGAAGTTTTCTGCGCTCTTTACATCTCTCTCTTTACAGCTGTCTTCTATCTTTTTTCATTATAATATTTTGTGATGTAAGCATCCGAAGAATTTAGCAATAAACAAGTTTCATCGTGACCTACAAACTTAAATTATACAAGATGGTAGAACATGTATTTCAAAGTTTGTATACAAAGTATGCTTCAGAGACTCTAAGTTGAGACTTTTAAATAGTTATTCTTTCTATAGTTGTCTGTTTCTTTGACATTCAAGTCCTTCAAGTTCAAGTCCTTCACCTACTTAAATTGTCTTTTGAACAAAGGTTTCGGAAAGACAGATTTAATTAGTAGCGGATTACTTTTCTGGCCTCAATTAGTCGGAAAATTAGACACACAGAAAGATGGAAAATAATGCCCAGAATTGGAAAATTAGACTCCGGGATGCTGTTCAAAGAAAGATAGAATATTGCTATTTCTAAGGATTCCGATATGATTTTTCGTACTAGAAATAAGGCCACTATTTATTTTTATTTGAAAATAAGTTCGTATTAAACAGATAGAGTTGTGTCAGCTGTAGTGCAGTGGTTGGCAAATCAATCTTCTATGCTCATAGTTGTAGGATCGCAGACCGGTAGGATTTTTAAAAAGGAAGCGAAAAATCATCGGTTTTACCGTCCTGTAGGAACGTAAGATGGGAGTCCCGAGCCTGCACGGTGTCAGGTTCAAGATACCTATCCTCATTACACAGATAGGTAAATGTTGGTACTTCAAATATGGCTTCGTCCGATTTGACACAGCAACATAAAGTTCCGTTAAATGAATAAATATAACGAAAGCTTAGAAAAAATATAAATTATATTTATATTACTAAGTTATGAGATCAATCCAATAATAATTTTTAAGAAATGTTATATTGAAAAACAATGACAATTTTTCCAAATCTTTACATATATATTATTAATTTTGGTGATCGCTTCGTGTTCAGTAAAAAGATTTACCCGTTCATTCCTTACCATTTTAATGTTTTCCAAAAATACAAGTTATCACGAGCTTTAGTATGGAAAAGAGAATGCAATTATGGGAAATGTATACACTTTGGTTACCGTTTCATCTAGAAATGCACGTTCTTCTTTCTATACTTCGAAAAATGATTACAAACTTTTATTTCTTGATGAAACAATTACAAAAATCTACTCATTACGCGTAATTGCATTCTCTTTTCCAAACTAAAGCTCACGATAACTTGTATTTTTGGAAAATATTAAAAGGGAAACGAAAAAACAGTTAAAACTTGTTGTAACTCAGGAAGCGACAACCTGCGGAACAGATACCTTAATTTATATTTACTTTTGTTTTCGACCATTTGTGGTCGTATCTAAGTCAGACAAATCCGTTATCTTCAGTGGTTTAGAGCACTGCAACGGAGATGCAGAACACCCGGCTTCGAGTCCCGGCCAGGGCAAATCTTTCTCTTCAAAAGAAAAATATTTAAAAATACAGGGGGGCGACCTGTGGTCTAGTGGTTAGCGTAACAAACTACTAAACCCAAGATCGCGGGTTCGTAGCCCGGCAGGTGGCCCTAGGATTTTTTAAAGGGAGTAAAAAATCCTTAGTTACGCCGTCCTTCGGAAGGGACGTTAAACGGGGGTCCCGAGCCTGTACCATGTCAGGTACTCGTTAAAAATCCCTATCCTAATAAAACCTGGATAGGCAAAATTTAGAGCTCCCAATGTAGCATCGTCCGATTAGCCATAGCAGCATAAAGTGACGTTAAATGAACAAACAAACAAATTTTAAAATACAATTAATAAAAATAATAGACTTTTAAAAAATAGTATTCCTTTAAATTTCTTTATGTACAAATAAAATATACATGAAAAATTGGATGCTTTAGAATAACAACTTAAGTATTATAAATTCATTCTTTCAATTTTATTCTTATACATTTTTAGTTGTTTGATTATGGTTAGTTTATTTTCTAGTTGATTGATCAGCTGTTGTAGTATTTTTCATTTGTTTTCCATTGCCTATGCAATTATTTAAAACAATATATCTATAACACTAATAAGTTCTGAAACGGTTTAATTACTAAATGTGTTTTCTTGATAAGGTACATAACCGTTTAAAATTACATAAATTATGGGGAACGAAATGTCTGTATACATATATACTTTTCTTTTTTACATATATACTACTCTTTTATTTCCCCTGGAGTAATAGACCAAACAAAATTAATCAAAATCTTGGAAGAAGAACCTCAATAAAGAGGCCAATAACCCCTATAAATTTCCTTCTTGAGACCAAGTCGTCCTTCGGGAGGAAATAAAGACCATCCTAAGCCCCTTCTAGAGAGAAGTTCTATTCCACAGATGCTCTCTCATAGGAATAAGGAAAACAGAGATGAATAACTTATCAATATAAAAAAAAGTTTATTCAAAATTAATATCTACGCTCTTATACTTCCTTTTATCGTTTCCTTTTACATCATATTTTCTACATGTTATTTTTTTTTCCAGCTTATTAATTGATAAAATAATGTAATATGTATGTTTTTTTATCTTGATATCATACTGGTAGTGATACCATACTGATGGTGGTCTTACCAGCCTAAATTGTACAGCAAATTTCGTTCTGAGCTCAAATTTAAAAAAAAAAAATTTCATATCATTAATTTGTAGTCCAAAGTAGTTTTCTTTACAGAACGCTAATTTAAATTTAGAAGACAATGTTTTTTACGAACTAAGTAAGGAGCATTGATGATTTTACGAAGGATTTTGGATTGTAAGGGAGCTGAGTGGCTCAGTGGTAGAGCACTGAGTTGCCATGTCTGCTGACGGCAAGACTTTTATTTAGTCTGTTTGTAGTTGGATCCAGGACCCTCCTGGGGCTCATCCAGCCTCTGTAAATATAAAAATAGGGTACCCAAAAAAAGGGAGAAAAATCTGGCGTTTGAGGGTGACCTAGGACAAGTCACCTCCTTGCAGAATAGTTGTCCATGAAACAGAACACTGTCTATCATGTCCTGAACCCCAGACCCGTTTACGGGTTGTAGTGGGACAGGTTTTTTTTTTATTTTAAGGATTGAATACGAAAGGAATTCGATGGTTCAGTGCATCCCCAAAGCTCTATTCCGTAAGTCCAGATGGGTCTAATGACTGTCATGTATATGAGTCTTTTGTAATTAATTGAGAGCTTAGAGCGTTTGTCTAGTAAGTGTATAAGTAGCCTGAAACGGCGAGCTGTTTCTTGTCGTTTCAGTCCAATACGAGGTTCCCTAAAAAGTAAAAGCCAAAGATAAAATCTAATGTTTAAAATTATGAGAATGTAGTAAAAATATAAATAAGAAATTCCTTATCCATTGGGACAGCCTGTATATTCTCGAAAGACAGAAAACTCATAGCTGAAGATTAATACAAAAAGAAGAGAATCTAAATCGGTGTAAAGGAATGCCTATTACAAAACTTTAGATAAAACAAAACGTGTTATCTGTTCGCATAGTTTAGTTTTTTATATGGCCCTTCAAAACTTTCCAGGATAGACCACTTTCAATTAGGACGTAAATCTTTTATTTAAACAAATCACAAACTAATTATATAATTGATTAACAATGTATCTGACTGAATAATTGTCTAGTTTCTTATCATTTCCTCAATTATTAATATCTAAATGAAAGGATAAAAACTTAAAAAAAAATTAAGATTATGATAGATCATAAAAAACGCCCCAGGAGGGTCCTAGATCCTATATGATCCATCTCCAGCTACAAACAGACTAAATAAAAGTCTTGCCCGCAACAGGATTTGAACCAGGATTTCTGGCATGGCAACTCAGTACTCTACCGCTGAGCCACTCCGCTCCCTTAATAGATCATAAAGAGTTTAATTATACAATTTACATTAGTTACTGTTTATTTGTTTTTTAATATTTAGGACATGTAATATTATTACTTTCTTAATACGAATGTATTACTCCATATTCGATGGTTTAGAAAAAAAAAATTATGACGTGATTTTCAATATAAGAAAACCATAATTCTGATTTTAGGGAAAAAATGCCAAAAGAATTTTTCAATGTTTCATATCGATTTACAGCCGAATCTATGACCTGTAAACAGCTGAATATGAATCGACTTATGTAAAGCTTTCTGAGCTTTTATAACTTCGTAGGAAAAGTTTTTTTATCAAGTTTTTTTTGGATTCCTCATGAATCTGATTTGATTTAACTACGTAGTAAGGTCCATAAGTTTCCGGGCTGTCCTGCTTCCCCTCCTTCAAACGTGCCGGGACCTGCACGCCTAAGCAGGTCCATGCCTGCTCACTCCATACCCATCGCCCGCACTTCCTCAGTCCTGTCAGTTAGTGTCCAGCCTTGAAGGAAACTCCCCATTTTTACAATATTCAACCTCGAGTACCGTGAGGTTATTAAAATATTTTGTAAAGTACTCCTGCGCAAATTAAAGACCGCTTGGATTGTGTATACGGGCAGTCCTCCCCCTCGTATTTCACAGTGAAAGAATGGCAAAATTACTTAAGTTAGGGAGAGAACGTCAAGAAGATGACCCGCGTCCCGGTCGCCCATTGGAAGCTGTCCATTCTGAAACAATCCAACTTGTGGAATCTGCAGTTGCTGTCTGACCGGCGACTGAAAACCAAGTAAATAGCAGCGAGGTTGGGGCTTTCAAAAACAAGTGTTTTGAGGATCACCAAAGAACATTAGCATATGAACAAGGAAAGTGCACGATGGGTTCCAAAAATTCTTTCAGCTGCTAAGAACAGGAACGAAATTCACTGCCAAAATTCACTGCTGCAATGAATTTTGGCAGAACATTTTTTTAACAAAGAAGAAAATAATTTTTTTCATGGTATAGAAATGTTGCCAAAGCGTTGTATCAAGTGTGTTGAACTTAGAGGAGAATATATTGAAAAACATTAAGACCAGTTTTTTTCTTTCACCTTTCCTTCTACCCCAGGCCGGAAACTTTTGGACCTTACTACGTATATTCCTAAATCTTCTTATTCTGTAATAGAAACCAAAGAGGAGTTTCAATCAATTTATACGGAAAAAACTTCAAGTGAGTCTTGAAAACAATTTTTTTATTTTTGAATTATACCTACTTTCTTGACTTCCAGAACAGCACTGTCAATACGTCGAATGTACAAATAATATAATAATCATTAAGGCTAATGTAACAATTAGAAGCTTGTTATAACACTAAAAATTATCTTGAACGTGGCAAATTAAAAAGGGAGCTCTTACTTTGTAGCGAAGGAACGGCGAACTGATGATCAATTATTTCTGATGTTCCATCAATCATTTCAGCAGACAGTATCATCATGATTGAATTTCCTAAAGTCGTATCCCAGTAATGCTTTTCCTGGAATTAACATAGCTCAGTGAACTGAACTCAAAACTCAAAAGAGTTTACTTCTTTAATTAATATTACATAATTATGTTTAATGAGCTCCTGTAACTACTTCCATGCTATGTTAATTATCCTCCATGCCAATGCGAGTATCATTTCCTCATGACCCGAAACGGCGTTACGAAATATGACAATAACGCAATATCTATTCACGGAGTCGTATGACGTGGGGTTCATCGCCTTCCTCGGAAGGAGAAGGCAGGTAATGGAATATCGCCTGAAAGAAAAAGGAAATCGATTCTGCTTCGAAAAGACGTTGCGTAAGTTGGATGAAATGTCATTGGCACTTAGTACGCAGGGTGGAACAGCGTATTAGTGGAATCGTCTAACTTGTGGCGCTAAGTGCGTAGAAGGGGTTTCTTGTCAAAGCTCCCTGGTCAGAGATACAACTTTATTCTCCAATCGGAACCAGACAAAAAAAAAAAAATAATAAAAAAATAAGAAGCGAGGAGATAGTTGGCTGGAAGATCTGAGTAAGGTAGGAAATAGTTGGGGGTGCAGTCAAATTAAACACTAAATAAGTGGGTACTTATTTTATTTTGTGCTGACGTTGCGACCCACTTTGTGGGTCATCTTCAGGGCTAATGGAAGCTGAGGATAGACTAGCAAAAAAAAAAATATAGGCAGTCTTGAAGATTGGTGACATAAGTGAAAACTTAAAACCTTGGGATTTATATTTATAATACATATTTATTAAGCTGTTTTTGAATTTATAATCAAAAACCATTAATAAATCAATCACATCTTCTGGACTACAGATCTTCACTTGAATTACGAAACAAACGATGTATCTATAACTTTATACTAAGGCCTATTTTAAGGTATATTTGCCGCTGCACAGTATCGCATTGAGCAAATTTCATCTCGATGATATTTTAAACGATCCTTTCTTACTTAAGTACACTTGGTAATGATTTGTTTTCGGTGAAAATGTATTCTGTCATAATATATTTTAAAATTAATTTTTAGTTATTCAGAAAGAAATGTTTTCATAAGAAAATCTTATAGAACACCATGGATCATTATTCAGTAGTTGTTCTGAAGATTAAGGTGTTACTGACCTCTGTCACGTAGCATATTCGTTTTATACACGCATACAAAATGTTTTCGTTAAAGGTTTTTAAATCGCAATACTATGACGTCAGGAGTTTTATTTCAAGGGTGGTAAAGTTGTGCAGATGGTAAATTAAAGCAAAAAGACTGTATAGTGAACAAAAAATTAATCGTACAGAACGTTATACCTTATTTTTGAAAAATGTTGCAACTGTAGCTTGTTTATGGCTAAAATCTTAAAAAAAGAAAGACAAAGATTGTTAAAGATATACAGTATACCCTTCTATGGTCTGGCATTTAATCGAAATATGACCGAACTCCCCACTAACTAAAAATATGGTATATGGGTTAGTACCCAGTGGTAGTACTCAAATAAAAAAATCAACTTAGAAGGTCACGAGGCCCTCTTCTTTTTAGACGCCTCGAAGGATTATTAAGAATTGTAGAGGTTGCTAGAAACTAGTTGGTTTGAGTGGAAATGAAATTTGCGTAGAAAAGTTTGATATCAGATTCGGGCGAAATCAGCAACAAATGGGACATTATGGATTACTTTGTTCGTAACAAAGTAAGGAGCATTGAGGATTTTGGATTGTAAAGATTGAATACTAGAGGAATTCGATGGCTTAGTAGAGTAACAAAGCTCTATTCCGTTTGTCCAGATGGGTCTGGGAGTCTATTATTACACTCTAATCTGAAATACGGATTAACTTACACAAAAACCGCAACTTTAAAAGGCCTACAAACCACAACACAGGAAAGCTAATCACGTTAAAGAGGGAGGCAGGGTAGGAGAGAGAAAGAATTAAATCTTTTTGATACTCGATACAAATTATTGTTCAATAGTTGTATAGTCTTGTTTAAAAAAAGATTCACTTGATGTGTAGTAGTTCACAACCTACTACGCCAAAAATGGCGGGTTCGCAGTCCGGCATGTGGTCTGGGGATTTTTTTAGAGGTGTAAAACTTCCCTATCCTAGTTCTTTCTGGATAAACAAAATGTAAGATTCCTACTGTAGCATCATCCGATCCGCCATAGCAGCATAGAGATACTTTAAGTAAATAAATAAACAAACAAACTTAAGAACATTTTTATTTTTATAAACAACTAGCTGACCCGTCGCGCGTTGCTGCGATAGGAAATTTTTAACAGTGTTGCACTAAATTAAAAAATCTGAAATAATTCATAGTAATTGCTCTATCATTCCCTCAACTTATATTTTTTTGTCGAGGAAAAGGATTTTTTTTTATTGTATTTTTAAAATTGTAAACGTTTATTTGAAATTGGCCCCTAAAATGTTTTTAAAAATATCCAGTTGTAAAGTGACAAATGAAAACAAAATTATAATTGTGCCTGAATTGTACAGCTAATTTCGTTCTGAGCTCACCTTTTTAAAAAATATTTCTTATCATTAATTTGTAGTCCAAAGTAGTTTTCTTTACAGAACGCTAATTTAAATTTAGAAAACAATGGTCCCCAAATTGATCATAGAATGCAAACAAATAATATTATTTATGATTTATTTTTTTAATTATTTGTTATTTTTTAAAAAAAAATTTTGTTTGAAGAGAAAAGATTTGTCCTGGCCGGGATTCGAACCTGGGTCGTCTGCATCTCCGGTGCAGTGCTCTAAATCACTGAGCTACCAGGGTAAAAAGCTAAATTAATAAACAAAACTTAAAAATTTTAATTTTAAAACGAAATTTAAATAATATTTATATTTAATGTTTTCACCTCCTTAATGAAAGCGTGTGACCTTTCTGGTGTCATTGGCGCTTCTGCATCAAGACCATTGCCGCCGGGAGGCCTTGACCTTTATGAATATGGAAATGAAGTGGTTAGTGCAACTTGTTCGTCGCTTCGTCTTTATTCCTATCTTCCATTTCCACTAATGTAAAATTCTTCCCGAAAATAAATCGTCAACAACTCTCCTCATTTCGCATTCATTCAGCTTTCATCCGATAAGAAATAGTTAATGTTAAATACAAGCGTAAGAAAAAAACGGATACTGATTCTTATAAGTCAATGGCCTAATATTTCATGATTTTCATCTATATCTTCTTTAAATACTTGACGACCGCCTGAAACTGTATAAGAAAAATTGAATTTTTATTAAACTACAGTTTTCCAACAGTTTCTGTTTTTTATTCATTTAACGTCACTTTATGCTGCTATGGCTAATCAGATGATGCTACAGTGGGATCTCTAAATTTTGCCTATCTATGTACAGTTAAGAAAGGGACCATTAACGAGTATCTGACACTGCACAGGCTTGGGACCCCTATTATACATCCCTTCTGAAGGACGCAATAACCACGGTTTTTTTATTACATTTTAAAAAATCCTAAGGCCACCTGAACCCGCGATATTGGTCGTATCCAACTACACCACAGCTAACCCCTATTCTCCTCTATGTGTTTTCCGTCACTATTTTTGCGTAATTATGGCCTTTGACGGTGGATTCTATGTGAAACCCCAACAATAAATGTCAGGTGAGACAAGTTGGAATTGCACCTGTACTGCTTCTATTTTGAAGCAACGGATTCTTTCGTCAGCAACCTTTTCTTCATTCACACTTCGTAAGTTATTGAAACATAAAATGTTTGGAAAGAGTTGAATTATGGAATCTATATTTATAGAGAAGATTTGTATGAGGGATTTTCATCAGTAAAAATACAATACAAATTTTCTAATTGCATCTATTTATATCTACAATATGAATACAAAAAGTGTAAAATTCATATATAAAATAAATAATCTGGTACGTCAGTATATTATAATTTCAATTATGAAATTCTAGGAAATGAATTCGCCTCAGAACATTTGTGTGGTTTTTTTATTATGGACCTTTTTGTGGCCCTTCCAGCCTCCATGAAGTAGGTAGCTTTAATTGAGAGAAAAACCTTAAGGTTGAGCGTGATCTCAGACAAATCACTTCCCTGCCCAACCGTTGTCCTAGAAGTACAACCTCTGTACTTTTTATTATGGATCGGAACGGCCTTAGAGACCACGCGAATATCATAATTTTCCCTTCTTTCTTCCCACCTTTTCCTCATTCTTTCCGATTGTTCTTTCCTTCTTTCCTCGGTCCACGCTATTCCTTTTCTCGCATCTCTCTTTTCCACAAGGACCTTAATTTCTTTGAGTCTCTTCCCATAATCATCCCTATCGAAACAGTCCTAGTCTGTTATTTTCAATCTTTTAGTTTCTTCCCTCACCTGTTTGATGTAACCCCCAGCACTCTTGTATCCTCTCATTTTATAGAAAATCTCTTTGGGTGCATCCTCACCATATGTCCGTAGAACCTTAATCTTCTATTCTTATGTCCGTTTCCAAATCGTTCACTTCTTTGTAAATTTCCTTATTAGACCTCAACCTATAGCCTTCCCTTGTCTTCTTTGTGGCGTAAATTCTTCTTTCTATCCCAAACATTTCCCTTAAGCTGTGGAGGGAAGCTGTTTCCATTCCGTACAGTATCGCCGGTTTGACGACCGTATTGTAGTTTCTTATCTTCGCGTTTGTTGACAGCCTCCTTTTATTATTTAAATTGCTTGTAGCCAAGCTTAGTCTTTCCAATTTAGTTATTTTCTCTTTTATGCTTTCCTTCTCCGACCCATTGCTACATATAATTTTCCCCATGTACTTGAATAATTTGTTATTTTAATTCTATCGTACTTTGTCTATTATATTACTATAAAATGTAAGATAATAGACTCCTATAGTTTTTATATATATTCTACTACCTTTTCCATAATTTTACTTCTCACCTCTGATGTTTATACTTTTTCTTTTTTGTAAATAACTTTCTGTTTACTTCCTTCTTTTATCTTTGTAAAAAAATCTTTTTGGCATCACCACCGTTCTGTACATTTTCTCTGTAATTTTTTATTCATATATCCCTCACTTTTGTTCTAAATTTCTACCTCTCTACATATATATTTTTCTCATTTATCATATACTTAGTCTGCAATGTATTTTTATAGTTCTGTTATTTTGTCTGTTTTTCTTTCTTAGCCCTGAAGATGACCCACAAAGTGGGTCGAAACGTCGGCACATAATTTAATAAGTAACCACTTATTTAGTGTTTTTATTTGACTGCACCCCCAACTATTTTCTTCCTTACGTCTATCTTCCAGTCAACCATCCCCTCGCTTCTCACCCTTCATTACAGTTTACTCACTCCTGACAAAATTCGACTTATGCATCCCTAACCACTTATGCACCGATGCTGTAGATATAATGAGGAGGGTTAATAGCGTTTCAACTAAAACTTAATTATAGCAAGATAAGGAAGTACAAAAAAGAGAAGGATTTGACATATAACTTGGCCAAATAACTTTAATATATGCAAAGAGAAGCCTGAAACCTTAATAAACGTACTCAAGTCAAATATAAGAAGTTTACAACTTCAGGGTTATATTTACCTCTTGAATTATAATAAATGTATAATATTCTCTATACATTTACTATTTATAGAATTCTTATAATATTGATAGAGATGATTTAGAATTATTGATCTGTTATTGCAACGTTGATATATGATTCTAAACTTCACTCCATTACTAGGTTAGGAAAGATATTAGTAGAGAAAAATGTTTGAAAACGGAGACAAGGGTAAATATGGCATGTTACCAAGATATGAGAGATGTTGCAGATTTGCAGCCAGGACTGTAAACAATGCCACTTGTTGACATAACACACCAGCGACCAGTTGTATCCTTTCTGTTTAATAATAATAATGAAGAGTCAGTTGTGCCAATTTATGCCAGATCCTTTGCCACGTGCCCGCAAAAGTTGTCTTTTCATGTCCTTATAATTAGTTTAAAATAATGCCAGAGTGATTTCCCGAAAACAGATATCCTAAGCAATACTCACATTTAGTCCCAAAAGGAATCATATTTAAGAATAGTCATATTGTTCAGGTGGAGTTGGTGTAAATATTGACATCCTTCTATATTGTGAATAAGGGGGCCTTAAACACTGCCATTTCGATGAGGCTAATGGAAGACCTCAACGATCTCTTCAAATGTAGTTTCTCCAGTTATACAGAATTCTTGTCTCCAATATTTATCACTCTTTTAGATATTCTCATCCAGCATTAAATCTGGATGTTCTCTTCCATCATCAAGACAATCCATGATAATCTCATCCAAAATCAAGACACTTCTTGGTGTTCTCTTCCAACATCAAGGCTATTCTTGATATTCTCTTCCAGAATCAAAACTTCTTGATGTTCTCTTCTAGCATCAATACAGTCCGTGATTGTAACACTCCGTGATATTCTCTTCAATCAAGATTGGTGTTTTCTTCTTACATCAAGACATTCCAAAATGTTGTCTTCCAATATCAAGAAGAGAACCACCATCAAGGAACAGCCTCATCACATAATAAATTGTTTTTTTTGTTTTTTCTTCACGAATCGGCCAGCAAGGACCACGCGAATATCACTCAAATCTTCTTCCCACTCTCCACTTTCCTTCTACTCCAGTACTGTATTATTTCCCTGGACTGTTCCTCTCGCTCTTCCTTAGTCCATTTTCTCCCTCGTCTCTTCTTCCTTCCCGCAAGAACCCAACCTCTTTCAGTTTTTTCCCGAAAAGCTCTCTATACAAGCAGTCTTTATCCTTGATTTTTAGCCTATCCAGCTCCTCTTTTATTTGCTTCACATATCTATCTATACCCTTATAGCTTAATACTTTATCAAAGATTTTTTTTTTAGCCTCTTATTGTTCATTCTGACTACGTGGCCGTAGAACCTCAGTCTCCTGGTCCTGATGACTGTTTCAAGATCTTACAAATTTTTGTATGTTTCTTCGTAGGATTTTAGCCTATACCCCTCTTGTGTTACTTTGGGACCATGGATCCATCCTCAGAATTTTTCTCTCAATCTTCAGGACCTTAGCCAGATTTGGAAGGCTGACTGTTTCCATACCATACAGTATTGGTATCTGGTAACTGGTCTTATTACTGTACAGTAGTGCCTTATTTTTGCATTGGAGGAGAAATTTTTCTTGCTGTACTTGTTAGAAGTGGCATAGTTCAGTCTTTCCAGTTTGGCTATCTGTTCCATCGTTATACATTATCTCCCCTAGGCATTTAAACTTTTTCGCGATTCGTGAAAATTGCTCTTTTACTAATAAAATTAGCAAAAACTCAAGAAGAGACATTGATTATAAATAATAATTAAATAAATAACTTCAGTTCGTTTTTGGAACGTCGTTGTTTGACACTGTCTCTATTTGTTGGGTCTGTTTGAACTGTTGATGTGAGATGTGCTGCGGATTATCTTCTTTGATGTGATTTTTCCTTTTGGCTCCTGATGATGCCTGAATTTGCAAAACGTTGGTTAGTTTTGCCAATTTTTAAGACTTTTTCCTGTTGCATTATTATTTTCTAGTTAGTTGTATACATTTTTAAAACATTAATTTTCTAATTAAAATAATACATCACATATCAATAAATATTTTGTATCAAATGATTTTGTCAATTCGCTTAGTTGTTAGTGAAGATACCCATATTAATACCAATTCCTTCACAATTACCGCTATTGAAGGATAATTTGCTGTCAACTAGGTAACTACGAGTCTGCAAAGTTTTGATTGCATTTTAAAGTTGATTCTACTCCTACGAGAATACTGTCAATGGAATGGCTTTGGAAATTAATATCCTGCTATTGTTGCCTCACAATCCCAAAGATCAAAAGTTCAACCTGTTCCCCAAACTTCTACTTTTTCATTTTAATTAGGTTATGCTTAGAAACAAATGAGCAAAGGTCCATACATTTATATTTTTAGAGATATAGTTTTCTACAGTTTCCAATTTTAAAAAAATAGATGTTTTGAAAGATATATTTCATTATAACACTTTTTAAATTTAAAATATTCGATATATTTGAGATAAAAGAGGATGCACCCAAAGAGATTAAATAAAGAAATCTTATATATAAGAGGGGGTACAATTGTGCTGGGGGTACATCAAACAGATGAAGGAAGAAACTGAGAGACTGAAAATAACAGATCATGACTGTTTAGATAGGGATGACTATGGGAAAAGAAATTAAGATCCTTGTGGGAAAGAGAGATGCGAGAAAAGGAATAGCCAGGAATGAGGAAAAGGTGGGAAGAAGGGAGGAAGGAGAGAATGGGTATGAAAAGAACTAATAATGATATTCGCGTGTAAGGCCGTTCCGTGGAAAAAAAAGTGTGATAAATCTTATAAATATAATCAAATTCTATTTATTTTAAATTTGTTGTACAAAGATAAAATAAAGTTAAAATTCTTTATCTTTACATAAAATAACAATAATAATGTTAAACTTTTTGCATACTTAGGTTAACAATAACAAAAAAAAAACCGGTTATAAACTAACATTGAATATCTTCATATTGATAATTAAAAAAAAAAAAGTGCATCTCTTTTAATATTTAGAATGAAAATATTAATGAATTTAAATAGGCTAAGATGAAATATATCCAGATGTTAGAATTTAAAACGATTTATAGTTAAAAAGAGCGTTTTAGAATTTCTGTTTTGTTTATCTAGTGAAAAAATCTTATTTGATGTAATATATAATGTATTAAAGATAATAAATTATATTTAGCAAAGAACAAGTATTTGTTGTATGGATACATCTTCAGGGTGTTCGATGATCGTCTAAAAATGGGGAATTTTATTAAACCTTATGCTTGGGGATGATTCCCGGAATGTAATAAGGATCTTAAAGGAATTTGTATTCTGGAGGGAAAAAAATCATAAACAGGGATGATTTCGGTGAATCACTAAATGGGTTTTAAATATTTTTATTGTGAAGAGAAAAGATATGCTAAGGTTTTTAGTTGGAATTTTTCCACTAATGTATTAACATTTGTTTAATGTCTCTGTTAACCTTTCCCTTTTTCAATATAAATTTTGTGGAATAACCATAAGTCCCTGGTTTTTTGATAATTTTCTCTTTTTTTCTTGCACTTTTACTTTCGTTTTTTCATATGGTTTCTTGTCTTCTGTTCTTGTGTTGCTTGTTACTATTATTTATTTAATTTTGTTTTCCTGTTGTGTTTTTTGGGGTTTGGTGAGTGTATATTGATGTTTCAAATTCTGGAGTATTTATCAGCTGTTTTTATCTAACCTTCCCTATGATTCAGTAGTTGCATTTTAGACTTGGAGGTGGTGGGATGTGTTTTTTGGGTGCATTATTCATGTTTTGCTGTTATTCTCTTTCTTCCCTGAGGATGCCTGAATAGGCGAAATATTGGACAGGTATTTTCAATTTCTTGTTTCAGTTTACAGACTCAAGGTTTTTAGTTGGAATTTTTCCACTAATGTATTAACATTTATTTAATGTCTCTGTTGTCCTTTTCCTTTTTCAATAAAACAATATTAATTATATTTAGCTCTCTACTATGCCAATTATAATATAATTAAATAAACTCCTACAGCTGCCTATTAAGACAGCAATCAGACGTAGAGGTTAGTGGACTCTGCAGGAAGTACCTGTAAGTCAAACTGCGGTTCCCACCCTTTCAAAGGACACTAATTTTCTATCCAGAAAACATTTAGCCGTTCTCTGGAAGGAGCAAATTGGAACTGAGGTCGTTCACCGCGTTATATCTCTTGTCTCCAAAATAGGAAACCGTTGTAAATGGTTTAATAGTCAATTTAGAAAAAGAATTAAAGAATAATTGAGAATAATATAAAGGAGAATGGATTAGAGAAAGCAGCTGTTGAGGATAGGATTCTAAAAATGTCCTTAAGGAAAGGGATTATGGATTAACAAAGAATATCTACAAGAAGTGCATCTCCTAGAGTGCCAAAATGAGGCATTATATGACGAATGAAGAAGAATTCTAAGAAAGATCATGAGTGTAGTTCACTGAAGACGGAAGAAACTGCGAAGTAACAAAGAAATCTACTACGAAGTGGGAAGACTCCGATACTATGCGGAAGAGGAGACTGGCATTCTTCGGGCGTCTGTAAAGAATGAAGAAACATATACAGACCAAGCATACATTTGAAGACCACGACAACACGTGGACTAGAGAAGTAAAGAAACACTTTGAAAGGTTGAACATTAGAAGAGTCTAGCATGTGATAGAAGGGAGTGAATTTGGAAGCAGAGTGAAAAATCCACTAGGGGATGAAGAAAGACGAGAGAAGGCTGGAGGAATCTGGACAGAGGATCAGAAGAAACGTACCTGTGAACGTATGAAAGAATATCGGGTACAGATAAAGCTCCATAAGAAAGAAAAAATAAAGTTGTAACGTATTCCGAAGTCTTCAATAGGAAAAAGAATGAAATTCAATAATCAGTGATTTTCCATGTTGGGATCTGATACCAAATGCATATGTCGTCCAATCCTTTTTAGCAAATAAAATATATGTTATGGTTAAATCAAAGTCATAATTGGTATCATATAATTATTTGAATGATGTAGTAATTATACAATTATACGAGTATAATAACATATAATGATAGCCTTGATGTTTAAAGAGGGGGGGGGGAATTGCAAAAAAAAAAAAATTATAGATTGGATTTAACTTTAAACTCCGTGGGTACTTGGGAGGGAGAAATGTCCAAAATGTTAGAGATGTACAAAGATTATTTTATCCAAGTTTGCCATGCAAAAGCAGCAGAGGGCACACACCACGGCCTCTATAGCTCTTTAGATAAAACAATAGATTACCTTAGACATTTGAAAGTAACAAAAAAGATTAGCGTAGTTATGAAATGCAGAGGGGAACTTCTGAATCTAAATTACAAACCATTTGAAATTGATTCGCAAAATATACAGCTCACTGTGTAATCTGAATGAAATTGAAAACAGTTTTCACTTCCTGGCAGTGTGTCCCGTCTTAAAACTGTATAGAAAAATATTCTTAAAATAAGAGCTGATCTCAAAACAAAAATTAATAGATATTCTGAATGGAGAGAATTTAATAGGTTTATATAGTTTTGTAAGAAATGCAGGTCGTTATAGAAAATTTTTAATTTCAGAATTTAATTATTAATGTCAAAAAGAAATTTAATTTATTTTTTGTTTTGTTGTTATTTAGTATTTCAATCAAACTCCCGGCAGACGGTATAAACTACCATGCTGTGGTTGCTAATGTTGTAATTAAAATTAAAAAGAAACCACTGTAAATAATTTAATAATAAAGAGCATTTTATATCTATCTATCTATATCTAATGATAGCCTTGACCGATTGCAGAAGCAATTTTCTGAACCCTTGGGTGTTCTTTATTGGCCCTAAGCGAGTTCAGCGCAAGATCTTGAGAGTCGATATCTTCTGCTGATTGAGTTCCTTCAGGGAATAACGTCGTGTCAATTGAGGTCGCAGTGAGATACGACGGGTCACTGGGGATATTCCTATCGTTTCGATATCATTACTTACTTAATTACTAAAATGATATGTTGAAGTAATAACGAAGAAATTTAATAATTTCAAAAATATTTTTCATCACCCTATAACTCAGATTAGGAGAAGAGAGATGCTCAAGTTTTAGAGCGCCAAGTTTACAGTTACTGGCTTCGAGTCAAGGTGTGACAGATAAATTAGCTAATCAGTTAATAGCCGTAGATGGACGCTGTGGGATTCGCGAATCCTTCTTGGGGCTCATCCAGCCTCCATAATCGTTTTATTAGTAACAGAACGGTCTCCACCATGTATTGAACTCAAGACTCTTCGTGGTTTATAAGATGCGTCGCTTATAAACACCAAAATGAAACCATATTACGGGTATTTTTCTTGGATTGTTGAGTCGAACCTGATCCTTGAATATTGGTCCGGCACGCAACCGTCAACCTCATAAAGTCTGTTAATATTCTTCTTAATCTTCTAGTCACAATTTAAAGATGACATGAATATAATTCTTCCTTATGATATACTAAAAATATTCGTTAGTTCTAATATTATTAAAATATGTTTATAGTATGCGGACATGCGTAATGGGGATTTTTTATGGTAAATAAGCATACTTATCATTATAATTTATTTTAAGGAAAATTGTTAGTTTTATCTCTTTCTATGTTCATAAAATACTTATTATGTCTTTCTAATTTAACCATTGAGGCTTTGAAAACCAGACTAATCCCGCCAACTGTTTTGAAAAAATACGTTTCATAATTTTTTTAGAAATTTAGGTCAAGCCGCTGCTGAATCGCTTAGTAAAGTGCATTATTCAATTTCTGCTAACATTTATTATTCCCCTTACACCTTGATATAAAAAACATTCACTGTTTGAACTGGCTTTGTGACTTCAATAGCGGAGTGGTTCAGTTGTAGAGCACTGAGTTGCCATGCCGGAAATCCTGGTTCAAATCCCGCTGCGGGCAAGACTTTTATAAAGTCTGTTTGCTCCCAGAGGTGGATCATATGGGATCTAAGACCCTCCTGGGGCTCACCCAGCCTCTATAAAATATTATAAAAATAGGGTACCCTAAATAAGGGGGAAAATCTTGCGGTTGAGCGTGATCTTGGACGTCACCCTCTTGCAGAACCGTTGTCCATGAAACAGTACAGTCTCTACCACGTACTGGACCCCCTACCCATTCACGTGTTGTAGTGGTACAGTTTGTTTTGTTTAAACTTAATTAATATATCGTATTTTCTCCTAATTTTCGTAAATATATAGTAGAATCGAATTTATTACGATCTTACTTTTGCTTTGTCTTCTCAGCTTTGTTTGTTCTGCTCAATTTATTTTAGAGTGGCTTACGCCAGCCCCTTAGGATTTTGTAACACTTTAAACCCAGTGGTGAGCCAACCGCCTATAAATAGATCTTATTTTCGGATATAAACAATTATATAAAGCGCTAATGATACAGGATGATGTAAAGCCAAATGCCATACATGTATTTAATTATACTTATTTGTTTAATTTATCTACTATAGGGTTTATATGTATCGTATATATATATATGAACAAATTTAATACAACAATGTGTCATATGTCGTAGCTTAATTTATATAAGCCCTGCCGCCATTTCTTTTTATCATAGCAGTCTTCCTCTCTAAGTCCTCTTGCCGTCATTGGTTCCGGACTCCCTTCCATCCACCTCTTTTCTGGGCGACCTCTCTTCCCCCTTTCCGCTGGTACATGTTTCAGTACACTTTTAGGTCTTCGGTCGTCTGCCATCCTCATAACATAACCAAACCAACTGAGTTTGTCATTGAGTGGTTTATTTACTGCCTCCCTAATTCTGTTATTCGGAACGTGTTGTAATCTTGATATCCTACAACTACGCTTCCTAAAATAGATCTCCATTGATAGCAATTTTCTTGCCGAGTCAGTTGAAACGGACCAGGTTGCTGAGGCATGGAGGGGAGTACTTATAAGAAACGAATTGTAGAATATCTTTTTTGTTGTCATCATGACGTCCTAATTTTCCTATTTAAATTGTTCAGATAGGGTCAAGTCCTATTCCGCAACATTTAGTGAGGAGTTTCCACTATTATTTAATGCCATGTACTCGCTTTTTGTTTTACTGATTTCCAGGCCTTTTCTTCTTCTCCTGCCTTATAGGCTTCCAACAGTTTCCCAATCATAATGGAAGCATCTTCTTCTTCATTTGCAATAATGACCTAGTCATCGGCAAATTGTAAATTGTATAGGCATTCGTTATCTATGATTATCCCCAATATATGTATAATATATGAAGGGTCATGAGTTCAGTACATGGTTGAGACTATGTACTGTGTTCTAGGACAACGGTTGTGAAGCCTTCCTTTAGGATTTGTCCGAAAACCACCAGGTTTTCCCCCTTTTAAGGTACCCACTTTATAGAGTCTGTTAGCCCCAGGAGGGTCTGCGAATCCCACAGGGCCTAACAGTGGCTGTTAATAGATTAAATAATTTTTCTGCCAGATCCGGACTTGAATCCAGTACCTTCATCATAACAACTATGATCTCAACAACATTCATAACTAAAGAAAATAGACGCAGTACTTTTCATTCAACAACAGTTGTGCAAGCTGATTTGACCGAAATGACCTTGTTGTGGTCCAACCATCTGTAGATAGAACTTATTTTCGAATATATAATTATTAAATGTATCTAATTATAATTACTTATTCAATTTACCTAAAACAGGATTTATATGTTTAGGAATGGTTTATAATTATAAATGCTTATTGCTATGAAAAGGAGACCGTCCTGGGGGTTCACCAGCCTCTAAAATACCTCTCTTTTTTATCTCTCACAAAATTTACCCATACAACTTTATAAGTTTTTCACATCATCATCATAATATAACATAAAAATACTTAAGTTGTATGGGTAAATTTTGTAAGAGGCAAAATTTAAATATGTCGTGGATCATTATAAAACATTTATAATACAGTGAAATTAACGTATTACTTACTATTCGGAAAAATATTAAATTTTTCATTATTTATATATGTATGTCTTGGAGACGCTAGATGCATTGTAAAGTTAGCTCGATACAATTCATAATAATATTTTCTGATGTTCCTAAAAATAGTAGCCGAAAAGTGAAATGGCGGCTGTTGATTTTTTCTATGTTGTCCCAGTTATTCAAATTAAATTTTTTTAAACTTTTTCCTGCCACCATTCAGTAATGCTATCCATTACTCAACTACAACTGGTGTGGAAAGTCCCACTTTCCCCCACTAGTGAGGGAGGACCACTTTCCCTCACTAGTGGGGGGAAAGTAACAGCCACCAAGATCGAATTTGACAATCAGCACTCTGTTATTTTAAATGTTAAATGGCGGTATTATATTATTCATTTTATATTCCTAAAATGTTAAAATAAATAATTTTAGAACTATTTTATATTTAATTCAAGATAGAATTAATTTATTTTGAAGCAATTTTATAGAAATATTTAATCTAACCTTAAATGTATTAGAAATTTGGAGATCTAGCATTAAAACAGTGATCATACCACAAACGAAATAAAAAATGGAAATAGATAGTGATGAATTCATAGAATTTACTCCTCCATTCATAAAAGAACAGGTTGAACAGGCAATAAAGCATCTTTTACCAAAAACATCTAAAGTCAGATATGAAGAGAAATATAAATATAAATCAAGATATAATAATATACGTTTATTTTATTTTTGTATGTGTTATCAGAATATTATTTTATAAATAATAATAAATAAATGATTCAATGAGTAAACCGTCCTTGAGTTATAATTTGCATGGTTAGTAATAGAAAATTGTAAGAGGTAGTGCTAGTACAGTTTTAACAAATCTAAAGTTTCACCTTTAATTTCTTAATTTTTAAATGGTTACAGGAAAAATGTAATATTTAACACGTGAGAAAAGTGCTTTTAAAACCCTCGTTTAAATTCACTCGGGTGTAATAAAGTGGCACTTTCCTCACTTGTCAAATAAATAACTATATTTTCAATATATAATTTAATTGGGAAGATTATTGATTTTTTATTTTCAAAAGTAATATGTGGAAGGAAGTTAAGTTGTATCCTGAAGATGGGTCGAGGTGGGTATGTTGGTTATGATTATGACGTGAAGCACGTGGTGAGGGAAATACTTCACACGGAGGAGCTTCACCAGATGGTGGCAACAAAGGTGGCCGAGATAGTGGGCCCGATGGTGGTGACGGGGCTGCCGAAGCCACAGAGAGAGGAGAAGAGGGCCCGTAGGCAGCAGGAGGCTGGGCCGTCGGTTGCCACCAGGGATCAGCGGCCGGCCGAGGAGAGGGGGAAAATGACAAAAGCCCCGAAGGAGCAGGAGAAGGTGGCGGCCGGGCCTTCCGGGGTGCCCCCGCCCAAGGGGAGAGAGGTCGCTCGAGGCAGGTACGACGGCCTCGAACTTGTCCCGGCCCCAATGCCGCAGAGGTGGACCAGTGCCACGGCAATGTGCCGTGGGAGGAATAAGGAGGCGGACTCCAGCGAGGAGGACGCTGCACCCTGGGAGGAGGTAAGGAAAAAGAAGAAGAAAAAGAAGAAGGAGAGGCCTACCTCCCAGGAACAAGGTAGGAAAAAGATGACCTTCGCTGGGGTCCTGGCCAGCGTTCCCGCGGGGCCGGGAAAACCAGAGGAGGCCTCCACCTATATTACCCTTAAGGGCAATGGAGCAGGATGGGAGGCCGGGAGGATCCTGGAGCAACTCCCGTCCCAGGAGGAGCTGAAGGAAGTAGGCGCCAGCGTCAGCGTCGTGAGAGTGACGAGGGCTGGCGCCGTCCTGGTCAAGACCGGAGGAGCTGACCAGGCGAAGCGGCTGTTGGCTTGGGACGCCCTTAAAAGCAGGGGCCTCGATGCTAAGATGGCTATGGCCAAGAGACCCCGCTTAGAAGTGAGAGGCGTCCCCAACCATTGGACGGTGGAGGCCCTGGAGAGGTACCTTTGGGGCAAGGTAACCGTCGAAAGACCGGAGGAGGAGTCGGTCAGGAGGGAGTTGTTGAGGCCCTGCTTCGCTGCTCCCGTGAGGGGCGGGCTGACCAAGAAGTGGATTGTGGAGGTCCACCACACGATGAGGCTCGCCCTGATGAACCTGACTGAGGCGGATCTGAGTGGGGGATGGTGGTGCCTAGCCATCAGGGACAACCTCGACCCCCTGCTCTGCCTAAAATGCTTGCAGTACGGCCACCCGGCGAAGGCATGCCAATCGGCCGGGATGGCGTGCAGGTGGTGCGGAGAGACCGGGCATAAAATTAAGGACTGCCCGGTAAAGAAGATAGGTCAGTCACCAACCTGCGGAAACTGCAAGGCGAAAGGCAGAGAGGGGAAAGATCTCCGACACTGCGTGGGCAGCAAGGAGTGCCCGCAGCACCTGGAGATGATGGCTGGGCAGGTGAAGAGAACCCGGTATGCGTAGGCTGCGGATTCTGCAGGTCAATATGGGCCGAAGGCGAGTGGTCGCGGACGAGCTGAGAGCTCTCGCAAGGAAAACCGACATCATGGCTATACAGGAGCCATGGTGTCGGGGAAATGTGGTCGCCGGATTCGGTGTCGCGTCGAGGATAGTCGCGATGGGCAGTGGTGAGAGGAGGCCCAGGGCGGCTATTGTGATAGTTAATCCCAACCTCGACGTAATGGAATTGAAGCAATTCACCACGGCTGATCAGGCGGCGTGTTGTGTCAGATGGGGGAGGATATCCTTCGCCCTTGTCTCGTCATACATGCCGCCAACGCAAAGGATAGAGGAAAGCGTTGCCGCCGTGGAGGCCATCACACAACGTTATAGAAGTGTGGTGGTCTGTTCCGACACCAATTCGTGGAGCACGGCCTGGGGTTCGGTTCGCACAGACGCTAGAGGAAGAGTGGTGGATGAGACCGTGGCGAGGTGTCAGCTCATAGTGGTTAATGAGCCCTCTGGTCCCACTTTTGTTGGAGCCAGGGGCCAGAGTTGGATCGACGTGACACTCGCCACGGCCACCATGGCGAGGCGCATAGCGGACTGGACCCTAAGGTCTGACACGAGCTCCGACCACCGGGTCATTGCCTTCAGTGTGGTAGAGGAGGAAGGCGAAGTCCTTCCAGTCGAGAAGGGCTACGTGACCCGAACGGCGAACTGGGGAGCTTTCTCCAGTGAACTGGAGGGAATATTGGTCGATAGAGAATGGGAAGAGATGGCGCCGATGGAAGTAGGAGAGTCAGTTATAGACCGCAGAGTTGCGGAGCTGACGGGCGCCATCACAGAAGCGGCCAATATGACCCTCCAGCGCCGCAGAGCGAGAGCGCGTCCGGTCCCATGGTGGACGCCAGCCCTGACGCTTCTCAAGAGGGAGTACTACAGGGCTAGGCGCAGGTACCAGGAGTGCAGGGACGAGGAGAGGAGACCTGCACTCCGAGATGAATCGAAACGGAGGTATAGGGCATACCGAAACGGAGTGCGTCACCGGAAAAAGGAATCCTGGGACGAGTTTATCGTCAAGGAGACTGAGAAGAATCCCTGGGGTATCCCGTACAGGGTGGCACTGGGCAAGGTGAAGCCGCTAACATTAATGGCGGCTCTCAGAGTGGGAGATGCCCAGGCAGTCACCCTGGAGGAGACGGTGAATATGTATGTAGACTATACATACCCCAGGGATGATCCGTCCCAGGATACAGAGGAAGATAGGATGGTGAGACGCACCACGGTGTGCCCTTCCGGTACCGAGTTTTGTCCGCCATGGGATATATGGGACCTTCGCCTCGCCGTGGAAAGGCAGAGGATCGGCAGAGCCCCAGGACTTGATGGGATTGACGCCGCGATCCTGAGGGAGAGCGCCCCCCTCATTGAGGATGGCCTACTGGCGATCTTCAATGAGTGTTTGGACCAGGGGTGGTTCCCGAGTAGGTGGAGGATCGCGGACTTGAGACTGCTCTACAAGGGAGGAGGTAAGGATAAAGAGGATCCTAAGGCGTACAGACCGATATGCCTCCTCCCGGTCCTCAGCAAGGTCCTGGAGAGCTTGATTGTCAATAGCCTGAAGCCGGTCCTCATCGAAGCAAGCCATCCACGGCAGTTCGGCTCGACCCGTGGCAGGGGAACCACAGACGCGCTGCTGAGAGTGCGCAGGGACGTTGAAGGGAAGGCGGAGAAGTATGTTATGCTTATGCTATTTGACATATCCTCCGCCTTCGATAGTGTATGGTGGCCCTGTGTACTCCAGCGGCTGCAGGAGTTTAACACCCCCAGCAACTTGTACTCCCTCATAAGTGGTTACCTCAGTGACAGGAGCGTTAGGATTAGAGGTAGCTACTACGAGGTCGAGAGAAGGATTGAGAGAGGATGCCCACAGGGGTCGGTCCTCGGACCGACCCTGTGGAAGCTCGTTTTCGACCCGTTGCTGGGGGAGTTAGAACAGTAAGGGTTCCTTGCCACGGCCTACGTCGACGACCTGGCAGTCATCGTGGCGGAGAACAGCAGAGCCAGAGTGAAGACACAAGCGGAGAGGTGCGCCGGTCTCGTAGCGGAATGGTGCGTGGGGAAAAAGTTGAGTATGGCCGCAGCCAAGACCCAGGCCATACTCCTGAGAGGCTCCACCGACAGGGCTCACCCTGTCATACTAGATGTTCAGGGAGAAAGGGTGAGGCTGGGTGAGGAGGTGAGGTACCTGGGTGTGAAGTTCAGAAGGAACTTCGACGCCACCCCTCACCTGGTGTACCTGAAGGATAGGGTGACCCTGTCACTCAATGGCCTATCAAGAATAGGGGGTGCATTTTGGGGCCTCAGGTACCCGGCAACGATGACCATTTATAAAGGCGTGGTCCTGGGTATCCTGAGGTATGCATCCCCAATGTGGAGCCGAAACCTCACGCAGCTACAGAGGAGGAGATTGGCCACCATCCAGAGACTGGCTCTGCTGCGAGTCACGAAGGCGTACCGAACGGTGTCGCACGAGGCGGTGCAGGTGCTGGCGGGAGCGATGCCCCTGGACCTCGTCCTTAAGGAGGACGCGGTGGTCTACGAGGTGAAGAGACAGGGGCTAGCGGCGCTCCCAGAGGGACTCCGAGAAAGGATCGGCGAGACCCCCAACAGATGGAGGAGGATTGTTAGGGAGGACTCGATCGAGGGGTGGAACGGACGGTGGGTGGGAAGCCAGAAAGGCTCCACCTTGAGGAAGTTCTTCCCCACCGTCCAGTCGAGAATGACCGCGACATGGGTCCTCCCGGACTACTGGGTCTCGCAGATGTTGACAGGACATGGCGGGTTCCGGGGAAAGCTCAGCGAGCATAAGAGAGAAATCGACCCCCGGTGCCTTGCCTGTGGAGTCCCTGAGACAGCGGAGCACGTTATTGTTTCCTGCACCGCGATGGAAGGACACCGTGCCAGGTTGTCGCGGAAAACCGGGATTTTCGCCCTCGCCGAGGAGGACTTCCCCCGTTTGATGGAGGAAGGTAATTACCCCTTCTTCAAGGAGTTTGTCTACGGGTGGAAGGAAGTGGTCAAGCCTGCGCATTTCACCATTAGCAGGGTCCGGCCCCTCGGCGAGCCGCCAGACGAGGAGCCACCAGATGAGGAGCCAGACGGGGAACCACCCCCGGAAGAGAGAGATGGAGCTGAGGACCGGACGGATGCGGACCAGGAGGGCTGGACGGCATCCGGACGGATGGAGACCGGCCAGGAGGCCTAAAGGTGCTGCCCCAACAGTAAGGTGCACATCCGTGCACCGGGCAGCACCACAGATTAACAAAAAAAAAAAAATGTACCCAAAAAATTAAATGGTACCCCCCCATCTAATGTAGTAAAAGTTTGATGAAATAAAGATTAAAAAAAAAAAGTTGATTTATTGGCAGTGGCGGGCGTGCGTAAACCCAACGCATCAACCCGTCACTGCCGAGAACCCCGTATGCCAGCAATGGCAGGAAGGGGGCCCTAAAAAAAAAAAAAAAAAAAAAAAAAAAAAAAAAAAAAAAAAAAAAAAAAAAAAAAAAAAAAAAAAGGTTATGATTATGACACTCCTCGGAATTGATACGGTGCCGGTTCGAATCCAGCGGGGGAGAGTTAAAATTAATTTCCTCCTAGCCCGACCAAATTGGGGTAAAATCCTAGCGGTTATTTATTTTATCTATTATTTAATATTTTTTATTGGAGATTATTTATTTCTATTTTTCCATTAGTTTTTTATGTTGTAGTCTTTAAGGTTGTTCTAGGAGATTAGGTTTTCTTGATATTCTAGAATACTGAGGGAATACAATTTTGAGTTGGCCAGAGTTTACCTCTCTACTCTGTCCAACATCATCTAGTATTAACGTAAGTATGTTGTTGGGCAAATCGCCTTCTATAACAACCATTGGGATCTAAACAGTATGAGCCTGCTATGTACTAGAGGTTGACAAAGTAGTTCCTTTCACTGAATCGCTCCTTTTGAGATAGTTCATTCTAAAGAACTAGTTCAAATGAACTACACAATTCATTTTTTTAAAAGAACTAGAAATGTACTAAACTAAGAGAGGAATTGAAATATGGAAAAGGGGGGAGAAACTGAGAGCTCAAATGAACAAGAAAGGTTCTAGAAAAAATATGCACCACTTCTAACTTATTTCTAGAAACAGCTCGCCGTTTAAGGCTACTTCAACATTTACTAGACAAACCCTCTAAGCTCCCAATTAATTACAAGAGACTCATATACATGACAATCTTTAGACCTGGACTTACGGAGTAGAGCTTTGGGGCTCCACTAAGCAATCGAATTCCTCTCGTATTCAATCCTTAAAATCCAAAATCCTTCGGAAAATCCTCAATGCTCCTTACTTTGTTACGAACAAAGTAATCCATAATGACCTTAACGTCCCGTTTATTGCTGATTTGGCCCGAGTTAGTTATCAATCTTTTCATGACAAACTTCATTTCCACTCAAACCCACTAGTTTCAAACCTCGCAACCTCTTCAATTCCTGATAATCCTCCGAGGCGTCTGAAAAGAAGATGACATCGTGACCTTCTAAGCTGAACTTTTTATTTGAGTACTACCACTGGGTAGTTTCTCTACTTGTCTTTTCATGTTAATGTATTCACTCATTATATTTACTTGAGGGATTTTGTATACAGTTGTAAATTTCAATAAATATTTTTTTTTTTTTAACATATTTCTATATTTATGTTATATTATTTACATTTTGTAATGTTTATGATATATTTACGTTGATTACGTTTACTTTCTATATCTTATTATACACTAGTTTTACATTATTTACACTTAATTACATTGTTTTACATTAATTACACATTTCTTATAGTTTATTTGATTTTAAACGGTTTCTTTTTTTCAGTCATAACCTGCCCAGCTTTGGAAAAGCTGTTGTGTAATTTAAACAAGCAAATAAATTGAATTTTCACTTGATCCAAACTATTACAGATCATACTACGTCATATTACAGACGTTATATGACGTAACGACGAACTCGATCACTTAGTTCAGTAGTTCGTCTTTCGATCGTAGGTCAGGCGCCGACGGTTACCTGTCCGAGTGTGGTAGCCGGTTTGTTGTGTGAACTAAAAAGAACTATAACCATAACAGAGAGTACTCTTTATAGTTCATTTTCCGGATCTAGTTCAATGAACTAGTTCGTTCACGTACTTCTCATCTCTACTATGTACTGAACCTCAACAGCTTTTTATTTAATTTATCCACAGCAAGAGGCATTTTATCATTCTTCTACTTATTATTGTAGTTATTACATTTTGCATTGTACTTATTTGTTACCATGTGATATAATATAGTAAATACAGTATAGATTTATTTTCTTCCAGATGACCCTGGGAGAATGGCAGATACGAGAGCTGTGCCTGACAGGGAGGGAGATACTCCTTAGACAGCCCATGTTCCTGGAGCTGTCGTCGCCCGTCAACATCGTAGGGGATATCCACGGCCAGTTCTCCGACCTCCTCAGGCACCTCGACAAGCTAGGGTATCCGCCGCTAGCCAACTACCTCTTCCTAGGCGACTACGTTGACAGGTTAGATTATATTAAATTATTAAAATTAATTAAATAATATTTTGTATTTAATGAGCATATATTAGTCCGCTCTTTTTTGATTATATTTACTATCACTGTAATTGAACGAACATTGTTTACTATGGTATCAAATTTGAAACAACACGCGTTTTCTGTGTATTTTTTTTTTCATTGGTTAAAACTCTGCAGCCCAAGATGCTAAAATACATTACCACCGCGTATCGGTAATGTTGTTCTAAAGAACGGACCATTCGCCGTTAATTTGAGTAGTTTTTGCAGCCAAAAAATTATTGGTTTCTGTGTCAATGACAAGAATAATTCATTTTTCCTTTCTACCCAGAATTAAATCCATCACATCCACATCGTACTGGAGGAATATTGACATGCTGCAACAAGGAATCAAAAATAAAAAAACAACCTGCATTGATTAATCAGAAGAGACCTATACTCTTACACGAAAACGTATATGTTCCACCTCATTTTTCACGACAGACAGTGAGGAAACTAAACGAGCTGGATTAAGTCCTCCCACACCCCATCTCATTCGTCAGACTTATCTCCAATAGATTTCTATCTGTTCAGAAATTAGGACAACTTCCTTGGGGTAAAATTTCTGAAAATGATTCGCAAATCAAAAACACATTTTCAGACTTTATTTCGGGATTGAAAATTTGATTAAAAAAGTTGAGAAAAATGTATAGTAAATGATGGTAAATATTTGTATTAAAAATGTTTTGATTTCACAAAATTGTTTTACTTAATAACCTTTCCTTTGAAAACGGACATTTTATATTAAATAAATAAATAATAAATAAATGAAATGCTTAACGAACCCGAAGGCTCGATGCCGATACCACCAATCTATGTTTACAAACCTCCGTCCACGGAGCACCACCCAAACACAAACCCACTAGATCATTCCTAACGCAATCCTCCCACCTACGCCTCGATCTACACCTCAGACGCTTACCAGTCGGTACAGCGCCTATTAACATCTTGGGAATTCGTTTGTTACTAAGCCCGGCAACTTTACATGCCCATCTAAATCTTCGCGACGCTATCACCTGAATAATATTTACCGGATGCATGCTTCACAATTCCGCGTTATGTAACCTCCTATATTCCCCAGTGGTCTCATCGTTTTTTGGACCCAATATTCTACGTAACAGCTTATTTTCGAATGCCTGAAGACGTTGTTTATCCTTCAGCGTTAGTGGCCAAGTTTCACATCAAAAGAGAAGAGATGGAACGATAATTGTTTTATAAATTCTGATTTTTAGATTTCTGGACAAAAGACGGGAGCTTAGTAATTTCGAGACCGAATAGTAACAAGCATTTCCCGCCTTTAGTCGCGCCTTTAAGTACTTAAACAGCTCCACATGTTCGAACTCATTTTATATTGAACGACCTAATAAGTTACAACCACGGGAAGGGTCGTTCCTGATAGCATCATTATCCTACTTTGGATATTATATCATTTTCGATTGCATAACTTAAATTTATTATAAATATACACACATAGCTTAAGTATTCTATATTTAAACATTTATGTTCTTTACACATTTAGAAGTGTTTTTTAATCTATTTAGTTTATCAATTAACCTGTCGAGATATTTTAAGTATTGAGTTATTAAGAAATACTCTACGACTGTTATAAGTCAGAAATTGGATATAATCGATTGCTATTATACAATTAGTATCGTGAACAAACGCTTAAAATAACCCAATGCACTTTTTGATCTTTAAATAAACTGAAATGTATATTTAATCCTACACGAATTTGTTTATATCACCCTTTGGTTATATATACCAAGAAAAATAAAACAAACCTTTAGGTTTCTCAGGCGAACCCAAGAAAAGCAAACACATTGTTTCATTGACCTCGTTGCAAGATTCCTCTGTATTTTCAATAATTAGTCACGAACTACTGGCTTTGATATAAGCTAGATTTCACTGGGCCTACCTATTCTTAAATAAAATATTTCAAAATAATAATTTAATTTTTTCTGCATATTACAATTGAATAATAATTATTTAAAAAAAGAAGAAATTAAGTGAAAACTTTTACAGTGCACACAATCAGTTGGTTGCTCATATTATCTCGGAGATCATCTTAAGTCCCACATTACAAATGGAAATTAAATAAAATGAAAGATGGGATTAATTTAATTAAAGTTATTTTCTAATTAATTTTAACTCTGCTCGCGTTTCAGGCTACTTCAACATTTACTAGACAAACGCTCTAAGCTACCAATTAATTACAGGAGACTCATATACATGACAATCATTAGACCCATTAGACAATCTGGACTTCTGGAGTAGAGCTTTGGGGCTCCACTAAGCCATCGAATTCTTCTGGTATTCAATCTTTACAATCCAAAATCCTTCGGAAAATCCTCAATGCTCCTTCCTTAGTTTGTTACTAACAAAGTAATCCATAATGATCTTACTGTCCCGTTTGTTGCTGATTTGGCCCGAATCCGATATCAATTTTTTCCTGACAAACTTCATTTCCACTCAAACCCACTAGTTTCAAACCTAGTAACCTTTTCAATCCCTGATAATCCTCCGAGGCGACTGAAAAGAAGATGGCCTCGTGACCTTCTACGTGAACTTTGAATTTGAGTATTACCACTAGGTAGTTTCTCTACTTGTCTTTTTTCATGCCAATATATGCAATTCTACCTATTTACTTGTTGTATTAGTATAATGCAGTTGTAAATTTTATTGAATAATAATAAAAAAACAATTTAACTCTATTAGAACTTTCTACAAAATACAGGCACTTACTTAAAAACGTGAAAGTGTTTTCAGTCACAAGAAATGTACATAATTTTTTTATATACTTCTTATGGATTTCAATACGTAACGTACATTAGGGAAAAAAATATTGTTTATAGATATATCACTCCTTTATTAATACTTCTGTGGCAATACGACTATCGAGTCCAATTGAATATTAACCGCGTAATTATGTTTAATATTTATTTTTTCTTTCATTAAAATTTATTCTGATTATATTCTGCATTTATAATTACTATGTCCCTTTTTCCTGTTCCTGGCTCATGAAGTCAGTTACAAGTATATTTATTAAAACTAATGAGCAATGGTTTTGCTAACTTTGGCAAATATAAACTACAAAAAATTATATTGTGCTGTGGGCATAGATATAGGTGCTATTTAAGTTGATTATTCGATGAATTCAGCCTTCGAACTTGCTAAATTTAAATTCAGCCGCAGATGGTTTACTGGAAGTGTTTACAGAGACGAATGGAAACTAGACTGGGCACTGGACCAAAATTGGATGGGACTGCTGACTGTGTAGACTCTAGGACGCCTAGGGCTTCAATAGCGGGTTTTTATTTTATTAATAAAAGTTTGTAATGAACTTTTAGGTTATGTGTATTTTATGTTGGTTGGGAATAATATTATAATAAAATGGTATTATTATCTCACATATATTTTTTTTCTCGCATTTGCGGGTTCAAAACAGAGATGGGGGACAAGTCCAACCATCTGCAGTTATTATTTTTTGATTTTTATATTTTTCATCTCTAAACATTCAGAAATTTTCTGACGATCCTGGTTGTGTCTAGGAGAACTGCCTGTTGAGCCTCCTTTAAAACCTCGACCGGAATTCCCAGTTTCTCAATGCCCTCCACCGTGGATTTAGGAACCAAACCATTCGTGGAGATTATAATAGGTGTTACCACCATGCTTTCCATTTATTATTAATTAATTAATTATTATTGTTATTATTATTAGTCATAAAACAATCAAAGTGGGAGACCATTTAGTAAAGATGGTTCAAGTTTGGAACTTCTTGTTGTTATTTCCCCACCAGGTTTTCTTTGAGAGAATCAGCTTTTTTTTCTTCGCTCCATCTTGTTGCGATTCTCGGCGTTTTTGTCTCTGACTTAACCTCCCATTTTTCAAGTTTAAATTTAAAATTGTTTCTTGTTATCTTATCTTCATTAGTAATTTTAGCTAATTCCAAGTGTTTCTTAATATTTTGGATCCATTCCCTTCTATTAACAAAGAATGCTGCGCATTTTACTATTCGTTTTGTAAGTCTGTGATCGGGAATCCTCATTATGTGGCCATAGAATGTAAGACGTCTTTCCCTCATATCTATCTCTATGTTAGAATATTCTTCAATTTTTCGATGTTTTCTGTAATCTATATCCTTCTTCGGTTTATCTTAGACCCATAATTTTCCTAATTATTTTCCTCTTTCTTTAGATTTTCCTTATCTGATTTTCTGCTAAGTTTCAAGGTGTTCTATGGCATATAATATTGTTGGTTTATTTATTATAATGTTTAATTTTTGGTATATAATGAAATATACTTCTATTTTATAATCTCAAAACTTATTTTAATTATATCTCAGTACATATGTGGCTAAGTCGAATTTTGTCCAGAATGAGTTAGTTGTATTTAGGGAAGCGGAAATTTTTAAATTTTTAGCTTTAAATGGAATTGTAATATAAGCAACTTCATTTAAAGACAATTTCTAACTTAATTAACAACGAAAATAACCCGATTCTACTTCCTTGTGTACAAGAAACTCATTTAGAAGAAAATTCGACTTAACCGCTTACTCACCATGGCTGTAGATTAAAATATTTATTCCATTTGAATAAAAATTGAAATAGAACATGGAATGAACAAAACAAAATTGACTGGGAAAGATTTATTCCTAATCATTAAAATGTCAGTAGGCGCGGGCAGCTCAGTTTGTTACACTGAAGATTCCGGGATCAAATTTAGCTGTGTCGGATGAATTATTTAATCTGTTAATTTAAACAGCCACGGATCGACCCGATGGGACTTGCAGACCCTCCTAGGGCTTACCCAGCCTCTTTAAAGTGGGTACCATCAATTTTGGAAAGTATCTGAAGGTTGAACGTGATCTCGGACATATAACCTCTACTTACAAATATACCGCAGTGTAGTCTCATATACTGCATTCACTACCCTCATGATCATCGGTTGTATTGATACAGATTTTTTTTTAATGTTAAAGAAATAACAGCCGTTTAGAAAACAACAACGAAAAAAATGTTTAAAACAAAGGAAGTAAGGGTTATCTTTTCTGATAACTTGGATAATATTCCTTCTCTCCCTCGCCCTTTAGCTTTAACGGCTGCTTTTATGGGCTATATAAAAGCATAAACGTTTGAGGCCGATCCACCCAGATCGACCCTCCATACCCTCGAACGACGTATTCTGAGCGAGATCGAAGTAACACCGCAATAAGTCATGCAAAACTTGCAGGAATGACTTCAAGATTGCATTAATTTTAATGGCCATTATTTGGGCTTGTTCACTATCAAAAAAACTGAATTAGACAATGGTGTTTACTTAGGAAATTTAACGAAAAATTCCTCAGAACTGAAAATTTTCTTTCGTGCAATGCGTGTTATAAGGGACAAATTTAATTTCTAGTCTGTCAGTAGCCAAATCCATGTTACAAAAAAAGAACCGACTAAAATTATTTTATTTTATTAGTTATTGATTGTATTATTTTTTAAATATTTTTATTTTAAAAGAAAAGATATGTCCAGGACCAGGACTCGAGCCCGGGTCGCCCAGGCTCCTAGTCTGCAGCTCTTCCAATTGAGCTATCATGGTTCGCCTCCTGGACATATCTTTTCTTTTCAAATAAAAATATTTAAAAATTAATACAATCAATAGCAAATAAAATAAAATAAATTATAATAATATGTATGACGTAAGTCAACAAGATCCAAATTAAAAATAATGTTCAAAGAACATTCTCCCCTTCGTATACATCGCAAATTGCGAGAACGCGAGGACATGGGATCAGTGAAAAGAAAGAATATGCCTATGACCGGGAGGCGAACCAGGATAGCTCAATTGGCACAGCTCCAGGCTAGTAACCTTGGCGACCCGGGTTCGAGTCCCGGTCCTGGACATATCTTTTCTTTTCAAATAAAAATATTTAAAATTATTTTAATATATCATGCTTGTTACTATAGTACTTTCTATCAACCGTTACTAAAGTTACTAGATCCCTTAAGTACCTTACTATGAAGTAACGATCGCTGGTCGCGTGTTTAAAGGCAGTACGGGGTCCCCGGTCACCATTCCAGTCTAAGCAGACCTACCCTTACAAGGATGTTAGTGTCTGTCCCTGCATTTTATTAAATTTTATAAAAGCATTAAAATCCCGTTTATCCGAACCGAAAGATCGCCGGATAAGAGAGATGTCTGTATATACATTTTTACAAAATCAGTATGTACAAAAAACAACTATGTGTGTCAAACAAATATTATGTATGATTTATTATCTGCTAGATTTCTTTTCATTTTTATTATTTCTGTTTATATGAACTGTTATTCTTCCTTGGTACTGCAATGTTTTATATAGTTCTTTTTCTTTTTTCTAAACCGTGAAGATGGCCTAAATCTTAGGCCTAAACATAGGCACGATGAAATAAGTGTTGTGTAATCATTGACCGCGCCCCCTCACCACTTTACTCCACTCTCATGATAATGATTAATTGTAAATCTCGTTGATTGTCCGTTTTCAAACCGAGAGAGTGAATGTTATACATCAATCAATCAGTAAGTACTGAATAACGATCGTATTTAACCAAAGCTGTAAAAATCATTTAATTATTTTCTTATAAATAAGAATAGAAGAACTGTGTGAAGGAATATCATACATTAGTTACTTGACAACGACTTGAAGTAAATTGTTTATAAATTGGGTTCCGTATTTTCAGCAATTTAAACTTCCTTGAACTCCCCTCTTCTTTTACAAGTATATTCTAGGTCTAAGATTTAGAGGAGAGAGAGAGAGAGAGAGAGAGAGAGAGAGAGAAAGAGAGAGAGAGAGAGAGAGAGAGAGAGAGAGAGAGAGAGAGATTAGAGATTAGAGAGTAGGATGATGTGAGATGTTATGGTTAGCTTACGGTATGTAAGGAATTAGTCGCTTAGTTGAATCCATTGTCAATAAGTCACCTATTTAGCTCATATAAGTAAATCTCTTGTATATCCATATTATATCTGTTCAATTCCACAATTAGGCCGGGGGCACATTGAGACGCAGTCCAACGCAGGGCAACGTAGCAAAAGGTTTTGTGATACATAGGTTTGAACAAGCGTTAGTTGAAAGGCAGGCCAGGGCCGAACAGTTCAGTCCATGTGTGAGCCTGCTTCACCCAGTGTTTGTGACACAGATTACTTCGAATTTCTCAACCAGTTTTTGTTAAAATGTATTATATTTCATATAATTTTGTTTCAATATTATTGGCAAATAATGTAATAATGTCATCATATTATTCATAATATCACTATGGAAGAAAAAATAATCGAAGCCGTTCGTCCACATAAAATATTATATTTTCCATGTACATTTATTTCGTTTTGATAGTGAATACAAAAGTAAAAGTTCATCCATTTGTTCCCCTGAATCAGACTCGGAACTTAGGTCAAGTTCGTTTAGTTCGTCCATTTGTAGGTTCGACGGCCGATTATATACAAAGATGACAAGAAACTGCGTTTCAATGTGCGGTCATATGAGTTGCGCAGCTTTTTAACTGCTCTAATCTGCCCTGCCTAACTGACACTACCCAGCGTTGAACTGCGTCTAAATGTGTAAAGAAAACTGCGTCGCTAATGTATAAAAGCTTTTCTTAATTATTTATTTGCCCTATTAACAACACAGCCTACTTGATATAACATCTATTATAAATAAAAGACATATGTCAGGCTATAGTTTCAATCTACAGTTATAAATTGTTGAAATAATAGTGTGTATCGAATAAACTACAACTAATCTCCTGAAAGATGAATGTTTCGTTAGAAATTATTTAAGACTTGTAAATAAATCTTTTGTTTTTTCAGAGAAACCCAATTCAGTCTTTATTTCCTTATCCAAGGGCATTAGAGTATTATAAATATATATCTTTCTTACGTGTCGTTCACCGTCCTTTTAATAAACCAAATTTCAATGGGTTTTTTTTACTTTTGAAACCTTTAAAAAATATATTTTCCCTTTTATTATTCCGAAGCAGTCGACAGAACACACCTCAGTCGAGATTTCTAGCGGACAGAAACCTAACCCTATTGCAAATGACAAACAGCTGGGACGGAAGAGAAGGGAAGTGCCTTTTCAACCTGTTTGTTAAGGGCAAACAATGTTATTTGATGTCTTACTAACTAAATGGAGCTTTCCCGTGAAAAAATATATTTTTCCCAGAATAAAAACAGAAATATTACAGGAAAATATTTCATTTCATTTTTACGTTTACATACTCTGTAAGGTTATACATATTGAGTTTCAGTAAACAACTAAGCTATTTACTTTTCGCAAATTATGTTTTTAAAAAACTAGTATTTTACTAACGGCCAATTGCTACTGATTGTCAGTTGTTTTTACTAGACAGAAATACAAACAAACATAAGGAAGAATATATTTATTTTATTTTTTCATTAATTGTTATAATTTTTAAATATATTTATTTAATTTATTTGAAAATAATGGTAAAGCATGACGGAAACAAGGGAGACCGGGGTTCGAATCCCGGCCCTGGACATATCTTTTCAAATAAATAGATATAATGTAAATAATTATAATAAGTACGATTAGTATAATAATTAGCTTGCATCTTGTCTATCTAGCCTTGATCAAGACCTGACTTTAATCGGTCAGTTGAGAAACACCTCATATCCAAAATAATAAACTTTCGGGAAATCAAGCTCAGCTGGTCCTTAATTTAACATCATATATTTTGTTTATATGTTTCTACATGGGTTCGGTAACCTAATTCAACCAAACTATAATGTTATTAGTTTGATATTTAAAAAAATTATAAACGTTGTTGGAGATGTGTTGTTTCTCAAATAACTGACTAAACGATATGTTATCAGTTATGAAATAACAGGTAAAAAAATTCAAATTATTAATAAAAATCAGATTTTTATTTTTCGAATAATATATACACATTCTCAAAACATGCGTATTGGATTTGTCTAGCCTTCGCCACGATTTAATATGTCTAACTCAATTTTGACCAAAAATACATGAGGTGTTTCTCAAATGACTGATTGTGAGTTGAAAAATTGCTTTAAAAAAAAAAAAAAATATATATATATGTATATTATATTAAATAAATATTATATATATATTATATTATTATATAAATATTTCAACCCTATTAATACATTCACTGACTTCGACACGAACCATTTTCTTCCTCAATTACATTTTATGAATAACTAGCTGACCTGACTGAACTAGTAGATAATTAATAAATAATAAATAAATTCTTAACTGATTAAATATAAAAATTCGTTTAATGAATGAGGTATATAACGGTTGATTTTTAATTATGGATAGTTATATTGTTTTAAATTATAATAATATCACTAAAATCGGTCCAGTAGTTTCGGAGATTAGCCGCAGCAAACATCGTGAAGGAGATTTTTATATATACAGATAGGCAAGATTCCGGTTATTTGTTATATGATAGGGACTGAACTCAGAATCTATTACACCTACAGAGCTGATGTTGGGCTCGATTGTAGCAAAGTTAATCTACTTTAAAAAAGGTTACTTAGGTTTTTTTCCAAAAAGGAGATACAGGCCAAAAACTGAAATAACTGCGAAAATGTCGAGGTTTTTCGGGCACCAAAATTTTTCCCATCCGTTTTTTTCTGATCCGAATTCGGATTTATACTACTCAGACATGCCCTTACAACATATCAAAAATGCAGCAGGTTAAAAAAATATATAATTTTGCAAAAAAACTGTCACTGACTTATTGAAGAGTCGAATCTAGGTAACTGAGTTAGTTATGAGCTGGGAAATATATGCAACAATTCTATAATGAGCACTTTCGATAGTGAAAGTAAAGGGCCAACGGCCTCTCAACATATCCGATCAGGGCCAGACCAAACATGTTTTACTTTGGACTGCTTTGGTTTACCAAACTTGTTTTCGATATACAAAGCGGCTATTACAAAACTTATCAACAATCCCTGTTCGAAACAACTGCCTTTATTGTTTACTCTGGACCGAGATAGATTAGTAATTGATTGAAGGAATATTTGATTGCGAATTTGCTATTGGCAATACTTTTGTTAATATTGAGTGGCAATTAATTTGTCATTCCGAGTTATTGGTTTGTTATGTAATTTGTTCTTTTATGGCATTTAATTGCATGCTCTTTCTTTTTAATAGTTTATTTTTCGTGAAAAATATGAGATTATCAATATTATTGCGTTAATTTAAACCATTAATCAGTTATCAAAAATTTCATATTCCTGCATTTTTTTAAATTTAATGTTTTTTATTAAATTTTGTAAATATTGGCGTTTTATGTAAAAATGTGGTTCATTATGTCGCATGTTATGGTTGTAGAAAAAACAATATGTGTCAATGAACCAAGGTAAAAATAATACAGGTTGACTGCCAAGAATGTGGTCTGGCTAAGTCAGTTGGTATTTAGGAATTTTATTTATTTAATTTGTGATCTACATGAGTACAAAACAGAAAACATGATAAAAGCAAAATATATAGTTTTTGTTTTTTAATAATGATAAGTATCATATGTAAGTATTTAAATTCATGAATACTCACATCGATTAGGTTATTACATCGATTAAGAAAAAAAACCGAATGTCATTACAATATACATTTTGTTATATTTAAGAATGTAATATTGAATAAATATACGTATAAATGTATTAGTCCGTCGTAAACCAATGACGTCCTGTCCTCCTACTATTCCACTGTTCCTCGTAGAACAGGTCCGGTACTTAGGACTACACGCTGACAAAAGATTAACTTGGAATCCCCATACTAGACTGAAACGTCAAGAAACAGCTCGCCGTTTCAGGCTACTTCAACATTTACTAGACAAACGCTCTAAGCTCCCAATTAATTACCAAAGACTCATATACATGAGAATTATTAAACCTATTTGGACTTACGGAATAGAGCTTTGGGGCTCCACTAAGCCATCGAATTCCTCTCGTATCCAATCCTTACAATCCAAAATCCTTCATGCTCCTCCTCAATGCTCCTTACTTTTATAATTAATCCTTACTTTAAGTAATTAATAATGACCTCAATGTCTCGTTTGTCGCTTATTTGGCCCGAATCCGATATCAATCTTTTCACGACAACCTTCATTTCCACTCAAACCCACTAGTTTCAAACCTCGCAACCTCTTCAATTCCTGATAATCCTCCGAGGCGTTTGAAAAGAAGTTGGCCTCGTGACCTTAGTTGAACTTTTTATTTGAGTACTACCACTGGGTATACATAAGTGTTTTTTGTATCTTGTGTATATTTTGATTCATTAATTGTGAAAAAGTATCGAAAAAACGTATTTTTTTCATCAACTTTGATGATTTCTTTTTGTTTACTATATTTGGCCTGGAAACTGATCAAGATATCATTCAGTCATTCTTGTTTTGATACCACATGGGGTATATATGTATAGATATTCTTCTTTTTTTTAATTTGGATGGGATTGGACATGACACCCTTTATATCAAAATAAACTTCATAGTCAAGTTGGCAGGCTTTCAGTTTTCTGGCTTGAAGAACATAAGTTGTGGTAGAATGTGTGCTAGGCATTGCGGTTGGCTCAGTAATTCACTAGGCAAAACGAAAGGACTCCCAGTATCTTCTCGGCTTACTTTCACCATCAACTTCCTTTCAAATCTTCAAACTAACTTTCTTTTATCAATATTGTACAAAAGAGAACCTGATTGAGCAAAATTATAATAAAAAATAACCGATTTATTGTCAAATAAATTTAGGTCAAGCCTAAAATTGATTTAAATCTATGAAGAAAATTAATTTGAGATTTATCTCATGAATCATAGCGGAAATATTTATTTATATTGTACCTTTATGCTTATAACCATGTCATACATTGTGTCATGTATTAAAAACCACCTTATATATTTGTTTTTTTTTACGAGGGCAAGTGGAAATCTTCAAAAGACGCGGATAGGTCCGTAACTATCCGTGTGTAGGATTTTTACCGACTAAAACCACCTTCCTACACCTGTTTTCCACACTCCACGGAACCGCCGTTCGCCATTACTTCGTGGAGGAGAATGGCTGTGTGCCGCCTCATGGCCACTTCCGACTTGTAGCTTCTTGGTCTAGATTCTTCTTCTTCAAGAAGGCACCAGTCTTTACTGGTTCTCTCTCCTCGTCCTTTCCTCCTCTCTCAGTCTTTTGAGGACCCCTATAGCGAATTTTTTCACCGCTGCCCACTGTTCATCCGACTTAAGCATACAACTCACTAAATTTTCAGGAGTCACCTTTCCACAAGCCAGCTCCAATTCCCTTCTCTCGTCTTTGAAGCGGGTACATAAAAAAAATACATGCTCTGCTGTTTCCTCTACCGCCAATACGTTGGGTATTCAGCACTGTCGTCAAGTTTGAATCTGTACTGGTAGGCTCTACAGCACCCATGTCCAGACAATAGTTGTGTTAGATGAAAATCCACCACACCATGTCTACGGTCATACAATGAACCTATGTCAGACACCAACCTGTAGGTCCACCTTCCAGTATTAGCCATATTCCAACGTGGTTGCCAACGGACGATGGTTTTTTTCCTCTCTTCATCTCTTGATCCTCGAGAACTACGATTGTACCTTTTATTGACCAACATTTCGACCGGAGGAAATTACACAGACAGATTCGTAGGAAACAGTCCAAAAAGCACTAACTTATACGTGTGTGAGTGTGTAGAAATATCCCTGCTCAAGGATGACTCCGAAAATCGTGAAGCGTTCCAAAAAAAACAACGTAAAAAATAAACTTCTGATGTTGCTTAGGTGGAAAACGAGGAAGAAACATTATAATATATATATATATATATATATATCCAAAATTTATAGAAAAATATTCATACTCACCAACTAAGAAAGGAAATTATTATAACTCTTATCTTGTTTTATCAACTAGTAAGTTTCAAAAATGTATTTTTCTTAAATTCATTTTTTTTAATTTATTTTTTGGTAATGGCCTACTAAGGACCACGTTTTTTCTAATGTCTTTTCTTCTTCTCGATACTCGCCCCGAACTCCCTCATTCGTCGCCGGTGCTGCTCCCATCTTTCTTCCGTCCATTTCTTTCTTGCCTTCAGATTTGGTTTTCATTGATAACCCACAAGAGTATTCAGTTTCATCCTGAGCCGGATAGATTCTAGAACATCAATTTTTTTTTTTTTTCACTAAAGTTTCAGCAGGAGTTCTATTATTCTCTGGTACAGAAGAAAACCCCACACTGCATTAGTGGTGGAGAGAATGGACTAAGACGATGATTTTTAAAATAAAAAAACTTTCAAGCTTTTAAATATTATCTAATTGTTTTAAGATAATGTCAATAGGAATGTTTTCCTTTACCAATACCCAAATTTTTATCTTTTACCTTTTTCATGGAAGTTTTAAATGCCTCTATTGTAAGGATTTTTGAAGTAGCGATTTGTGCATTTGATCATTAGAGAAGCATGAAGTATGTAATGCCGTCTTAAACTTCCTTCAAGATATTTTTATAGACATTTTAATGCTTTAATTATACCAATTACATTGCTACAGTTAAAAAAAAAATGGCTTAAGATTGATCAATATGAAATGCCAGTGTACACATTCAAATACCAGCGTGAACATGTATTAACTTCAATTGCTCAACGATCTAGAAGGGGACTTGCCCTGAGAAAACATCAGGATAAAAAAAAAAAAGAGATCAAACGGAGTATGCAATAACGAACGGTAGGAATGTTGTCTCTTGCAGCTTTTTGCCTTTTTTGATAAGCTTTGACCAATCTATAATTTATTTTTTTAGGAACCAGTAAATCGTAAGAACCGGATTGGTGGAAGTTTTGGCATGAATATTTTCGAATGCATAAGAAATATTTCTCCCTTGATTGCTCCATATTGGTTTATACACCTGATAGGAATTATATATAATTAACATTAAAAAATATCTTGGAATATTCCCATTACATTAATGGCCCATTAAAAGCCTTCTCGTAAAGTTTTTTTTTAGTTTTACATTATCAAGACAATGATAAGATTCCATGATTTTTTGCAAGCAATGATATCATATTGATATAATTATTATGTTATGTATTGTTCATAAAGCATCCACATGTACGGATCAATTATAACGCTTTTAAGTTGTAATTATATGAGCCTCCGTCGTAAACCAATGACTTCCTGTCCTCCTCTATCGTTTAATACCTTCTCACTGATTCATAGGTCCGCTATTTAGGACTATACTAGACTGAAACGACAAGAAACAGCTCGCCGATTCAGGCTACTTCAACATTTACTAGACAAACGCTCTAAGCTCCCAATTAATTAAAAAAGACTCATATACGTGACAATCATTAGACCCATCTGGACTTACGGAGTAGAGCTTTGGGGCTCCACTAAGCCATTGAATTCCTCTCGTATTAAATCCAAAAAATCCAAATTCCTTTGTAAAATCCTCAATGCTCCTTACTTTGTTACGAACAAAGTAACCCATAATGATCTTAATGTACCATTTGTTGCTGACCTGGCTCGAATCCGATATCAATCTTTTCATCACAAACTTCATTTCCACTCAAACCCACAAGTTTCAAACACACAATCTCTTCAATTCCTGATAATCCTCCGAGGCGTCTGAAAAGAAGATGGCCTCGTGACCTTTTAATTTTAAATTGTTATATGAGTACTACCACTTGGTCGTTTCTCTACTTGCCTTTATCTCAGGACATGATTTATCTTTCATTATTTTTACTTGATGTATTCAGTATACAGTTGTAAATTTCAATTAATACATTTTTTTTTAAAAGAGAGAGAGTTTCAGACAGCCGGAATCGTATCATTCTCGTATATTTTGGCTTGAAATGGAGTCGTTATATAAACAATAACTCCTTTACAAGTCAATGCCTTAATTAGCCAATTATTCGCTACAAAAATAACTCGATTCCGCTTACTTAAGTACAAGAAACTCATTTTGGAGAAAATTAGACTTAACCACTCATTCACCCGGGCTGTAGATATTTTCCGCTGTAAAATCATCAATTCATGCCAAGCACACAACATTCCACTCGTCAACACAATATCACCAAAATCCTCTTGTTCTTTCTTCCCCTTTCCTATTCTCTGTTACTAGGCCTTCCTATGAAGATAAATTATCTAAAATTTCATATTCCTGTAAATTAAGGAAAATAAAATCCTGGAGATCGAAGTTGCTGGAGGCGATATTACGTAGGCTCAAATATAACATTAGAATAAATAATTACAGTACTATAAATTAGTACATATGTTTATAGCGTATATAAATATATAGGTAGTTAAAAAGGCTAGAAAATCAAATTAAAAATTTTATAAAAATTACTTATTTTTACAAACTCAAGTTAGATAAAGCTTAACTAGGTTTCCACATACTTATTTAAGGAAAAAACGATTCGACTTAGTAAAAGCTTTTAGGGGCAGAAGTAGGTCGAGTGTAGGCACGTCTATACTGGAAAGTCGCTTAGCATTCAATCAAATCTCATAACAATATATTACATTTTATTTATTATTATATATTATCCAGTTGGATAATATATAATAACTAGCTTTTGCCCACGTCTTCGCTCGCGTGGAATTTGGTCTGTCACATAAAGTTTCGTGACAGATCATTTCAAATAAATAATTTAATTTTTTTTAACTATAAGTTACTCGTATATCCGAAATTTCAGATGTCTAACTTCAAAACTGACGGATTCCATGCAATCTTTGAACCCCTATTATGTTAAGGGGGAAACCCTTGGGGGTGGAATTGTCCAAATTCCTTTTTTGTTCTCATTTAAGCTATACCAAGAACCTATCTGCGAATTTCAAGATGGTAAATTCAGTGGTTTCTGCTGTGCGTTGACCGCTGGGCGTGTTAGTCAATCAGGTTACAGTTTTATATAAACTTCGCCTGTGTGGTGTGGAGATAAAAGGTAGCCGATGTCCTTCCCTAGGCTTGAGATTATTCATATCAAATTTCATCACAGACGGATCGGCACAGCCGTGAAACATATATTGACACTAATTAACAAACTGGACGGACAGAAGTTTACTGTTGTTCGTGCCAGTAAAGGATTAGTATGTAATGTTATTGAATTTATTGAAAAGAATTACTTAGTATAACGGTTTCACTTGTACGGCAGCAGCGAGAGGAGAACTATGTTACTTGATTTGTTTTGTTCAGCGAAAATATGTAGATTTTGAGAGTAAGAAACACGTGAGCTAGTAAACAAACATTGCTCCCCTTTTTCATACCATAATTACACTATTTACAATTTGCCTCGGGTCCCGAACTAAGCTTCTTCCCCAGGAATGAGGACAAAGCAGGAGTCCGGGAGGCCCCTGGCCCCTTTCCCAGCCGCGTCACTGTAGTCCTAGAACCCGCAAAGGGTTTAGGGTTCAGTACATTGAAGAGGCTGTACTGTGACTAAGCCAAGGATTGTACCAAGTGATTTTGTCGACGTCACATTGAACTGCGGTTTATTCCTCTATTAAGGGCACCCACTATATTGAGCCTTAGAGAGACCTCTAGGTCTAAATGTCCCACAGAGTCCATCTATAGCTATTAATAGAATAATTTATTTGCCAACGCCGGTTTTTAACTCGGAACCTTTAGAATTTATTGGAACTCAGAGCTCAACACGCAGAGCAACTCCGCTCCCCAAAAAATGAATTTATTAAAGGTAGATTTTGTCTAAGGTACTTCAATAACCATCAATTACCATTACCATTTTCCTTTCATTTTTTTTCAGCTGAGCGTCTGCCTAATTAAGTCAGAAATAGATTTCTCCCTTGCTTAGCATGCTACTTATATTATATACGAAAAGTGTTGCGTGTATCTTCCAGCTTTGCCCAGGAGTCGTAAGAAAGGAAGAAGTCATAGTTTCGCAGCCTCATTAATGTTAGAGAGAGGAATTACTCTAATTCGACTCCTTTATGCAGAGGATAATGAAGGATTGTTCGGGACCCAGTGAAAAGCTCCGTAGCCGAGAACAATGCTTTAACCTTTCTCAGGCCAACAATTAGCAAATACTTTCTCTCTGTATGGATCCCAAACCTCTTTCGAAAAATCCATCAAGCGAGGAAATTTATGTAAGGGTTTCTAGCACTTTTCGGTTTGGAAAAGCTTTCTTCAACTTGGAAAATGCTTCTGGAAACTTTATGAACCAATGTAGAAATACCATATGGTTAAACCAAACATACTTCCTTCTGAATACATATTAAATAGATTGGCTAGGGCAATGCCAATGAATTACATAGAACATGAATTATATATTGTTAGTGATATGTACTCGTATATTGTGAATCAGCCATTTGTTGGATTTAGTTGTAAATCGTTTATAAACCGCTGGATGTCTACTTTGAATACTTTGAGGGGGTATATTTCCTCATATGACTGTGAACTTCCGAGCTAAAATCTAGTATATGTGCGTGACGAGAGTGTGGCAACGTATACAAAACGCTGGGTGAAACAAAGATGTCTGCGCGAAAGGAACTTGTTACTGCCTCAATAACTTTTATTTTATTGTTTTTTATATTTATTCCTAATAAATTCAAAAATTAATATTTATTTTTTAGTTCATTATTTTACAGTTCTCATTTATATTTCAGTGGTAAATCCTTTGATAACCTATCCCGAGCTGTTGTGTTTCTGGCTGAGCGACGTATTGTGTATGATTTTTTTTTTCTTTTAAATATTTATTGTTATTTGGCCTGGACTTGATATACTGATATAAGCCCTCCCTTATCGACTATATTATAAATTCCCCGAACAGTTAAGGTTTCATTATTTACAAGAACCTCGCATCTGTAAACATGTAAATATTCTATTTTATTTTTAAATGGGAATTAATTTTTATCGAAATATAAAAAATAGTTTTAAATAATTGTAAAAACTAATAGAATAAATTATGTTAAGACAGTAATATATCTTCCCCTAGTACGAAAGGGACAACCTATAGAAAATCACGATTGTAAAATGAAAATCAGGAATATTGAACTTAGCGCAGTTTACCTCTGACGTAGAGTTTATTACCAAGTTGATAAGCAATTGATTCAGGTTAGTCAAACAAGAAACTTGAGTTACATAACCTAGCAATGGAAATACAATATTTCCATTATATAATACATTAACTTTGTTTTTTTATCTTATGTGTTGAACAGTGAATATATCAACTAATAATTCATATGATTTGTACATATTTATTCATTCAATATATATGCATCAAAATAAATAAAAATATAATATAATATTAATACCTAATTAGAGAATTAGGGGGAGCGGAATGGCTCAGTGGTAGAGCACTGAGTTGCCATGCCGGAAATCCTGGTTCAAATCCCGCTGCGGGCAAGACTTTTATTTCGTCTGTTTGCAGCCTGCGATCATATAGGATCTAGGTCCCTCCTGGGGCTCACCCAGTCTCTATAAAATATTATAAAAATAGGGTACCCAAAATAAGAGGGAAAATCTGGGGGTTGAGGGTTACCTAGGACAAGTCCATCTCCTTGCAGAACCGTTGTCCATGAAACAGTACAGTATCTACCATGTACTGAACTCCAGACCCGTTTACGGGTTATAGTGGTAGAGGTAAGTAAGCAATTCAAGAATACAATATGTAAATAAATTTGAGATAGCATCAAAAAGATAAAACTTGTTTTGATTGAAGCAAAAATAAAAATTAATACATTTAAAGCTTAAAACTAAAACATATAAATTACATAACTCAAAAATTACATAAATTTCTTATATGTAAATAAATATACATTATCCTTCCTCTTTTTATTTGATGTACTGAATTGTGAACACATCAATTAATAATTTACACGATATCTACAAATTTTTTAATAAAATACATATAGATATGTATATGTATATGTACTTGGCCGTTCTACCTCTCTTTGGAACTAACTCCCACCCGATATCCGTCATGCATTTTCTTTATCCATATTCAAATCCAAACTATTCCTATATCTCCTAAATTCTCAAACAGATGCTCTCTAATCAATAAAAAATAATAGCTATCATCAAAACAATTGATTGATGTATCACTGTAAATATTCCTCAATTATTAGATGCTATTATTTATTTTTCCATTAGCCAATTTCTTTTTATTGTAAATTTGTATGCTAATTTTTTATTATAATTTTTTTTATTCTCTATTAGAACATAGTCTGTAGTTCATATTTAATTTTATGTTATTGTGTAAATATTGTATTCTAAGAATGTAGCCGTTTGGGGAGATATATTTTCATTAATTTCTGTACATTTCTGTTATTCAATAAAATTATTTTTCTATTCTTTCTCTATATATTGACAGATACTTCCTCTTTTTAAGCTTACATATGTTTGATTTTAGGGGTAAAAATGTTGTAAATTATATAGTATTTTTTATAAGGATAATAATATCTGTACCGGAGGTAAAGGACACCGTGACACGTTTTTGTGATTTTTGTATTTGTTTAGCGGAGCCAATTTTCCATAACTTTGCACTATTAAAATTTATTCTTGGTTACTTATAGAAACATCTTGATGGAAATTTTTCACAAATTTATCGGCATTGATAAGTAATTGGAAGTCTTGATCATAGTATTTAGTTATGATAATTAACCTAAAATATTATCTATTTTGTGGACATGATGTCCTCTATCTCCAGGGTACAGAAATGATCTTTCAGAAACACATACCATTCCATTATTAATGTGGATTAATCATTATTGTATTTTGTGGAAAAAAAACCTATCGCGAAATAAATACCAAAAATCATTTTTAAATACCGTGCATAACTAGGTCATTGACTATCGAAAAAATATTTAAATGATTTGAAGCTGGCGAGGCCTCTACATCAAGGCCTTCTACATTTTATGACACTTTCATCACAGCGATTACGTTCACTTTTACCAATTTCCGATTTCCGTTATTGCAATTATTTGTTTTCCTTTCTTAACTCTCAACCACTTCTAGGTTTAGAACTTCGCTGCTGAAAGTTCTGGTGTCTTCTACGGGCCCAACAGAAGGGTGGTATGAGAAGGGAGGAACACATTATCATAAGATGTTTCAATACATATAAAGTTATTTCTGGAATTTTAATAAAACAGCCTTGAACATTTAAAAAAAAAATGGTTCCTCTTTTGTTTTATTTTAATATTACATAAAGTATAAATAATTTTATTAATGTTCTTTATTATTAGCAGTAGAATACAAAAGGCATTGCTACAGAATATTATTGTAATCTTGGAGGTTACACAAGTTACAGACAGTGCAGCTATCAAGATAAATGTTTTGAAATCTTTAATATTGCTATCAGGTGGATTTAACCTTAGTTGACTAATCAGCCTATGTATTTTTATTGTGCCTTAATTTTTTAATAATAATCACCCGTTGTAAAGTTTTTATTGAATATTTTATCTGGAAGATCTTGTTGAAGGTTTGTTATATTTGAATTTCTTGATGGTGTTATTGAATTATATTTCAAATTAATCTTCAATATTTATGCTTCATGGAAGGTCTAACTTATTTAGGGTTTTCCTATTGTTTTTATTTATATAAAATTAAGTTTGAGTGGAAAATAGTTGACTGGATAATTCTAATGATGGATTGAATTGGTCAGGGGGTGAGGTCAAAGAAAACACAAAATAAGCAGAACTTATTTTTTAATTGTGGCAACGTTTCAGCCTCCGGTGTAGGCCATCTTCAGGGCAAATAGTGGGTGTGGTGGTATCCCGCTCCCTTTTTTTTTTTTTTTTTTTTTATCAATATAATATCCTTCTTGACTAAATACATAGTTAGTATGCTGACTTTACCATTAGTAATTTTCTCATATTGCTAAATGCTTCCTAATATACGCCATGCTTCTTCCCTATACACGTGTAACACCTCGCTTTTCCAACATCTCTTCACTTCCCAGATGCTCTCTAAGCATGTCAGTCATTTGCTTAAATGAATCAGTATTAAATAATGCCTTTTGTTGTTTAGTCTTGTTTATTATTTGTTAAGAAGATATTTTATTTTCATATTTTTGTTTGCGGATATTTATTTTTTCTCTTAACTGGCTTAGTATTTTGTCACGAATTAGCCTTCTGGTCAGATGTATATTAGATATCGTTTCCTGTTCATGGTTGTTATTCTAAAAGGACTTAATCCTAGAATAAATTTACTTTTCTATTCCATTTCTATTCTACCTGTCTAAGCAATCAAAATATAATTTTATTTTTTATGGCAGATTATTCCATTAAAGGTTATTACATGCGGAAGGGCGGATCCTATCCCAAATAGAGAACTGTTGTGGCGAATTGAGAGAGGAGCTTGTTGAGAAAATGGCCCTTAATAAAGAAGGCAGGAAGTCGAGGGTCAACCAATCAACAGCGCTCTAAACGGCGCTCTTAAAATTGATAGACCTAGCTACTCTCAAAACAATCATTTTATATTGCAATATTATAGTTAATTCACTCCTAAATAATACAATAACTAACGGATTAATAATAATTCAATAATTAACACAAATTTAAAATGAATACCTTAGTTATGTACAAATCGGCACACTAGTTAAACCAAACTTTCACATTTGCTGTTTTTTCTTCTTTGGTTCATTAAATTTTAATGACAATAATAACAAATAATGAGTATGTCCTAACGAAACCTGAAAAATTTAAATATTTCGGTGAAAGAATGCAACAAAATATATCAGAAAAGGAAATCATTAAATCAAGAGTTAGCAAGATGAAAACAGCCTTTCACTTGACTAAAGATATTTAAAATAAGAAATCAATATCTATTAATGGTAAACTAAGGCACTAATCAACAGTAACCTTTCAGAGAAACTGTATGCGGCAGAATGTTTGATTCTAAAAAAAAAAATGTTGATGTGTGATATAGAAATCTTGGAGAGAAAAATATTCAGAAAAAATTGAGACCGATTAAAAGAGACCACGCTAGACTAGACGCCACAACCAGGAACTTTCCACCCACCAAGAATGAACCTGAGCAGAATAACCACCTGATAATGCCCAACACGTGGATTAAGGAAACTCAAAAGGACATCGAGTAGCTTGAAGTCTATCTGGATGGTATTGAAGGATGTTCTTCTCTTAGGCTAGAAATCCAGAATGCTCCGGGTTTTCAAGAAAGACCAAAGAGAAGAAAATGCACATTTTTTATACAGGAGAGAAAGCAAAAAGACGGGGAGAAAATGAAAGATATATGGAAGAAATGGAAAGAACAGTTGAAACAGATTTAGTCCATAGTCTGTAATATATAAAAAAAGCTTAGCAAACCCAAATGTTCAATACCGATGGACAACCGAAGAGGGCAAAATCTCAAAAAGCGACACAAATTATAAATTGTAATGCAATGAGAAAAATCCCAATTACTAAAGCCCCAAGTCCCAAAAATAATGAAAAAAAACAACTCCAAAATCAGAACACTCACCAAAGAAAAATCACATCAAAAAATACAAACCTGAAGAAAAAAACTGTCTGTATATTAATTTCCTTTGCCTTATTTTTTTGTGGAAAGTCTGGGAGCAGGTTTATTGTCTCTATTTGTTGAGTCTGTTTGCACTGTTCAATCTAATCAAATTTAAACTTGTTTTAAATCGGTTTAAACAGTATCATCTCTCAGCATTAAAGGTTTATTAATTAATTATACATCCTCTCAACAGGGAGGATGTCTTAGATGGTATCTGTATAAAAAATATTATATAACCACATTTCGAAATATACCATTAAATTTTAATATCATACATCTAACATTTAAACCTCGGATGATAAATTATTCAATCTATTATTAGCAAATGGTGGACACTGTGGGATCTGCAAACCCTGCTAGGGGTACCCTTAATTTGAGGAAAAACTGGCGGTTGAGCTTAATATCGGACAAATCACCTCCCAGCACAACCGTTGTTCTAGAAACGGTACAGTATCTACTATGTACTGAACCCTTCACATTACCTTTCATGGGTAGTTGCGGCAGTTTTTTTTTTATTAACTTAATTTTTTTTAAACTTGAGTTTCCACTAATAGTGGGTTTCCTTAACCTAGTGATTGGATGGCTTCCTTCCATAATGACCTATCTAAGGTCCATTCTTCCCGTAGACCATGACCCATCATGGATTCCTCCACTTCGTTTCCCAGGTCTTCCTCGTCTTCTTGTTCCCCTAATTTTCCATTGTTCCTCAGGCAGCAAATGTCCATACCATCTCAGGCGTTTTTTCTCAATATTTTCCAGAATGTTTCTTTCAGCCTCCATCTTTTCTCTGATGGTCGCATTTCTTGCTCCGTTCATTCTGGATATTCCCGCCGCTCGTCTCCAATAGTCAATTTCTGGGGTTAGGACTTTTTTCCTGATTCAAGGACTTTTCAAATTCCAAGTTTCTGATTCATATGTCATAATCCTTATTAAAATACTATTGTATATATATTTTTTTTTTGGTTTGGGGATAATTTTTATATTCCATAATACCGAGTTGAGCATTGATATGGTCTTTTTACCATCTAAAATTCTTCTTTTTATTTCCATATCACATGCACCATCTATCTCAATTACGGAGCCTAAATATTTAAAATCCCTAACTCTTTTTAGAAATTAACTTCTAAAAATGTTGAAAAAGAAAGAAAAAGGTCAATAAATAATCGAACAATGGTCGAAATTATTTTGGGATGTAGAGCCCATAATTTCTATGGCTTAAGGCCATGTTATACGATTGAGGTTGCTGTGCTCGTATTTTTCCACAAGATTTGTTCAAGAGTAAGAGCATGCTGCGGCAATGTTTGTTTACACGTCGAAAGTAAACCTTTCTGATAGTTGGAAAAATAGCAGGTGTGGAACACTTTCCTCAACGTTAGCAATTAGCTCATCCCTTAAAAACGTTTGTGAAAATTTCTTCTACTCTCTCCTATAATGTTCCAATTTCAAATCATACTTAAAAAAAAAGACAACATTTAAAATCATTTCAAGAAGTCGAATTACAAAAACTTGAATTCTGAATGATTTAATTGCAATATTATTTTGTACTTTACCAAACATTATCTTCATAAGTATTTATTTTCTTATAGATAATCTGTGCTTTTGGTATTTCAGAAGCGAAAATTAAAACAAAAATATTTTTTATTGAAAATACTTCTGCTCAAAATGATGATGCTGAAAGTGATTTGTATGTGAAATACTTAATGTAATGCTTGACATTATTTTATAACTGAGATCCTTTTTCTTTAAGAAAACTAAAAGTTTTATTTTTGATTTATTATTCTTTTGATGATGTTTATTTTTATTTTGAAGAGATAAGATATTTTGTCCTGGCCAGGATTCGAACCCGGGTCTTCCCCATCTCTAGCGCGGTGCTCTAACCAACTGAGCTACCTGGCTCCAAATCAGGCCAGACCAACCATTCTCTTCGCCTATCCTATATCATAGTTCGAATACCGGCCAGGACAAATCTTTTCGCTTCAAAATAAATATATTTAAAAATAATCACTATCAAAAGAATAACAAATAAATTTATAAATATAAAGTTGACGTAGTCAACGTGATCCTAATTAAAGTAAGGTTCAATGAACATTGCAAAAATTGCGAGAACACCGGGGGTATAGCATCGGTAGAGTGAGAGAGAGAGAGAGAGAGAGAGAGAGAGAGAGAGAGAGAGAGAGAGAGAGAGACATTTTATTGAAATATTACTATCTGCCACTTGTGGCATTAAGCTAAATAGCTTAAATCATTCCATAAAACCAATAAAAAATGAAATAAAATAAAATAAATAAATAAATGTAACAAAAATATATACATGCGGTAAAAAAAAAAAAAAAGATAATACAAATAAAGTCTAAAAATAAAATAACTGCTTACATTCATATCATAATTAGACTATTTACAATTTGCATGTGGTTCCTTTATTTCTTCTGGTGAAGAGAATGGATTTGTCTGGCCTGGTTACGAACCAGGTAGCTCAGTTGGTTAGAGCACCGCGCTAGAGATGCGGAAGACCAGGGTTCGAATCCTGGACAAATCTTTTCTCTTCAAAATAAAAATATTATAAAGTTTTATTGGTAAATATTCCGCAGGTTGTCGCTTCGAGTTTAATCACAATAAGTATTAACTTTTCACTCATTTCCCTTGTAATATTTTTCAAAATACAAGTTATCACGAGGTTTAGTGTGTATAAGAGAATGTAATTATGGGAGGAAATATGTCTACATACTTTCATCTAGAAATGAAATTTTCAAAAAATATACATCACCTATACTTCGAAATGTTGGTTGCAATTTTTATTTCTTGGTGAAATGATTACCGAAATCTACTCATTACCCATAATTACATTCTCTACTCCGTACTAAAGCTCACGGCAACCTGTATTTTTGAAAAATATTAAAAATGAAATGAATAAACAGTTGAAAGTTGTTGTACCTCACTTCAAAGCGACGACCTGCGGAACAGTTACCGCTTTATTTTATCACAAAATCAGTCTCATTTTAAGGTTTTCTGTAAAAAAAAAAAATTGTTAAAATTTTACAGCAGTACACTGTACAAATAACACCTGATGTTATTTGGTGTAGTTGCTGGCAGGGCGCTGAAAAGTGTTTTTTTATTTATTTAATGTCACTTTATGCTGATATGGCAAATTGAACGATGATACGTTGCGCGTTCTAAATGTTCCTTCTTCAGGTATAATTAGGTTAGGTATCTTTAACGAGTACTTGACACAGGTTCGGCCCTACCATAATACGTCACTTCCTGAGGAAGGCATAACCAAGGACTTTTTACTGCCGTTAAAAAATTTTCAGGCAACCTGAAGGGCTATAAATCCGATAGCTTGGTGTATGCTAACCATTTCACCACAAGTGATCCCCTTAACTAATCCTAACTCACATTGATGCTATTATTAATATCTCATAACTAGATCGTTATATTAAAGATTGTGTTCGGATGTGAAACGATTGATGCCGATTATCTGGTAATCAAATTTAAAATTCTTACGTTTTTGTGTTAATTGCTTGGTTTTAAAAAAAAATGATTTTGGCCATAAAAGGACCGCAGATAACTCAAGACTTATGGTGAATCTTTTTCTTCTTCTCAGCCAGGACCTCCTCAATTTCTCTCCAACCGCTTGTCTTTGATCATCTGTCCACACTCTCTTCGGTCGTTCCTTAGGCTTGTCTTCTTCATAGTTTGCATCAGTAGCCTGAAGCGGTTCCTGTCACATATTATTTCTTCTGTAACGTCTATTTTGTTGGCATCTTCCTTCACTGCTTCTATCCATCCTACTCTTTTATTTCTACGATTTATAGAAATAATAGTCCAGATAATTTCGTAAAAATGGAACAGTGCTAACAGGAATTGTAGAAGGTAAAAAGAAAGAAAACAGCCGTTGAGGAACGGAAAAGTTGAGGAACTGATGAATCAGGAAGGGTTTGTAAAAATAAGAAGCTCTCTCAAGTTGTTTGAGATTCCATCACGCTACTTCTTCTCAACCAAGGAGGGTTTATTTGGGCTAAACTCTTTCAGGGGCCGAGTTTACTCCCCTATTGAACCAGTTTCCTAACAACTTAAACTTTGTAATCAACTTTTTTCTAAAGACAAAACAACACCATTTACTTAAAAAACACACTGGGTTCAATATGAATCTACATCGCAACCCATAATTCAAGAATGATTTTCTTATGTTTATTTATTTAGTTATACATTCATAATTCTTATGTTATATTAACTATATTTTTTACCAATAAAAATGGACAGCAACTAAAAAAGTGAACCTAAATTATAAATACGATTGAATAGGAAAAATCTTGATGATTGTTCTGACAGAAGAAAGAAAATCACATAAAATGTGGAACACATCTTACATCAACAACCTCCCCAGCTCTCCATGTATTTACCACCCTCTGTTGTAATTTAATACAAGGAGGATTTTTATAATGACTTGGCAAACTACGGACAATACTTATCTTTTCACGGTTATGCGCTTATTGTTTGTATATACAAAGTACTAATAGATTGTAAAATATTTTATCATAACTCTCTAAGAGAAAATAATTTTTTTTTAACGGAAATATATGTATTAGAATGCAATAGAAAAAATCCCCCCCCCCCAAAAAAAGACTCAGGAATGATGGAAACTACTCAACATCAGGACATACACCAAAAGGTTACCTTCAGTTTTATAACTTCCCTAGCTGTTGTAGTTTTGATACCCTTTAGTATAGTTGTTTGTGTAACGTCTTGGACTGTTGGTGTGAGTTGTGCTGTAATTTTCCTTTGTTGTGTCCTAATGATGCCTAAATTGATGAAAGGTCGACTGGTTGTTTTTCCAGTACCTAAGGTTTTTTTTTGAGGAGGGGGGATTTTTCCTATTCAGGTGTGCTATTTCAGAGCTAATGTTTGTTTTTCTTTTTTTTTTGAAGGTTGTACTTTATTAGTAAAGTTACCAACTTTATAGAGACTGGATGAGCCCCAAGAAGGTCCCGAGATCGCACAGAGTCGATTCTAAGAACAAGTAGCCCATCTAATTACAGTTTTTTACTTTCTTTTTTTTCTGTTTCAATAACGCGTTGATTTTTCTAATTACATTTTGTCAAATGAAGAGAAAATCATCATTATAATTAAAACAGACTTAAATGTAGAGACTCTAAGGCTCTTCTGCAGGCTTCAGAAACTCATAAAATTAAAATTATCTCATATTTTTATGACTTAATAAAGATTTCTTGTCTTTCGAAATTGTTGTGGATACGAAATAAATAATACCTTTCGGTAAGACTGGCATGGTTACATACTCGGAACTCAACTCATTTCCCACAATGCCTCAGCCCCCCTCTCCAATGCCAATGCCTTTTTGATCATTATTAATATACAACAGAAATATTGTTTACTTTTTTTTTTAAATCTTGTTTGTAAAAATAATTATTGACTATATTTCCAACCCTTTGATCTTGATTGTTGTTTTGTGGAAATTTAATGTGTTTTCCCAAACTCCTCGGCAGTCCCCGATCACCCACAAACAACTAGAGACAAAATCGCATCAATACATTTAAGATTTGATTCAAATTTAATAAATGTCTTCCCATCCTGTAGCTATCTATTATTTTCTTTTATCTTTGAATTATCGTTGCTGATGTTACCTTGATGTGACATAATGAAATACATCATTGGAAATTGATTATGATGGCAGTGTTGACAGCATACGTTTAGGTCCTGAAGAGCAATTTGGCAAACAAGCGTTTGTCACATCAAGTCCCAGCAGCCTTGTAACCATCTGATAGTAAACATAGCATCAACACATCGATCTGTCCAGCGTTGAAAATATTATCTTGCATTGCAGTGACACAACGCTATCAGCACATCGGATATCAGATATATATCAAATCATTGAAATTATATAGAAACTGAAAAAGTCGCAGTTCATTCTTGTTTTTAGAGTCTGTTTTGAAAATTTCAACTTTAACATAGGTTATATCTCCACTTGTATATAATATAGTAATGTAAACTATTATAGGAATATCCAAGGAAAAAACAGGTTTTCTTTTGTTGTTTTTTTGAGGTAAATGGCGCAAATAATCGGGGTAAATAATATCTATAATCAATAACTGATACTTTATAAAAACAAAAAAGTATGTGTTGTACTATTTAATCTAGGAATTATTGCTTCACTGTATAACCTGCATGTAACCACTGCCTTCTCGATAATGATTTTTAATAACATCGATATCAGCCTTCAAAATATATTAAAATAATTAAACAGCTGTTAAATATAGTTTGGTGATCAATACACCTGACTAACCCATTTTCGCCTTATCAGCTTCCTCTTCACCTACTTTCGAACAGAAACCTCTTCCACAGTAAACCCAGCCTCTATTATTGGCTTCCTTTATGTTCTCATGAACTGTTCATTGTACTTAGTATTTCTTTATGACCCATCTCCTTTTGAGGACTGCCTGCTTTCTCTTTTTTCTTTCTTTTTTTTTACATTTTTATTTGTTTATTTTAGTTTTGTGGTTTTTCACTTCCTTCCCTTCATACTGATTTAAACCGAACTCGGTCAGGAGCTATTATTTATTTTTATTATGAGTTAGTAACTTTTGTGTTTTTTTATTATTAATATTTTTGTAAACAGTATAAACCTACAGCACCAGTGAATAAATCATTAAATCGAATTTTCTTTGAAATTCGAACTTACTCTCTTGTACTTAATGAAGCGGAATGCGTAATTTTTGTAGTGAATAAGGGGTTAAGTTAGCCATTGGTTTGAAAATGTGTTGTATTACAACTCAATTTCAAGCCTAAAACTATGAGAATGGCATGATTCCGCTACTGTACAATTAAGTCTGCTAAGTTATAAGCAGTTGGAATAGATAAAGAAATGATAAAGAAAGAATGTATTCGTGATATTGATTTTTGATAATATATTTTCCATTATAATTTTAAAATAATTTCCCGAATATTTTAAAATGATTCTATTAAAATTTCGATAGGAAAAAATTATATTATCCGAATTAGGGAATAGCTGGTTGATTATTACATTCCTTATCAGGCTAGAAGTTAAAGTTGTTTATTTTAGCCCGTCTCAAGAAACTTTTTTTTTTAATCCTTATTTATTTTTATTTTTCCGTAAATTCTTCGTTTTGTGCTAACACTATTTCTTAGTGAGACCTATATCCTATAAGATCTGAGATCCTGCCAAGCGAACAGATGCATGTTGATCACGGTCGATTTCACCCTAACAGTTCTGAAACAAACTAATAATTCCTGAGATATCCGGCCAATGAACTGCCATTATTTATAATTTTACAATAATATTTATATTTCATTATTCATCATTACTACAAGAAGCTTCGATTAGAAATCTATATGAAAAAGTGTATATGTTTAAGATGATATATTAATATATTGATGTAAAATATTCTAATGTTCTCAGAGTAAACGCTTTGTTTCTGTTTATTTTGGTAATGAGATTGGAATTTATTCATGCTGAATGAAGGAGTTAATTCCATTAGTGAGTTTTAAATTGACTTGTACGGAATCAAAAACAAAAGAGGAAAAGCAAACTCATAGCCATTTGAATGGCGACATTTTTGTAAAGTCTGATGTTAATTAAAATCTCAAATATTCATCTTAAAAAGTATAAATTTTTGACTAACATACTTATTAACAATTATAAAATTTTATTTTTGTCTCAAAAGAGAATGAGATTAAGATATGGGGGGGGGGGTGAAATCCAAACAAGAAGTCTTTAGTTTCTAAAATTACAGAAAACAAAATACATGTTGATGGTTAGCCAATTCAGGTATTATCAGAACAGAATGAGACTTTTTTTTAAAGTATAGAACTCTTGTCATTTTTCACTCTTGGATAATTAAAAAATTTAAATTAGATATATAATTAATAAACTTATATTACATTCTGAACATCCGTTTACCTCTATAACTTTTTTCTAGTTTTATAAAAAATTCCTGTCAATATCCTGGCAACCTTTCAATTCAACATGGCAATATATTACTAAAAATCGATTATGGTTTCTTCTATCTATTACTAAAGTATGGTTTCATATTAAACACCATACGATGACAGACAATCCCACCTGGTTACCAGTGGCAGGTGATGTGGATGTCGAACGACAACCCTGACTGTGGAACTCAGTCAAGGCAGGCGTCCCCTAAATGGCATGATGTCGGCCGCCACGCAGCTCCCATCGTTCCGATTCCGCCTGCAAGGAAGGTTACCCTGCTTACCAGGTTACCCTCACCAAAACTACATCCAAGGTAACCTCCTTTATGGGTTTCAACAGCTAAAACAGCTGGTCGCTGAGTTATCATGGTTTGGTAGCACTGACTCTTCATGGGCTAAAACTGTATGAAACAGCTCATTACTTCAAGATTTAGATGGAAAGTATCTGGAAATGAGGTATTTATTTCAATTATAATCTATATTGCCATTGATACTGTAAGGGATATATATATATATATATATATATATATATATATATATATATATATGAATAATCGTATTAAGTACAAAATATTAACATTTCAAGATGTGAGTTTCATATTTAAGTTAACGTGACTAAGCTTTCAATTAATTACAAAACTCATTTATTTAACTGTTATAAGACCTATTTGGACTTATGGAGTAGAGCTTTGGGGCTCCACTAAGCCATCGAATTCCTCTCGTATTCAATCCTTACAATCCAAAATCCTTCGTAAGATCCTCAATGCTCCTTACTTTGTTACGAACAAAGTAATCCATAATGACCTCAATGTCCCACTTGTTACCGATTTGCCCCGAAACCGATATCAACCCTTTTATGACAAACTTCATTTCCACTCAAACCCTCTAGTTTCAAACCTAGCTGCTTCTTCAATTCCCGATAATCCTCCGAGCCGTCTGAAAAGAATATGGTGTTTTGTAATTAATTAGGATCTTAGAGCGTTTGTCTAATATGTGTTGAAGTAGCCTGAAGCGGGTATTTTATAATACTGAAGTAATTTTATGATTAATTTAAAGACGGAGGAAACTGGATTTTTTTTTTTATTATAAAAGTTAAGAAATAGACTAGTATTAGAAAATAGTGGGGCACTTACGTGTGACTGATGTTTACAACAGGTGGGTATCCATAACCTTTAAACGAGTTTCAGAGAGAGTAAAAGATATAACAAATATGGCGATTTCAAAAAGATGCTTTTATTTGAATAATTAGTCAATTAGGAATAACTAATTAGACTTAAGTGATTAGTATAATTATTGAATTTTGGTTTGGATAATCTTGAACTGCGATGGATGGGATTTGTGACAACACCAATTTTCTCGTTTTATAGATGTAATAATTTATAAATTTAGGTGATAAATTGGTATAGTCCAGGATCCATGGTCCATTTTTTCACTTGATTAGTATCAAGCTGAATCTTCGTGTATAGCTTCGTTTCGATGAGACCCCCAACAATTTCGATTTGCTGATTCTCAAAAATTTATTACTACTGGGTTTTTTTTTGTTAAATCTCAAGATAATTATCTAAATTATTTGAAAAAATATTTGTCCTACAAAATGTATGGTTTGATCAAAGATTCCCCTCCTTCCAATATGTATCGATAACGAAGTCAAAAAAGGAGAAGTAAAAAAAAAATCATCTGGTTAGTAATCATTTTTGATGACCTCGTTATCGATACATGTTGGAAGGAGGGGACTCTTTGATCAAACCATACAATTTTTAGGACAAATAATTTAGATAAATATCTAGATATTTAACAAAAAAAAGCCCAGTTAGTACATATACATTTTTGAGAATCATCAAATCGACATATTTTATCCTTGCTACCTCTGTTAGCTACCACAAACGAGAATTTTCGCACAGGAAATTGTTGGGCGTCTCATCGAAACGAAGCTATTCTTTTTAAACGGGAAAAGCTACTCAGAACTAATATATAAACTACTTTATCGGGACTGCTTCTTAAACGGAAGCATTTGTTTAGAAGACGTCAGAGAAGATATTACAGCTAGAGGTCTGACAGAGGAGGATTATATAGACAAGGGGTAATGGAGGGGAGATGAGTTGGGGATCGGAATCTGAGAAAATTAGTGAGAAAGAGTTATTACACTGGAGAAGAAAATATTTGGCTATTGAAAGAATACTAATTGTATTCACGGTACAAGATGTATTTAAAGGAAACAAATATCTCAAATGGAAAATATGGGGTTTTTCGGCATCAGAATAGGGAGTTGAAAGACGTAAATCGTCAATAGTTAGCCATGTGTCGTGGGAGGCAGCTACTACGTGTGCCAATGGCTAAAAAAAAAATAACAGATTCACAAATAGCAACCTCTAGTGTAACTAAACGAACGATAATTACCTGAGGAAACTGGTCCGGCTAATTTTAGCGAAATAATGAAACATAAGTTAGAACGATCGGTCGGGAATGTTTCTAGGAACAATCCATCCAATATGAATGCTGGCGGTAGGCCAACTGCTAGATGGATAGGCAGGGTAAACAAACAGAAAGAATATCCTGCAAATTGGTCAGCCGAAGATAGAGGAGAGGTAGTCAATATGGAATAAGATATATGTAGATTTAAGAGATTCCCTCCCTCTTGACCCCTTCACCAGAACGATTTATGTTTAGCTTTAACAAGAGGAAGAAAGAAGGAAAGAGAGTGGCAGATAGACAGGAATAGAAAGGTTTGACGAGAGAGAGAGAAAGAGAGAATTCAGTTATTTGGATCCATTTCATAGATTTCTTCTAAATTACCACAATTAGATGTTTTCTTAAACCTCTAAAGGTTAGCCGAATTCCCGGTTTTTCTTGGCACGAAAAATACATTTGATCAACGTTCCAATTTTACTATCGATAGCCTTATCAGATTTGGCGTTCGTTAATAATGGTATGAAATGGTCAGGGGCTCTATCCAATGATTACACAAAATAAGAATGATATATTTTACTGTGCCAACGTTTCAGCCTAAGATGTAGGCCATCTTGAGGTCAGCGGGGTGCCGAGTCGAGGTGAGGAGTCGAAGTTCAACTGACAACTGAACTGAACGTTGAAATGTTGGCACAATAAAATAAGTAATTGTTATTTTTGTGTAATCATTGACGTGTTTATTCATTTAATGCTGCTTTGGCTTTTCGGACGATGCTACAGTGACAGTCCTGAATTTAGCCTTTCCAGGTGTTACTAAGGTAATAAGGTCGTATCTTTAACGAATACCTGACTCCAGATAGGATCGAGACCCCCATTTTGACATTCCTTAGAAAGGACGGTATAACCAAGAACCTTGTCAGAGTAGATGCATTCGTCGACAAACAACAATCAGTGTATATAAATTTTGATAAAGAAAACGCTTTTGATACTGTGTAGCAATTCCTAAGTGAGAGGAAAGCATGGAAACATCATCCAGGTAATCCTCGAGACAAGGTTTGAAAGATAAATGGTTTGTGGAACTATTTCTATTAAAATTGGAATTGGAACGGAGCACCACGAAACTCCGAATTGAGCAAGACTGTGGTCTATATTACAATACATATCAATCACTCACGGTTTGAGAGCTAAACCTAGAGTCGATTGATGAATTTATTAAAAAACGTTACAGCAGATTTAAGACCGGATTACCAGCAGTCCAAGGAGCTGTAGCATTCAACATAGGCGAACCTATTTCATCCCCAAGACTAAAACCAAGACTCTTGAAAGATGTTCTGATGTGATCTCAATAGATAACCAATCGTTTTAACAAAATGTAATATAATCCTGTTTTCTTTCAGTTTTCCGTTTTATAGTACTATAGTTCTGTTATTACTACATTAATGTTATTTTTGTTTACTTATTTACATGTTTTATATTCAAACTACTATTATTCTTTTATATGAAAAAACGCTATTATATATTTACATCTTCTCTGTAAATAATCTGATAATGTACAGTTAGAGGTGTCTCTTGCATACGAAACCCACACTTTCACTAAGTGTTAAATCTTAAAATTTCATTATTAAAAAAACCATGTAAGGCTAGGAATAGCCGATCTGGAAATAAAGAGAATAAAATAAAAAAATCACTCACGGTTTTATATCTACAGCTAAAAGTTTTTCTTGATGGATTTGCTATTCTTGCAAATCACCAGACCTACAAGTAATTAGTGTTCGTCTTTAGAACCCAGATAAGACAGAATTATTGTCAAAAATTTTTTAATCTTTTCGCAAACAAGAAACGCCATATAAACTTCAGAAGTCCTTGCATCCCATCACAAATCGATTTGAATGATCGGTTTTTATTCTTGTTTGTTTATTTAACGTCACTTTATTCTGCTATGCTTTACGCGGTCCAAAAAAGGATGAGACCACTGGCAAATATAGGAGATTATATAACGCGGAATTGCGAAGCATGCATCCGGTAAATATTATTCAGGTGATAGCGTCACGAAGTTTAAGATGGGCATGTACAGTTGCTGGGCTTAATAACGAACGAATTCCCAAGATGTTAATAGGCGCTGTACCGAGTGGGAAGCGTCTGAGGGGTAGACCGAGGCGTAGGTGGGAGGATTGCGTTTGGAATGATCTAGCGGGTTTGGGTTTGGGTGGTGCTCCGTGGACGGAGGTTTGTAAACAAAGATTGTTCGTATCGGCATCGAGCCTTAGGGTTCGTTAGGCCTTTTATTTTATTTTTTATTTTATACTCCTAATTGCTAATCGGACAATCCTTCATTGGTAGCTCTAAATTTACCTATCCAGGTTTAATTAACCCGCGATCTTGGGCTTAGTAGTTTGTTATCCTAACACCACTTGATCAGCCTTGCTAATAATTAGTATAATAAGTTATAAAAGTTATAATAAGTATAAGTTACTTGGTCTAGTCATATGGTCATATATCTACAACCCCGGTGAATAAGTGGTTAATAAAGTCTTAAAGTCTAATCCTCTCCAAAATGAGTTTCTTGTACGTAAGTAAGCAGAATTGAGTTGTTTTCCTAGTGGGTAAGGGGCTAAATAAGGCATTGGCTTGAAAAGGAGTGATTGCTTACATTACAATTCCATTTCAAGCCAAAAACTTGGAGAATGATACGATTCCGATTAGCTGAAAGCAGTTACTATCTCTCTGGACAAAATGTGACTTATTCGCCGGGGCTGTAGATATACTCCTAACAGCTGCATTTAAATATAATGAATATATTGAAAATTTGAAGAAACCGGGTATTAAATACATAAAAAATATGTTTTATGGATTAAATATTTTTTTTCTGTTTTAGTTCTCATTAAAACAGAAACTTACCTAAAGAAAAGTATTATGTAAAATATATCGTACTAAAAATTGAATCGAGGCAAATAAATGTTTTTCTTAAATATTCTAGTAACTATTTATAAATTAAAACAGCTGACAACTGCCCGTCGAGGATAAAACCTAGAATCGTTGCCAAGAGACTGTCTCAGGACAAATGTAATTAATTAATAGACTATGTTAAATATAATTTTTGAAACAAGAAAGTATTTTTTCATTAAATACTTGAGAATAACTTACCATAATTGGACAGACTATGGCAATGTTTTAGCGTTTTTGCATAATGGGAATAAAATTCTCTTTAAACTAGATTTAAAACTGTTAGCAAGAAGAATAACTTATTTAAAGTAGAGAGTTTTAAAATGTGCTTATTTATTTAATATAAATATTCCAAAACTTGAACAGTTGTTATACTTTTCAAAAAATAGTAAAAAGAATTAAGACGTTCCTATTTTATCCATTTCCTTTGAGTCGAAAATTTGTATACCATATTTCTTCGTTCTTATATTTTGCTATAATAATAATAATAATCAATTCTAAGTTAACCCAAGGGTTCAATCCCGATACTACCGACTGCGGTTTACAAAGCTCCGTTCACAAACTTACCGTACAAATCCTGAGCTAAAAAAACATCTGCAACATAATCCTACCAAACATCTTTCTTTCAATTTATATCTCGTACATTTACTAGCAATATTCAACTGTTTCTGGTTTCCTTGGTTACTATGTCCATTTCAAATGTCGTCGTAGCACTTTGATTAACAGGTTTCATGTTTTAATGCACCTTCTAAATTATCCTTTTCCGGAACAAATATTCTAAACATTAACCTATTCTTAAAGATTTTCCGGTGTTCCCTTCAATATTAACTATCTTTCTTAGATCTCGAAAAAGCTTTCGATACAGTTTGGCATTACGGTCTTATTTACAGATTAATCTTGCACAAATTTCCTCCACACCTAATACATATCATAAATTCCTTCCTCTCTAATAGACAATTCTATGTTCAAATAAACAGTTCTAGCTCCAAAGCACTTTCCCTACCCGCTGGACTTCCTCAAGGCTCCTGCCTATCCCCAATCCTATTCAACCTATATCAGATCTCCCAAAACATACAAAAGTAACCACATCGCTTTACGCAGACGACACCGCTTTGTACACAGCATCATACCGAATCGATACAATAGTAAACCGATTACAACAATCTTTTTAAAAAATCCATAAATTCTGTCAAAAGTGGAAATTAAAAATCAATCCAATAAAATCGGCCGCCATAATCTTCACAAAGCGCAGACCTAACATATATCAGCACATCATCTTAAATTCCGAACACATCCCCTGGTCTAAATCCGTAACATACCTTGGTCTAATTCTAGATAAGTCCTTAACATTCACAGAGCCCTCAACAGGAAAACCGAAAAATCGAAAAAAAGCACGTACAAAACGTTTCCCTATTTTAATAAAAAATCCAGGCTAAGCCCCAAAAACAAACTAATCCTTTGCAAAACAGTAATCCGCTCATTGATAACCTATGCCTCACCTGTCTGGAGTTCAACCTGCGCCACAACTTATAGAAAGTTTGAAAGAGTACAAAACCTATGCATGAGAATTATTAATAATTATCCCCGCTACACGAAAATATCGGCTGTGCTTAGAGATCTTGAACTTCCCACTATAAAACAATATGTTTCAGCCCAAACAAAAGGATACTTCGAAAAAACTCCAGCTTCCGAAAACCCATTAATCCGAGAAATCGGTAACTATGATAAACATTCGTTACGACGCTACACGCACAAAAGAACAAAACATATTCTCCTTTCTTAACAAATCACTATTTGCAGGTATTGTAATTTAGTTATCAGTATTTATTTTATAGCTATTTTTCAGTGTTAACTTATTTTCTATTAAATTATTAACTTTATTATTATCATTTTTATTTATTTATTTTATTATTATTACTATTTATTTTTTTCTATTTTTTTTTTCCTAAGCGGGTTTTTTCTACATTTTTCCTGCTATTATAAAACTTAATTATAAAAGATAACTTTAATTAATTAAAATCACTGTTCTTTAAACATGTAAAGGAAGTCCGTAATATGTATTCACACTAATGCTGCTTGTATATGTAAAATTGCAAATAAATTTGTTTTTGTTGTTGTATAAGAAAAAATAAACTATGTTTCTTAACCATTGAAGAATTATGCCTCATAATAAATGGTGATTTTTGTAATATAGGTATGACTTTTTTTTTTTTTCGTAACCGGTACAGAACGTGCCACCTTAAAAATAATCCAGGCATGATAAGGGCTGAAGTATTTGAAAACGTTTTCTGTGGAATATTCTAACCAAAGAAGTATGGGTTAACCAGATAATTGCGTGAACTATATTATAGTTTGAGTTAACCGGTAACCATAATTTAAGTGTTATTAGGAGTAATTGGTTATTTAGAGACCCTGGAATAAGGAAGAAAATTGAGCTTCCTCACTAAATAAAGAAACGTCTTTCTAAATCCTACCTTCCTACGCATCATAAATATTTTCCTAATAAAAAGTGAGAGATTCGATTCCTTCAATTCCCTGTTAACTAAAATTTCTTATTATCCAAACCGTGTATTTCAAAGGATTTTAAACGGAACTGACTAACTCATGAAGGGTCTATGGTTCAATACATGGTAGAGACTATACAGTTTCTAGGATATAATGTGCTGATAGGTGATTTGTACGAGGTCACACTCAACCCCTAGGATTTCCCCGAATTTAAGATACCCACTTTATAGAGACTGGATGATCCCGAAGAAGGTTATCAAATCCTACAGGAACGAACCAGGGCGGTTGACAGATTAAATAATTTATCCGACACAGCCGGATTTGATCCCGGAGCCTTAGGCTCAGCAACTAAGCGTTGTACCACACAGCCCCAAATAAAAATATGTATCTTTTTATCTTCCAAAAAAAATTCCTCTTGCTAATTTATTTCCAACCGTAAACCCCGCTTAATCTTGACTCAACATAGCTCTCGAATAAGTTTTAGGCATTTTTTTTTCTCTTTATATTTTTATCTACAACTGTCAAATACAAGACAGTGACAATCAGCAGATAGTCTGACACTAAAAACATGATACAATGACTTGAAAGGCATGAAGAAGAACAGTACCCAGTGGTACCTCTCCCTTGGCTTGATTCAATTTCCTTTATAGCAAATCCCTCATCCACGTTCTTTTTAATCTCCTCTTGGGTTCTCTGTCATGAGAGTAGAGCCCATTCGTTCTATTAACAGGTTTGGATGTCCGTGTAGTTTTTCTTGAAAGCGTTTGTAGTATGTTCGTATGTGTTCGTCAACCGTTGGTATTTTTAAGTCAGTATGCAGAGTTTTGTTATTGACTTACCATGGTGCATTGGTGATAAGTCTAAGTACTTTTGACTGACAAGTCTGCAGTCGTTTTCTGTGAGTCTGTTTAGCGATCCCGTAAATTTGTAATGCATATGTCCAAACTGGTTTTAGTAAGTGTACACGTTTAGTTTCTGTCTTATATCTAATTTGGAGGTTTTCCTGAAAAGTGAGTACATTAAATTGAGCTTATTTTTAATTTCGAAACTAAAGCTCTATCTTTGCTTGTGATATCGCAAATTAAATTACACGAAAACATGTGGAAAATTGTGATTACTATCGAATATTACTTGAGTATTACGCTATATTATTGAATATTGCCGGAAATCCTAGTTCAATTCCCACTGCGGGCAAGACTTTTATTTAGTATTTTTGCAGCCATAGATTGATCATACGGGATCTAGGACCCTCCTGGGGCTCACCCAGCCTCTATAAAATATTATAAAAATAGGGTACCCAAAATAAGGGGGGACATCTGGCGGTTGAGCGTGACCTAGGACAAGTCAACTCCTTGCAGAACCGTTGTCCATGAAACAGTACAGTCTCTACCATGTACTGAGCCCCAGAGCCGTTCAAGGGTTGTAGTGGTTCAGGTATTTTTTTTTATTGAATATTATTAATTGTAAGATAATCCTCTTTGCCAAGTACCTCAGCATAGTTACATCCCTGGAGAAGATCATTATGGTGGATTATGATTATATTAATGAGCATCTTAAGTTGTTAAGGTTAGTGATCAGATGATAATTAGCACTGAGTAAGCAGGTAATTCCGAGTCAAGTGAGGATGACGATTGTGTTAATGGTGCATGGAGAATGGGGTTCAGGCGTCGCCATTGAGCTTTCGGGTTCGCGAATTCTTTATGTTTATCTCTTTGTAATTGGAATCGATTACAACAGAAGGAGCCGTGGTTTATAGGAATTAACGCCCGCATGTGCTAAAGCAAGCTGAAGACAACCTGATCCCACTGGTCACCAACCGATTGCTGCCGGGATTGGAAGATCGATATTTAATCCGATGGTGAGGTTGCAAAATGAAGTTCAAAAATGGCTCTTATCATACCTCGATCGGCTTTTGCTTGTTACGTCTAACATCAATTCGAATATTTTTATAACTATTCAAATTAAATTTTGTCCTGGGTAGCCAGTGGGTAGAACGCAGAGTTGCTGCCCTGAAGATACAGGGTTCGAATCAGGGAAGGCAGATAAATTATTTCTGTTGACTCATCTGAGGCTCACCCAGCTTAAAGTGGGTTATTAAACTTGGCGATTGAGAATGATCTCGGATAAACCTCTCTCCACAACCGTTGTCAATGGAGCTGTACAGTCTCTATCTGTACTGAAACGAAGACCTTTCATGGGTTGTAGTGCCCCAGTTTATTTTTCAAGTGAAGTTAGTTTAAAAAAACAAATAAAAGAAGAAAAATCTCCGAAATCGGATTAGTATATTGATATATAAAGAGATACAGTAAATCGACCTTAATGGTCTTACTTATTTTGGTGTTAATTTATTTACTCAACATTGTAAACATGTTTTATTAACTGAGGCGATCAGGATCAAAAGCGGATAACACTAAAATTTCAAACATTGAATTTTTCTCTATTCTCACTTTTTTTCTCAAGCAATTTCGTCTAATATAGCAAAAACCACCTTATAGTCCGCTTCTGAACCTCCAGTTTGGGGACATAAAGCATAAAACATAAATTAAAACGAATTTTTTTTTTATTATTATTTATTTATTGATATTTACAATTATATTACAGTAATATAACAAGTAAATGGGCTATGTGATACATAATGACATGATATTATGACAAGTAGAGAAACTACCCACTGGTAGTACTCAAATCGCATGTTCAACTAAGAAGGTAACGTGGCCATCTTCTTCTTAGACGCCTCGGAGGATTATCGGGAATCGAAGAGGAAGCTAGGTTTGAAACTAGAGGGTTTGAGTGGGAATGAAGTTTGTTATGAAAGGATAGATACCGGGATCGGGCCAGATCAGCAACAAATGGGACATTAAGGTCGTTATGGATGACTATATTCTTAACAAAATAAGGAGCGTTGAGGAATTTAGAAGGATTTTAGATTGTAGGGATTGGATACGAGAAGAATTCGATGGCTTAGTGGAGCCCCAAAGCTCTACTCCGTAAGTCCAAATAGGTCGTATGATGGTCATGTAGCTGAGTCTTTTGTAATTAATTGGGAGCTTAGAGCGTTTGTCTAGTAAGTGTTGAAGTAGCCTGAAACGTCGAGCGGTTTCTTGTCTTTTCGGTCTTGTATGAGGATTCCAGGTTAATCGTTTGTCGAGATGCAACCCTAAGTATCGGATCTGTTCTACAGGCACAAGTGGGATATTATTAAAGGATACTGAAGGGCAGGAAGTCATTGGTTTACGATGTAAGGTAAAAGTGATTTGATGGGATTTTTGAGAATTTATTTTAATTCTCCAGTTCTGGCACAATTCTTCAAGATCAGTGATATGCGATTGGAGGCTTTGGGATACAATAACTGGATTGGCATTGACTGATAATACACATGTATCATCAGCATATGTGGTAAGGATAGTATTAGGATGAGTTGGGATGTCAGCTGTATAAACTGTATAAAGGATTGGGCCAAGGATACTACCTTGAGGAAAAACGAAAAATTTAAAAAGTAAATTTTTCCAATTTGGAGCTTTTGGTGCTGATCACATCAAATATTCTACACACATTTCTTTGGATTATGGTTCACCATTGTTTATTTATTTGATAAATTAAAAAATATACATCTTCTTGACATAACAGAAGCTCATTTTATAGATACTCGGATTCTGAACAAAGGCGATAAGGAAGGATAATAAATTTCAAACGCCACAAGGTATTCAATTAACTTACTAAATTTACAGTAACGTTAACACAATTAGAAGACCACTTACTTGGCACAGAGAACTGAGCTAAACGAATTTATTGTTACTCTTCAAGTAACGTAAATTTATTATTTCCATTTTATTTCCTGAAACTTAAATAAGGTTTCTATTTCACTTAGTCCTTTATAAAGTAAGAAATTAAAAATAAGTTAGCTAATATTCTACGACTGTCGTAAAGTTCCCGTTTTGGATTCCTGCCAGTGTGCGTTTCATTGGTTTTCTAATTATATCTTCTTGTTTTGTTGGAGTTTAAAAGAGGAACTAATTCAAATTTCCCTCCTATATTTCGCCTTTATTTGTTTTTTATGTTTTATTTACTTTTTTTGTGAAGGTTAAGATAAAAATAAGCAGTGGAAATTGTATATTTGTAACTTTTTTATGCGTTTGGACGTCATTATTGAAGTTTTTATCGATGTTAAAAAAAAGGAGTGAGGTATTCTAAGTAAATAAATCGTAAAAAAATAATTTTAATCTTTTATATAAATAATTATGATGCAATTTGCTAAAAATAACAACTGAATAAATACATGATAAGGTACTAAACTTAAAACAACCAAACTGTTGGGGGAGCAGCACGGGGGCACGTGTCCCTCTCCAGACGGTATTTTGTTTACTGTGGAGAATCCATTACAATACATACTTATAGGCAAATTACATGATCATAGTTGTTGCGAAATTTGTTCGTTATGTCCCTTGCATGGACTTGCTAATAGCAAAGCACTGCCGAGCGATCTTTCTCCACCTTACGCCAATTAAAGTCATATCTTCGCAGCAGAGCGTGGCAGAAGAGTGTTTGAATGAACTGGCTTTAATGCATATTCACCAAGACATTGCGACTAAAATGAACGCTAATGACGTGCTGGACATCTTTAGCAGGGAACATAAAAGAAAACTACTTTATTACTACGCAATTTTTCTAATGTTTTGATATTTTAATAAACCTTTGAAACCTTTCTATAAATACTACAAGTTTATTTCTAACAGTTATTGTTGATTTTTTTGCCCGTCTGTCCGTTGTGCCCCCCCCCCCCAAAAAAAGATCTCCCAATGTAGCATCGTCCGATTAGCCATAGCAGCAAAACGTGACTTTAAATGAACAAACAACATCTTTAGCAGAAAAAAATACTGTCTTTATTAAACTTGTAATTTGTCTACAGTTTAAATATTTTAATAAACCTTTGAAACCTTAATAAATACTACAAGTTAATATACAAATTATTTATTTATTTTATTTAAACACCATCTTAGAATAGAATAGAATAGAAAAGTAACTTTATTCTGGGACTAAGTCCCGTTAGAATAACAGATATGACCAGGAAAAAAACATAATATTTATCTGGCCAGTAGGCTTAATGTTAAAAATCATAAAGCTTGTAAAAAATGACAGAACACAATTTAAAAATAAATATATAAACAAAAATAATAGTAAGTAAATAAACAGTACAGATCTTGACAAGATATTAAGCAATTAAAGAGAATAGATGCAAAAGCTATTGATTGCTTTTGTTAGATGCATGAGCTAGCATGCAATAATTTCTATACATGATGTACAGCTTTTCAAAAAGCAAAATTAAAAGAACTAAATAACACAATGAGTTATTCTATACATTACATTCTAAGCAAATGACTAACCTGCCTAGAGAGTATCCTTTTGGGAAGATAGGTGTTGAAAAAGCAAGGATTTGAATAATGATAGAGAGGGAGTATGACGGATATTAGGAGGGATCAATCATTAAATCAATAAATACTACAAATTTATTTCTAACAGTCATTGTTGATTTTTTGCCCGTCTGCACAACCCCCCTCAGAAAAAAATCCTGGATCCGCATACATGCATAGTCCGTAATATATTTAGAAAACTAAATTATCGAATATGCATGAAAATTCAATTGGAAAAATCCCCAAAACCAAAATCTTAATTCTCTAAAATAGTGGAAAAAAGATAATCAGTCAACGTTTCGCCAATTCAGGCTACATCTGGTCTTTGAGCAAGGTCGCTGTTGCTATTTCATGAGTCTGTTTGGAGTCTGTTGATGTGAGATGTGTTTAACTATATCTTCTTTGATTTAATTCACTTTGTGTATGTCCGAACGATGCCGGAAATAAATGGTTAGTTTTTCCATTGTTTTAAAGATTTAAGACTATGCTTTTGGGGTTCTTGTTATTGCATTCTAATTTATATTTTAAGTCTCATTTTGAGTTATAGGTCATTTTTATTTATCAAATTTACACTACAGAAATAAAATTATCGGTATATGATCCGCAGATATTATTGTCGCTTCGAGTTGAGTTACAGCAAGTTTTGACTGGTTATTCGTTTCTTTTTTAATATTTTCCAAACATAGAAGTTATCGTCAGCTTTAGTATGGAGAAAAAGAATTTAATGAGTAGATTTCGGTCATCATGTTATCAAGAAATAAAATTTTCAACTACAATTTCGAAGTATGAATGATAATAGTTGACCTTGATAATATATGTGGAAGAAGATGGTCCGGGTGAAGGTCAATAAATTTTTCTTAGATAGGGAGAAATGTTTATTAAATAGCCAACGTTTCGACCCACTTAGGAGGTCTTCTTCAAGGCTGTCGAGGTAGGGGGCGGTGTCACAAGTTCACTGTTACATCACAAATCTATCATCTGACTGATGGCCGTCTGGACCATTTTCTTCCTCATATAAATGATAAATGTTTGTTGAAACGTTTTTTCTGCATTAATGAAGTATACACATTTCCCACAATTACATTCTCTTTTCCACACAAAACCTCATGATAACTTGTATTTTTGGAAAATTTGTTGTGACTCAGCTCGAAGGAACAACCTGCGGAATTATTACCAAAAGTTATTATTAGTATAGTATATCAGTATTATTAGTATTATAAGGAAAAATATATTGTTACTTCCAAGAGAACTGCAATTCTAGTTAATTAGGTTTGACCAACAACTCACAGATAAATTCTTAATGTTCTTTCGGTTTAATAAAGTACAACTGACCAGTTATAATTTCAAATTAATTTAGAAACATTTCTCAATTTAAATTATTACAAAAAAATTTATTATTTAACATACGCTTTAAATAAGTTATAACTATTTCTGTTTCTCTCGGCTTTCAATTTTAAATTTTGATTTACTTTCTTTATGTTAAGTTATTAACATTAAAAAAAACCTGTAACACTGCAACCCGTGAACGGTTCTTGGGTTCAGCACATGGTAGAGACTGTACTGTTTCTTGGACATCGGTTGTGCAGGGAGGTGATTTGTCCTAGATCACGCACAACAGCCAGTTTTTCCCTCTAATTTTGGGTACCCACTTTATAGAGGCTGGGTGAGACCCAGGAGGATCCTAGATCCCATTTAATCCATCTCCAGCTGCTATCAGATTAAATTAAAGTCTTGCCAGCTGCGGTATTTGAACCCAGAACCTTCGACATGGCATCAGCGCTCTACCACTGAGCCACTCCGCCCCCTGTTATTAATATAAGCCGTTTGCAGAAAAAAAAATCCCTATTCACTTTTACAAATTAGGATTACTGAATTATATTATAAAAAATTAAATATATATATTTACAAAAACAAATACTGTCATCGATGAACGAGCCTTCCTGGTCATCGACCTACTCTGAAGTGAGAGTGGTAACTCCGATGTTTATTCAATTTCAGATTGTTCATTGAAAGTCAATCTTCGCTGAATAATAGAAACGGGATAGCTTTTGGGTTTAACTGAAACTGTCACAATATTTGTAAGTTGCCTCTCGTGTGTATATTTCACATGCCGAAGGAATTTTCTATTCGAACAACTATACTATTTGACTTTTCGTTAACTTTATATAGCCTTACCAAAATGAAGCAAACCCAGTTTCTAACCTGGTCAACATACAATAAGAAATGCCTGTCAATAAGCACAAAGATCCAACACTATATAACAGTAACTCTTCCAGAAGCCACATACGCTTGTGAACCCCTGTTCCAAATTTAAAATGAAGAACTGATCAGCCCTCAAAACTGAAAGAAGAATAATCATAACTTGTATAAATAAAATATACCAGGCGAAAGTAATCTGTAGAATCCTCCCTAATGAAACAGCCTATCAAGGCATTGACCCAGTCACCAGCATAATGAAGAAGAAAAGAATCTCATATTTATTACGCATCTTACGAATTCAAGAAACCGGATTTTACGACAACTTCTTCTTCAATCGGCGCAACAACCCATTACTGGGTCCTGGCCTCCTCAAGCAGCTTCCGCCAGCTCAACCGGTCAAGTGCAGCTGGTCTCCAATTCCGTACTCCAAGCAGGGTCCTTGCGTCTTCTTCAACACCATCCAACCATCGCAGCTTAGGGCGGCCTCTCGGCCGTGTTCCATGTAGGCGCTCATTAAGCAGTTTATTCGGGATCTCATCAAATCCTCACAATTTTTCCGATATCAGGCTCAGCAATCAATGAGTATCCTTCCCTGTTTGTGCGTCTTCTCCAAGCTAAACCATCCTTTACTGGGCCGCAGATGCGTCTGAGTATCTTTCTCTCAAATGTTTGGAGATCCCTTTCATCAGACTTCGTAAGTACCCAAGTTTCTGATGCGTAGATTAGCACTGGTCGAATTAGCGTCTTATATAATCTTGATTTGTAGATCTTGATAACGAGCTACTTCCTAAGTGCCGACGCAGTCCAAAATAGCACCTATCGGCCGATGCTATTCTCCTGTTTATTTCTGTCGAGACTTCATTGATAGAATTGACCTTAGATCCGAGGTATACAAACTCATCAACCTGTTCGAAAGAGTAATTGCCAATTTGGAGAAAACTTTCGTTAATACCTCTTTGTTTACCAGGAGTCATATATTTGGTTTTGTTAGTATTGACAACAAGTCCCAGCTTCCTAGCAGCATCATCAAGGGCAAGAAAGGCCTCTTCCACAACAGCCCTTGATCTCCCAATAATGTCGATATCATCAGCATAACCCAGGATCTGTACCATGTGGTTAAAGATGGTCCCACTGGTCTGAATCTTAGATTCTCTGATAGCTTTTTCCAGACCAATATTGAAGAGCAGACAAGCCAACAAGCAGAAAACACAACAGTGCAACCTTCAAAGAGAAAGTTAATCGACTCAAGTGGTCCAATAAATAAAGTTGATAATGATTGCCTTATCTTTCAACAAGAACTATTGTTGTAATGACTGCCGTAGAGCATGTTCATTCCTGATTAATCAGTATATATTTATCAGTATATTTCAAATACTAATTTTTTCAAATAACATACTTTTTTAATTTGTATATATAAAAAAAACTAACTGGCATTCAATATTTGCTATGTAGAGTGTGCCCAGGACTTTGTATATTCTTAAACAAGGAGTTCAGCTCTATTTGTGAAAATGGCTCCAAGTGTTTGTAGTTGACTGACAAATCATTTAGTATCTAATTATTTTAAGCACATATGTTCATAGCAAATACACCAGCATTTCTCTCATCAACAGATCATCGATATTCTGTTGTTCTTTCTCTTTCATCCTCTCTGTTGATTCGATTTCCTATGAGAAGGTTAAAAAACAGTGACCTAGTGACCAGCTCAGAAACCATTAATCAGTTATCAAATATTTCATATTGTTTCAAATTGAGAAGAAAAAATCATTGAGATAAAATTTTCTTGATCCTGCATAGGTGCAATTTTAACGTATAAAGAGCATATAGTAATATATATTTTTGTATTATTTAAATACTTAACGCTGTTCAGCTAGGTTATAGTTTTGATTTGAGGCCACTTTTTTAACCACTGATTTATGATTTGATAGTTGTGGAATGAAGTTATGTGTTGTGTTATAGGAAATAATAATGATAGCCACAAAATAGTAAGAGAGTTTAAGAAATTGTGTTAAAAACCAGTTATTCAGTTTTCCACTTCCTTGTGAGTATTAAAGGATGTATTGTAACCGCGAAAATTTTATATTTTCTTGTTTCTTTGACCATTTTTGAAAAGCGTTTTGACGTTGTTTTTTTATATCATCAAGACTATTCTCTTTGCTGTTGCTGTTGTAAACAAGTCAACAGATTTGCATCCTGAATCCGCTCCCGTAGATTTCTCAGCCAGTATATGTACTTCCTTCCTATGGATATTTTTTCTCCTCATTTCATCATTGGAAAAAACATGGAGGTGGCTAACAGCAGCACCAAGAACTTCATTGATATAATCAATTAAAAATTATTGGATTAAAATAGAACAACAACAACAATAACATTTGAGAAACAAGACATTTCCAGGAGATGAGGTGTTTCTCAAAGGAATAGACGCCGAATTTTCAAATGCGGCATCACCATGTTTACTAAGTGGAGATTAGATGATTAATGAATATTGGATTGTCTAGCCTTCACCAACAATTTAATATGTCTAACTCAATTTTGGCCAAAAATGGACATGAGGTGTTTCTCAAATGATTGATTCAAATATTGTTTGTTTACATCGATTTTACAAATGTGTGTATATAGATACAATGCGACACTTCGTCCTAGAATGATTTATTCCCCAGGTACTTTATTCAGTGTAAATAGCAGAGGGATTTGGTAGGTATAGGTGAGAGATAGACATTGATATATAGCCATTGCCGCGCCGTGGCACAGAATAGACACCTCAACGAGCGGATGGCGTGCCTCCTCCATCGTCCTGGTAGGCTTGCTAGGATCAACCTTGTTCTCATTACGGTCAGGATAGCTCTTGTCGCCTTTATTGCCTATTCCTTTTTATGATAACTAATAGTGTGAACAAGGAAGTCATATTTAATGAGAAACACTCAGATATGACCATCAAATATTTTAAAATTTAAAAAAAAAATAACCTACACTACTACAACTCATGAAGAGTCTTGGATTCAGTAGATGGTAGAGACTGTACCGTTACTAAAGCACGGTTTTGCAGAGAGATGGTTAGTCCGAGATCATACTCAACCATTTAGTTTTCTCCAATTACGAGTACCAACTTTATAAAAGTCAGGTGGGAGCCAGGATAGTCTGCAGATCCTACTGGGTCCATCTATTGCTAATAACAAATTAAATAATTTATCTGTTACAGCCGGATTCGAACAGACGTCTTCACCATAAATCAGATTGTCTTCTTTTTTTCAAATAAAAATTTAATTTCGAGAGCTACAATATAACTTATATTTATTTAAAATTTTAATTCTCACATTTAGAGTTGATATAATCAGTTGTTCATCCCATCAACTGAATATTAATGAACAACTTGCTTTTATTGCCATCAATTAAATTTTCATTTTTTTTTTTTTTTCACGAATCGGCCAGCAAGGACCACGCGAATATCACTCAACTCTTCATCACACTCTCCGCCTTCCGTCTACTCCAATACTCTCTCATCTTCCTGGACTGTTCCTCTCGCTCCTCCTTAGTCCATTTTCTCCCTCGTCTCTTCTTCCTTCCCGCAAGAACCCCAACTTCTTTTAGTTTTTTCCGAAAAGCTCTCTGTCCAAGCAGTCTTTATCCTTGATTTCCAGCCTTGTAGCTTAATACTTTATCAAAGATTATTTTGTTCATTCTTACCATGTGGCCGTAGAACCTCAGTCTCCTGGTCCTGATGACTGTTTCAAGATCTTCCAAATTTTTGTATATTTCTTCATTGGATTTTCGCCTATACCCCTCTTGTGTTACTTTGGGTCCATAAATCCTCCTTAGAATTTTTCTCTCAGTCTTTAGGACCTTTTCCAGACTTGGAGGCTGACTGTTTCCATACCATACAGCATTACTGGTCTTATTACTGTACAGTAGTGTCTTATTTTTGCATTGGAGGACAAATTTTTCTTGCTGTACATGTTACAAGTGGCAAAGTTCAGTCTTTCCAGTTTGGCTATTCTTCCACGGATGCCCTATCTGTTCCGTTGTTACATATTATCTCCCCATGGTATTTAAACTTTTTCGTGACTTTTATTTGCCCATATTTTGTGTTCAACATTTCCTTGCTAAAGCTGGCATCCGTTGTCATAACCTCTGTCTTTTCGTACGAAATCTGTAGTCCCGTTTTCTCAGCTATTTCTTTCAGGGTATTTATCTGTTTTATAGATTCCTCATCTGTTTCTGCTAGCAGCGCTAGATCGTCTGCAAAAGCCAAACACTTTACTTTCACATTGTCCCTTTTTGTTCCTATTACTGCACCCGCGTCGTCACTTTCATTTATTATTTAATAATATGTTTTACTATAAATAGTAAAAGCAGTATATAGGATACCCAAAAAATATAACAACGTCTTAAAAAGAGTTGTTTGTTTCTTTATTTAACGTCACCTTATGGTGCTATGGCTAATCAGAAAATGCTGCATAAGAATCCTAAATTTTGCTAAACCCCTATCCCATTTTTCCTTTATAATGTTACCTATCCTATTTCCTTTATAATTTTCCCTATCCTATTAGGGATCTTTTACGAGTACCTGGGCGACGGATCAGGCCCGTTATATATTTGAAGTCCCTTCCACGGTGTCTTTAAAAAAAATGTTTTTACAGCCTTCTTAGAAAATGTTTTTCTAACTAAAATACTAACTTTTCTAATTTTGTTTCTTCATCGCATCGAGATGAAATTTTAGTATTTTTATAATACATTTATTTGTTACATATTTTAGTGTTTTAAAAAATAATATTACACAACATATGTTGCTATTTTTCTTCATTTATTAGTCATTATTCTATAAATTATTCAACTATTTCATTTGTTTTCATATTATTATAGAATCGTATAGATTATTGTTCAGAAACGATGAAATAAACAAATGTATTCTTAAATTGAATTAAGTATGAAGCTTACCTTTAACCTAGTTCGTCAGCACAAAAGTATATTTAGGTTTGATATTTTTTGATACTCTTAACATGTTAAACTCTTAATGAGTACCTTACCAGCTTTAAAAATATACTTTATAATTACTTCAGTTATATTTTTAGACGTTCAAGATTATAAATGAAGGCCGTGTTGTTTATCTTCATTAAAAATAATAATGTATCCTTACAAAAAGTGTTCTAATAATATAATACCAAAGGCCGAGATCGGTAATTGAGGTTTTTCTGTATATTTTTCTAAATTTTCTTAATTTAGGCTTTACACCATTAATGAGATCTATATTCTAGAATAACCTTCTTAGTGTAATTTGTGTTTTGGTAATAATAATAGCTGTCAGCTGTTGCAATCATAGTAATCAGCTGTTGTCCAAAAAGTAGTCGATGTTGGTAAAATCGAGTGGCATTTATTTAGTTTTTAATATTTCTTTAATTAATATTTTATTAGAATTTTTTTTATTGGTGTTTCTCCCGATTACCTTATAAAAAATCGTCTGATAGGTGGTTGAAAATGAAAATTAAAAAAACTATATATCTCATGGAAAATTATAAGTGATTTTATAATTATTTTTATAATCAAGATTTACTAAGATATAAAACGACCACCAAGCCTTGTTTAATTATTATTAACGATGATACTAGATATTTACAGATATTTGTATATATGGAATGTTATTAAATTTTCTACAGTATAATAAATATATATGGCAATGTTTTAGTAATCACAAAAGATCGAAAAAATCCTTAAAACCTGCATGTTCGAAATTGTGATTAATCTAATGTTACTGGATGATGGATTTGGATAAAAAAAGTTTTTAAATGATTAGGTTTTTCAATTGTTATTATTGTCTAGATTATAATACTTAGCAAGAAAATGATCAATAAAATCGTAAATGGTGTAAATAATAGTTTGTTATCCCGTCCATCGGAATTCGTCAAACAGTTGACGGAAAGTTTAAACTGCTGGTTTTATAAACTGAACAGAAGCTCGAAAGAATGTTTTTAATTAGGATTCACTCATGTACTAGCTTTATATAATGTATTAATGTATACATTTTGTTCCACGTTAACTGCTAATCAACTAGTAAATATTCAGGCCCCGGTGAATAAGTTTTTATGACGAATTTTCTCCAATATACGTTTCTGGTACTCAGGGATGCGGAATGGTGTTATTTTCCTTGCGAAAAGGGTGTTAAGAAGTTATTTCTTATATTAAAACTCGAATACCAGCCAAAAACTACGAGAATGAAACGTTCCCTCAGTCACAGCTTCCCTGTACAAAATTCGACTTAACCACTTATTCGCCGGGGCTGGAAGAGTTTTAAACAGCATTGTGAAGGCCTCGATAAACACAAGGACGCTGACTGCTTTAATCTTCTTTTCTATGATAACACTTTCACTTGCGTGCGGTTGCAGGAAGAATAAAAAAGAAAGGTTGTGTTGTGTCCTCTTGAAATTGTATGGTGTAAGCCGAAACCGCATCTTTGAATATCTCTGTACTTCCATGTTGCCAAACTGACTACAAGTCTCTTCCATTATATGTCTCTTCAATTATGTAAGAAATTTCCTATCAGAAAAGGAATCCGCGGAATAAATCGAGTGTTTCGTCTCTTAGCAAATATATATAAGGCTTATATTTAGGTAGCTATCGAGTATTATAGCTTATGATTTTATGAGATGAGAAAGATGAATTTATTTACTCATACAAATGATCTTGAATAACTTTAATAAAATATCATTCACTAAACTGGAAATATGTCAAATGTCGATTACTACTTTCATCTTGGCAAAAACAAGCATCCTTGGAATCCCCTACATATCGAAAAATGTGCGATTTGGCCCTAAATTGGAAGATAGATTATTATTGTATTGTTATGTTTGTTATGTTAAATAGTTATTTAATACTAATTTATTTAGTCTAAGTTACTTTTGTATCTTCATATTGTCACTATTAACATTTAAAAATCCTATCACGGAATTTGTCTTCCATTAACGCTCGTAATGAGTTATAAAATAAACATAGGAAAGAATGTTCTATTTTTTAATTTGCTACTTCGTTGGTTTTAAACAGTACCTCTTTGTTATTATATAATTCAATCCCCTCTAGTTGTTATTTCTACTACTTACTACATATATTATTCTATCAATATACAACATATACTACTATATGGTTTATATCAATATACAACATATTCTATTCAAATAAAAATATTTAAAATACAACATATATTGTTTGGGGCGACCTGTGGTCTAGTGGTTAGCGTAACAAACTACTAAGGTCCACATCGCGGGTTCGTAGCCCGGCAGTTGGCCCAAGGATTTTCTTAAAGGAATTAAAATCCCTAGTTACGCCGTCCTTCGGAAGGGACGTTAAACGGGGGTCCCGAGCCTGTACGATGTCAGGTACTTGTTAAGGATCCCTATCCTAATTAAACCTGGATAGGCGAAATTTAGAGCTCCCACTGTAGCATCGTCCGAATAGCCATAGAAGCATAAAATGACGTTTAATAAACAAACAACAACAACATATAGTGTTATTCTTCACTATAGATTTTTAAATTCATCTATATATAATATCGATTTAAAAAAAAATATATTTATTGAAATTTACAACTGTATACAAAATACATCAAGTAAATATAATTAGTGAATACATTGACATGAAAAGACAAGTAGAGAAACTACCCAGTGGTAGTACTAAAATAAAAAGTTCAGCTTAGAAGGTCACGAGGCCATCTTCTTTTCAGACGCCTCGGAGGATTATCAGGAATTGAAGAGGTTGCGAGGTTTGAAACTAGTGGGTGTGAGTGGGAATGAACTTTGTCATGAAAAGATTGATATCGGATTCGGGCCAAATCAGCAACAAACGGGACGTTAAGGTCATTATGGATTACTTTGTTCGTAACAAAGTAAGGAGCATTTAGGATTTTCCGAAGGATTTTGGATTGTAAGGACTGGATACGAGATGAATTGGATGGTTTAGTGGAGCCCCAAAGCTCTATTCCGTAAGTCTAGATGGGTCTAATGATTGTCTTGTATATGAGTCTTTTGTAATTAATTGGGAGCTTAGAGCTGTTTCTTGTCGTTTCAGTCTAGTATGAGAGTTCCAAGTTAAGCGTTTGTCAAGGTGTGGTCCTAAGTACCGGATCTGTTCTACAGGCCTTAGAGGGATGTTATTAAACGATACATGAGGGCAGGAAGTCGCTGGTTTACGAAGCTATGTAGATTTAATTTTTTTTTTTTGTATATTTAGCCCTGAAGAAGACCTGCAATATGGGTCGAAACGTCGGCTTTCCAATAAACAGTTCTCCCTTTATAAAAGAATTTCCTTGACCTCCACCCGGGCCATTTTCTTCCTTATATTTGTAAGGTCAACTAATATTACCAAACAAACAAAGACACGAAAGGTTAAACAGAACTCGCAATACCGAACTGTTGTGCGGGCTTAGAGAATACTTCTGTAACTTATGTACATAACCTCTTTATACCATCTCATTTTAATTTTTGATAATTGTTTTTAGTATTTTCCCTTTAATGAGAGTATTTATTTCTAATATACTTTACTAGTTTATTTTGATTTGCTCTATGGATACGCAATACTTCAATCTATATTGTGATAATTAGTTATTTGGACTCAGCGGATTTAAATAAGTGTAGTTTCTTCAAAAACATGAGTTTTTCGTGATTTTCGTAACACTTTCACATATTATATAATTAATATGATTTTAACTAACGAAATTAATACTTAGATCAATAAAAATAGCTAGAACTAAAAAAAAACATAAAATAATAGTAATAATAATTTAATTGATAAAATCCCCCCAAAACAAATAATCAAGTCTCCAAAATACAGGGGGGAAACAACTAAGTAGTAAAAACGTTTTTTTTATTAAGATTGATTTTTATTTTGGTGTATGTCCTTAGGATGCCTTGGGGAGCGGAGTGGCTCAGTGGTAGAGCACTGAGTTGCCATCCCGAAAATCCTGGTCCAAATCCCGCTGATGGCAAGATTTTTATTTAGTCTGTTTGCAACCGGGGATGGATTTTATAGGATCTAATACCCTCCTGGGGCTCACCCAGCCTCTATAAGTGGGTACCCAAAATAAGGGGGAAAATCTGGTGGTTGAGAGTGATCTAGGACAAAACACCCCCCTGCACAACCGTTGTCCATGAAACAGTACTGTCTCTACCATGTATTGAACCCCAAACCCGTTCACGGGTTGCAGTGTTGCGGGTTTTTTCGCCTTAATTAGCGATAACGTCGACTGCTCAGTTGTTTTTTCAGTATTTTAAAGATTTAAGGCTTTGTTTTATTGTTTTTGGGGGGGGGGCGGAGCGGGTTTTACCTATTATATAATTAGTAATGATTATATTTAATATTATAGTGAATAGAAGGCAAATTTGCATCACGGAATGATGTTTGTATAACTATATTTTATTATCTCATCATATATAATTTTATCATATAAATTATAAATAGTGCCTGTGAGTAATTGTTGGGTATTGAGATCGCCTACTACCATCTTGATGTCCTCCATAATCGCTATTGTCTTCACTAGATTGTCTTTTTCTCTTCATTATCCGATTCTTCAGAGCATGAATATCTTCATATATGTGTATACAATTAAATCCTTTCCGTCATGCATGTAGTATGTCAAAGATTAAGAGAATGTATTGTTAAAAATAAATATAATTGACAATGTAACCTAGTAACATAAGTCGCTAAGAGAAATTAGTCCTCATCAATTAATTTTAAAACCGTTCCAACTGGTAAACGTCGGAGTAAAAGTAGGTGGTAGGATTGCGTTTAAGGTGATCTTAAGGATTTAGGTTTGAGCTGTATCTGTATGGACGTAAGAATCGGAATAAAGAACAGAGGTGTCGGTATCGAACCTCTGGGTTCCCTATGCATTTTATTATTATTGCTAAAAACGTTCCTTCGTAATAAATTCTACTAACGTCACTGTTGGTAGGATATTTTAATTCAAGTCATCTCTGTAAAAAATCCTTAACGTGAATGTTTTTCCTGAGTTAAAGCTTTCTAATGCTGTATGACAACTTTGAAATGTTTTTTTTGTCATTTGGCAAAATATATTTAGCACAGCGTAGTAGCCTTTAAATATAAATCAGATTAGTGAAGTTATTATTAGAGTTCCTGGGGCCTCTCCTGTAGATCTACCTCCATCGCGATTAAGAATTAAAGATTAAAAGAAATAGCAGTTCAAATATTTATTAAAAAAAAGAGAGAAAATAGAAGACTTTTTTTTTTGTTATATCAGATGTCTGCTATTACGAGAAATCTCGTAAATCTGTTTATTTATATACTCGTATTTATATATACTTTCTTTTAATTATAACCTTTAATATAAGGCTGATTTTCATAACGATTGCTGGCAGACTACAAACAGAACTTACCTCTGTTTTTTATATAAAAAATGTTATAGTAGATAGTAAAATATTTTATTTATAATTTTTTATTAATTGTTTTGATTTTTAAATACTTTTATTTTGAAGAGAAAAGATTTGCCCTGGCCGGGATTGGAATCCGGGTCGCCCGCCTCTCCGTGACAGCACTCTACCATTTGAGCTACCAGGGGTCGCCTCACAGTCAGGACAAATCCGTTCTCTTCACCGATCCCATATTCCCGCGTTCTCCCAATTTTGCGAGGTATACCTGCCGGGATCCCGGCCAGGGCAAATCTTTTCTCTTCCAAATAAGAATATTTAAAAATTAAAACAATTAATTAAAAATTATAAATAATTATATAACGTAGGTCAACAAGATCCTAAAATTAAAGTAATGTTCAATGAACATCCTTCCTCGTGTATACATCGAAAAATTGTGAGAACACGGGGATTTGGGATCGGTGAAGAGAACGGATTTGTCCTGACTGTGAGGCGGCCCCTGGTAGCTCAAATGGTAGAGTGCTGTCACGGAGGGTCCGAATCCCGGCCAGGGCAAATCTTTTCACCTTAAAATAATAATATTTTATATTAAGTACCTAAAAGAAAATATATGTATTAGAATACAATAGGAAAAATCCCCAAATCAAATCTTTAAGAATTTAAAATTATGGAAAAAAAAACCAGTCAAGGTTTCGCCAACGTAGGCATCATCAGGGCACACACCAAAAGGTTATAGGTTAAGGAGGTTTGATAACCTCCCCAGCTGTTAGCGTATTACCTTCCTTAACCTTAGTTGTTTGTGGAACGTTTTGGAATATTGTTGTGGTAGTGTTGGGCGATAGTCGATAGTTAGCACTATCGAAAGCCCGATACTATCGGTTGAAAACTATCGAATGCTATCAATAGTTTTTCGATAGCTGCTTACTTTTTTTCCAAACCTAGTCAATAATGAATTTCAATTAATTTAATTAAATTCAATCACCTACCTACTATTTTAAGTTAGCAGGATTATAAATTATAAGATTATATCATAAAGATGAGAAAAAACTAATTTATTTGAATTTTAAAAAAGTTTTTACAATTTACATGTTTACAATAACAATGAACAAATAAATCTTCAGAAAAGAAAAATTACGAAATAGTTAATTTCATGGGTCAAGTGTGCTCCTTGAGCCACATATTTCCCGAAAGAAAAGCTAGAATTGTAGAAAAATATCTCTGATTAAAGAGGAAGTTAACGTTAGTTATACGTAGAAGAGCCACTGCTCAATATCGTGAATTTGGTTTGTTTGCACGAGTGTGAGACTACGTGCCCTACCCAACATAATGTAATTAGTAATTTTGTAGTTAAATAATGACACATCCGGTGCGGCATCAAATTTATATAGGAGAGAACCCTTGAGTTCTAGGAATTCCGAGTTCAATATCAAAACAACTCGACACTGGACAGAGACAGATCAGCATAATTCCGAGAGTTTCAAAACTTGAGGATAAAAAGATCAATCGATAGTCGACACTATCGATATATCGATAGTTACTATCGGCTAATGACCATCGGCTATGATTTGGTCTCCATTTCATGAATCTGTTCGGACAGTTGATGTGCAAGGTGGTGCAATTTGCCTTCTTGATGTGATTTTTTTTTTGGTGTGTGCCCTGATAATGCCTAAATTGTAGAACGTTGAATGGTTTGTATTTCCAGTATTTTTAGAGCCTTGAAGCTTTTCTTTTTGGGATTTTTCCTATTGCATTCTAATTTATAACTTTTGTCTCTTTTTGAGTTTTGGCTCATTTTTATTGAAAGTACTTGCACAAGTTTATGTTAATTAAATAAATAAATTGACAGCTATACTCACAAACAAACATTATATATAAATATATAATTATCTTCTAACTCTTATAATTTATTCTGAAGTGAAATGAAAGTTTTAGGAAGATAATTGGAACCAGAGGCAAACACTTTTAGGTTATCTTATTTTTAGTTTTAATTTATTAAGTTTATTAAAACAGGGCCGAGAACAAAACAGTCCAATAAAAATGACAGAAACTGGTTCAACTGATAACAAATTTCGAACGTTATTATTATTGTGGCCTTCATTTAAAATTCAAATTCTCGATCCTAGCGCTTATTTTTGCGCCGCGGTGAGTAGAAAAATGTTAATTTTTTAAAAATATTTAGACTGTTTGTTAAAAAATAAATTAAAAAACGGTGATTTCCTTACCTTATCTAAACAAGAGAAAATTTTTAGTAGGCCAAGTCTGAACGTTAATAATTTCCAGGATTTAAAAAAAATAAAAATTAAAAAAGCTCCGGTGACAATAATTTTTTGTAGAATCTTAATGAAGTTACCAAGACCACTAGTAGGCTTTGAATAAACTAGCAAACATCTTTATCAATATTACAAAGGAGGAAGGTAATATGCATTTCTAAGACTGCTAGAAAGGCAATATATATTTTCTCAGGGCCCGCGGTCTTTCGATTAGCAGGAGCTAGCTGGACAAAATTCATGTTTAAAATTCTATAATATTTTATTGGAATATTGTAAACAATTATTGTTCTATAGCCAGAAATCTAATATTTGTTTATGCCTGGCACACTTCATCTCGTCAGTAATAGAGTCGGAAATAATGAATTCAAAGAAATAAGCTTCTATTCAAAGCTTCATTTCAACCGCACAAAATTATAATATTACTAATTTTATACGAATCAATTGTTGAATATCAATAATATATGTACTCATAGGTGGTATTTTTTTCAATTAAAAAAATCTTCTGCTAATCAAACTGTATCATTTTTTTTTTTTAAATGCTTGAAGGATTTTTCCTTATTTTGAAACTTTGAAGTGATAAAAATGACTTGTATCGGTTTGTATCCGGGCTGAATTTTATATATTGTATAGCTGGATATATTAATAAGATGCATTATAGCCTGCACACTCGAGTCAACATTTTTTTTAATATTTATTTATTAATTTCTAATATAATTTGTTACAATTCACAAAAGTAATATGCTGTACCAAACAGACCAGTCTCAAACTCAAAAACTTAATAGACAAATTTAATTATATCTATAAAGAATCACATATACAATGAAAGAAAAAAAAATATCCAAAAAAGGTTTCAGCAATGCCAAAAAAAAAAAAATGATAAACAAAAATGGTATCAATACATTCTTAGTAACTTATATACATTTACACGAACAATAACAATAATATAAGATAATTTGGTATCCTACAATAATAAATGCTTTTGTTCTTTTATGTATATACCGCTTTGTACTATTTTTTGTATAGCTCCCTATATTTTTTATAACTGGGTTTTTATTGTGTTTACAGTTATTAAAGAATTTGTTCCATAATTTATTGATAAATTCATTAATATACGGTATATATTCTTTGTGCATAATTTTAACTCAAGTTTCCAGCAATTCTTAGGCATTTGTGTTGAAATATTTGTAGTTTTTTATAATTTGTTTTAGACATATAACTAAATATTGGGCATGCATATGTTAGTATAGATCGTAAGCAGGCTTTATATAATAATAACTTATATCTTTGTTTTTAATTTTAGAGTACTTATTTTCGCTCGTTACGGTGGTTCCCAAGTAGGTAAAGGAGTTTACTCTTTCAATATCCAGGGCTCCTATCTTAATAATACCAGTCAGCTACATCGGTCCTCCTGCGTGCAATTAGTTTTGGTTTGATTAATTACTAAACCCACACAGTCAGGAGCTCTGATCAGATTGAGGAATGCATTTTCCAGTTCATTAAAGGACCTTCCTATGATGACATCATCAGGGTAAGCCAAAATTTGTGACGACTTATGGAAAATTGTGCCAGTTCTTTGAATGCCGGCTTTGCGGACCACATACATTTAATAAACTACTACAATTTATAAATTCATCTGCTTGATAAAGTTTTTTTTTCCTCCTTATCCCTATTTTCCAAACCTCAACAATAAACTTAAGAAGTAAAGGAGCCAAGTATATAAATAAAATAAGCCGGCAGTGCATTGGCAAGGCAGATCGGGCTCATTGCTATTCACAAGTGCATTATCTGTTCTGGATCCAACCCAAGGGTCACTGGGTTATGCTAATTAGTTTCTTATTAACAACTTCCTACCGCCCTCCCAACAAACATCACTATTCTTTGTCACAAACTTATTCCTTTTATGAGTTGGGATGTAATAAAACGATGCAGAAATAATCCTTTCGCAACAATTCTATAATAATCATATATCGAGTTTATGCTTTAAGCTCCCCTGGTTCATTTAAGCAACAAAAAAAGAAAAACAAGAATTTAAAACAAATTTTACAACTTATAAAATTAACGTAAGGTCTTGTCTGGGCGGATGTATTCAGTATATGTATATGTAACAATACATGTTAGTCCAGGATCCATGGTCCATTTTTTCACTTGATTAGTATCAAGCTGAATCTTCGTGAATAGCTTCGTTTCGATGAGACGCTCACCATTTCCTGTGCTAAAATATCGATTGTGGTAGCTAACAGAGGTAGCAAGGATAAAATATCTCGATTTGATGATTCTTAAAAAATTATTACTAACTGTTTTTTTTTTTTGTTAAATCTCAAGATCTAAATTATTTGTCATATAAAATGTATGGTTTGATCAAAGAGTCCCGTCCTTCCAACATGTATCGATAACGAGGTCAAAAAAGAAGAAGTAAAATCTGTGAAGTAAAAAGCTGGTTAGTAATCATTTTTGATGACCTCGTTATCAAAAAATTTAGGTGATTATCTTGAGATTTAAAAAAAAAAACCCAGTTAGTAATAAATTTTTGAGAATCATCAATCGGCATATTTTATCATTGCTACCTCTGTTAGCTACCACAATCGAGAATTTTCGCACAGGAGATAGTTGGGCGTCTCATCGAAACAAAGCTATTCACGAAAATTCAGCTTGATACTAATCAAGTGCAAAAATGGACCATGGATCCTGGACTATGTAGTTTATTTTTTAATGAAAAGTAAGACAGGTATGTTTAAAGAAGAATTATATAAAGAATTATTTATTTATAAGAGATGAATTTTTTTTTAATGATGAGTTGTAACGTACAGTAACGTTGATTAAACAGAATAATATATAAACAATAAAAGAATGGTTGAAATGGTTATTTATTTGAGAAGTGAGGAAAGTGCCACTTTATTACACCCGAGTGTGGTAATTAAACGAGGGTGTTATAAGCACTTTTCTCACGTGTTAAAATATTACATTTTTCCTGCAACCATTTAAAAATTAAGAAATTAAAGGTGAAACTTTAGATTTGCTAAAATTACACTAGCGCTAGTGGGTAATGCTAATGCTGCGTTTCCTAATCTCTGATGTGTGAAGGTTCAAATACATTTAAGGTTATATTAAATATTTCTATAAAATCGATTTAAAATAAATAAAATCTATCTTGAATTAAATATAAAACAGTTCTAAAATTATTTATTTTAACGTTTTAGGAATATAAAATTAATAATATTATAATACCGCCATTTAACATTTAAAATAACAGAGTGCTGATTGTCGAATTCGATCTTAGTGGCTGTTACTTTTCCTCACTAGTTAGGGAAAGTATTTTTCCTTCACTAGTGGGGGGAAAGTGGGACTTTCCACACCAGTTTTAGTTGAGTAATGGATAGCATTACTCAATTGTTGCAGGAAAAATATATTTTCTGAAAAATCCTCAAGATTTTAATGCCAAAATGAATATTATTTTGATATAAGTGCAGTCAGCGTAAATAATGATAGAGCCTTAAGATTTGGGATGTTTAAAAAATATGATCACGCATATAAGATCTCGGACTAATCAACTCCCTCCACAACCCTGGTCCTAGAAACAGTACTGTCTCTCCCATGTACTGAAACCATGGCTTGTAGTGGTAAAAGTTTATTTTACCAGATTAAGATATATAATCATACAGATATAAACCGTTTATTGGTAGGTGAGGAGGTCCAGAAGAAATGAAGTATAATTCTTCCTTCTAGAAGATCGTAAATAGTACTAGGTGTTATTTTTATTTTTTAGAATTGGAATAGATAAACTCCTAGGTGGAAATTGATAGAACATACTAGTAAATATTTTTTACCTGTACCACTACAACCCGTGAAGGGTCTGGGGTTCAGTACATGGTAGAGACAGTAGTGTTTCATGGACAACGGTTGTGCAGGGAGGTGATTTGTCCTAGATCACGCTCAACCGCCAGATTTTCCCCCTTATTTTGGGTACCCACTTTAAAGAGGCTGGGTGAGCCCCAGGAGGGTCCTAGATCCTAAATGATTAAGGGCGGATTTAGGGGGGCACGGTTTTTTTGTGTACTGTGGAGAATCCATTACAGTACATACTTACAGGCAAATCATTTGAGTTGTTAAAATATATGAACAAAATAACAGAAAGAACATGAGTTAAACTATTGTTTAGATAATTTAATAAACCTTTGAAACCTTCCTATTAATACTACAAGTTTATTTCTAAATTATTGTTGATTTTTTGCATGTCTGCCCGTTATGCCCCCCCCCCCAGAAAATTGATCCGCCGTTGTATATGATCCTTTTCCGGCTGCAAACAGACTAAATAAAAGTCTTGCCTGCAGCGGGATTTGAACCATTATTTTCAGCATGGCAACTCAGTGCTCTACCAATGAGCCACTCCGCTCCCCAATAAATATTTATTGTGAGAAATTATACAAATGCAATTTGGCACATATTGTATTAGTGATCTTCTTTTATAGAAACCCATTGAGGGCACTCCTAAAGTGTTTCATCCCACAGTAGATCCCTACTCCAGAGACTTCTGTCTCCTTGTCGGATTCTATGGTAATGTGTCTGTCAATGTTTATACCAGAAAGTATGGATGTCCAGCAAGTGAGTTATGAAATATTTTATAGTTTTTTTTTTTATCGTTTCAGTCACGAGAGGTATGTTCAGGTCTTTCTGTAATGCTTTTAACAGGACATAACTACGTGGATAACTTTGATAAAAGAAATGAATGTCGACAACTCTTTCGTATTTGATAATGGATTATAAACTGACCCAGGCCCGGTGACTATTCCACAGAAGTAGAAGAAAAATCAGGTAGCTCTCAACTCATTGCTCTAAGCATTTAGTACATTGAATCTAGCCCCCATCAGAGCGAAAGCCAACAGACTGTCAGTACTCTGGACGAAAGCCAGTCCTGTTTTCCTACCGTTTGCCAACTTAGCGCCAAATGTTTTCGCTTCTACAGTCGTATTTTTTCCTCGGGTAACTTTATCCTTTGATCGTGAATTTCTTACTTTAAATTGGGAAATGCTAAACCTCATTATTGCCGAGAGCAATCGATGCTTTAGCCATAACGTCAGCTGATTAGACTATTAGTGTCGGTGCTACCAATTATAATTGCTAGTTTTTAGCATAAATGCCGTCGCCATCTTTAATTTTTTTTTTCGAATATCATCTAATATACAGGAAGTGTAAAAAGTTTATTTATTCACTTCGAATCGTGGCACATGCTATTACTTCATCAATAGTATTCATTGTTACGTCACTATTAAAATGCTGTTATCAGTGCATTGATTATTCTTTGGTATCGATCCCTTGTACAATCGATTGTCAAATATATCATCTATTAGAAATGCGGCATGTGTATGATGGTTATATTCTCTTCCTTAAATTCTTTTTTTATTTTTAAATTTAATTTATTGATATTTACCACTATAATGCTATTATAACAAGTAAATGTGCTAATATGTACAATACTACGTCACTATTAAAATGCTGTTATCAGTGTATTGATTATTCTTTGGCATCGATCCCTTGTACAATCGATTGTCAAATATATCATCTATTAGAAATGCGGCATGTGTATGATGGTTATATTCTCTTTCTTAAATTCTTTTTTTTTTTTTTTAATTTATTTTATTGATATTTACAACTATAATGCTATTATAACAAGTAAATGTGCTAATATGTACAATATTACGTCACTATTAAAATGCTGTTATCAGTGTATTGATTATTCTTTGGCATCGATCCCTTGTACAGTCGATTGTCAAATATATCATCTATTAGAAATGCGGCATGTGTATGATGGTTATATTCTCTTTCTTAAATTCCTTTTTTATTTTTAAATTTAATTTATAGATATTTACAACTATAATGCTACTATAACAAGTAAATGTGCTAATATGTACAATATTACGTCACTATTAAAATGCTGTTATCAGTGTATTGATTATTCTTTGGCATCGATCCCTTGTACAGTCGACTGTCAAATATATCATCTATTAGAAATGCGGCATGTGTATGATGGTTATATTCTCTTCCTTAAATTCTTTTTTTGTTTTTAAATTTAATTTATAGATATTTACAACTATAATGCTACTATAACAAGTAAATGTGCTAATATGTACAATACTACGTCACTATTAAAATGCTGTTATCAGTGTATTGATTATTCTTTGGCATCGATCCCTTGTACAGTCGATTGTCAAATATATCATCTATTAGAAATGCGGCATGTGTATGATGGTTATATTATCTTCCTTGAATTCTTTTTTTATTTTTAAATTTAATTTATAGATATTTACAACTATAATGCTATTATAACAAGTAAATGTGCTAATATGTACAATATTACGTCACTATTAAAATGCTGTTATCAGTGTATTGATTATTCTTTGGCATCGATCCCTTGTACAGTCGATTGTCCAATATATCATCTATTAGAAATGCGGCATGTGTATGATGGTTATATTCTCTTTCTTAAATTCCTTTTTTATTTTTAAATTTAATTTATAGATATTTACAACTATAATGCTACTATAACAAGTAAATGTGCTAATATGTACAATATTACGTCACTATTAAAATGCTGTTATCAGTGTATTGATTATTCTTTGGCATCGATCCCTTGTACAATCGATTGTCAAATATATCATCTATTAGAAATGCGGCATGTGTATGATGGTTATATTCTCTTTCTTAAATTCCTTTTTTATTTTTAAATTTAATTTATAGATATTTACAACTATAATGCTACTATAACAAGTAAATGTGCTAATATGTACAATATTACGTCACTATTAAAATGCTGTTATCAGTGTATTGATTTTTCTTTGGCATCGATCCCTTGTACAATCGATTGTCAAATATATCATCTATTAGAAATGCGGCATGTGTATGATGGTTATATTCTCTTTCTTAAATTCCTTTTTTATTTTTAAATTTAATTTATAGATATTTACAACTATAATGCTACTATAACAAGTAAATGTGCTAATATGTACAATATTACGTCACTATTAAAATGCTGTTATCAGTGTATTGATTATTCTTTGGCATCGATCCCTTGTACAATCGATTGTCAAATATATCATCTATTAGAAATGCGGCATGTGTATGATGGTTATATTCTCTTTCTTAAATTCCTTTTTTATTTTTAAATTTAATTTATAGATATTTACAACTATAATGCTACTATAACAAGTAAATGTGCTAATATGTACAATATTACGTCACTATTAAAATGCTGTTATCAGTGTATTGATTATTCTTTGGCATCGATCCCTTGTACAATCGACTGTCAAATATATCATCTATTAGAAATGCGGCATGTGTATGATGGTTATATTCTCTTTCTTAAATTCCTTTTTTATTTTTAAATTTAATTTATAGATATTTACAACTATAATGCTACTATAACAAGTAAATGTGCTAATATGTACAATATTACGTCACTATTAAAATGCTGTTATCAGTGTATTGATTATTCTTTGGCATCGATCCCTTGTACAATCGATTGTCAAATATATCATCTATTAGAAATGCGGCATGTGTATGATGGTTATATTCTCTTTCTTAAATTCCTTTTTTATTTTTAAATTTAATTTATAGATATTTACAACTATAATGCTACTATAACAAGTAAATGTGCTAATATGTACAATATTACGTCACTATTAAAATGCTGTTATCAGTGTATTGATTATTCTTTGGCATCGATCCCTTGTACAATCGATTGTCAAATATATCATCTATTAGAAATGCGGCATGTGTATGATGGTTATATTCTCTTTCTTAAATTCCTTTTTTATTTTTAAATTTAATTTATAGATATTTACAACTATAATGCTACTATAACAAGTAAATGTGCTAATATGTACAATACTACGTCACTATTAAAATGCTGTTATCAGTGTATTGATTATTCTTTGGCATCGATCCCTTGTACAGTCGATTGTCAAATATATCATCTATTAGAAATGCGGCATGTGTATGATGGTTATATTATCTTCCTTGAATTCTTTTTTTATTTTTAAATTTAATTTATAGATATTTACAACTATAATGCTATTATAACAAGTAAATGTGCTAATATGTACAATATTACGTCACTATTAAAATGCTGTTATCAGTGTATTGATTATTCTTTGGCATCGATCCCTTGTACAGTCGACTGTCAAATATATCATCTATTAGAAATGCGGCATGTGTATGATGGTTATATTCTCTTCCTTAAATTCTTTTTTTGTTTTTAAATTTAATTTATAGATATTTACAACTATAATGCTACTATAACAAGTAAATGTGCTAATATGTACAATATTACGTCACTATTAAAATGCTGTTATCAGTGTATTGATTATTCTTTGGCATCGATCCCTTGTACAGTCGATTGTCAAATATATCATCTATTAGAAATGCGGCATGTGTATGATGGTTATATTATCTTCCTTAAATTCTTTTTTTGTTTTTAAATTTAATTTATAGATATTTACAACTATAATGCTACTATAACAAGTAAATGTGCTAATATGTACAATATTACGTCACTATTAAAATGCTGTTATCAGTGTATTGATTATTCTTTGGCATCGATCCCTTGTACAGTCGACTGTCAAATATATCATCTATTAGAAATGCGGCATGTGTATGATGGTTATATTCTCTTCCTTAAATTCTTTTTTTGTTTTTAAATTTAATTTATTGATATTTACAACTATAATGCTACTATAACAAGTAAATGTGCTAATATGTACAATATTACGTCACTATTAAAATGCTGTTATCAGTGTATTGATTATTCTTTGGCATCGATCCCTTGTACAGTCGACTGTCAAATATATCATCTATTAGAAATGCGGCATGTGTATGATGGTTATATTCTCTTCCTTAAATTCTTTTTTTGTTTTTAAATTTAATTTATTGATATTTACAACTATAATGCTACTATAACAAGTAAATGTGCTAATATGTACAATATTACGTCACTATTAAAATGCTGTTATCAGTGTATTGATTATTCTTTGGCATCGATCCCTTGTACAGTCGATTGTCAAATATATCATCTATTAGAAATGCGGCATGTGTATGATGGTTATATTATCTTCCTTGAATTCTTTTTTTATTTTTAAATTTAATTTATTGATATTTACAACTGTAATGCTATTATAACAAGTAAATGTGCTAATATGTACAATATTACATGAAAACACTTGTGGAGAAACTACCCATCGGTAGCACTCCAATAAAGTTCTATAGTAGATGATCTCGAGGCCATCTTCTTTTCAGACGCCTCGGAGGGTTATTAGGAATAGTATGGGAAGCAAGTTGAGAGACTAGCGGATTCAAGTGTGTATGGAGCTTGTCGTGGAAGGATAGGAATCTAGTTTGGCCCAAATCAGTAGCATATGGGATATTAAGATCATGATTGATGAGTTTGTTTGTGACATAATAAGGAGCATTGAGGATTTTACGAAGGATTTTGGATTGTTAGGACTGGATACGAGATGAATTGAATGGTTTAGTAGAGCCCCAAAGCTCAACTCCGTATGTCCAAATAGGTCTGATAACTGTCATGTAAATGAGTCTTTTGTAATTAATTGGGAGCTTAGAGCGTTTGTCAAGTAAGTGTTGAAGTAGGCGAAAACGTCGAGCAAATTCTTGTCTTTTCAGTCTTGTATGAGGATTCCATCCTTAAATTCTAATTACGCCATTTGATCTCCATGCAGTTCATTTTATAGTTTCCGAATCTAGTTATTTAACTGCCTCAGAAATTATAGTCCAACTACCGCCTTCTGCAGTTATTCGGAAATCACATCTCACGCTGCAATAATTGCAGATCCATCAATGTATCTATCGTTGGAATAACATTCAGCAATAGTCTCCTCGGCTGGGGCTATAAGAATCTGTTCGTCGGTAGTAGCTTCATTGTACCCCATTAAAGTATATCATATTAATCCGATTACAGCGAGTAATTAGTTGAAATAGATGGCATTCAATAAAATATGAATTGACATATCTTCCTGTTATAATTACATGTACTGAAACTTAAACGATTGCTTGTGTTTTGAGGAATATTGTTGGCTCAATTCGAATCGTTTTAGTATTTCAAACTTGTATCAAATGTCTCCATGACTTTGAAAGGTCTGAATGCAAAGATCCACGGGAGGGGGGGGGCACAACGGGCAGACGGGCAAAAAATCAACAATAAATTAGAATTAAACTTATATTATTCATAGAGAGGTTTTTTTAAATACCAAAACTATAGAAAAATTGCATGTTTAATAAAGACTGTTTTCTTCTAAAGATGTCCAGCACTTCATTAGCGTTTATTTTTGTCACAAGGTCTTGATGGAGACGCATCAAAGTCAGTTCATTCAAACGCTCTTCCGTCATCCTGCTGGGAAGATATGACTTTAATCGGTGTAAGTTGGAGAAACATCGCTCGGCAGTCCTTTGCTATTTTCAAGTGCGTGAAAGGGAGGCAACGAACAAATTTCGCAATTCCAGCCTGGAATGGTCAAGAGTTTTACTCATGTTCTTTCTGTTAATTTATTCATATATTTTAATAACTGTGATCATGCGATTTGCTTATAAGTATGTACTATAATGGATTCTCCATAGTACACAATGAATCTAGTCTGAGGACACGTGCCGCCCTTGATGCACATGGAATTATAGCGCTAACGTGTATTGTGCTTCTGGGTTTCGTGTAGTTAGTATGAAATTCTTAATTCGTTAAGCTGTGAACCATCTGACAGGCACCGACACCATTTTTTGACGAGTTGAGCAAACAAAATTTACAAAATGGTTCGAGTATTTGAATACTCTTCCGTATTGGTTTGTCGTACTTTCAATAAAACCTGATCAGGTGAGAGCATGTACTCTCCAGAGGTCGAGGGTTCAAGGACAATTTAAAAAAAAAGTAACATAGAAGAGGTGAAGGATGCGTTCCTCTGACCAATAAGTGAAAGTCAAAAATATTTAGGAAACGGCGTCCTTAACCAAGGGTAAAAATTCATAAAGGAAGATCTGTTGATAAGGAAATATATTTGTATTAATCTATGACCTTGTCATTTTTAACCATTACATTACCTTCTCATATATATTATTCCATATTCATTATCGAAAGGAAGTTTTAAAAAAATTGTAGGGAATTGTCCAGGATCCATGGTCCATTTTTTCACTTGATTGGTATCAAGCTGAATCATCGTATCTTCGTTATCATAGCTTCGTTTCGATGAGACGCCCAACAATTTCCTGTGCGAAAATTCTCGATTGTGGTAGCTAAAAGAGGTAGCAAGGATAAAATATGTCGATTTGATGATTCTCAAAAATTTATTACTAACTGGGTTTTTTTTTGTTGAATCTCAAAATAATTATCTAAATTATTTGAAAAAATGTTTGGTTTGATTAAAGAGTCTCCTCCTTCCAATATAAATGAACAAAAAATCAGCTGGTTAGTAATCATTTTTGATGACCTCGTTATCGATACATATCGATACATATACACATTTAGATAATTATCTTGAGATTTAACAAAAAAAAAACCCAGTTACTTATAAATTTTTGAGAATCATCAATTCGACATATTTTATCCTTGCTACCTCTGTTAGCTACATAGAAAAACACAATCGAGAATTTTCGCACAGGAAATTGTTGGGCGTCTTATCAAAACGAAGTTATTCACGAAGATTCAGCTTAATACTAATCAAGTCCAAAAATGGACCATGGATCCTGTACTAGAAGGTATGTTTACTGGAAAACCGAAATTGTAATTTATTTAACAAGCTTTTTTTCAAATTTGATTGGAAAAAATTATTTGAATTTTGGGTTATAATTTGTTTTTTTTTCAAACTATCATATATATTTTACGCGTTTCAACAAAAATCTATACTTCGAAATGTTAGTAGAAACTTTTATTTCTTGATGAAATGATTAACGAAATCTACTTATTAGCCATAATTAGATTCTCTTTTCCTCACTAAAGCTCACCATGAATTGTATTTTTGGAAAAAAATTTAAATGAGACGAATAAGCAGTTAAAACTTGTAACTTTTGGACTTAGTTAAAACTTGTAGACGACAACCTGCGGAACAAATACCGACTTTTTACTTAATTTGAGCATTAATAATCTATCTTTGTCCTATCACATATAACTGTGAATGGGTATAACTAAAAAAAACACCAATTACAGTTAAAATTCCAACATTCATTCATTCAAGTGAAGTGTCATATCTTAATTATTTTTTTATTGTTACATTCTTCCATTAAGCGCTTATGATTGCTTTTAACAAACATTTATTTTTGCCTTTAAAAGCTCCATTATCATTACCACTAAATAGATTTTTGGCTTTTAAAATGAGCCAATAAAAAGGCAGCAGCATTTTAGGCAACTTAATGTTGAGTAGATTGATTCTTCTTAATTTACATAATAACAAATGCTGAAACTTTAATATATCTTATAATATAAATTATATATAATATATAAAAAATATATTAAAAATCATTATATACCTATTGATATTGTAGAACGACAATGGATATATGCTATCAGGTCAGAGAAAGTTCTTTGAATGTTTCTTTGCAGACTCAACCTTTGCTAAAGGTGAATTCAACATTTTTATTTATTTTATTCTTTTCCAGGGGAAAAAATTCACTAGAGACCATCTGCCTCCTTCTAGCCTACAAAATAAAATATCCCAACAACTTTTTCCTGCTCCGTGGAAATCACGAATGTGCATCAATAAATAGGTATACTGAATGTATTTTTAAAATAAATTTAATGTATGTATATATTTTTACATTTACTAACTAATATATAATTTAAATCCTTACACAGAGTTTATGGTTTTTATGATGAGTGCAAAAGAAGATATTCTGTAAAACTATGGAAGACTTTCACTGATTTGTTCAACTGTTTACCAATTGGTAAGTTCTAAAACAGTATACCTAATAATGTAAATATCGATATAAATTTGAGACAATATGACAATATTTATCAGTTAAATATAAAATAAAATTCAATATGATTAATCAATTAATTTATTCAAATAGAATTTTTATGATATTCAATTAGATGAGTAAATTTCAACATTAAATTTGCCTAATGATGGTTAATTGTTAAGGAAGAACTTTTCTATTGTAAATTACCTTTTCTATTTTAATTTGATTGAAAAAAATGTTCTATTCATTAATTCATCATGCATCTGTATGATTACATTTTACACTTCATCCATAACATGTCCCAGCTGTGGAATGCAAAAAAAAATGACTTTCATATTGTCACTTTGGAAATGCTTTAGACAAAGCACATAGTTATAAACCAGACAACTTTATTTTTTGAGCCCTTGAGAGAAAATGTGTTGTTTGTCACATTTCCAACAATTAATCAATTTAACCCCAGAAATAGAATCTAGAAGAGAAAATGTGTTGAAAGAATACTTTAAGTTAAGTTGTAATTAGGTTTTTCAATTTATTTTTGTTACCCTTGAAAAGTTTATGCATTGAATTACTTAAAGTGTAAAATAAACTAATTTAAATTGAAGACAATTTAATCAAGCCCCATATCAATATCTAATTTAAACCAAAGACCATATTAAGACTTAAGAACTTTTTACAATACTTGGAATAAAACCATCTGTTTTTATAATACGGAGATTTATTGACTTACATCACTTTTGCTCTTAATTGGTCATTTTCTACACAAAGTTCTTTGTTGTATTATTTTACTTGCAGAATTATTATTATTACATTCAAAAACATTTAAAATAAAATTTAACTTTACAGCTGCACTAATTGAAGGCACGATATTTTGTATGCATGGCGGGCTTTCACCACAGCTCGTTGATTTGAACCAGGTAAAAACTTCAGATTTTTTTTAAACAGAATTTTCATAATTAAAACAATAAAACATAATAAAAATGCCTTTTATTTATTTTGTTCTAATTTTTATAAAATTTTCTTGCAGATCAAAAAAATTCAAAGACCATTAGACGTGCCAGAAAGTGGACTGGTATGTGACCTGTTATGGGGTGATCCTGATGAGGTATCTTTTATGCACTTTTTATGAAATACTATTTTGATAAATTTTTTATATCATTCATCCATAATCTTCCATAGGTATTTATTCTCATTATTTAAAACAAAAATCAAATGACTATTACAAAATAATTAGAAAATTTATTGAAAACTTGTCGATGGTCTAAAATATAAGGTAATTACGGTTTATCAGACCTAAATCAGATTTGATCATTTCAAAATTAGTTCTTTTATATTACTGATATTTTTCTTGAAACGATGCAGGGATGTTTTAGGTTCTGTTCTAAAATATCTAAATTTTTCTATCCCTTAAACTAGTTTTGAGTGAGATTTTGATCACTACGTAAAAAATATTATTTTTTTTCTTTAGAAAATAGTATTTAATACATTTTGAAATTGAAAACCTTATATTTAAATTTTATTAATGTGTGAATTTATCTATTTTATTTCAGCGTGTGGTAGGCTGGGGTCAAAATGATAGAGGAGTAAGCTATGTTTTTGGTTCGGATGTTGTTCGTGGATTTTTAAGAAGGCATGGAGTTTCCTTAATTGTAAGAGCCCATCAGGTAAGATTATTGTACAAAAAAAATTATCATTAATTATATACTAAATTAGTATCTAAATTTTAAATTCAATCATAGGCGCTTAATATGTATTTGATATTGTACATTCCTTAATAAAACTGGATTCTTAGCTGTGATTGCATCCAAGAATATTAAATTTTTCTCATAAAATCACTGCCTAGAAAGTACAGAAAATCTAGAGTTATTGGTTCCTCATGATGGTATTGACAAAACTTCTATCATTTATTAATATAAGAATGCAAATTAATTAATTTTATTTTTTATTTTTTAGGTAGTAGAAGATGGATACCAATTCTTTTCACAGCGAGCACTATTGACACTTTTTTCAGCTGCCAATTACTGCGGTGAATTTGACAATGCTGGGGCAGTGATGTCAGTATCAGAAGACCTCACGTGTTGTTTCAGTATTTTACCTGTAAGCCTAAATTTTACTTTAAAATATTACATTTGTAAAATAATAAATTGGTTTAATGTTAATTTATCAATTAATATGAATCACATATCCACCAGAACAAAACAAATTCGATATATATCCTTTCAGTATTGAATTTTTTTTAACATATGAGTTACAACCAAATGTTTTTTTCACAGCCGGAAAAAAAGAAGATGTTAAAAGTAAAATGAAGAATCATGAGCTTTAATCAGAATAAGAAGACTTCACGACTTGCGCACACGTTTACCCTTCTTCCTACGGAATTGGAATTTCATAAATTTTAGCAAAAATAATTGTGCTAAAATGTTTGTGAAAGGTAAACTAATCAAATATTGTGATTAATTTAAAAGAATTTATTGAAAACATTGAGAAATGTCAACATTTTAAACAAAGCATAGTAACAGTTCATTTAATACCATTAGAGATTATAATTTATTGTTTTACCATTAGTTATAAATTTTAATATTCATTAGCTTCGATACTTCTTTATGAAATGATGTTTGAAATTTACAGCTTCATTTTGAGAAAGCCTAAAGCTTTAAAATATTAAGTTCTTAATTGTAAATTACTATTCATTCAGAAGTCTTACATGTAAATAATGGAGTTTGGATTATCGAAGTTTTTATATGTAGACATTAATGTTGTAGCTTATGTTAGTAATGGACTTGAATAACATAATATTTGGTAGATTTTATGATAAAGATAAATTCAAAATTCATGAATTACAAACACGAAATACCTATGGTGGATTTAAACAAATTTAGAAAAATCAATATTCAAAACACAAATCCATTATCAAAATATGAAATTATCAACTAATATTTGATTTACCAAGCTTCATTAGTAAGGAAGAAAATTTCGTTTGCACTAGTTGCATTTGTTTCAATAAAAATGAACCAGGCTCCTTAATCATTAAAATTTTCAAAATAATAAATTTAATTAAAGCATAATAAAGCTGGTTAATATTAAATAATTATTGTGAATAAGGCATGTATATATAGAAGTAAGATTTGTTATGTGTGTACATATATAAATATATATTTAGGTTTAAAACGTTTTTCTAATGTAAATAGCTTTATCGATGTAAAGTGTTCATATTTATTATTTTAAGTTTACATACTTCAATTTGTTTCATACATGGAATAAATGTATCAGTGATTGAAATAAATGTATATTGCAAAATCATATATATGGTTGTATCTGATTTCCTGAACATTTCAAAGATGAAAGTATACACCCAATAAAATACATGATACCTAATATGCTATCCTCACTGATTTGGGTGTAGCATCCTGTACAAAATTGTTTATTGCTGGCTAGAAGGCGTTTAATCTGTATTGAGCTTCAAAAATAAACTTACCGATAAAATTTCATTTTGCCCCAAATATGTTCTTACCGATGATAATATTCCCAAAAGCAATTTCCCCACATTCATAATTCATCATAGAAGTTCATAATTTTATTTTGTATTTGTCAAAAAACAAAGTCCCGGATTACAACTTTTGAATATTATCTTAAAAACCAATTATTTTCTTAACTTATATCTATTATTACAATCTATTCAGATGATTGTTAATATTCTAGAAACTCATAGAATATATGAAACCAATAAACCTCTAAAAGGCATGATGGATTGTTATTCAAAATTTGACTACCCTCAACTTAATACTTATTTATTTAAGAATATTTTCTTATCGACAGACTGGCACCAATGTAAATATTGGCAATTTACATTGTGGATTATCAGGTATAAAATTTGTTAAAGCTGAAGTTCCTTCAAAGCTGTCTACTTCAAAGACAACTATACCCTATATTCGCACAATATGGTAATGGCACTTTAGTGGCCAAATTTCCTGATCATAGCATTCCAGAAAAACTCAATGCTTAGCATTTTCATAATAAAAACCACCATGATATTTCTGGTTTGGCTAACAAGTTACAGAAACTGCCTCAGAATAACACAATAAACTGACTTTGTTGACAAGAAACAAATAGAACCACAGGGGTCACCAGTGATGGAGTGGTGACAACCTACTATACTTCAAGGATTCGAAGAACAGCAGATGGCCTTTCTTAAAGGAAGAGAAAATCCTCAGTTATGCCATCCTTTAGAGAGGACGTAAAATGGAATTCCAGACCCTAAGCCGTGTCAAGTACTCTTTAAACATAGCTGTATTTATATCTGGATAAGGCAATATTTATGACTCCAATTGTAGCATCCTCCGATCAGCCAAAGCGGCATAAAGTTATGTTAAATGAAACAAAAAAACAACTAGAATTATTATCAAGCTCCTGTAACCCACTTTTAAAGTGGTGGTCAAGACATTTGCTATTAACCATTAGCAGATGGAGCTTGGCTTATAGCAAAAATACTTTTCAGATAACATAGTGTTTTGACAAACATATTTTGTGCTTTTAGTAAAATAAATTAAATTAAATAGTTTACAAAAAGGAAATAATCAGGAGAAAACACCTAGTACCTGACATCGCTCAGCCTCAGGACCACCGTTTTGTGTTCCTGGTGAAGAATGGTATAAAAAATAATTGTTTACTCTCTTTAAAAATACTAAGGCCACCTGCGGGATGGCGTAGTCGCTATCTTGGGCATAGTAGGTTGTTATGCTAAACAACCACAGATGACCCCTAAACAACTAGACTAGTCGATCAACTCTATAGTGGTAAAATTGGTCTATATTATGTCTTTTTTTCAACAAAACTATTCAAAGATCGTGACAGACTTGACCACTGAGGCCCCACACCCTCCCTCGACAGCCCTAAAGCCCTGCAATGTGGGTTGAAACGTTAGCTATTTAAGAAACATTTTTCCCTATTTAAGAGATATTTATTGGCCTCAACCCGGACCATTTCCTTCCACATATACAGGGTGTCCCATTTGAAGGGAATCAAATGGTTTTAACTTTTAAACCAAACAAAATTCAGAAAAACATATCAGGTAAAAGTTGTAGTTATTCAGGCCTAGTTTGAAGAAATAAAAAAACATTTTTTTTTTCACTTTAAATGGTCAATATTGACCTTCAAAAAATGAAGTTTCCTCTTGACCCCCATTTATTTTTATTTTTCTGAAATCTACAATACAAAACATGGAAAAAATGTATGTAACATTTTTTCTATCTTTCATAGGTTAAGTAGAAAAAGCATACAAAGTTCACTACTTTAGTATACCTCCTTCACGAGGAAACGTAATGTAGCATTAAGTTATTTTATTTAAGAGTTTTTAGTCGTAATAACTTACTAATTAAGGTATTTCGAATCTTTCAGGAAATGTCTGGACATTTAAAAACCTTAATTTTAATTAGAATCTGTTTCAACATTTCTATAGAAAATTTAAAAACATTAAAATTAAGGTTTTTAAATGTCCAGACATTTTCTGAAAAATTCAAAATACCTTGATTAGTAAAATATTACGACTAAAAACTCTTAAATAAAATAACTTAATGCTACATTACGCTTCCTTATAAAGGAGTTATACTAAAGTAATGAACTTTGTATGCTTTTTCTACTTAACCTATGAAAGATAGAAAAAAATGTTACATACATTTTTTCCATGTTTTGTATTGTACATTTCAGAAAAATAAATATAAATGGGGGTCAAAAGGAAACTACATTTTTTGAAGGTCGATATTAACCATTTAAAGTGAAAAAACCAAAAATGTTTTTTTTATTTCTTCAAACTAGGACTGAATAACTTCAACTTTTACCTAAATTGTTTGATTTAAAAGTTAAAAATGTTTGATTCACTTGAAATGGGACACCCTGTATAATCAAGGTCAACTATTATCATTCAAGAAAAAGTGGAGTAAATATAGTTTTAAAATGTATTAAATCCTGATCCTGTCAACTAAAATATATAATATTTATATAATACATCTGTCCAGAACTGGAAAATATGACTTTTTTCTCTCTCGAATGTTCAAATATTTTGAAATGGTAAGGAGGAATGACAAGCATATGGTTATAAGAAATAAAAGGTATATTTATGAAAGATTTTTTTCATCATGTCAAAGAGGGTTTGAAATAAAATAAAACCACACAAGTCTTTACAAGACAGTGATAATAGGTGTTTCACGATGAAAATAAAAACAAGGGATATATAAAATTAAATAAATAACAAACATTGAAAATTTGGCACAATTTAGAAGTATATCATTTGAAGTATTGAAAATTTGCTAGTTAAAATTCACAACTGTAATATTCATACTATTTTCAAAAGATAATTTACAGTTAAAACCTCTACACATAGAACTTCCGTTCAAAATATCTCACCATAACATTTTTTCTTTCGAAATTTTACATTTGTATTAGAAAAAAAAAATTAAATATATTGAATAAAATGTATGTATGCATGTTCAATTCAAATGTAAAGACAAAAAAATTTCTTGTGAGATGTTACATAAATAAAGATAGACATAAGATACAACTTTGTTTAAAAAACAAAAAATTAAGAATTAAATATTTTATATGTAAATACTACATAAGCATTGCAGTTCATAACTTTATTAACCATAGGGATACAAATTTCACAAGGTCTAATTCAATAGATAAAACTGTACATACATACATCTATATGAAAATTAATTTTCTGTTTGACTCAAAAAATCCCTAACTATTACAAATAAGTACTAACAAGCATAGGCTATCAAGAATGAAAAATCACTAAACTATAATATATCAATATATATTTTTTTGAAACCTGAAAATTCAATACATAGAGGTTTTTCATAGAAATATTTAAAACCTAAATATTTCACATCCTTTGAAAGAGTTAATGAATTCGATCAAGACAGATCTTAAACTTTAAACAATGTTTACCTGCCATTTTTTTTTCAATTATAAACAAAAATTATATCAACACCATAAGCAACTGTAATAAGATATAGTTAATAGAATTAAACAAATATTATAAATACCTTTTATTCTAAAACGCAATATCACTGTAAACTTTATCTCACAACTCTTATAAATGGGTAAGAGAGAACAAAAATATAATATATATTTATACATATAAAATAGCACGAGGACAGAATATATTACACTGTACAATGAAAGAAGGCTAAAACGAACAACACAACCCCCTTTGAAAACACTCAGCATATAAATACGATTAAGTGCACTTATAATTCCATTAAACTCCATACATTATTTCAAAAATCTCTTTTCTAGAAGCTTATTGTTTTTTTTAATTTCCTTTTTTCCATTTTGATAGAAAGCCTCAGACTCATCTACTCATCTATTCTCCATATTATTTTTTTATCATATATGTATATATTAATAATATACATATATTACTGGGTATTAAAGACTATAAATATATACCATGAAACTTATCTTGCCAAAAAAGGGCACGAACCATCCAAAATTTTACATATAATACATTTATAGGTTTGATTCACCTTTATACATTTTATAAACTATTCATATATTAGTCAATCAAATCTACTAATACACAACTGTACATTAATAAACGTTAATGTTACTATTTCCAACTTAGTAACAAAGGGAACAAACAACAGCAAACTTATTTAAATTAACACGTTGACTGCCACGGCAATTTTCAGAAATCTGATCTAAAACGACGATTTGATTTAATCACATTATATTATTAAAAACTCAAATTCTAGTGCATAGTTATCATCAAAAAGCATAAAAAATGTGTTAAAAAAAAAAAGTCTTATCTTGTAGTCGGCTTCTGTAACAGAAATTTTCTGTTCATGAAAGCCAGCATTGATTTTTTCTTCTTTTCCCAGAAGCCATCTATCGATATTAGCACTGATATATTTCGAGTTTAATCGTTGCTGCACAAAAATGGCAAGTAAACACAGGACGAGATAACTCGTAGTTGGATTCCTAGAAAAGAATGGAATCTACGAGTTATCTTGTAGTTGGCAGTCAACGTGTTAAGAGAACTATTATTCATATAATAACGTATAAGAGGGAAAATCAATTAAAAAAAATAATAATAAAACAATCATTCAAGAAGATATTATAAATTTAGACCTGGTAGGTGAAATACATTGTATCAACAAAATGATATTTTACTAAAATTAGATAAATGCACTTGACATATTCAATGGGTCATATAAAATGGCAACAAACATACTTGCTGCCCGAAAAATAATTTATTATAAAATTGTTGATTACATTTGAAGAGCACTGCAATAAATTTGATTAAGTTGAGTAACAGAAGCAGTGCAGATTACCTTCCCAGGTCCAGATATAAATAAACTAATGTTTTATCAGAAGTGACTAGACACAACCAAAAAGCTTCTAATATACAAAAAAAAAATACATTTAGGCCATAACATAGACCTAACATTTGAAGTCTTACCAATTTCAAATTAAACATTCTATGTTACAAACAACTATTAAGCCTATCATATTTACATATTATTAATTTATTTAAATTAAATATATTTTATAACCTTTAAGTACAAATTCACAACATACAAGAAACAGACATATTAGGAGATCTTGATCTGCCATAAAGAAATTTATAACAGTTATATCACATTTTTCTGATAACCCATTAAAAAAAAATTATAATAAAATAAATAAATAAAGATATATATATATATATATATATATATATATATATATATATATATATATATATATATCATAAGATAAAAGATTTCACCGATACGTCTTCAAGGATTCTTGTCTGTTGCAAATGTACAGTAATACTTAAAATTATTATTATTAATATATTAACATTGATAAATAGCAGCACAGCTCAAAAGGCAATTATTCTAAACACATATAATAAAATTATAAATATATTTGCACAATGAGTTTGTAACAAAGATAACAGTATCTTCTAATGTTATTGATTAAAAGAAGCATATTATTTCCATTTATTATTAAATTAGTAAAAATATAATATTTTATTGCTAAGCTAGAAAAAATAATGAGTAAAAAACAAATTTTTTTTAACTTTTTCGTTTTTTTATTTCCAAAAAAAAATTTAAGTAAATTTAATTATAATAAAGAGTAAGTGAGCAGGAGCATTTCATATGAATAAATATGATACTAATGCAAACCGAAGAAAACTTTAGATTAACATGCAAACATTCAGCATTTTACCTAATTGTAACAAAGTAACACAAATCGGTAGTATAAAACTAAATTTACATTACTCTTTTATTTTCATCAGTCTGTAAGATACTTTAAAAGAAATTAACATATATTAAATAAAAATTGTTTTCAAATAACTATTAAAATTTGAAAGCCATCTTGCTCTTTCCTATATTGAAAACACATTAGTAAATTATTGTTTGTTATTGATAACTATTATAAAAACCTATAAATTCTTAATTTATAGTCATAACAAAATTGAGTAATCAATACATTCATTAATTGTATATATTAGAATTAAAAAATTAATGAGAAAAAACTAACAAATAGAGTGCACAAACATAACACTAAAATTAGCGGCTCTTAAAAAACATAGGAACAATAACTGTTTTTTCATTATATATTATCCTGTAACTTATCTCTGCAGTTGTACATATATATATTTGAGAGATAGGTAAGTGGTAATTGATACAACTGAAATCTATATTTTCGTCTGTAACAATCATATTCAACTAATTTTCACTAATAATTCCATCAGTTAAGAACCACTAATTTAAAAGACAAAACACCAAAAAAATTATAGGTATAACCTGATAACTATGATCAAAGCAGCTTTGTGGTTCCCTATACCAAATCCAGATCATCAATACTACTCCATAATATAAATATTATCAACAGTGAATCTAGAATTACTTTTAGAAGGATTAATCTAGATAAAGCTTTTAAGTTAGAATATTATTCCTAGATTATTTTATCTTAACAGTACATCCCGTAAGTTTTCATATATCAGATCAGTCCATGTTTTCTAAAAAATGAAAATCACAATATTCAATACTTGCCAATTACGGAATAATAACAAAATACAGGAAACCACTAAATCAAATTGTAATACTAAAAATAAAGCTGTGACATATATATATATATATATATATACTAAAAATATTAGTCACTAATTCATGAAAAGTTTATCACACAAATATAAAATCATAAATTTACTCAGACAATTCATTCATTTATATTTGGTAATAATTTATAAAGTTACTATAAATCTTTTTTTTTTGTGTGTATGTATTTATACATACATATACATATATTTCCAGTTTAAGTTTCTTTTTATACATGCACACATAAAATTGTAACATAAATAATTCCCAAGAAGCTAGTATGTTTTAAGATATTTAATACCATTAAGACCAAAGTGCTTCCTCTTTTACCTAAAACAATACATTAATTATTAGTTTACAGAATTTTTCATAAAAATTATTCAAATGTTTGTCAAAATATATCTCAAATAAAAGTTAAACCAGTGATATAAAATAAGTTTAAAGTTCTGAATGAATTTATTGAATAAAGAAAGTTTTTTTTTTAATCAAATGTAAGCCAGAATTATTAAAAGGTTTAGTCCATTATTCGAAAGCCACTTATGGCATTACTTCACATTAGGGCTGTACCTAAAGTTTTCTTCAAATTAAGAGCACCCTTTACTCCCAATGAAATATTTTTATTTTAACTTGCAATTTAAAATTTTCCTTTTGGATTTAAGAGTATTGTTTTTCTAAGGTTACTCATTTTATCATTTAAAGTTTACAATTCTAAATAAAAACAAAAATTGATGGTTCTATTAATTTTTTAGAAATTAATTAAAATTTTTATTTATTCCATTTTTGAGCCTACTATCTACTTTAAGAGAGAAGATAAATGGTAAACTTTTGGTACTTGTGTATTAGCTGGTACCTCTTACCTCTTTACCTTGTGTACCTGGTAACCTCTTCTTATCTCTTGTCTCATTTGAGTTATTTGTGCGTGCATTATGAAATTGCTGTTTACTGATTTTGTATTGTTAATTGTCTATTTAAATTTCTGTATTGTTTATTAAATTTAATTGTGGGTTTTTGTCTAATTCCTTTTATTATTCCCACTTTAAAATGAACAAAATAACACCCAGGAAATAGCCCAATTAAACGAAGAAGATGTGAAATACTTCCAGAAGTTTGGAATAATTTTAAAGATGAAATTATGTAAAAAAAATCATCAAACGGATATTGACAAGGATAGAAATGAAAATGTTTTCGTCAAAAGTTTAGGGCAAATATTTATAAATTTATACTAAAATTAAACTAGGATAACCCTATAGATATTGCAATTTAGTAACCAAAATGAAAAAAAAAAAAGTGAGGTTTAAATCATCATAGCTCTTATGATGTGGCTAGAGGGATATAGAATTACCATTTTATTATTAGATTATGTATATTTCAATTTCCATTAATATGAATGAGAACATAGGTGTTATCAGTATCATAATTATCAGTGTTTAGGTTATAAACAATGACAGATAACAATCCCTGGGTACCAGCTAATACACAAGTAACTAACTTTTTTTTTAAATACTAGTAATAAAACAACTAAAACATACTTTAAAAAAAAGAAGTTTCATTACCTTGGTGCCTGAGTATGTTGGCCAATTGTATCTGCCCTCCTGTAGTAAAGAAGGTAAGGAACACGAGGTGGTCTCGGCTTCAGCATGGTGCTTTCCGTCACAGATTTTACAACGGCATCATCATAGCGGATCCAGCCACTCGAGCCAACATGAAAAGCATCAGCTAAATAATGTCCCTTTGAAGCTTCTTTACCGTCGTGGTAAACCACTAAACAAAAAAAAAATTTTTAATTTTAGTTTTAGACATTGATCTACTTCTTCATCAATTTGCATATTTTATATAATTACAAAACTTAATTCGACTTTACTCATAATCTATATTTCAGCTTTCTCACAGGCCAGTGCTATAACAACAAAGAAAAAACTACGGCACATTAATTCCAAAGGTCCTTAACTAAGGAAATCCATAGGAAATGAAAAGTGAGATCGAACATGAGGAGGTAGACAGATGTTGGTCCAGAAAATACGAGACCCAAGGTCGAAGTTCAAAACTGGAGACGCTGTTTAGAATAGAGCCAACTGAAAGAGGTGGTCAGAAATTATATTGGAGAGAGACCGTCCAATCAGATGATGACGATAACTATATGTCAGTCATTTCTGATCTCATGGCAATTACTTTGATGCAAGGAGAAACACAGAAAGACATTGGTTACTATCCCCAGATTTGGCACGCTTAAGCACATTACTTCAAATGAATAAGAAGGCTAGAATCTGGGTTCAAATAGAATATCTAAAATGTTTCCCATTTCTTGAGAAAGTGATTAATAGAGACTATTCTATATACTTTAATAATTAATTTAAATATTAGTTTTGAATAATTTATTAGGTAAATGCGTTTTATTATAAAACTTTCAGTAATTGAGAACAATTCTGTTTTAATTGAATTGCAGGATTTGTAATAAAACACTTAAATAATAGAAACACCTTACTCATAATAAAATGTTTTTATTTAGGGTGTCCCAGGAGGAAATGAAAAAAAAACTATTGAAGGATAAAACATCAAAAGTTGAGAAATACAGTAGATGACAAGAGGTTTCCTCCTAGGATAAACCTAGAGATATTGTAATTTAGTAAGCAAAATGAAAAAAATAAATAAAAAAAGTGAAGTTTAAATCATCATACCTATTATTTCATATATATTTTATAAGATAGATCACATAAAAATGAGTAAAAATATATCTTTGATGATGAATAAGATAGAAAGCAACATTTATAGCTAATAGCTACTAGCTTGTATCGTTTCGGAAAAAATAGAATTAGATCACAAATTATACTAAAATTAAACTAGGATAAACCTATAGATGTAATTTAGTAACCAAAATGAAAAAGAAAAAGAAAAAAAAGTGAAGTTTAAATCATCATAGCTCTTATTTCATATGTATTTTATAAGATAGATCACATAAAAATTAGTAAAAATATATCTTTGATGATGAATAAGGTAGAAAGCATCATTTATCGCTAACAGCTACTAGCTTGTATAGTTTTGGAACAAATAGAATTAGATGATTAATTAAGTCAATAAAAACTTCATTAAAAACCATACTGAGGATATAAATTGAAAAAATAAAGAATAATGGTTATTTACCATTGTTCTTTAATAATAAATAAAGAACAATGGTTATTAAAAATCTAAGTCATGCATTCATGTTAAGGAAAATAGGAATTTATTGTTAAAAGTATTAATAAAACAAATAATAATCACCTGCAAAAAGCTTGTATTGCCTCATCTTAACACTACTTTTGTTCTCTTTAGAAACCAATTCTGAAACAAAAAAAAAACAAAAAATTTTAATGACCACTTTGACATAAAAAGTCTATTAATGGATACAAAAAGAATATACAAACAAGAAATTAAAACTTTTAAGATTTTCTGAATATGTAGTTTTATGTTTTACCAATTACAATGACATACTTTAATGTTGAGTAAAGAACAAGTATGTTTCATAAAACAAAAACATATTATTAATCGCAAACAAATAATAATAAACTCTACCCAAAGTAAAACGTTTATATAATATAAAAAAATATAAGTATTGTAAATGTATTTGTTTTACTCCTTAATTATATTTTAAGTTATTTAATTATTTCAATTTAACAATTCACTTTACAACTGAATAAGAAAAAATAGCACTAGCGTTGTTGTTTTTTTCTTCATTGTTGGTAAACGACTCATGGAGCAGAAAATAAATATGTTGGCATGAGTGGGGAAAAGCCTGTGGCTGGGAATTAGGACTTCACTGCCTTAACAACTCAGAAATGTATCTATTAAATAAGGTAATGTGTAATGTATTGTGCTTGATTTCAGTAAGTTTAACTTTAAGGGATATAAAACCTTTATTTTTGAAGATACATTTCTCACGTTTTTTGTTTTTTTTTCCAAGTTCCCCTTGATAAAAATAAATGTTTAAATAATATATTGAAGCTAACACTTTAATGATGTCCATTTGATATGATTACTTTAATGATGTTGTGTATATACCCCCCACTATAAAGGAAAACTGTGAACAAGAGACATATTTTTTAGTCATTAGGGATTAATAAATACAAAATAAATTCATTTATAAAGGATCATTACACCAATGTAATTAAAAAGTTAAACCTTATTTGATATTTAATTTAAACTTTTAATGTAAGTGGTATATTGCAATTTGAGGAATGCCACTCAATTTGATATTTAATATAGACAAGAACTGATTAAGGAGGTGCTATCAATGAGAAGAGAAGTGATATTAATCTAATAATAATAATAATGTCTTTATTTATTCTGGGACAAGTCCCTTTAGAATAACAATACAGGTATTGTAAGCTAATATTTAATAATTAATATACTAATATTTAAACAATTAAGATTGTTATAATTAACTAAATAACAAATATAAGCATGTATAATCAAACTTACTCGGATCTATTTTAAGATCAATAGGAAACTCAAGAGCTTTCACTATCTTGTGGCAAGACTGTTGCTTATAGTGGAAACACTTGAGATGGAGAATGAGGACATTAGGGAGCTCCTCAAGGTAATGCTGTTGCCATGCATCACCGCCAGACCCAACGCTACTCCCAGCACCCTCGACCTGGTCCCATCCAAAATATTTCTCCAGAGCCTCTGGTACCGAATCCGATGACTGTAAACCAAAATGAACCATTAATAAAGCACCAATTAATAAATGAAAGAAAAATCATTACCAAGATTTTTTTTAATTTTCGGTATTAGTCGCCTACTAATGACCACGTCATACCAACTGTCTTACTAAGAAATTATAATTACAATTTTGAGAAAAATTTTAATTTTAATTTAAAATAAATAAAACTATTTCAAGACATTATAATACATCACCAACAAACTGATGTTTCATTAATTTGCCAAGTATATACAAATATTAACTAACAAAATTAACTAGATCAAACCAAAAACATATATTATTTTTAAATCAAGCAGAAGGCATTACTTCTTTAAAACAACACAAAATATTATTTATAAAATGAAATATTGAGAATGTCTGAGAAATGAGACCTAAAAAAAAATCATCCAAAAAAACCAACTTTATTTTCAATAATAAATTTACTAACTTATTATTTATACAACTGTATACTTGTTTAAAAAAAAGTTTAGCACCTTGTGAACCATAGTGATCAATAGCACACTAATTAGGTCAACTAAAATTAATTAAAAACAAAATTATATTAATTTAATTGGAAAACAAAATAAAAACTATTAGTACAATAAATTATTAGTTGTATTTTGTTCGCTTTGTATTAAAAAAAGTATTTATATGATAAAAGAATACACTTCTTATGTTTTATAATATTACTTAAAAACCACTTGATATTATAAATGTAAGGTAACTAATGTATTTAAAAATATCAGATATTGGCTTAGAGGTTTTCTCATAAAAAATTTAATAAGGTGTAAATAAGATGTTACCAATGCTTATAAAGTCCATTGCCATTTAAACTATAATTTTTTAAGCCTTTTTCATCAGAAAAAATTAAGTTCATTAGAACTAACACAAATGTTACAGTTCTCAATAACGCAAAAACTTCTTTATACTCACTTTATCACAATTATTCATGAAATCAAAATAAAACTTTATATATCTTAATTAAAGATGGCAAAAACTAAAAACAAAAATCTTAAACCCAGAGGTTAAGTGACCAGCATAATTGTCATGCATAAGCAGGTAAATGACCCAAGAATTATATTTGAAATAACTAACTCTAAATAAAAATAAGGATAAAGAAAGCCATATTCTAATTGTATTAATTTTGTTAGTCTGCCAGCTATTTCTGAAATAACATTATCTCAGATTAATTACTAACAGACTGAAGTTTTTGAGGTAAATGAAATCTGTAAAAACACAGATCCTCATAAACCGATAAACTTCTTCTTAATCTACCACAGGTTAACACATATATACTTATTAAACCAGTATACTTGTTGACTCCATATGGATTGTATTACCAGATATCTGTAAGATATCAACATAAATAATTATTACAACTTAAAATAAGAAAATCAACTGGAAAATATTAAATAAAATTCACTAAGCCTCACCTCAATGTCAAGCTGGAGAGTGAAAAATGGCTGAACATTGTCAGTCGTTTCATCAGCTCTCTGTAATCTGGAACGTAATTGCCCGCGGAATATTTCAGCTAAAGGTGTCTTCCCCATTTCTGCCCTACGGGTGATCCTCCCACTCTTGACTCCCTTAGATACTTCCTGAAAATGATAATTTTATAAATTAATTATATATATATATATGAATGAATGAAAAGTGATTCGTATTATGCGACACCTGGTACTGATGTCAGAATGGGTAAAAACACACAAATTCGTTTTACCAATTGTAGATATTGGAGTATCAGAGGGTCCCGAAAATAATCTAATGAAATAATTCACTTGTATTGTGCTGTCTACCGGAGAGCCAACTCAACAAGTCAGCCGTTACCAAAGTGAAAGAGGAAACTAGATATTGACAAATGTTTTGAGAGCAAAGAATCACTAAATATCAGGAATGGTAAAAGAATATAAATAAATTTTGAGCAATTTGGAAAAAAATGGTTATTCCAGAGAAGCTTCTTGTCAAAAATTACTATAGAAGTATACATTAGATATACTTTGCTGGATATTGCTAAATTTCTAAAAATAAAAAATCTTGTAATACTCTTTATTTAGATTTTTTTTTAAATACTTATCAGAAGTATTATTAAAAAAAAAAAAAAGGATTTATGTTTCATGCCAACTTTACTTTCCTTAATAAATAAGAAAAACAATAAATCAAAGTGACCTGAAATATTAATATTCCAACCGACCTAGGTATATTCTAATATTGATAGAATAACCAACTAGGGTTGGGGAGAAAGTAATCATTTTGAATACATTCATATATAGTCCAGTACGCGGGTATCAAAAAGTGGTGTTTGAATGCAAAAGGTGGGGTAAAAGCGATTTTTTAGTATGTTGTTAGGATTGGAGCCCTGATGAAAAATCAAAGTTTTCAACCTCGAGGTGCATGGGCTCGAGCTGTCATATTGGATTTTAGGTACAAAAATTTGTTTCATTGATAATAACTCAAAAACGGTGGCTTTCATGACAAAAGATGTTCTATTCAAAGTTAAAGAGGAAAAAATTTCCTACATTTTTTGTAGCACACATATGTTAGGAGTTACAGCTCCGTGAAGTTGAACTATTTGAAAAAAAAATGCGGAAACTTAATTTTGGTTGTTTTATTTTATTATTCTTATTATACAGGGTGAATGGTAATTAATGGCAGAACCGTTAAAGGGTGATAGTACAGGGCAATTCCAGTCGATATTACTAAGAGACCTACTGTCCTAAAATTAACCCTTTCTAAGATATTTTACAAAAAAATCCTATTTAAAATCTTAAAATAGCTATAAATCCTAAAAATTGGTCTTTCTAGCCCTTTTTTTTGTTTTTGTTTTTTTGTAACAAAGGTACTCTAAATAAGGAATATTAATAGTCAAATCTTCGTAATTGTCAGTATCTTACGTGAAAATCGTTAAACAAAAACATTAAATGAAAAAAAAAACTACGGTTTTCCATTGATCATATCTTTGTGGTTTCTTAACTGATTTTTTTGTTTTAATACCTCATTTGAAAGGTAATTAAACTTAGATGTTTTTTAATTATTATGTACGTAATAATTTAGGGGGACTTTTTCGAGTAAATCGACATTTTAGAGGCATTCACCATATTGTTTTTTTCATTTAATGTTTTTGTTTAACGATTCTGCCAATAATTACCAGTCACCCTGTATAATAAGACTAATAAAATAAAACTCAACCAAAATTGAGTTTCCACATTTTTTTTCAAATAGTGCAACTTCACGGAGCTGTAACTCCTAACATAAGTTTCTACAAAAATGTAGGAAATTTTGATCTCTTTAACTTTGCATAGAACATCTTTTGTCGTGAGAACCACTGTTTTTGAGTTATTATAAAAATAAAAAAAATTTTCGCTAAAATCCAAGCCCCATGCGCCTCGAGGTCGAAAACTTGGATTTTTCATTAGGACCTCTAGCCTAACAACATACAAAAAAATCCCTACTACCCCACCTTTTGCATTCAAAAAACCCCCACGTACCGGACTAATATAAAAAACAGCCTTCATAAAAATTAGGGCTAAAAATAATAATCACAAACATCGATCTAAAAAAAATGCATTTATGTTTCAAACCATCTTAATTTTTCTTAATAAATAAGAAAAACATTAAATCTAGGAGATGACCTGAAAGGTTAATATTCCAACCGACCTAGGTATATTCTAATGTAGATAGAACAACCAACTAGGGTTGGGGGAGAGTAATCGTTTCAATACATTCTAACATAAAACACAGGCCTAAAGCACAGTATGTATGTTTGCTGCCTGAAATTTATTTATTCCTCAAGAGACCAATAGAATATCTACTAACTAATTTGCAAAAATGATGTCATCATGGTCAACATATTTTAGTTCCGTTTTTTAATTATTTTTTTAATAAGTCACATTTCAATGTGACTTATTAAAAATGTGTTTAACATTACAACACTGTTTCAGCAGCGTTTTTACAGAGCAGGAAGCAAAATTTCACAACCGCACGTTGTTCACTCAAGCTTGCCATCGTGAAAAACGAGACAAGCACAACAGCAGAGCAGAGCTATTGTTTTGTTTTTTTGGGTACCCCCTCGTACTTCTTTTCCCAGAATTAGTTTTCTCCTAACACAAATATTTCACATCTTTGCATCTTCAACCATTATTCGATGAACGAATAAGCAAACTATCTCTGGACAAAAGCAGGTATTGAACTGCTGGCTACTGGGCAACAGTCACTGCTGTTTCTACAATGAAATTTGTTTCATACATAAATTTAACTAATGTTAATATCCAATTTAAAATTTCTCTCCATTATATAAAAAAGTTTTTAGTTATCACCAAGAAATATTTTATTTTAAACATAAGGTGGAACAATACAAATAGGTTTTAAAAAATTGAGATTAACGTATGAAGAACACATTTAATTAGCAAAATAGGGGTTGGCCCCAGATTAGGCAGACAGGGTATACCAATCCCCCCAATTTTGTTGTTTGTTTGTTTATTTGACATCACTTTATGCTTCTATGGCTAATCGGACTATGCTATAGTGGGAGCTCTAAATTTTGCCTATCCAGGTTTAATTAGGATAGGGATTTTTAACGAGTGCCTGACATCAGACAGGCACAGGACCCCGTTTAACATCCTTTCCGAAGTACGGCACAAGCAAGGATTTTTTACTCCCTTTAAAAAATCCTAGGCCAACCTGCAGGGCTACGAGCCCGCGATCTTGGGCTTAGTAGTTTGTTATGCTAACCACTAGACCACAGGTCGCCACCCCCCCCCCCCAATATTAATAATAAAAACTATTGAAGTTTGATAGCCAGCAAAAACAAAATTTTCAAATATTTCATATTCCTTTAGGCATTCCTACAATACAAAGTCTTGTCATTTTCAGATTTGAGAAATGCGAACAATGCGACTCTATTTCATTATTAAGTACAAGAAGAGTGTAAGTGAGAAAGTTACAAGGAGATAGGTAAAGGTTATAGTGGCCACAGATTACATTTTATTTAATATAATTAATTTCATTCTTTTTTTTTAATAATGATGTACATAATCCAATAAGAAAAAGTAGAATAACCCTAATATCAACTACTAAACATTTTAAATTACAGATATTGATCTAATGTACCTTCCTTTTCTAAGATTTAAGCTGTAAGTTAGCTTAATTCAACTCTCAGGAATGCTCACCTCAAAAAAAACTTCAAAACGAAGTTCTTTTTTTTGCGGTTATTACTCTGCCACTATAACTTGCACAAACATTACATAAATGTAAGCAGAAAGTTATAAGTGGCTTAGGTTACAATCTTATGTTTTTATATTAATCAAAAGAAAGAAGATTCCCAGAATAAAATACTACTTGCATAAATACTTTTAAATCTTTTAAAAATTAAAATTATATGAAATTAAGAATTTGACAATAGATTGAAGAACAAGGTAAATATGTGATTCCATAAAGAAAAACTTATTAGATAAATAATGTACTGTTATGGTTTTACCTTCCAATCAGAGTTGTCATCATGAGATTCTCCATTGGAAGTCACGTCACCATTGATGATAGGAGCCTCCTTTGGCTGCTCGACCAGCTTAACTAACTAAAAGAAATACATAAAATTACTCATAAAGTTAAAACTAATTGTTAATTTTAGAAAATAATTTTACAGTTAACTCTTGATAACTCGAATTATTTGAGAACAAATTGTTTTTTCCTGATCCCTAGGATAAAAACTTGATTAATGGAAATGAATAAAAAGATAATTTCAACATTTAATTCTCAAGTTCCAGGATAACAATTAACCTTTATTTTTTTTCCAGGATGAAGTTTAAGTTTTATTTAGGCCAGGTAAAAAGTCAGATACAAATTTCTTGCTAAAACTTTTTAAGTAACAGGAGCGAAAATAGGCTGTAAAGTATCTCTTAAAACGTCATCATCTGGGGTTACATTATTCAACACTCACAATGCTTTATGCACAAGGCACTCCCAAAAAGTATGCTCATGCAGTGAGAAATTTTCCAAGATTAGCAAAATTGATTTCAATTGGAGGTGGAGACAAAAATATAGTCATAATATAGTGGACATCAATCATTCCCTACCGGGCAAAAATTTCAAAACCTCTATTTTAGACAAAAAAAATCATCGCCACAGTTTAAGGATCATTTTAACAAAACTGCAACAGAAAAATGTTTAAGAGTAACTGAAAACAAATGGTATAGAATGTTGACAAAGAGGGGGTGGGTTCTATTAGCACAAATTCCAGCTAACACAGGGTCAGGCCAACACCACCTAAACTGCGAGGACATAACATAGGAGAAATAGATTTACCAACTACTTACTGGAAGATGTGAAGCAAGAGGTTTTTGGAAGAGATGAATTTGATATGAATGAGATTGCATTTACAGATGGTATGTATCAAAAAACTCATTGCTCATATCATCCAAAGGAGGGAAGGCATGAGGTATTAAAGGTATTACTTAAAATCTCCTTAACATGCCTCACTTTTAATGTAATATTTATTTATTATATTATGAATAACTTGACTTGATATTATATCTTAGATAGTTCTGCAATGCAACTTACCTCGAGCATTTCATCATTGAGACCATTGAGGAGAAGAGATAAAAATTCTTCCGCATCCTCTTGCCTTCCTTCAACCTTTGAACAAAATATAAAATTCAAGTAATTATTAATATTACTCTGTTGATAACACTTAAAATATAATTATTAGCAATGAAGTAAAAAAAAAAAATTTTTTTTGTAATGAAACTTCATTGTTATTAAGCTTCTTCTTTTTTTTTCTGATTTAGAACTTGAGACTAAATAAGTCCTCTACTAATAGTTCAAGTTAAAATGAAGATTTAAACTTAAAGAAGTTTAACTAAACCTATCAACCATCATCTCTTTAATCACTACCTCCAAATGAAATAAACCTAGGCATAAAGATAAATAAAATAAAATAATCAACTTTACAGTACCTGGAATGCCGTTTCATTTCTCAATACATGGAGCATCTTATAAACATAAGTTGGTTCAAACGCCGAGCCGACCGGTATATCTAAATTTTCCTTATCTTTCCATATGGCTTTTTCCCGACGACCACTACGATTTACAGGAGCAGGAGAAAACTCCTTAATGAATTGGACCCTGGAAAAATTAAAAACAATAAAGGCAATTGTGCTTTTATAAATTCATCATTTTAATTGATACGCCCATAAGGCTTCTGTTGTTCACAATATAAAAAGAAAAGGACAAAGAATTATTATATTATATCATATCATACTATATTAAGATGATAGGGTAGAGGAGAATTCAATTAAGTTTCATATTTTAAACAAGATTTATAATTATTTTCCTGATTTTTTTGAGGATATATAGACAGCCCTGGTGAATAAGTGGTTAAGTCGGGTTTTGTCCTGAGAAAGTTAACTTCTTTCAGATGACCGGAACTTATCATCCTCATAGTTTTTGGCTTGAAATGGAGTTATATATAAGCAATAACTCCTTTTCAAGCCAATGCCTTACTTAGCCCCTTATTCACTACAAAAATAACTCCATTCCGCATACTTAAGTAAAAGAAACTCATTTTAAAGAAAATTAGACCTAACCACTTATTCACCGAGGCTGTAAATATAGAGTTCAAAGTATGAGAATTAAGAAAATTGTTATCATGTTATAAGCCACTTAGCTTTTTATTGAAAAATATATCATCAAATATTCGTGATTGACCAGAGATGTATGATTTAGTACACAGATGCCAAAAGTTTTATAATTAAATTTTAAAAAACAAAAAATCAGTCCTACTGTTCATAAGATGTCCATGGCTCAAAAGCTATTAGATAGAACAATAGCTAAAAATGTTTTGTTTTGTTTTTTCTCTCAGGCACCTCTGAAATGCACGGATTTTTTAAAAATTACATATCAAAGTCTTGACCTGATAACAATACTTACCTTATCTAGTACCAGAAGGAAACTAAAAGTATGACTACAAAGTATAACACTCCATATCTATATTGTGAAAGCTGTTTTTTTACTACAAGGCTTTTTAGAAAATAACTAATAGCTTCAAAATATATAATTGATTTATTACGAGTCCAAGAAATACCACATTAATTGAAGAATTGGTTTTAGACACAAATGCTGTGATTAATCTGTCCGGTGTTATAGAGCAAGGAATTCTTGCTTTTAAAAAATGTGATAACCAAAGACTAGTTTTTTCTTCCTTGTTAAGTGATATTAGGGTTATAACAAAAAGTAGTACTGTCTTCTTTTCACAATTCTATATTACCAGAACGTAAGGCAAATAATAGGTTGAAGAAAAAGTAATTTTGGTTCTTCTTAATAGATGAATTCTAAGTAGCACAACTCTAAATCAGTTTAAATGCAATGCAAGCCCATCAAAAAATGTGTGGTGTTTAATGTAATGAGTGGTTAAGTGAAAGCCACTGATAAAATTGGTTTGGTCGTTTTCGTTCTCACACTTTCATGCAAGCCAAAATTATTGAGGTATATTACAGTTCAGAGTTCCTTGTAATACATATATCAGAGACTACTAACTCCTCAACATAGATCATATGATAGAAAAGGGTAATATTAAGAAAGAAGAATGATATTCAAGAATGACTCGTACAGAGTAACCAGAATGTTAAGAATAATTAAGGTGAAGGTAAATCCTTTTTACATAGCATCTGGTTCTACATCAGTTAGGTATTAATAATTTTCTTTACAGTGATATTTTTTAGTTTTCATTTTATTAAAGGTTGTAAGAAAAACAGTAAGCCTTCTTAATTTTTTATATAATTGTTTCTTAGTATTAATGAAAAGGGGGGTTGCTCAGTGGTAGAGCACTGGGTTGCCATGCTGGAAATCCTGGTTCAAATCCTGCTGCGAGCAACTTTTAATTAGTCTGTGTGCAGCCAGAGATGGTACATATATATCTAGGACCCTCCCAGCCTCTAGAAAAAATATTATAAAAATGGGGTACCCAAAATAAGGGGAAAAAATCTGGTGGCTGACATGATCTAGGACAAGTCACCTCCTGTCAGAACCGTTGTACGTGAAACAGTACAGTCTCTACTGTGTACTGAACCCCAGTTGTAGTGGTACAGGTTTTTTTATTGATGAAAAATTCAATTATTGAACAGTAAAATTTTTCATAATTGATTGTTTTTAAGACCAATATTATTTTTTCAAGATGTGAGCAGAATTCTCAGTCTTCAAGGAATTCAAGACTGTTGTACACAGCTTGTGAAACTTAATTTGATAAAACTAAATACAGTTTTGCTGTAATAAAAGTTATGTCCAAGTCATTTAAATTATATTCAAATATTCGAACTTTCGACATCCAGTATTTTCTTTTTAGTATATTTTCAATTAATGGTATGTTTACTAGTCTAACAATTAGTTGAATGAGAGGTAATTTTTCTTAAAATATTAGTCAATAAATGAGATTCTTATAATTTCCATAATTATAATAATTTTACAAATAATTTGTTGTTTGTTCATTTAACGTCACTTAATGCTGCTATGGCTAATCGGACGATGCAACAGTGGGAGCTCTAAATTTTGCCTATCCAGGTTTAATAAGGATAGGGATTTTTAGCGAGTACCTGACATCGTACAGGATCGGGACCCCCGTTTAACGTCCGTTCCGAAGGACGGCGTAACTAAGGATTTTTTACTCCCTTTAAAAAATCCTAGGGCCGCCTGCCGGGCTACGAACCCGCGATCTTGGGCTTAGTAGTTTGACAAATAATTTATTTCTTGTTTGAGAGGAAAATAGTTGACTGGAAGATCTAATGGAGGATGGAAATAGTTGGGGGGGTGCAGTCAAAATAAATCATGCTATCATAAAAAAAAAATTAAAAAAAGTATTATTTTTCTTTTTAAACTTTGACCGAGAAAACTACTGAATCAGACTTTTCTTAACTATAAGATTATATTTACAATTGAGTGAAGGTTTAGCAATAAAATCTACAATTTTTTTATTAATTTATTACTAAGAAAGCGTTTTATCTCAGAGAAAAAGCGTTCAACTTGCTAACAAGAAGGTTCACTACAAATACTTTTAAATAACTGAAATTTTTGGGTGAAAATGATGAAGGTGAGGGAGAATAAATTGATTTCTAATTAAAACACCTCATTTTTAGAGAATAAAAATGTGTTTTATTAATCACAAGGCCTAAGATAAAAATAGTTTGGAATATAATTTATTCTTAGGTGCATGCATTATGAGTGTACATATGGGAGAGGTATGTGTGATAGGGACTATAACATGAGTGTTAAATAATCACTGCTGGGTCAGCTAGCTATATGCAAAATTTAATGCCCATCTATTAGCAGTAAATAATCCAAATTAAGAATAAAACAATGAAGAATTAAAAGAATGTTTAAAAGTTAAACTAATCAAAAAGAAAAAAAAACCTGAACCACTACAACCGACAGAAGGTTGAGGATGTTGTTTCTTGGACAACGGTTGTGCAGGGAGGTGATTTGTCCTATATTACGCTCAACCGCCAGGTTTTCCTCGTTATTTTGGATAACCACTCTATAGAGGTTAAGTGAGCCCCAGGAGGGTCATAGATCCCATAGGATCTATCTCCGGCCGCTAATAGATTAAATAAAAGTCTGCCAGCAGCCCGATTTGAACAACATGGCAACTCAGTGCTCCACCACTGAGCCATTTTGCGGTTCTTAAACTAACCTAATGGGGTGTATAAAAAATAATGACCGCTTCACCTTCCCCATGGAGAGAAGATGGCGACTAACAGTATCTTTCGACACACCACACTCCCTGGCAAGTTCGCGAGTACTTGTGGACGGATTTGACTCAACAGCTTCTTTCAGAACCTCATCAATATCCATTAATGGTCGCCCGGAGCCCTTCTTCCTTTCCAACGTCGTATCTCCACTGCTAAATTTTTCAAACCAACACCGTGCAGTGTGCTGGTCAAGGACACCTTCCCCTTTATATTTAATAATGTCACGAGTTGCTTCAGCGGCTGTGAAATTTTTTTCCAGTAATGTCTTAAAATTACGAGAGTTTCGTAGGACAGTCATGTTTCTTCTTTGTAATAAATAACTAAACTGAGGCTTTTTTTGAAGAAGTTCAGTGTTAGTAAACAAGCTTAGAGAATGCTCTAAAGGGATTATTAAGTGTTGGTAAATAATAAATAGCATTAAAATATTTACAGACTTTTGAACTCTGGAATTTGATAAAACGGTCATATTTTTTTTTTCCACCCCATTAAAAAAATATACTTTAAGACAAAAAACCTTAACTAGGCATTTATTAATGGAATTTATAAGTGTCAAAAAACAAGCTTCACAAACCTCCTTCATCTCTAACAATTCAGTTTAAAAAATATATATAACTCCTTCAATTGGAAAAAAAAGTATTTTATTAAAAATAGGAGATTCATTCTTAAAATAAATTTTTGATGAATTCTGTAAAATGAATTGATGAACCTTATAAACTGTGCTACCAATCAGTAACAGAATAAATAAATATCACAAAAAAAAAAATATATGAGGTACTAAGATCTAATTATTTGAAATGATATAACAAAGAAAACATAATAGTGTTTATGATAGCTTATTATTGGATATTATTTATTCCAAAAATATCTTTTAAAACATGAAGATATTAATCATTCCCCCCTCTTTGAGAGTAAGAATATTAATTTGGTATTAGGAACATGAATTATTTGTAACAATCAATTTGGTAAAAACATTTTGGAAAAAAATCCCGGAAAGTGCTGGTTGTACTTAAATGATTTTATCACATTATAGTTCTATCAAATACCTGTACTCACATGCTATCGATGATGGGCGTCTTGGATTTAGGAGGCAAACCACCAGGAGGTGGCCCACCAGCAGCATCCTTCACCTGCGATATCACCTTGATGAGATTGTAAAACGCTGGGCAGGCAAGAAGCGCTTGAAGAGTAGCATTGATGTAGCAATAGTTTGAAGGATTGGTGAGACCTCGAGGTGTCAGAACTATGGCCTTATGTTCAAGTTGGTATGATGAGAGGCGTTCTATATCCAATTAAAAGAATGAGGTAGCTGATTAATGTTAATAAGGATTTTTTTTTTTTAATGACAACATTGTACCAAAGGTTAAAACTAATTAAGCAGCCTAATATAGATTAATATTAATTAAGTGTCCCTTTTAATAATTAAATTTAGTGCTACTAATTCAAAAATTAATGGTCCCTATTGTTAAAAAATACTACAATATCAATTTTATAATGTTCAATAATCGATCAATGTTCGAAGAACTTTCAAACAAATAAAGGTGCTAATTAACCAATTAATTCAAGAATAAGTAGAATGTTATTATATAAGAAATTAAAACAGAAAGACACCAGTTTTTAACCATAGTTGTAATAATCAATGAGCATTTTAGCTGGAACGAGCATAAGAAGCAGCTTTCAGATACTACATAATAAAAAACCATGTAGTTATTATTAAATATATATTTTAAATCCAAACGCTAATTTTAATGTCCACCAAAATGCTAGTTTCCGTTCAAATAATAAAATAAAACAGAATATTATATTAATAAAGTAAGAAATAATTGGTTTTGAAGTTGAAAATAACCTTCCTTGGTTATATAATGGAAAATAGTTCATAGTCACACAAGATCCAATTATTATTATCGTCCACTTTTTACTTTTGATTACAATTTGCCTATTTTATGCTGGATGCATTGCAGGAAGTACACTAGCATTTCCAGTGAAAACAATTTTTTTTTATATAATAATTCAATTAAATTAAATTAATTTTATTAATTGGCAAATGAAAATTTCATGGCATGACTAATACAAAAAGTTATTTTAAGTTTATGATAGGTAGTAAATAAATTGTCAATCTTAAAAGTATTGTGGAATGAAATTCAAAATAATAATAAATAATGCTCATATACTATTTAAATTATTAAAAGACAGAGCGTAAACCCTCTCAGGTTAGCGGCGAAACAACCCTCTTTGTTCCAATTGTATAATTGTTCAAATCGCTCAAAACTCCCATTGTTATAAAATCGTAAATTTCCAAGTCAAATGAAAGCAAACAAAAAAAATGAATTCAAAAGTTTCTTCCCAATTAATTCAATTTTTTTTTCTTGATATTTATAATATTCCACTTTATAAAGGCAGGTCCAGAAGCTACGTTTTGCACAACCTTTTGTCTGCGCAGTCTTAAGATGGAATGAAAACGTTTCAATTTGTAGAGCATCTACATGGTGCAGAGATATCTGTTTAATTTGCTCAGTTTTGTGTTATATCGGTTAAGTAAGTAATTGAGGAGGTACTACATCTGGTAAATTTTAGCATGGTGTCTAGTTAAAAAAAAAATATATTTGAACGTCTCAGAAGTGCCCGGCGTTCAAAGTGACTTCTAAAAAGGCAGTACTTTTTCCATACTACCATATTCCCATATTAGATTACTGCATGAATTACATGATGGACCTAAGTTTGGGGGGAACTTCTTGATAATGGGCATAGACGTATACTAAAATTTAAGAGGAAATTACTTAACAAGGAAAATATCCTCCTCCATTGGGCATTGATTTATCTCCTGATAATTTTTTTTATTAATGTACAATTGGTAATTGATGTTAAAAATTGTAGCCATAAAATAAACCATAACATAAACTATTCTTTTTATCCAAAGAAATTTAAATAAACCAAATTTTAAATTACCACTATTTGAATAGTTCAAGAAAAGAGCAGTTATAAAAGTTTAGTTCAAGATAAATTTTAAATAATTTTTATTTAAATTACAAAATAAGTGAGTTCTTGTAAACCAAGAATGTTTAATAAAACGGTTCAAGCGGGAGTCGAGAACAAAATAAAACCAGTATGCAACTATTTGTTTATGCCCATTTCGATCCAAGGTCTTCATAATATAAAGATAAAACATGTAGAGGAATGAAAAAAAAATTGTATTTCCACCAGATTATAAGAGTTATTTCAGAAACTATCAATGATTTCAAATTCTACAAAAATACTTGTCATTTTTTTTAATACTTTAGAAATTGTAGATCACTACAACACCTCCTTACATTTATCTTAATGCTTGCTAAATTCAGTTATACAAATTTTGTCATCGATTAACTACTTTGTTATGCCTAACTTCAACAACTAACTTTTGATTTAAGATCTAATAGCATTAGCAGGATAGAACAGTTACGGGTTTTAGGCTGTTTAGGAAAGGAAATTTAGGAATTTTTATCATGTGTTAATGTAAATTAGGTTAGTTATTTATAAAGCTTAGCTAATGATCTCTCTCTCCCACAGGATAGAGGTCATTAATGAACTGTAACCATTTTTCTCCTATTTTACCATATTTCACCAAAAAGTGACTTAATGCCTTTATTACATATAACCACATTCCTAATTTTAGTAAATAACGGACTATGATTCTCCATTCTCAGGTCTTTTCATTTCTACTCACAATTGACAAGGATTAGTAGAGAAGGTACTAGTTCAAATAAAAAAGAAAAAAAGAAATGAAAACAAAAACAACCTTCTCATAATTAGGATATTTTTATTATATTTAAAAATATAATCCTTCAACAAACATAAAAAATTTTAGTTTATATGTTTTAAATTTATTCTAATTACATTAAAAATTTTCTTTTGTTTTAGTAAAACAATACCTTGCATCGGTTAAAGATACATATCTTTAGTATATTACAAAAGATAAAATAAAAGCATATTTTAAAAATAGGTAATTGTCAAAGAGAAAAAAAATAAATAGAAGGGAATAGACTAGAAAAAAGAAATATGATTTTAGAGTTAATTTACATCTTAAATCATCAATACTATAAACAAATTTTAACAATAAAATAAAATAAAAAATAATAAAAAATTCCACTCTAAAACCACATAAAATCAACATTTGAAATGCAATAAATAAATTAAGAGACCATTAATGATAACATGTATAACTATTACGTATAAAACAACAAAATATTTTGAACAATTAATTTTTTTTTTTAAAGAAATTTCAAAATTAAAAATTAAAAGAAACAGTCTTGCGACAAATGAGTAAATGTTTCACAGCCTGAGTACTATCTACAATACAAATTTACTTCTCTCCCATGCACCTTGAACACTGTCTTCTTCAATATAATCCAACATCAAAAAACTAAAGGTTTAATAAAACATATTGCATTGAATCAGATATGTAAGGAAGAATTTGAAGGCACACATTAAAATATAAGAGAAACAGTAGCTTCTAAATTTAAAGCAGAGTAAAAGGAGAAAGTTAGTCTGACCCACCTCCAAGGCTCCTCAGAAGAGGATCCTCTTCTGAATTCTGATGTTGGCGCATGACTGGAGGTACTTGCGGAGCAGGCTTCAGGTTTGGATCGAATCGCGGAGGAACAGACACTGCTACGGCAGAGATAGGAGGCTTCCGCTGTACAGTCGCTTCTCTAGGAGGATCCTCCTTGAACAAGCCAGCCCATGACTTGCCAGAATCGGGTACTTTCTCTTCCACTGTAGTTGCAGGTGGTGGAGGTGTAGGTGTAGGTGGTGCAGGAGGTGAAGTTGATGTTGCAGCTACTACAGGAGTTGTTGCTGCAGGATTTGAAGGAGGTCGAGTTTGCTGCTTTTTAACAGACGTGGTAGGAGGGGCTGTAGTTTTGATAGCGTTTATTGGAACAGAAAGTGGCTTTTCAACAGGTTTTTCTTCCTCATCACAATCATTTTTTTCTTCTTGAGGTGGTTCTTTGTTATAATCATCATGATGAACGTGTGGTGAAAAAAGTTGGGTATAACCAGGGTAAATAGGATGAGCAGGGTATACAGGAATAGTGGCAGGAGGAGGAGGTAAGTAGTGGAGCGGAGGGCCTGTGGCGTGCTGAGCTGAGGGTATGTGTGGCGCCTGAGGGATGTATGAATAAGGTGTTGGGGGCATGGTAACGTGGATCGGGTAGGCCGGGGAGTAGGGAACTGCGGTGGGAGGGGGGTAGGACGGGGCATCTCTCCGCTCGGACCTTTTAGGGCTGGGCTTAGACCTGGAACGTCGAGTGCGCTCTTCGGGGAATATGTATGGTTGAATTGGGTAGCCCATGTTTGGAGGCATGTTCCCAACATAAGCAGCTGGAGGTAAGTTTGGCATGGGAGGCACAACTTGGTGATACATCTGGTGCAAAGTAGTCGCAACAGCAACAGGAACCTGGTAAACCTCACTTCCTGCAGCAACTCCACTTGCTTCGATTCCACTAATTTCAGGTTCACCATCTGAGAACAAAACCAATTGAGATAACTAATGACGACTTAATGTTATGATTCATTGTTCATTAGTTTACATGATAAATAATCAAACTATAAACCATGGTTGATTGAACAAAATGAATAACTTTAGTTTAGTTCATAAATAAAAATATAATTTTTATCTTCAAAATTTGGAAACATGAATCTTTTGTTTTATCCAAAATTGATATTTAATTAATTTTTTAATTTATAAATTTTTCCTTTCAACATATCTAATGGATCATCATAAAAACCTATAAATAATCAAAAAATGTATAAGTTCTGCATTAAGGTATTTTTAGTTGTCAGTTATAATCAATTTGTAAGAAATGAGCATTGGGGCAAAAAGGCATGGACTACAAAACTAAATCCATCACTGGTTGACTCCGTTTTATTTAAGTTATAAGCAAATCGGATGGTTTTTTACTATTTACTATTTACTTTTATTTTTTGCATTTCCTAAATAAATAATTATTGATCATGTACATTATCTTAACTTATTATGATACTTATCAACCATTTTATTAATTAATAAAAATTGGACAGCCAGGGGTACAGTTAAAATTTAAATATAATGCAAAGAAGTAGTATTTACAGCTCATAAAAAAACAAAAAAAAATCAATTTTAACTTTTAAATATTTTTAATTTGAAGAGAAAAGATTTAAAAATTAAAGCAATAATTAAAAAATTATAATAAAGAATCAATTTTAAGTTTGATATGGATGAACTATATGTTTGTTAATCAAAATAATATAGCAAATTGTGTAGTAATCTACTTAATAAATCTAAAACAGTTATAAATAGGAAGACAAAATGTTAAATTTTTATGTATAAAAATCAATATTAATAGTGCATAAAATTATAAATCAAGTTTATCTTTAGTCTTTACGTATAAAATTAACTTTTTGTATACCTTAATTTTAATAATTCTGCAATAATCAGTAAAAATTAATATTGTAGTACTAATTGCAATGCAGTAGATGCAGATGTTAATTTTAATTTGATGGAGGATTACTTTTTCAGTCATCGATTTTTGGTTTCAAATGTAAAAAGAAGTCCACATCAAATATTTTAAACTGTTATGTTTAACCATTTTTAAGTTATTGTTAGTCTAGAATTTTTTAGTTTAACATCAGCGTTAAGCACATCCCAGAATTATGTGTTTAACATTGATGTACCCTCACCAGAAAAAAAGTCTTAACTTGATTAGGGCATTACATATATATTTACTTGACTGATAAGACACTAAGCCAGTAGAGTAAGATTTCCTGTTCTAGAATTTACTACTGCTTAAAGGTGCCTCAATACACAGCCTAAATCTGATCCAATATACCATTCTTTCACTTCTTTTAAAACATAGTTTATTTTTTATATGACAGTGTCATAGAAATTCCCTAATGTTTTTTTGGACGAGCATGTCAGTTTGTTAGTTATCTATGAGACTAGCATTAAATTTAATGAAATTAAAATTTAAAAAAAAATACCCTAAACATTGATTTTATCAACAAGTTGCTGTTTTATGATGAAAACATAGATATTAATCACATTTATTTTTCTAAATAATTTATGAATTTAATAAAACTAGTGACAGTGTTAGCCAATAGTCAGGAGTTGATAACACATAATTTTTTTTTGAATAATAACAATTACTTATTTAAATAATGTACGGATAATATTCCTATTAAAAATTTGAAAAATCTGCCAATAAATATCAAAACAGATTAAATACCTTTCCCCTATGGTTTATTATATTCAAGTTTGCTGTTTGTATTATGTTTGTTATTTACCTCTTAAATTACTACAGTCAACTAATCCATCCATTTTTATTCTTACAAACCAACCAAATATAAACATAAATAATAAATAAGAGTTGAGTTGTTAAAAATCAATTTTGATAAATATAAAAGATACTTTTATATAAACTATATATATATATACTTATGAACTAACTAGTCAATATAAATAAATGATAAAAACCACAGAAAGTAATTAACAAATTCCTATCTTTATAGAAGACAGAAACCGCATCATAACATAACCGATTAACAGTGATTTGACCCAAATTAAATAAATAATAACACTTGATTTAACAGCATCAATGTTGCGGGTGCATAATCTAAAAAAAAAACTTTACAATAATAATAAACAGGAAATAATTTTAAAATAGTTTTGTCACTGAAAATGTCTGTCATCCATATTTTTATTAAACATAATAGTTTAAACATGTAAAGAAGCAGTACAAAGAATCAGGGGCTGAAATATTTGGCAAAATGCCTAAAGGTTCAAAACCTTCAGTGGTATTTAACCATTGGTAAATAAAATAAACTTTTAATTAAACTGAAATAGAATCAGAATTAATAACTTAATGAATTTAAAAATATAAGATTTGTTATAAATAAATTAGTGTCTTGTGGTAAAGGAAATGATAAAGAACATTTACAGTGGTTTTACTTTAAACTTTTAAAATTCAATCATTTTTTGTTTAAATTTAAGTTTCAACTTTAAATGAGGATTCAGTGTTAATCAGGGCTGATATGTCATTTAATATAAGATAGTAATACATTTATGACCACAATCTATCTTGCAAAAGTGATATCTGACCAGACCCATCTGAACGGCAATGGTAGTGAAAAAACAATCCATGCGAAAAAGTAATCATAAAATGAGGCAATATAAAAGGCTATAATTATAAATAAATTAGAATACACATTAATAAATAAATAAGTTTATAAATTACCATATTGTTGTTGATCCCACTGTTCAACTTCCTCAGGTTCAACCCAAGGGAGTGTTAACCTGGGAGACCTCACAGAATACAACAGAGACTTCACATGATCTATTTCATTCAGATCAATATCATCTAAATCCAGAAATTGTAACTGAAACCACAAAAAACATAATACAAATAAACATAAATAAAAAACAAAAAGGACAACTATAAATAACACAGCAACTAACCTAACACTACTGAATTAGTACAGAAAGTTAAACTGAAATATCCCAAAACAAGTAAATATTACTACCTGGTAAAAAAGCAAAGCTAGTCAAAAACAGTCCATAATAAAATAAATAACAGATAAAAATTACTTACGGGGCATTCCGGGCAAACCTCCCACATTCCACTACAAGAAAATAATGAAGATACAAACTAAATTTCAACTACAATTTCCTTCCCCAAGAAGAATGTCCAACATCGACTATTTCAGTTACAATAATAACAATAATTACACAAAAAAAGAAATCCCCACGTGTGCCGCACAGTCAAGTTTACCTTACCGACATTTTGATCACATAAAAGTCAAATCACGCCTGAAATAAAACCTCTTCCACTTCAAAAACTTCCCAACTTAAAGAAAACTTGTCTTCAAGTTTAAAGAACACCAAATTAATACGATAAGCTCTAATTTAAAAGAATACGAACACATTTAAATACCTGGATAGTTTGTTCCATGGCCTCTAGCAAAAATTTAAGCCATTACTAGCCTCTAGAAGACATGTTGCCTTTGTGAAGATGAGATCCTGGCTTCCGCCTAAAAGGAAAAATTAATTTATGAAATTTTTCGCCACAGAAAAAAAATTGGTCCTTCTTAGTTTACTTTATTTTATTTTAAAAATTTAATCGTTTGAACCTGTCAGTTCATCGTTGAATATAATTTCATTCAATGTATATAATTTTTAAATATCTGTATGGTAACAGTAGTATAACCTTTAGTTATCAGTACCCGTAAACATCGCGTCAGTTTGAACTGTTAACAAGTGTTTATATCAAATAGTTTGTTTTAGAGTTTTTACGGTAAAAACTTTTAAGTGATTTGTGTATAGCAAACTGAGATTAATAATATTCCAAGTATTTTTCTTCTTTAGAATCGGCTTCTATTTCCTCCTTGGTTTATTAGTTTAGATTTATAAAAGTTTATTAATTGATTGACGGTCTTGGTTAAAACACGTTTCTCAAATCATACAGTTAATTATATTTTAAATATTGGCTGAATTCTGCTTCTTCAAGTGCTTTTAATTTCGTTTCACTCTAATTAGATAATATGAAAATAGCTGTTGAAGGTTGTGCTCATGGAGAGCTTGAAAAAATATATGATTCTATAGAATTGCTTGAACAGAAAGGAAACATTAAAATTGACTTGTTGATTTGTTGTGGAGATTTTCAAGCAACTAGAAATGATGAAGATTTGCAGACTATGGCTGTTAAACCGAAATATAGACTAATGGGCTCTTTCCACAAGTAAGTTTATTGTTCATTAATGATTATGATCATACTCTGATATTATATTTCCAGTAATTATTCTTATTAATGGTTTTTGTTTATTTTGTGTTTAGGTATTATTCGGGAGAAAAAATAGCTCCTATTCTCACTATATTCATTGGGGGAAACCATGAAGCTTCTAATTATCTTCAAGAATTACCTTATGGTGGCTGGGTTGCTCCTAATATATATTATCTTGGATATGCTGGTGTTGTGAATTATGGTGGTCTGAGAATCGCTGGTATTTCAGGAATTTATAAACCTTATGACTATCACAGAGGGCATTTTGAGAAACCTCCATATTCTGAAAAAACTAAAAGAAGTGTTTATCACATTAGGAATACTGAAGTATTCAGGCTTAAACAAGTAAGTGAAAATATTCTTTCTTATCTTATTGTTAATTTTTTTTATCAACTACTTTAGTCTAGAGTCCCAGTGAATAATTGGTTAGGTCTAATTTTCTTCAAAATGAGTTTCTTGTGCTTAGGGGAGCGAAATCGTGTTATATTCGTAGTGAGTTAGAAGCTAAGTCAGACATTGGCTTGAAATGGAGTTATTGCTTATATTTCAACTCAATTGAAATATAATGACAGAATTCCACTTCCGTCAAAACAGTCATCTTTCTCTGGACGAAATTCGACTTAACCACTTATTCACCGAGGCTGCAGATATGATTATCTCTACTGACCCAAGACTGTGTTATCTGTTTGCAATAAGTTGCTTATAACTAGATATGGTATCAGTTCTGCCGGTTGTTGATCCAAGATAAGTCATAAGTTTTAAGTTTTCATTCCTTTCCTTTTTAATAGTCTGGAAAATAAAAATAATTTCATTACTGTGTATTAAAATAGATTCAAGACCTGACTTTCACATACTGTGCAGATCATATCATCATCTAAGCTTTGAAATGTTTGTTGAAAAGTTCATTTGTTGATGAAACGATACTGAATTTACCTTATTTATTACCACACACATTTACCTTAATCACACCCTTTTTTTCATATTAAAACTCAAGATTCTTTTTATTTTCAAGAATATTAAAAAGATAATGAATGAAAAGTTATAACTTGTGACTTATCTCGAAGTGACAACCTCCAGAGCTGATACATTAGATATTTTAGCTATTCAAAACCTCATTCTCTTCTTTTAAAAAATATATTTTCAGAGCAATTTTTTGTAATAATTTTTTCTGAATTTCAGATAAAATCGCCAGTGGATATTTGTCTTTCTCACGATTGGCCTCAGGGTGTTTATAATTATGGAAATGTTAAAAAGCTCGAAAGAACTAAACAATTTTTGAAGTAACCATTTGTTTAATTTATTAATATATAAACATAATATATAGCTGTATTGCTAATTTATTGCTATTATTAATATACAACTTTTTTATGAAAAAATTTGGCAAAATTCCAGAGTACTGTCACATCAATGTTTTCAGTTGGTATTTGTGCTAACTAATTACATTCTGTTCATATATAAAAATAAGTAATTATCACTGTTATTAAAATTATTACAGATTTAATATTATATAATTCCAAGGTATCATTGTTGTTGATTCCTCCTGGTCTGGGAAAGTTGTACATATACCAGTAATAATTTAATTCACTAAGATCCGATCTCCACTGAGTAAGTAGGACTCCTTGGAGATTTGTATATATTTATCTTTAGTAAAATAAAGTCATCAGCTGTGATCTTATTAAAGCAGCAGAAATAATTAAAATTATAGTATTGCTTCTAACTCAACATAAAAGAATTTTTGGGGTTTTGTTAATCTTTTGAGCGATTGTAATAAGTGGAAGTCAACAGCAATAATACTTTTTAAATTATATCAGATTAAAGCAGGAATGATTTTAATAATTCCAATGATTACAAATTTTACAGTTGATTTCAAAGTAGATAGTTACTACAAATCGCACTAGTGTAACACCTGAATCGATAATAATAATAATCAGTAATCATCTGATCACTCAGTTGAAAACCATTCATATAATTAGTATGGTGTTTTTAATCAAAATCTGTTACAATTTTTGTGGTGAAAAAATCTATACTGCTAGTTTACTTAATAATTTAAACACATCTTAAAAATGTATTTAAATATAAATAAATTATTTTTAGTGTTTATATTTTTCACTTAATATACTCTAAAAACACTCAAATTGGTAAAGCTTGTTTCTATAAAGTATAAATATTTTAAAATACTTGGTACCACCTTAACTAACTGTAATTCCATTATTAATTTTAATTTTTAGGGATGATATAGCTTCTAACAAACTCGGTAGTAAACCTTGTGAAGAAATTCTTTTCCTCTTAAAACCTCGATACTGGTTTGCTGCTCATTTGCATTGCAAATTTTCTGCTTTAGTTCCACACAAGGTATCTCATCTTTTTGTTCTCCTTGATACATTGAATATTATTTTAATTTATTCAAGTATATATTTTATAAATGTTATATTTTCAGGGAGACAATGGAGCTGAATGCACGCGGTTTTTGGCTTTAGACAAATGTCTTCCCAAGAGAAATTTTTTGCAGGTTTGATTTTTTTTTATTTGTTAATTAATTATAGTTTTAATTATTAATGAATAAAATCTATTAAATGAGAAATTTGATTTATAGTTCAATTTGAATTATTATCAATTAAAATTATTTGTGGCAAATGAAATGAGCAATGTAACAAGTGCCTGTTTCATTTGTTTTATTTAAACTGAAATGTAAAATATAAAATATTTAGAATTAGAATGACGTATCGAGGAACTATTTTATATTATCTTAATTCATAAGTCATTGCTTGTCAGAGAAATTAAGTTCCCAAGCAACTTGGGAATGAATAACTCTGGTCATGAACCACCCGAATATAAGATGACTTTTTTGTTTTATTTTTGGTCCATGAAATTTAGACCATTATGAAGTTAATTCGTCTGAATTTAAAATTGAACTAAAATCTTACCAGTTCCGTGTGCTTAATTAATCTTTTTTTCTTGTTTACCCAACTTGTAATTTACCACACTTATTAAATTTTGTTTAAGGAGGTTTAGTTCGGTATTTGTTTGATATTCTAAAATTATTTTAATGAAATAATATTATTTTGATGTGTATTTCTATTTAGGTTTTAGATATTCCTCATGATGAAAATGAAAAATTAGAATTGTCCTATGATCTTGAATGGTTAACAATTTTGCATTACACTAATCATTTAACGAGCGTGAAACCTGACATAAATCCTCCACCAGTCCCAGGCTGTGACGAGAGGTAAATATGATATTAATTTAAAATTTCATACATTACAAAACTGTGTTTTATTTAAATGTCACATATAAACACTAGATTTCATAAAGTATAGTGGATTGGTTGTATTTAATTTATGATATTGAGCCCTGTTTTACTCCCCTTATGTATAACAAGAAATTTAGAAGAGAAAGCAGAGCTTACATCTGTTAAAGTTTTATTAAATGAATGAAAAAAGATATAGCATGCCATAGAATGGATTAATTTGATGATTGAGAAATATGATGAAATCATCCATTGAAAAAATGGTTTTATTGTTTTTCTTATATTTTTTATTTTCTAAAAATAAAATATCCATTCACCTCTGAAAAGTGGGATCTAGGACCCTCCTGGGGCTCACCCAGCCTCTATAAAATGGGCACCCAAAATAAGGAGGGAAATCTGGCGGTTGAGTGTGGTTTAGAAAAACACCTCCCTGCACAACTATTGTCCAGTACAGTCTCTACCATGTACTGAACCCCAGATCTGTTTACAGTTTGTAGTGGTCCAGGTTTCTTTCTTTTTTTTTAATAAAAAAAAAGTTGTATAAGTATTATGAATGTTCATGGTTTTTGAGTGAGGATCTTACTACCCATTTCAATTTTTGAGTTTTAGCTTTGTTATTTCTATTCTACTGTATTTTAAAAAAAATTTGTTTCTTAAATTCCTGTTTCTGTTAAAAGGGAAAAAAATCCAAATCTTTCCAAAATGATGTTCCAAAATCCTGAGCCTACTCTCCACATCAAATATCTTAGTTTTGTATCTTACTTTTTTTAATATTTATTTTTAGATGGGACTTCACTCCTACTGATGAAGAAAAATACTTCATATTACGAAAAATGGGTGGAAATTTACAAATTCCCCTTAATTTCCAGTTTAATGCCAACGAGCCAGGGGCAATCAACCCGAAGAAAGGACTTTCAATCAATCACCAAACCAGAGAACTGTGCGACAAACTTGGTAAGATATTACTTTCTTTACTGATTTTATTAGTATGCAAATACAATTTTATTTATTATGATTTACGATTGTATTATGTTTGTTTTATTTAATACATTTCATAATACGGAGAAGAAAGTTGCTTTAATTGTAAGAAACTATTTATTAGTTGTTCACTATTAAAGGATGTATGCCGTTTTTCTTCTTCTTGGTCCATTTAATCTTAAAAATTAACAATCTATATGTTTACCCTTAATTTGTTTAAAATGAAAAATGTATATATAGACATCTCATTATATTATTTTTAATTTTGATTCATTTTTAGGTATTGATGACCCAATGACTCTTTTTGAAGGCTCCTTTTCTTCGACACCTGTAACTGTTGAAATAAACGACCATAATGATTCATCTTGTGATGATTTAACATTTGAGGACTCAGCAAATGAGAATTCATTTAGGTAAAAAAAATATATCTTTTAAGAAGGAATTCTTAAGTTTTAAGATTAAAATTTTAATAAAGAATTCTATGTTTCTCTAATGTATCAATGGTACTATTAGCCTTGTAGATTCAGAAAAGGATGAATCAGAGAGCCCTCAGTCACGTGGGAAAATAGCTCTAGTCCTACCACCGCCAAAGTTCAATGATTCATTTAGTGAAGAACAAGATGAAAAAAGTGAATCTGATATATCAAGAGAGCTGGATGAGGATAAGAGTGCAGAGCAGACTTTGTTTGTTATAGGTATGATCTATCGTTATGTATAATTCTTAGACTATAATGTAAATGTGATGATATAATTATGTTAAGCCCGCTCTTCTACCCTCCGTTGGACTATGAAATATGTCTGTCTGAGCATTTTCTTTACTCACTAGAGTTGTGACAATGAACTTCACAAATTATTTAATCAATAATATCACACTCCTCAACATTGACCCTTTCAAAGAGTATCAGGGACCTGTTTAGTTTAGTGATTCGCATATCACATTATGTATAAATAACAGTTATTCAGTGTTTATTAGCATATGATTAAACAGCAGGAGGGGGGTAGCTGTGGTACAGCGCTGAATTGCCATGCTGAAGGTTCCAGGTTCTATCGAGCTGTCGCTGATAACCTATTTGATCTGTTAACAGCCAGGGAGGGATTCTTGAGCTGGAGGTGACCATCTTAGGGTTAACCCGCCCTCTATACAGGGGGAAAAAAAATTTGGGGGCTGGATGTAATCGCATAAATCACCTCCTTGCACAAAGCTTTGTGGTAGAAACAGTACAGTCTCTACCACAAGCTAAACCAAGGTCCCGCTATGGATAGTGTTACAGTTTTTTTTAAATTTATATATTTATGATTAAGCAAAACTCTTTGATCATTATTTCTTGCAAAATATTTGTTCAAAAGTAGTTTTAATCCGTTTTACAGCTCAGAGTAAATACCATTCATTCTTTGAACCAGAATTATCACCATTGCAATTTCTTTGAATTACGTTTAACTTAACTTGATAGAATTTTTTTTTTTTAATATCATAATAATATTCATACCTTACCCCTTATGACCCAAGGATGTCTTGAAAAAAAATTCTGATGTATCTCCACAGATACATTACCAAGAAAAGGGCTAAGTACACAGTAAATAAATTAAATGGTTGATCATTAGCTGAATCTGGGTCAGGTATCGCTTTAATCATCCTTTTTTTTCTTGAATAAAAAATTAGTTTGTGTCTGCTTATTCAATTTATTAATTATTTTTTCAATATATTATATCTATAATAATAACTTTTATTTAAAAAAAAACATTTCATGATTTTTCAGATGAATCACCCAAAAGACCCGTAGAAGAAGAAGTAGCAAACACAATTAGAGGGCCGAAAAAATTTAAAAGACGTAATAAAGATATTTATTGGAATAACGATGAATAGGTTTTTAATAATTAGAAACTTGTTCAAATTATTATTATGTTAAAAGTTGATATAGTTTTATTTGTTAAATAAGTTTTTTTAAAGGAATTGCTAATATTGAATGGATGTTATGTTATATTGTATTTATTACTATAACGATGTTTTGATTTAAAACTATTTTTAGCTTAGTTATTTATTCAATATATTTTCATAATTTATTATGGAAGGAGATACTTTATTCATTTGAGTATTTAATATCAGTGCGAGGTAATCATGAAATAAATATTTCATTATCTATTAATTACTCATGCATTAGTTACCAAACTTTTTGAGACATAATATTACAATTCTTTGAATACACTATCTCCTTGATTTATTACTTTGTCTCTCTTAATTGTGGTTTTTATTTTTTTTAATACGTGATTTACATTTTTAAAAAATTCAGAAAGAAAAACAAATTTTGTACCTGATAAATATAAAGAAAGTAAAAGTACTAATGCTGATCATGGTAGAGAATATTTAATATTCTTATTTATTAATATAATAACATTTTTTATTCTTAATCGAATGCTTTTTGCACAGAGGTATGGGCGAATATATTAAGGTCGAACTAAATGATAAATTTAGTTGTAATGTGATATAATGTTGAAAGTGATATATTCTTAAATTTTATTTACACAGCTTTAGTTCATTCTTTTTATATATTTTTAGTACAACTGGTTTATAATATTTATAACTAGTTTCTTAAACTGTGTAAATATATACATTATGGTTTGATAAATTAAATAGAATATATTACAGTTAAGATTCGTATAATATATGAGTTAATGAAATAATCTTGCCTCTTGTATTGCTAAATATGTTACTATTTTAATTGATTTGTTATACTGTCACTCATGTTTATTTATCACAGTTATGTGTTTAATTAAGTTAATGCTTAATTTTGGTCTGACCTTTACAATTGAAAATATATTTTAATATTAGTATCTAGATGAAATGTTCGTAGTTAAATCAAACAACAAAATTAATAACTTTTGGAGGTATACATAAAGGTGCTATTATCTCAATATTTGTGATTCATTTAAGTTTGAAATATTTTTAATTGTTTAAGTATTTTATTACTTATTTAGCATATAACATCTTTTGTTTTTTCCCCCAGTGAAATGCTGCTTTTTTTTTAATATATGTACATAGATATAGATAGAAAAAAAGTAATTAATTATATAATTCATCATCTACAATTATTGCTGGACATGTTGAAATATGCTGGACATAAAGTCTTAAATATTGTTTATAAGAATTTGGTTTTCAACAATGGATTATTAGATTTTGTTATCTTCTATTTCAGCTTTTTTATTTTATAATTTATTTATTGTATTATTAACAATTTATTTTATTTTATCATACACTGTTTTTTAAGATTTAATTTAAAAGTTTTATGGTATGTCGGCCAGAATTATGTTTTTTTTTCCTAGATAAATTTTTTATTGAACATTCTGGGATTAAGTTTAATTTTGCCATCCTTACTTTCAGATTGAACACTTGTAAAATTCAATATATATATTGAGTTTATAAAAAATTAATTTGTATAATTTTTTTATCTGGCTGATTTTATGATGTGTGAAATTTTGTTGTGATGCTTATCGTAATTTTGTTTTAGATGTGATGATTAGGGATAAATAAAAGTTTTTAAATTGTATATGTTGTTACTTATTGAGACCTGTAATCCTGTCCTTATTTTGTATAATTTCCTTAACCTATTTATGTAATTGATTCTGAAATAGCTTTTTACATTATCTTCAGGTGGGGGGGGGGGGGAATTAAAGCTATAATTATCAAATTATTGATTGTTGAAAATTTATAAAATGTCTAATATGCCTTAAATATTTCGTGCCATTTCTATAAATAATTGGAGTTATTTCTGAAAATCTTAATATACATGAAAAATAAGTTGTAAGAAACTAATTAGTTATTTTATGGAGGAAAAAATGGTCCAGATGTAGGCCTAAGTAACTCAAAGAGTAAGAAGCTATTAAATCACATTGCAGATCTTCATCTGGCCTTGAGTCACAAGAGACTGTGCTTCTCCCGCACTTGTGACTATTTGGCTCGAAACATTACTTTCTTAAAAGGGTGACCATATGTTCATTTATTGGTTTCAAGTGCTAAGCATATAAATAGTCTTAATTTTCTTATTTCCCTAGAGCTCCTTTGGCAGCTTTCTTGGAAATTCTCCTAAAGACCAGCTGGGATCAAGTTAGATAGTACAAATGCATTAGGAAACCCACATCACACTAAATATAGTACAAATGTTGGTCAACCAATTGTTACTCTTACTAGATGTGACCATCCCTGTAATAGGAGAGAATCTAGTGAGAGTAGCCAATGAGTTTAATAAATGCATTCTATGGGCAGACTCCATTAAGAAGTGGAATTGATTACAGGAGAAAATCTTCCAGATTATTGGATTTTCCTGGTTATTTTTAAGAAAGAACAAGATCATCCTCCAACTATGTTAAGCACCAGAGAACTATTATCATGCTGTTCCACCTCTTGAGTCGCCCTAAGAATGTGTATTTTATTAATAGTAAGAGGGGATTACTTTGATTATATTGAGCCTTTGTGAAGGTAAACTAGAAACTAGGGTTTCCTATTATTTATGATCTCTTAAACAACAGAGGATTAATGGACCAGCAGCTTTGGCAGTTGCTTGGAAAGTGGTTCTCTTTCAGATAAATTTATATTTAAACGAATTTGCAACTATTTCGATTAGTCACACATACATTTAGGTTTTGGGCCAAATCTTTGGCTATTGGAATGGCTGATGTGAAGGGGTAGGGGAGTACTACTTCACCAGCCTATAGACAGAAGAACAACAAATCTACCTTTACTTTTAAATGAGAATAGAAAGAAAATTCCAAAGGATATTTTGTATATTTAGATTGCCAGTAACCACTTATCAACCAATTAAAAACTTGTATAAATATTAAATATTTTTTCTTAATGTTTGAAAGGATTTTTATCAAATACTATTTATAGCCATTGAGATGAAACTTCGAAGAAAATACTATTTAAACATGAATATTTTTTAAATAGTATGTTATTTCCAATTGTGCCGGTATTTACATTACATCAATGGTAACCATGTGGGCTAACAGTAGTGAAGGTAATTTTATCATATAGGTTATAAACAAAGAGTTCCTTTCTTATGGTTTAAAATTCAAGATTTATATCAGTTTTTAAAGTAGATTATTAATGAATTTTTGCGAATTCTTCACGATTAGATATTTTTTCAAATAGGTCTTTGTTTATAAGGTAACAATAATTATTTAAGTTGTATTATTTTAACTATTAAAAATTACCATAGTTATATTGTTCTATGTATCTCAGGATGACCTCTTTTATATCACCACTGTTGAGAACATTGAGCAATTTTAATGTGGTCTCCAGGAACATTTCCTTGTTTAGATCTTCAGCACCTGCTTTCGTCTCAACAGGAGTCGACAATAAGAGTTGTTTCACTCCATCATTTTTATCCCCTCAATCCCCTATCTTATCACAAGTTTGTGGATTCAAAGTTAAACTAAAATTAAGAAAAAGGTGCAAAGATTGCTATTTTGTTGTTAGAAATGAAAGAGGCTATGTTATTTGTCCCACTCATCCTCGACATAAACAAATGTCAATGGTTAAGAGACCAAAATATACATGGATTATAACTCACGCTTCTCAAAGTAAAAATAGGCCATGGTAAATGTAAAGAATTGTTTGGTTTTTTATTTATGTTAGTATTTTATTTTTATCATTAAATGATTTCAATATTAGTGTATTCATTTATGAATTAATATATGTATGTAATAAATCAAAATCTATTTATATATTTCTCCTTTGTTTAATTTTCATGTATTTCTGGTTACATCAATTGAAATATCAATTAATAAAGCATGAATGTGATTGATATTTGCTTATATCAATATAATCCTCGGCCATGTTGCCAGATTCTGTAAATGAAAGAATTATTTTCTTATTAATCTGAATTCAGTATCAGCTTAATAGACTTTGTAAGTGCTGAATCCTTCATTATTGGAGAATAATAAAGCTTAAATGAATCAATTCATTTATGTAAAAACTGTAATACTAATATCACTGTTTTATTATTAAAGTTATTGAGTTAAAAAAAAAATATATATAAATAAAATAAAAGGATTAGTCACAATGAAGGTAGCCAGAATAAGTACTAATGTTTTTATGTACTAATGACACCAGACCAGTGGTTCCCAACATTTGTTTATCATGTCCCCTTTGTTCATATGAAAGCCTTCCACTCCCCCCTGTTTAAATGAAATTCTCTCATGCCCCCACTTGCACAAAATTTGTATGGGCATTTGAAAAAAAAAAAATTGTTTTACTATCACAAGATACAACTTTATAACGTTCAATTTAAGTTAAAGTAGTACGGGTAAGAGTAAATAACCAATACTAAGTAAGAATTTTCTTTATTTTCAGCTGGTCTCGCGCCCCTGACTTTTCTTCACGTCCCCCAGGTTGTGTACCACTGCACTAGGCTAGATCTAGTGTCAATGGAATCTAAATTCCCCTTGTTAACAACAAAGTATATAATAATAAACTACAGAACATAATTCATACGTAGGTTTATAGTAGAAAGTTAATAATTAAAATTGACAACCCCAGGTTTAGAACACTGTATCGGTCAATTGATTTCTGCCATATTGAACCCAACTATGCAAACTAAACTGAAAGGTAGATTCTTTAACTACATATTTTGAGAAATATCTGAAGATGAAAAAAAAAGAACATATTAAGACTTTCAAAGTTGCCCAAACCTTGGTAAAAAAAAATTTGGGCTTGCAGATTTTATTGTACAAGTTTGTACAAAACCAGAAAAAACCAAAGATACCCATAGCCTTCACATACATAGCAATATCAATAACCAAATGTTCTAGTAGTTTATATATATAAAAAAAAAAAAAAACCTGTACCACTACGACCCGTGAACGAGTCTGGGGGTTCAGTATATGGTTGAGACTGTACTGTTTCATGGACAACGGTTCTGCAAAGAGGTGACTTGTCCTAGGTCACGCTCAACCGCCAGGTTTTTCCCCCTTATTATGGGTACCCTATTTTTATAATATTTTATAGAGGCTGGGTGAGCCCCAGGAGGGTCCTAGATCATATATGTTCCATCTCCGGCTGCAAACAGACTAAATAAAAGTAACTGCCCGCAGCGGGATTTGAACCAGGATTTCCGGCATGGCAACTCAGTCCTCTACCACTGAGCCACTCCTCTCCCTTAGTAGTTTATATAGTCTCATCAAATAAACAAGAATTGAGATCTAATATTCAGACAACTATCTAGATAGATCATCTGTTAGTAAGTGCATGCCATAAGTCAAACATTCTATAAATGAGATCTTGTAGAGGAGCAAACATGGATACCATGCTATGGCTAGGATATCATACAGAAGACTGAAGGGCATGGGGAATGCATGAAAATGGTAATCAATTAAGACAGTTTAAGAAAAGTTTTTTAAAGCGTGAGGTATACTGGGCACTGTTGTGGATTAGTGGGAGGCCTTATAGATACAGGAATTCTGGCAAACAATGAAGTCTGTATCGTGATAGGACATGCAAAATTAAGGCATTCAGGGGGTTGGTCCATTGATACTAAAGAAAAACTTCCTGAGAGAAGACAAATGCAATAAATTCTTCTCTGATAAAAGAATATAAAACCCGCTTGAAACTGACAATTTTAAACTCGCAAACAAATCCAAGATACCTTACAATAGAGTTAGTGAAGGAAGATCTGTATTCAAGCCTCGGAACAGTCATGCAGAACAGAAGACAGCTTTCTCCTCACATTGAAGAATGAAGTGCTAAACAGTTGGGTAGAGAAATTCATAATTATGATGATCTTATTTTCTATAAGTTGAAGAAGACGAGCAGATACTTATTGGTTCAAGTTATTCAATATTTTGCCCTCTACATTAATAAAGAGAATAAATTAAATGCGACTATTGTAGAGAAATAGGCCTTCTGTCTTGTTTATTTGAAGTACTCATGTACTTTTTGAGAAGCTCGTCTTACTAACAAAAAAAAAATATTACAACCCATGAAGCGTCCTGGGTTCAGTACATGGTAGAGAGTGTACTGTTTCTAGGACAATGGTCGTGCAGGGAGTTGATTTGGCCGAGATCATGCTCAATCGCCATGTTCTCCTCACAAATAAGGGTACCCACTTTACAGAGAGGGCCCTCAGATCCCACAGGATCCAACCATTTATTTGTAATTTATTAGATTTGAACCCTGAACCTTCGGCATAGCAGCTCATTGAGGTACACCTCTCCCCAATATTAACAGAAAGAGAATTGAGTAATTACCAATGCACTACTATTTCATTATTTAAGCTTTATGGAGCATTATTGTGGATAGAGTAAAATTATATATAGTTCAATCAAAAAACGACTAATTGGATGCGAGAAGAATTCGATGGCTTAGTGGAGCCCCAAAGCTCTATTCCGTAAGTCCAGATGGGTCTAATGATTGTCATGTATATGAGTCTCTTGTAATTAATTGGGAGCTTAGAGCGTTTATCTAGTAAATGTTGAAGTAGCCTGAAACGGCGAGCTGTTTCTCTTCGTTTCAGTCTAGTATGAGGATTCCAAGTTAAGCGTTTGTCAAGGTGTAGTCCTAAGTACCGGATCTGTTATACAGGACTTAGAGGGATGTTATTAAACGTTACAGGGGGGCAGGAAGTCGCTGGTTTACGACGGAGGGTAATGGTGATTTTATGAGATTTGTGGGAATTTATTTTAATCCTCCAGTTTTGACACCAATTTTCTAGGTCAGTGATGTGGGATTGAAGAGTACGGGATGCTATAACTGGATCAGTGTTGACAGATAATAGACATGTGTCATCCGCATACGTGGTAAGGATAATATTAGGATGAGTTGGGATGTCAGCTATATAAACTGTGTAGAGAATTGGGCCGAGGATACTGCCTTGAGGAACGCCGGCAGATTGAGGAAAGAGGGGTGAGTAGACATTCTTATGATTTACTGTGAATGACCTATAGGAGAGATAGGATTGGATAATGAGAAAGTATGTAGGAGGTAGGAATTGACGGAGTTTGTAAAGCAACCCGGGGTGCCAGACTCGGTCGAAAGCCTGTTCGACATCAAGGAAGACCGCTGGACAATACAATCCACGTTCCAAAGCTGAGGAAACAACATCCACCACACGATGGCATTACTGGATAGTGGAGTGGGATGTTCTGAATCCAAACTGGTGATCTGGGATAATGTGATTTGCATTCAGGGCGGGATACAGTCGTTTCAGGATGAGCTTTTCCAGGATTTTACCCATTGATGGTAAAAGTGATATAGGGCGGTAAGAGGAAGGTTATTCCGGTTTCTTTTTAGGTTTAGGTATCATTTTCACGACGGATAATTTCCAGAGGTTAGGAAAATATGTAGTGCGGAGTATAGCATCATATATGTAGGTGAGGAATAGAATGGCTTTTCTAGGAAGATGTTTTAGGATGTGAATCGTCATCAGGTCGTGTCCAGGAGCTTTGCGAGAAGCTAGTCTGTGAATAATATTCGATATTTCTGAAGGATGGAATGCTTTGGGAGGAAGGGTCATTTGAAGGGGAATATTTAACTCTTTTTGTATATATTCATGGTGAGACGGATTCATGATATCAGGATGAGGCTGAAAAGTTTTAGAAAGGAATTGACCGAACAACTGTGCTTTCTCTTCATCAGATCTTGTCCAGTCATTGGATTCAGTAAGGATTGGATGGTTAAAGTCTTTGAAGTGAAGGATCTTTTTGGTGGTTTTAATATTGTCAAATTTCATTCCTCAAACTATAATCAAACCTATATTAAGTATGACTTTCCTGTTTTTTATAATTTACAAAAATTTAGCAGTATATTGGGTATTTATTTTTCAAAATATTTCCAAAAGTTATTTAAGTACTTATCAGTTCTGTAAGTTGTCCCTTTGAGTTAGTCATTACAAGTTTTAACTTTTCATTCCATTCCTTTTTAATATTCTCGAAAATAAAATTAATCCTGTGTTTTAGAATGAAAAAAAGAATTTAATTACAAAAAGTGTGTATATATAAATTATACTTCGAAATGTTAGTTGAAACTTTTATTTCTGAATAAAATGAATTCCAAAACTACTCATTACCCATAATTAAATGCCCTTTCCCACATTAAAGCTCACGATAACTTTTGTTTTTGGAAAATATTAACAACGAAACGAATACACAGTTAAAACTCAACCGGAAGCGTCGACCTACGGAACAGATACCTTTTTTGTTCATCTCTCTATTCTTATTTTAAAATAATTTTCTACTTATTATTAATGTTTCCTATTAAAGCGTGTTTTTTAACTATTAATTTTTATTTAATTGTTCCCTTATTTATTCCATTTAGAGCTATAATTTTTTTTTACTTATCTATAAATTATTGTGTCTTTGTTCGTGCGATATCCCCTTCAAGTTTTTCTTCTATAAGACAAACGTCGACTATAATCTTTCAAATCTTGGTTTTGTCTTAAGCGGGTTTTTTCTACATTTTTCCTGCTATTGTGAAACTTATTTATAAAAGGTAACTGTAATTAATTAAAATCACTGTTCTTTAAACATGTAAAGGTAGTCCGGAACATGTATTCATAATTATACTGCTTGTATATGTAAAATTGCAAATAAAGTAGTTTTTTTTTTCAAATCTTGGATGAACTAAGTGGCATAGAAAGAAGTGCAGAACGGACAGTGACGACTTGCCCCGATTTCAACCGACCTCTCTCCCTGCAGCGCTGCATCATCGTAGTCCACATCAAACCTTCTAGGAGAAATGAGTGCGTTCATCCAGCTCTTGGTTGTCTTCGTCTGGGCCTCAGTAGCCTTGGCTCAGTACCATGTCCAGTTCGAGTCCGTCGACGTCGACTCGATACTCAGCAACCGAAGGCTGATGGACGCGTACACCAGGTGTTACTTGGACAAAGGACCTTGTGCTCCTCCGGCCAGGGAAGCCAAGAGTATGTATTCGATATTGCATAAATTAAAATTGATTTGTAATTTATGATTTAATTATTTACTTTAGAATATAAAATTACTATAAGTTATTTCTTATAATTAAAATATCTGCAGCCCCGGTGAATGAATGCTTAAGATGAATTATTGTATTTAGGAAAACGGAATCGTGTCATTCTCGTAGTTTTTGGCTTTATATGGAGTTTTAATATAAGGAATAACTCCTTTTCGAGCCTATGCCTGACTTAGCCCATTGTTCACTACGAGAATAACACGATTCGCTTACTAAGAACAAGAAATTTTAGAGAAAATTCAACTTACCCACTTATTTAACAGGGCTGTAAATATATTGTTAGGGAAAGTCCTATAGTATTTAACTGTAATTCAAGTTGGCTCCTTGAGAACAAACACACTTTTTGTGTCTATGAATGGTAAGTCAAGTTAAAAAAGAAAAGTTTTACCAAATAAAAAGTACTTAAAATATAAACCCAGTGTCTGTTCCGCAGGTTGTCAGTTCGAGTTGAGTCACAAGTTTCATTTGTAGTACTTTTCTAAAAATAAGGTTTGTCGTGAGCTTTAGTAAGGAAAATAGAATGTTATTATATGTAATGAGTAGATTTCGATAATCATTTCATCAAGAAATAAAATAAAATTTCAAGAAACATTTCGAAGTTTAGATGATGTATGTTTGTTGAAAAGTTCATTTCTAGATGAAATGATTTCCGAAATATAAACATTTTTCCATACTATAGCTCATAATTATTTTTATTTTCGAGAATATTGAAAAGAAAACGAATGAATAGTTAAAATTTGTCGGAATTTTAGATCGAAGCGACAACCTGCGGAACTGATGCCTAATGTTTTTTGTGTACCTATGGTAAGTCAAAATTAAAAATATTTTTTTTTACAAAACTTAAAATATAAACCTGTAATATAAATGTGATTTGAGTATGAAAGTCATATTTTTTATCTGGAACCCCTTTTTCTGTGGATGACATCGTACGACGGGAAGTGAATAAATTAGATTCTCCAAGGTTTTAATATTTTTTTAAAAAATGAATAAACAAAAATTTAGCCGTGTTTCATATTCGCTTATCTATTACTTCTTAACTCCAAATTCATCCATGAATCCATTTTAATACACCAGTAACTTTTATTTTCTTGAACAATTACACTGGTCAACAACAAATTTGCCTTTTACGAGAAAATGTACTATATCGATAGTATTTCACTGGCTGAAGATAAATATACTAGTTAAAATTCATAGTTAGCTCTTTTTGTTCATTTGTGTCATATTTAATATAATATAATAATAATCGCGGGTAGCGCGATAGATTTATCGCATTAATGATGATAATTCCAAACATTTAGGGATTACCCGCGGAAATTTTATTATTTCTTATTTGTTTGTTGCGTCTAACGCTGACTGTGTTTTGTTTACCAGTAAAAACGTGAAATTGTCATCGTTTTTATGACATTTTTTGTGAAAAATCTACAGTTTTCATTATGTCGCGTAAATGTGTTGATATTGCAGACAATTTTTGCCATATATGTGGTAAGTTGACCAATATTAACCAAAGATGCTCAATAACTCAACATTTAGAAACTGCCTACTCCCCCGTATTTCCTTTGCCCGTATAAGCGACGCCAAAATAAAAGAAGGAATATTTATCGTACCTGAAATAAGAGAGATTCTAAAAAAACAAAACTTTGATTCAGTTTTACAGGGCTTTAAAAAAGAAGAATGGGAATCTTTTAGAGCAGTCGTTCATGGTTTTTCGGGCAATAAGAGAAATGAAAATTATGTTGAACTTGTGAACAATCTCCTTCAAAAGTATCAACAGTTGGGTTGCAATATGTCCCTAAAAATTCATTTTCTTCATTCCCATCTTGATTTATTACCTTCTAACTGTGGTGATTTGAGTGACCAACATGGTGAACGATTCCACCAAGATATCTCGACAATGGAAAAGAGATACCAGGGTCGATGAAATGCGTAAATGCTGGCATTTGATACCCCTGAAAACAATTACAATAGACAAACGAAAAAAAAGATAAAATATTTTGTTAATATTTGAAAATTCCCAATTTAACCAATATAAAAAGTAAAACATAATAGGTAATAAATAAATATAGTTTTTTTTAAATGTTACTAAAAGTCAAATTTTGTATATTAGGTATATTTTCAAAATAAGAGCTAATTAAAAAAATATATTCGTGTTTTCGTATTCAGTAACCTCAAAGCAGTATAAAAATATAGTATTCAATTGAAAGGCACATAAAAAGTTAAATTTTGTAGACCAGTGTTATCATTTTACCGTAAAAATATTATGGAAAAGAAAAGGTTACAGGTCGAGGTCAAAAATAAAATCTTAAACAGTAAGCTACCATTTTTTAGCAACTAATGTTTAGATCCACATTCATCATCAAGACTGAATCAGCATCATAGAAAAAAATATATAAGAATAAAATAATGCATATAAAAATTATACTGAAATAAATTTATATTATTAATAACAATAATGATAAAAATAATATTTAGGTAATAAGTTTAATAAAAATATAGTAATTAAAAGTTAATTTTTTTATATAGGCTTTGTTTAAATTAAAATTATAATCATTAGTCTGGTTTTTACATCTATTTATCATTCCGAACAATAAATAATATTTATCTATTAATGAAAAAGTATGATTGGCTGCAGAAGCTCAATACGAAAATCGATACAACCTATTTGAATTAATAATTAGTATATAGTTGGCTAAAGAAGTTTTCATTATTATTTATATCACCGAATTTTTGTTTATTTGCAATCTAGTATAATTATGGTATGAATGTAAGCAATTATTTTATTTTTAGACTTTATTTTTATTATCATTTCGCATTTTATTTTTTTTATTACCGCATGTATATATTTTTATTTATTTTATTTTTGTTTTGTTTTACGGAATTATTGTAAGCTACCTAGCACTATTACTTATTGCCCAAAAGTCGCAGATTGTAATATTTCAATAAAGTGTTGTTAAACTAACAAAAACTATATGCAATCATTAGAGACACGAGACATTTGTCTACGACAAATAAAATCTTTTAGGTAAAACGAAAAGTTTAACTAGGTAGCGATGTTTCAAGTTATTATTAGTTTGAATTTCTCAACTATTAAACGATCTTTTAGTTAAATATTTTTAGTCTTATATCAATCGAACTTAACCTTTACACTAAAGTTGGTTCAAACAAATCGTATAACTCATACAAGCGTCGCCAGTCCTCGCTAATATGTCACCAGCATGTCGGTGACGCGAACCCATCAGTTTTCCCCCTACGGAAAATCGCTCGAAGTGGTTAAAGACGTTTTCACTTAAAAAACAAAAGAGCAGACCAATCACAAAAAATGTATTTCTTAAATTGTGAGAACATAAAAACTGCATCTCATAATTTTATTCGATTACAACACTGATATTGGTAATAAAGTCAAATTGATTTTATCCAAAAAAAAATGGAGTTTGCTTGGTTGATTGGCGGCGACACATACTTTCCATTTTGAAAACACGGCTTAAATTTTACTTTAAATAAATTTAAAAAGAAATTGTTTTTATAAATTACGGTTGTGGTTATAACGCAAAGAGAAAATTTCCTTTCAAGTCTACTTTACTTTCTCTCGAAGAAAGCTAACAACAAAACGAAAAAGAGAACATTCATGACTCATTAAAGAGTGAGGAAATGTGTGTCAGTACGGAGGTGCCGGTAGAAAGCAAGGAATCCACTTTCCACCTTTCACTTTTTCTGTCATTTACATCCATTATGCCTTGGATTTCTTTTTCAATTTAGTTAGAGGCCACGCGATTTTGGGATTGAGAGTTGGTACAATTGTTCCAACATTCATCTATTTATATCAGCTGTTTCTAAAGTCGCCTTGATTTCTAACCTTCGGGACGAAGATGGCGATTCAGGAAGAAGGTTCTCTTATAAATAAAAAAAAGAAGTGAGCAGCTCAGCTCCATCGCTAAGATCCTATTTCCTTTAAAACACAAAATTGAAAATATCAAAATAGTATAAACGAATAGAATAAAAATGATCGCCAACGAAATTCTCCTTTCAGTTGTTCGGCTATAAATAAGTACATTAAATCTAATGAGTAAATGAAGCAATGGACTGTAAAAAACTTTATAATGACTTCTGATCTGCGATATTGCAATACGATATTAAAACGACGTATTTTATTACGGTAATTAAAGCACCTGAATAAAGAGCACCAATAGCTACCAGTTACGTACATGCTATAATGTTTTTTAGTTCACTGGTTAGCTCTAAATTAATATTATTCTCAATTCAAGGTAACTTTAAAACATTATATTTTGAAAAAATGATGCTCTTTAGTAGACACCTTCTGATATATATTCTAAAATTTATGATTAACTTAAATGAAAAATCCTAGAATGATATCAAGCTGGACTTAATCAAATTTATAATTATTTTTGGTAAAAATCATGTAAAAAATAGCTGAATCGGCCACGCGTTGCTGTGGCTGTTATAATAGTTTTAAAAAATAATGCGTTAAAATTTGAATTTTAAAGAAATAATGAATGAATGAAAAAAGTGAATTATATAGATTTTTGATTTTACATTTTATTCATCTAATAACTAAGTATAGTCTATAATAAATAAATAAAATACAAAATTCTTAACTGATAAAATATAAACATTAGTTTAATGAGTGGTTGATTTTTATTTCTGACTACTAATATTATTTTAAATTATAACTATTTATTTCGATTTAATTGAGCGCTAATCGATGCACAATCTTTTTTGTTAATCTGCCCTTTGCTAATACATATAGATTAGATGGTTTACCAACACGTGAGCATGCAACATATAATGGATGTGGAAATTTGATGGATTGTGTATTTGGATGCAGTTCTATTCCACCATTTCAGCAATAGCTTTGAAAATATTTGTGCTGATGGATTATTTTGTAATTGTACTCGCATGTTTATGGTCATTCGACATTTCGAATAAAAACGATTGTTTTAAACATGCTTTAATTTCATCGGAAAAAGTAGAGCGAGGAGTGACTGGCAATGTCTGTAAGAAATCACCAGATTGTAATAGAACAGCACCAACAAATAGCTTTTCGTTGTTGTTCAAATCTTTCATAGTTCTATTTTATTTAATTAATAATTATTAATTACACAGCACCATGACAATAAATAAATTAATATTATATTTAATAAAAGTAAATAAACGTTTCTATAAGTATACGTATGACATGTGTGAATAAATTGTAGTATCGTGGGTAGAAAAAATACAATTTTGCAATAAAAATATCGTGGTCATTAATCAAAATAAAATATATCCTCTATTTTAAGTTGGACAAAGTTACATATCTGTGCGAAATTTTATTAAAATCGGTCCAGTAGTTTCGGAGATTAGCCCGGACAAACATCGTGACATGGGATTTTTATATATTAAGATTAAACAACTAATTACACTGTTCTGCACGAAAATCCTCCTTCAAACCAAAACATGCTTTCTTACTGTTATCAGATGTGCTGAACACGAATTTGAAGTCAGATTTTGTCTATCACGCACAGTTTCCTGAGAAATTCTAGTTTTTTATTCAAAAAGGTGAGTTTTTTGTGGATTTGACGAATTTTTTTCGGCATCAAAACATAGTGAAAAAAATTCAAAAGCCCGATGATTTTGAGCGCAATGAAGTATATTTGAACGAAAAAAATTTGATGGGAATATTACAAGTGGTTAAAGAAATATGGCTAAAAGTGTTTTTTCAGTTTTTGAGCTTGAGGCAGGGATTTGGTCTCTACCTGGATCTTTAGGGGAATGACCCTCCTTTATCTTTTATGTACTTTTATGGTGGTACCCTTTTTATTCAAATCCTTACCAAAAAACAAAAAATCTAGAGACTACCGAAAAATAGTCCAAGAACTGCTTACTTCATATAAAGCATTGGGATGCACTTTGTCCTTAAAAATACATTTCCTGCATAGTCACCTAGACTTTTTCGCCCCAAATTTGGGTGCAGTTTCGGACGAACATGGAGAACGATTCCACCAAGACATATCCAGAATGGAAAAAAGATATTCTGGCAAATGGAATGAGAAGATGCTGGCGGATTACTGCTGGACACTGCAGCGGGAGACAGAGGAGGAAGAGTACCAAAAAAAAAAACTACTCATTGACGATGTGTGTATATTTTTTGAGTTGTGTCATATCTAGTATTATACCTGATAGCATGCAGGATTCAATTAATTATATTTTATCGTTGAAAAAGAAAAAAACCCTGTTATAATAAAGACAATAATTTTCAAATACAATTTTTCATTTTTTCCAAGTTTCACCTCTTTTTTCTCAAAATCAGAGGGTGATAGAAATTTTCTGAGTTCGGATTCGGACTCAGCACACCTGAAAACATGAGAAACAGGCAAAATTGTTCAAGGGAGGAGAGAAAAGTTTTTTTTTGCAGAACAGTGTTATTAATAAATTATGTATCTACAGTCCTCGTGAATAAGTGGTTGAGTCGAAGATTGTCCAACATTAGTTTCTTGTAATTAAGGAAGTGGGGTTGTGTTATTCTCGTAGTCCATAAGTGGCTAAGTCAGGCATTAGCTTGAAATGGAGTTCTTGCTTATATTAAATCTCCATTTCGATCCAAAAATTACGAGAATGACCCGATTCCACTTCCCTCAATACAATCTACCCTCTACTCTGAGCTAAATTCGACTTATACACTTATTCATTTAGATTGCAGATTATTATATATATGATGTATCACTTTCTTAACAAACCTATCACATAACATATTTAAATAGATATCGAAGTATATGAATAGCTAGGTAGTAATAAAAGTTAGTCACTTACCCATAAAAAAAGTTAGTATTATATATAATATTTGATTGTCCACTTAGAGTAAATTACCTAATTAATTTACGAAGATTTAAATGAATACTTTTGTTTCAGAATATTTTGCAGAAATTTTCCGAACTAACTGCGGAAAATGCACTAAAGAACAGAAAAGACAAATCAAAACTGCATTCACTAAGTTAATTAAACAAAGACCTCAAGATTTCCAGAAAATCTTTGCAAAATACAACCCAGGAAATACACATCTGAACTCATTTACCAAATGGCTTAAATCAAGAGACTAAATACTATAATAGCGAGGATTAAGGGTGAATTAATTTCTTAATGAACTTCAAATGGATGACGACTGAAACTAAGCTGTGAATCGACTAACTTATAGTCAACTGTTTTATATCAGATTCAAGAAAGAAATGGTTACAAAAGCATAATACAAAAAATCATGCTCTGATTTTACATTTTAATGCATCATATCTATAAACAAAATATTAAGTAGTGCTGTAATTCTCACTCATTGATCATTGTGCAATTTAAAAAAAAAAGTTGTGTAAGAAATCAAAATTAAAAATAATGCAAGTAACTTTATGGAGACAGATTAGCATTAACACTTAAAAATTTAACATTAAATTTCAAAATGAATGATTCCCCTTACACAACAAATTAGATGTATGAATAATTTGTACCAAATATCTTTGATTTATTTTTAAAAGTACTTATCTTTGATTTCATATTAATAATATTATATTGTAGGTTAAGTAATTTATTGAATACTGTTAAAGAAATATATTTATAGTTTGTAAAAAAAAAATGTCTATTTTATTTCATACCATATTGTAAATGTACCCTTGGTTCAAAAACTTGTACCAACATAACCCACGAAGGTTGTTGGGTTCAATGCATGCTAGAGACTTAACTGTTTCTAAGCCAACTGTGAAGTAGGGAGGTTTGGTTAAGATCATGCTCAACCGTATGTTTCCCTTAAATAAAGAGTTAGTCAAAGAGCCCGAATGAGGCCTAGGAGAGTAAGCAATGCCACAAGGTTGATCTGCAGCAGTAAATAGAATAAATATTTTTTTTAACCTTGGTGACAAACACTTCTAGTCTGACAGTTTAGAAAACAACCTGCGCAGAAGTTGTCTCCGGTCATACCGCGCATAGAGAAAGCTTCCCCATCCCCACTACCTACCTCGCACTTTGTCCTCATTGTGACCTAGTTTGCTCTTATTGTAATACCTTCGCATTCTCTTGGAAATATTGTTCTGTGTAATAAGTTGTACCATCTCAGCCTGTTATCGCCAATTACGAATTTTTTAGTAGTCAATTCCGACTCTCCTCATCTCCAAAATATTCTTCCCAGTTCTATGCTGTTACTGGTTGTTAGGGATGGGTAAGGCTGTATCAATCTGATACTGAAAAGTAGTAGATACAAGTATTAGATAAGGTCGAAATGTACCGGGTACAGGTACTCGGATACTTGACTTGCAGAGTGGGAGGTGCATACATTTTTTTCCCTTTAAAAATTATAACAAAAACTGATCCTCCAAGAAAGGCTTCTGTGTAGCATATTACAAGAGTAAGAGTCGGGATAACTGTATTCAGCTACAAATATATCAAGTAATAGTATCAGATACAGAAAATCATGTTAAGACACAGAAACCTTTCTTATTCTTTGAGTTATGTTATTTGAAATTTAGCACTCCCTTTAGTCCAACTAAAGCCCATCAGTATTGTTTATTTGTATGCTATGAAAGTAAAAAATGATACCATTGTTTGAGGTCCTCAGGATTCCTGTATGTATTGTTACGGGCTACTGGGTGTAAAATGGACTAAACTATTTTTTAATTAAAGAATCTAATATTTATTAACAAATTAGAAAGAATACAATGAGATTATTTAAAACAGTTAAATTATTAAACTAATATCAATTTACAATAATAATATTCTACTAAATGTTATCTAATTTCTAAGATAATATACAAATAATATAAGATATTGTTTATACTAAGTAACTAAACTATTTATATAAATTTGTACAAATACGATAATATTACACTATAGTTTACAATTACAAATTAACACTTACAGTTCGCTAACTAAAGTCCACCGACCGTAAGACTCTCCAAATATGACAAACTGCCACACAGTTTATTATACTTATTACACGGCCACTAATTGTCACTGTTGCTCACTAAGCACTTATTACAGACTGATACTAACTCACTGTAACTCACGCACTATCACTAGTTAACGACTGCTACTCACTGGCTTATTACTTCACTGCTTATTACTGACTCATCTTATTACTGACTGCCGCGGCCGAAAACGCTGTCCTTTTTATATAGGCAAGGTAGGTCGTGGTGGGGCATTACTCGGAACAAGATCGAGAACCATCCAGGCCGATCCAGGTTGAACGAGATTGGCCACGGCAACTTCTTTAATCCCTTCCGCTTAATCCCATTGTTTGCCTAATCCTGTCAGCCGGTCCTACTTCCTGCTCTGACCGTAACAGTATATTGTTACGAAATAATTTAAATTGATTTCAGCTATTTATTTAATTTAACCTCAATGTTTAAAGCAATGGAAATATCCAAATAAGCACAGATTGAATGCAATGGCATTTACTCAACCATTCTGTACTTAGGGTCTTAGATTGTCTGTTATTGAGGGTAACCTTACTTTTATACTGTATTGTTATCAAGATAAGTTGGGAGCTGATTCTGGAGGGACGTCCAGATGCAGAAAGAGGAAGGCCTAGAATGCGATGGCTGGCCGATGTGGAAGCAGACCTTAAGCTCCTAGGGGTAAGAACATGGAGAAGAGCGGGAGATCGTTCAAAGTGGAGGAAAATTGTCGAGGAGGCCAATGTCCTCCATGGACCATAGCGCCATGTGATGATAAAACTTATTTTTAACATGAATGTTATTTTCCTTTTAAATTTTAGGAACACAATATTCAATATTTAATTCTCCACCGTTATACTTGTATAAAAGGGTTCTCAATACAAGATCTTCATAAGTGTTGAGGTATACTTTTTTTTTTTGTGTTACCAATATTTATTTCAAATTTTAAAAAATAGACTGACAATAATTGTAGTAAGAAAATAAGTTTCTTAACATTTATCTGCTTATTTTGACATATTTTCTCTTCCAACAAAATATACTTATATCCCACTCAAAAATAATTAAAAGGATGTTATTTAATTTTCTTTTAACATAATAATAGTATTATAAATTATTTCAACTAGGATAACCTAATATCCTGGAAAACTAATGTGTTTAACCTTTTAGTCAGATCTATTAGCAATAAATTAAAACAGCTGATAGTAAATTTAAACATGAGGATATTTTGACCATAGCAAGATAAACCTTTGCTCAAGATACATATTTATTAAAAAACCTTAACAATTTACTGAGATAAAAAAACATTTGGTATGATCCTGTTAAATGACTATTGTATCTATTACTTATATTTAAAGGGTTTCAAGGATTTAGAATAAAAAATGTTTTTTTTTCCAGAACTATTTATTGAAAATTTTAAAATCATTATTAACAGAACAAGAATTTAAAATTATAAATCATACTGATGCAGAAAAATATAAAAATACTAAGTTTAATGACTTTGCATTATAGCTATTACTTATATCTTAAGCGTTTCAAGGATTTTAGAATAAAAAATGTTTTTTTAATTCAGAAACATTTATTGAAAATTTTAAAATCATCAACGGAACATGAATTTAAAATTATAAATAATACTGATGCAGAAAAATATAAAAATACTAAGTGATATGAATACTTAAAAAATACAACTAATATTGTATAAATAAATATCATATCACAAATGAGGCCCAAACAAGCCATTTGTGATAAAATAATAATCTTAACGTAAGTATAAAATAAAAAATTAAATTATAGGTAGGTACAGTTTTATTATTTACATCAAAGAGATAAACTAGCCAAAGAGGGTACACTTATGAGCGGAAAGGACAAGGATTAAATCCCCTCAAAACAATGACTAAGGAACAAAATGTTAAAGCCTGCTTGGAAATATTCATTTAATTAAATCTTAAAGATCCCCCAAGCCACTTTCTTACACAACCTGTGCTAATTTCTCTCTTTCCTCCCGCTATTTCTTCTTTATACATTTATAATTACAAGAGATAAAAAAAAATCTTTATGTTATACAGAATTAAGTCTTAGTCAAATCTTCGAAAGGTAGTTGTTGGTTTTTGGCCGTACATGGATGAGTTCCTCTGGAAACCGGTATTGAAACGGTTTCCACCACCAAACTTATTATCAGTTCGCTTGTTGAATTTTCCATTTCTGAAACCTACAAAAAAAAAAAGCAATGAGAGAATGGTTTATAAACTTTAAAGTTTTAAACACATTATTATTAGCAGTTAATGCAAGTTATAAGACATTTATTAAGATTTACAGCAATTACCTCCCCTTGAATATCCACTTCCTCCACCAGAAAACCTCGTCATGGCTTGCAACTCATTAGAGACACTCTGTTTAGCCTCGGCTAAAACGGCTACAAGATCCCTGGCTTGCTTTTGGTTAGCAGATGTAAAAAAGGTATAGGCTGTACCAGAAGCCGTCGATCGCCCAGTACGACCGATTCGATGAATATAATCTTCTGAGGAGTTGGGGAAGTCATAATTGATGACATACATAACATCTTCCACATCTATAATACATCGACATCAATAAAAACAAGAATATTACTATAAGTATTGAAACTTCAATAAATCAAAACTACGTAAGAACAAATTTTGAAATGAAAATCATGCACTGAACCAAAAATAAATAAAAAAGTAATACTTATCCAAACTTAAGAAATATAAAAATGACATAAACAAACCTGTGATCAGCTAATAGGAGACATCGGTCAAGGACAGATAAGAATGCTGGGGATATTGTTGTTTATGTTTGTTGAGTGCAAAAAGCCCTTCAAAATTATCTTGGAATTTTAATCTGTAGCTCCTCTAAATTGCCTTTTAGATATACATCCATGTATCTTTATATATTACCATCTGTCACTCAGCTTAAGAGGATATTTGAAATCAGGCTAATCTAGACCAGCCTTGCAAATCACACTCACAAACAAGCACAATTTGTGCAAAGAGAGGCACCTGAGCATTGTGCGCAGTTTATATTTAAAATTGCGCTAGCACTAGTGCCTCTGTAACAACATATTTAAGAAACTACGTTCGATATTATTCCCATGTTCAAATTCCGTTATTAAAATGATAGAGATTAATAAACAAAACAAAAATATAGAAGTTATTAAATAAAATTAAAATAATTACAACCAATACTTCCCTCTTAAAGTGCTACTTTAGTGATCCGAACAAAACTAAATGCACAAAAAAGAAAGGACTGATATTTAAAATTTGGCAAAACAATTTAAATTAAGAAAAACAAATGACAAAAGTAAACAACTCGTCTTAATAATCTATTGAGCAGTGCTTTCCACATGATGAAAAACAGAGAACATCCATGAATCACATCATGCTGTAAATTTAAAAACAAAATTGAAATTAAGACTTAAAAACAGTTAGTTCATATACAATAAGAACTAACCAAGAAAAAAATAATAATGTAAATATTTAAGGCATAGTTCATATTTATAAATTTGAAAAATAAAAATAAATAAATGAGAAAATAATCAGATATCTGTTAATTTCATTGAATAGATTTTGAATATATCTTTAAAGATTAAATGTTTACAGGTAATTAACACAAATAAGTACTAATGAACAATAAGTACAGTAAGAATTCTCAAAATTATTTTAAATCCATCATAAAAAGAAACGATTAATAACAGAATGTTGCCTAATTTATCAAATGTTGAAAAGCACAATAGAATTAAGATACAATAAATAAAACATGGGTCTTATAGAGAACGTGTTACTTTACCAGCTTTGACCTAAACTTTGTCCGTCCCCAGTTAGCCCATTCAATTCAGGGTCTGTTTACACCAAAATCCTAAGGAGACTTCCCTCCTCTTTAGGATTTAGCTATGATAGATGCCACCGATCTATGGCTAACTTACCTAATCCCCGAGCAGCAACATCTGTTGCAACGAGTATCAGAGATTTACCTCGTCTAAAGTCTGAAAATAAATAACCATCATTAATTCTTATAATATCTTATCTAAATTGATTGTTGTGAAGAAGTTTTAATTAGCAATCTTTCAAAATTTATTAGTTCATCGGAAATTTTGAAGCACTTAAGTAATAACTTTTTTTTACTAAAGAAAATTACGGAAAAATAATGAAGTGAAACTTCAAAAAAATAGAAAACCGTTACAACAGATACTTTAAAAAAAAATTAAAGAAAATTGTTACAACAGATAAGAAAACATACATAGATTACCATGGTACATATTTTAGTATCCTACCTCTTAAAACATAATCTCTCTCATTTTGTGATTTGTCACCATGAATACATACAGCGGGCCACCTAAACATTAAAAAAAAAAATTATACAATTTATCAACAAATAAAATGAAGATGAATCTAAAATGCTACATTAATACCGACCCCATTCTCTTGAGACCATTTGCAATGGATTCAACTTTCTTCTTGGTCTCGACAAAAATGATGGTTTTCTCTAGTTTTTGGGTTCCAATTTCTTCAAGTAAGGTGTTAAGCTTTGATAGTTTATCACCTTCTTCACAAACATCCACTATTTGAATGATATTATGATTAGCTGCAAGCTCGAGTGAGCCAATATTAACCTGAAAACGTAATGAAATAATGCACAGGTGTAATTTTTTTTTTTTATAGGAAGTTCAACATAAATAACTTTTCCTCTAAAACTTACCTGTACATAATCCTGAAGAAAATCTTCAGCAAGAGCTTTGACTTCTTTAGGCCATGTTGCAGACCACATGAGAACTTGACGGTCGGGCTGTAATAAAAAGAATCTAATAATTATCCCTGACAAAAAATGGAGAATAGACCAATAATAAAGACAGCACTAACACACAAAAAGATTAAGAAAGGTGGCACTAACTAATGACCTAAGGTATATTTCCTATTATTCCCCCATCATGAAATAAGAGGTAAAACGAGTAAATCGAAGGACAGGTACCATAACAAGTTACAACAAATCAATGATTTTAGTGATAATTTGACTTGTTTGGTTATTTCAATTATTATTTGTTAGAGAAAATCAGTACAAAATGACTTTCAGTTTAATAAGTTTGATTATCATCGATGGATCTATGTAATGCTTGACAACTTACAAAAAGGTGAGTGGTAATGGTAATGACAGTTATATATAATTCTTATAACAAAAATTGAATGAATTTATTAAAACGTACATTAAAAACTTCTTAATGTAAAAACAAGTAAAAAAATATTAGCAGCACACAAATCTGAATCTGTTTTTTTATTCTCTATAAAGTAGCTAATATCATATTGGCGGGGAAGGATATGTCATCCCTTTTTCCTTTAAGGAAATAACCTTAACCTACATATTAAATTAGAGTGTCACAACATCCATAAAAATATATTCAGATTTATTACATTAAAATAGTATCTGTGCATAATCAGGCATTTTATCAACTAAAATAACAAAATTCAAATCTTACCCTGATTTGATGCATGATTTTTCTGATCTGTGGCTCAAATCCCATATCTAACATTCTGTCAGCTTCATCAAGAACCAAGTAAGTACATCTTCTGAGATTGATGGTACCTCTCGTTAGAAAATCAATCAACCGTCCTGGGGTGGCAATAACTATTTCAACACCCCTCTCTAAATCCCTGGCTTGGGGTCCCTTTGGTGCACCACCAAAGATTGCAACAGATCTCTGACCACACTGGCCACCGAACTGACATGCAACAGTCTGAATTTGTTGGGCCAATTCTCTTGTAGGTGCTAGCACTAGAGCTATTGGGCCGTCTCCACGTTGAACCCTGGGTTGATTTCTGATGTGAATAACAGCAGGAAGTATGTACTGTAACATATAGAGTTTAAATAATTACCTAAATCATTATAACTATCTAATTTAAGTATCAATATTTAAAACAGAACGGTTTAAAACATGCTAACACTAGTAGAACACACACTTACAGCTAAAGTTTTGCCACTGCCAGTCTGCGCAATGCCGACCATATTTTTTCCTCTTAAAGCAATTGGCCAACCTTGGGCTTGGATAGCAGTAGGAAAGTCAAATCCCATTTTTCTGAAATAACAGAACATGATTTAATAAAGGAAACTCATACATATCACAGTGTTAATTGAATCTGTATGAATATTTTAAAATATAAACAGTTTAATTTCAACCTTAAAAAAGGAAGAAAGATCATACCAAAAATATTTTAAGAAGTAGTTTTTCCTATTATAAACCATCTTAAACGTACAGATACTATAATGTAAAGAATAATTACGAAAACGAATAACCAATACATATAGGGATGATAATGTAACTGAAAGATTTATGGTATATTAACAGGATAAGCAACATGTAATAGGTTAATGAGTATTTTGTTCCTCTAAATGAAACTTACAGAACACAACAACAAAGATATAAAAACTAGGCAGAATACTATACCATTAACTTTTTTTGGTGTGATATATTTGTTACGGTACAACTTTTAATAGCTTTAAATAGTGAATTTTTATGGAAACTTAACTTTGAATACAATGATTTAAATAAATCATAATTACCAACAAAAACGTTAAGACTAATAAACTTATGTTTTATGGTTATTTGGCATGAATAAAACTTACTTAATGCATGAAGCAACATATTCAGGAAAGTTTCCTTCCTCAAAAAACTGGATCGGATTCAAAAAAGCATCTGCAATTCCCTTAATCATGATATCCTTGCTTTCCCTATAGTGTTCTACTTCAGTGTAAGGTCTGTTTAATACATTAGTATGGGGGCAATAGAAATCCTTCTTGAAGTCTGAGAGTGTGTGGTTCTCCCACGCAACTGCTTGTAGCGCACTTCCAAAGTTATTATCATCCACCTTATTGATTCTCCCTCCAAAACCACCAGGCTTGTTATTCCTGTACCCATTTCCATTACTATACATTCCTTGTTGGTTTGACATATTATATTTCCTATAAAAAAAAAAAAAAAATTAAGATATATTTTTACATCCCCTTTTAAATCAAGTTTCCTTTCTGTACCACAGAGACATAGAATAAAATGAAATACTTACTACTTAATTAAAAAACAAAGAAAGAAAAAGAACAGTTTAAAAAGTATATGTCCTCCAAATGTAAGTGAACTTGAAATTATTTTACAAAAGCATTGAAATCGCAAGCCTGAGGCTGAGTTAACTATGGTATTTATTGCTGGGTAAAGCAAAAAAACTCTAACACAAATGTGTATCTGGTAGAGACTAATGTCTCTATGACAAAAGTTATGCTGGGAGGTAATTTGTCCAAGATCAGACTTAGCCATGTGATTTCTCCCCATATTTTAAGTACTCACTTAATAAAGTGGCTGGGTGAGCCACAGGAGGGTCCTAGTTCCCATAGGATCAATTTTCAACAGGAAACAGATTAAATAAAAGTCTGTCAGCGAGCGGGGTTAGAAACCAGGACCTATGGCAAGACAATTGAGTGCTCTACTACTGAGCCACTCCGCTCCTAAACACAGAATTCTAAGGATACGAACTAATACTGTAAACTTTGAAGGAAGGAAAATATCTTAAATTTAATTCAAACCATCATAGACAAGCAATGAAATAATGCAGCCCGAAGCTTACAACAGAATTCAGATTACAATGCAAAATAGTAGAGAATTCTTTTAATAAAACAGTATAGCATCACAGTACTTGTGTACACAAGTGGTATTTTCATATTGTATTAAATCCTTAGTGTTATTAAGTGCTAATCCCTATAGCTCCTAATAGAGAGGGGCTCAGGTGGGAGAATTGTACTACCAAGGCTCTTGGTTTTGCTAAAACATTAAATATTAATTCAACACTCATATTTTGCATTACTAGATTTGATGAAGGCTACGAGAAACTATTTTTTCCTATCTTATATATATATATATATATATATATATATATATATATATATATATATATTTATAGTAGTTAATGCATTATCAGTAACAAAATTATGTTTACTTTCCAAAATATTAAAAAGGAACCAAATAAAAAGTTATAACTTGTGGCAACTCGAGGCAACAACCTGTTAAACTGATACCAAAGGTTCCTCAATTTATGATTTGAATTGATTATATTTTTAACTTATTATTCAATTAGTTTTACTTCAGGCATGCAAAACAACGCAAAATATATAGAGACAAAGACTATGAAGCTAAAGACTATAATAAATGTGACACTATTTATTTTATTTATTTTATTACAGCATGTAATAAACTTAGAAAGGAAATATGAAGTAATGAAGTGATAGACAAATTTGGATTTCTTCCCTAATAAGGAAAATATACAGAACCTTGAAAAGTTTGATGCAGACAGCTAGCCTGAATTTCAAAAAGTATTCTTTAAGCTACAAGTCATAAAGGCTTACATTCATTGTTACAAAAAAAACTGTAAACTGCATTAACAAAGAAAGGAATAACTAATTAAAACTTTGAAGAAAAAATAAAGATCATCCTGCAATTATTGAAATCATTTCTTCTAGTTGAAATATTGAGTTATATAATATAAGTATAATTCCCTTCTTAATGTTGTGATTATTACTTAAAAATCAAGTATAAACGATCAAAAGAATTAATAATATATAACTTTATAACATGATTAACATTAAAATTTAATGATTGAGTGTCATAAATAAAAATAGATAAATCAATAGAATGGTGCAACGCTGGTGTGAAATTGATCCATAGTCACTGGGGCATGAGCAGAAAGCATAACATTATTGATTGCAGAGAATTTAACAGAAATAAAAGAATTAACAAATTAAGAAAAACTATCTTATTATGTTGAAATCCTTGGATAAAACAATTAACTAGAAAACATATTTCTCAGGAAAAGAGAGCTAGAAGTATTAAATAATTAAAGAAACAGTTACGTGTTTCTCCAGAAGCCAAGATGGCGTACTAGAAACAAGAGTTGCACCATAATTATTAAAATACTACAAATCTATATTAATAATAACAACTAAATATTAAAGAAAGCATTTCTTACATGATTCAAATGTAAAATGTTAACTTAACGATTCAAAAGAGAAGTTCTGAAATATTTCGTAATCTGAAACAAACGAATAAAATGTAATGTAATAAATCTCTTACATAAAAACATCATTAATTATTAGGAAGTTATTTTACTCAGGTTTAGAATAGTTTCAACAAACAATTGTTTAGGTAATTAACAAATAAAAGAAACGCCAAGTGGGAGACCAACCTACCTGGACGAGAGACGGTGGAGAAAGGAGAGATTCGATCATCTGTTGAACTGTTTTCCGTATAGAGTGCAGCACTAAAATCGATTGTTATACCTATATTTAAATATTTTTAGCTTTTCCACCGTCTATAAAACGTAATTAAAATATAAAAAATTGTATTATTATAAATTTATACCATAGACTTTAAATGGATGTATACTTTTGAAATGCATAGGAACTAACCGTAATACTGTATAAGGCATCACTATATCTGATCCTTAAAATAAGTACAGTAAAATAATTAATTTTAATATTCAATTAATATATTTTCGCATCACAATGAAATACTTTTTCAAAGAGTTAAGAATAAATAATGATATCAGTCAACAGATGTTTCTTTCAAGATACGGCTTTCTAGATACTATTGTTAACAAATCAATATTTTCATGTGACCTCCGCTGACCTTGTATGAAGTTGGACGAAATTTCAATTAAGAAATCATGTTTCAACACAATTCATATAATCATTATTCAAAATACTACTATATAGTTAAATGGGCAACTTATTCTGAGTAATAACTTATCGTTTAAGCATAGTACAATTGAGTTAAATTAATTTTTTTTTTTAACTAATATTCTATCTCAGGGAAAATTGAAAAAAACAAAAAAAAAAAAAAACTTTCTTTGCAATTTTACATATACAAGCAGTATTTGTGAATACATGTTCCGGACTACCTTTACATGTTTAAACAACAGTGATTTTAATTAATCACAGTTACCTTTTATAAATAAGTTTCACAATAGCAGGGAAAATGTAGAAAAAACCAGCTTACAGGGAAAATTATTTTTCCTTAAAGGTAGAGCGAAAATCTCAAATGTGAAAAAGATATCAGCCTAAGAATAGGTTTTAAAATAATTGATTTAAGCAATTGCATTACTATATATTTTCAAATAAAAATGTCAGAAGTAAAATTTTATTAAATGGGCTTTTCTCCAATTGCCTAGTATTCCAGAGCACGGTCAGTAACTAGTCCTCCAAGTTGGAGAACATACATTCACATACGGCAGGAGGCATCTCACACAAACTTTCGGATTAGTAGGAAACAATATAATAGACTTTAAATTGGCCTCCAGAAATGTTTTACCGACTGAGAGGAAACCTATAAAGGACCGCAGAAATGTAGTGGGTCGTCCGTCACACATGAAATATCTGATTTAGTAACAGGTGACTTTCTTGAAAATCTTGATTCGATTTGTGCCGTAACTGACGTAACTTATTTCACTATTATATGAGGATCTTTTTCCACAGCTTCTTTAAGATCTTCATCTTCGATTGGTATTGAAATACATTGATGTGGTAGATTTTCCAAAGTCGTATTTCTTAGAGAAAATTTTGAATGCCAACGATAAATGTTTTTTTTAGAACTTATTTCGCCAAAAGCTGGACTAAAGCTTCTTGCCGTATGGAAATCGAATGACCAAGTTTTAACTCATAAACAAATACATATATTCAATTGGAAATTGCATGCTTCCATTTTCACGTTTGAAATAGTACTAAAATTTCTATTCCATCTTCACTGTTATTAATTAAGTAGCTGTTGTTTATTTTAGATCGCAAATATTTTGTTGATCAATAGCAGAAAATACTTTTATCTTCCTTCAACATTAAGATTGAAAGATCTTACATTTCTTCTATAACAGCCCAACAACAAATCAATATAGTTACTGTGAAGAAAACTTAATAAAGACTGGGCTCTGGTACGGCAGGGTAGTTCGCCCGATTGACCGATAAAGAAATCCTCGAAACGATTCTTTCCTGTTTAGATCCAAGTGATGTTGAAGGTGGGAACATCCCATTAGCACCGCAACAGAGAAAACTTAGATATAAAAAGTAGATTTGTAGTTTTGAGGAGCTTTCTTTTTCTCTTGAGAAGTATTTCATACCGTCAGAACAATCTGGCAGTCCTTAATCACAAAGGGGAGCCACGCTAGGTTCGAAATTTCGGACACAAGAAGTTAGTAAAAATCCCCCTGCTTTAGGTGAATTGTGTGGCAGAAGATCCTGAGAATAAGAAATTGAAAAGCCACAGAACTAAACAGGTGTGACGCGGCTCCGATTGAGTGAGGCTCTGACTTGGTTCTTCTAGTCCAAGAACCGGAGCACATAAATAGCCATAGGCTGAAGAATAATTTGATGGCAATTTTCTTAATACGATTAGTATTGACATTAAAATACATAATTATATAAGTATGTAAGTTTGACCGCACTACCTGCAAAACGGAAGTCAAAATAACTCGATTTTTAGGACTATGTTTTTGCTTTTTAAACTATAATTCCTAAACAGTGGATATTTCACAGAAGTTAAGATACATTAAATTAATGTGTTTTAAATTGGCGTCTGAAGTAATGTTTAGGTAATCGGAATCGTAGTTTGGATTGATCGGAAATCACAGCCAAATAGGACGTCAAAAGTTGAGACCGAGTATTATTTGTGAGTTTACAGCATTGGAAACAATACATTACTTTTAAAAAGTACGCACTGAGCACCACTTTATCCATCTATTGAGCACAAAGATGTCCATCAGGCATTCCTCCCAAAATAGGTATATTATCTTAGTATAGAAACCATCTTGGTATACAAATAATGGCATATATAATAAAAGATAAGTAAATATGTTCACCAACATGTGTGTAATGCATTATCAGGGATCGCTTAACAGTTACAAGACCATCTTCACATCAGAGACAAATTATTTCACAACCCTAGTAATTATGGGTCAGGGTTTGATTTAGTCAACCTGATTAATTTTCAAAGGCTGTTAGCCCTTCTTAACAACGCTAGAATGAGAAAGTTATTGTATTGCTATTTTTAAAATTAAATAAAAACACGACTATATGTGTAGGATATAATTATGAAATTTCTATTTGTAGTGATGTTTTCTCTTCCCTTATTGAACTATTGCTTAGATATTTCTCAGAAGTTTCTAGAATAAAACGGATGTTCTAAATTATAGAATTGAATCCTAATAATATACAAAATTTATAAGGGTGTGATTTTGATTAATCCACTGGTGCAGGCCTGTAAGAAATAAGATGGATTCTTGAACCATAAAGTAACAAGAAGTTCCTTTATATTAAAACAGATGAACAGGATCATCGGTTTTAGTCTCAAGAAGGCATTGTTTTGGAAATAATAATCTATTACAGACATGTATCATATTGAGAAACACAAATTGAACAATACTAGTTTCAGAACCCCTTCTTTAATCATATTAAAAAAATCATGGAGATGATATAATAGATTTCTCCAATATCAGAAGGGGTTCTTTACAGTTCCTTTCATTCACTCAAGAAAATTCTACATATGAAGCGGAGATACATAATGGCTTGGTGTTTTCCTATGCCCATCGCTAGGGACCGAACATTCCTCTTACCTTCTGGATTTGGTCAGGCATCTTTTATCCATCCTCAAAATTTATTCTAACTTTTTGTATTGTATCCTTTAAACATCAACAATAAAAGATAAAGATATATACAATAATACTTGTGTGTTATAAGAAATTCATCATTCAAAGAATAATAAATGAAGAAGAGGTCAATACAAGGTTTTAACCAACAGCTATTAGCATCTTGATCAATACATTGAGTGTTATTTATTTAATAACAGTTGGGATCTCACTTCACCATAAGATAGATTAATTAAAATTAATTTTTAAGGGAAACTGAATTTTCTCTGTACCAAAGAAGTCTAGGATAGGGTTTTATTATTATTTTTTACGTTTTGATGCTGCAAAAAATATAGCCTCTATAAAATACCTTAACTGTAAATTATGTTGTATTATAATTTTAAACCATGTATAAAAATACTTTTTGTGTTAAAAGCATAGAAATATTGAATAGTCCATTTATTTTGTTTTTCTTATGATTTTATGGATAGCCATAGACAAATTTTTGTTAATTAACTCTTCAGAATTATTTGTCAGTGCAGGATGTTATAATTTTAATAATTAAAACCAGGATGATATATAAATTGATTTAAACAGTCCTAAAACTTGCCATTGATTCTTCATGAAACAATTACCGGAAAAGCTTAGGGAGGCACTGGGAAATCATACTGTGAGTTGATGGCTTTGGGAAGAAAGCCTCAATTATTAAGAATAGAGTAATATTGTTCTCTAGGGTTTCAATTGAAATGAATAATGGATCACAAGCAAAAACTGATAACTTAATTTAAACATGCACTGAAGGCTGTTTAATCGACAATTTCTTATATGGAAGAACTTAAACTTATTTTTAAAACCTGTACCACTACTCCCATGAACGGGTTTGGGGTTCAGTACATGGTAGAGACTGTAGTTTCATGGACGGTTCTGCAAGGTGACGACTTAGGTCACGCTCAACCGCCAAATTCCCCCCCCTTATTTTGGGTACCCTATTTGTATATTTTATAGAGGCTGGGTGAGCCCCAGGAGGGTTCTAGATCCTATATGACCCATCTCCGACTGCAGACTAAATTAAAGTCTTGCACGCATCGGGATTTCCGGCATGGCAACTCAGTGCTTTACCACTGAGCCAATCTTATTTTTATCAAGGAAAAACACTTGAATTGTTATCCTTTCACAATGGTTAATTGTTTGGTCTTAAAATATTTCCAACAACCATCAATGAGCCCATCCTGAAGTAAATCTGCTTTATATCTAAAGTGTTCAAGTATTCTTAATACTATTAACAATACAAACAACTTTTGATGGCCAGGAAACATAAGATGACAGTGATTTAAACAATTAAAGAGCAGCATCATCCAGTGTTTTCCCTACCGCATCACTAGTATTATGCATGTGCAATTTCAATAATTCAATTCTGAATACCAGATTAAAATTAACAAAATCTAGATGGTAATGTTAACAAAATTATGGTTTATGGCCTTTTCATTAACCCCATCCTTATTGCTATAAATAAACGTTTATTAAAATATAACTTTTACCATAATAAGCGATAGTGTGGTAAAAATACATGGTTTTTAAATCCTAGGGATGTAATTGTTATCACCTCCTCTCCAGATTGGATACTAACATATGAAATAGAGACAATACTTAAATGAGTTTTGAATCCATGGTTTACTGCACTAATGAATCATGTTAAAACAAACAAATCATCCATGGAATCCAACAAATTTACCATCCTGGTGCTGCAGGGTGTAGAAAATAATTCTAAAAAAATTTGATATCCTTCGTCAAGATTTTAATTTAGCAACAATAAGGAAAATAAAAAAACAATTCTATATAAAAATCATTTAATCAAAAGTAAGTTTCTCTTCCTTATTAAAGTTAACAGAACAATTCTCTGAAACTTTGTGAATAATTAGTTTAATACTATATGAGAAAAATAAAATAAAATAAATACAATAGAAGGTTAGATGTGAGAAATTTAGCCTCAAGCAAAAAACTGGTTTAAGGAGGGCCTTGTAAATTGTATCAGTTTTTTAAGTCAGATAAAAAACATAAATTAAGATAGGGTCTATAACGACACTGCTTATTAACTTTACAATCAAGTGAAAAATAAACACTAAAAATATCACATTTACTTCATTAGGAATTAATGCAGCATAAATCTGCAATTTTTATGTACAATATTAATTACATAGGGATAAAAATTCTCTTCTTTAGATGGATCAATCGCAGTCAAATCTCTTATAGTTACTGCTTTTTTGTTGTCCAAAGCCATTAGAACTTGAGTTTCGTTGTTGGTAACTTCCAGAATTCCTTTGGAAGCCCGAATTAAAACGGCTACCACCAAACCTATCATTCCTTTTGAAGGTACCGCTTCTGTAACCTAAAGATTGAGAGTTTAAAAATTAGTGTTATAGAGATAACAAAATGTCAAAATAAAACCTAAAGGATGACTTTGAGATTAAACAAAATGAATTTAATTGGTCCAGGAAGACCCTTAGAAGTTGGTGAATTTACCTAGTCTTAATTAAATAATATGTTCTCTACCAAAGAAAGTTTCCTTAATTGAACTAAATAAGGTATAGAAAAATCAAATAAACAAAAACATGCATACCTCGAGAGTAACCACCTCCTCCACCAGAGAACCTTGTCATTGCTTGTAACTCAGGAGAGATGCTTTGTTTGGCTTCGGTTAAAACTGCAACAAGATCTCTAGCCTGCTTTTGGTTAGAAGAAGTGAAAAAGGTATAGGCAGTGCCAGAGGCGTTTGATCGCCCAGTACGGCCTATACGATGAATATAATCCTCTGAGGAGTTGGGGAAATCATAATTTATCACATACATAACGTCTTCAACATCTACAATACAAAATATAAGTTTAAACAGAGATAAAACAACATTTAAAAAGATAATAAAACAAGACTAAGCATAAAAGTTAAAAGCTAGTATTATTACTGAAGCATGCACTTATTTTCAAGGAAAAAAGAATAAAAATACTTAACCCAACTTAAATATTATAAGTAATGAGATATAAACAAACCTGTGATCTGCTAAAAGGAGACTTCGGCATAGAACAAATAGGGTGCTGGTATATTGTTGTTTGTTTGTCGAGTGCAAAAAGCTCTTCGAAATTATCTTTGATATACATCCTTGTATATCTGTTTTGTCTTCTAATGCTTTCTGCTCAAGAAGACAATATTTTAAACAAGCTCATTGAAAATCTTTGATGCCAATCACACTCTCACAAACTTGCACAATAGTTGTGCATAGAGAGGCACCCTTGCAATGTGCGCATATTTTCTATATTTGCGCTAGCACTAGTGCCTCTGTAACAACAAATACGAAGAAAACACGTTCATCATTATTCCCATGTTATAAAAATATATGAATAAATTAAAACAATATTTCTATAATAAAAAAAGAGCTTAAGTAATTCTGATAAAATTTAACAATTATTAAAAGATTGCAAAAAATAAATAATTAATTTTTCAAATTTAAAAAACAGTAAAAATAAATACATTACTAACAATCTGTAACCAAGCCCTTAAGTAAACTATATACGATTTTAAGTAAAACTATCTCAAGGAACTCATAAATAATTTTTATCAATGACTTTATTTATTTATGTTTATGTTTTGAAGGATTTTATGATAATTCTACTACCACTCGGCAACCCTCAGGGGGTTGAGTATTGAATCAATTAATAATTTATAACGAACAAATAAATCAAAATCAAATTACCTTTTAACGACAAAGGCTTGGTGAGTATTTAATAACAGGCTTTATTAACATGAAAAATGTATTTGTTAAGAACAAAAATTTATACGGACTAAAACGAAATATTTAATGGAAAAGTAAAAGTTCTTTGATTATTAACACAGTTTATTAAAAGTATTTCATTATATTGTTACTTAGCACTGAAATATTAAGAGCCTAAAATTTTAAATTAGTTAATTAAACATGGGTCTCATAGAGAACGTGTTATTTTACCAGCAGCCCGATTAATTACCGAAACTTTACGTATGTCCCCAATTAGCCCATTAGACCCTTTAACAGTAGAATTAATTCCCAGAGAAATATCTACACTCTGGTCATTAGTTATAGTACTTGTGGATGGAATTCGATAACATACCTAAGCCTCGGGCAGCAACATCTGTAGCAACAAGAATCAATGATTTACCACGCCTAAAATCTGGAACATAAAGTTTATAATTATAATTTCTAGTCATATAAAATAATGAAAGTGTAACTTATAATTAACAGATTGCTGTGGTTCTACAATAATAAAACAGATCAAAAGAAGGGAAATTGAAATAGGAATGTGGTCCTTAGACGGCCTCTACACAGGGAAAGAATTGAAATAACTTTAATTAAGTTTCTAGAGAACTAATCAATTAATTGTACTTCTCATTGCTCAAATTGAATTATTGTAATTTATATTAATATGTAGTTCAGATTGTGTTATTTCTTCTAATATAGCATAAACAGGAAAATAAAAAAAATTAATTTTAAGTCTTCATCCAATTATTATGATTTAACATTGTATTTATATAACATAGGTAAAATAAGATTACACAGTCAGTAAGAGCTTTTATATACAAGGAGATAAAATAAAATTCATGAGCTTCTAATGTCCTACTGATTCGCCCTATTTGCCTTGATTTTTTTTTTTAATTTACAGATTAATTATTAATTTTTCTCGTTTGAGTGGAAAATAGTTATCTGGATAATTTAATTCATCATCGTAAAGAGGAATAATAATAATTCATTTTCGAACTAACAAGCAAACAAAAAGAATTAGATAATTATTTTTAAGATGGTAAACAACTAAATCAAATGTAAGCAGCCTAGAGGAAGGGACCAAGAATATATAAATTCTGGCACCGAAGGTAACTGCTAAAGTTTTATATACCTCTGATTAGCATTAACATAACCAGTAATAGAAAGTGGTAATGTTCCAAGTCAAGAGGATTCATAAGAAATGTATTAAGTAGCACATAGATTCTTATTTAATAATAAAAGATAATTGTAATAATCACCTCTCAAGACATAATCCCTCTCATTCTGTGACTTATCACCATGAATACAAACAGCAGGCCACCTGTAAATCATAAGAAATAAGAATTACTTAACATGTCAAGGCTCAAATCAAAACATCCCAACAAAAAATGACCAATACATACCCAACTCTTTTAAGTGCATTGGCAATAGCTTCCACTTTTTTTTTGGTTTCGACAAAAATAATGGTTCTTTCAAGTTTTTCATTCCCAATTTCTTCAAGTAAGCTGTTAAGTTTAGATTGTTTATCACTTTCCTCACAAACTTCAACTATTTGGTGAATATTGTGATTAGCAGCTAGCTCCATTGAACCAATGTTCACCTAAAAAAGAAAGAAAGAATTTTAAATTAAAAAAGAAAGACTAAAAACAGACTAGATAACTGCCAGTTTCATAAACAATAAAAATTAAAAAATTAATTAATCACCTGGACGTAATCTTGAAGAAAATCTTCAGCAAGAGCTTTGACTTCTTTGGGCCAGGTTGCAGACCACATAAGAACTTGACGGTCGGGCTGTAAAAAGAGAGGAAGCTTTATAAATACAGTGCTTGGACGCAAAAGTTATAGAAGGCTATGGCAAATCAAATATGTATCCCTCAGCAATTATTCTGATCAATAAATTTCATCATCATACTTCTTAAAATATCACAGAGATCAACAATAGGGTGTATTCAAAAGTAACAACATGCAAGGAAAGGGTATATGGCACCATTTTTTAAAATGTCATAAATTATGTTTGCCTCAAAAGTTACCATAAAAACATTCTTTCAAAATTAAAGAATAAATATTTTAATAAATAGTTAGTGCAATATTTTTTATTTAGAATTTTGGGGACACCACAGTACCACCATGTCAGCATTGTGCTCAATAATTGATTTTGATAAAATTCAAATTTCTGGGTATTTTGCAATAAAAAACAAAATTTAAAAATAGTTTTCCCCCTTTTGGGCTTTGATATAAAATTATAACACAATTATATTCTAGAAAATAAAATATAGGCACTTATTTTACTTGATTAATTATTCTAAACTGGATAAAGTGCTCGTCAACTATACAGCATTTAAAATCAATTTTTCCCATATAGTTACGGACATCAAAACATACCACAAAGCTCCCCCCCCCCTCCTCCTAAAATCCCCTATGAAGATATTAACATAAATAAATAAAGTGTAGATCCTCAGATAGATTGCCTTTTTTATCAGACTGGCCACTAGGCGCTGCATTTAGTTATTTGAAATCTTTTGAATACTTATTGCATTTTTGTTTTATAAAGGTTATTATTAAATAATGGTTTGGAAAAACAACATGAATTAGGTACTTAAAAAATTGCTAAAACGGATGTACACCATACCGATACTGATGTATTTGTAAATCAGCACATCAAATTCTTTAACAATGCATATATGAAAAAGATCAGTTTAGTTTTAAGAGTGCTTAAGAAGTAAGCAGACAGATATCATTGATTAGATGTTGGTAGCCTAGAGGAAGGGACCTAGAACATAATAATTCTGGCACCGAAGGTAACTACCTCACTTCTATATCCCTCTGTTAACATTAACAAAACCAGAAATTTAAAGTGGTTATGTTCCAAGTTCAGAGGTTTCAACTCATAACAAATAAAACATATTGGGAGATATTCACACTAGAAGGAAATAGCAAATTAGGCTATCAAACCAGAAGGAAATAGCAAATTAGGCTATTAAAAAAACTGATAATTATTTATAACATATCAAAATAACAACTTACTCTGATTTGTTGCATGATTTTTCTGATTTGTGGTTCAAATCCCATATCTAACATCCGGTCAGCTTCATCAAGGACCAAATATGTGCACCTTCTAAGGTTAGTAGTGCCTGTAAAATTGAAAGTTATACATGAGATATTAAAATTAACGTGAGTTTAAAAAAACTAATATTGATAAATCATTTAATAATATTCTATTTTCAATTTAAGACAATTAACAGCAATGTTCCAAAATTTAATGACCATCCGATGTGACATGTTCTTGTTTGGAAAATATTTCTTGAGAGAGAACATTATCCTCACTATTTTCCTTTCGTTACTGACTGTATATCGAATAAAGAAAAAACCCTACGCGTACTGTTTAGGCTATAACTGCTATACTTCCAAAATTTTGCCAAAAGGTTAATTTCTTGATGAAATGATTATCACTTCACATAAAAAAAAACTATTTTTTTATAAGTCCATTCAATATAACGAATATAAAAAGGATGCTTATCCCATAGTAGGTCAGCATCCATGTTTAACTGTTAGGTTCCCATAAACTACATTGACTCCTGGAGGTTTAGAAAAATTCTTTTAATGTGAAATAATTTCATTTAAAGATCAGTCAGCTTGACAATCATCTGTACATAAAATCCTATTGGGTTTTATAATTAACAGTTTGGAAATAATTAATAAATCCTGTTTCCACAATGAAACAAACAAATCATGAAATAATACGGAATTGATTATTAATTTTGAAGTCCTTAATATTAATGCACACACACACACATATAAAAATATATATAATCAATCAATATTAGGGTACTAGCAATATTATGTAGATATAACATTGATAAACATTAAATATTATACCATTGTACACCTACTGACCTCTTGCCAAAAAATCAATTAGTCGACCAGGAGTAGCAATAACTATTTCTACTCCCCTCTCCAAATCCCTGGCTTGAGGTCCTTTTGGTGCACCCCCAAAGACTGCAACTGATTTTTGTCCACAAGCACCACCAAACTGACAAGCAACAGTCTGAATTTGTTGGGCCAATTCTCTTGTAGGTGCTAATACAAGTGCAATAGGCCCATCCCCACGTTGTACCCTGGGTTGATTTCTTATGTGAATCACAGCAGGAAGAATGTACTGTAACGCACACAATAAAAAAAATAAATGACTAATATGTATTTACATTTACAGTTAACATTTCAATATATTCAATACAAAAAATATAATTACAAGTGTCCAACACATTTCAAGAATAAAATTATTTAACTTACGGCTAATGTTTTTCCACTGCCAGTCTGAGCAATACCGACCATATTTTTTCCACTCAATGCAATAGGCCAACCTTGGGCTTGGATGGATGTAGGAAAATCGAAACCCAACTTCCTAAAAAATTGTATGACATTTCAGGAGAAAGTTTATTTACTGAAAATCTACTAACTAATAAATGATCAAAGGCAATTAAGCTTCTTTCACAATAAGACATCAAGAGAATTAAAACTTCACTAAATGAACATTAAACTATTTAATAAATATTTATGGTCAATGATGTAATTTATAATAAATACATTAAAGGCATTCTCATTAATAGAACTACTACTTACTTAATATTAGAAGCAACATATTCAGGAAAATTTCCCTCTTCAAAATATTGGATCGGGTTAAGTGTTGGATCAGAGACTCCTTTAATAAGAATGTCTTTGCTTTCTCTGTATTTTTGTACTTCAGAATATGGTCTATTCAAAACATTGGGATGAGGAGAATAAAAATCTTTTTTTAAATCTGAAAGATTATGGTCTTCCCAATCCACCGCCCTAAGGCCACTACCAAAGTTGTCTTGGTCACTCTTCTTATTGACCCTGCCTTTAAAACCACCTCCAATTTTTCCATTCCTATATCCACCTCCACCTCCGCCTCCGAACCCTCCTTTATTGTTAGACTGATTATATTTCCTAAAACAAAATTAAATTATGACATTAGCTAATTGATTTAATTCTATAATGAACTTTTTATTTCCACAATAAATGGTATAATAGATTCTAGCAAAATTAATAATGGAGAAGCATATAACTGTTATTATGGTTAAAAAGTGGTAAACATTTTTCACACACTCAGTTCTTCTTAAGGGTAAAATAATCATAGAGAATCATGAAAAAAGATCATCACAGTGGTGAAATATTTAATCATTTATATACAACATTAACAGACTTTAAATGAAGAATACTTCCAAGCTTAACCGTGTGACTCTTAATTTACAATTTGTTACAGCATGTGTGGAATGAATAAAAAAAACAACAACTAGGAAAACAGCTTGCTTAAAGATATAATTTGAATAGGTATGGCAAGACTCATTCCACAAATGGAAATACTTAATGGCATAAAATATTAAAGAATAACCTATATATCACCAATTCATTGTAACACTTAATCCTATAACAATAAATAAAAAGGAGGAAAGGTGATGACTATTTATAATTAATCATTTTAAAATGAATTATAGTCAAGCCCTGAGTGATCCATGAGTCAGTACTTAGCCAATATGGCGACACGAGGTACACATAATAACTATAACCATAATTCTACATGACAATTTAACTAATCTAATTAAAATTAAATAAAGTATTTAAAAAAGTAAGTCTTACATGATGCTTGAATAAACAGGTGATTTACAAGACTGAAGGAGAAATGTTCTGCTAACGAGTTTCGTGATCTGAATTGGGACACGACCTGTAAATAAAAAACAGAACAATTCATTAGTGCTTCGTAGTTACATTAAACCATAGAAAATAGTATAAGGCACAATAATTAGAAATGAACTAACTAGTCATTAACAAAGACTTTCAACTTACTAAACATCTTAACCTATAACGGATCAAACAAGCAAGAGATCTTACCACGATGAACAGCTGCAGGGAAAAGGAACGTGGTGCAAATCGATACACAAGAAGTCACTTCTTTATAGAGGGCACCACAAGCGAACATATAAAACAACTCGGGGGTTGTGAATTTTTTTAAAAAGAACTTTTTAATAAAATAATGCTCTACAACACTAAACACCTGTTAAATTTATTTGTTTTAAATACAACATATGGCCCTATAACAATAGTCAATTTTAATTTATTCGGCTTGTCAATTTTATTACAATTCCTACATTTTATTACACTTCTACTACATATACTACAAATGCCATCATATCAATATCATTGATAGCACTGTCATTAAATTAAGGATGGATAAATATGTTGGTTATTATTGATTGTTTCATAATATGAATTATAAAAAAACCTAAACATAAACCACGTGCAAGGGTCCTGTTATTTTGTAACTGCTATGTGCTAGCTAAACCTGTTACCTATTTTTAAAAGTAACTGGTACGGCTTACCCAAACGGATATTTCCACGGTATAAGGTTACTATGACCTCATTTCATCAAGGATAAAATATAGTACATACTTAAAACTAATTCTGCCACTATTTATTTCTTTATTTTAAGATTAATTTTGAATAAAGTGTGAGATCGAGATTTTATATTATTAATATAGTTATAATAATAATATATATAATAATACTACTAATATAATATGCCGTCCTTGGGAAAGGACGTAAAACTCGGGGGTCCCTCGAGCCTGTACGGTGTCAGGTACTCGTTAAAGATCCCTATCCTAATTATAGGCAGTGTGGATAGACAACATTTAGAACTCCCACTATACAATCATCCAATTGGCTATAGCAGCATAAAGTGACGTTAGAGGAATAAACAAACGAACTTGAAGTGATTTCTCATTTCATTGAACTTTGAATTAGCTATGGTTAACAGCAGAGTGGATTTTGATTTTGGAAACTGTTGTGTCTACATGCAGACGCATTATTAAAATCATTAGAGCATGTGAAAAGTTAAAAACATTTGTAAATAGATACACATTATGTAACGAACTGAAGTAAACTAACTACCAGAAGATTGCCAATGGCGGATATAGAAGGTGGCTTTTGGGGCAATAGATCAGGACGGAAATTGTGATTCTTTTCCAAATCATTTTCTCTTTAAAGAGACCGCATAGCCGTAACTGTCCTCTAAGCGGAAATGGAGTAAATTTTACCGTAATATTGTTTTTTCATGAAAATCCTCTCTCCTCGATTTGAAATTCCTTTTTTAAATCAAATTGCACTTATGGGTTGTAAGAATTACATTCACAATGATAGAGAATGGATGTGAACATTTACTGAAAATCAGATCACAAGCGTTACGTCAATAAAAACAACACATTACTGAAAAAGTTAGAATAGTTACCTGGCAATCAGCTTAATTAAATCTAAGTTCTGAACATTTTCAATGAATATCCTTCATATTAATATTTTCCAGTATAACTTCATTTTGTCATAGATGTTTGAAGCAGTGAAGATAAAGTTTCTAAATAGAAGGAAACAAAAGTGGCTGTATTCAAGTCAATCTTGTCCCTATTCTCAAATAATCTGAAGAAGAAGTACTAATCCAGAAAACAAGCAGCATAAATAAAGTTTCTCAGGAAGATTGAGGGCAAAACAAGAAGTGACCGGGTCCAAAACACAACTATGAGGTCAAACATAAATGTTAGGCTAGTAATAGAAAAAAACTTACTGAGGTGGCTTGGACACTGCCTATGGATGGAACTTGTCAGAACGAGACGTACCAAATCAAAGCGGGGTTAAAAGGAGGAAGAGGATGACCTAAGAAGGACTTCGAGAAGAGGGCACTCAAGTGGAACAGAAGAGACAGTTGGTGGAAGAGGGGCCAAGCTGGAGAGGGCTGTCCAGAATTCCACTTCTCACTACATAAGGGGTTCAAGAGGACAGAATATGATGATGTTACCATAGTTATGATTTTGGTATTTTAGCCAACAAAAATTTCATATTGATATTAATGAACCAATGGATTATATTGATAGTATTTAATCTAATTAGTTTTCTTTAAAATTAAAATTTTCCTGGTGGTGCTGATACTATTGGAGGGAATAAGTTCTGGAAGATTGGGCCTTTAGGTTGTTTAAATATGTACCAAAATAATTAATGCAGGCCTCCAACTTAAGTCTTCGGGCTTTCATGATGCAATGTAAAGGAGACAGCCATTCCATTGGAGAAACCTTATGCAGGGGAGTTTCATACTGCTTTACTAATTGTTAGGTGTCTATAAGGACTATAATGACATATAAATACTCTCATTGGAGATTATTTCTGTTTAGGCATAGCAAACTAGTTCTGAAAGGTGAGAATATTTTAAAATTAAATATTTGGTGAACTCATTGTGTGTTCTTTAAGATGTGCAGTCTCTTTTCAATGCATATTGAAGGTTTTGGCATCAAGAGAGGAAACAGCGTAATTTATTGCAAGTAGATCAGCTAAATCAAACACTTGATGTTACAGTGACAACTAAATTCACAATGTTAATTAGCATGCTACAGTGTTCAATTCAGGATTATCATATTTTCGTACATATAACATGATATATCCGAACATGTATAAATGAGTTCGGAGAGTAGTGCTGCATTATCAATTCACAGAATATCAAACTATTCTACTAACTTTTCCATAATTTTACTTCTCACCTCTGATGTTTATACTTTTTCTTTTTTTAAATAACTTTCTGTTTACTTCCTTCTTTTATCTTTGTAAAAAAATCTTTTTTGGCATCACCACCGTTCTCTACATTTTCTCTGTAATTTTTCTATTCATATAGTCCCTCACTTTTGTTCTAAATTTCTACCTCTCTATATATATATTTTTTCTCATTTATCATATACTTAGTCTGCAATGTATTTTTATAGTTCTGTTATTTTGTCTGTTTTTCTTTCTTAGCCCTGAAGATGACCCACAAAGTGGGTCGAAATGTTGGCACATAATTAAATAAGTAACCACTTATTTAGTGTTGTTATTTGACTGCACCCCCAACTATTTTCTTCCTTACGTCTATCTTCCAGTCAACCATCCCCTCGCTTTTCATGAATCATATGAACCAAAAAAAACAACGGGGCCATTTACAGAACTTCTCTATCCCTTTACGTTGCAGTACTAGAATTCAGAACCAAAATTTTCTCGCTGCTCCTTCTACTACACCCAGACCTCTGCTTCAAGCTCTTTCTTCATCAAGAAATCACCCGAATTCTACCTCCTCGCCACAACATCGCTCTTTTAGTTTCTCTTCTTCTAATATCAAACTAGTTTTAGCTTTTGGTATTTGTGATAACTAAATGCTTTTTATATTCATCTTTAAATTCTTATTAGTAGGAATCAATTAAATTACTACTGTTTTTTTAATTTGATATTGTTTAAAATTGTAATTGCTGTCTACTTCCACTGGGTTATGTAAATTGTACCAAAAGCAGCAATAATTAAACTTACTGTTGGGGCCTTACCGACCAATGAATAGAATACCTGTAATATGTATTTATGGTATACTTTCTCTTATAGGATGTGAAAGTTAACACCTATGAACCAATTAATAAATATATAAACCTAGAAAGAAAGAAGTATCGCTCGAAATTCTGAGGGAATACGGAGTGGACAAAAAGACAATAAGCCTGATAAAACAGACTGTAACGAATACCATTTCAAAGATAAAATTCCAGAGACTAATAAGTAAACCGTTCCAAATAAAGTTGGGGGTTAGACAAGACGATGGCCTGTCACCGATTCGGTTTAATATTGTGCTGGACAAGATCATGAGAATTTTCTGGCAAAATGACGATGCGGGTGCAGTAATAGGAACAAAAAGGGACAATGTGAAAGTAAAGTGTTTGGCCTTTGCAGACGATCTAGCGCTGCTAGCAGAAACAGAGGAGGAAGCTATAAAACAGGTAAACATCCTGAAAGAAATAGCTGAGAAAACGGGACTATAGATTTCATATGAAAAGACAGAGGTTATGACAACGGATGCCAGCTTTACCAAGGAAGTATTGAACACAAAATATGGGCAAATAAAAGTCATGAAAAAGTTTAAATACCTAGGGGAGATATGTAACAAGGGAACAGTAGAAGAAAGAGTAGGCACACTGGATAGACTGAACTTTGCCACTAGAAACATGTACAGCAAGAAAAATTTGTCCTCCAATGCAAAAATAAGGCACTACTGTACAGTAGTGAGACCAGTAATACTGTAGGGTATGGAAACAGTCAGCCTTCCGAGTCTGGAGAAGGTCCTGAAGATTGAGAGGAAAATTCTGAGGAGGATTCATGGACCCAAAATGACACAAGAGGGGTATAGGCGAAAATCCAACCAAGAAATTTATAGAAATTTGGAAGATCTTGAAACAGTCATTAGGACCAGGAGACTGAAGTTCTACGGCCACATGCTCAGAATGAACAATAACAGGCTGAACAAAAAAATCTTTAATAAAGTCTTAAGTTATAAGAGTAAAAGTGGATATGTGAAACAAATAAAAGAGGAGCTGGATAGGCTAAAAATCAAGGATAAGGACTGCTTGGATAGAGAGCTTTTTGGGAAAAAACTAAAAGAAGTTGGGGTTCTTGCAGGAAGGAAGGAGAGATGAGGGAGAAAATGGACTAAGGAAGAGCGAGAGGAACAGTCCAGGATCATGAGAGAGTATTGGAGTAGAAGGAAGGCGGAGAGTGTGAAGTAGATTTAAATGATATTCACGTGGTCCTTGCTGGCCGATTTGTGTAAAAAAAAAAAAAAAAAACAATAATTAAAATTATAATAAAGCCCCAACCTTAGCTTTAGATCCATTGGGTTTTTTAAGCTCTTGAGCGAACCTCAGGGGTATAACTCAACACCAATAAAATAACAATGTTAAATATATTTCTGTAGGTAAGTTAAAAGAATTTTAACATGAGTGTATATATATGAATATATTTATGTATATATAAATACATAACAGATTTCATTTCATTAATATTTGTACCCATAATATGAAAATATAAAATACTGATACTGATATTAGGGGAGAAATAAGTACAGAAATGAAGTGAAACTGAGTTAAATAACCTTTTATACAAAGGATGCTGCAAAAGTTTTGCTATGTGACAAGAGAAAAACACTGGAGGCCGTAAGTTACTGTGTCTTAAGACATATCCTTGCCTGCATAGTTACTGCTAGCAATATATATGTGGACTAAGTTGTTCATTAACAGTGACAGATTAAAGTGCGTACTAAGGCATCGTGGTAACATGGTGAAGTAAGGGCAGTTTTGAGAAATAATTTTGTACGTGGTTTAAGCATAGATCTATGCTTAGAAGAAATGAAAGTGAAGTGACAAGAACATTCTGAGGGCTTGGGACAAGGAATGTGCCTCACTCGTTGATGAAACTTGGCAGAGCTAGTTTCAACGAATGGAGAAGTCTATTGAATGTGGTGGAAATTACATTCAAATTAAATATTAAGGAAATTACAAGAAAATTAAATAAATAAAACTGTATTACAAAACTTTTGTAGCACCCTTTAAATGCTTACCAACAATTTAAATTAAGGAAAATAAGAAAAAAATGTATAATGTAGATTATATTATAATCTGCCTCAACAATAAAATAAGTAATTCATTTTAATATTAATACAAAATAAAACATCCATTCAGACATATAAAACCACAGCCATACTTAACATTAATCACACTCAGCCAAGGAAGACATTACTGCAAATGGCATTTTTCAGACATTTTAATATGGAAAGTGGGAGATGAATCTCTCCCAGATCCATTACTGTAATTGAGGGGGCTGATTTGTCCTTGTCTCATTACCAACAAATTTATAAGAACCATGTGTTTAATTTATTGAATTTTGCAATTATAATTTATCATCAATATTATTTGTTGCAATAGCTTAACATGTTAGAGCACCACACCAGGCCACTCAAGCGAGAGCTAGTTGCGGTTTGAATTCTTCCTATCGGTGATTACTTTTGATTCCCACATAATTCTTATCCTTCTCATTTTGCATACAATAGATGGGTTACCTTTGTAATCATTCCTACCATAGTTGAGGAATGAAAAACTGAATCAACAATAATACTCCTAATATTCGTTCAAATTACTTAAAACTTAAGCTCAGTCTTAGAATATATCATGTATGTGGAAAAAACTCAATAAATTCTGCATTTTGAACATGCAAGAGCTTGAGCCACATTAATAGTAGATACAATAAAAAATAGTGGAGCTTAATATACAAGAAAATGTTCACCAATGTATGAAACAAATGTCATAGTAATTTAGTCGGATAAATACATATCTCCTTATCCATCAATTCTAAAGGTTCTTGATTAGTAAACTGAATTCTTTTCCTTTCTTGAAAATTCCTGCTCCAAATGGCATTATTTTACAGAGAATGTTTAGACCAAAAATAAAAAACAGAATTATTTGTTTACTGTAAACATAAATAAAGTTCTTTGGTATTGAACACGAATCATTATTTTTTTCTTCTTCCTTTTATTTTTCTTTTACCTACTTTATCTTGTCTTTTAAGTTTTTGGACAACTTTCATCGGAACAGTTTTCTTTTGAAGTATTACAGCAGGTTGAACAAGATCAGCAAGCTTACCCTGTTCAGCAAGCATTGACAGGAAAGTACATATAAATTCATCATAGTTATGAGTTCTTCGACAATCATCAATTTTGTACTTCTTCCTTTTATCATTTTCTTCCCTCAGTGATGTTTCACAAAGACTAACCTCTGAGTCCAGATTTTTTAGTAGTGCTAACAAATCTTTAGGGGCTAAGGAATTATCTGGGGTTTGAGATTCTTTTGCCACCCTTATTACAACATATTTGTTTTCTTCACTTGTTTCTTCAGCTGTTTGAAGTATGATCGGTGATGCGTAGTCTTTGACCTCAGATCCGATTACAACGGATATCTCATCATCTTTACTCCCTTTATCATTCATTAATTGTTGCAAAGCATCTACAACTATTTGTCTGAAAATAAAAAAACAAACCATTATTTAATAAATTAAAAAATATTCAATTTGTATAATTCAAATTCTAATACAAAATTTTGCCTTAATTTCTTAATTAGTGAAACTAAAAAATGTAAATGTTGCTCAGTCAATAGGGGTTAAAATAAAATTACATGTACAAAAACATACAGAATACACACCGGTTAGTTCGAAGCAGGTTTAATTTATGCTGTAAGGCTAATCTTTTATCTGGCACCACTGCCATAAGATTAAATCTAATATCATTATATTTGCCACCTAGCCGATCTGCTATAACTCTTCTCGCTTTGTCAGTCCATTCTTCACCATTATCCCAAGGCCCATGGTCTATAGGATATGGTTTAAGCCCATCTAATTCGAAAAGTCTATCATTAATTGGAACAAAGCTGGCAAAATGAAATGCTTCTCCAGTATACCTACTGAAAAAAAAATGTATATGTGTATATACATATATATAAAATAAATTAAAAATATTAAACTAGAGAAAATATGGGACAAAAGATCTTTAATGAGGGGGAAAAAAAAAGAAGAGATTTAGTCAAATATTGATTTTGGAAACATCCTGAAAAATCTAAGAAGAATGTAAAATGGTCAGGAGGTGCTATTAATAAATTACACAAAGTAAGAGACTTATTTTATTTGTGCCTACATTTCGACCTAATTTTTATGCCATCTTCAGGTTAGAGGGGTGAAGAGTCCAACTGCAACTGACAACAATAAACTGAACTATTTAGAGATCTAAAAAAAATGTAGGCACAAATAAAATAACGCAAACTTATTTTGAATAATTAATTGACTGCACCCCCTGACCATTTTATACTCTACTATGATAAATCTAGACCGCATGAACTAACAAAATCTAATTTATAAATCACATATACACAACCAAATGATACCTAGAAAGGATGTCAAACCTACTCAAAGTTTATTTAATTAAAATATACCTTCCAGTAGAAACCCCAGTGGATTTATCAAGTCGTCTTTTTGCTTGTGGCATGGCATGTGAATTATGTGCTCGTGCTAATTCAGGAGTATTACCAATAGCCCATCCTTTGTTTTCAGGATCCATACCAACAGTGTGAGTTTTGAGACGTGTCAACGTAGATCCTAAATGAATATTAGGACAATTCAAAAGAACAGATAGCAATGAATGTGTAGCACAGCTATTGGGAACCATTTGCTGAGCAAAAAATATATTGTTCACAATTTCTTCATCATCAACATAAATTTCTCCTTGATCAACAACTTTTCTTCTTGATCTGCGTTCTTCAATCCAGCGAAAAAGAAATATAAAACCATAAACAGGGCCTTCTAGGGATTTCTGGAGATCATATATTTCTTCTACTTGCACACCTTTCACTCCGAAATCTTCTAATAATAAAGTGAATAAACCTGGATCACTTTCCAGTTCTAACCATCCATCTGTGAGTCTTGTTATGTCTAAAGGCATTTTAAAAAAAATTGATAAGCCTACCAAAATTGAACTACTTATCTTCTGTTTATGTTTTTAACCTCAAGAGCAATATACTATTCCAAAGAAGTAGATCCAGCAATAGAAAATATGCACTAATAATTTAAAATGCGAGTTTTATAATTTTTCATTATTCAGGTGTATAATTTCAAAATAAAAAAACGTTATCAGCTGAGAGCGTTACCCAAGGGCTACATTGTAGGATGAATGGCTACTTATTGCGTTGTATTCAAATTTTAAGTTCGTATTTATTGGAATTATTATAAGTTTAACTTTATATTCTTAACTTAATATCCTTAAATAATTGTTTATGTGGACTTATGTTGATCTATGTAAGTTTTAATTAAAGCAGTAATGATTTGAATCACGGTTACGGTCCAACCTCCATTGAAAAAACCTACAATAGTTTGTAGCAGAAATCAACACCCATGGTTTAATTAATCCCTTGAGTTATTTTAGCTTTTGGGCGATCGTAACGAGCCTTAGCACAAAACATTAATAATTTCCAATATCACGAAAGTAATGCAGAAAGGATTTTAATAATTCCGGTTAATACAAATTTTACGTTTGAATACAACTGCTATTGAATTATTATCATATTTTTAATGTTTGATTTATCTTTGGAACGATGTCTTGAGATTGTGAAGAGGAGCTTTATAATCATAGATTATATAATTGTAAGGTTTTATGATTCGTTCATGCAAATTATTATCGACTGTTTCCCTTCATCCAAACCCCAGACAATTTAGATTGTAATGTAGGGTACCAGAGAGAGACCAGCTTGTATAATATACTAAGATATCGTAGCTTCCCACGGGTGCCATGGAAGATCTTAAAGTGATGGTGGATTTGTTTTTAAAACAGTTGGTTATTGAGGGACATCGCGAATCTAAATTTTGAGAAAGAATAGTCCAAGCTTGCTATCTCCGGTGCCTGATAATGTAGAGCCCTTCTATCTGCATTTCGATCCAATGGGTGACATATTTGGGTGGAAGAATAAACCCAAAAACATTTTTTTATTTTTAAATTTATATGATCTAGAGAAAGATATCGACGGATACATAGCAGATAATTTAGGTAGGTGAATGACGAGAAGACTGTGAAGAAACGTTTTATACGATGGGGGTCGGGGTTTGTTTGGGGGGGGGGGGTCGCTAGTTCTCGCAGAGGTCTCAGACGCTTAGGATCCGGGCGCTCAGTTCCATTTCCTATGACATACCCAAGGTAATGGATTTCACGAATGAAAAACGCGTATTTTTCGTCATTAATAGTTAAATTGTACTTCTTTGCCGCTTCCATGAACTTCTTTAAATTGATGTCATGTTCTTCCTGATTCTTTCCACAGACCGTTACGTCATCAAAGTAAGCAAATGTCCCCTGCAGATGATCAGTATCGATAATACTTTTTATCTGGCGTTGGGAAGCAGCGGAGATCAATTGTGCTGAATACTTCATATTTCGATACTTTGTTTACTAAGTCACCGGAAACAACTAAAACTTGGGTTCTCCATGGCGAATAACTTTCCTGAATGACTCCCTCCCTGAGTAGCTTCTGTACCTCACAATCTATGAATTTAGCATCTGACTCTGTATGGCGTCGGGATCTGACACAGATTGGTCGAATGTTAGGTTTAAGATTAGGAAACGAGCAAGCAGGTTCTACTAAAGCTGCTGCAAGAGCACAGATATCAAGGGCCTCTTGCGGGCCACCAAACTTAATGTTAACATTGGAATGTCGCCCGAGTATATCATGACCGATAATTAGATCAGCACAAAGATCTGGACGGACATTTAACGTTACAGATTTGTAATTATGACCACTGATCTCTAAATCAAGAATACATTCCCCACTTGTGGATGTGCGTAACTGAGTGTTAGCCATAGTAATCTCCATGCCCTTTCCTTTGCGTACTGGAATTTGGAGCTCATTAATGAGCTTTTGGCTTATAAAAGTGGAAGAACTTTCCGTGTTAACTAATGCTTGCGCTTTTGACCCATTAATTAAAACAGTAAACAATGCCTTAGAGAGGCATGCAGCAAGGCTAGCGGTGCAATAAGGGCTACATGACTTAATAAACGAAGTGATACCTCTTTTTGGAGTCTTCTTTCGCCGGCAGACTCTGCTAAAGTGGCCAGTCTTATCACAGCCATGGCAGACGGCGTCTTTCACTGGACATTTGGTTCTGGAATGTTTTGAGCAACTACAGAAATAGCATTGACAGTTGGCAGCTGCTGCCACTTCATCCGCGGACTCACTCTGTTTTCTTCTTGGTTCGGCTGATGCTGAATTGATAGGTACATGCGATCTCTGATAGTAGCTCGATTGGATCTGGGCTAACTCCCGTGATCTAGCCTGCGTAAAGGCGTCGTTCAGCGTGAGGGTGTGATTCTCAAGGACCCGCTGCCTGATGTGAGGATCGATCAGCCCGGCAATGAAGGAGTCACGGATGCAATCATCACGATTGGTTTCGGCAGCTACTGCTTTGAAGTTGCAATCCTTTCCCAGTAGCTTCAGTCGTTCTAGGTAACGGCTAATTGATTCGCCCGATTCCTGTTTTCTGGTGGCCAACTTATGCCGAGCAAAAACTTCATTCACAGGATTCAATGTATATTCTTCAATGTATTGATATTCTTGAAAGATATCAATACATTCATACATCAATACACAATTGAAAGATATTCTTCAATGTATTGATGGCATCGTTATAAGTTCCACATTCACTGATATGGCCATATAGATTCGCTGATAAGTGGTTAATCAGTAGCCGGAGTCTGTCAGCTTCATCTGCCCCTGTTGTGAGTAAGAAGTTCTGGAAAGTCCGATACCAGTGGTTCCATTCGTTGCTGGCTGTTGGTGACTCGGGGTCGATGCCCAATCTTTCAGGGCGGAGTAGACGATCCATCACAGTGAATTATAATTCACTATTAATCATAAATTTTTAATACCTAATGATAAATTAGAATTGATCACAAGAAATTAATTTAGTATTAAGCACACTAGCACCTATCAAACTCAAAAACCACGTAAATATATATTTTTTTTCACTAGTTCATTCACTACTAATTGTAAAAGTTAACTTAATTGTGTTTAATAAATTGAGAAAGAATAAAATACCTCTTGAAAGGTTTTATTGAAAACACTAACATACGCATAAACAAAATACATAAATAAATAGTAATAGTTTACTTTGAACTTGTAAATAGGGTTACCAGATCAAAAAATGAAAATTCCGGACAAAATTCCGCTTTTTGAAAAAAATTCCGGACATTCTTTTATATATAATGTTAATGTCGTTTTGTGAGAAAACGAAGCTAATTCTAGTATTTTCTCGTGAGCGTATGTAGTATGTGTATAATATTAAAATTTTACCATGGAGGATAACTGATCCTCAAGAAAACATAAATACATTAAAAAAATGTCGACATTAAAAATACATTTTATGAGATTTGTGACTTATAACTTTAAGTTATATATGATTGTTAATTGATGCAGAAGAATCTTTTAGAAAGATTGAAAATGACATAAATTTGTCGAAACGTGTAATAATTTTAATAAATTAAGAATATATACAGGCTGGATAATGGTTTTTTAACCATTTTTTTATGAAAATTGAAGAATTATAGTCCAGTATTTTACATCGTTTTTTTTTTTTTTTAATATGTCCTTTAAAATGTTCTATAAAACTATTATGAACGATCCGGAAGTGTTAAAAAGTATTTCTCGGAGCACAAAATATAAGAACAATGATCTTAATAATAATGTAAATTTGATTTTTAATAAAAATCTTAAGTTTATTTGATTTTTTAATTTATTTATTTACCTGAATTGTAGAAAATCCAGACGGCTTAGAATTTCCCCTGCATTCCGGACTTAAGCCGATATTTCCGGACATGTCCGTGACAAAATTGAGTGACAAAATTGTCTGTTCTGTACAACCAGAAATAGTGATGATTTACGTAATGATCTATGGATTTTGGACTCTATAACATCTATCGTTTAAGTCGATGCATCCACCTCGGTGAGTGCATTGAAGAAGGAAGAGAACTGGTTTTAGTATTTGGCACCTGCCCATAGGATATACAATTTCTTGGTATCTTAAAATGTTTATTGATCGACTAATGTACCAATGTAAGGTTGATAATAAGCACACTCTCTTGTGTCTTTGCTGGAAGATGCACTATATGTTTGTGAAACTAGCCAATGGAGATTCAACAGTCAGGCATGTCCTATGCTTTATTCTGTTTAATATTGGTGTTAAATAAGTCATGCCTGTTCTTTCTAGAAATCCTCCTGAGAAACCTCATCTCCAATTAGCTTTTTTTGATAAAGTCCAATTCAGCTATCCGATCAATAGACCAACATGATGTTTAGCTTCATTGCTGATTTTTTGCACACCAGATAGGGTGTGAATATACCATTTGTACTCTTAACATGGTTTATTTCCTCCTGGGCAATTCTTGTGTTTATCTCAAGTATTAAACAGTTTCTACAACCTCTACTATTTGTTCAAGCGATTTGAAGGAGATTAAACATACCCTAAGGATTTGAAAAAATTAACATTATCTAAATCAAACTGATCTGATAGGACAGAAAAAATGAGAGGGACATCATCATGAGAGAGTAATGAGCATCATTTCAAAACAGAATAGGATTTTATTATTCCACCAATTTGAAAAATCTTTTAGGACCGATCAGATGATTGGCAATAATAAAATTATTTTTCTCCTTATAAATATATATCTTATCCATAATATGATCTCTCATTAGCTCTAGATTCCAAACTCCTGACAAAAAAATGTTCCCAATATCACAGTTTATTATTGCAGTCTTAAAAGTACTATGGAGTGAGAAATCAGTAGTTGATTTTGTTTTTCTGGGTCATATAATTAAAATTATCAATAAGCGATGTGAATACACCCAAATGGGTCATGAGAAAAAAAAATCTGTTACAGTTTTTCATTTGTAATTTGATACCATTATTAGCCTCTGACAGAAATGTGTTCTTAATTTTAAAATTTATCATAGTTGCTTTTAGTTGGGGGTGCAGTCAAATAAAACACTAAATAAGTGGTTACTTATTTAATTATGTGCCGATGTTTCATCCATATCATCCAGTCAACCATCCCTCGCTTCTCATAGTTGCTTTTAATTTGAAAAGTTCTCTCTGCAATCAATACCTTAATGCAGCATTAAGTGTCTCATATGCTTGTTTAGCAGGAAGAATGTAAGCTGAAAATATGTCTTATAAAACATAAATTTAATTTTTATTCTGATTTTAAAGTGCTTAGACAATAATGATTGTCAATTTTAAGTTTAATTATTATTTTGGATGTTAATGGCATTTTTTTTCTCCTTACTTTAATATATCTGAATACATAATTAATTTTGTTTTTATTTAAAAATAAGATCTTTTTATCGATTATTCATGTTCTTTATCAAGAGAACTACATCCAGAGAAATCTATTAAGGGAAATCTGGAAATAAAAACACCCAAAACTAATAGGGACATCAAACCAATGCTGATTCTAATCTATAGAACAAAAGATAAAAGATCTCATGTTACGTGTATATACATTTATGCATATGTATGTTGACAACTATGAACTATTTGAATCTATAATAAATTATAACCATAAAATACTTAGAAAGACTTAGTTAAGAAAGTAAATACATTGTTCGATTGGTGTTTGAATCTATTTTATTGTGAAAATAAGAAAAAAATAACTATCTTCCTAACATTGTCAAATTAACATAAATGCAATTTGACAATAGTTATACAAATATATTTAGTTTAAATAATCATAAAGCATGTAAACAATTTCACTAGAAACTGTTATAGCTGTTAGTGGCCTCATTTGGGTCATATAATGAATTGTCTGTTGAATTCTCAAGGTAAGCATACTGCATTGAGTCATTTTTCCAATCGTTCTTGTACCCTGTTAGGGAATAGAAAAACAATAAGTTATGGATTCAAAAAATAAAATAAAATAAATTTTGGTATAACTATAATAATTCTATGTAAACAGTCATAAACTAACATGTTTATTTCGGTAGCTTATTAGATTAAATTCAAAGCAAATATTACACTAATTCTTTTTTATAAATTTAAAATGATAGAACTGATATTCTGATTAGAATCCAAATACTTAGCGGAAATAGATAGATATAGGTAGAGGTGGTTAGCCAATATGTTACTTTTCTAAATTGATAGGTTATTTATTTTCAACAACAAATAAAAACAATAAAGCATTCATTAATTAAAAGGCAGTGCTTCTAATGATAGTTATTTCATTTATTATTGTTGAGCCATTTTTAGAATATAAACCCGTGGGCTAGATTTCAGAAATGCGGGGATTGAAGAAGAAATATCAGACAAAATAAAAAATAAAAACAACAATATTTAATTGCAAATCTGCAATACTCTAGTGGAAAACGTGAAGTTGAGAAAAAAACTAAAACTTAAAACTAGACAATAATTTGCCTTTCAAAGATAATTCAGTTGTTTCGATTTTTCAAAGACATAATTTATTATAAAATGGATAATTTTCTAAAATAAACCAAAATATCTTAACTAAATACATTTTTAAAATTATATAATAATAAATACTATCACCATTTGAAAAACCATTTTTTCGACCACTAAACCACAACATTGATTGTAATTCAGGAGTTATGTCCTGTTTAGCTTCTGCTAGTACTGAAATTAGATCCTTGGCTTGTCTTTGATTAGCAGATGTAAAGAATGTGTATGCTGTTCCTGATGAATTTGATCGCCCGGTACGTCCAATCCTATGAATGTAATCTTCTGAACTTTTTGGGAAATCATAGTTGATGACATACATGACATTATCAACATCTAAAAACAAATATGACGAATGAAGTGAATTTATATTAGTAAAAAATTTTAAACACACTTACAGATTAAAGGTTAATATATTGAAAAAGGGAAAGGTCAACACAGACATTAAATAAATGTTAATACATTAGTTGAAAAATTCTAACTAAAAATCTTAAGTCTCTAAACTTATTTATTTATTTTTTAAAATATATTTATTGAAATTTACAACTGTATACAGAATATATCAAGTAAATATTATGAATGAATACATTGACATATGGTAGTACCCAATGGTAGTTCTCAATTAAAAAGTTCAGCTTAGAAGGTCACAAGACGCCTTGGAGGATTATCAGGAATTGAAGAGGTTGAGAGTTTTGAAACCAGTGGGTTTGGGTGGAAATGAAGTTTGTCGTGAATAGATTGATATCGGATTCGGGCCAAATCAGCAATAAACGGGACGTTAAGGTCATTATGGATTAATTTGTTCGTAACAAAGTAAGGAGCATTGAGGATTTTCCGAAGGATTTTGGATTGTAAAGATTAGATGCGAAAGGAATTTGATGCCTTAGTGGAGCCCGAAAGCTCTATTCCGTAAGTCCAGATGGGTCTAATGATTGTCATGTATATGAGTCTCTTGTAATTAGTTTGGAGCTTAGAGCGTTTATCTAGTAAATGTTGAAGTAGCCTGAAACGGCGAGCTGTTTCTTGTCGTTTCAGTCTAGTATGAGGATTCCAAGTTAAGCGTTTATCAAGGTGTAGTCCTAAGTACTGGATCTGTTCTACAGGACTTAGAGGGATGTTATTTAACGATACAGGGGGGCAGGAAGTGGCTGGTTTACGACGGAGGGTAAAGGTGATTTGATGATATTTGTGGGAATTTATTTTAATCCTCCAGTTTTGACACCAATTTTCTTGGTCAGTGATGTGGGATTGAAGAGTACGGGATCCTATAACTGGATCAGTGTTGACAGATAATAGACCCACATACGTGGTAAAGATAGTATTAGGATGAGTTGGGATGTCAGCTGTATAAACTGTGTAGAGAATTGGGCCGAGGATACTGGCTTGAGGAACGCCGACAGATTGAGGAAAGAGGGGTGAGTAGACATTCTTATGATTTACTGTGAATGACCTGTAGGAGAGATAGGATTGGATAATGAGAAAGTATGTAGGAGGTAGGAATTTACGGAGTTTGTTAAGCAACCCGGGGTGCCAGACTCGGTCGAAAGCCTGTTCGACATCAAGGAAGACCGTGAATGTTGTGAGGAAACAACATCCACCACACGATGGCATTGCTGGATAATGGAGTCGGATGTTCTGAATCCAAACTGGTGATCTGGGATAATGTGATTTGCATTCAAGGTGGGATACAGTCGTTTCAGGATGAGCTTTTCCAGGATTTTACCCATTGATGGTAAAAGTGAGATAGGGCGGTAAGAGGAAGGGTATTCCGGTTTCTTTTTAGGTTTAGGTATCATTTTCATGACGGATAATTTCCAGAGGTTAGGAAAATATGTAGTGCGGAGTATAGCATTATATATGTAGATGAGGAATAGAATGACTTTTCTAGGAAGATGTTTTAGGATGTGAATCGTGATGAGGTCGTGTCCAGGAGCTTTGCGAGAAGGTAGCCTGTGAATAATATTCGATATTTTTGATGGATGGAATGCTTTGGGAGGAAGGGTCATTTGAAGTGGAATATTTAACTCTCTTTGTATATATTCATGGTGAGACGGATTCATGATATCAGGATGAGGCTGAAAAGTTTTAGATAGGAATTGACTGAACAACTGTGCTTTCTCTTCTTCAGATATTGTCCAGTCATTGGATTCAGTAAAGAGTGGATGGTAGTCTCTATACTAAAACAGGAAATTGAAAATACCTGTCCTTTTATACCTGAACAGGTATTTTCAATTTCCTGTTTTAGTTTAGAGACTTAAGGTTTTTAGTTGGAATTTTTCCACTAATGGATTAAAGTTTAAAGGTAAAGTTAGTCTTAAAAAAAAATATTATTAAAAAATACTGAAAAACTAATTTTTTTATCATTGAGCTAAAAATTTTATTTGCTCTTCAGAATTTCCTTGTGCCTGGGGAACTTCTAATTTATCTGTATTACCAAAGAGTTGCTTAAAAACCTCCAATCCTTTCAATTCTGTATTTGATGATGCAGTTGAATTCACTCCAGAAAATTAAGCAAAAAAATGATATTATCGACCTCTTGGAAGACACCAAAATGAAGGAATATAAAATTCCTGGCTTCTAACATACCCAAATGAACTGGTTTAACACATTCCTAGAAGCTATGTCCCAGACTTGCTGGCTAAATATTATTTTTTATGACAATTACAAAGTGAATTAGATTAAAATAGTAAAAAATAAAAAAAAAATTAAGAAGGAAAGGGGAGCACCATTATTTCAAAATGACGGGAAACAATCCAAGTGCGACTTCTTTAAAATATTAAGCAAATATATATTATAAATTGCTGTAAAAAGGGTTAAATGAAATTAAAAGAATAAATGTCACCAGAATTTGTAAGTTAGGAGATGGAAAAAAATATCATTAAGTTCTTCTACTTTTGCAATTTTATTATAGTCTGACAATTTCGAAAACAACTTTTTTCAGAACTAGAGGAGGGGCTGTGGAGTTGCGGTGGGCAGAAGGAAGTCAAATAGAGGGTGAAGCAAGCTAGGATATTGGGAGAAAGGGCTTGGCTTCCCCTTTGTCTGACTGGCCAGGACATGACTTTCGTGCAGGTTGCTTACTATATTTTCAGACTATAGCTAATTAATACCTTCCATGGCCCATATTGTAATATTAAATATGATCAGTAAAAACATAACTTAAATTTATACAGTTTTGATGTTAGTTAACTGAATTATATATTAAGTTATGGAACTTGCCAAGGCCACGAGCTGCTACATCTGTTGCTACAAGAATGAGCGATTTGCCATTTCTAAATTCTGGAAAATAAAATATAATAAATAACTTAATCTTATGATAATATACATTATTATTATAAACAGAAATAATTATAATGATACTTAATGATTAGAATAAACTTTAGTAACATGACAATGCCAAATAGCATATGTGAGGAGTGGAAAATTTGGAAGAAAATTTTTTTTAATATCAGCACATGTATTTTTAAAATTACAGAACTGAAATTCCTTGGTAGGTATAACATTGGCCTATTTATTTCATATATATATTTATATATATGTAGGAAAGAAATTCGTTGACTGGTAGATATTATAATAGCATGTAATTAGTTGGGGGTGCAGTCTAGAAAACACAGCAAAATAAGTGAAACTTATTGTATTTTATATGTGCCGACGTTTCAACCTACTGAGTTGGGATACACTGAAATCTTAATTAAATCTTTATGTTAATTATTTCTCACTTCCTCAGAACATTGTTATAGTTCCTAATTGGATGGTTGTCTTGGCATTAAACATAAAAATTAAAAAAAATGGATATGTTATTATATATTTTTTAAATATACCTTTTAAAACATAATCTCTTTCCTTTTGCGATTTATTACCATGGATACTAGCAGCTGGCCATCTGAAATAATATTAGTGAAATACAAAAATTTTAGACTCTTATATTTTGGCATTTAAATCAAATATATACCCATTTTTTCTAAGATCATAAGTAATTGAATCTACTTTCTTCTTGGTTTCGACAAAAATTATTGTTCGTTCTAGTTTCTGATTTCCGATTCCTTCGAGTAAATTATGAAGTTTTAATTGTTTATCATTTTCTTTACAGACATCTACAATTTGATGAATATTGTGGTTTGCTGACAACCCTAAAGAACCAATATTAATCTGAAAATAAATCGGAACATTATCTGGTATGCCATGGTGTCAAGATTTGTTTTAATTTATTAAAAAATAAAATTCAAAGTACTTGAACAAAATCTTGTAGAAAATCTTTAGCTAGAGATTTAACTTCATTGGGCCAAGTAGCTGACAGCATAAGCACTTGTCGGTCAGGCTGAAAAAAAATTAATTTTTAGTTTTATTATAGTTTTTATTTATTTAAATATAGTCAGCTTCTCATGTTTATAAAATGTATGTACCGTTATTGGCTGTATTACTTATTGATTCTTCAATAACTTAATTAATTATAAAAATCATTATTAAAAATTCCAGCAAACTGTGAATAAAATTGTTTTATAAAATTTTAATTTATTTTATATTAAATATCCGTTGTGATTTTCATAGTCTTATTTTTTTAACAAATAATCAATACATTTTATTCAAATTTAGATCATTTGTCTAGGAAAACCAGTAAACAGATTCAAATGGAATGAACAAGATGGCTGGATGGACAACTCCGAGCAGATGCTAGAGCCCTATGAACACCTGAAATTGGATGGTTGCAGCAAAATGCACTTTATTTCACACAAAACATGGAAACTCAAACAGGCATAAATGAAAATATAAAACTTTTTCAGGAAACAAAACAAGAGATAATTCAGATTATTGTTTGATTTTTTTTTTTTTTAAGAATTTATATTGGATATGAATTAGAAAAATGATTTCAATTTTTAGACGCAACAACTAAATGAATTCCTTTATGTTGGCTATAAGATTTTTTTTTTAATGATGTATTTACAGCTTCGCAACTTCTGTGCATACAGATTTATAATATATAAAGTTTTTTGTCAATAATAAAAAATGCTGTAATTGACAAATATATTACATTTATTAGTGTTTATTATCACTGGTTGTGGGTTCATTACTTATATGTAACATAATAATTTTAGACTAATATTACAGACGAGTGTTGACAAAGTTTGCACTAAATAAAATCAATAAAATGTTATTGCGGCAGATACTTACCCTAACCTGTTGCATGATTTTTCTGATTTGATGTTCAAATCCCATATGTAACATTCTGTCTGCTTCATCAAGGACCAAGTAAGTGCATCTCCTTAGATTAGTAGTACCTACATTCCAAATGTTTTAAAGTTTAATTCTCTAAAATGGATTACTTTAAAATGCTTTAAAAAAAAGAAAGGAATATAAGATGGAAGTGGTTTTGAATGGGATTAGTGCTTACTATTTCTATCTCTCTAATTTCAGACATTTTCAGTGAAATATTGATGTTTAAAAAATATTGGAAATGAATGTGACTATTTGTTTCAATTAATTCACTAAACCAATTAATATTTTCATATTAAGAATAAAATTAGTTCATGATAAGAAATGAAAATGAAGTTATATAGAAGCTTCCCAATTCCTGCAGATAATTAAACTCAATTTTATGCAAAACATCTTCCTTTCTGCTATATCCCACCAAAATATATTTTGGATATAAATGTGAGTTCCACCAGGTGCTACACAACATTTTTTAATAATTCAGATTATAAAGTTTCTCAGGAATTTTGAATGTAATTTTTTTCACGTTTTTCGAGACAGTACTTCATTGTATCATGCAAAAGTTAATGTAAAAAATATCAGCTTTAATAAAAAATAATACTAGCTATAAAAATCTGTATTTTCATTTCAAAATGACAACTTGGGATTTGGTTTTCACCAAGACACAGTGGTTAAAAATTTACTTTTATAGTATGTCAGTCTTACTGTTTATATAACCTTAGACTTTTATAATGAGTTTTAAATAAATAGTAAAATTATCTGTTTTATTTTTTTTTAAGAAAGTTTATTGGTACAGAAAGTGGGTGGAATTTGAGGAACAATATGGAATGAATCTCAATCCGTCAGACCTATCTGACCTACGCTGGAAGTTGACTGCACTTAGGCGCTGTATGGAAGAATCGGAGAAACAAAAGAATTTCGATAAGTGTCTGCAATCTAGATTTAACATGTATGCAGGGCTATGTACGGTGGGTAACCCCACTACAACTTATCTTAATGATATTCTTGACCTTAGGTCGATACGTTCAATTTTCCACTGCAGGACTGAATTACTAAACTTAAGCTCAAAACCGTGGGCTCAAGAAAGTTCAGACAATTGTCCAGTTTGCAATTCCGAAGAAAAAGAAGACACTCCTCATTTATTAGGAACCTGTCATGTATATGGTGAAATCAGAAAGAAATACTTTGGTAGCGAGACTTGTGCCACGGAAGAATTACTTAGCTTACTAAATGGCGCCAATTGGAAAGGGTTAAGTCAGTACGTGCAGGAGGGCATGTCCCGAAGGTCGCGGTTAATTAGCCAATAGATAGATTGTTAGATATTGAAACAATCATAGATTTGAGGGGTAAAATACAAAAATAGGGAAGCATAGGTAATAAAATAAATTAAAAAAAGAAAACTGAATTATAATAATTTAAATATGAAATGTACTTATATTGGTGTATGAACTATTAAAGGCTTTAATTGAATTGTGATATTATTTTTATTATTATTTGATGCTTTAATAGAATTCATATATTAATTTTTTAATTGTTCTTATTTATGTATCTATGTATATATATATTTATATTTATTTATTAATTAATACTTTAGAGATTAGAAAAATAAATTAGGTTGTTAACACAGACATCGACAGACGGATCACCCATTGTCTAGTGTTCTTGTTAAGTTTTAATGATTTTTTACTGTATATATATTTCTTTGTATTTTTTCCAAATAAGCACATTCAATCAAATCAATCAATCAATTTTTTTTTAAATAAACGTTTTAACAAAATAAAAACTTTTGTAATGTAACCTATGATGAAAACTTGATCAATACCTTCTGTCAAAAAATCTATTAAACGACCTGGTGTAGCTATCACTATGTCTGCTCCATCCTCTAACTCCCTAGCTTGGGGACCTTTGGGAGCCCCACCAAAAACAGCAACGGCTTTTTGTCTGCATACATCGCCAAACTGCATAGGAATTGCTTGAATTTGTTGAGCTAATTCCCGTGTCGGGGTCAATACTAAGACAATGGGACCGTCTCCACGTTGTACCTTTGGCTGATTGGTGCTGTGAATAACTGCAGGAAGCATATACTGAAAATAAAGTTATATGACAGGTACTGTTTATGGATGTACACACACGTTGATAAAGTTAATTTTGAAGTATGTAATAATATTTAATGTTTTTCTAATAATATTTTTCTTTGCTTTGAATAATCCTTTACTTGAAAGGGACAAGTACTTAAAACCATATCTAAGTAATGTAAACTGACTTACAGCTAGTGTTTTGCCGCTACCAGTCTGAGCAATTCCAACCATATTTTTTCCACTTAAAGCTATAGGCCAGGTTTGAGCTTGAATAGCAGTTGGAAAGTCAAATCCCATTTTTCTAAAAGCAAATAATAAAAAACTCTACATTTCAAATATTTATGATTTTCAACAAAAGAAGCAATTCAATTACTATTTGTAAAAATCGGGCAAATTATAATGAAAATTATTATTATTTTTAAAATCAAAATATAGAAATAGGAAGTAGTATGAATCACTCAATCCATACTGATGAAGAGTTTTGGAATAATGATAAAAATAACCAACTTTTCAAATTTGTTTGAAAAGTTGCTAAAGAATCGCATTTTGTAGAAGTGATTGATCAGTAATTTTTATAAGTAATAGCAATATTTTTTAGTCAAATTTTGGAAATTGACATATCACTTGGTTAAATGAATTAAATAAAAAATGACATGTTTTCCACTTTCAGTGGTTACCGATCAAACCTGTTTCATAATGACTAAAAACTTCAGAATTGAAATAGATAATCGTAGATACTGAGTGTCTCAGATATTTACCCAATTCTGACCAAGTAGTTTTTTTTAATGAAATATCATTTTTTTTAGAAATAAAACAAAATCTCACTTGATAGTTCCAGCAACGTATTCAGGAAAATTGCCCTCTTCAAAATACATGATTGGGTTGTTGTTATTATCAGCATCTCCTTCAATTTTGATACCTCTGCTTTCCCTATATTGCTGGACATCAGTGCATGATCTATTCAACACATTAGGATGTGGGGCGTAAAAATTTTTTGTAAACTCTGGAAGTGAATAATTCCCCCAAGAAACAGCTTCCAGTCCATCACAAAAGCTACCATAACTCTCGTCATTTCCATTGTAAGAGGAATAGTCCTTTTGATAATCTCCTTTTTGTTTATAATTGCTTCTGTAAGTCCTGAGAAAAATATGTTTTTTTTTAAATCAGATGCGCTATACATATAATAGGTAAATGTTTAAAAAAATTACTGTTTTCTTTTTTCTCTCAGATGAATTAGAGCATGACTGTATTTAATAACCTACATAAGTTTATTGCCAAGCCATATTTTTCAAGATTGAGTTGTGAAAAATAATATATATAAAAAAAAAGCAATGTTTAATTTATTGATGGTTTAACACATCAAGCTCTTAAGTATTAATACTTTTTAATGGTAATAATAATAATAAAAGTAAAATAAAGTGAAGGTAATGATAATATTACTTAAGTCAACGTTTGACTTAAAATGTTTGTATCAATGAAAGGAATAAAAAACAAAATTGCATATCCTGAGGATCAAAATAATATTGTGTATCCTATTTGTATTTCCTATTAAATTGCTTTAAGAATTTACTGCATGACTAGCTTTTGCCCGCGGCTTCGCTCGCGTGTAATTTGGAATGTCAGATAAAGTTTCGTGACAGATCATTTTTAATAAATAATTTAATTTTTTTAAACTATAAGTTACTCATACATTCGAAATTTCAGATGTCTAACTTCAAAACTATTATTAAGGGGGAAACCCTTGCGAGTGGAACTGTCCAAATTCCTTTCTTAGTGCTCATTTAAGCTAAAGAGCCTATCTGCGAATCTCAAGATGTTATGTTCAGCGGCTTCTGCTGTGCGTTGACCGTTGGGTGTGTTTGTCAATCAGGTTACAGTTTTATGTAAACTTCGCCTAAGTGGAGTGTTGATAAAAAGTACCCAATACCCTTCCCCAGGCTTGAGATTATCCAGATCAAATTTCATCACATACGGATCAGCACAGCCGTGAAAATACATTGACACTGATTAACAAACGGGACGGACAGAAGTTTACTGTTGTTTGTGCCAGTATAGGATCAGAGTATGCAATGCTATTGAAAAGGATTACTTAGTATTACGGTTTCACTTGTCGTACGGCAGCAGCGAGAAATGAACTATGTTACTTACTTGATTTGTTTTGTTCAGCGAAAATATGTAGATTTTGCGAGTAAGAAACACGTGAGCAAGAATACAAACTTTGCCCCTGTTTTTCACCCTCTTAGGGGTAGAATTTCGGAAAATCCTTTCTTTTCGGATGCCTAAAGAAAGAGCTCACCCTCGAAGTTTAGACTGTGCGTTGATTCCTCAGTCAGTCATTCAGGACAAAGCATTTTATATGAATAGATTAAAAAAACATTGTATTAACCCATTACCTGCCAAATTTTGTTTTTATATGAAAGCTATAGAAGGTTTCATTATCAAAACTATTGATTCTGATAATCGACAAACATAAAAGAGGTGTGATCCCCAGATGGGGCGTATGGCAGGCAATGGGTTAATATTAAACAAACAATTGAACTGCTTAATGTATTAATAATGGAAGACAAGTGGAGAATCAGTTCCAACAAAGAGTTAAAGGACCTACACGATGAGCCCGATATAGGGAAAGTAATCCAGCTCAAGAGATTACGATGGTTGGGGCATGAGGAGAGGATGGACTCAACGAGAATTCCAAGAAGGATGATATATAGAGTACCGAATGTGGTATAAGGTTGTGGAGGATGACCTGTAGGCGATGGGTATAAACCACTAGAGGCGCCTTGTGGTAGATAGAGGCGAATGGCGGAAGAAGTTAGCAGAGCCATGGGCTGTAGAGCCAAATATTGAATGAATTAATATAACGAAACGTCGCATAAAAACTAACTTAACTTAATTTCATGTTGGTAAAAATCACTTACATAGTACAAAAATATGTTTTCAAATCCTTGTCGACAAGTTTCCTTTATACTTCTGTAGTGAATAACAATAACTGAAAAATCAATTTTATGATTAATGCTCTTATATATTAAAAATGATTAGAGTTTACCAGGAATATATCCGCACTTAAGAGTAATGGAATTACATTTATTATCTATCACTTAATGGAAGAAAACGTGTAACCCTATTCATGGAATTTGATTAGAACTAAACCGTAAAAAATATAAACTTTTTATTCAATACTTTTTACACAAACATTTTCCTACGATACGTAGGAAATATTGAGGTGGCAAGGTTAAGGTAAAATGATAATATTAAATAAGATTGGGAAGAAGAGCATTAAGATGAAGAACAACGCGGAGCTGTAATGTTAACATTATGGTTATGAAATATTTTCAAAGGAGCTTGCACTTAATACTAAATGCCTCCAATTTCATTGGATGATAATATAGTTAAATAGAGCCATTGGTTGAGAGGCTATTCGAGGAATTACTTATCAATACTTTGTAACTATATTTACACTTTTACATCCGATTATTATTTCAAAAAATCATGGCAGTACGCGCTTAAAACAAGATGTTTAGACAGAAAACATTGAATATTAAAACATGTTTTAAACCTTGCAAGAAAACACAATTGTATTTCCTAAGTAGTCTTTTACCAATCACGTATTTTTCTTGGTATATTAAATTACGTTTGTAAAGCAAATTTAAGATGCTTTACAATTTAAAAAATAAATAAATTTAATATTCCAAACACTTAAAATGACAAAAAATATTTTAAATTTTTTAAAAATTATATTAGATTAGAGTTTACTTACTCCAAAGACAAAGGTTGAAGAGATGAGGATCAAATCCTAAAATGGAGGAGCCTTATTCTTACACAACCTAAATATATTGCCTCTGAAATAGAAAATTAAATTTTATGTATTGCATAATACGTATTACTAAGAATTGCAGCAAAATATGTATTTAAAAACAGAAACAAATGATATGTACCATATGTAAATAAAATCTCAACGCTACAGATGTAGGAAAATTAAATAATATTAATTTAAAAAGTATAAATAAAAAATGAAATGTCTTTGAAATGGTTCCTCGTCAAAGAATGTTTGCTTATAAAATATTTTACTGCTACGAATTAATTTTCTGGTAATCTTAAAGGATAATTTCAAAGTCTGATTTTGAAATATTTGTGAAGACGGAAAAAATATCTAAGAGAGTTCCAATTCATATTTGCATTTATTGTGATTGAAACGAAAAAAAAAGTTGCTTTGACTTGGCATTGCCGTTCGTCCGGATAGTCGTAGATGGGGAAACTGTTGAGACCCGTTAAAGATTAGTTTAAGTATTTTATTTCACCCAAGCTTAATGAAATATTGTTAATTTCATAAACTTTTTAAGTTTTAACAATTTTAAATTTTAAATTTATTACAAAATAACTAAGACAATAAAAATAATAGATGAGGACACGGTGATATTTTACTTTTTAAAGACAATGTGACCTATTTGAAAATTTGTAGCTGAAAATGTGTTTAATTTATGGTAGCTGAGGTGCGGTAGCTAATTTTAAATTAAGTTTAATTGAGTCCTGAATTATTAACTTCACATCTATAGTTATGTAGTTTCCACTTTGTGAAGAAAATGGAAAACTACACTTATTACATTATCTTTCCTGTACTAAAGCTTAGGATAACTTGTATTTTTTTTTTAAATATCAAAAATTAAATGAATAAACAATAAAAACTAGTAGCTCAACCCGAAGCGACAACTTGCGGAACAGAAACCAAATGAAATTGCAGGTGTGCCACTTTTGGTTTGGACTCACAATTCGAGAGACACAAAGTTTAGTTGTACCGGGAAATCAGAGGCTATAAATCTAATTTCCTCATTGGACCTCGAATATTTTATAATCAGGATCTAACTAATAGTGAATTCAACTCTATATTTTCCGAATATTGATATTCAGAAAATACAGGTGTCCATTATGCTCTTTTTTATTGTCAGAACCTGTAAATTGAATGACGCCAAGAAGAAGTATAAAATAAAACCTCAAATTATACATCAATAATATTGGGTTTTTAGAACCAAGAAGAAAATAAAAATTTACATATTTTTTATGTAACGGCTTACCAAGTTTTCTATCGCAGATTTGAAAAAGATTGACTCACTTGATGAAAGGAATTCAGAAAATGCATTTTTAATGTCTAAATCATTGGTAAACAATTTTCCTCGCTAAAAGTTGTCCAAACTCCGAAAAAAGTGGTGCCCGTAGGCGATAGATCAGGGAAATATGGGAGGTGTGGTGAGACTTCATATCCCAACTCCTTTAATTTATTCACTTTCATTAAAACATGAGGTCGGGCGTTATCGTGAAGGTGCTCGTGTGGGACCCAGGAATCGAGCTTTTTTGCCTTTCCGATCAATTTTAAGTGGACGAAAACTGTCGTACGACTTGTGCCTTGCTCTGACGCATATTCTCTGACTGTTTTATGAGGGTCTTCTTCCACAGCATTCTTAAGATCTTCGTCCTCTATTGATGTTTGAGGCCGTCCACGGGGCAGATTTTATAATGTCGTACCTCCTGAGGAAAATTTTGTAAGCCAACGACGGATGGTTCTTCATTCACACTTCCTGCTTCCTGGGCAGCGAAATGACCGAGTTTGTACTCATAAAAAAAAATCGTTCGGAAATCGCGTGTATCCATAGCCACGGTTAAAATTATACTAAAATCTGTATAAAAACAAACATAGTTTGCAAATAGAGGATTAACAAGTGCTTATTATAGATAGTAAATATTTTGCTAGGAATCAACAGGCAAGAATCCTTGTATCTCTTAGCCATAATTCAAAAATCCTAAGCATGGTTCTATGGAAGTGTGAAACTTAAACATAACCTTTTTGTTTATATTCGGTTGTATTATGCCACCTAAGGAGATTATGGGTGGATTATTTTTCAATCAGCTTCATTTCTTATTGGATTTATTTTTTTTGCTTAATCTGTGAATAATTATTTTTTTTTACATCAACTACATTTTTTAAATACATATTATGGCTGACAACACTCCTGAGAGTGAAATTGGCAGTATAGAATGCTTTCAGAACTATACGGCTTCTGAAGTATTTATTCAGGGGTTAGCTGGGATAGTTGATCAACAAGATGTAGAGTCAATGATCAGAGCTCAAAAACAGATGTAAGATTATTTAGAATTTATAGCAAAACCTTTGTTAACCTAAGACTGACTACTTAGTTTTTCAACTCTTATCCCTAAAGCTATTCCATTTCCATCTGATGTAAATAAGTATTTTGTTTTGATATTTATTATTATAATTATACTGGCTCGACAGTTCTTCAAGAACAAGGGCCTCCTCCACTAGAGCCAACCAATCTCCATGATCTTGTGCTATTCTCCTCTAATCTTGTACACCCAGCAGCTTTAAATCCTTCTATTGTAAATTTTGAAAAGGTCTTATCTCGTTATCCATTCGACATGTACTTAAAATTTTGTTTTCTCCATGTACTTGTATAGACTAGTATTTTGTGAGCAAGAAGTAATAATATAATAGTGATGATGTACATGAAAAAATACAATCAGCTCAATGATGTCAAATTCTTTTTAGATATTCCCAATACAATTGTCATTACTGTACTTTGACTGTATGACTAGAGTCAAATTAAGTAACAACCGTAAGAAACAGTGAAATTGAGAGCAATTTTCTATACCCATCATTATTATTTTAGGTTGCAGAGGTTTGAGAAAACAAATGAGATGCTGACTAACTGTAATAACTTGTGTGTTACACGATTAAAAACAGCTTCTGCTGATTTCAAAAAGCATACTACACTTTTAGTAGAAATGAGGAAAGATTTAGATAATATCTTCAAACGTATTCAAGTTCTCAAATCAAAAACAAGCTCCCAATATCCTGAGGCATTTGCTGGTATACAACTTTCTATTTTTGGATTTTCTCATGATAATTCTACATTACTAATTGTTCTTATGACCTAGCATTGCCAAAAGCTGAAGAAAAAGAATCTGATCCAGCTGATAATTCTTCCAGCAACAACAACCCTGTGATAGAGCCTCCTGCCTCATCAGGTAGATAGATTTTACTTTACCAGTATCTGTTATAATAATTTTTAATGGGTGTCATAGTCCCTTTTGGTTCGGTTGTTTACTTAGCTTGAAATATTTTCTTAAGTTGAAAAATTCTCAGATTACAAAACATTTCATAAACAAAGAATTACCATTTATAGCATCTTATAAACTTATCATCCATATAATTCATTGAATAAGCATACCTTGATGAAAGAACTCTGCTTTCTAAAGGTATCGAGGTAGTTCATACGACTAATAAGAATGAGTGAAAAATATTAGGTCCTGCATAGCATGCCAAGAGGAATTTACAGTAGCCTCTATAATAATTTAGGGAAATATTAAGGTTTCTTCTTCTTCTTCCCATGGCTCTACAGCCCTTGCAGGGCCCTGGCCTCCTATTGTGGTTTCTTGAAAACACTTACAGTTTTTACGGAACAGGGTTGTTAGCCCCGCGTCCAACCTCCAACCTGGAGGACCAGAGTTTTCTGTCGGGGTTTCCTCCCCTAGTCGAAGGATCCAGTTTTAAGGCGCTGGAAACTCGCCTTTGCCCTCTCCCGTCAGCCAATGTCCACCTTGGTGTGCATTGCCCAGCGGTCACTACGTGGAAGTGGGACTTGCTGTCATGTCCACTTGTGGACTAGTGCCATTTCTCAGTTTTTCCTGGGCTATGGATATCGACATACCATATCCCGCTGAGGGCTATTGACAGCCATTTGACCGCTATTAAGGTTTCTACCCTCTTCAATATTTCTATGAAGAAAGCAGAGGCTCATCAGAACTAATCAAGGCGGAACAAAATCCTTTGAGATTGACACAACACCTTGCATATATGGATGATATGGAGGTTGCTCACCCTTGCTACACCTGGTATTTAACCCTAAAAGCACTAGCAGACTCAATGAAAAAATTTCAAGACAATAACTGCTTCCATATTAATAAAACAAGGTCATCTACTTGATAAGCAGTCAAAATGGAGACATCGCAAACTTTCAGTTAACCAAGGAAATTTGTTTAATTATGATTCATCCAGCCCTTACTTGAATCACTGAAAGACGGTTTTGACGAAAGGACACAAGAGACAGCTACTCCTACGTCTGTGGGAGTGAAAAATACTTCAACAAATTTATCAACTCAGCTACGAAAGAGGTGTATAAAGATCATCTAGATGGTTTAAACATACCAAAAATAATTATGGAAAGTTGATTTCGAGATACGAGAAGAAGAGATATAAGTGATTAGAAAAAGCCAAGGAGGATCTGAGGTGTAGGTAGGTTAAGGATGCTGGGTGGAATAAGAGATTGGCTGCAAGTTGTTGAAGACGTCCATTTCTCATGTGGTTCAAAGCATCAGGGAAAACAAGAAGTATAAACTTATCGTGTTCAAAATTTTCTTGAAATTTTAACAGTTTATTTCATTGTATAATTATATAACTCATGGAACCAACTTTATGGTTTTCATATGAAATAAAAACATAAATTATATCTATTAAAATTGAAACTTACTGGTAATATTTCATCAATTTTATATGTATATATATATATTTTTTTTCAATTTGTCTTTTAAATGCTTTTCTTCCAGGTCCTGTGAACATTATGAAAAGAGGTAATAGCTGGTCTAGTGAAAGTTGTAACAATAGCCAGCAAGACTCTTCACCCTATACTTCTGATACTGGTTGAAACATTTCTTAACATTCATTACTACATGAATAATTTGCATTTAATTTATATTTTAATAAGTGTAATGCATATTGTTTGTCTGGTTTTCTCAGAAACAGTTAGATTTTCAATATGAATTTGTAATGTAAATTAATTTATTGTTGTTTTGTTTATTAAATTATTGTCTCTCTGTTGTTAGATTAAGCTTTGATGAAGTGTAATTTTCCTTGATCTACCCCTTCAACGGAACATACATGAAATAAATTATGTTATTTTTTTTTTTTTGCATAATTTTAATATTTGAAAACTAATTAATGACAAAATATAATACATTAATCATAAGAATTAACATGGACGTAAAGAAATAATGTTTAAAACAATAAATATGAATGAAAAAATCAAAGTATGAAGGATGAGGATGTGGAACTGAAATGTTGGGCATAAAGTAGAATAAATAAATGAAGAATCGTCCACTCCAATGAGCACTTTATTGTCTATGAATAGACAGTGCAAAAAACTTCAAAATTGCATTTATATTTTACAACAATAATGCTTTTGTTAGACCAGAAATATTACTTTGAAGAATAATAGCTCTGATAGAATGATGGTGTTCTGCAGAATACGTAGTCAGGGTGTTGTCAACTTTGGCTTTCAGAATAATAAATTTGACATTGCTATTTACCGTTTAATAGTATCCTGGTTTCTCTATGAGCATATACACATGAGGATTTATGTAAGGGCATTAAGGAATTAAATGTTATTTGCATCCCATTGTTTTTTTTATTGAGTTTCCCCAAAATTGAGGTTTTCTCCAACTAAATTTTAGTGAAACATCATTGCTTAAATGGCTATAATTAAAAAAAAATGGAATTACCCCAAACTTGGAATTAATTAGTTCATAAGAAAATGTAGTACCTATCAGGTTCAGGCCAAACTTTGAAAATCTTAGTTTTTCAGGTAAATCCGTCTCCTAAAAGTTGTTTCTCTGAAATTTCTGACATTTTCCATTTTTTGGGAATGTCCCTAACCTATTAATAAATAATTTTAAATTAACTTTTTGACGATATTCATCAAGATCAAAGTGATTTTATATAATTTATTTCTCTGTTCAAACAAGGATCAACAGCGACTCCTTGATTTCTGGCTAGTAGAACTCCTACACGAGCTTCTTTTACATTCCTAAACTGAGATGATCAAAGTATTTTACAAATAGGATACAAAATAAATCCAACTAACATAACAAATAATGAAAGTTTTTGGTATGATCTAATAAACGACATCGAGAGAGAGAGAGATTTCTGGATCGGGAGAATATATATGCTAGATCTATCACACAGCTGACTTAAGAGTTGCTCTGGACCGGGAAAAACTGAAGAAATGAGAGTTTCTTCTTTTAGTTACAGAATATAAATGAAGTTCCTGTGACGCTTGATCGTTCGGATTCACACAAACATGTTGCGCAATATGAGTTTGTGGATCCCATTTAGATCGCTACTCAGAAGGTGAAAAACAGAGAGTAAAATCTATTTCATCCAAGACACAAAAAGAGTCGATTAATTTGTACAAACGTTTCGGTCTGAGTTATAGGCCATCGTCATGGCTGGGAATAAAAGAAAACATAAAAACTGTATATGTTCTGTATCGCCTCACCATTGCATTACTGAAATGGATTCGTGAAACATCAATAATTTGAACCTCTTGATATATTAACAGAAAATGTAACTGAGAATCAACTCTCACGTATTGCCACCCCATAAGGAATAAACTGTTCTGATAGACTACTCTTCTCTGAAAAACCCGATAAACACCCTACATGGCTGATCATTTGAGCCACTAAGAAACCTTTTTTAAAAAAAGGTACACCCCTTCAAAATATGATTGTAGCCCATACATGCAGATCTATGACCACATTTTTGGTTTTGAGATAAGTTCCGAAACGTGAAGATTTGTCGAAAAGAAAATTTGACTTTATTACACCGCTGACTTTTTTAAGAATAGTAAAAATAATAAATAAATTGTATATTTCTCAAAGTAGATACACTGATCTCTTTAATGATCATTGAGAACATATAAGTAAAGAATTTTAATGTTCCGATGTTTACCCGATTATGATAGATATATTCATTAGATTAAGATAGAAACTTCGGGAAATGCCATGAAATTTTAACTAAAAGTAAATTAGATAATTATAAACCTTTCTTATTAATTGAATATTATATTTCAAATATTATTAATGACGGAGATCTAGATCTACGTATGATTCTGGTGTTCTTAAAACATATTTATAGTTTATTTTATTTGGTTATTATTATTTAATTTGGTATTATATTATAACTTTAAATTTCTATGAAGGAATAACTTTCTTAATAATTTTATATTATTATTCGTTGAATAGTGCTAAGAAGTAGACATTAGTGACTGTTTCTACCGGCATAGTAGCTTCTCTTGTATACGAAGGTTATTTTTAAAGTCAACAACAAACATGACTAATACAAACCCCTTAATATTCAATTCTGAATTGAAGCAAATTGTTAACAGTTCTAAAGTATTAGTGGTTGGCGCTGGTGGAATAGGTTGTGAGTTACTAAAAAATCTTGTATTAAGTGGATTCGAAGATATTGAAGTTGTAAGTTGATAAGTAAACAAAACTTAGGTATGCAGAATCGTCCCTGTACTTCATGATTACCAACAAATTCTGTTTGTTTTAGATTGATTTGGATACCATAGATGTCAGCAATCTTAACAGGCAGTTTCTTTTCCAAAAGAAACATGTTGGGAAATCTAAAGCTGAAGTTGCTAAACAAAGTGTTCTCCAATTCAATCCGAATGCAAAAATAATTGCACATCATGCAAGTGTTACTAGGTACGTTTGTTACATATTAACTTTGATATTCACGGTTTTCTTTTTTTATCTTCTGAGATTAAAAAGAATGTTGTTAAACTAAAAACAATAAAGTATTTCTAGTTTCAATTTTATGGAACCATCTATTTTAACCATAATTTTGATTTTGTAACTTTAATGTATACTAAAATGGTTAGACAGGTAGTGGGGCATCTCAGGGTGTAGAGCGCTGAGTTGCTGTGTTTAATGTTCTGGATGTAAATACAGCCGTGGCAGATAAATTATTTAATCTGTTATTAGTAGGGGGTGGGCTCTGGGGCTCACCCAGCCTCCTTAAAGCGGGTAACTTTAATTGTGGCAAAACCTGGTGGTTGTGCGTGATGTAGGACAAAGTACCTCCTTGAATGACTGTTGTCCAAGAAACAGTGCATTCTCTACCACATACTGAATCCAAGACCCTTCATGGGTTGTAGTGGTACAGGTTTTATCTTTGTCTAGGCAAAATTATATTGATAATGGCTCTACGACTTTTTTTTTTATTATGTATATTACGAAAATGTATTATTTCACTAACTAAAATAGTTTTGGTTATTTTTTTTTTTTAGCCCAGACTTTGGAGTTAGATTTATGCAGAAATTTAATGTTGTTATGAATGCATTAGATAACAGAGTTGCGAGAAACCATGTTAACAGGCTTTGCTTAGCTGCTGGAGTACCTTTGATTGAAAGTGGAACTGCTGGGTATTCAGGCCAAGTAGAATTAATTGTCAAACAACTTACAAAATGTTACGAGTGTGATCCAAAAGCAAATCCCAAAACGTTTCCTGGATGCACAATACGTAATACCCCATCACTGTTAATACATTGCATCGTTTGGGCAAAACATCTTTTTAGGTAAGTTTTCAATTCTTTAACTTATTCTATTCTGAAGTCAAATTGTTATTTCTCATTTCTGTATTTTTTTTTTTATTGCATGTAATATAGTGTGGAAAGTAGTCCAGGTGATGGTAAAAAAATATGTATCAAAAAGTGTATCAGACCATGGCGTACCAATTCAGTGCTGATGTTATCTTTAGGTCATAACTTACTAAAGTTTTTCCTCTAGCTTAAATTCTCGTTTAAGATTATTATTATTTGTCATCCTCCTCGATAGTTAATAATTCTTATATAAGAATCTAGCTAGTGGAAAAAGCTGGAGTAACAGTGATGTCCGAAAGATAACTTCAGCATTGCCAACTATTCCAACAAGTTAATCATTACTAATAATTTGAAACATTGCTCTGCATAAAATGCTACACGAGTCTACATTATTGTCTATCAAAAAGAAAAAATTTAATAATAATGATGCCCCAAAATTAGGATGTGTCATGCCATGCTATATTGTGGGTTCTGAAGTGTTAAAAAGTAATTTATAAAGAAGTTGTTGTTTATTTAAAAAAAAGTTCACATTTTTGTTTCACTTTCTTAGTAGAGTAAATCTGTTGTCCAAAAGTTTCACCAAAATCTCTGGGACTAGCATGTACTTTATTTATTGCGGAAAGTACTTATCTAATAGTGAAATCATTTTTAACAAACTCTATAATAGGGTTGATTAAATTGATAATTAATAAAAAATAAAAAGGGACTACATCAAGTTATTTTATTTTTTTCAGTTTTAATTCAAATTTTCACATGATTTTATTTAATTTGAATTTTTAGTCAACTTTTTGGAGAACATGATCCCAGAGAAGAAGATTTTGACGTTTCACCCGATCCTACGGATGCAGAATCAGGCGGTGATCCAAATCCTCAGACCCAAAGATTATCTACAAGGGAGTGGGCGAAACAGGTTGGATATGACCCTCAACAGCTTTTTACTAAATTATTTGAAGATGATATTCAATATTTGCTAACATTAAAAGGATTATGGGAAGATAGGAGGCCTCCGACACCTCTGAAATGGAAAGAAGCTCTCGAAATTGGTGCGTAACAATCAACTTACTCAAATATTTTAAAAGTTTTTATTTACCTTTAGGAGCTAATATATATTTTGTTTCACATTATATTTATTTATTATACAGTTAGTAAAAATTTATATTCAGTTGACTTAGGCACGTTAAACCACGAAACTTGCGTTCAAAGAATGATTTAAGGCATCTTAAAAATGTCTAATTTTTATAGAATTGTTGATATTAATAATCTTTAACAATTTCATTGTTTTAAATATTTGTAATTAATTAATTTTCTCATTTTCTAGTTGATAATGTTCTTCAACCTGATAATCAAACACTTTTGAGAGATCAGAAAATCTGGAATTTATCCGAGTGCGTTAAAATATTTCAAGAAAGTTTGTCTGGTCTCAAGAAGGGAATGGAGGTAAGAATTTCTTAATTTCATAGTTTTTAATTTAGAACTTAAACTTTTTAGCTTGGTTGATTGGTTGATTTTAGTCATAAACCTGATCTAAATCTGATTATGTACAACCCTGAAAGAGTCATGGGTTGAGTACTTGATTAGGATTGGAAAATATTTTTTCAGGCAGCCAAGGTTCACCATGGTCTGTAGAGCCAGTTAAGTAAGTAAGATGTTGGAAGGTATGTGGAGATGTGCCGTTCAAGTTAATAAGGAAGGCATATCTTAATTCTTTCAATAACTTGTAATTTAATAAATAGTCTGCTGGATCCAGGATAGTTTTTGAAATTATTTATTGAATTAAAGCACCTAGCATTATAGTAGGGAATTAAAGTACCTATTTATAATAATTGATTGCATTTATATCAATCTTACCACTGATTAATAATATTTTTTATTATTGGAATTGCTATAAATGTACTAGGGAGCGGAGTGGCCCAGTTGTAGAGCACTGAGTTGCCATGCCGGAAATCCTGGTTCAAATCCCGCTGCAGGTAAGACTTTATTTAGTCTGTTTGCGAACAGAGATCATCATATGGGATCGAGGACCCTCCTTGGGCTCACCCATTCTCTATAAAATGTTATAAAAATAGGGTACCCAACATAAGGGGTGAAATCTGGTGGTTGAGCGTGATCCAGGAGAAGTCACCTCCTTGCAGAACCATTGTCCATGAAACAGTACAGTCTACCATGTATTGAACCCCAGGCCCATTCACGGGGTGTAGTGGTAGAGTTTTTTTTTTTTTTAAATGTACATGTTTTTTAAAGAACTTTATAATTAATTGTTATGATTTGTTTTATTTAGGAAAATGACAGTGGATTTTTGGTTTGGGATAAAGACGACAAACCGGCAATGGATTTTGTAGCATCTACTGCTAATATTCGAGCTCACATTTTCGGTATACCTGTCAAGTCAAGATTCGATATAAAATGTGAGTTACTTTTATTCATTCCATTATCTAATGAATAATCATTTATTTATTTATTATTATTAATACATTAAATTAATCATATATTTATATATATATATATATATATATATATAATATTATTACTATTTATTTATTTATTTATTATTCATATCATCTATGAATAATAATTTAATATGACGGATGTTTCAATAAATAAATTCAAGTCTCCTTGGTTTATATTTACTTATTTTTTCATTGCATTTTTTTAAAAAGTTATTTTTTAGGCTTACATGTTCAATTTTGTTATTGATTTTCTTCAATGATTTTAATTTTTTTCAGCAATGGCTGGAAATATCATACCTGCAATCGCTACAAGTAATGCTGTTATTGCTGGTCTTGTAGTCTTGAACGCCATCAATGTACTTCGTGGACAAATGGATCAGTGTCAATCAGTTTATTTGAGGAAAGGGCCAAACCCGAGAAATGTTTTAATTGTAAGAGAGAAGACTTTAGAGAAACCCAGTCCTAAATGCTGTGTTTGCTCTGAAAAACCACAGGTATTTAATAAATAGGTTAAAATTCAACATATGTCTTAAATTTTATTGGAATGGAATAAATTATATTTTTTATGATCCAGTTTTTAATGTGATTTTCTTTTCTTTAGATTGAATTAAATATGATTACAGCAAGTAATCAGGAATTAAATTAAATTTCACCAAATTTTTCTTATTTCACTCAAGAATAATATTAAGCTTTTTTAATAACAGTCGGCTATCAGCTACATTAAACAATTTATAAAGTGCTTTGGCAGTGCATGATTTTTATGGGTGCTTAACTTTTTTTTTTTTTTTTACTCTGTTTGAAATGATTCAACTTCAATAAAAAATATTTGGTGAAATCATTATTGAACCTTGATAAAGAGATTCACCTTTTAAAGCTATTGATCAATTCAGCAGCAGTTTGGTTTTTTATGAAGGCTTTCACATTTTATTATTTAACTTTTAAAAATTATTGAATTATTATTACCAAAATTATTGAAGTTATCCATCAGCCATCGTAGTTAGTGATATTTCTTCATTCTTGTAGCATCTTATGTTTTCTTATTGAATTTCCGTAACAGTATAAGGAGATGTTCCATAAATTAACTACAGTCATATCTTGCTTCACACGAGCTCATTTGATTTTAATTTGCTAAAACATGGCTTTCAAAAAAAATGAAAGATGTTTTTAATACCTATATCCTTTTTCCCATTTCAGAATGGTTACTCTTGTCGCTAGTAACTACCAATGTTCACATATAATTGGTTATTTCACAGAATTGTGTTTGTTATGGATTTTGTTGCTTGACTAAATTTGTTTTTATTTTAGGTAACAATAGCAACAGATTTAATGAAAATGAAGTTGAAGGATTTTGAAACCCTAGTTTTGAAAGATAAATTAAATATGATTGAACCAGATGTTCAGAGGGATTCTACAGGCTGTGTAATAATTTCCAGCGAAGAAGGTGAAACTGAACATAACAATGATAAAACTCTAAAGGTACAGTATGTTTTGTTTAAACTATCTTAATTTTTTAAGTATTCTTGACCTTCACTTTATTCACGCTGACTGTAAATTATGTCCATTATAAAAGTAACACTTTAATTATATATATTTTCAATATTTATTATTGTACTTATTATTTTAATTATATATCAATTTTTCATTTTAATATATATGTTTTTATAATGATTTCAGGAATTAGGAATATCTGATGGTACTATTTTGCTTGCCGATGACTTTGTTCAAAATTATCAGTTAAGGATCATCATGACTCACAGGTATTAATATTCATAATAAATTAATATATATATATAATATATATATATATTCTGGGCTTTTCAGAAATCTATTATATAGATGGTTTTCCATAGGTGCCTGTGCTTTTTGTTAAATGTTTCCTTAACCATTTCAGAGAATTAGGAAGAGAGGATCCTCCATTCTTTATTGCTGGTGATCCAAGTGAACTAAAACCTCAAAAAGAAAAAGAAGAAGAAGTCAAACCTGAAAAGAATGGTAAGCCAAACGATCTAAAAAAAAATACGAAAATCTTGGTCTTTATCTTCAAAATATTAGAAATAGTTTTTATCATCAATATAATTAATACCAGTTCATACATAAATAACAATCAATATTTCTTTTTGGTTGCTATTGATTTATTTTTGCTATTAGTTAACAAACTCCAAAATTATTTATTCAGTAATATTTTGTTTCCATCTTCGCAGATCTGCAGGCTGCAGCTCCCTTCATTACATTTATAATTTCCTTAAATCACATTTTTAAACTTTATTTCATTAAACTAATAAATAATTACTATTGGGTTGTACTTTTTCCTTCTTGGAATCTGTCAACTTGTCTTATTGAATAAAAGAATTGCTTTTTGGGCAATGACAATGAGGTACAAGTCTATTTTTGCAATTGTGGTTTTATGTTTTGTTCTTTCAAATTACTTGGTTTTTACTATTTTTTTTTTAAGATAAAGGGAAAAATATAACATATACCTAGTCAGAGAGTTAAAAAAAAGAAAAGACTTATACCCTTTTAATGCTACTCAAACAGCATTGCTCAATTAATGATGTAAAATCAAAAGCGTGTTTCCTCTTACCTTGGAAAAATCAACACAATACATTAGATGGTTTAATTTAAAAAAAACCTAAACACTGATAGTAGGTTATGATAACCTACTCCACTAATTTATAGAAATCCAGTTATGTGTACAGAAAAATGTGATACTTAACCTATAATGACCAGGGATCTGTTAATGTTATAATAACAAGGCTGGTATTATTTAATAAAAACTAAATCTTTATACATTAAAAAAATTATGTTTATTTCTCATCTGGTTTTAATCAAAATAGAATAGAGTCTTCATTGCCTATCATCAATATGAACTAATAATATAATGTTATGTGCTTTCTGTGTGAGTGAAAGAAGAAAATACTTAACAACTCTAGCATTGATCTAAATAATGTGATTAAGTTTCACTTCAATGACTGTTTCATTTTAACCTTATTTTAATTTGTATGAAATTATTTAATGAAATGAGTACTTAATTTTTCAAATTTTCGTTTCAGGTGAAGATAAGAAAGAAGTGAACATCGTAGATGACGATGATGAGCTAATGATAATTGAGGAAGAGGAAGAAGAATCTAGAAAGAGAAAGAATGAAGATTCGATTCCAGTTCCTGTTAAAAAGCGGCGAACTGAAGAATTACCTAACAATCTTGAAACTAATGAGACAATACATATTTAAGTTGTAAAATAAAAATTGATATTTATAAATATATTTTTTTTATACATTTATGATATAAATGTATGTAAATTTTTAGTCATAACTTTTACATGAAACTGTGTATATTACAAACTTTAATATTGTAACCTTATTTTGTTTATAAAAATATCATTTTTAAGCTGTTTGATGTTAACTATTGCTAAGCTGTTTAAGTTTAAAAACTTAGTTATTATAAGCATTTAATTTTTATTCCTAAAAAGTATTATCAATCTTTTTACTCAAGAGATCTAATAAATCGTGGAACTACAAAGCTTTCATTCTTGAAACCTTGTTTAAGTATCTGTTTAGATTATTTAGTGTCAAGGGTACTGGACTTTAATTATATATTTTTCTTGGGATGTAGAAAAAACCTTTAGTCCATAAATCATTGCATTTCATCTATTTATTAGACGTTCCGACTCGACATGGTCATTTTCAATATATAATTATCTCATCAGTCAACAATGTATAAACTTTGTAAGGACAAAGATGTTATATAAATTATAACGTTTATAGAATATAATTTGATAGTACTTTGTATAATTTATATCTGCTTCAAGTGCCAAAATTGTTGTTTATGTGATTGTTAATGTAATACTGAATTTTCTAATTGTTGAATTATTTCCTATTTATGTTTTTTTTGCAGAAAAGTTTATACATTGTTGACTGATGAGATAATTATATATTGAAAATGAAATGACCATGTTGAGTTGAAACGTCTAATAAATTCTACACCCCAAGAAAAATCTGTTTAGATTAAATTGAATTTATTTTTCTTAAATAAAAAAAAGAGAAGAATTTGACCCATAAGAAAAAACATAATTTCGTGAAGTCAGTTTGATTCATTTGTTTAATTTTTATGGAATTTCCAAGTATATAATAATTAGTTATAAGGTTAAATACTGACTAATAATGATGCTCATTTCTGAAAATAGTCGACTTTAAAATAAAAACAAAAAAATTTATATTCATTCATTATATTAAAAGCATGGGCACTTCTATCAATTGTTTCAATACGAATATATAACATTTTAGAATACTGTTATTTCATTTGAGGCCTCCGTTTTGCGACCTATCTGAAGGACAATAAAATAAAGATTTTTTCCTCCCTTTAAAAAATCCTAAAGCCACCAGCTGGGCTGTATTTATTTTTAGATTAATGACAAATTAAAGATTAAATAACTGAAGTGGCTAAGAGGATAAGTATAATACTGTACTTGCTTTTAGGAATTCAATTATAGGATTTATAACATACAAATTAAAATATGTAATTTATTGGGAATATATACAGAAACAGTAAATATAAAATTTGTATAAAATTAACTTTTGAGAAGTACATGTAGTTCTTTACTCATATACTTGCAATGACTTAGGCTGACCCTAACTGCTGAACGATATCTAGAAAAAATAAGAGAAAACGTATTAGCTTTGCCATTTTTTTTTTTTACAGACTTCATATGAGGCGTTGAGATGCAAAAGGGGATAAATTCAAATTTGAAAAATTTTCAGGAAACACAAACACATGCATAATTTAGGTTATTATGAAATGATTATTTATTTGAGACAATTATTTTTAGAAAAATTTGATTGGCTTTGACATGTTTTGAATGGTGAACCATGTACCACCGCATTGAGGACACTAAATTAGTGAAAAACATTAAAAAAATGGATATATCCCCTTTTGCATCTCCACGCCTCATATAATAATAAGTATAAAAATGCAATGCAAGCTTAAACAAACTAAATTCAAACTTCGATGAATACGAAGCAAGATGCCTTAAAGAAATATATATGAATTATAGATGAAGAAATGGTTGAACGTAGATGTAATAATTATGGTATTGTGAGGGGGTGCAGTAAATGAAAAAATGTACATTCCAATACTAATAATACATAAGCAATAAAGTGTGAATCTGAAGTATGAACTGAACTTACTATCTACAATGGGGTTAATTGCAGGCAATTTATCTATAATGCTGACTCCTTCGTCGCAAGCTTTACCAAGCATCGGATCTAAAGGGAGACTACCAAGGTACGGAACTTCCATTTCTTCACACATCTTTTTTCCACCTCCCGTGTTTTTCGGAAATATATCAGATGCGAACTAGAAGACAATTATAAATTATTAATAAATTATATGATATATGACTAAAAAAAATAATTTCCAAACAGATATTACTAACATGACATTTAGGGCACACAAATGGAGACATGTTCTCAACGACCCCTAAAATATTCAGGCCTACTTTGCGACAAAAATCTATTTCTTTGCGGACGTCAAGAAGAGCCAACTCTGGTGGAGTCGTAACAATTATAGCACTGGTGTTGCCGGTCGGTTTCAGGTATCCAGTCGATGCTAAATGCTCATCAGAAGTCCCAGGAGGAGCGTCTAATAACATGAAGTCCAAACCATCATCTCCCCAGTCAGTTTCTGACAAAAACTGACGTATCATATCTGAAATAAAGTGAAACTAGTGTATTCACAAAAACATATATTTATAAGATACAGACTAATATTAAAAAGCTGACTGGAGTTTTTTTAGCCAAGCATATATTACTCATGGTAATCAGTTAGTTATGGGGGCGACCTGTGGTCTAGTGGTTAGCGTAACAAACTACTAAACCCAAGATCGCGGGTTCGTAGCCCGGCAGGTGGCCCTAGGATTTTTTAAAGGGAGTAAAAAATCCTTAGTTACGCCGTCCTTCGGAAGGGATGTTAAACGGGGGTCCGGTGCCTGTACGATGTCAGGTACTCGTTAAAAATCCCTATCCTAATAAAACCTGGATAGGCAAAATTTAGAGCTCCCACTGTAGCATCGTCCGATTAGCCATAGCAGCATAAAGTGACGTTAAATGAACAAACAACAGTTAGTTATGAATGAAATGATGACGATAAAACTGGTAACTTCTCTATTGTTCTTTTAATGATTTTAAAAAATCTTGATCAGTAGAATGGGAGGAAATGGTAACGGAGTTGACAAAAAATAAATAAAATAATACAATTTTTTAAATATTTTTATTTTAAAAGAAAAGATATGTCCAGGACCGAGACTCAAACCCGGGTCTTCCAGATCGCTAGTCTGGGACTCTACCATTTGAGCAATCCTGGGCCCTAATAATAAATAATCTGGGTCGTGGTCATATCCTTTCTTTTCACTGATCCTAAGTCCCCGCGTTCTCGCATTTTTGCGAAGTATACGAGGGGAAGAATGCTCTTTGAACATTATTTTAATTTGGATCTAGTTGACTTACGCCACTATAATTATTATAATTTATTTTATTATTTTATAATGTTCAAAGAACATTCTTCCCCTCGTAAACTTCGCAAAAATGCGAGAACGCGGGGACTTAGGATCAGTGAAAAGAAAGGATATGACCATGACCCAGAAGCATGCTTGATTAGGGCCCAGGATAGCTCAAATGGTATAGTCCCAGACTAGCGATCTGGAAGACCCGGGTTCAAGTCCCGGTCCTGGACATATCTTTTCTTTTCAAATAAAAATATTAAAAAATTAGTAACAACTTAAATGAAATAAATTATAATACAATTTTTTGTTTGATTCACCCAGAATCATTCACAATAAACATATCCAAGATAAATAATTAAAGTGCTTTAATGAATGGATAAAATTATAAGATTATGTTAAAACAGACATATATTTTTTATTAATAAGTGAATATCTATAGTTTTTGTGGTTATTGTGGTATATGAATACGATTTTTTACTATAATACTATATATACAAGCTTTTTTGCATGCAGGGATATTTAGTTTACTTTTAATCACTCTTAATTAATAAAAAGAAAGGAAGCTGTAAAGTATTTAATTTTAACATAGTTTACTGCTTCATGCTTCCCGAGTGTATATTAAAATAAATTAATTTGGACACTGTGATTGTTGAATTCATAAAAGCATAAGAGCTATAATAAAAATAACAAGTAACCTGCTATAAAAACAGGAAAGCTTTTATCATTTATATGATTGTTCTTCGTTTTTTATCAAATATTGATATTTTGGTGAGAATATTAATAAATAAGGTTTTAAGTAAAGCATAACAAGTTGTGCTTTAAAAAGCCATCCAATAAAATATTTTTATGATTATTTGTACCATACAACATCCCGATAAAGTATGTTGGGCCATTGAGAAACAAAACTGTTGCAGCCAAGAGTACACCACAGATAACATGAGTTAGTTTGACCACATCATGAACAAGGGAGGACTGTTGCTAAAAACCTTTTTATAGTTCTACGGAACAATTAAATTTAGTGCTACTTTTCTATAACGAAACATTTAGGTTTTTTATACTCAGTCATATTGTTTGAAGCACGATAGGTAGTTACAGATTAAAACCTTTTTAGAACTTTATATAACAACAGAAAACTTAAAATTGCTTAAGCTATTTTCTTGTGAAAATGTTTTATTTTATCGATATAATATCTTACTGTTCTTTTTCGGTCCTCTCCAAATTACTGAGTCATCAGGTGAAGATAAAAGAAATCCTATTGACATTACAGCCAAATTTTCTTCTACGTACTATCGAAAAATGAAATATTTTCAAAGTTAGAAATAATATAGTTTTTTATAAAAGTGTTTTTATTAATTTTTTGTTAATTTCTAATAATTTTAAAATATATACCACAGGACACCATCCAGAACCACTCTGATGAACCTGTAAGAAAATATTAAAATAAAATAAAATGTATTGTGTTATATAATATTTTCATAGCAATAATAAAGGCAAACAGCTAATACTTGTTCATTGAGAAGACCCATTATTCTTGGCATTGATGGACCACATATGTCAATATCAACAATCCCAACCTGCAATTATATATTTTTAATTTAGTACAATATAATCTAATAACATATTTATTACATTAGAAAATATTACAAATTTTCTGAAAAGTAACTCTATTTCATAGACAGATGTTGTTAAATGAGAAATACCTATTACATTTTGTTTACATCAGCCTTCCATTTTATTTTATTTTCAAATAACGATGGTTCTAATTGGTATGTGTTACTTTGTCTAAAATATTTTCTTTTAACTGAATTTAATTCTGAATGCCTCGTACAGATATATTATTATAAATTAAATTTAAAATGAGGCACAGAGATTAAGAGAGAAATTAAAATACAATATTGAACAAGGCTAGCATTGATTTTAGGAACTAGTAAGAATCAGGGTTGAAAATGGGGTCATAAGGGTAAGTCACAGATTTACACAGATCAATAGAACTATACAGTGTCAGAAGGAGACTGTTACCAAGTTGACGAGGCACAAGATAGGCCTAGGCACACACAAGGCTCAGTTAGCCTGCTAAGCCCAACTTACGTTTTTCTCTGGGAATCTGGCCGCTAACGCTCTACCTAGCAGTGAAGTGACAGTACTCTTGCCAACACCTCCTTTTCCTGAGAGTATAAAAATCTTGTGTTTGACAGAAGTCATTTTAGCTTTGACCATTTCCGCACCTGTAAGGAGGCCAACATTAGCTGGGTAAGATAAAAATAAGAATACGATAAATAAAATAACATAAAAAAATTGTTATTACCAACATCAGGACCCTTGGCTACTCCAGTGGCACAAATAGATTGATTAGGACATCCAGCACAGGCAGAAGCCTTCCCTGCTGAATCACTTTGAGTTCCAGGACAGTCTGAACAGGATTTGAGTAATAATTAACATTCTATAATATTTAAATAAGTTGTATTTGGAAATAATTTGAAAAGTACATACGTTCCGGTGCATTGTCAGGATGGTTATTCGTTTCACTCATGATTAAATCTGAACTCAGTTATATTTGGATTGCACTTATCATGTCAACTGATAAAAGAATATTTAACGGCTGTATTCCCTCCTCGGTGGTTATCTTGGGACTAGATTTCACATCGATTATAACTCGATCAGGTGTTTGAAGTTAGAAACTACTTTTAGCCAAACAGTTTATAAAACAAAATTGAAAAGTTTTCGATATTTAAATTATTTTCTGTATTATTTGTATTTTATCGCTTGGTATAATTGAAAGATCAACATGGGAACTAAAACTGTAATGTACACGGTATGTAAAAAAATAAATTCACATATATCTCTAAAGCATATCCATGCTAATCACTTTTACAAGTGTTCGGAGTAACTGACCAGCAATATTTTTTGATAAAATCTAGTTTCTACGATATGCAAGACATAATAAATTTGTTATTACCAATAGTTGGTATAGTAAATATTTCCAGTAATTAAAAAAATGATTATGACAAAAGAAAGTTTAACAAGCCACTTCACGTGACTGCTTCTTTTTATTTGTAGAAGTGCCTTATACAGGGAGTGACTAATATCCCATTCCATAGTAAAGATGATTCGAAACTTGTCTAATCAGCATGAATTATCAATAACCTTATTTTTTTTCCCCAAAATAAACATCTCCTCATACGTGAAAAAGCGTGTTTAGGTTTGACTACTCCTAATACAAAAAATGAAACTTATTATGTTGACTAATATTTCATAAATATCGTTGTAATTACATCAAGTTTAATTGAATTAAACAATATACACCAAGACGGGGTTTGTTCCGTTGAAATATGATTCATGCCTTGGGTCACAGCAATTTAAGTGAATTACCTTTTAAAACAAACATCACTAGGGTCTATTAAGAAAAAGAAGAGGGGATACCTGGGACTGAAATACCTGAAAATTATCTCTAGATTTCGTGTTTGTTGTAACATTTGTCTGAAAATCCCATTTAGATGAAAAGTATCATCTTGTATTATTATCTGACTGAACTTATTACTTCCTGAATATATATTCATTTTCTCCACGCAATATTGAATCCAAGTATTAACTTAACTATCCATGAAATACTCTAGTAGATCTTCTCTTGTTATTTTTTCGCAATAACATTTTAGTTCCTTTCAGCGTGGGGGAGAGTTGAACCATGATTGCTATTATACCCTGGTTTTAGCCAGGTTCCGAGCTTGCTTGAAGGTTTTGATTTTTTTTTTTGTGCATAAGGATTCAATATTGTCCAGGTATTACATTCATGGGCGCGCTCGTGGTCTTCTACCCTCATGGATGTAGTCCATAATTTTCAGTGGGTTCCAATGCTCTTCCACTTTGACTTCATGGCCAAACCATTTTAAATGGCGTGACTTCAACAATCTTTCATCGAGCTCATCATCATCATAATCCATCCTCTCTACCGCTCACGCAGTTCGGTAGAGAGGATGGAACTCTCTACCGTTCTGTACAGCCCGGACCACACCTTACGATCCTCTACCATTTCTCTCCTTCCATTCCACTGCAGGGTTCTCTTTGCGAAGCTTTCCATAACACCATCTTCCCAGGTATGTCGGGGTCTTCCTCTGGACCTTCTTCCTTCAACCTTAGCCTCATATGTCATCTTGGCCAGCCTGTTATTTTCCATTCTTAAAACATGTTCAAACCATCTTAGACTATTTTCTTCAATGACTTTTTCTGCAGGCTCCACTCCGAGGCTTGATCTAATGATCGAGTTGCGGATTCGGTCTCGTCTTGTTTTCCCCTCTATCTTCCTAAGGAATCTCATTTCTGAAGCCTGGATCCTACTTTTATGTTTGGTGGTTAATGCCCAAAATTCTGAAGAGTATGTTAATATGGGGAGAAAAGTAGATTTGTATACTCTCAACTTTGTGTCCTTGGATACTTCTCTTTTATTCAGGAACCTTTTATTTATTAGTGCATGGAATAATTTACCAGCTGAGGTGGCCACTTTCGTCGAGGTGGCCTTAAATTCCTCCTTGATAGTTTTATTGTGGATGTGATCTCTGCTTGTTTATCCCACAATCCTTCAAAGAAATTCCAACTCTACAGATGTAGCTCTAATCTTCAGCCTGCTCTTTAATTCCCAACCTTCTGCACCAAATAAAGTAAGTATACAGATTTAAAGATGTAGAATTTCACTTTTCTACAAATTTCTTGTTTCTCAATCGAAGTATTACAGATCTGGCAGTAGATCATGTTTGATTTATTTATTCTGTTTAGAATTACCAAGTCCACAGTATTTTCCAAAACTGTTCCGAGGTAGGTTAAGTCCCTGGCTGTTTCCTAGTAGATCTATACATTTTATAATCACTGATAGATGAATAAAACGTCTAATATAAAATAATTTTACTGTTCATTAGGTTTTGAATGAACTGGCTAGACGATTAAGTATGTACTTGATTTATTTGTATAATGTTTATTTTGTTAAAATAGTGTTTGGATAACTCGTCTGTTGTTATTAAAAATATATATTTTTACGACAGCAATTGCAGCCGTGGAGTGCAGCTGGGGCTCCACCGTGTATGGAAAGTATAGCTGGTGGTAACGTTCCAGAGCGAATCACCAAGTCCTACATGACTCCTCGTCAACACCCATGGCGCCCGGTTATGGGCTATGAGAATATACAAGTTACACCTCTGTAATATATCTCTAACGAATTCCTGTTTACTATTAAGAGCTAACTAATTCATAAATTAAATCACTACTCTATTCGACAGACCTGCTTTGGGGGTGACGAACAAATTGATGGAACCGGTATGCACTCCGTCCGGCATGATTACTGAAGGATTGAAGTTTCCAAATCTCATTACGGGTTTCGAAAAGAATCCTACTCATGCAGCTAGGGCAGCTCTGTACACGAGGTATTATCAATAGCATGATATATTGTGGCATTATTTTTATTATATGTATTACTTTTTTAAATTATTGTAATACTTCTTTTTCATGACTTGGAGTAATATTTTATTCAAATGGAACGAGATAGCGGACTGAATACTCGTATAGAAAGATATGTGTAAACTTTAAGGAATGTTAGTAATTTACAATTAAATATTTCAGATATACACCTTACGAATGGGTCCAAAATGCTTTGAGCCATTACAATGAATCGGATATCAACCGAAATATTGCAGAAAGGGTGAGGTCGGATGCTGTTAGGCTAATGAGGTATATATTCATAATTATAATTAATAAATAATCTGTATAAATTAAATTATAGAATGTATTACAAGTATACATTTAATCAGATATTAAACAGGTACATTATTACTGATATCTTCGTGTCTTTTCCGCTTTGCTCTTTTATTGACCAAAGTGACTGAATGTCTTTGATGAACTTAAAATGAAATTGAAGCGTCTGATGGTTGCTAACTGTTGCATATTGAAAATTATCAAAAAGGCATTGGCATTGGAGAGGGGGACTAAGGCATTGTGGGAAGTGAGCCTTATTCTGAGTTGTAGCCAAGCCAGTCTTAACTGTTTATTTTTGTGTATTTCAAATTGATTCAATATAGTTTAAAAATCGAAAAGTCTTGTTTATTTCGCTGTTGTGATTGATCATTTTCAATATACAACACTCCTTAACCCTTACATTTTAGTCTTTTAAAACACTTTTACACCAAGAGTTAGTCATATAAAAACTTATATAATCGCTAGGATCATACAAGCTGGAGAGGTCGCACTACACTTTTTCCTAATGTTCGTCTTGCGACCTGCTGTTTATCCTTATCTTCATTATCTTGACTTAACTATTGGTTTATCTCTTGCTTTACTCCTAGATTTTCGTATCCACAACGCTAAGGCCGGGCGCACATTGAAACGCAGTCCAACGCAAGGTAGGGTAGGTTAGGCAGGTCGTTGCAAAAAGTTTTGTGATACATAGGTTTGAACGAACGAGCGTTAGTTGAAAGGCAATGCAGGGCAGAACAGTTCAGTGCATGTGTGAACATACTTCACGCAGTGTTTGTGACACAGATTACTGCGAATGTGGCAAGCAGTTTTTGTTAAAATTTATTATGTTTTATATCATTTCGTTACAATATTATTTGTAAATCACATAATATTGTCATTATAATATTCATAATATCACTGTAGAAGAAAAATTAATTGAAGCCGTTCGTCCACATAAAATATTATACGATACTAGCTAGTCATGCTGATTATATGAAATCTTTTTTTTTTTTTTTTTTTATTTAATTCAATGATATTTACAACTATAATGGTATTATATCAAGTAAATGTGCAAAAATGTAGAATATGACATGAAAACACTTGTGGAGAAACTACCCATCGATAGCACTCCAATAAAGTTCTATAGTAGATGATCTCGAGGCCATCTTCTTTATGAAATCTAAATTAAAAAAATGATTTATGGGACAAAATTGCTGATGATCTCGAATTAAAGAACTGTAAGCACAATTGAAGCTTCATTAAATTATGCTTTATGATATAGTTCGTCCATTTATAATCGAAGATGACAAGAATCTGCGTTTCAATGTGCGGTCATAAGAGTAGCGCAGCTTTTTAACACCTCTAATCTCCCCTGCCTGGAAAGGGCCCATGAACATAAGATGCCTACTCACCACTTGTTCGTGGATTATAGGAACGCCTATGACAGTATCAAGGGTCCTAAGTTATACGAGGCATAAAGAGAAATGAAGGTTCCTTCAAAGCTAATACGCCTCGTAAAAATGACAATGAGAGACGTTAGGTGTAGGGTCCGCATACATTCTGAACACTTTTCTGAATTTGGCTCAAACAAAGGACTAAAGCAAGGAGATGCTTTGGCGTGCCTCCTATTTAATTTGGTGTTGGAAAAAGTAGTGAGAGAAACAGGTATCCAGAATAATGGCACCATATTCAATAGATCGGTCCAACAGCTCGGTTATGCGGATGACCTTGCTATAGTGGCCCGATCCTTTACTGCGCTTACCGAGTCTCTCTAAAGCCTACAGAGAGCTGCCGCGCGGATGGGACTGGTTATAAATGAAAATAAAACAATATATATATACACAGTCGGAGCCTTTAAGCAACAACTTGCCCAACTATATATTATAGATATAACTATATCTATAACTATATTATAGATACCTATAATTTCAATTTGCATTAGTCTAAAAATTCCTTTACGAATATTTTTTTACTAACATGAGTTCATTATTTTAACAAATTAAATTAATTAATTTTTAAGAGTTATTAAATAAATTTATGAAAATATTACTATAAGTAATCCAATTGTTTTCAAACCACAAATTTAAAAATTTATTTTATTTTATTTTTTTATTAATTGTCATAATTTTAAAATATTTTAATTTTGAAGAAAAAATATTTGTCCAGGGCCGGGATTCGAGCCCGGGTCTCCCATGTCTTCGTCGTGGTGTTCTTACCAACTGAGCTAGCCTGCCTCGTACCACGGTCAGACAAATCAACATACAAATGGGATCGGTGAAGAGAATGGATTTGTCTGACCGTGGTACGAGCCAGGTTAGCTCAGTTGGTAAGAATACCACGACGGAGACGTGGGAGACCCGGGTTCGAATCCCGGGGCTGGACAATTCTTTTCTCTTCAAAATAAAAATATTTAACAAATTTTAAATTCTGAAGAATGGCAGATGACAAAACTTCAGCCGATCAGAGGGATTCAGGCCGTAGGATCGGAGAGAGAATTACTGATACCACATATTGGAGGAACGAAGTGGCTACTGAGCTGGAGAAAATGATATCAGAATTGAGCCTCCTTCAGGACACCAAAAGGGCCGTAGAGAAGGCTTTCAACGACACGGAAGTGCCCTATCACATAGCCCAGGAGTGCCTCTACCACCGAGAGCATCGCCAAGGTATAAGATGATCAATTATTTTTATTTCGATAGAGAGGAAAACAGTTGACTGGAAGATCTAATGAAGGATATAATTGGTCTGGGGGTGCAGTCAAAATAACACTAAATAAGAAAAACTTATTTATTATAAGTGCCGACGATTCGACCTACGTTGTAGGCCATCTTCAGGGCTGACAGAAGGCTGGAGCTACTGTCTGCTGTCTGTGTTGTTGAAAAAATTGTTTTTCCTTCTTAGTCCTGAAGATTTAGCCTACATTTTAGCTAACTGCACCCCCAGACTAATTATAGCCTTATTTCTATTTTTGTTATACAATTTTTTATTGTTTTTTTATTCAAAATATTAATTCAGAAAAAAATAATTATTACACGTTATTCTTATTTTTCTTACTCCAGCTTAATTTGGCTAGCAATTACAGCACATATGCTGTTGTTATCTTCAAAACGTGTTCTTATGTCCTTAATTATGAGTCAAGGTGTTTTTTGTTTTCAATAACTTCTGTAAAGTAGGGAACGGGACAATCTGCAATCCCAATCCTTTCAAACTGTTTCTTTGAATGTCGGAATTTGATACCTGCTTGATGGATATCAGAACTATCCCAGACTTTCTTCTTTCAGTAGCAGATATGTAGCACTTCGGAAGCAACCAACCTTCACTCCGATTAGTCACGGTTTAAATTACAGCTTAAGAAGTCAGTGATCAGTAATCCGTTATTTATTGTTTATTCATTTAACGTCATTGCTGCTTTAGCAATGCTGTGGCTGATAGGAAGGTGCAACAGTGGGAATCCTACCTACACGGTGATTCCGATTTAGTAAGAGTCATCCAGCTCAAGACACTACGATGGTTGGGGCATGCCGAGAGGATGGACCCAAAGAGAATTCTTGAATATCAAATGATGGTATAAGATTGATAAGGAGGCTCCGTATCAGGTAGCTAGACGATGTGGAGAGCGGCCGGAAGGCGATTTGTATAAACCGCTGGATGCTGTTTGCGGTGGAAAGAGGCGAATACCGGAAGAAGTTAACAGAGGCCATAGTTCTTCAAGGTCTGCAGAGCCCAGTAATGAATGAATGAATCTTTAACGAGTACCTGAAATCGTACAGTCTCTGGGCGACCCCATTCTACATCTCCTTCGTAAGGCATAATCAAGGATTTTTTAGCCCCTTTAAAAAAGCCAAGGACCAATGGCCGGGCTGTGAGACCTCGACCTTGGAATAGAAGCTAATTTTACTAAACACTACACCACAGGCTAACCTAGCCATACATACAGTCCGTTAGATCGGCTATCTGTGGTTAATCTGTGGTCAATCCTTAGCTAGCTTGTTCCTAAGAATTTCCCAGTGTTCATGATCTATTCAATCATTAGTGAATGCTTATTAAAGTATTTTCGGGTCTCTTTCGGAAAACGCATGCAGATTATTTTTGAAATATCGGTTATTTAGTTTCAGTTATGTAATAGAAATAAAAATGTAAAGTTAACAAAACGTTGAGGCTGTTACAGCATATAGCGCATATGCTTCTTGCAATCTGAATATCATTACCCTCATAAAGAAAGTCTACTTTTTTAAATTTTATTTTTTTATAACTATTCAAAAAATGCCTCATAGAATTTTGACTGTCTACTTAAATGGTGAACTCCGTTTATCCTTATTGTGCTAGGTTTTCGAAAAAATAAATACTTCATATGTTAAAAATTCCCGTTTGGTAACCGCATAGTACACAGTAGGCTATGCAAAGTATTGTAATATTAGACCATGGATGGTTCGATCACTGATAAAGGTTAGAGTTACTACCAGAAAACTCTTATAAAATGTAAAGAAAGGTAAAATTATGTAGTTTACTTATAGTACATATGATTTACTCAGTCATTAAAATGAATTTCTTAGAATTGGCGAAAATAGTTAATAATCAAGAATCAAGCATTAAATATGCTCAAGATATGGGTATTGTACATAAAAAAAGACTCTGTTCCAAGGGACACGAAATGAAGTGGTCATCTCTCAAGAGAAGGATTAAGAAAGAGTTCGGTGATAGACCGGGCGATGATAGATTCGAATTATGTGAATATATTTGGAGAAGGAGGTACGAAAACAGGGATTTATTTGAGCAGATCCTGAAGAATGTTGTGGATTTTTGCCCTCCAAATTGAAAATGTATATCTATAATTGTCTCGGTTATTTGTTGTGTTTTAAATTATACATAAATACAAACATATGTTCTTTTATTTCTATCAAGTTATAACGTTGTAATTGTTATAAAGTTATAATTAGGTTACATGTTAAAGTTCTGAAACATATGGAGTTATTTCATATAAGTAATCATAATTACCAAATGCTTGCGTTATCCGAAACGTATGCGTATTTTCTGCTGGATTTCGTTGGTTATACTCTATTGTACGAGAAATTAAACTTTTGAATCTAACTACAAGTAGTTCCTTATTGAAAGTTTACTAATACCACCCGAAAGTCAGATTTAACTTTATATATGTGAGTTATGAAATAAGTTCAAAACTAGGTCGCGGCTTCAGAACTACCCGTTCTTCCGAAGTTTTCTTCTTAGAAGGGAAAAATCACCGGCTAATCGAACTTCACCAAAATGTTTCCGAACTGAACAATTTTTTTGTACTTTTGTATATATATCAAAGTTTCGGTATTTTAGTATTCTATTCATATAAAAAAATATATCAAGTTTCTATATTAGTTTCATTCTTAGATTTTGTAGCTCTTTTGAAGGCTTTGGAGGTTCTGTTATGTACGAGTATAGTACCAACGACAATGGAAAATTCTTAGGATTATTTTAATTTTGTTTGAAAGTTTTGATAAAATAATATAAAAATATAACTTTTATTGACTTTATTTTTTGAAGGATTAGCTGTAACAACATAATATTTAATAGTAGCAAATAAATATATTTTTTTTTTTTTTAAATTTATTTATTGATATTTACAACTGCATAATAAAAATACATCTAGTAAATGTGCTAAGCGAAACATAGCGATTACATGTGCAAATGACAAGTAGAGAAACTACCCACTGGCAGTACTCAAATCATAAGTTCAACTAAGAAGTCACGGGGCCATCTTCTTTTCAGACGCCTCAGAGGATTATCGGGAATTGAAGAGGAAGCTAGGTTTAAAACCAGAGGGTTTGAGTGGAAATGAAGTTTGTTATGAAAGGATAGATAGCGGGTTCGGGCCAAATCAGCAACAAATGGGACATTAAGGTCGTTATGGATGATTTTATTCTTAACAAAATAAGGAGCATTAAGGATTTTACGAAGGATTTTGGATTGTAGGGATTGGATACGAGAGGAATTCGATGGCTTAGTGGAGCCCCAAAGCTCTACTCCGTAGGTCCAAATAGGTCGTATGATGGTCATGTAGATGAGTCTTTTGTAATAAATTGGGAGCTTAGAGCGTTTGTCTAGTAAGTGTTGAAGTAGCCTGAAACGTCGAGCGGTTTCTTGTCTTTTCAGTCTCGTATGAGGATTCCAGGTTAATCGTTTGTCAAGATGCAACCCTAAGTATCGGATCTGTTCTACAGGCACCAGTGGGATATTATTAAAGGATACTGAAGGGCAGGAAGTCATTGGTTTACGACGTAAGGTAAAAGTGATTTGATGCGATTTTTGAGAGTTTATTTTTATTCTCCAGTTTTGACACCATTCTTCAAGATCAGTGATATGGGATTGGGGGCTTTGGGATGCAATAATTGGATTGGTGTTGACAGATAATACACATGTATCATCAGCATACGTGGTAAGGATAGTATTAGGATGAGTTGGGATGTCAGCTGTATAAACTGTATAAAGGATTGGGCCAAGGATACTACCTTGAGATAAATATTTTAAATCGATAAACTTATAATTGTGTATTTTAAAGGAATCGATTTAGTCCACGATCAGCCTGAGCAGTATCTGTTGAGAGAGATAGACAACTTGAAGATGGCGCAAAAGAAACTATTGGATATGAAAAACCAAGTGGGAGAACAGGTAATTTCTTCATATATATCTTTCTCTCTTCATCCCTCACCCTATTTTTATCAAATCTCCCTTCCTACTACATCCCTCCTAAATTTCCTTATCAGTCTCCTTATCTTTTCCACCCTTATAACACAATACCCAATTTCCCCCTTATCACACTTTTCCAACTATTTACTTACTCTGCTGTACCTCTCCCTTTCCAATTAAATCAACATAAAAGTATAAAAAGCGGTTTTTTTATTTTCCAATATTGATACTATTTTAGATAAGGACAAACCGTGCTTGTCAACACGAACTTGAAACTGACGTTAAGTCTAAGGAATCTGCCATCGCTATAGATAATGTCTGCCACCAACTCAACAATTTTTCTAGAGGTATCAACTACTATGGTGGAGTTGAAAAATATGATAATACGTAAGTAATCCCTTACATGATATACTCTTAAAATAATCATTGGATAACGCTAAACAGCCTTCTGTATATTTCATATGACATATAAAATAAAGAAATAAAAGAAATCAGATAAAAACATTCTAAAGTAGGAAATCCTACCCTGTTTCCAATTTTCAATATAGTGTCTCAACTCATGCACCTTGCTCACACTTTTATGTATGCTAAATGTCATATTATATTTTATTGCATTATTAATAGATATGATTTGTTACAAATTCAGTTTTTTAATTAGGACAATTATTCCGCTGGTTGTCGCTTCGAGTTGATTCATATAACGATTTAACTTTTAATTCGTTTCCCTTTTAATAGTTTCCAAAAAATAAGGTATTGTGAGCTTTAGCAATGAAAGGATAATGTGTTTATTGGAAAAATGTGCATACTTCGGCAGTCATTTCCCATAATTACACACTCTTTTCCATACTAAAACTCACGATAACTTGTATTTTTGAAAAATATTAAAAATGAAACGAATAAAACTTTTAACTCGACTCGAAGTGACAACCTGCGGAACAGATGCCCTAATTAGAATGTGAAGAAGAAAAAATGAACATCATGCACATGTCTCCATTTCTAATGGCTTTTCTATTCAACAATCGATAATACAAGAGATCGAAACTAAAGAGATAATCAATACATTGATAATCATAATGTTAGTAGTTATGTAGTAATGAACAATAATGATGAGAAACATGTTAGATAATGTTTGAGGAAGTGGTTATGGCAAATGTTGGGAACTATTTAATTCAATATATATTGCAATTGTGTTTTTCAGCCTGAGCACTCCTCAAACTTGGTCGGAACATTCCAATAGAGTAGTTACAAGATCGCAGGCAGAAAGAGCGAGGTCTGCACAGATTAGATTGGACACTGACAACCTCATCAACGCAGCAAATAATGAAATATGGAGCCATTGGAACGATACCAATGCTGCGCTCTCTAGGAGAACGACGGAAGTTCTGGAGGCAAAGAACAAGGCTCAGATGCACCTTCACAGGGTGAGTTGAATAATTGTTTGAATAAGTATAGCTAATAGAGAATTTGATATTAAACTGGAAACTCTAGATAATTTATGTTGAAATATTAGAATTCTGGTCTGATTATCTTAGTCCAACTTGCTTAGTCCGTAGATTTTAGCAGATGATCTTGAGGTCTAATGTTTGGAAGAACTTAGCAGCTTTGTAGTAGTATTTATTATGTGTATCAGCAAGGAAACCGTAACTAGATTGTGTGTTAAGATATATTAATATGCTACTACCTAGTACTATCATTACAACCCGTGGAGGGTCTTCGGTTCAGTTCGAGGTAGAGACTGTATATTTCTAGGACAACGGTTGTGAAGGAAGGTAATTTGCTCGTGATCACGCTCAACCACCGGGTTTTACCCTCAATAAATGTACCCTGGTAATTATTCCGCAGGTTGCCGCTTCGAGTTGAGTCACAACAAGTTTTAAGTGTTAATTCCTAATTTAAGTGTTATATGTTTCCTTTTAAATATTCTCCAAAAATACAATTTATCGCCAGCTTTAGTATGGAAAAAAATAATGAGCTTATGGGAAATATGTACATTTAAGATATCATTTTGTCAAGAAATGAACATTTTAACAATCATATATGATCTATATTTTGAACATTTAGTTGAAACTTTTATTTATTGATGGATTGATTACCAAAATATACACATTTTCCATAATTATATATAATTTTGTCAATACTAAAGCTCGCGATAATTTGTATATTTGGATAATATTTAATAGGAAACGAATAAACAGTTAAAAGTTAATTCGATGGGACAACCTGCGGAACTGATACCGTTGTTTTTTATCCTTAATTTCCTTGAGGATTGAATCCGGTTCAGGGATATCCTTGCTAAAAAGAACCTGCTCTGCCTCATTAGACACCGCACTGTACGTCTTCATTACATTAAGCATTGACTATTCTTACTTGGTTTTAAAGTTACAGTAACTTACTCTTACTTCATCCTATAAGGCCATCTCCAGTGCTATTCACTATTTTTCATAATTTGAATTAATATTTCTAGAGTAATGGTTTACTCACGCTTAGATTAATTAAGTACATATATTTGAATATATAAATGCGCATTTGAATATATAAAAGTACACTCATCTTTATTTAAGGTTATGCAAGAAATTTTCGACATTGAAAAGAGCATTGAACTCTTGAGGAAGGCGATAATGGACAAGTCGAATCCAATGAAAGTGGCTCAGACTCGGTTGGAAGCTCGCTCCCATAGGAAAGAAATCGAACTGTGTAAAGATGAAGCACAGTCGAGGTAAGAAGGATCAGCTTGGTACATAATAATGGATTTTATTTCAAGTTTCCGCGTGTATATCATGTTTTTCCTACTACTTCTTCTGTTCCTTATCCTCAGGTTGGTGCGTGAGGTGACTGGCTTGCAGGAGACTGTGGAGCAACTTCACAGAAAGCTGCAAGAAGCTGAGGCCCAACACCAACAGCTGTTGATCACCAGATCGAACTTGGAGGCCGATCTGCACATGAAGGTGAACTCCATCTTCATCGACAGGGAGAAGTGCTTAGGGATGCGGAGGTCCTTTCCTATCACTGCCAATATCACTTATTAAATGGTCGGTTAAAAAGGCTATCAGAGAAGCTTATAATCAAAATAAAAATGTATATGCATTTTATTATGATCTATTCGTATCAAAACCTTTCTCAAATGTAAAATATAGAACATTTCATTCGATCCTCTTCAAAATCAGGAAGAGTTTAGTAAATAATTTCTTCACATTGCATGCTATAAGCTTAACCATATGGTTGTTGTTGAATAACGTTTGTTTGTTGTTAATTTTACGCCACTTTATGCTGCTATGCCTAATCTGACGAAGCTATAATGGGAGTCTTTAACGAGTACCTGACGTCGTACAGACTCGGGACCCCGGTTTTACGTCCCTTCCCAAGGACGGCATAAATAAGGATTATTTACCCCCTTTAAAAAATCCTAGGGCCACCCGCCGGGCTACGAACCCGCAATCCTAGGCTTAGTAGGTTATTATGCTAGACCACAGTAGGGATGGGTAAGGGTATCTATCGGATAATTTGTAGAGAAGTATCAGATACGGTCGAAATGTACCGGGTACAAGTACTCAGTTGAATACTTGGGGTGGGAGGTCCTACCTAGGTCACTCCTGAGTCAGTATCCACTACTAGAGGGAGGTGGGGTAGGGATGGGTAAGGTTGTATCTATCGGATAATTTGTATACCAGATTGCTAGACCAGATAGATACGAGAGCTGTATTCAAGGCCTTGGCTGTTAGAAGCATCAGCTATTCAGTATTCACTACCTCATGCAACCTTACGCTATTTATTACTATACCCATACGAATTAAAACTGGTATATTATTTTTTTGTATCTACTCTGTGAATCAAATTGTAGGATTTAACTAACCCGTAGAATATAGTATATATATACATTTGTACATATTTAAATAAATAAGTTGTTCTATAATTTTTGAGCTTGAAAATTTTATTATCTCACTATAACTGTAGAAACTTAATACGTTTTCACATCTACTTTTCAAATATAAATTGGTAAAAAATTAGCTTTAAAATAAGATAAACAGAAGTGAACCTAACAAAATGCTTCTGGTTGGAATGTAGCGATAATAAATTTCTTGCCTAAGGGAGAATAGTGCACTGAAAAAAAATAAAAAAAATAGAATGAATAAACAAATTGTTTAATTATTTTCCATTTAGTTTTTTTTTAAATTATTATTATAAGTCTATATGGTGGCTGTGGATTTTTTTCTTAATTTAATAATTTTAATTGAAATAAACTTTTTCTACACTATCATACTATAAAGTAAAGGCAATCGACATATCATAGATGATTGAAATCGGGTACAAAAAAAAATTGTTTGAAGAAATTGATAAATTTGTTCTCCAATTTTTTTCTTTCAACAGCAAAAAATTTTACATCGTTTTAAAGAAAAAAAATTAGTTTCACAAAATTAAAAAACAGGACCGGAATATGACGAAGATTACAACAGCTATAGCTTTGTAAAGTATTTTTGTATTACAATCCAAATTCTACGTGTCTTGGAACGTGAATAACAAAAGTTTGAGGTAGGATTAACAACTATTTTTTTTTTGTTTAATTCCATAGCTTTCAAAAAATAATTAACCAATAAAAAACATGATTTTAATCAATTGATGCCCTTTCCAGGTTACTATTTCGGCGAATAACTCTTTTTCCTTTAAAAATGATAACAAAAACTGATGCTCCAAGAAAGGCTTCTGTGTAGCGTATTAGAAGAATAAGAGTCGGGATAACTGTATACAACTACAAAAATATCAAGTGAAAGTATCAGATACAGAAAAGTATCTCCGTATCACTTGTATTCAGATACAGGAAAATCTAGTATCTACCCATTACTAGACCACAGGTCGCCCCCAAACGTTAAATAACGTTATCTATTGTTAGTTTATTAAATTAGAATTCATTAACTATTTTTACATTTACATAACCAAGATACATCATACGGTCAGAAACAAGCAATTTGGAGAAAGAGATCAAAGAGAAAAGGAATGAATGGTAATTCCACAATGTCAATGCGAGGTCTCTTTAGACATTTTTAGCGCCACATATGAAACTACTCGACCTTGGTTGGGAAGTCCAAGTCCCTGATCTTGCGCCATTGGCTTATCGTGCATTTCGAAGTTTACGAAATTTCTTAAATAGTAACAATTTCAGTAATAATGATGGCCTCAAATTGCACATGCTTGAGCTTTGACCGCGAAAAAGAGATCGGAAGATGTTTGACTGATTAAAGTTTATAATTTTTATAAAAATTTTGCTTACCATATATTTATAAGCTTGATATCGACAATACCATCCAAATTGCAGGTGGGCACCAATTCAAATACCATCCAAATCCAAATGATAGCAGATGCGCAGCAAATTAGTATCTTCTTCAAATTCACAAAAACAACTCTGAGCTATAGCTTGCGATGTGCAGGTCAAGAGGCTCGTGCCAACACTGTCTGGCTTGGTCTAGCCGGAGCGAACAAAACCCGATCGACTCTCTATTGTTTTTCTCTCTTCACTTTTATAACATGTGTTTTCAAACTTAGGACAAATATTAGACTTATAACTAAACAAATATCTGTTTATTTTAAATTAAATTATTGTAAACAATTATGAAATTAAACGTTTAAATTATTATATAAAAAAAAAGGAAAATAAAATTAAGAAAAAGAAGTTTTCTTTACAAAAAAAAGTTGTGTGGTTTTATGAAACCACGATGCAAGTGAAACATTTTTTCGGTTTGTAGGCATTTAACTAAAAATTTTGGAAAGTTATTCGATTTAGGGTATTAAAATAGCGTTCCCCAATCTTAACATAATTATGGAAAAATTGGAATGATAATGGGAAATCAATATTAGACAAAATATTAAATTATAAAATTTGATTTCGATTTGCGTATTAGAGTACGGAATACATAATTAATACAATCATTTAGATGATTTCTGACATTTCCCTTATATGATTTCAGACATCTGCGGTATCTCTCGGCATTTAGTCGCTTTCGATGCAGATTTTTTTCTGTAACAATATTTTCGGATATAGGTTCGCCACTTTGAACGATAAACGTATTAAATCCAACACTTGACGCTGGACCCCTACTAGTATTTGACATGGAATCTTTAAAACGATTTAATTTTTTATGATTAAAGCTAATAACATTTTATAAGGTTACTACATCATCTGGCCTTAACACAAAGAAATAAGTTATTATAATATATTTGACATTTATTATGTTATAATAATTATCTACCAGTTTTCTATTTTTCTTAGGCTTTACTCAGATTCCTTTCTTCGTAGGTTTTGGATTGCGTTTCACGGGTTTGGGATCAGTAGTCTTGTTCTTCGTATTGAGTTTCTGTTTTGTCTTTTTCTTCTTTCCAGTTTTGGATTTGGGCATCGCACTATTATCGAAACTCGATTCTTTGCTGATACTTTTCGATTTGCTGGTCGAGCGTTGCTTGCTGCTTGTTGATCGATTTCTGCTTTTCGATCTCGTCTTGCTTTTCGATTTAGTTCTTCGTCTCGATCTGCCTCTTCGAGACTTACTCCTTCGCTTTCCTCTCTTTGAACTTGATTTAGACCTTCCTCTCTCCTTGTCTTCTTTCTTATGTATTATCTCGGAAATTGGTTCTCTAGAATTGGAAACACAATAACAATATTAATCAATAATAAATTTGAAGGAAATAAAAATTGGTTTTATTAGTATAATAGTAGTGTTATAACAAGAATAAAAGAAACGCTAAATAACAATAAGTAATTAGATATCTCAATATTAATTCAAAAAATTTACAAAATAATTATTTGTTCAATAAACAAATAAATAAAATTAATAAATTATAATATACTGGGGTGTATAAAAAAAAAAAAAATGACCGTTTTATCAAATTCCAGAGTTCAAAAGTCTGTAAATATTTTAATGCTATTTATTATTTACCAACACTTGATAATCCCTTTAGAGCATTCGCTAAGCATGTTTTTTAACACTGGGCTTCTTCAAAAAAAGCCTCAGTTTAGTTATTTATTTGAAAGAAGAAACATGACAGTGTCCTACGAAATTCTCGTAATTTTAAGACATTATTAAAAAAGAGATTTCACTGCCGCTGACGCAACTCGTATTATTAAATATTAAGGGGGAGGTGTCCTTGAGCAGCGCACTGCGCGGCGTTGGTTTGAATAATTTAAGAGTGGACGTACGACGTTGGAAAGGAAGAAGTGCTCCGGGCAACCATTAATGGATATTAATGAGGTTCTGAAGGAAGCTGTTGAGTCAAATCCGTCCACAAGTACTCGCGAACTTGCCAGGTTTGGTGTGTCGAAAGATACTGTTAGTCGCCATCTTCTCTCCATGGGGAGGGTGAAACGGTCATTTTTTTTTATACACCCCATTAAGTATATGGTGCTTACATTTTCATAAATGAGTATCTATCAATCTATTTAAACACATAATGTTGCAAAAGAGGGATTAGGAGACAAGAAGATAGAAATAAATAAAGGGAGTAGAAGTACATAGGAACAATGAACGGATAAGGAAAAGTTGGATTAGCTATGGTTGTTTTGAAAGGAAATTAACAAAAGGACCATGGAGGACAATGGACCTCCAAGAAAAATTTTTTAGCAAATGACAATGAATAATAAAAAAAAGAGAAAAGTTGACTTATAACTCTTCTTAGATGTTAAAGAAGTTCTTGATGGATGGAAAATGACATATAGTCGAAACTATCCACATAATAAAGTTATATGAGAAAAATGACTGGAAATAGGTTTCATTGAGTGAATGAATTATGAGACTATGGTTGTAAATAAAGTTCAAACCATCTGAATAGTGGAATTTGTAGGAGATTTATCCTGCAAGATTAGATGTAATCCTAGGAAGTACAACGGTAAGGAGGATAAATTCACCTTAACTTTTCGTTATATCAAATGGGAGAGGAGTCTCTCGAGATCCAGAAGAAAATATGGCTTAGAGATCACAATAGAGCCGTTACACATTATAGCATTAGTAAATTGGGGGAGAATATTAAGTAGATACGAGGGTGGTTTGAGAAGTTCTGGGAATGTACTAGAAAGAAGTGTCTAACCTCGGTGAAACTGCTTTTATTTTTCAACATAGTCTCCCTGTTGACTAATGCATTTGGTCCAACGATGTTCCAATGCCTTGATCCCATCTCGAAAATGAGATACCTCCAGGCCTGCAAAATACATCTCCAATTCGGCTGTTAGTTCTTCCGTTGTAGGAAATCTCCGCCCACCTAGGAAAATTTTCAGCTTAGGGAAGAGATGGTCTGATGGTGCCAAATCAGGTGAATATGGTGGATGTGGCAACAATTCGTACCTCAGTTCATGAAGTTTTGGCAAGGCAATATCACTTGTGTGCGGGCGGGCGTTGTCCTTATGAAAGATGAATTTTTTCCTTGCCAAACCATGCCTTTTTTCGCCTATCTTTTCCTGTAGTTGGTCTAGGAGGTTTGCGTTGTATTGCCTCGTAATTGTTTGGCCAGTAGGAAGATAAGCTATCTGCAGAAAGCCTTTTGCATCCCAGAAAACTGAGGCCATGAACTTTCCGGCCGAACGTACTGTCTTTGCTTTCTTTGGTGGTGGTGACTAAGCATGTTTCCACTGCTTTGACTGCTGTTTTGTCTCTGGGGTGTAGTAGTGGACCCAAGTTTTATCTGTAGTCACAAACCGGCGCGAAAAATCTTGTTGGTTGCGCTGAAAACGGGCCAGATTTTGTTCGGACATTTCCAATCTGGTGCGTTTTTGTTCCAATGTCAATAGTCGCGGCACCCATCTTACTGATAATTTTTTCATTCCCAATTCTTCGGTTAAATGTGATAAATTCTAGGGTCGTAGCACTTTTTGGCCGTCCACTACGCGGAACATTATCTAAGCTCTCCCGACCAAATTTAAACTCGCTGGTCCACTTGGCAACAGCTGAATATGAAGGAGCAGAGTCCCTCAGTGTGTTCTGAAAGTCGGCATGAATCGGCATGTCATACCTTTCTTTACAAAGTACTTAATGACGGCTCGAATCTCAGTTTTTTCCATTGTCACAAATCACTACCCAAAAAACAACAACAAAGAGTCGTCACTACCACTCAAGCCACGTGTTTACTCATAAAGGATGTGTGATTAATCCGCGGGAACCTCTTTGCTCTAACACTGACTTCTAGCGGTGATTCCGAGAACTTTTCAAACCACTCTCGTAAATCAAAACCTACGAGATATACGATAACACAGGTGACAAGGTTAATTCAGGCGTTTCAATGTAGGTTAAGGTACATGGAAAATATTCCAGTAGAGGGGTTGATCAAAAGTGACTCATACTTTTATGGATGGTTTAATTTTCGTATTATTGTATATAAATAAATAGTTTACATACCACTAGCGACTTTGTTTTGTAATGTGTATAGATTATTAAGCGGCTATACTTTTTCCAACGCTTGCGACAATTATCTTTATATTCCAACCCATTTACACAAAACTTCGACAAATTATATACCTAAATCTTTCTGGTGAATCACTCCATCTATTGGTGAAAACCGCATGAAAATCCTTGCAGTAGTTAATGAGATTACCGCGAACAGACAGACAGACGCGGCTGAGGACTTTGTTTTGTAATATGTATTGATAAATAGATAGATAGATAAGAGATATTAGGCAGTGTCTTCGATGAAAATTCCCAGGCGGCTGTAATTTTTCCAACATTTCCGGAAATTATCGTTTTATTCCAACCCATTTACACAAAATCTCGACAAATTATATACCTAAACCTTCCCGGTGTTTAGGTCACTTGTGGTCTAGTGGTTAGCGTTACAAACTACTGAGCCCAAGATCGCGGGTTCGTAGCCCGGCAGGTTGCCCTAGGCCTTAGTTATGCCGTCCTTCGGAAGGGACGTTAAACGGGGGTCCCGAGCTTGTACGATGTCAGGTACTCGTTAAGGATCCCTATCCTAATTATACCTGGATAGGCAAAATTTAGGGCTCCCACTGTAGCATCGTCCGATTAGCCACAGCAGCATAAAGTGAACAAACAACAAACCTTTCCGGTGCATCACTCAGTATATTGGTGATAATAACGGAAAATCCGTGCAGTATTTACTGAGTTTACCGCGAACAAACGTTGCTGAGGACTTTGTTTTATTAGACGTATAGATGCTATAATCTTTTTTTTTGTCTAGGGTTTTACAGAACATTTTTCTCAAAGTTAACACCTGAAGACATCCCCAGGTGTCAATGAATTCAAGCTCGATGCTCATATAAATAAAAAACACCATTTATATGTTAGGTTAGTTTTTAAATTGGGGATTCTAAAAACTTCATAATGTGACGTAGTAGTTTATGAACAATAATTGAGGAACTTACAACAAAGTCAGACTTTTCTGATCAAGACATGAGTAAACACTAAGGCATTAAAGACTTGAAGACCTCATAGAAATATCGGTTTCGATTTCAAGGCATTAAATAAATGCAATATTTAGTTTTTTTAGGTTAGTTTGGATTTTACGGGAACATCTCTGAACCTGTAGGCTAATATCCGAAACACACTCTTTCCTATCCGGGACTCTACGCGGTCTGATAATCTTAATATTGTAATGCAGCTGTAATGGACTTACATAATACTATATCGACCCCCTGATCTCCACACCCCCTGATCTCGATACCCCACTTATGTTAACAAAGTAATAACTTTCGGGAACATTTTCTTATTTAAAAAAAAATTTCAAATAACTTTTGTGGATTAAAAAAATCGAGAAAAATGAAGCTAACATTAAAATTAATGTAATATAACGTTTCGGGTACAACTTACAAAATCTTATCGAAACCTTTTTCAATCTGTAACGAGCTGTTCAATCATTGTTGCGAATCTTATTAGTTTCATAATTATTCACAGTTGTAATGAAAGAAGTACCTTTTGAAGTTGTCGTACATCATTAAATGGCAGGTTTCCCTTTGGCAGAAATCTTCGCCGCAATCGTTGCACGAAAGAAATCTCGTCTCGGTTACCCCCGCTTTGTTCTTCATTTTCCTGAGGAATTGGGTTTCTGGAGTTTTCTTTTCTTTCTGTCTTGCGGCCAACTCTAATTTTCCCAACTCTACTAATCTTCGCAGTTACGCAGTTGGAACGAAAACATGAAAAAAAAACCACTATTTAACAATAAATTTTTCCTAATGATATACAAAATAATTATATTGCGAAGTAACAATTTTTGATTTGACATTTTCAAAATAATTTGTACATAATTTAATCTCTGAACTCTCTTGTTAGTGGGACAGTAAGGTGAATTTTTATGAATCAATATTTTGATTGAAAAATATTCAAGTTTACAAGTAAATATTATTTTTAGGCGATTAGTTATGCATAAATACTCGATGCCTGAGGCCCTTTTTAATTGTAAATAATCAGGAATTTTACATCATTCATTCCTGATCAAACGTTTGCGATTTTCTCATCCATACTTTATGATATTACACAAAACTATTAACAAATATTATAAGGTATATTATAACAAATATACCTGGAAAAATACTCTTCATCTATTTTCGTCTTCGGTCTCAGAGTTGTGAGCATGTTCCATTGAATAGGCACAGAGCAAAGATCGTAAAGATTTAAAGATCTCATCTCTGTTGGAATAGGATCTGCGAATTGGTAACCTAACTTTTTCGTCTTCTTGTGCCATCTCTTGGGTTTGTCCTGAATCTTGACGTCCTCAGGCTTGATCTACATAAAAAAAAATATATATAATAGCTCATAGATATAGTGAAATAATATACATTAAAAATACATACTAAATGAATTGAATGCATCTGTAAAAAAAGATTATAGTGATAATTATTTAACTGTAAATTAAAAGATAAAATTAGATTTGTCCGTTGAAATGGCTCTACCTTTCTTCGCTATCTATATTATACTTCCGTTTGAATCTTATTTCAATTATTTCTTATCCGTCCTATCACAAACGAATTATGCAAATGTACATAAAGGCTATGAATATCCTACATATTTTTTAGGCGCCCAAACCGGGCGTATTAAAATTTTTTTTTCGTGGTGGACCCTTGGATTCAATATTGATCATTCCACTCCAGTCCGAAAAGTTGGTAATCTATAGTTTGCCTTAGCAGGTGTACGAAAGAACGATAAAACCTATGAAACAAAACAATACGAGAAGTAATTAAACGAAGTTTGGTATTTTTATGACCGCTAACATGTATTAAACCTTATATGTATATATATAACCTCCACCACTGCAAATATGAAAGATCTCTGGTTCAGAAATGGCATTAGTAGGAGCTGTTCCTATCGACGTTCTGCTGCGTGAAGATTTATACGAATTTAACCTTAAAAAGGAAGGCTCAGCAGGTCTACCGTACAATATTCGTACAAAAATAGTTGAGAACCCCAGAAAATGGAAAGGGATAATACGAGAAGACAGCATTGATGAGTTGGATCGGCGGTGGGTGACAACCACAAAAGGTGCAACGTTGAGGAAATACTTTCCAACAGTCCGGTCACGACTAGTTACAACATGGATTCTCCCGGACTACCTGATTTCGTAATTCCTCACAGGGGTTGGAGGCTTTCGGGCTGAACTTCATCAATGCGGAAGGGATATTGACCCTTTATGTCCTAGCAGCGGTATTCCGGTGTCTGCTGAGCACATTGTCACAAGATGCACTGCCTTTGAATCACTAAGATCCAAATTCCTGATGGGAACCGGACTTTACGTCCTATCCGAGAATAAATTCCCTCAGCTAATGACCCGAGACAATTACCCATCCTTCAAAGAGTTTGTGTACGAGTGGAAAGAGGAAGTGGGAACAACACTCTTCAATCTTGGATGGATGACCCGTGGAAATGGTCAATAGGAGACATAGACAATTAGAGTGAAAAGTTTATAGACAATACAATTATTGTGTGATAATTAATATTGTCAAACCCCGTTTTACCGTGAGGCAAGGAAGGGTGTTTAAAAAAATAAATATGAGCTATGAAACTTATATAGAAAAATGAAATAGAGTCTGTTCTACGTTTTGTGTTATAGCGCAAATTATTTTGATACCTTTTCAGGTTTGATTTTGAAGTCCGGGACCTTCTCCATTACCCGTTTGAACTCTTCAGCATTGTTGGCCGTTGCCTTCGACAGGTCCAAAACTTGAACTGCTTCTTTTTTCTTCCCAATCAGGTCATCCAATTTTAGCGACATCTCGGATACCTAGTCTGTAATTATCAGAATAAATGAGTGACATTTATCTTCTTCGCTAAAATAGTTTACATGATATAGTAGAAACAATGTTTAACACTTCTTGAGAAAGAAATAACCTTTCTTCGGAATTCCATTTTTGTAAAGTGACTCTAATTACTTTGAATTATATCCTCGAACCTCTATAAAAGGATAATTAACGATACACTGAATTGAATATATTTATTTATTTAAACATAAATAGATCAACGATTGTGCAGAAAAGGATGGATAGGAAATTTATGAAACAACATATGCAGGAAAGACAATCAGGTAGACCTAGAGTATTATCAACATTATCAAATGACTAAAATGTATTTATTATTGCAAAACTGGAATCGAAATAAGCCAGGATCAGGACTTTCAGATATCCATAATATACATTGTTTTTATTATTGTTAATAGGACAAAAAGTCTTAAACAAAAAAGCCTGAGATTTTCAGTATTTAGGGTCCAACCTCATAATCCAGCCTTCCGATCGAATCTTCTTGGTAATGGTTTTGTCGAAGGGATATCCAAAGTACGTCAGCTAAACTTCAAGTTGGAAAAAATATATCTGATTTCACTATTCCCAAACTGATTATTTCTATGTAGCATTAGGTTCGGTGTCCAAAAAGGTATCCTAAATACTCTGATAACCATACTCTCAGTAAGTAAATGAGGTAACAAATTAATGAATTAAGTCGTATTGGCCGAAGTCATTATGGCGTAAATTTTTCGGCGCCCGAACAGACCCGAATAAAGTTTTCTTTCGTGGTTTCATGGAATCAATTTCGACCTTCCCATTTTGGTTAGAAAGGACTGTAATCTGCACTAATGACGAGGTATCAAGGTACATTGGTATTATTATAGGTATATTGGTAGACCATAAATTTACGAGAATTCCAGTGTCAGATTTATTGCTATGAACAGGCTATTCAATATGTCACTATATTTATATATTTACCTGGTATGATAATGTGAATAAACATTTCTTTCTTTGATTTAATTCAAGGATTAAACAGAGAAATAAAATAATAATGGTAAAAATAAACGAAATATTTGGTCCTGATGGATTTTAAATCTTCACATCAACTAGATAGCATAAAATGAACAAAAAAAGATCTTACTGAATTGCACCACTTTTTTTTTGTTATTTAAAAACCCAAGAAAAAAATATCGTGTACCTAATTAATAATCAATTATGACAGGTAAATAAGCTATATTAATAATAATTTAAAATATACTTGTATTTAGTCGTTGCTCAATCTCACTCACCTGAGCAGGTAGCAGTGCAGAGGAAGTGTGACTATATTTCCCTTCACTGGAAGGGCTGCAATTGCGTTTTGTTTGATCAATATTTGTGGAGGAAGATATTCTGAAGGGACTGTACTCAGTTCTTCCACTTTTGCAGAAATTCTTTTTTTTTTCAGAGTACAATACGTAATGATTATATTTCATATTTAAGTAGTAAAGGTTTTATTATAACTTTACACTACAATATAATTTGGATGGAATTGAAGAATACATACTTTATTATGAATATCATGATATTTCAATATACATATAAAAGACATATCGTACAAATACTTTTAATAACCAAAGTAATTATTATATGATTTGTATTTAATTTATGTGTTTTGATTGTTTAAAACATCAAATAATCATCACGATTAAATATCCAATATTTATATATAAGAAAGGGGAGCGGAGTGGCTCAGTGGTAGAGCACTGAGTTGCCATGCCGAAAATCATGGTTCAAATCCCGCTGCAGGCAAGACTTTTATTTAGTCTGTTAGCAGTAGAGGAAAACAACCGTTGTCAATGAAACAGTACAGTCTCTATCATGTACTGAACCTCAGACCCTTCACGGGTTGTAGTGGTACAGGTTTTTTTTTAAATATAAGAAAATTGAAAAAGGGATCATAAAGTAAAATACTGTTTTATAAACTATTTATTAATGGCAACGGTACAAATTGTTCAACAATCAAGGAAGCTATTCTATACTAACAGATAACTTATAAAAACATTCGTTATATAAATATGATCACATCCTCAATAATAAAAACTAACTATCTTATGTTTTAAAGGACATTTCAGAAAATGGCGTGGGGCTTCTTGTGATTTCCCATTCCTTCTGTTTCATTTGAAGACCCTAAAAAAAACAAAAATAAATAATTTTAGTCCGAAAACACAGTTAGGATGATACTTTAATTTATTTTATTATATTGGTTATTGATTTTATTAATTTTTAAATTTTTTTTTTTGAAAATAAAAGATGTGTCCAGGAGGTTCGAGTCCCGGTCCTGGACATATCTTTTCTTTTCAAATAAAAATATTTAAAGATGATACTTTAAATTTAATGATTTGATGATGATTAAATTTGATGATACTTCTTCTATTGTTTTTACATATTATAAAATATAATAAATCAGAAAATCAGATAGTTTAAGTAGAACTAATCGAAACAAAATATAGAACATTCATTTTTTAAACTTTCTTATTTACAAATGGAATCTCGAAAATGTTCGGATTCTGGATTTCAACAGAAATATCTATTTTGACCGTTTGACAACTGTAAACATTTATAATTTTGTGTTTGGGATTCTTACAGAAATTTAGATCATGTCACTTTTTAGTATCCACATAATCAGCAACAGTGGTACTTTGATTTAAGGTCGTAATAGATTTTTTTTTTTTTAATTTATTTATTGATATTAACAACTATATTAAAATAATAAATCAAGTAAATGGGCTAAGCGATACATAATGACATGTGAAAATGACAAGTAGAGAAACTACCCGCTGGTAGTACTCAAATCATAAGTTCAACTAAGAAGTCACGGGGCCATCTTCTTTTCAGACACCTCGGAGGATTATCGGGAATTGAAGAGGAAGCTAGGTTTGAAACTAGAGGGTTTGAGTGGAAATGAAGTTTGTTATGAAAGGATAGATAGCGGGTTCGGGCCAAATCAGCAACAAATGGGACATTAAGTTCGTTATGGATGACTTTATTCTTAACAAAATAAGGAGCATTAAGGATGGTCGTAATAGATATTTTAAAAGTTTTATTTTATAAATAAGAAAAGTAAATGCGGAATGTTTAAGACTTTTAATTACTGATAAAATAATAATTTAATTTGAAAAGTTAAATAAAATTTCGTACGTGTTTGAGATCGATTAGTTGAGAGAGAACCTGGTTAACCGACAAAAATTCAGAAACTTCAATTTTTTTTGGAAGTACGTTTTCTGTATCTTGAGGTAGATGAAGTCGCTTTGTTCCATTATTTCCAAAATTACCTAAAAAATAATGATTTTAATCGTATTAAGTTTTATCGCATGTACTATATTAAAATAAAGAACATGGTGATCATAATATATGATTGACTAACGTAATGCGGGGAATCATTTCAAATGAATGTAGCAATATGTAAGCATATAAAATGATGAAAATGGATCATAAATTTTTTATGATAATCTGTTTTATATCAAATATAATAATATAGAATGGAATTTATTAATGGGACGGTACAAATTGTTCAACAATCTATGAAACTATTATATACTAACAGATAAGTTATTATTATACTTAGTATTAAATATATATAATTTTGAAAGGATATTACCTCTGATGGAGATGATTCTCTTTCCGGCTGATGATTTCCTGATAATGCCTCCTGTGGGGATGACCTGCATAACCCTGGGAGTACACACACCTCGGGTGACTTTCATTGATCTTCGTGAACCTGTTGAGGCAGGATGGTATCAATAAATAAAAAAATCATTGTCCTGTTTTACTACAACTCACGAAGGATCTTGATGAGGACTAGACTGTTGCGATATATACGGTTGTGTAGGGAAGTCACGTTCCACTAACATTTACCCTCCGATTAAGGGTACAGACTATATAAAAAGGGATCTTTCAGTATCGATATATGACTTTTAAGGGATTTAATAATAGTAAATTATATATTTTTTAGTTTCACCCAACTTTGGTGACCCAGTTTAGTTTGACTGAACAAAGGGGCGGAGTGACTCAGTGGTAGAGCACTGAGTTGCCATACTGGAAATCCTGGTAGAAATCCCGCTGCACGCAACACTTTTATTTAGTCTGTTTGCGGCCGGAGATGGATCACATAGGATCTAGGACCCTCCTGGGGCTCACCCAGCCTCTATAAAATAGGGTACCCAAAATAAGGGGGAAAATTCTGGGGGTTGAGCGTGATCTAGGACAAATCATCTCCCTGCACAACTGTTGTCCTTGAAACAGTACAGTCTCTACCATGTACTGAATACCAGACCCGTTGACGGGTTGTAGTGGTACAGATTTTTTAAAAAGTCATATATTTTTTAGTTTCACCCAATTTTATAGGGTACTCTGGGTCGATCATTAGTTCTTGTTCCACGACTTTCAAACTCAGAAAACAAGTGTTCTACGCTCCGAGTTAGCCCGCTACATAACAAGGGTCTTGAAAGGATATAGTATATTCTGCAGCATTTACACTTAACTGCCATGTGAAAGAAAAGTTTTTTATCATCAAAAAACAATTTCCGCCCATGAGGTTTATTTTTTATTCATTTAACGTCACTTTATGCTGCTATGGTGGAAGTCTGAAATTGTATTTATCCAGGTTTAATCAGGATAGTGATCTTTAACGAGTACCTGACTCAATACAGGTTCAGGCACCTCCCATTTTACGCTACTTCCGAAGTACGGCATAACTAAGGATTTTTCCCTTCCTTTAAAAAATCCTAAAGTCACCTGCCGGGCTAAGAACTCGCGATCTTGGGGATAGTAGGATATTACGGTAACTACTAGACCGAAGGGGCCCTTATCTGTAAGAGGTTAGTTGGTCAAGTAATATGGATTACATATTATATAAGCTAAGTATAAAGTTATATTATTACAAGAGAAGAACAGTAATGGAATCCTGTAATTAAAGGGAGCTATCAACGGGTAGTTTAATAACAAAAATAGTTGTTCCACTTGTTGAGCAAGTTGTGTGCTAAGGCAACAATCAACATCGCTCACCACATGATCGCCATTATGGCGTGTTTTTGTGCCGACGAACCCAAGGGCATGCGATTCCTCTATACTCGTATCTATTATCGTAGGCCAGCCACAATCGAGGAACTGATCGGTCAGTCGAGTTCACTGCCCTTTGTGACTAATGTGTATTTCGTGAATATAAGTAATATGTTGGGCTCGTTATGGATTTAATCGATATAGTATAAGGGCAAGATTAATCGATTCCATAAAAAAAAACAAAAAAAAAACAACGAGGTGGAGGTTAGTAATGTCGAGACCGAACAATAACAAGAACTTTCTGCATTTAAACGCGCATTTATTTCCTCTTGAATTTCGTTTTTTCTAATTATCATAGATCCTAAGAACTTAAAGTTCTAGACTTATTCAAACTTATTGACACCAAGAATATCACCTTAATCCCCCCTTTATTGCTACTAACCATATACTTAGTCTTATACAAATTTATTTCCAGCCCTATTCCTTTATCAATGTTTCTGTAATTAGTTTTATATTTTCCGCGTCTTCGACCAAGAGTATCAAATCGTCCTCAAACCCAAGGACGGATATTTTACCATTCAGATTAGAATATTTTTCGGTGTATATCTACTTTTTAATAATTTATGAGTTAAATTGAATAGTGCAGGTGAAAGGAAATCAGTGAAATATGTCTACACCCCCGGTGAATAAGTGGTTAAGTCACATTTTCTCCAAAATGATCGTGCTTTTTTTTCTTAGTGAAAATGGGGCAAGTCAGGCATTAGCTAGAAAAGGAGCTATTGCTTATATTTCAAGTACCACTTCAAGCCAAAAACTTCAAGTACGACGCCATTCTGCCACTTTCAATACAGTTAACTAGTTCTGGATAAAATTTGACTTAAACACTTATTCACAGGGGCTGTAGATATAATAAAGCTGTGAAATGACCGGTGAAAATAACGGATCTAAATTTTATTTTTTAATTAATAAACCATTGAAACTAATATTTAAAAAAAATATTTTTATTTTGAAGAGAAAAGAATTGTCCCGGCCCTGGACAAATCTTTTCTCTCAACATTGATAAACGTTGGCTACTTAATAAACATTTCTCCATATCAAAGAGAAATCTATTGACTTCTACCCGGACCATTTTCTTCCACACTTCCACACCCGGGTTCGAATCCCGACCATGACAATTCTTTTCTCTTCAAAATAAAAATATTAAAAAAATTATAACAATTAATAAAAATATAAAATAATATTTTTAAAATTAAAATCATCTATTTTACTTAATATAAAATATTTTTTGTTAATATAAAATATTATTGTTTTGTCAGGGTTTATAAATAAACCATGACAAAACAAAGGTTATGAGAATTGGCAAGATGCCTCACCGAAAAATGAGAGTCATAAGAATTAAGGACAAGCCCATCGAACAGGTGAGAACCTTTAAATATCTGGGAGCACACCTTAATGAGAATGGAGTCATGGACAATGAAATCCGGGAGAGGGTCAACTCAGCTGGTAAATTGTTCCATGCACTAAATAGAAGGTTCCGGAATAAAAGAGAAGTATCCAAGGACACAAAGTTGAAGGTATATAAATCTGCTTTTCTCCCCTTATTAACATACTCCTCGGAATCTTGGGCGTTGACGACCAAACATAAAAGTAGGATCCAGGCTTCAGAAATGAGATTCCTAAGGAAGATAGAGGGAAAAAGAAGACGAGACCGAATTCGCAACTCGATCGTTAGGTCAAGCCTCGGAGTGGACCCTGCGGAAAAAGCCATTGAAGAAAACAGTCTAAGATGGTTTGGACATGTTTTAAGAATGGAAAATAACAGGCTGGCCAAGATGACATATGAGGCTAAGGTTGAAGGAAGAAGGTCCAGAGGAAGACCCCTACGTACCTGGGAAGATGGCATTAAGGAAAGCTTCGCAAAGAGAAGTCTGGAATGGAATAGAAGGAGAGAAATGGTAGAAGATCGTAGGGTGTGGTCCGGGCTATACAGAAAGAAACCTCACACTGCAGAGCGGTAGTGAGGAACGACTATGATGATGATAAAATATTTTTTAAATAAATTTATATTTATATGAATAAATAAATTACTCTTTTTAGTAGCTTATTAATTAAAAAATTGTATTTAATTTATTATTTGTGTTCTATAAAAATATTTTTAAATGGCTGATTCACTTACCACCAACTGTATAAGTTGCGTTGCTTTTTCCAAGTGAGCTAACGCTGTTAAAAGAAGCTTTGGAATTGTCAAGAGGAGAAGGAGATCTGGAACTGTAACTAAAGCTTAGTTTGTGTGTGAAAAATTTTAATGGAGTGTCGCTATTCAATTCTTATTTATTAACATATATATTAACGTCTTGAGAAAGAAGCTTCTTTATTCTATACTTCTAGAAAATTCTTTAGCTTTAGAATAAATAGGCATATAGAGAAAAACAATTATCTAAATAAAGAAAAATTAATATAAATTAAAGAATTTTTACTTAACAGATATAAAAATTATCTATAATTACAGTAGGAACTGATTAATATCTTTAAATATGTTTTAACTATGAAGATATGTAGCTGCACTATGGAGAAGTGGGCTATGTTCCATATATATAATTCCACCATATAAGGTAATGCAGAACAAAAGGCAAAAACATCAGGCAAGCTCGAAACCTTTCCAGTACCAGGCAAGAATGACAGTAAAGCCTGGTTTACACAGGTATAATTAGTAGTTGAGTTCAATAGCATACTTTTTTTCTGAAATACTCTACTATGCTCATTTTGGTAGAGTAACTGTATTCACGATGCCAGTAATTTGAAAAGAGTTCGATTTAACGTGCCTAATAATGAACATTCGGAACATCTAAATCATTTATACCGGTGCCTGGATTTATCTTCCCAACTTCTTGATTATATGCACATCTCAGATTTTTTATTTTTTGTTTTAATTCGGCAATACCAAAATTTTCCTTTGCTATATATTTTACGATTTCTTCATAGGCGGCTGATCACATTGCTCTATTTCTATAATTAGGACTGCTGATATTCCATATATATTCGTAATCCTTGTACACTGGCGCTAATTTCATAGTTTCATGTTGCGTCCACTTCATTTTTGTTTAAATGTAGTAAGCAATATTTTTTTTTTATTATTATTTATTTATTGCTATTTACAGCTATATTACAGTAATATAACAAGTAAATTGGCTGAGTGATACATAATGACATGATATAATGACAAGTAGAGAAACTACCCACTGGTAGTACTCAAATCGCATGTTCAACTAAGAAGGTTACGTGACCATCTTCTTTTCAGACGCCTCGGAGGATTATCGGGAATTGAAGAGGAAGCTAGGTTTGAAACTAGAGGGTTTGAGTGGAAATGAAGTTTGTTATGAAAGGATAGATACCAGGATCGGGCCAGATCAGCAACAAATGGGACATTAAGGTCAAGCAATATTTGAGATTAAACTTTTAACTAAAATGGTCGAAGCACACTATCCTCTGCTAAAACCGAACTTGTGTTTGTTTATAATGGTATAGTCAGCCAACAAAACCGTAGAGTAGAGTTAGATTGTGGAAGTGGGGACGGGACAGTAGAGTGTACTACTCCACAAGTGCTCCATCCACTGTAGCCTCCCCTGCTGCTATCTGTAGTACTCTACTGTCACTAGTACAACCTGTTTACATTATTCTAGTAGGGGAATAATAAGCGCTCTACCACCCAACTCTACTAATAATTATACCAATGTAAACCAGGCTTAATGGTTAAACGCACCCTACGCTTAAAGGCACAAATGGTGTTGGGAAAAAAGAAAAATAATGATAGTAATACCAAGTATATATTTTTTTCTTGTTAAAAATGTCTATTATATACAATATGTAACTTGAGCTCATAAAACAGGGAAAGTATTTTTTTCATTTATATATATTTCCATATGGTGATGGTTATTCGATAATTCAATTCTTAATCTTAGAACAGTCTAGGGAGTACTGTGGAATTTGAGCAATTAATAAAACCTGATAAATTACATATTTTATAGGATGCCATAGGGAATATCCCCAGAACAATGGCTCAAGCCCCTGAAATAGTGGAAAAACCAACCAGTCATCGTTCCGCTAATTCAGCGTTGTTAGTGGAGCTTCTTGGTGCAAGGTTAGACGATTCTGTTAATGTGAGATGTGTTGCTCTTTGTCTTCTTTGATGTGATTTTGTTGTGGTATGTGTGATGATACCCTGATTGCCGAAACGTTTCCTGGTTTTTTTCCAGTATTAAGGCTTTGTTTGGGGGATCGGTACTTGTATGATATGGTATATGGGTAATTCCATGTAAAAGTCTACCGTGAATGAAAAAAAAAATATTACTGTTTTTTATGGCAAAAATACTTTAGTATGGTGGCAATAGTGTTGTACTTTTATTTTGAAGAGAAAAGATTTGCCCCCAGCCGGGATTCGAACCCGGATCTCCGCCTCACCGTGTCAACGCTCTAACCATTTGAGCCACCGGGGTCGCTCCCTACCTAGGAGAAATCTGTTCTCTTCACCGATCCCATATCCCCCCCCCCTTGTTCTCGCAATTTTGCGATGTAAACACGAAGAAGAATGTTCATTGAACATTACTTTTAATTTTAAGATCTTTTTGACATACGTCATTATATTATTTATAATTTATTATAATTTTTTAATCATTGCTTTATTTTTAAATATTTTTATTTTGAAGAGAAAAGATTTGCCCCCGCCGGGATTTTAACCCGGATCTATTTTATATCTTTCAGCCCCTTGACATATGAAATTCAATGAATTCTATTAAATTCTAAAGTTGTGATACCGTAACATACAAGTACCGGGGGATTTATCTTACTGCATCCTATTTATAATTGATGCCCATTTTTGAATTTTTAGATAGATATACTAATCTTCAATAAATATTATTGAATATTCCCCAGTTGTTATAAAGTAATATGATTTATCCTGGATATACCTGCTGTCCCTGGGGGACGTCCTGACAGGATGGCGGGACCTCCTGAAGGGATCCCGGTCGCTTGCCTTCACGTACTGGGTGGTCGGTCGGTTGACTCCCCACTTCGGCCTCTCTTCTAATCTCAAGAACCTCCTCATCACCTTCGTCCTGCCACTGAATAGAGATGGATTGTTAGAGTGTCGTCGTAAACGATCGATATAGACTGTGGTGAGCCTTTAAGTTACCTGGACTCGGTCTGGGTGGACCTCTCTACAGAGCGGGCGGCCCTGTACCTGCTGGGGGTTAGGAGCCTGCCCGGGGGCGGCACCACACGCAGGTCCTGGGCCTCGATCTCCAGCCGCTCCACTCGCACCGAAAGCTCCACCTCCTGCTCTTCCTCTCCGCTCTGCAAGGCCTCACGTTTCGGTCTCTCCAGCTGTTGGTACAATTTATGTATATATTATTATATGATCATTATACCAATAGCCGCATTGAATAAGTGGTTAAGTCGATTTTTTTTCAAAATGAGATTCTTGCATTAGAGAAGCTGAATCTTTATATTTCGTAGTAAATATGTAGCTAAGGCAGGGATTGGTTTATGTTACAACTCCATTTCAAGACATAACTAGAAGAATGGCATGATTCCGCTACCCTCAATTATCATTACTCACTCTGGATAAAATTCGACATAACCACCTATTTTCTTATCGTTATATATTCTACTCTGTCCCTTCAAGTTTCCTAAATCATATTCCATAAAATTCAAAATCTCGGTTCTATTCCTGGAGCACCCATCCATCTATATAAAATGGTCTATCGAAACACAGATCTATCCTTATCCGATCCTGGTCTCTGTGAAACTCTATCCCTTCTTCCATTCGCCCCACCAATCCAACCTACAAACTGCGAATATTCAGTCACTTAATATCCATACTTAAAAAAAATTGGTATATGACATCCATTTTTTTATGAGGAGACTTTTTGAAGTGTAAAAAAGTGGTCCCGTGACAGGAGGTGATTGTACAGTTTGAGCAGGAGATATTGGAACTAACGAATGGAACATTTTTCATTTCACATTCTTTAAAAATGGTTATAACAATTTAAGGAAACAGAAAAAAAACTGAAGCTCTATTGATTTTTTAAAAGGTCTCCATTTTAACCTTCGCGTTCAAGAAGAGATGTACAGTGGCTGAACGATTTGAAAAATTGCCAAGTATCTCCCTTTGAAATTTTTTTAAAAAATTATTATTTAAAAAAAAAATCCGGACCTTGTGAATTTTTCTTTAGGAGCTTCAAGTATTAACCTGAAACGTATACTTAATTAAGGGTAAAGTTCTTTGCTTAATAACATTTTACGTTATTATATTGATACGAAGAAAGTTTTACCTTAATGAGAGGAGGTACCGGAAGTGCTTGCTTTGGGGTCGAAGGTACTTTTACAACCTCTACTTCCTGATGTTCTGTAGGAGGTGGAGGAAGTTGGAGCTGCTGTTGTACCGGTGCCTCTTGCATCACTAGTTTTGGTACTTCCGGTATGTGATCTGGAGCATGTTGCACTTGGGCGTGATGTACTTGTATCTCTTGCTGTACGACTGGCTGTTCTTGGACGTGGAGTTCTTGGAGGTGCTTCCTCCTAGCTCTGGCTTTCTCCTCCTTGGCCGCCCTCTCAGCTTGCTCCAGGGCCTCCGCCATCGCCTTAGCTATCCTTTCATCTTTTTCCTGCAGTTGAAATTAAATTGTTAGGTGTATAAAATAGATTGAAATTATTTGTATAATGCCGATCATCCATAATTTCTAACCTGGAATCAATTTATTGAATTGTACGGTTGGCAAACATGATAAATTAGTATTGAGGGTTGGCAAAACTGATACTATTCACCTCCAAGTCGTTATTAATAAGAATTTTTACATAAATCACGCATACTCGTAATTGTTCATTTTAAGTTGAGAAATATAATAAATATAGGATTGTGCCATTTGCATCTGATAATGGAGCGAGTTGATTGATCGATAAAATCGCGAACGGTTTCAGTCTATCGTGAGATAAGTGAAAGTATGAACTTCACGCGACTAACACTTTCGGCCTTGTAGAACAATTTTATCTTGATATTGAACAGTCAAAAATACCGCATTGAAATGTTTTATTTATTGAATAGCTCTTTACTGAATCATTGTTTATTTAAATAATTATGTATTGCATAAATCGTCACACGTAGAAAATCCCATATTCTACATATAGCTTAAGGTTTTCAATAGTCACTCTTTTTTTCTAGCTTTAGTGGTCCAAAGTGAAGGCTTCATATGCAGCTTCATTTTTATAACATAATGGGGTGTATAAAAAAAAATGACCGTTTTATCAAATTCCAGAGTTTAAAAGTCTGTAAATATTTTAATGCTATTTATTATTTACCAAAACTTAATAATCCCTTTAGAGCATTCTTTAAGCTTGTTTACTAACACTGGACTTTTAAAAAAAAAGCCTCAGTTTAGTTATTTATTTCAAAGAAGAAACATGAAAGTGTCCTATGAAATTCTTGTAATTTTAACACATTAAAAAAAAAATTTCACTGCCGCTGAAGCAACTCATATTATTAAATATGAAGGGGGAGGTGTCCTTGAGCAGCGCACTGCGCGGCGTTGGTTTGAAAAAAATAGCAGTGGAGATACAACGTTGGAAAGGAAGAAGGGCTCCGGGTGACCATTAATGGATATTGATGAGATTCTGAAGGATGCTGTTGAGTGAAATCCGTCCACAAGTACTCGTGAACTTGCCAGGGAGTGTGGTGTGTCGAAAGATAATGTTAGTCGCCATATTCTCTCCATGGGGAAGGTGAAACAGTCACTTTTTTTTATACACGTCATTATTTTTATTTACCGTAAAAGCTTCTCTACAGCAACACTGGCTCTTTATTTTTTGCAGTATATTATGATAAATAAATAAATAATATGAAATAAATAAATTTTTTTTAAATGACATTTACCTCTTTCTCCTTTTGCCTCCTCATTTCTTCTTCGAGCCTTTGCCTCTCAATGTCTTGTTGCTTCTTCAGTCTTTCTTCTGCAAGTCGTTCCTCTCTATCGTTTCTCTCCTGCTCCTCCCGTTTAATTCTCTCTTTCTCTTCGAGCTGATTAACAATATTAAGGCAGACCATAAACATTACCTAATAATATTAGACGAACATAGCATTCAGTAAATGAGAAGCATGGTTACTGCAAGAAAGATATGAGTTCACCTGTTTTTTTATTGCATTTTGATGTTCCAATGCTTTCTGACGTTTCCTTTCCCTTTCGGCAAGCTCAGCGCTATCTATCGGGACGTTTTGTCCTCTAGTATAAGATCTGAAAAAAAAATCCCAAAACTTAATATATGTTTTATTCTGCTCGTTATATTTATCTATTTAATATAAATACGTAATATATTTATATTATAGTATATTATATTATATATAACATAATATTATATTATATTATATATAACATAATATTATATTATATTATATTTATTATAAATAAATAATTATCATAAAACATATTAAATACTACCTTTGGGAATCTTCAGAAGAGAAAGGAGTGTCACAAGTCCTTATTGTTTCTCTACTTGAGGTCGGAGTACTCGTCATATTTTCTTCACTGTGAGATATCACCAACACCTCAGCCCGTTCTCTAAAACATAATTAAACATATAAAATTATATAATTAACAGATCTTTCATTATTCCGTCCTTGTTTCTTTATAAATTAGGATTTCATCAGTTAACTAAAGTTTGGAGAATCCCTTTGATTGCCTATTTGTGTCAAGTCGATTTAAATTACTCCCTATATATTTTAATCCTGTATAATTACTCTTTTCCCGTATAAATAATATTATATTAAAGTAACGAAAATATAAAACATAATAAACTTTATCCTGAAGGTCGACAACATGTAACATTCATCTAATATGAATATCTGTAATTTTAGGAAGGAAATCCAGAAAGTGTGAAAAAAATAGAAAAATACATATATTTAAATATAATTTACAAGGGATGTAAAAAAAAATACGTCACCTGTAACGATTGAGCCAAGACCAAGGGCGAAATGCGATTTTGACGATGTCCTAAAGGCCAAATTGTGTCAAAAACTTCGTACCTTTCGGTTACGTTTTCACCCAGTAGACTTTTTAAGATTTTGGGGAAAAATTTTGTTCAACCTGATGCACTAGCTATTCTGAAATGATATATCATTTTAACCACCACTCCTTTTTTCGTCATGAGTGTAAGAACGGCCTTTTTTAAATAACCTAACCCACTTGGTAACATGCTAACGTGTCATAACCTAGGTTCTATAGGTTTTAACTAGCTGAAGATGGATACTGGCCGCGGATTCATTGCCTGAAATAAGGAAACTGACGACTGAGCAAATCTCATAAATTGCCTTAGATGAAGCGAACATAGGACGAAGTGGTTGAATAGTTTGACTGCTGGGAGAGATTTGTTTTGACTGTGAGGAAATTCACTACATGTCAGTGGTGCCAAATATGAAAACCAAATTCCCACGCCTTGAACAGGCTTGTAACCTTACTTTCTGGACGTCCTTCAATTATTATTAGATACACACAATACAGCCCATATACTCACTGTGGTGCCCTGTTGAGCCAGTTGGGGGTGGCTGGCAGTACCTTGGGGAGCGGGGGCGGGGGCAGCGTGGACGAGGGCTCCCAGAGGTGGCCCACTCCGACCCCGCGGTCGCCCCACCGGGCCCTCTCCTCTCTCCCGCTGCCGCTAGAGATTGAATCCGGGGTACGTCTGTAGCCCAGCATAGGAGAGAACACATAAAATAATTAGATATTTAAGTATAAATGTAACAAATAATTTTTATTTTCTTATTAATTAATGATTATGAAAAATCCAATGAACTTCCTGGGGAAGAAAAGAAGCTCTATCGACAGAAAAAGTGAAATAGGGAGAAAAAAGAACTTGAGAAAATTTAAGAAAGGCATGGTGCTTAGGACAGATTTTTGTTCTGTAAAATAAATCAATGAAGAAAACCACTTGCTCCGCCTCTGACCTACAACGGAAGTAATTTCTTAACAAGTATGGTGGAGATTTTAGTTTAGTGTAGAAGCCATTTTTCTGAGCTTTGAGAAAATGATGGCCCAGTCATGAATAAATATCTGCTGAAGTCTGATCCCAACAGAAATTGAGGCAGAAGCACCAGACGAAGAAGAAATAGTTGATGCCCATGACTGCGATTGCCAGGCATGTATGGTAGAAAATGAAGTAGCAAAGAGAATGCTTATAGACTTCCTTTATAGAACCAGGAAAAGAGGCAGGGCCTAACATAAGATGGATCGATGGAGTAGTGACCGACTCGAGAGACATCCTTGGTGTCAGGAGTTAGATGATAATTACTCGGGATCGTGAGATTGGTGGAGGCCATCGTCATCGTGTTGTAGCGCCCAATTATTTATAGTTGTAGTATCAATTAAAGGGCTAATTTCGGAGTGCGTACATGTGGATCTTCAAAGCTTCAAAAATTGGAGCTTTAAAGAATTGGATAGGAGATACACAGTTGTGTGCTACTCTCCATCAGAAAACTCCTGCTTCGTTTTCATCCCTAAAATTTTTAATTACTCTGGTTTACCTTAATAAATACATCTTGTAATATTAAATATGTATATATGAGCCTTAATCATAGTCGTTTTAATGCTACTTTAAAAATATTTTGCTATATTTGCTGTAATAACCTCGGGAACTGAGGAAGCGGCCAGCCTCCTGATTTGGCCCAGACTTCAGCATTGTACTCGTTGCCGGCAGAGTCGCTCGCGTAGCCTGAAGTGTCCCCGTTGCATTCTTCTTCTTGTGGCTGCTGTTGTTGTGAAGGCTGCAATGATATTAAAAATAATAAAATTAAAATAATATTTCAAGTATGTATATTATAAGAAATGAATTGAAAATTAAAACACAACAAAGACAATCGCTTCAAGAAAGAATTAATCTACAAAAACATTCTTGTCAACACTATTTAAGCTTTCTTATTACCATGGTTAATTAGTCAATTACTGATATTTAAAGATTCAATGATTAGTCTGCGTTTTATAATGGTAATCACTTAATACGTGGGATCGAGGAGATTGAATACTTATAATTCGCAATAAATAATTATAGGCTTTATTAAATTTTTAATGTATATATTAATGAATATAAAATGTACTTCGTAATTGGAATTAATAGGAGGTAGGCTAGGCGTTCGTTTTCTTTGTAGGTTATCTTCTTCTCTATGTATTGGTAGCTCTAAGTTCGATTTATACTGGCTTCTGAAAAAAAATTACAATTAATTAATATAAAAAAAAAAAAAAATTTTATATTGTATATTATACATTGTATATGATTTAAAGTTATAAGTATTAATACCATTATCTTAACATATGATTCAACTAATTTAAAAATATATACATTGAAAGTAGGTCGAATTGGAGCTTATTTAACGTGTACAGAGTTTGTGCAATCGCTTCCTGTTCAATTAATAAATGAATTACTGAAAAAAAGAGAATGAACAGGTAAATTTTCTGGTTTTCTTTGCAGGCAGTATATCATGCGATTTTTGTAAGTTTTTGAGGTCTACACTTCTAAAATTTACTCCAACATAACTGTTACGGCCGCTCAGTTTGACATTACCAATAATTTGTATGCCCATGTTTAATATTTTTGTTTTAATTATTTTAAAATTTTATTATTTTTAATCTCATTAAAAATAAATTATCGGTATAATACACTAAGTAATAATTATATTTGTTTTGTATAATAGTGAAATATCCGGAAACAAATGTTACTGAATCAGCTGAATCACATTTTTTTTTTTTTTTTTTTTTTTTAGCCAAAGCTAATTACTTTACTGCTGTCTCGGCAAGCGTACCTTACGGAACTTCCTTACAGCAGTCAGTCATTATTGTTTTGTCAGTGCGGCCATTGTGTCCATTGTTAAAACTTTCATTTGTCGTTTTGGATTGAGTGTCTGTTATGTACGGTCTACATTTGCATCATTATTACTGTCGAGTGTCGACTTCGCTAAAATTCATCTGACTAATCTCCATGTCAACAGTTAGTTATACGAATCTGCATCTGACGGTTCAACGGGATCATCTACTAAAGGCAGCCGAGAACTTCACGACTCATCATTAAGGAAGAAATATATCCTCCATCAATTAATTACTTAGTGTATTTAAACATTTTTATTTGGTTAATTGCGCAATTTAATAATTCAGTTCCTCAAGGTAGTATCCTTAGCCCAATCCTTTATACAGTTTATACAGCTGACATCCCAACTCATCCTAATACTATCCTTACCACGTATGCTGATGATACATGTGTATTATCTGTCAACACCAATCCAATTATTGCATCCCAAAGCCTCCAATCCCACATCACTGATCTTGAAGAATGGTGTCAAAACTGGAGAATTAAAATAAACTCTCAAAAATCGCATCAAATCACTTTTACCTTACGTCGTAAGCCAATGACTTCCTGCCCTTCAGTATCCTTTAATAATATCCCACTGGTGCCTGTAGAACAGATCCGATACTTAGGGTTGCATCTCGACAAACGATTAACCTGGAATCCTCATACTTGACTGAAAAGACAAGAAACCGATAGACGTTTCAGGCTACTTCAACCCTTACTTGTCTAGTTCAACGCTCTTATCTCCCAATTAACTACAAAAACTCATCTACATGACCATCATACGACCTATTAGGACTTATGGAGTAGAGCTTTGGGGCTCCACTAAGCCATCGAATTCCTCTCGTATCCAATCCCTACAATCCAGAATCTTTCGTAAAATCCTCAACCCTTCTTATTTTGTTAAGAATAAAGTCATCCATAATGACCTTAATGTCCCATTTGTTGCTGATTTGGCCCGAACCCGCTGTCTATCCTTTCATAACAAACTTCATTCCCACTCAAACCCTCTAGTTTCAAATCTAGCTTCCTCTTTGATTCCCGATAATCCTCCGAGGCGTCTGAAAAGAAGATGGCCACGTGACCTTCTTAGTTGAACTAGTGATTTGAGTACTACCAGTGGGTAGTTTCTCTACTTGCCATTAACTCATGTCATTATGTATCACATAGCCTATTTACTTGATGTATTATTGTAATACAGTTGTAAATATCAATAAATAAATTAAAAAATAAAATAAAATAATTCAGTTACTAAGAGCTCATTTTAAAATGATTGTTTATTTCTTTTTATATTCAGACAATTTTGATTATTAAATTTATTTATTTCATTCAACTGAAATTTAACATATTTTCGATTCATGGTTATTTTGATTTAACTAATTAATTTATCTTTTTTTATATTGTACAAATTGAAATTTAATGACATTTTTACCAAACCGAAAATGTTTAATTTTATTGTTTAATATTTAAGTATTAGTTTTCGGAAACTTAATAATTGTATTCTGAATTAATTAATTGTTTTATTTATTTATACGTAATTTGATTTATTTTTCCATTCATCAATACATTAGAGTTTCAAAAAAGAAGCATTTGGTATTATAAGTGACATAAATCGTTTTATTTTATTTGATTTTACAATTCAAATATAATTTAAATTTATTACTATTTATTATTAACAGGTAATTTTCTCCAATAAAATTATTTGAATCATATCAAGGCAGCAGCCGGTCAGAGTTTCGTGCTATAGGGAAAGGTTGTTCAAGGGTGCAACCTCTGTTACGGCGCCTCTGTTACATTTCCAATAAGCAATTCTACTTGATTGATTTTTTAAACTCTCAGATTTATTATATTATCAACCATGAGCTATATAACAAATAATTTACATGGTTTTTAAATCTATAGATTGCTTCAATTTTATATTTATATACCTAATAATAATCTGAAATTGCAATAATCAGAATATTAATATACTTTAAAACATAATTCGATGAATATCAACCTAACCTGTACCACTACGACCCGTGAACGAGTCTGGGGGTTCAGTACATGATTGAGACTGTACTGTTTCATGGAAAACAGTTCTGCAAGGAGGTGACTTGTCCTAGGTAACGCTCAACCGCCAGGTTTTCCCCCCTTATTATGGGTACCCTATTTTTTTTAATTTTATAGAGGCTGGGTGAGCCCCAGGAGGGTCCTAGATCCTATTTGATCCATCTCCGGCTGCAAACAGACTAAATAAAAGTAACTGCCCGCAGCGGGATTTAAACCAGAACTTCAGTGCTCAACCACTGAGCCACTCCGCTCTCTCGATATATATCATACGGTCTCAAATATATTCTTCAGAATTGAAACTAAAGATAGAAATAACAACCAGATACGGTGTATCGATTACGACTGAACTCAGAACTACCCATACTTCAATAATTATCCCTCATTATTTCAGCGTGTTACTAACTACTAGGCAGTTAGGACGTCTATTTATTGTTTAAAAATTAATGAACACTTGTTGACTACGTAATATTAAGTACGAAAATAAAACTTAGGAAAAAAATGCAATTATTAATTCCTTGTTCCCACCTAGTTCATTATAATATGAATATTGTAAACGTGTTTATAGCTATAATTATTCAAAATTGAATTCAATCCTTGAACTATATAGTTGTAAAATATAAGCTACATAAACTTATTGATTCATCTTGTCCATAAAAATGAAAAAACACATCAGAAAAAAAACTCAGAGTTTCTTATTGATATTAAAGTTAGTATTCCTACAAACTTCTATTACTTGAAAGATATTAAAGGAGGTCAACTGTGGTTTGGGGTTAGCATAACAACCTGCTTTGCCCAAGAGCGCGGATTCAGTCCAGGAGTCCTTAGTTAAGCCGTCCTTTGGAGAGGACGTAAAAAAACATGTAAAAAGTACTCGTTAAAAACCCCTATGCTTATCATATTTAGAACTTCCACAATATCATTGTCCGATTAGCAATAGCAGCATAACATGACGTCAAACGGAACAAACAAACATATTATTGTAGGATAAACGTGAAATGAAACATTAATAAGTTTTGTATCCAAAGCAAATAATGGTTGTTTTCGCCATATTTATTTCTCTTCGGGCGGAATAGTGAAAAGGCATCAAGGAGACGGTAACGGGTTATTTTTTAGGAACTTTATTTTTGGCAACACTGTTTTTGGCGGCTGAGCTATTTTCGTGTAACATGTTACTGTTTAAGTTGTTCAGTTTGGTCTATAATTTAACCACGATTCGTCTTAGAAAAGAACAACGCTTGGTGATTATTGAATTTTATTATGAAAAGATGAGAAGCGAGTTCGGTGAACTCAGTGAAATAATTTCACGTTTGGGGCCGGTAAATTGGCCGCCAAGATCGTGCGATTTAACGCCTTTAGACTATTTTTGTGAGGCTATGTTGAGGCTCATGTCTATAGGGACAAGCCCGCAACGTTTGACGGACTGGAAGCCAATATTGGAGAATTTATTCGTGAGATACCGGTCCGATATGATGGAGAAAGTATGCCAAAATTGGACCAAGCGTATGAACCATATGAGCCAGGGTCGACATTTGCATGAAATCATCTTTAAACATTGAACCATATAGATCGTTCTATCGACTCAAATAAAGATTTCAAACATTTTTCTAAATTTTATGTTAAAAAAAAAATCAAATATGAAAGTTCTTAAAAAATCACCCGTTAAATGAGAATTTCATCAAAATAGTCGTATTGGAATTAAACTCCATTAAATATTATTTGCTTATTGACCAGCTGTTTTTACCCAGAGAATGCCGGGTAAAAACAAAATCGTAAAGAAACAGAGGACCAGTGGCTAAAAGATACGTTGAAAACTGATTATCTAAAATCTGCATTACTATTGATGATATTAACTAAAATATACAAATATATTTTGAAAGAATTCCCGCGTATAATATATAATACTGCTATTTATCATACAATCCATGCTCTGTTTAAGAAGAAATAATAATTTAGAAAATTAGGGTTGCAATGTTTTGTTTTTTTAAAATTATTTATTTATATTTACAACTATATACTATGGTTTAGAAGACAGAAACGTGTATGGAAGGTTCACAAAGGCAGGAAGCAATAGAACGTATGATATACCTGCAATAAAGAAGAGATACCTTCAGGGTAAACCGGAAGTAGAAGAACCTCTGGAGGGAGCAATGATACACTTATCCACATACCAGCGTAACGAAGAACCCTAAATAATGAAGGATACACGTATAATGAAACATTAATAAGTTTTGTGTTCTACACAAATAAAGGGATATGTCAAAGGGATTATGCAGCATCTTCCATGAAACCTCCCAGGAGGCTATACTTTTTCCTACACTTCCAACTATTATTGTTATATTGCAACCAATTTACACAAAACCTTTCTCGTGAATCGCTCTATCTATCGGTGAAAACCGCATGAAAATCCGTGCAGTAGTTATTGAGTTTTGTATAACCCCACTAAGATGATTGTGGTTTGATGAACTGACCGGACCATGATTTATTATTATTGCTTTTATTTTAATATGGAATTGAACATTCTTGAATCTAATTAAAATAATAAAGTCAAATACACAATAATGAACTACTTGCTCAAATCTTAAAATGGGAAATGTCTCATTCTTCACCATATTTATTTACCGAAGTATCGGGAGGACCATCACTCGTTAAGGAGGAACACCTCGAGGGCCAATGGCCGAGCTCGGACTGAGGAGGAAGTGTAGGGTCGATGCCGGAAATCTCTTTGTCGTTAGCTCGAGTGGTCACCGGATCGATCCTCCAAGGGCCTTAATGATTCAGAAAGGACCGTTCTAATAAACCGAATCACGTAGTCTATTTACTGGCTATTTTCGTCAAAGATGAAAGTTTGTTCGGACACTGTAGGACAGCTGTTTGTAATTTGTAAATAATAGAGCATGCGAAACATCGGAGTTTTACTTGGAAGGCAGAAGTACGGGTCAAATTAGTTAAAATATTAAAGCGGCTAATATAATAAAGCGCTTTAAGAATACACTAACTTGATATGGTAAAGTTAACAAGCAGAGATTTATTTGACTTCTAAGAAAAAAAGAAATTTATTGTGAAATAGAATGATATAAAACAGACAGATTAACTATTAACTTGACTATAATTATAAATTTATAACTGACATCGTAATTACTCATTTATCTATACTCTTAATATCTACGGAGTAGAGCTTTGGGGCTCCACTAAGGCACCAAATTCATATCGTATTCAATCCTTACAATCCAAAATCCTCAATGACCCTTACTTTGTTACGAACAAAGTAATCCATAATGACCTTAATGTACCATTTGTTGCTGATTTGGCTCGAATCCGATATCAATCATGACAATTTTCATTTCCACTCAAACCCACTAGTTTCAAATCTCGCAACCTCTTCAATTCCTGATAATCCTCCGAGGCGTCTGAATAGAAGATGGCCTCGTTACCTTCTAAGTTGAACTTTCATTTTAGTTTTACCACTGGTTAGAGTCTCTACTTGTGTTTATTCCGGGACATGATTTATCTTTGGTTATATTAAATCTTTGATTATATTACACGATTTTACTTTGATTATATTATTGATTTGATGTATTCAGTATACAGTTGTAAATTGATAAATACATTTAAAAAAAAAATTCTTAATATCAATAATATGTTCTAGTCATCTTCTCTTCTCTCTTTTGTAGTATTTTAGAAAAAACAAAATTGTACCACTACGACCCATGAGTCTTAGGTTTAGGACGTGTTGGGGACAGTAATGTTTCGAGGAGTTGTTACCGTTACCGTTGGGGTATCGAGGCAGGTGATCCTATAGCCTGGTTTACATTGGTATAATTAGTGGTAGAGTGGTTATTATTCCCCTACTAGAATAATGTAAACAGGTTGTGCTAGTGACAGTAGAGTACTACAGATAGCAGCAGGGGAGGCTACATTGGATGGAGCACTTGTGGAGTAGTACACTCTACTGTCCGGTCCCCACTTCCACGATCTTACTCTACTCTACGGGTTTGTTTGTCGACTGTACCAATGAAAACAAACACAAGTTAGGTTTTAGTAGAGAACAGTGTGCCTTTGTTTTACTGCTTGTGTGCTTCGGTCATTTCAGTTAAAAGTTTAATATGAAATTTTGCTTATTCCGTATGAACGAAAATGAAGTAGACAGAATATGAAAATATGAAATCAGTGTCACTGTAAAAGGATTACGAATGTATATGGAATATCACGAGTCCTAATTATAGAAATAGAGCAATGAGATCTGAGCCTACGAAGAAATCGTAAAATATATGGCAAAGGAAAATTTTGGTATTGCCGAATTATTACTGGTTTTAGACTCGGTAGTTGTAGGCTACGATAAATATTGCCTGTGGCCAGAAAATTTAAAGTAATTTATAATTTAACAAGTGCTGGTATTGCATCCCTCATGAATGTGTAAATTTTCTGAATATGCGGCATAATTAAATTCAGCAGTGTTTCAAAACTATCAGGTGTCATTCTCAAGCACATTTTATATTCTTCTGAGTCTTCCAAAGCCAGTTCTCTTAACAGATTAGGAGATGCTCCCAATTTATCACGCCTCTTAATCCAACCCCTTACCCAAATTCTTTTTTGCTTAGCAGTTTCTTGTTCTATAACTTCCTCAACTTCATTTAATATAATATCTGCAGCTTCCACTAAACATTTGTTAACCCCGGTTCGGCATTTTTGCCTAACCTGCTTGTTCATTATTACACATGTTAAATCGAACTATCCTTTCAAATTACTCTACCAAATTGAGCATTGTAGAGTATTTCAGAAATAAAAGTATGCTAGTGAACTCTACTACTAATTATATCAATTTAAACCAGGCTTATACTAATAGGCTTATACGCTCAACCGCCAGGTTTTTCCACCGACAAAGGGTATCCATTTTATGAGGCTGGGCGAGCCCCAGGAGCGTCTTCAGATCTAACAAGGTCCATCTCCGGCTGTTAACAGATTAAATAAATTTGCTAAAACCGGATTTAAAGGCTGTAACATTGGCACGGCAACTCAACGCTCTATAGTCCAGGATCCGTGGTCCATTTTTGCACTTGATTACTATCAAGCTGAATCTTCGTGATTAGCTTCGTATAGATAATTCTTGTGCGAAAATTCTCGATTGTGGTAGCTAACAGAGGTAGCAAGGATAAAATATGTCGATTTGATGATTCTCAAAAATGTATTACTGACTGGGTCTTTTTTTGTTAAATCTCAAGATCGTTATCTAAATTATTTAAAAAAATATTTGCCCTACAATTTTTCAATATTTATTAACAAAAAAAATTTGGAATTACGAGACAAGTTTTCAACGATAAAAAGTCCAAATGGATTCTGGAAACTGAAGAAGACCTCGAGCAACTAAAAGTGAAAGTATATGAAATAAATGATCGGGACGAATATAGATAAACCATAGGACAAAATAATTGATGAAGAACAAATACCAAAGATGGATATAAAGGAAGAAATAACAAAATGAATGAATGAAGAGGGTCTTGGAGGAATCAAGACTGGGTTAACATGAAAATTTTTCAAAGTTCACAGCCCTTTCTAATCGATGGCTTAGTTCACATATGTGTTAAGTGCCGAAAACAAGATTTTACATAAGTCAACTTTAATAATAATTTAACACAAGAAATACAGTTCAAGTTTAAGCACACAATATATTTTTGTAACCTTTACAGCTTCTCTATTTATTTTATATCAACATATGATCTAAAACTTCCTGATCACTACTTTACAATATTATTTGTATAACAAAACTCATTTATGAAAAATATGCACTTAAGACATTTGTGAACTAAGGGATCGAAATAGAGAAAATATAATAAAATATATTGAAATATTTATATTTATTTATTTATAAAATCAAATATCTCGACTTTCAACTCTGTTGAATAAATGATATAAATTGTGGTTGGAACTAATTCAAACCCAGCAATCTTATTGCAGCCGAGATCTGAGATATTAGATTATATTTGGTATAATGAGCAAAGAAAACCAGGCATGAAGTGGAAACATCTCAAGCGAAACGTAACTGGATGAAAGGACTGGAGAAATCTAATATAATCCCGTTTATATAATTTGAAAATGATTTCGGTAATGGCTGACTGAATAAAGGATTGAGAACGGCCATATTATAAACTAGCTTTGATCTCTAACTAAACTCATAAATGCTGCCATTATGCATTCTGAAAGAGACTAATATTAACTTCGTCATTGGAATACTAAAACAAAAATTACTTAAATATCAGCGTATTGATTTTCTATACAAGAGACTAAAAAGAACGTGAATGAGTGATTTTTACTTATATATGCATATATGTTTTTATATATATATATATATATATATATATATATATATATATGTATATATATATATATATATATATATATATTACAGTATATATATATATATATATACTTTTATAATTTCACCAAGGAGAGGTACCGGGTACGTTTCATGCCTTCGTGTGATTATGTTTCGATTTTACCGACAGGCATTCTGGATTAAAATACAAAGAGAAAAAATAATTATACATATTTCTTAAAATTATAGTGAATGTGTATGTATACATATATATATATATTTTTTTTTTTAAATATATAATAAAAATTAAAAAAAAAACGGCCTTAGAGACCACGTGAATATAATTATTTTCTCTTCTTCTCATACCAATTCTCTCCTTCTTTCCTTCTTCCCACCTTTTCCTCATTCTTTCCGATTGTTCTTTCCTTCTTTCCTTGGTCCAGGCTATTCCTTTTCTCGCATCTCTCTTTCCCACAAGGACCTTAATTTCTTCCCTATCGAAACAGTATTGGTCTGTTATTTTCAGTCTCTCAGTTTCTTCCTTCATCTGTTTGATGTAACTCCCAGCATTCATGTATATCTCTTTGGGTGCATCCTCCTGGTAGAGGATTTATTAATGCGTGGATAGGAAAAGGAATTGTATCTCTTGGTAAATATTAATGTGAAAGAGTTAAATCCTTCACGTATCCAATGATCCAAGCTAATAGGAGAGAGTTATAGAGGAAATACTTCATATGAACTTGTCTTTGTAACACCAGCTAATACTAATTTCTAAAATTACAATCTTTTTGGTACTTGTCTATTAAAGCCCCACTACTGGTAACACTGCAGGATATAGCAATCTTGTAAACTGGTATTGCTTGTTATTGTTTGTGTACGAGTGTGTTTAACGCATTTTATGTTTTCTAATTGTATATTTTGTTATTGTTTATTATCTTGTATGGGAGAGGAGTGGCCCAGTGGTAGAGTACTGAGTTGCCATGCCGGAAATCCTGGTTCAATTTCCGCTGCAGGCTATGATTTTTATTAAGTCTGTTTGCAGCCGGAGATGGATCATGTAGGATCTAGGACCCTCCTTGGGCCCACCCAGCCTCTATAAAATATTAAAAATATAGGGTACCCAAAATAAGGGGGAGAAATCTGGCGGTCGAGCGAGACCTAGGACATGTCACCTCCTTGCAGAACCGTTGTCCATGAAACAGTACAGTCTCTACCATGTACTGAACCCCAGACCCTTCATGGGTTGTAGAGGTACAGATTTTTTAATTTTTATTATCTTGCATCGTTCGTTTTATTTTCATTGCTATTAAATTGTGTTAGTATTAAATACTTCTTATTATTATTAATAAAAAGTTTCTTTTATTTGTAATACTATTATTGTGGTAGTATTAGTTATTTCAAAGATATAAAATAGTTTTCACATGTTACACGTTTGTGATAACGTCAAAACTCCTAAACAGCGGCGTTAACGTCCGGATGTATGGTTCAGCAAGCTTAGCAGTGTGTAAACTCTAACAGACAAGTACCTTATTGTTCCTATAAATTTTACAATGGCATATTAAGACTTATTTTTCTTACTCCTGTATCTAATACGATTTGGGCGTTGATGATTAATGATGCAATCTTAATTTTCTTCGTGGCACTTTTAAATTATTGAACAAATGTAAGACCACACCTTACATTCTGCAGCCAGAAGTGTCTCCTCCTTCCTGGTACACTTCTACTATCGATCTTTCCCTGCATCAGCTGCAGTAGATAATACTCGTATCTGTCATTTTTGACGACGTGGCCCAGGTGTTCTGGGACTATCAGGGAATATGAAGACCACGGGGGAAAGACAAAGTAACTCACTTTTTCACCTAAATGTTCAGGAGACCAAAACTAACCTCGTTACTTATCAGTAACTTCATCATCATCATTATGTAAGTATGTATTATATATGCAGATTGCTGATCCTGTCAATCTGACAATGAAGAAGAAGCATAAGACCAACTCTTGGAAGGTGCGCTACTTTGTTCTTCCTTAAGGCCGCTACACACGGTCAGTTCGGTGTGGTCACATCGAACTGACCGTGTGTGAGCTAAGTTGATGTGAGCTCACATAAAAAAAGTGAACTGGTGGACTGATGAATATTCATCTTTTCGGAACTGACGTCAGCCCGAAGTTAGGGTGTGTACCATCGCGTCAGTTCGGTGTGTCACATTAGTTATCTGAGCATGCTTACAGATGTCGTTTGGATAGGCATCACCCTTTCAATCCCTTTTCCAGATCTCGTCAGTATTCCTCGTCTCTGTGTTTATAATTACGGAGTGATAATACGGTTAGTTGGGGACAAGACTTTCTTTAAGAATTTATAGGACTGTTCAGAGGGGAGGAATGTTTGTGGAAATAACACAAGCCGCTGCACTATATAGAAATAGCAATTCATCGTCTGAAAACATGATGTAAACACAAAATTGTGTTTAATATGTTAAAAACATAGCACAAAACACTATGAGAGGGACTGGAGCTTCCAAGAGGTAGCGCATTGAACTGACACACCGAAGTGAGCGTGTGGATGCGAATGTTGCGTTCAGTTAGAAGTGACAGTTAGAAATGAACGCATCGAACTGACCGTGTGTAGCGGTCTTTAGTAAGGTTCGGATGAAATCGTTTTAATCCTGTTTTTTGCACAACACACCACAACGATCGCAATAGAAAAATCTATCGGAAACCGCTGTTGATTTCGAGTAAAAAATCGATTTATCTTATTTTCCCCCTTTAATCTTTATATATAAGTTAATTAAAATCGATAGTACAATCGAAAGCAATGAGGTCATAGCTAATATTAAGATATATTACTCCTGTTCTGAAGTTGCCGAAGCGGCCGCACACACCCCCTGGCCCATGAGGACTGGGCATTGTTCCAGTTTCTTGAGGAAGTGGAAACTCTGGGAGAAATTATGCAAGAAGTTCGTGCGATAAGGAGAGTTCAACGCCCCCTAGCTATCGACCTGGTCAGTAGTTTCGGAACTGACTCTGTTTGAGCCAATTTAAAATCATTAATTAATCATGTTGGGAATAACATATGTTTTTAAAAAAAAAAAAAAAAATTAGGCCAGTTCTCGTTTAGCCTCAGTTGTTGTAAAATAACCACGCAGTTTGTAGTCGTTAAAGTGGTATTACATAAATTGTGTTGGATATATGGTCGAGAAAGAATTGCATTGTGTATCCTTACGTAAAATCGGAGCATCGGAAAGAAGTTGGACGAATCAAAGTGCAGGTAAACGGGGATTGATTCCTCGAGTTTCCCTCTGTCCCATCCCATCCCCAAATTCCCCCTTTTACTTGCAGAGAATCCTCCCCCTTTTACTTGCAGTCCAGCGAATTTTCCCAGCAGATGGTAAGTAAGAAATTTATTATTGTTTAATTTTTGTTCGTTGTCGAGAATAATACAGTCCACTGTTTTAGTCTATCAGAGATTTTACAGCAGATTGAGTCGCGTAAACATTGGTCCATCACAGGCACGGATAATTTTATTCATTGGTTGTAGAAGATCAATTAGCTGTAAAATTTGTTATTCGTAGGTGAGTCGTTGAAAAGTTTTGACCGGTTTAGAACGGGATTAAGCTTGTTGTTGAGTATACGGTCTAGTATGATTATACTTAGAAATAATCTTTAGAAAGACTTGTTTTCGATAAACAGCTGTTTCACAAAAGTTTATTGTGTACAAATTATAACGGCTAATAATTTTGTGTAACTGTTAAAATTATAACGGTTAATAATTTGTTGTACCGGTTAATATTATAGCAGTTACTAGTAGCGGTTAATAGTTCTAACGTTAAATTTGTTGTAAAGTTTATTATTTTATTTTATTTTGATTTACCAATTTTGCAATCATGGATGCTTCGAAGGCGGAACGGTTATTGAAAATCTTAAATAAAAAGAAGGAAGTTTTATTCGAAAGAGTCCAGAGAATTTTTGATTTATCGAAAAAATGTACCGAAGCAAAAAGTGCGGCGAGTTTTAAATTATCTTATCCATTATTAGATAAGACATTACGAGAATTTGACGAACTCGAAATTAGAATTAATGAAATTTCTCTAGAATTCGTAGAAGATTTCGAACCGACATTCACTGAATCGATATTCGAGATGGTCGAACAGATTGAGGGGGTAGCCAACATTGTTATGCACCCGAAGTCGGATGGGTCAGGCAAAGGGAATTCGGGCATTCAAGCGACAGTAGCGGGCGAAACCAAAGCGGCACGTCTACGTACGATCGAAATTCCCCGGTTTGATGGCTCACTAGAACGTTGGCCTGTTTTTTATGAATTGTTTAATACCCTTGTCCATGAGGACTCGTCTTTATCGGCATTGGAAAAAATGCAACATCTGACCTCTAGGCTCACGGGATCGGCATTGAATATTTGTAAAAATGTAAAACCCACATCAGCTAATTATGAAATTATGTGGAAGGCTTTGATTGATCGTTATAACGATGAACGCACCTTGGCAAGTAGTTACGTCGAAGAAATATTTCGTTTTCAGCCCCTTCGTTTGGAATCTCGAGAGGGTATAATTTCAGTGTTAGATGGTTTCTGCGCGCCCATTGCGGCGTTGAAACAATTGAATATCGGTGATGTGGGGGAATTTGTTTTTCTGAATCGGTGTTTAGCGGTTTTAGATCCTGGCACCAAAAGAGCTTTTGAGGCCGCCCATCGTGATAAAAGGCTTCCGACATATTCGGATTTGGTGACCTTTCTGGAAAAACAAATTAGATGTTTACCTCCTACCGAAACGCAAATTAAACCTAAAATTCATAATCCGAGTCAACAAACAAAATCTAACAAGGCAACTCATTTTCTTTTAGCCAAATCGGAAGAAATAAAAGGAAAAAATTGTGTGTTTTGTAAAACTGGTATTCATCCGTTAAAGGGTTGTGACAAATTTTTGAAATTAAGCCCATGGAAGAGATTCAAAGTTGTCAAAGCTGCCTTTCTGTGTCTCAAGTGTCTTTCAAACCAACATAGAGCTTCAGAATGTGACTCGGTTGATAGTTGTAGCAAATGTGAATTGCCACATAACACTCTGTTACATTTTGAGCAGGGTCGTGATAATGTAAAGTCGGAAACGCATCTCGAAAACACCGAATCAGTGGGGGTCCCTCGACAACCTTATGTTCGATGAACATGGTCGCAAGTTCCGCGGACCACTCAACTGTTATTTTGTCGACTGTGGTGGTACATGCAGAGAATTCTCAGGGTAGTCTCCGACCCATTCGGTTTTTACTAGACAGTGGTAGTCAGTCTAATTTTTTAACCACATCCGTTTGTCGAAAATTAAATTTACCTGTTGAAAAAAACTTTCGCTCGTCAGTTCTTGGGTTTGGTGGATCAAGGAATACTGTTCGGGGTAAAACCTCTTTGCGAATTTTTTCTCGCCTTGATTCGAGGGTGTGTTTTACAATCGCACCTTTAGTCGTTGATCGTATTGTCGATCAATTACCTTCTATGGCATTGGACGTTTCTCGCCTGGCCCATTTGCAGCATTTGCAGCTGGCTGATGAGAATTTTCATTTACCTGGCGAAATCGATGGGGTGCTAGGGGCCGAACTGTTTCCAATTATAATGGGTGGGCCAAAATTAGTCGTTTCTCCGGACAAGCCCATGGCGATTGATACTCCCCTAGGGTTTATAGTTATGGGGAAAGCGCCCACTTCGGAAAGCTCTCCCGAGCCCATCTCTCTCCTCACCACCGTAAATGAGTCTGTCGTTCCATTCCAACGATTTTGGGAGCTCGAAGATATTTCCCAGATGGAAGGTGTCTGCTTAGATCAGGAGGATATAGAATGTGAGCGGAATTTCGTAGAAACCGTTCAATGCGACGAAAGTGGCAAATATATCGTCACTCCCTCTTTCCGAGAAAATCCTGAGTCGCTAGGCCATTCGCATCATTCGACCCTAAATCGGTTTTCTAATCTGGAGAAACGCTTTGTCCAAAATTCTGACGTGCATGATGCCTACCATGCGGGAATTTCGGATTACCTTCATCAGAAATATATGTCGCTTTCTCCTGATTTAGAAGATGGAGAAGGATATTTTATACCCCATCACGCGATTTTCAAGCCTCAGAGCTTAAGCACACCGGTGCGTGTCGTGTTCGATGCTAGTAGCAAGAATAGCTCAGGGAAATCGTTGAATGATATTTTGCACATGGGCCCAAAACTGCAAACCAACATCGTCGAAGTGTTGCCGGAATTGGTGGAACTGCCTGAACAAAAGCCGAAGGCGTGTATGATAGCACAGTCCCATAAAAGTGAAAACATGATTTATGATATCATTTGTTCCTACTCGTCCTTTTCAAAAGTACGGCGAGTCCATCGACAAGAATATATTACAAGGGAAGATTTAGTAGAATCTGAAAAGGTTCTTTGTCGTACCATACAGTCGCAGCATTTCCAGCAGGACATATCCGCACTCCGGAATGGAAAACCATGTTCCAATCGCATTCAACGTTTGGCTCCGTTCCTAGCCGATGGAATAATTCGAGTCGGAGGACGCCTGCAAAATGCAGAGGTTGGCTTTGAATATGCGCATCCCATAATTCTACCCAAAATTGATCCGTTCGTACGCATATTGGTGCGTTATTACCATTTAGAGAACCTTCACACAGGTCCCAGTTTACTCTTATCGTTGTTGAGACAAAATTATTGGATTCTTTCCGCTCGATCTATTGTCCGGAAGGTGATACGAGAGTGTAATATTTGTTTTCGAGTCAAACCCAAGTCTTCTTTTCCAGTTATGGGAAATCTCCCGAGCTGTCGAGTGACCCAAGTCAAGGCATTTTGGAACACCGGAGTAGACTATGCCGGTCCTTGGCAAATAAGTATGGGATGTCGACAGAATTCAGCCACTCAGAAGGCCTATATTTGCCTTTTTGTGTGTTTAGCTACGAAAGCTATCCATTTGGAACTCGTGACTAGCTTGTCTACGGCTACCTTTCTAGCTGCATTCAAAAGATTTTTGTCTCGTCGTGGTGCTTGTTCCACTATATATTCGGATTGTGGAACAAATTTTGTCGGTGCTAAGAGAGAATTAAATGAACTCTCAAACTTACACTCTTCCCGAGAATTCAAAGATATTCTGTTCGATGGGTTGAGGGATTATAAAATTGAGTGGAAATTCATCCCTCCAAGTAGTCCTCATTTCGGAGGAATTTGGGAATCCAACATTAAAAGTGTCAAATCCCATCTATCGCGGGTCATAGGAGAACAACGCCTGACATATGAGGAGTTCAACACTCTCCTGATTGAGGTTGAGGCATTGATGAATTCCAGACCATTATGCCCTCTTTCGGAGGATCCATCAGAACCTTTGGCATTGACTCCTGCACATTTTCTGACCCTTACACCCTTAAAATCATTACCTGCGGACGCAGTGTTGGAATTACCCTCGAATCGTCTCTCCCGCTATCAGTTGTTAGACAAATTGGTACAGTCTTTCTGGTCGCGATGGAGCAAGGAGTATTTGCATGAGCTCCAAGTCCGAACGAAATGGACACAACCTTCCTGTGCCTTACGCGTGGGGACAGTGGTTCTCATAGATCAAAGTCCTATGACCCCCCTACAGTGGCCGTTAGGCATAGTCGAGGAAGTTTTTCCAGGCCAAGATGGAGTAGTAAGAGTAGCCGTAGTTCGAACCAACAAAGGGACCATGAGACGGCCGATTGTAAAGCTCTGCCCCTTGCCTAGTCAGTAGAGGATTCGAAATTGTAAATATGTAAATAGATTAGATAATCGTTGTTTGGTTTCAGTTGAATTTCGTTTATTTTTATTTTTTTTTTTTTGTAATCTCTCCAATCCTTAAACTCCATTGTTCAGAAGAGGAGTCTTCAGGGGCGGGGGTATGTTTGAGCCAATTTAAAATCATTAATTAATCATGTTGGGAATAACATATGTTTTAAAAAAAAAAAAAAAAAATTAGGCCAGTTCTCGTTTAGCCTCAGTTGTTGTAAAATAACCACGCAGTTTGTAGTCGTTAAAGTGGTATTACATAAATTGTGTTGGATATATGGTCGAGAAAGAATTGCATTGTGTATCCTTACGTAAAATCGGAGCATCGGAAAGAAGTTGGACGAATCAAAGTGCAGGTAAACGGGGATTGATTCCTCGAGTTTCCCTCTGTCCCATCCCATCCCCAAATTCCCCCTTTTACTTGCAGAGAATCCTCCCCCTTTTACTTGCAGTCCAGCGAATTTTCCCAGCAGATGGTAAGTAAGAAATTTATTATTGTTTAATTTTTGTTCGTTGTCGAGAATAATACAGTCCACTGTTTTAGTCTATCAGAGATTTTACAGCAGATTGAGTCGCGTAAACAGACTCACTAGGTCCGGTCAATGTGACATGATGTGCTCAATATATTTATATAAAATATATTGAGTAATGGGGTCAATCATTCCTAGGTTAAGAGAAGTAAATTGGTAATACAAAACTGCCTGCAAGAGTCTCAATTGTTTTCTCTTCTCACCCCATTTTGATATTTTCAATTTAAAACAAAATACTTAATTTCAACTTTATTTATCTGTAGTACTAAAAGGCCTGAAGGATATTTTTGTTCAGTATGTGGCAGAGACTGTACTGTTGCTAGGAACAGGTTGTGCCAGGAGAAAATTTTTTGCGAGATAATTTTCAACTGCAAGGCCCCCCCCCCAATTAAAGGTATACAATTCATAGAGGGTGGGTGTTCCCAACTCTATAACGTCTTAATATTTTATATTTTCTCCAGATCCCACAGAACCCATGGACGGCAAATGAATGCTCTACCTCTGAGCTATCATACTAATACTATCATAACTATCATACTCTGATATCATACTAAGTGATTAAATCCGCTGTTAATGTATCATCGTCAAATCAGACGATTAAAAGACACTCAGTTACAAACACTTGCCAGGATGTGATGGGTGAATATACTGAGGCGAGGGTCCAAGAGTAGCTGGGTCAGTTCTAGATACGATTCCCAACCTGGTTAGATGATATTTTTTATTTCGTGATGTATCTTGAAGCACTGGTTAAAACGCTACGGCGTTTTAAAGAAAATCATCAGATGCCTGTAAAAATGATAACTCCTACTTTACGAGAAGAATGAATGAATGACTGAGAAGTATGAAAAGTAATGACGACAACTGAAGAAGGCCATTGCAAACCACGAACTCAATAAATATGATTATGCTAAAAATTATAAGTTCTCATTTACTTTATTAATTATTAATTTTTTTTCTTTCTTTAAATATTTATTTCTTATACAATTTGCTACAATTCACAAAAAATATACGTTGTACCAAATAGACCAGTCTCAAATTTAAAAAAATTACCATTGGAAAAATGGTTAAATGTGTCTGTACATAATCATAATATATTTTGCTAAGTATGATTTAATTAATGATTATAATATTATATAATAAACATGAGGGAAATTGTAAAGAGTCAGTTTGAATATTATCCCGTTAAGCCAGATACTTTGGAAAGCTCTTTGCACGTCGAGTAATACCATATCCATATCTTGTTTATTATTAAACTCCTCTGTGATATTAATTGTTAAATGGTGTTGACACGATGGTCTGAAAATGGCCGATAAGTTAAGATGGACGAATTTTATTTCTTATATCAGAAAAGTTATAGCTTAAAAATTCAGATCTGTTTATCTTTAAAAAAAATATAACGTTTTTGAAAGCAGGCAAATAGAATGAGGAAAATGATGAAATAAAGAAAAAAAAATCATCTTGTTGATTATATGACGTGTTTTCAAAATTGTAAAAATCCATTTTTTTATCGGAATATTTAAGGATTGGTCCAGGATCCATGGTCCATTTTTTCACTTGATTAGTATCGAGCTGAATCTTCGGGAATATCTTCGTTTCGATGAGACATCCAACAATTTCCTCTGCGAAAATTCTCGATTGAAACTCAAGATAATTATCTAAATTATTTGAAAAAATATTTGTCCTACAAAATGTATGGTTTGATCAAAGAGTCCCCTCCTTCCAATATGTATCGATAACGAAGTCAAAAAAGAAGAAGTAAAACAAAGTCAGCTGGTTAGTAATCATTTTTGATGGCCTCGTTATCGATACACGTTGGAAGGAGGGGACTCTTTGATCAAACCATAAAATTTGTTGGACAAATATTTTTTCAAATAATTTAGATAATTATCTTGAGATTTAACAAAAAAAAACCCAGTTAGTAATAAATTTTTGAGAATCATCAAATTGACATATTTTATCTTTGCTACCTCTGTTAGCTACCACAATTCGAGAATTTTCGCACAGGATAATACTAATTAAGTGGAAAAATGGACCATGAATCTTGGACTATAGAGCGTTTAGTTGCCATGCCAATGTTACAGGCTTTAGCAAATAATGTATTCAATCTGTTAACAGCCGGAGATGAACCCTGTTGGATCTGAAGACACTCCTGGGACTCGCCCAGCCTCATAAAATGGATACCCTTTATTGATGGAAAAACCTGGCGGTTGAGCGTATTAGCCTATTAGTATAAGCCTGGTTTAAATTGATATAATTAATAGTAGAGTTCACTAGCATACTTTTTTTCTGAAATACTCTACAATGCTTATTTTGGTAGAGTAATCTGAAAAGATAGTTCGATTTAACGTGCGTAATAATGACCAAGATTCACGAAGATTCATCTTGATACTAATCAAGTGCAAAAATGGACCATGGATCCTGGATTAGATTTGGCTTTGAGCTAATTTAAAAATATGGGAGAACGTTTATTTATTAAAATAAATAAAATGTTTCAAATGCTATAACATTTTATCGCCATTACTGAAGTAGCAATTAAGCAAGTAGTATGTAGTTCATTTATTTAATTGCAAGAGGAACCTTTCTAGTTGATTGCATGCAATACAATGCAAATACTTTAACTTGACCCACATTAAAAGTATTTAAACCCACGTGATATTAATAATAATAATAAAAACTGAGCTTTTTATAAAGTAAAGGATCTCTTAGCAGAGGAAAACCTTCGCGTGCGTCGTAACATGAATTTTGAGCAGCGTTATGCAAATATATATCCCACTTTCACCTAAATCTATAATTTCTATTGAACCAGATATGGTTTCTTTGTGTTTTGGTCTGTCTTTTTAAAACTATGTCTGACTCTCGACTATCATCAAATGCCTTCATTTGATAGATTCATTTGTCATAGACAAATAAAAACTTATAAAGTAACTATAAATATTTTAAAGAAGCATATTGTTTTGAGATAATTAGTCATATCTGAAGTTGAAATAAAAATCATTACAGAAGATCCATTGAACAGGAAACATTAAATTCAATTCAAACATTAAGTATTAAATTTTTTATTATTAAGAAATTATTTTTTCTTAAAAATTATACTAAACATATTTTTTAAATTAAACAAGAGGAGCTTTCAGTAAACTTTTCTGCCTAATTAAAGTCTATTCAAACTACAAAATAAGAAAAAATCATATATTTGTTCTCAATTAATTAATTTTTTACAAATAAGGAGGAATAAAAAAAATGGGTCGTAAATAATTTAATTAATTATGAAAACATTAAAATATTAAACTTTTTTTTTGAACAGAAAAGATTTGCCCCCAGCCGGGATTCGAAGCCGGATCTTCGCCTCACCGAGGCAACGCTCTAACCATTTGAGCCACCGGGTTCGCTCCCTACCTAGGACAAATCTGTTCTCTTCACCGATCCCATAACTCCCGTAATTTTGCGATGTATACACGAAGAAGAATGTTCATTGTACATTACTTTTTAATTTTAGGATATTTTTGATATACGGCATTATATTATTTAATAATATAATTAATATATAATGATTAATTTTTAAATATTTTTATTTTGAAGAGAGAATAGGTAGGGAGCGACCCCGGTGGCTCAAATGGTTAGAGCGTTGCCACGGTGAGGCGGAGATCCGGGTTCAAATCCCGGCTGGGGGCAAATCTTTTCTCAAGCAATGAATAAAAAATTATAATAAATTAAAATATTAAACGGTGATCGCAATCACTAAAAGCTTTTTTATTTAATAGAGAGAATTATTTTAGCTTACTACAACGCTTTTGTTGATAAGAAATATTTATAATTTTCAATTTTGATAAGACAATTTTGATAAGACAATTTTAAGGCCCAACTCATATTTTCTGCGCCTTGAAGGTTTAGGCTATACCTTACCCACAATGCAGTCCAGCGTGGCAAAACTGTAGCTTCTTGGTCCTAGGCGCAATTGGGTGCTTGATTTAGTCTATAACAACTCCGATTTAAAAATTATTATTTAACATATGCACCACATTTAACGGTTTTAACTCCCGATATATCCAATAAAATTTAGTAATGGAAAAAATTAAAGAAAATAACAAATAATAAAACAAATATTGTTTAAAATTTGTAAATTAAAAACTTCAAATTTTTGTTCTTACCTAATACAAGGACGATACCCCCTCTCTTCTGTATTCCAGATTCCACCCCAGAGACCACTGAAATGTTTTAGTTCCTCTGTAAAATAAGAAATAAAAGATAGTTAAGTGAATTTATCTTATATAATATTAATTAATTTATTACAGAAACGTAATAGCTATTGCAAGAAACAATTATTAAAAACCACATCAATTCATATAAATCACTATTCTAAAAAGTTTATACTTCTGATTATTCAACTATAAGAAAAATATCTACATCGTATAAAAAAAAAAATATTGTTAAACTTGATAACAACAATAATATATATATCTACAGCCCCGGTGAATAAGTGGTTAAGTATAATTCTCTCAAAAATGAGTTTTCGTAGACAATAAGGGACAAGGTAAGGCATTGGCTTGAAAAGGAGTTATTGCTAATATTACAACTCCATTTCAAGCCAAAAATTACAAGAATGATACGATTCCGGTTATCTGAAAGTAGTTGACTCTCTCTGGACAAAATCCGACTTAACCACTTATTCGCCGGGGCAGTAGATATATCATAGAAATTTGATAAAAATTATTTTAAAATACAATTCAAAGAAGAAAATATAAACTAATAGAATTGGGATAAATTTGTAAAAATGTAAAAAGTATGGACATTGTATTTGACAAGGTATAGCTTAGAAGTAAAAGTTTATCAAAATGAAGAGTCAATAGCAACTGGTCGAAAAAACAAGAGCCTTTCGATACAGTTGTCAGATATTAAATTAAAAAAACAAGTGAAAGTGTAATATGATAATTAAACATGAGAAAAATAAAATAAAATTGTTCTAATCTCGAAAATCAAATATGATGTATTCTCAAGCTTCTTCATCGGTGTTCAGTTAGTATTAGGATTACATTCATATTTTATTCGTTCTAGTTTAGACGGTGTTGCGTAAAATATTTACAGGAAGATTTCTAAATAAAATTTTAAAGTCGTACTGACTACTTTAGGGAATATCTGCTGTATATTCAAACGCAAACATAACATACAATTGAGAGGAGGAAAGTTGAGTGTGAAATAGAATACAGAAGGCCTCATGATAATTTCAAATTCCTCCCCACATAAAAATAATTTGGAACTTGAAGAAAAGTTACTATGCCTGGGCACTGCAAAATTATTAGAAATAATTTGAGATTATAAGTGATTGGTATTGCAATTGAAGCGACGCACAGTTATTTACATTTTTGAATAAAAAACGTATACCACTACAACGGGTCTGGGGTTCAGTACATGATAGAGACTGTATTGTTTCATGGACAACAGTTCTACAGGAAGGTGATTTGTTCAAGGTCACGCTCAACCACCAGATTTTCCCCCTTATTTTGGGTACCCTATTTTCATAACATTTAATAGAGGCTGGGTGAGCCCCAGGAGGGTCCTAGATCTTATATGATATGTCTCCGGCTGCAAACAGACTAAATAAAAAAAGTCTTACCTGCAGCGGGATTTGAACCAGGATTTCCGGCATGGTAACTCAGTGCTCTACCACTGAGCCATTCCGCCCCATTATTAACACCTCTCAGGAATTATAAATATCAATTATTTTATGCAATGAACAAGGTCATTCCTCACTCACCTCCTTTAAAGCTTTCTGCAGCTGTTCTCAGGTATTGAGAAGGTTGATGTATTTTCTTTTATGGGTCCATGTAAGTTGTTTTGAAATTGTTTTTGGTGGATCTGTATGTGTTATCTGTATTTGCTAATTGTTCTCAAAGAAAGATCATGCAGCTAAAGTGTCATGTTATTTTGGGTATAGTTCCAAAAGTTTTTGAAGTGTATGAATTGTGTCTTTTTGAATATCACTCTGGGCTAAGTAAGGAAGAGAAGGCGTTGAATATTGAGCACTAAAGGTTATAGTAGCTTTGGTTTTTGTATTTTGAATCCGAAAATATCGCATTGTGCTGGCTTTCCGAGAAAGAATTATTTTTTTGTCGAGGAATATTGGATGGAAAGATTTTTATCTAAGAGATAAAGAAATTTTCTGGGTTTGTACAGGTTAAGGAAAATTTTTACAAAGGAATTATTTATATGTGGGGATGATTTCCAGTCAAAAGTACTCAGACTTGTCACAAAAGCACCTTGGTATGTCAATAACAAAACTTTGCATACTTACTTAAAAATAACAACGGTTGACGAACATACTACAAACGCTTTCAAGAAAAACTGAACGGGCACCCAAAACCCTTAATAGAACCAATGGCCACGACTCTCATGCCTGAGAACACTAGGAGGAGACTAAAAGAACGTGGATGAGGGATTTGTTATCATAGGAAATTGAATGAAGCCGCAGAAGAAGTACTGTTGCGCTAGCTACTGTTCTTCTTCATGCCTTTCATGCCACTGTATTATATTTTTATCAAACAATGACTGTCAGCCAATCTGCTGGTTGCCATTGTTTTTTATTTCACAGGAGTGAGCAGATTAACGAGCTTTGAAAAGTGTACCTGCTTAGAGTCCAAAAGTTGTGAACTCTAATCCTAGTCACAAGATTCCTCAAGCATTTAACTTACTTGAAGGCAAATTAGAACCGTCAGACAACTGGAAACTTCCAACGAACGGGTAGAATGAAGTTCTTACTTGGTAATCAAACTTAAGCAAACTTGAGTGCAGTGATTTGCGACCGCCCGCCTTGGGTAACCACGAAGTCCGAGATCCTACAAATGAATTAAAGAACTCCATGTAAATCTATCGGTAATAATGTTATGTTTTTTTCAGAATTTTAATAACCGTCTAGTTGGTTCAGAGACGGTATGTTTCGGAGAATATATTAGGAAGAAAATATAGAGCTTAGCACACAGAGGGGTAGCTGAGTCGCTACGCCGAAGGTTCCTGTTATCAGCTTTGGTTGAATTCTAAAGGACCTGACTACTATCATGCGGTTCACTCATTCTTTATAAAGTAGATACCTTTAATTGGTGGAAAACCTGGCAGCTGAGCGTTATCTCGAACAAATCACCTCCCTGCTTCACCTTTGCACTAAAAACAGTACTGTCTCTACCATGTACTGAACTCAAGACCCTTCGTGGGTTGTAGTGGTAAAGGTAGGTTGGTAGTACACCCCCTGGCCTCGAATACTCATAATTCTTGAATCTAGGCTAATTGGCCAACCAAAAATCATAACTGATTTAAAAAAAAAAAATTAAACAAATATTTCTAGTTACAGGTGTTATGGGATTTTATCTATGACCTTTTTTGTTTTAAAGGAAAAAAATAAACCCGTTTATTTATTTATTGGAGGATTCCATACTTCAGTATACTATGTGCCTTTTTATATAACAACATATGTGAATTAAAATATATACAAAAACCATTATTACATAAATACTGTTACAATTAACAACATTTTAAATTAAAAAAAACATAGATAGCCAGTTTTACAATGTAAAAATTTTATTAGCTGGTCAATTTTTCAAAATCTGTATCGTTAATGAATTTTATTTATTCGGCCCGAAATGTATTATACAGTTCGTGTTCAGCTACTGGTCAATATTTCCCCCTTAATATTATAGAAATAATTAATTTTAGCCTTTCCCTTTCATTGATTTGGCAGTCATAAATTATATGTTTAAATGTCTGTTCTTCTTAAAGTATCGTCATTGATTATTTGAAATTTGTGTAAGTATGATTTGGCATGTCCATGTTCATTTAAAACCTGTGTTAGTTTGTAGTTCGTGGATTTTATTAATTTGTAGTTCTTGTATGTCAGTTTTGGAATAAACCTATGCAAAATATGAGATTTATTTAAAACTTCCCACCATTTGTTCTATCTCAAAATCGATTATTCCCTAATATTGAATTTGATGAACGATATAGCTGTTTTGTGAAAAGATGGAGATAAATTTGCTTACTCATTAGCTCTGTCATTGCTCTCAATACCTGAATGATCTTATAACATTTTATTTTTACAGAAAAATTTAAGCCTAAGTGGGCATAAGTTCATTCTAATATATTCTGTAAGCTCGTCATGTATGTCTGTGTTGGGGACTGATTGTATCAGGATCATTTTATCTGTGTATATGACTATGTCTGTATGTATATTGGTATGCGTACATCTCAGCTTTATTATTGGAATATATGGAGCCTAGTTTGTACTGGGCACTTCGCATCTTCCCATTCGTGTCCGAAAGTAGCCAATCACAGGCTACATAATTGCCTTTTTTACTTCCGTCTGTGTATATGTTACTGATATCTATATCTGGTCCTTGTATCATGTCAAGTCCGTGTAAAGTTTGGCAAATGTTGATGGGTATAACTAACCTAAAGGTTCAGATTCCTGCTCATTTTTTTTTCGATATCCCTGTTGTTTTCTTTACGCAGGTTAATGAAAGTTGTACAGCTTCGTTAATTTTTAGATCGATAGGCACAATTCCTGCTAAGACTAGGTGCATCATCTGAGACAAGCTGAGATCGTTTTATGGGCCTTGACAATCCTGATCCTAATAATTATTTGAAGTCTTTGAAGTTTCTGAAGATGGTATTTTTTCTCAATTTCTTTAAGCCAAATCGGTACTGTGTACAGTATTTTGGGAATCTATGCCTCCTCGTAATTGTCTTCAAACATTCGGCCCCAAGGACCCAGGTTGTTCTGGCGGCAGTAGTCAAAGAGTTAGCTGCTTCTATAGTTCTGACGTATAGCCTTTCCATGTGTTTCGACCAACTTAGTTTTCTATCGAACACAACACAACTCCTAGAAACGTCAATGTTTGAGCATTCTCTATTTGGTCATTGTCAATAACGATGTTTAAAGCCGGTACATATATTTTCCTACCAAAAATGATGTATTTGCTTTTTCTTATGTTGCGTTCCAACCTGCATGTTTTTGTATAATCGTCTATTTTGATTAATAATAAGTTTGCTATCTGTTGTAAATTTTGAAAACATTTTCCTCTGATTATTAGTTCGGTCATTATCTGATTCAATGTCTTATTTAGGTTATTGGCATATTGGTTGTTAGTTGACTTTTGTTTGCTTGATCGTATTCGGAAATTCGTATATATCATCGGCGTAAATAATTAACATTGAGTCAGTTGGTAAGTCAAGGTCGAAAACTGTATTAACTAATATGTTCCAAAGAATAGGCGATTCTGGTGTTCCTAGTGATAGAGATTTTAAAAACTGACTTAAAAAATTTTTAATTAATAAATATAAATCCTTAGGACACCTATATCGTTTGAGATTATTTAATATAGAAGGCCATAAAAGCCCCTTTTATGCCAAGACTGATGTCTAGGAGTTGAACTTTTTTATTTAAAGCATCGCTGATAATAGTTGTCAGAGAATGCAACGCGTTTAATGTTCCAGTCCTCGGCATAAATGCAAATTGTTTAAAATTTCCTTTTTAACAAGGAGATGATTCAGCCTGTTTTTAACGATTTTCTCGATAATTTTGCTCATGATTGAAAGCCTACTAATTGGTCTAAGCTTATTGCTCAAGGGTTTCGGTACTAAGACTAATAGACCAATATTTCAATTGTCTGGAAGATTGCTTCTTCTGTAGACCATTTTGTACCAATGTAGTATTAAATTTGGAATAAAATCGAAGACTTTTTGAAAAATTATAGGAGTGATCTCATCGTAACCTGGAGACTTTTTTGTTTTTAATGATTTGATTGCGCTCGAAATTTCATGGTCCTCTATTGCTACGTCTTCAATTGTATCATCAGGTATCATAACATTTGATATAATTACAGTATGCCTGCTTATACCTGATTCAGGAGTATCTTCGTTTATTAGTTAGGTCATTATCTAATTCAATTTCTCCTTAGGTTATTGCTATATTGGTTGTTAGTTGACTTTTGTTTGCTTGATCGTATGTGATATCGTAGTGCATGGGATCCTCTAGCATTGTGGGTAATATATCAAGTTTTGGGAATCGCTGCCATCAGACATATAACAAGTGTTATCTGCGTGTATCAATAATAATCGATTACTAAATATAATTCTATACACAAATAAATTCAGATTAACAGATTTATCATCATCTATAGATTTGGTCTCCATGCTGACTCAGATATTCGTGCTGAAGCAAGGAATTATCCATCGATTCATCACTGGCCTCGGGTCAGTCGAAAGCAGAGGGCATTGACCACATGAGCTGACCAGGAAGAGCATCCACATGGTCGGTATTGATTCCACATCGTTTGCTTTGATGTGCTCAGCCATGAACGTTGACATTAAGTTGTTTGCTCATTATCTTTTGAAACCATTATTTTGAACGATTTTCAGCTTATAACCAACGGGTTTTTCCTATCATTAGTTTTAAAGTGAATTATAACTACTGTGACGTAGATGAGCTAATGTAGCCCTCTTGACCTAAGTCGTTTTCGTTCGTAGTCCGACATTTGACCTTGGTATTTTTTAAAAGGGGGTAAAGAATCCTTTGGAAGGGACAAAAACCGGCGTTCCGTGCCTGCACGATGTCAGGTGCTCGTTAAAGATCCGTATCCTAATTACAGCTGGATTAAGCCAAAAAGCCTGAAAGCCCACTGAAATGTTTGATAGTGGGGACAAAAAAAATTTCTTGAGGAGTTTAAATGCCATGAGTGGATCAACTGAAGTGCCTTTGATTAAAAAATTCAATTGAGATTAAAATGAAAGTACTCTACGCACCGAAAACACTGTCAACGCCCAATTAGAGCCTAATTGAAAGGATGGAAGAAATTAAGGAAAATTGTAGGGCCTAAATTCTCCAACTTCAAATTAGTCCATACTCGAAATGAGTCCTTTTACAAAGTAACAGAAATAAACTCCGACACAATGAGGAAGCCCAGGGTTAATTTCAATGAACATATTCTACGAATGACTGTAATTAGGCCAACATAAAAAGAATATTTGCATTCCTTTGAAAGAGGAACATGGGAGAACTTGGAGTTACGTTGGGTATGATTAGGGATGGAACAGCCAAGAGCAGAACCTGAGACAAGAGGAAGAAATTTGAAGAGAAAACAAATAGAACGATCAAAATTTCTGAAGAGGAAAGGGATAGGAGGTCAGAGAGGATGAAGAAATACAGGGTGGAGAGAAAGTCGTGGAACAAGCACTGATGATTAATCCAGAGTATCTCGAAGATAGGTGGTACAAAAAAAAAAAATGAAAAAGGTAATATATCAATCACACCCTGACTGCGGGAGCAGCCATCATATCCATATTGACCTTATTAACCCCTGAAGATCCAATCGTACCTCCTATATCTACTTGTGTCGCTCAATGAATTTGTTGGTTGATGTCTATATATTTATAAATATTAAACCTTTGTATAGAAGTAATCACACAGTAGTTCGTGATTCTTTCTCTAGACACCCTCATAATATTCCGATATTGCATACTCGAACTCTTTTGTGAATTTATAATTATACGGCACCGGATCTAGTTCGCGCGAATAAATCAAGCAAATTGATCGCGTTCGCTTCGCGACTCTCAGAAGGACTCTTCTGTAGGTTTCAACTGTCTGTTTTTTTGTGTCGAACCGCTTCGCTTCGAGTTCGCTCACGTAGGACGTCGCTTGAGGGAGATCACTGGATTTCAATAACAGTTTTTTAACTTTTTGTGTTTTAAACCCTCTGTTATAACCGGTTAAAAATGAAAAACACGATAAAGTTGTTATATCTAGTGTAACATTCAGCTATAAAGCATAACGGTTTAAAGGAATTAGGTTTACTTTTTAATTTATTATTACTTGTTTCATTTCTAAATCTTATTTTCAACTAAACCTGTTAATATTACAGGGCGTTGAATTTTAGCTCTATAGCACCAAAAAGATAATCATATTCTGGCTTAGTGAACCAAAGTACTCTAATATTAGTTGACCTTATGTATATATGAGGAAGAAAATGGTCCGGGTATAGGTCAAAAAAATTCTCTTACATAGGGAGAACATCTTATTGGTAGGCCAACGTTTCGACCCACATTGCAGGTCTTCTTCAGGGCTAAATATACAAGATAAAAATATATTAAAATAATACATGGTACAAAACAAAACTATATGTAGTATATTGATAGACTGATGTTACATGTAGTAAGTAGTAGAAATAAAAGCCAGAGGGGATTGAATTATATAATGACAAAGAGGTACAACTATATATTAACAATGGGGTACTTTTTAAATCCAAAAAAGGAACAAATGAAAAATTAAAAAATTAAAGGAAAGTACGTTACTTTGTTTGAATTTAAACAGTACCTCTTTGTTAATGCACAGTACGTCTTTGTCATTATAGAATTAGACCCCTTCTGGCTTTTATTTCTACTACTTACTACATGTAACATTATTATATCAATATAATACATATAGTGTTATTCTGTGCCATGTATTATTTTAACTTATTTGTATCTTGTATATTTAGCCCTGAAGGAGACCTGCGATGTGGGTCGAAACGTTGGCTTCCAAATAAACTGTTCTCCGAATATAAGAGAATTATTTTCTTCCTCAAAGAACTCTAATGTTCGGTAACTTTCGGAGAGAGTTAGGGCTTCTGCAATTTGGTCTGCCAGTCATCTGTGTTGATTCCTGCTACTTCAGTTAGGAATACCTAGGATGGATGTCGCATCGGATGCCACACCATATATCCATCGCAACCATAACAGAGAGTCCACCCACTCAAGTGGCGTATATTTCTTCGTCCATAAACTTTCGAGGTATCTTGTCTGGTGTCACCCTTGAAATATGACCAGCCCACCGGAGCCGACCCACCTTTTTCTCTAGCATGAGGGTTCTTGTGTAGCTCTCTTAGCTCTAAGTTTATTGGAACAGATTCAATTGGTAAATTCGTTACGAAGCTCTCGATTTATTACGAAGGTTAAAGCGAAAAAAGTATTAGTTTCTTCAAGTCACTGTATCGATTTAAGAGGGAAGATGAATTGCACATGGTGAAAGATATCTTCTTGTTTAAGCTTTGAATATTTAATTTTGGCAATAAAAAAACTGTTTTTTAAAATCAGATTTCTGGACGAGTTGAAACGGGGTTTCAGTGTCCCCGATATTTTAGTTCTTTTTCCCATTCCCTGATGTTATTGTTCAAATGGAGATATCCCAGCCAATCTTGTTTGTCTGCTCCTGTTTCGATCATGAAGGGTTATGAGATTTCACCCATGAAATAAACTTTTCTGATTTTTCTCTCAATATCTATTTAATCTCCGACTCAATAGATGATTCATTTTCGATATAGTGGCCTGACGATGCTAATACTTTTTATCGCTAATGACCATCTTGCATTTCCAAAGCGATCATCTTGCTTTAACCTTCGTAATAAATCAGGAGGTTGGTAACGGACATACCAATTGTATCTGTTCCAATAAACTTAGTGCTAGGAGAGCTAGAGAAGGACCCTCGTGCTTGAGTAATCAATGTGGGTCGGCTCCGGTGGGCTGGTCATATAACAAGGATGACACCTCGAAAGATACGCCACCAGAGTGGGTGGACCCTCTCTTATGGTTGCGATAGATGCATGGTGTGGCATTCGATGTGACATCCATCCTGAGCATTCCTAACTAAAGTACCAGCAGTCAACAGAGATGAATGCCAGACCAAATTGCAGGAGGCCCTGACTCTCCGAAAGTTATAGCGCCACGAAAGAAGGAGAATAAAATTTGCAATACAATCTAGCATGCAGATATTCCAGCAAATATTGTTTATCTGCTCCTGTTTCGATCATGAAGAGTTATGGGATGAATTAAACTTTTACCAATTTTTCTCTGAATAACTATTTACTCTATTCTATTACTACGTATTAAATCGATTTAGTGGCCTGGCGTAACTAATACTTGTTATCGCTATTGATTATCTTGCATCTTCCAAACTTTTGCTGATTTTTTTTCTCAATATCTATTTAATGAGTCGGAGTTTTTTGAAGTCGAGTTCTTCTACAACGTTAAACTAAGATTTCTGTCGATTGAGTCATAGGCTTTCTTGAAATCTAGGAATGTTCACGATCGGAGGAGGCCAGGAACCAATAATGGTCTATTGAGGCATTACATTAGTCATAGAAGAAACTGTATACTAAGGTAAAAAGTGTTAATGAACAAGATAATAAAGAAATGGTTTAATGTCGCTTTTTTTTTATGATTTTATGTTTATGAGTAATAAGTCTGCTGAATGTAGCCAAGTGTAACTGTTTTGCTAATACTGAGTTAAAGGAAATAAATTATAAAATACTAAAACAAGTTTTATTATTTTTATTAATTGTTATTATTTTTAAATATTTTTCTTTTGAAGAGAAAAGATTTTCCTTTGCCGGGCTCGAAACCGGGTCGTCTGCATCTCCGTTGCAGTGCTCTAAAATATAAAATCCAGACGACCCGGGTTCAAATCCCGGCCAGGGCAAATCTTTTCTTTTCAAAATAAAATATTTTATTTTAACTATGACATTCTGAAATTCTATTTATTAAACCATCATTTCATTATTGAAATTATTCATTTCATATAAAATTCTTAAAATAAATTATAAACATAGATTCATAAAAAAATTTAGTAAATTAGTCTAATTAATAGAAATTTATTTCATTTTGTTATACACTTTAAATATATTTTTTTAGCTTCATTAAATGTAACTAATAGAAGGTAACTTTATCGTAATTTAGGATGAGCCTTACATTATCTCGATAGATAAGATTAATCGATATGTGACAACCTGTGGATAGCCATCTAGCCATCAAAAGTGTTATTGAACCTTAGATCTAATTTTTTACTAGGTTTACATAACATTATAAATTTTTGAATTTATTTATTTTTTATTCAACTATAGTTCGTTCTTCTATCCTAGTAAATATTTTACTATACCTTCTATATTTATATTATATAATATGTATTGCAATATTATATATTTTGTTTTTTATAAATACATCTAAATATACATTATTTTTTTATTTATATTTTATTTTTACTTTTTGGTTTTTATTTACATTTCAAGTACTTATGAAAATATCGTATGAATTTATTATGTATTCTATAATTACTGTACACATTTATTATTCTTAAGGTATCTTGTATATATTTTTATTTATTTAAATAATTTTATTATTATAAATATAACTAAATGTAACTAATTAATTATATGATACCTTTCTCTTTGGCCCACTGTATCTGCTTCTGCCTGAGGAGGGAAAGCGACATGCCTGCCCGGCGGCGCTGAGGGTACTCCCGCGGGGGCCTTAGTCCCGTCGTCATGGCAACCGCCAAACCAAAACATGCCTGGTTGGGATCATTACCTCTTCACGTCAATCCAAGGCCCGGATCTAGGTTCGACTTACCTCTGGGTATATGTCCAATGTGTTCCAATAGCTCATAAACCTTAGCAGAATATAATACAATGTACTAATATTTAAAAAAAATTGTTGGTGTGCGTGATCTAGAAATTACGAAATCACAGATGCTATGCGAAAATGAAGGATTCAGTTTTATGGGCACCTACACAGAATGAACCCCAACGGAATGACCAAAAGGGTATTGGCTTATTTTAAAAAACTGAAAATAGCCAACATATTGCAATTTTTGACACTTTTTGAAACATTAGGAGTACCTAAATAAGTAGGGCATTGAGCAGGTTCCTTACCCCGGTACCTGTGCCCTTAAGAGACAGGACTGCAGTTGTAGGCAAGAAGTGGGAAACTCAACATGTAGGCTGTCACATATATAGCGAAAGGGCCCCCCCTTTTCTTTCTTTATAATTTAACTTGTAACTTATAATCAGCACACAATAAATAAATCGTTGTATAATACGTTGTATAATGTTATTCAATTAGATGAAAGAGGATCTTTATTTAATAAACAACTCCTGGGGTACCTAAAATAAGGTGAAAATCTGGCGGTTGAGCCTGACCTAGGAAAAATCACCTCCTTGCAGAACCGTTGTCCATGAAACAGTACAGTCTCTACCATGTACTGAACCTGTTGTCTAACATGTATATGTTCACGGGTTGTAGAGGTACAGGGTTTTTTTCTATTCATTTTGATCGTTAAATGTGTGACCAATATTCATATTTCAGGCTTTCAGTTAGATGAACACGTTGTACACAACATGTTTATTTAACTGAATAAACTATTTATATTGAATAAGAACGGGGAAAGTGGAAAATAAAAACAAAACAAAAAAAAATATGGAGCATAGAAATTAAGCAATGATTTTTTTATAAAACCACGACAAATATATTAATAATTAATAATCATAGTAATAAAGTCTTTTTTATTCTGATACAAGTCCCTTTAGAATAACAATACATGTTTCTATACAGGCTATTATTATGTCTTAAACTATAATAGGATACATTTAATTAATTAATACAATTAAATAAACAAATTCAAATAAAAACGTTTAAATAATAAAAAAAAACAGAGTACAAGAAATACAAATAACACAGAAATAAGATAACAGTAATTATAGAGAGAGAAACAATTGATAGTTACACATGCATGCAAATTACAATATCGTATAGACGAAAAAAACAAAGCAAATAATGAAACAAAAATACAAACAATTCCAACTAAGGTAACTTTTTTAAAAAAATATCTACCTGGAAGCATCAATGATATAAATAAAACGCACTTATATATAAATAAAAACACATCATTCGTTCATCGATTAAAAAATTTTAATCTGAAAACAGTATGTTATTTCCGATTTTAGGGGAATTGTAAGGATATTAGGTAATTGAATAAATGGGATTTGAAGGTTGAAGGATTATCGGAAGGATGAATGGAAGAAGGTATAGAGTTCCAAAGGGACGAGGATCGGATAAGGAAAGTTCTATCAAAACCCGCTATTATTGTATGGCATCTATCTTTAAAACACCTACCTGATTTAAGTTTTACTTAATTCCATTCACTGGTGAATTACAATAAATGCCTCCTTCCTGTTTTAATTAATTAATTAATACATATTTTTTATTATATTATATTTATATATTACAATATAATAATGTAATATATTATATTATTACATTATAATATTGAGCCCGAATTTTATTTAAATCTGGTTTGCCTTATTCAAATATAGACATGTAAATGTATCATCAAAAGTACTGTATCAACTTGTAATAAATAGAATAATTTACATCCATTGTAATTTCACGATTGTTACATTTCATTTTTTTCGAAACTAATAAATCAAACTTAGTTACACGCAGGGTTTAAGGCTCTTCGTGCAGATAATTATCCATATACAATTTCTTTTATTTGTGCCGCTAAAAACTACCTAATGACAAAATTGATATATCCTTCACGGTTTTACCAACTGAATACATTGTTATAAGAATATGAAAAGGGAATTAGAGACCTTAGATAAATGTTAAGCTAGTGAAAAAATTCCAACAAATATTTCAGTATCTGTCAAATATTTCACCCATTCGGGCATTCTCAGAGTAGAAAGAGAATAACACCAAAGAAAAACATGGATAATGCACCCAAGAAACATCCCACCATCTCCAATGGCTCAAATGCAACTACTGAATCATAATCAAGGTTACTAGACCCCAGCTGGATAAGGTTAGATAAAAACAGCTGATAAATACTCCAGAAATTTAAAACTTCAATACACACTCACCAAACTTTTAAAAACACACCAGGTAAATAAAATAAATAACAGTAAGTGGGTAATAAAATAACCAATGGTTTCTTGATAATGTTTTTTTTTTTCTTGCACTTTTACTTTCATTTTTTCATATTGTCTTTTGTCTACATGTTTATGTGTTGTTTATTACTATTATTTATTTTATTTACCTGGTGTGTTTTTTGAAGTTTGGTGAGTGTATATTGAAGTTTCAAATTTCTGGAATATTTATCAGCTGTTTATAGCTAACCTTATCCATCTGGGATCTAGTAACCTTCCTTAGGATTCAGTAGTTGCATTCGAGCCTCGGAGGTGGTGGGATGTTTCTTGGATGCATTATTCATGTTTTTCTTTGCTGATAATCTCTTTCTACCCTGAGGATGCCTGAATGGGCAATATTTTCAATTTCTGTTTTAGTTTGGAGACTTAAGAGCTTTTTCCACTCGCTTAACATTTATTTAAGGTCTATTTTTCCCTTTTTATATTATTATATTTTGTGGAACAGCCATAAGTCCACTGGTTTCTTGATAATGTTCTTTTTTTTTTTCTAGCACTTTTACTTTCATTTTTTATATGGCCTTTTGTCTTATGTGTTTGTGTTGTTTATTACTATTATTTATTTTATTTACCTGGGGTGTTTTTTGAAGTTTGGTGAGTGTATATTGAAGTTTCAAATTTCTGGAATTAAAATTTATTGAAGTTTAAATTTATTGATTTCAAATTTATATTGAAGTTTCAAATTTCTGGCATTATATCCTAAGAATAGGAGGTAAAAGAGGAAATGAGGAGGAGTTGTCGGGACCGGGAAGAATGGCTCCGATGGATTTAGGCCCCTCTACGCTAAATGGCACAGAAAGTGGTAGCGAAAGAAGAATATATATATATATATATATATATATATATATATATTAAGTGTATTGAATCTACAGGATGGCTACTGATACTTCTAACGATAGTTGCCGAGAAGAGCACCAATAGCATTCTGCCTCCTTAGACAAAGTTGCACTTGGATAGGCAGCAGCTTGCCTCATTTTTTTTTAAATAGCAGGAGCATCGTACAGTAGGTTGATACCGTATTTTCCAAGGTACAGTCCAAATTAAACAAGAAAAGCGAAAAAACCTTTCATATATTTTCATGCAATAAACTTGTACATTCTAGTTTGTTATTATATTATAATTTTAATCGTTAACTCGTAATTCATATTTAGCGATTTACTTATTTAGGTTTTTTTTTAATAATTTTTTTACCATTTAAAAGTTTTAAGCTTTTGTACATACCATATTTATGGACCCATAGTTATTTTATAATATTTGGCGAAGCATTTATTTTCGCGTATCAACTCTGGTTTGTATTTTGTTTTTTTAATAATTTTAGTTAGTTATTTTGTAATAATCAAAGAGATAATAAATAAATATAATATAGATACATACATATATGTCAATGTCCATCGTATTCTCATGAAGTCCTGTTTCACAGAATCCTTTAACACTATTCGGCTTATCCATATTGAACACATCTACATCATACATCACTGATTCGACTAGGAATATCTCTTAGTTACTGAATAATTCAAAACCCACATTACAAAAGTGTTAAACCTTTAATAAAGATTGCAAGATCTTGCATAATTGAAATATTACCATGGTAAACCATGGAATTACTCCATATCCACTACGAACTTTATATTATTCTACATAGCAATAATCATTTCCATATTAACCTTAATGCATAGATACCGGGGTATCCTTCCAATGCCTTGAGTGCTAGCTTTTCAATTGACTAAACTATTCCTATGCATGATAAAAGCTAAGCTACTTACTTCACGGCTTATTGTTTTGAAAAGAAGAAGTCCTCTATGCATTTGATTTGTCTTGTATTTTCATATAACTAAGACACAAATTTTCAACAATTCCTCGATCGTCAAGTTTTTCCAACACAACATTTTGTAAAATTGATTGTTTGTAACGTTTGTAATCCTGTACCATTTATACTCAATCCATTATACTTGGAATTTTACTCAGAATAAATTTAGGGCTAGAATAATCAGAAATGGTGAATTAATTTATTTTTAAATTTGAAATTCTACTCATAAATAATAAAAGATAAATGTATGGTATTTGATGTTACTTGATCTCATATGTATCTTTTTCCTGCAACCATTGAGTAATGCTATCCATTACTCAATTAAAACTGGTGTGGCAAGTCCCACTTTCCCGCACTAGTGAGGGAAATTAACAGCCACCTAGATCGAATTTGACAATCAGCACTCTGTTATTTTAAATGTTAAATGGCGGTATTTTAATATTATTCATTTTATATTCCTAAAATGTTAAAATAAACAATTTTAGAACTATTTTATATTTAATTCAAGATAGATTTTATTTATTTTGAAGTGATTTTCCCTCGAGGAGAAAAGGTAGTAAGACATGAAAAAGTTAATTAATTTTTAAAGGAGAAGCTATGAACTATTTTGACACCTAAAAATGAAAGTTGCAATAAGTTAATGAAAGCTGATGAATAATGAACACAATAAAAACCCACAAATAAAAAATATTGGAAATTATGCCAAAAATAGTACAAAGCGGTATGTACATAAAAGAACAAAACATTTATTATTGTAGGATACCAATTTCTTTTATTTTATTGTATTGTTCATATATATGTATATAAGTTATTAAGAATGTATAGGTACAATTTTTGTTTATTTTATTATTATTAATTATTTTTCTGTTGAAAGTTTTTTGTATATTTTTCCTTTCATTGTATAGTATAGATACATTTAAATTTGTCCAATGGTGATTTGAGACTGGTCTATTTTGTATTTGTTATTATTTATTATTTGTATAGCATATAATTTTTGTGAAATGTAGAAATTATATAAGAAATAAATATAAAAAAGAAAAAATGAATCATGAAAGTTTGCTTTTCTCAGTTTATTTTCAAATCTTTCGAAGAAAGGATCCACTCCCAATCTTGACTTACTCCTCCTTCTATTTCGTTGACATGATTAATTTCTACTTTTTCCAGGGAACAACTGAACATCTTATCAATATTAACGATCATTAAACGTAAGCCCACTATAAATAACGATTCCTTCATTTCTTGATCCCAAAATAATCTTTGTCGTTCTATTTTATGCTTCATTTTTTGTTTATTTTACCCAGTTTTTTTCCCCCTTAGTAGAAATAGTTGTAGAAAGAATATGAAGAACCAATTAATCTTAATTTAACAGCGCTAATGCCGAACATGGAGCATTCTGCCGGCAACAGATCGAACTTACAACTTCTATAACTAGGAACTTCTAAGGAACTGGCGCTTCTTAGTGGTCTTCTTTAGAACTAACAATTCAGATTCCTAAATATAATTATAAAATGTCACACTGAACTTTCAACCACCACGTTCAGTTAAGAAAAAAGTGTACCTACATATTGGTTATCAAATAGTATAATAGAATACGGATAGGAGCGGAGCGGCTCAGTGGTAGAGCACTGAAAATCCTGATTCAGATCCCATTGCAAGCAAGATTTTTATTTAGTCTGTTTGCAGCCGGAGATGGATAATACAGGATCTAGGATAAGTTCTATAATCACTTAGTTTCAGTATTTGGTTGATTGACGAGTGTAGTGGGTTGATCATATTTTCCTTGATGGAAATATTATGGTAACTTCTAGCTGCCATGATATTTATTTAGTCTGTTAGCAGCCATGAATCATATGGGATCTAGGACCCTCCTGGGGCTCACCCAGCCTCTATAAAGTGGGTACCAAAAGTAACGGTGCAAAATATGGCGGTTGAGCGTCATCTAGGACAACCCCCTCCCCCCCCTTACACAACTATTTTCCTTGAAAAAGTACAGTCTTTACTATGTACTGAACCCAGACCCGTTCACGGGTTGTAATGGTGCAGCTTATAATGCAACACGGATAGGATCGAATTTTAATTGTGATATTTATTTGCTAGTATATTTAATTTTTTAAAGAATAATTAATGAAATAAAATGGTAAATTGGCAAGTAATTTAAACGTCTAACGGTGTCATGGACAACGGTTGCGCAGGGAGGTGATTTGTCCTAGATCACGTTCAACCACCAGATTTCCCCCCTTATTTTGGATAGAGGCTGGGTGAAGCCAAGGAGGGTCCTAGATCCTATATGACCCATCTCCGGCTGTTAACAGATTAAATAAAAGTCATCCCTGCAGCGGGATCTGAACCAGGATTTTCGGCATGGCAGCTCAGCGCTCTACAACTGAGCCACTCCGCTCCCTTCAAAACATAAATGTGAGTAATGTTTCTTGTAAAAACTGAAGCAACTAGTTAGTCTACTTCCCAGACTCTCTGTACGTCGGTGGTATGTCCTTGCAAAATATTGAGTCACACAACATACGGGAGAAAATGCCTTCACATGCCTCTTCTGTAGTAGGTTCCTGAACCCTATCTACCTGGAACATGATATCAGACTGACTGAGTGCGTATGGTTTAATTCGTGGTAGAGACTACTGTTTCTAGGACAGCGGTTGTGCGGAAAGTTAGAAATTTGTCCCGAGTTTTTTCTCTATTTTGGGTACCCACTCTATAGATGTTGGATGATCTCTAGAAGGGTCTCCAGATCACCGGCTTCAGATAATTTTCCACTAAGTTCCAAGCAGGCCTAATTGAATAATATTATAAATAGGACCTATTTAGTCATATTGAATTTAATTTAAACAATTGTTTATTTTCTATTTTTATTAAGAAATATGACTGTAACATATTATTTTATATACTGGTATTTACTAGTTTCATTATTTTTTTTTATTTACTGGATTAAACCTCATTTTCAACCTGAAGGTAATAGTCGTTTCTATTACAGATGGATACAATTTTTTTTCCTGCTTTAAAATTAATTTAACTAATATAATTTATATAGGTTTGATCAAGTCCATTTATGCGAATCGCATCCAAATATGAAGGATCTTTCTTGATAAGATTCCTATATCAATAAGATGGCCTAAATAGGTAATGGATGTCCCTATTTGAAATGCCATTTGAATATTCTATCAAGGCTAGGGCGACGGAATTTCATTTCCCCAACCGCTATGGCCTGTCATTATCCTTAAATATGGAATGAGTCCCTGTCTTCAGTTGCATGCGATACACTCGATATGCTGAATCAGGACATTTTGGACGGAAAGTGGGCAACGTTCAATTTTTCATAAATCTTTTCTCTATTACTGATTAAAAAAAAAAAAAGAAATGTATTTATTGAAATTAACAACTGTATTATAACAATACAATAAGTAAATATAATCATTGATACATAATGACATGTATAAAGGCAAGTAGAGAAACTACTCAAATAAGAAATTCAACGTAGAATGTAACGAGGCCATTGTCTTTTCTGACGCCTCGGAGGATTATCGTGAATCGAAGAAGTAGCTAGATTTGAAAATAGTGGGTTTGAGTGGGAATAATATTGATTGATATTGTTTTCGGACCCAAATCAGGAACAAATATATCATATTTGTCGTTAAGATCATTATGGACGAGTTTATTCGTAACAATGCATGAAGCTTAAGAGAGTAATTCGACGGCTTAGTGGAGCACCAAAGGCCCGTAATTCCAAAAGGGTCTTACAATAGTCATGTAAATGAGTCTCTTGTAATTCAAAATTAAAGCGTTAGTCTACTAAGTGTTGAAGTAGCCTGGAACGGCGAGCATATTCTTTTTAGTCTAGTATGAGGATTCCAGGTTAAACATTTGTCTAGATGTAGTCCCATGTATCGTATTAGTTCTATAGGAGTCATTGGGTTATTATCAATGGATTCTGGAGGACTGGAAGTCTTTGGTTTATGAAGAAGGGTTTAGGAGATTTTAAGGGATTTGTTGGAATATTCATTACCCTCCAATTTTGACAACATTCTTCAAGATCAGTTCTAAGGATTGAAGAGTATGGGATGCTATAGCTGGATTAGTGTTGACTGATATATTCAATGAATAATGTACACATTATCTGTGAATAATGTAATAACTTTATTTACGTGTATAATTATTCTTACAATAATGCTAAACTTTTCCTGTTATTTTATACGCATAGAGAAACATGTTAAAGGTTTACATGATTTACAATCTTTGAAGCTACTTGATTTTAATATTTTGTGAAAATCCAGTTAATATTTCTGTGAATAATAGAATTTTTTTCAGGAACGAACACCCTTTTACTAATATATTCCTCGAAAAAATTTGCTATAATTTATCAGAAATTTACAATTATTTATAGAAGTGTTATGTAAGACAGTCGGAAAAAGTACACTGAAGTTTAAAAATTGATCAAAAAAACAATCCTAGTTATAGATAAACATCAACAAATTATTGTTTTATAAATTAATAAAAAATAGAAACTGAGGAATTTACAATTTTTTATATTTTACCTTCACTAACTCTCGTGGCTATTTGTGTCAAGGTTTGTTGAATCCAAAATTAAAATTCTAAATAGTCCTCACATGATTTGGATTTAACCAGGCAATTGCGCCTCGAAATCGTGTAGTTGTAAATAGTGTGAAATAAAAAAAAAATAGTAACAATGTTTTTGGAATGTTTTAATCAATTTCAGGGTTTATTTTAAAATAACAGGCTATGTAGCATATTGTGACCTACATTACTCTATTGTTGTAAATTGCATAAAAAATATAGTGCCTTCTTATGTGCAACGCAATAACCTCAACGATTATATTTTTGCGAGATAAATATTGCAAAAAACGATGAAGAAATTATTTTTAAAATAACTAAGCTGCAGCTGACATCAAGTTGAAGTAAGAGTAGGCAGAACTTATCACCTGCAACAGAAATAGTCAGCTTTTATTTCTTTTCGAAATGTTAAAAATTGTCACCCATTTTAATTTTATTAACATATAATATTCCATAAAAATGCAACTAATTACCTAACCGAACTTGATCTATACTGAATTAATCTCCAGTCATATTAATATGATTATATGACTTCGGGTGTTTTATGATACAAATATCAAAATTATTAAAAATTATCAAATATTTTTATTTGAAAATAAAAGATATGTCCAGGACCGGGACTAGAACCCGGGTCGCCCAGGTCACTAGCCTGGAGGCTCTGCCAATTCAGCTACCCTGGTTCGCCTCCCGGTCATGGACATATCCTTTCTGTTCACTGATCCCATGTCCCCGCGTTCCCGCAATTTGCGATGTATTCGAGGAGAAGGAAGAGGCAGAACATTATTTTAATTTGAATCTTGTTGACTTACGTCATATACACTCAACAGCAAAAAAAACCGGACACTTAGATTTGGTCTTATAATTTTGTTAAATATATATTTATATGTATTAATCTTTTTAATTGATAAGATTTTGTAATTAATAGGTTATTTAAACAAAATCTGCCAAAAGTGAATAATTTTTATTGATTATGTTCAAAATAAAGAAAAAATTATAAGTGAACACACTTTTTAGAAAACGTTATTCTTCATTTTTATTAGGTTTTCTAACAATTTATGTAATTCTAATAGCAGCGGGTATTACTCCCTCTGGTACGGCGAAGGGCTCTATCCCTGTCAGGCATCGAAGAAATTAAATTCTGGACGTACTCCACCGCCATAGCATCCCATTCTTCTCGAAGAGCAATTAGGAGCTTATTCAAGCCACTAGGAGGAGGATGACGGCGTCTAACACGCCTCCCTTAATTATCCCACAAATGCTCTATGGGATTCATATCGGGAGATCGTGCAGGCCAGTCCAGAACTGTGATTCCCACTTGCTCCAAGTATTCGGTAACAATTCTGGCTGTATGTGGACGAGCATTATCCTGCATTGCTCACCAATAAATGGAGCAAATGGGATCACAGCCTGTAGGAGGACTTCCTCGATGTATCTCCGAGCAGTCAGAGTCCCATTATTTAATAAAATCAGTTCAGTCCGGGCGTGGAAATTAATTCCACCCCAAACCATAACTGACCTCCTTTCAAAAGACCGTGATTCACGAATGGTACATTGAGCAAATCGCTCCCCTGGTCGTCTCCACACTCTGTCTCGACCGTCTGAGTGGTATAGACCAAATCGAGACTCATCTGTGAATAAAAGAGTTCACAATTGCTCCAGAGTCGAATGAGAATACTGATCAGCAAATAATCGCCTTTCTCTTCAATGCCTTTCCAGGAGTTGGGGCCTTGTCGCGGGTCGCCTTGATACGAGTTCATGCTCCCTCAGTCTCCGCCGCACTGTGTCTGCACTTACACGTGTATTTCGAGCCACTTCAAGTCTTTCCCGGACCTCAGGAGCCGTTAAAAGTCGGTCTCTCAATACCGACAGCGTAATAAATCGATCGTTTCCTGCCGTTGTTGCCCTTGGCCGCCCACTGCCGGCCCTCCTTTCGTAGTTATCAGTCTCCCGGGAACGCCGGAGTGCATCGTGAATGGTAGACTTCGCTACCCCAACCTCCGGCGTTCTCTGGCCAAGGCATCGGCTCGGGCTATGTCAACATTTGAAATAACTATTATTCTGGACCAAAATTTAAAAAAAACATGTCTATTAATCACAGTAAAGGCTTGGTTAATAAATTAAAGATGTTTGAATGTGCGAAAAACTACTTACAGTTTAGAATAGGTCCGACAGGTAAATCAACTTCAAGACAAATAAATCAAATCTGAGTTTTATCTAATTGTTTACTAATCCTGAAGGGATTAGTTCAATGGACTTAGACCCTACATTCTCTGTAATAACTAGAATACCCGCAAAAACAAACACATTGCTGAAAATTAGCTTTTAATACGAAAAATATGAAGTGTCCGGTTTTTTTTGCTGTTGAGTGTATATTATTATAATTTATTTGTTATTGATTGTATTCATTTTCAAATAAAAATATTTAAAAATTAATACAATCAATAACAAATAAAATAAAATAAATTATTAAAAAATTTTCATACCCGAAGACTCGCTAACGTTTTATGGCAAGTACTATGGCCTGTACGAAGACATAAATGGCTTAATATGTGAGATAGTAATGGTGACTACTGGCCAGATCATCTGGGGAGTTTCGTATATTTTGCATTAATAATCAAGATAATTAAAAAAACCAAAGAAAACGCTTTTATGGCCAGCCGAACTAAAAAGTATAAAATAAATTATAGATTCAAAAATATGCTTTAATAGGGGAAAATAATTTTCTGTAATTTTAATATAACATTAATACTATCGCACAATAAAATACTACAACCGTACAATACAAGGGTGGATTTTGGGGCGGGGCACGGGGGGCACGTGCCCCCCAGACGTTTTTTTGTGTACTGTGGAGAATTCATTACAGTACATACTTATAAGCAAATCACATGATCATAGTTGTTAAAATATATGAATAAAATAACAGAAAGAACATGAGTGGAACTATTATTTAGATATTTTAATAAAAATTTGAAACCTTTTTATAAATACTACAAGTTTATTTCTAAGTTATTGTTGATATTTTCCCCGTCTGCCTGTTGACCCCCCAGAAAAAAATCCTGGATCCACCCTTGGTACAATGGAACATTAATCTTATCGTAAAAACGTGGGGAACTTGTTAATTGTTATAAATATGTTATTGACTGATATTGGTAAAAGTAGAGTAATTATAAAAATATGATTTTTTTATTTAATTAATTCATATTTTCAAGTTATTGAAAATTATTTTCTACTTGTTAGTTTAGTTTCCTATTAATACGTGTTTTTTAAACAATTGCTTATTAAAGTACCAGATAATCATCTATAAATTATTTCAATAAACATGATAATAAATTTCAATGAGAAAGAATTTTAGATAAATATTTACTAACAGTTCCAAAGGTACTGAGGTTGTACTCCATCATGTCGCCTCCTTTCAGTTTGATTGGGTTGATCGTGTAAGCTTGCATGACGGCCAGGTAAGGCTTCATGGCCTTGCTACAATCTTCCCAATCTATTTCGTAAAGGACTTCTCTTATTTCAGTACTCTAAAATATAGAAATTATCGGATTATTTTTCTCTCTACACTATAAAAAAAATAAGTGACGAAATATTTTAACGACGTTGCCTAGAAATGGGCGGAGGAACTGCATTTTAGTCTTTTGTTCTGCTCGATCAAAAAAATTATAAATATCTTTTAAATTAGTCGTTTGCACGGAAATTGATTCATATGTAATTATGGAAGGAAATAGTTGGGGGTCCAGTCAAATTAAACATTAAATAAGTGGGTTCTTATTTTATTTTGTGCTAAAGTTTTGACCCACTTTGTGGGTCATCTTCAGGGCTAAGAAAGAAAACAGAAAAAACAACAAAACTATAAAAATAAATTACAGTACCAAGAATATGATAACATAAAAATATATGTAGAGTAATATAAAATTAGAACAAAAAAGTGAGTGATATATATGAATAAAATGTATGATAATAGACTCCTAGAGAGTTTACATAAGTAAAATGTAACAAAAATGATATCAAAGGGTAAATACCGGAAAAAGAAAAGTAGAAAGTAAAGATAGAAATTCAGAATAGAAATTTAGTTTTGCCTGTTTTCTTTCTTAGCCCTGAAGATGATCCACAAAGTGGGTCGAAACGTCGGAACAAAATAAAATAAGTACCCGCTTATTTAGAGTTTAATTTGACTGCAGCCCCAACTATTGAGTTCCTTACTCAGATCTTACAGTCAACTATCTCCTAGCTAACATATGTAATTATCTTTGGTACTATTAGCCGGGCGTTAGCCGGGCGTAAGCAAAAAATCACCAAATAATGTAGAATTCCGCCGAAGTTGTTTCAATCATAAGCGGGACGTTTGTTTGGGGCCACGTGCACAATTTAAGGAATTCATATAAAACAAAGCACGTTTTCCTTTTATTCTTCAGTCCTAATTTTTATAAAAAAAATATATATATGAAAATTTGGGATTTAGCTACAACTGAGAAAAAGGTATATTGACAAAGAATGCAACATGCGATCAGAATCATGAAGTGAAACTGTCTTTTTGTGACGGAGTACGTTGGCGGTGCAATCTTTCATCATGCAGCACGAAAGAGAGCATTCGCAATGATACGTGGTTCTAATTGTCAAGATTGAGTTTTATATCATCTTTGGGATTTATTTACGACTGGAGCGAATAGATGTCATCAGTTAAATGGTGTAATAAACAACTGTATATGAATCATAATACAGTTGTAGATTAGAACAAATACTTAAGAGAAGTTTATGTAGAAGTATTAGCGGAACGTAAACAAAAAAAAATCTTTGGTTCTGAAAAAATAGTTGAGATAGATGAGAGCTTACATTTCATGATTCTGATCGCATGTTGCATTCGCAATAAACCCTTCTCTTGAAAATAAGAGACTGCGTCTTTTTCAGTTCTAGCTAAATTTTCATTTTTTTTTTTTTTACAAAAATTAAGACAAGAAAAAAAGGAAAACGTGGTTTGTTTTGAAATAATTCAGAGGATAGAACACCTGGTCCCAAACATTTGAGCCCGGCTAACGGAAAAATACCTTATTTATAAACATACATCAAAACAGTAATAAAAATCATTAAATACTAGATAACTCACCATTTCTGATATCCTTTCCCCGTACCAAGCGTAAATAAACGTATGCATCAGTTCACCGGAAAGATAAAATGCAAATGAACATTTTGGTCCGAACCCAATGCCGTCCTAAGGAAATATAATGGTACAAGTATTATATAAGTATAAAAAATACATTTACATGTGTAGATATAATAAATAATAAATTGTTGTTACAAAAGTAAAGTATATTCCAGATAGGCAAAGCATAGAAGCTCCAGCCATCATAACTATCATAACACACCAGGAGAAAAGATGCTGGACTTCTTTGAAATATCTGAAAAAAATTAAAAGTTTTAAATTACATCTTACAGTTATGTATAAAACACAGAACAGAAGAATATAGAACAGAAAACAAAATTAAGTCTGGGATCAAGTCCCTTTAGAATAATAAACATGAACAGAAAAATAAACATAACATAATATGAGAAGCGAGGGGATGGTTGACTGGAAGATAGAGTAAGGAAGAAAATAGTTGGGGGTGCAGTCAAATAAAAACACTAAATAAGTGGGTACTTATTTAATTATGTGCCGACGTTTCGACCCACTTTGTGGGTCATCTTCAGGGCTAAGAAAGAAAAACAGACAAAATAACAGAACTATAAAAATACATTGCAGTACTAAGTATATGATAAAATATATATGTAGAGAGGTAGAAATTTAGAACAAAAAGTGAGGGATATATATGAATAAAAATATTACAGAGAAAATGTACAGAAAGGTGGTGATGCAAAAAAAAATTACAAAGATATAAGAAGGAAGTAAACAGAAAGTTAAAAAAAAAAAAAAGTATAAACATCAGAGGTGAGAAGTAAAATTATGGAAAAGGTAGTAGAATATAGATAAAAAATATAAAATGTAAAATAATAGACTCCTAGGGAGTTTGCATTACCAAAATGATATTAAAGAGTAAATAAAGAAAAAATAACAGTAGAAAGTCAAGATATAAATCTAGAGTATAACAGGTGAAAAATAAAATGAACATGGAAAGTACAAAATATAAGTAAGGGGAGTTTTAAAATGCATACATATTGAATGAAGTGGTATAAATATATGACGTAAATATACAAGGAACGTATAGAAATATAAGTAACAATATGGTATGAGCATGGAAATAGAATAAAATATGATGAAATAGTCATGTTAAATGCTAATGAAATTTTAAATAATCATAACATATGATGGATGCCAAAAAGCTAATATGAAAAAAAAGGTGTGCAAAATGGAGAAGGAAAGGGGTGAGGAGAAAATATGAATATTAAAAATTAAAAATGTGCTAACATTTATTATAACATAATAAGATAATAATGGATTCATATAATATATGACTATATTAAAGTCATATCTTTCTTAAATAGTCTTACAGTTTTTCTCTTAAATAATTGGTTTAATTTTTTTAATTTACCCTATTACTGTAATATGGTGTACTACTGATTCGTTCATGCATATCTTCAAGCAAGCAGAGAAGGTCTTATCTCGTAATGTTGTTGGTTCCTTACCAAATATTTTTGTGTGTAAGTATCTGTAAGAAATCATAATATAATATATAAAGAAGTATATCTTTATCTATATACATATATATAATATTACGTTATATTGATGAAAAAGGATTAAATTTAAGTGCTCGAGTTACACAATAATACCTAAATTCATTATACTGGAATCTAAGTGGAAAATTTTAAAACTTATTTTCAACTTGCTAAAGCACAACTTTACAGTGAAATCGCAATTTTAGTAATATTTGATTGTAATTATATTAAATGTGATTTTTAATTATGAATACTGATATTTGTTTAATACAATATACATCACACTTAATCATATAATATACATTAAGTGGTGAAAGAGTGCTTAAATTTCTTCTACAGGATTAAAAAAAAAACTTAAAAACATTGCCAATACCATCAGATCATAGTATCTTATTCAAATATGGAATATATTTTTAAACAGGAAATATTGATTTAGTCCCTTTCATACTCTCCTTACGGGTTGAGCTCTGGGGCTCTAAAACTACTTAGTTTGTCAATACAGAAAACGACCTGCGTAGAAGTCACCTCAGGCCAGCCTTGCATAGGGTGGCTTCCCCCACTACCTAGTTCACTTCACTTGTTATAATATTATGTCCTTAAAAATCATAAGGTTATAATATCTGAATTAATTCGGCGCCGGTGAATAGGGCATTGGTACCACCCCCCATTCTTGATACAGGGATGTAACCTGGATAACAGGCAATACATAATAACGTTGGTAACTAATTGTGACTCCCCCGCATCCGATTTCGCAGAAGGTCGTTTTCTGAATTGTCGGTAAATACTCCCCTGGCAGATTATTTTGAGGAATATACGGCTTATTTAAATTACATTAAAATTTTTGTGTTACAATTAATACCATAATTTAACACTCTAGAAATAAAAAAAATGGAAATGTTTGGTTATCTTTAAAGTGTGTTAAGGCGCAAACTAAGTATCATCCGAGCGCCTTTGATATGGTGAATACATGGAAAAACTGTAACGATCTGAAAAAAAGTCGACTAATAAATAGTTATATTATTTATTATATAATATCTTATAATATAAATTGTAATACCTTGCTCTTCTTAGTGAATTGCGGATGGTATGACATAGGATGCTGAACTCGTTGAGACCTTCTTCGCAGTAGCAGCTAAAGGCAACGTCCGATCCGTTGAGTGTGGATATGATTAAGAAGGTGGTGACGTAATGTAACAGGGTACACAAATACCAACCCAATTCTCCTCTCACAGGAAAGAAAGTTACAGCTGGGGTAGTCCTGGACAAGAAACAGTGAACAATATGTGTGTGTGTTTGTAAATATATATATTTTTTTACATATATATATTTTATTTATAAATTTAACATTTATTTATATTAGTTCCCAAAACGGTTCACCACTATTCCTGCCATCTATATGCTAACGACTTCCAAATCTATTAGTCGTTTCCTCCTTCAGAGCTGTTAATTGCGTTCGCCATTATTCAGGAAGACCCAGATAGGATAAGTGCCTGGGCAAAGCTGAATAAATTGGAATTAAACGTAATGAAAACTCAGGCCATTGTTTTATGTTCCAAGTCCCTCTTTACATCCATCCACACCATCCCAACATTAATTCTAAACAATCACTCCATCGCGTTCACCTCCTCTGTGAAAAACCTAGGCATTACAATCCAAAACCTTTTCTGGAAACCCCACATCACCCAAATATCCCGACGGTCAATTAGTTCCCTGAAGTTATACCTTCGTTCTCGACATTTCCTTACGCAAATATCCTTTAAGTTCCTCGTATCATCTGTTATCTTCCCCCACTTTGACTATTGTAGTGTGGTATACGGAGGCCTTTCTAAAATGCTTGAAAACAGCTTTGCCCTTGGTACCCCGAGGCTATCGCGCGTGTCCCACCTTTATGATGAGGGAAGTGGTTCTTCCCACCCATTCATAGACAATATTTCCTCGGTTCATTCTTAAACCAATCCATTTATATATCTATAGTCTCCTCCAGTTCAAATCCTCAGTTCAGCACCATGAAACAAGATCTCATATTTCCGATCTCTATATTCGATACCAAAGCATTCGAACGTTCCTTTCTCGCCCGCTCCAGCACAATGTCGAGCTCAATCTCTCCTAACATCCATCATGCTCCTTCACTATCGCCATTTAAGTCCTTGCTTTTCCATCATGCAATATCACATTATTATTTCTAAAGTGGCTTACATTTTTGGAAAGACTATTAGTGAATTTGGAATAGTATTATGACACAAGTGCCTGGCGGCAGACAAGATCTGAAGGTAGGATGATACAGCTTTGTTGAGTGATAAAGATATATTTACCCATTTATCTCATGGTCATAACTTACAATCGAAAAAACACCGATTTTTTTCTTCTGTAACTTCAGAAATACTAATACGATACAATGATGCGACAATTCGTACACATGACTAGAACATTTGTTGCGAATTTTCTTACTCCACTAGTAGGGGTTATATATTATTATAAGATTACTTTATCATTCCTACATAACTTATCTATTTATATACTATTATATGTGTGTGTGCAATTATATAATATTGGTCTTATATCATATATCTTGGAAATTATATTTTATTGCAGTAATATAACAAGTATCTTACAACAGTATTCTTTCTTCTTTCACTGTGATTCCACTTTTTCTGAAAATCATTGGAAGGATTAAAACGCCAAAGGATCCGCAAACAATATAAACTATTGTCATAACGTTGCTTATTTTATTTTTTCGTGTTTTCATTTCCAATGTCATTTCCTCAATTTCTTTCCTCGTTTCTGGGTCCAGCGTGCCTTTGTATGTGAAGATTTCTAGTTCCAACATCCTATTGAATGTATAATTTTTGTAGTTTACAAACAGATAATGAATTATCATTTTTATGATGCTAATAAATTATTATTAAATAAAGCCTGCTTACGACCTGTACTAATATATGCATGCCCAATATTTAGTTATATCGTCTTATACTATGTGATGACAGGGATGATATGTCTAAAACTAATTATAAAAACTACAAATATTCCAAAACAAATGCCTTAGAATTGATGGAAATTATGCATATTACACTAAAGTTAAAATTATTTTGACCAAACACAATTTTGACTTTGATAATACATCCATCCTAGCTTCTGTTCCCAACCATGATAAACGCATACTCTCTGAAACCATCCACATAAGATTAGATTCCTCCACTGTTAACCTCAAGATCGATTCAAACAACTTATCCTCTTTCTACTCACAAATTTTCAACTTACTAAAAAAACCTTAAATTAGTTTACCTTGTTATTCCTTCCCATTGTCATTCTGTTACTACTATAGTCTCTTTCCTATAATACTTATTTTGACCTCTTGACATCAAATCCTACTGTTTTATCACCCTACCTTTTCCCATTAATTTAGTCATTATTTTTCGTGGCCCTCTATAAAAGTAGTCATGATACACATTTAAATATAATAAAATAGTCAATATTTCTTAAAAATAGTCAATAAAAATTACTATTAATATACAATTAAAAATAAAAACAAAAATTAGTCATATTTTTGGCCGTCAGATATCGCTGGCAACACCTTCATAACGTATTTTTTTGTCAGTTAGACCTTTTGTCAGTCTTGCTTCAGCCTCCTGCTGCTACAGGTATTCACATTTTTATTACTCATATCTTCTACTCACCCTTTTCCTTCTCCAATTTGCACACCTTTTTCTCATATTAGCTTTTTGGCATCCATCATATGTTATTATTATTTGAGATTTCATTAGCATTTAACATCACTTTTTCATCATATGTCATTCTATTTCCATGCTCATACCATATTGTTACTTATATTTCTATACGTTCCTTGTATATTCATGTCATACATTTATACCACTCCATACTATATGTATGCATTTTAAAAACTGTTATACTCTATATTTATATCTTGACTTGCTACTGTTATTTTTCCTTTATTTACTCTTTAATATCATTTTGACTATACCTTCTTTCATTTTACTTATGTAAACTCCCCAGGAGTCTATTATCTTACATTTTATAGTTTTTTATATATATTCTACTACCTTTTCCATAATTTTACTTCTCACCTCTGATGTTTATACTTTTTCTTTTTAAATAACTTACTGTTTACTTCCTTCTTTTATCTTTGTAAAAAAATCTTTTTGGCATCACCACCGTTTTGTACATTTTCTCTGTATTTTTCTATTCATATATATCCCTCACTTTTGTTCTAAATTTCTACCTCTCTACATATATATTTTTTCTCATTTATCATATACTTATTCCTCAATGTATTTTTATAGTTCTGTTATTTCGTCTGTTTTTCTTTCTTAGCCCTGAAGATGACCCACAAAGTGGGTCGAAACGTCGGCACATAATTAAATAAGTAACCACTTATTTAGTGTTTTTATTTGACTGCACCCCCCACTATTTTCTTCCTTATATAAATATTTTTATTAGAAAAGAAAAGATATGTCCAGGACCGGGACTCGAATAAGATATTTTGAGTCCCGGTCCTGGGCATATCTTTTCTTTTCAAATAAAAATATTTAAAATTAATAACAAATAAAATTAAATAAATTATTTTTGTATAGTTATATATAAAATATATATAGAGGCATCAATTTACTGTGCGAAAAAGAGGTAGCGAGGATAAAATATGTCGATTTGATGATTCTCAAAAATTTATTACTAACTGGGTTTTTTTTTTGTTAAATCTCAAGATAATTATCTAAATTATTTGAAAAAATATTTTTCCTACAAAATGTATGGTTTGATCAAAGAATCCCCTCCTTCCAATATAATAGAAAAAACAAAAAATCAGCTGGTTAGTAATCATTTTTGATGACCTCGTTATCGATACATTCTTTCATTGTATATTATGATTCTTTACAGATGAATTTAAATTTGTCCAGTAGTAATTGTTTTAAATTTGAGACTGGTCTAATTGGTACAGCATGTAATTTCAAATTATATAAGAAATAAATATTTTAAAAAAAAGAAAGGTAACGAACAATAACTCTATTACGTACTTGGCAATACTCATAACTTTCTCCCTGCGAAACCAAAATATGATGTAAAAACTAAACGAGCAGAAGACGACTATAAAAAAGTGAGCAGACTCGGAGAACATGGAAATATTGAATTCTTCCCAGTAGAAGTAGAAGCAGGTGTAAATGAAGAGAGACATGGTGAACATCTGGAGGGCTATTGCAAGCAAAGTGTAATACGAGTTCAATGGATAGAGGCCGCTTATCACCTGAATATATATACAAATATATTATAGATATTATAAAAATATATGCTAATATAATATATATTGAAAAAGGCAACGGTCAACAGAGACATCAAATAAATGTTAATACATTAGTGGAAATATTCCAACTAAAAACCGCTTAAGTCTCTAAACTAAAAGAGAAAATTAAAAATACCTGTCCTTATATGTTATAAATGAATTATTGTAATAGAAATCTATTCCATTATTGGTGCTCCATTTAATAAATTTGAAATCACATATAAGAATTTTTCAATAGTTTCTTAATAATGGACTCCATAGCCATACTAAACATATTTCAATGAAGGATAAATTAATCAGGGGTACGTTCAATAATAACACCAAATAAGAAAACTTATTGTTTACTAGTTCCAACGTTTCTTCGTAAATTATCATACATTTCATATCATTACAGGGAGCAACTCAGCGCTCTACCACTGAGCCACTCCATGCCGAAAATCCTGGTTCAAATCCCGCTGCAGGCCATGACTTTTATTTAGGCTGTTTGCAGCGGGAGATAGATCTTATGGGATCTAGGACCCTCCTGGGGCCCACCCACCCTCTATAAAATATTATAAAATAGAGTACCCAGAATAAGGGTGAAAACCTGGCGGTTAAGCGTGACCTAGGACAAGTCACCTCCTTGCAGAACTGTTGTTCATGAAACAGTACAGTATCTACCAGGTACTGAACCCCCAGACTCGTTCACGGGCCGTAGTAGTACAATTATTTTTATATATCATTACCTGTAATTTTACTAGATTTTCCATACTTTTAATTCTCACCTATTTTACATTTGTTCATTTTTCTGGATTTTTCATATTGCATCTAACTTTTACTTTCATTTTACATTATCACCTTTCTGTACATACATTATGTCATTTTGTTATTCATATATATCTTTTATAATCTATCCGACGCTATATTTCTTTACTTTTCATAACTCTTTATGTTATTCTATAATTCTTAGTACTGCAATGTTCTTATAGTTACTTTCATAGCCCTGAAGATGGCTTACACTGTAGGCCGAAACGTTGGCACTATTAAACAATAAGTTTTTCTTATTTGGTGTTATTATTGATTGCATCCCCTGACCAATTTATACTTCATTAGAATCTTCCAGCCAACTATCTTCCTCTCCCAACTACTTTCCTCCTAGCCAACTATCTTCCTTTATAAAACATAAACATATTTTATAAAACTTGATTTCGGATTATGGGCGTATATTACTAACCATCACACATTTCATTGGATTAAGAAATGGATTATCTGAGATTAAATATTTGAGAAAATTTTATTAAAACCTAAGCTCTCAGCTTATAAATACACAAACATATATATCCCATTATCCTGAAAAGGACCTTAAGGATTAGTGATATTTCATTCGAACGGTAATCTCTAGTGCCTAAGTACTAAGGCGTGTATTAGGGTGTAGAAGGCTTAATCTTTGAGGCAACATAAAACTACTAGCAGGATCTACGGGAAGTTTCGTATATTTTACAAGAAATAAATAGTTAAAAACCTAAATTAACGCTTTTGTCGCTTGAAGATATTAAAAGTTGAAAAAAAATAATAGTTTAAAAAAACCTAAAAACAGGAAGCAAAATTAAAAAGTAGAAATTAATTTTCAATAAGTTTAAAATAAGAATAGAGTTATGAACAAAAATAATTTTTTCGTAAAAAAGCTTGGGATACTAAAATCACGTTAATAATATCAAATGCTAGACAAAGTAAATATCGAAAAATTACCAATACCAATATTCAATTTTGCATACAAAATTGTACTGTATATACATTTTTGTGTTCAGAATTAAAAAATATAATACTGATTGCACATTTATTCCATCAATTACAACATAATTTTTTCTTAAATTTATAAATACAGGCGTTTAATAAAGAAAGCGTAATAATAAATAAATCTATTTATGAAGATTCCAGTATAAAAACCTCACAGAATAACCAGCTTTGAACTATAAATGAAGAATTTATTATGAACTAAATTTCACATGATACGACAAAATAACCATTTTCTATCACTGATAATCAACTTAGGTTAAATTTAATTATGTATTTACTTACCATATGTATTCCTTGGTTTTCCATTAGCGTCTTACCAATAGACTTCTCTATTTTTTTTAAAAAGGTTGTTTTTATTTTTCCAAACATTTCTGATTATTGAATAGTGTTACTATAGGCTGAAATCCAAAAGTAAACGATCAAGCATAAAAAACAATATGACATAATCACCAATGATTGTCTGATTAGCAATATTCAAGAATTGCAAGACGAAACGACAATTTCTCAACTAAACAGTGCTTTTTAAATTTAATTTATGAGGATCCTTCGTAAACCAGCGACTTCCTGCCCTTCTGCATCGTTTAATGACATCCCTCTAATTACTGTAGAACAGGTCCGGTACTTAGGACTACACCTTGACAAACGCTTAACTTCGAATCTTCATGCAAGACTGAAACGACAAGAAAGCCGTTTCAGGCTACTTCAACATTTACTTGACAAACGCTGTAAGCTAACGATTAATTTCAAAAGACTCCATATATGACAATCATTAGACCCATCTGGACTTACGGAATAGAGCTTTGGGGCTTCGCTAAGCCATCGAATTCCTCTCGTATTCAATCCTTACATTCCAAAATCCTTCGTAAAATCCTCAATGATCCTGTTCTGTTACGAACAAAGTAATCCATAATAACCTTAACGTCCCGTTTATTGGTGATTTGGCCCGAATCCGATATCAATCTTTTCATGATAAACTTCATTCCCACTCACAAGTTATGATTTATAGCTTTTGAAATAGTTTTTGCCAATACGGTCTGCTATTTACTGGAAGTAAATAGTTGTTAAGTGTTATCAATTTTTTTTTTTAATTTTTCATCATTGACCTGCAGTAGATAGGATGTAAAAATTGATAAATATATTTATCATAGGACTTCTCAGGTGGCTTTATGATATTTTAAAGGGGAATACATCCATGGTCGTGCCGTCTTTCGGAGAGTACGTGAAAGACAATCCTACACTAATAATACCTGTATGTGCAAAAGTTAGCACTCCTACTTTAGCATCGTATGAATAGACATAGCAGCATAAGGTAACGTTATAGAACGATTACATTTAACATAAATAGAGCGAACGACTACATTTTCATTACACATAATCTTATCGAATTGTAAAAATCATGATCAAATAATCTATAGGTATATATAAAATGCTTTATCCTGAATGACTGATTTAGGTATTAACGCAGAGCCTAAACCGCTAATCGTAGAGACCTGAAACTTGGAGAGTGTGTTCTTTGTATGATCCGATAAGAAAGGATTTTCCGAAATTCTACCCCTAAGGGGGTGACAAAAGGGGTCCAAGTTTGTATGCTTGCTCACGAGTTCCTTACTAGCAAAATCTACATATTTTCGCTGAACAAAACAAATCATGTAACATAGTTCACTTCTCGCTGCTGCCGTACGACAAGTGAAACCGTTATTCTAAGTTCTAACAATACCGTTATCCTATTCAATAACATAGCATACTCTGATCCTTTACTGACACGAACAACAGTAAACTTCTGTCCGTCCCGTTTGTTAATCAGCGTCAATATATGTTTCACGGCTGTGCTGATCCGTATGTGATGAAATTTTATCTGGATAATCTCAAGCCTGGGGATACTTTTTATCAACACACCACTTAGGCGAAGATTTTATAAAACTGTAACCTGATTGACTAACACACCCAGCGGTCAACGCACAGCAGAAACCACTGAACTTAGCATCTTGAGATTCCCAGATAGGTTCTTTGTATAGCTTAAATGAGCACTAAGAAAGGAATTTGGACAATTCCAGCCCCATGGGTCCCCCCTTAATATAATGGGGACTCAAAGATTGTATGGAATCAGTCACTTTTGAAGTTAGATATCTGAAATTTCGCATGTACTAGTAACTTATAGTTTAAAAAAATTAAATTATTTATTTAAAATCACGTGACACGAAACTTTATGTGGCAGACCAAAATCCACGCGAGCGAAGCCGTGGACAAAAGATAGTCGTAACTAAAATCATTTGTCCTACTTCAAAATACTCATATTAACTGCGAACTTGCCTGATCAAATATTTTTGGGGGGCTGAATATAAAGGAAGACATGCAAATACTGTCTAGCCAAGTTATTGATATCTCAAATATTAAAATAAAGTAAAAATTCCGAAAATACCCATTCATATACCTTCATTTTTTGGAACTATTGGAAAAAACAAATATTAGGAAGAACTAAATATGTTTTTAAATAATTATAAATTATAAATAATGCTGTAGTATTTCCAGGTTTTTAGGGGTAGGAGTATTATTAACACCAGATACGGAGGGAATAAATTTAGGCAATGTGTGGAATGTTGAAATACTTTATAATAATTTAGTCAATAATTTAATACGATTTCAACATTACAAATCATTATGAATAAACATAATTATTACCTGTTGATAATTTTACCTGGTTGATTGAGAAAAAGAAACCTAGCAGGAATATAATTAGATGATTTATATGTATTATTTTTTTTTAAATATTACAATTGCTAGATTATATAAATGTGCCAGTTTTTAATGTACACCTACTACACGACTTTCTGAAGTAATCTGTAAAATACATAGTGGAAGCTCTTATACCCTCATTCTTGCGTGCTCCATTCGAAATGATAATAGAACAATTTTTTATTCCATAAACCTTTCAGTAATTACGCGGTTAAATGGCTCAATCTACATATTTTCTGCATCGGCATGTAAGTACTTCAACCTAAACGATCTTCAGAAAATCGTTAAACAAAATTAAATCAGTTTTAATAAACTATTCCGTTCTTTATTAATCCTTGAACCTATACGTTCACATTTCTTTGATTCATAATAATTAATTAAGAAAATGTGCTATAGTATATATATTATTAGATAATATATTATCTATTTTACATTATATATATAAAATATCCATTTTAAATATTGTCATTATGGTATGAATTGGTAAGAGCTATTTTTTTTTTCAATTGTTTATCTTTTGTTTTTAAATAATACCTCTGTGTTATTTTATAATTCAATCCCTTCTCTTGTTTATTTTATCTTTGAATAATGTCAATATGTTATGTTATTCAATATTATCTTTGAATAATGCTTATATGTTATGTTATTCAATATTATCTTTGAATAATGCTTATATGTTATGTTATTCAATATTATCTTTGAATAATGCTTATATGTTATGTTATTCAATATTATCTTTGAATAATGCTTATATGTTATGTTATTCAATATTATCTTTGAATAATGCTTATATGTTATGTTATTCAATATTATCTTTGAATAATGCTTATATGTTATGTTATTCAATATTATCTTTGAATAATGCTTATATGTTATGTTATTCAATATTATCTTTGAATAATGCTTATATGTTATGTTATTCAATATTATCTTTGAATAATGCTTATATGTTATGTTATTCAATATTATCTTTGAATAATGCTTATATGTTATGTTATTCAATATTATCTTTGAATAATGCTTATATGTTATGTTATTCAATATTATCTTTGAATAATGCTTATATGTTATGTTATTCAATATTATCTTTGAATAATGCTTATATGTTATGTTATTCAATATTATCTTTGAATAATGCTTATATGTTATGTTATTCAATATTATCTTTGAATAATGCTTATATGTTATGTTATTCAATATTATCTTTGAATAATGCTTATATGTTATGTTATTCAATATTATCTTTGAATAATGCTTATATGTTATGTTATTCAATATTATCTTTGAATAATGCTTATATGTTATGTTATTCAATATTATCCAACAACATTTCTATAACTTATTTTATCTAATGTACCCTTTACAAATATTTTATCAAAAAATTATCATTAATATTCCTCCATATTATTCGGAATTATATTCCACAATCTCTCTATTTTAAATACCATTTATTAGATTAATTTTTATTATTTTTTTATTACTTATTGGATAACACTGAAGGAGAGGAGTGGCTCAGCTGTAGAGTACTGAGTTACCATGCCGGAAATCCTGGTTCAATTCCCGCTGCAAGCCATGATTTTTATCTAGTCTGTTTGCAGCGGGAGATGGATCATATAGGATCTAGGGCCCTCCTGGGGCCCACCCAGCCTCTATAAAATATTATAAAAATAGGGTACCCAAAATAAGGGGGGAAAATCTGGCGGTTGAGCGTGACCTAGGACAAGTCACCTCCTTGCAGAACCGTTGTCCATGAAACAGTACAGTCTCTACCATGTACTGAATCCCAGACCCTTCATGGGTTGTAGTGGTACAGGTTTTTTTTTTTTATTGGATAACACTCAATAATTATTATTTAAATGGTTTCCCATCATTATTGTTATCACTCATGTCTGATTGTTTTATTCCTTATCAGTCAAAATTACCTTTATTTTATCCTTAAATTAATCATATTCAATTGTTTATTGTTTTTCCATGTTTTTTTCTCTTTTATATGCGAAGAAGTCTCGTGCGAATCTAATTTTAAGCTTGATTTCAGTAGTTTTTGGTCTTTAAATGTAAACATATATATAACATACCGAGTCAATACAATATCCGCATAATTTTGTGAACTGCAAAACTTTTAGAATGTTATCTCAAAATAATATAATTATATACAAATGGTTTTTGATTTAAATTTATTATACAATCATATTAACATTCTTCATACATGATAAAAAATGTAGAAAATGAAATATACATGTATACATATTTTTTGTATATCTATAAACACTAATTTTTAATAATTGATCGTTGGATAATTAGAAGATGGCATTCCTGGGCGTCTCCTTGTTCCTGGCTATTCTGAATCAGGAGCAGACTGCCTGCTGAGGTTGGCCTGATCCTTGACCCTCAACTTCTTCTTGCTCCTTCCCCTTGATCCAGGAGGCATGTTCCTGCCTGGAGGATTCTTCGGCTGGCCCTTGGTCGATCCTGGCCGGCTGTTCATCGCCCGCACCCTCAGGTCAACCTTCGACTTGGCGCGCGCGCCCTTCCGGGACTTACTTCTAGCTGATCTCAAGTTTCGCTTTACATCCTCGGCGTTACTGGAAAATTAAATAATAATGTTAAAAAATAATATACTTGATTTACTCCCGTACTTGATTCAGTGACAACAAAATTTATTTACTTTGTATAGAATTAAATTTATATCGCAGATCAGATATTCCAAACCAGTTTTGTTTTAAAGTATTTTGAGTATAAAATGGTCATAAAACTTAAATATCATTGAATACTTAATGATGTAATTTACTAAAAATTATCTATATTAATTAATTAAGAAATTATTTCGTTATATATGTATAAATTCTAAATTGGGTTGCTTGTTTACAAATTTATTATGTAGTAAACATCTATTTTTATCAATATGGTAATGATCAACCCTGAGTTAAGTAAATAAAAAAATCATTAAAACATACCTAATGTATTAGTAAAATTATTTTTCTACAATATTATTACTCTACAGAACACCTATATACAATGTGTTAAGATTAAAAATGAGATTGGTGTGGGATACTTCATCAGGATGGTATGTGGAAGGAAATATACTAGGTTTCGTTTTCTTTAGAACAGAATAGAAAAATAATTTTCGTCTGGGACCAGGTCTCTTTAGAATAACAGAGATGAACAAAATTAAATAAATATATATTTGTCCAAAGGCCTACATCAGAATAAAACAATAATTACAATATATATTTAAAGTAAATAACTAACAGGTATATAATTTAAAGTTTTGGTATATAGTTTTGGTAGAGAATCAGAAAGTGTAATACCAAATTAAAATAAAAAAAAAACAGACAAAATTACAATAAAAAGATATAGGCTTTTGGAAAAATAAGTGAATAAATAATATAATCTAATAATAAAAAAAATGATATCATTATGAGTGAGGAATATTTACAGTAGTTCATAAATCGATCAAGTTGAATATATCTGAGGAGCTGGCGAACAGAACCGGATTAGTCCACGGAATTTTACAGGATGGCTTATAGATAGGTGGTTTTCCTACTTAGAGACGGTTTTTATTAAAAATATTAACAGGGATATTAACGAGGTCCCAGGCAAAAAAAGTCTGTTCGAATTATAGTGGACTAATTCGGTTTTATTCGCCAGCTTCACATCTATAAATTATTTATTCATTATTGGACATCTGTTTGGGAATTTAGAAGATGTAGGAAAAATGTGGATTTAAATGAGGTTAAAGAAGACCCATGACGGATCTCGAGTGGGAGTGAGTTCCAAAGAGAGTAAGAACGAGCGAAAAAGGAACTCTCAAAAGTTTTGGCTCTATGGGAACGGATATAAAGATATAGAGGATTTGAATTGTAGGAGACTATAGATATAAGATGGATGTTGTGAGTTGATGGTTTGATATAAGTAAGAACCAAGAAAATAGAGTCTACGGATAGAAGTGAAGAGCCACTTTAACTCAACGTAATGGCGGGACACATGAGACCTCCTAGGGGCGTCGAAGACAAATGGAAGCGAACAGTTCATAATTCGCCTCAACTTCTCCTCGAGCCTGATCGAGAGGCCACCATATGCCACACAACCATAGTCAAAGTGAGGAAAGATAAAAGAAGTGATGAGGAGCTTACGGATCGGTAGTGTTAGAAGATGCCTGGAACGGTGGAATGACTTTAGAGAGCTTATTGCTCGAATTTGCCAATGTGGAGTTTCCAGGAGAGGGATTGGTCGAAAATGATTCCGAGGTTTCTAACAGAGGAACTGAAGACAATAGGGTGATCATTTATGGTTAATTGGGGGAGTAGGTTGATAGATTTAAGAAGGATTTAGGAACCAATTAGGTTGGCTTAAGTTTTCGCAGCATTAGTAAGTCTTTAGTAAGTCCAGTTACTTTTTATTCTTTCCTTACATTACGTCAAGACTTCTTACCTACCATACGTCAAGACTTCTTATCTACCATACGTCAAGACTTCTTATCTACCATACGTCAAGACTAGATGCCAACTAAGAATCTCCTAGCCACACAGAATTCATAGACCGATCAGATTGCCACTAATTACACAAATTAGAACCATATCCCTGTTTTAAGAATATATAGTTTATTTTTTAACGATTAAACTATAACTTTTTTAATATTAAATATCACTAAAGCTGCTTGAAGAGATACATTGTGATTATTTACTTCGAAAGAATGTTCCTCCTTGAGCTGGACTGGAAGGGCTTGCCCGAAGGTCTTGCACTGAGAGGTCTCTCCTCGTTCATTGTTTTATTTTCAAAAAGAACTTTAAGAGTTTCTAGGTGGTGCAACAATATTTTACAGCTTATTCCTGGTGGTTAAAGTATAATTAATCAATATTAATAAAAAATTTATCAACAAATAAATTTAATAGTATATTTATAAATGGCGGTAGAAATAAAAAAATCAATGAATCATGATATAAAACAAACCATAATTAAAAAACACATCTTTCTTAAGAACTTAAATTTCTTTTAATGGAACTCCTTTGTAATCAAAACACTATGAAATTTCGATTCATAGAAAAAATAAAAAATAAACCTGCACCACTAGGACCCATCTAGATTCTTGAGTTCAGTACATGCTAGAGACTACTATTTCTAGGAGTACGGTTGTGCTGGAAGGTAATTTTCTTAGATCACGCTCAACCGTCCCCCCCCCAATTAAGGGTAACCATATTATAGAGGCTGGGTGAACCATAGAAGAATCTCCAATCCCAAAGGATCCGTTAAAAGTTTAAATAAATAATATGCCATAGCCGGATTTGAAGCCAGGACATTCGGCACGGCAACCGAGGGCTTTACCATAGAGCCACCCCAACCTTATTAAAAATATTGTACTTGAAAACTACTTTTTCAGGACCAACAACTTTTTTTTTTGCTTACGTTCCGCTAATACTTTTAAACAAACTTCTCTTAGTAGCTGTTCCAAAATACAACTGTATTACGATTCATATCCAGTTGGTTTTTACACCATTTGACTGATGTAATCTCATAGCAACGTCAACGTACTACGTCACAAAAAGAGTTTCATTTCACGATTCTGATCGCATGTTGCATTCTTTTCCAATATACCTTTCCCTTGAAAAAAGATACATTTTTTCCAGTTCTAGCTAAATCACAAATTTTCATATATATTTTTTTTCACAAAAATTTAATATGAAGAAAAAAAGATAAAACGTGCTTCGTTTTGAATGAATTCAGATAATTCAAACGAACATTCCCCTTATGATTGTAAGAAATTTGGCGGAATTCTACATTATTTGGTGATTTTTCGTTTGCGCCCGGCTAAAAAGCTCCTCAAAATTTTGAAATTAATAAAAATGTGGATTTATTCATTATTATCATCGCTATCAATGGTAGTGTTTACATTCCATAACCAATTGAAGCTTGAATTTTCATTCCTCAAGCCAATTAAACAAAAACGGAGCCTATAGATATGTGATTGACAAGAACTACTTCCTCTATTGAAGATATAATATCCCCACCAAATAATTGTGTTTTTTATTTTATTATAGTTTATTTGATAACAGTTAATATTGTTGAGCTATTTATCTTCATGCGAAGATAATTGTTATTTATAATTAAATATAACTACTTTATATTATACTTAAATAGCCCAAATTCGGTTAATGATAGACATCTCCATGTTTAAAAGTCGTCAAGTCAATGCATACAAAATCGATTATATTTAGATCGATTGTAAGCCGGGTTATCTGAATGATTATTTATTAGAGGTTATGGCAGATTGAATTGTTTTTAAATTGCATTATAAATAAGTAACAATGTGAGCGATTTCTCAAATAAACGTGAATTCATTGTCATTTTCTAATTTTAGTCCCTAATAACCCTCCGTCGTAAACCAACGACTTCCTGTCCTCCTGTATCGTTTAATAACTTCTCACTGATTTCTGTAGAACAGGACCGGTACTTAGGACTACACCTTGACAAACGCTTAACTTGGAAACCCATACTAGATTGAAACAACAAGAAACAGCTGGCCGTTTCAGGCTACTTCGACATTTATTAGACAAACGCTCTAAGCTCCCCATTAATTACAAAATACTCGTATGCATGACAATCATTAGGCCCATCTGGACTTACGGAGTAGAGATTTGGGGCCCCACTAAGCCATCGAATTCCTCTCGTATTCAATCCTTACAATCCAAAATCCTTCGTAAAATCCTCAATGCTCCTTAGTTTGTTACGAGTAATCCATAATGACCTTAAGGTTCCATTTGTTGCTAATATGGCCCGAATCCGATATCAATCTTTTTATGACAAACTTTATTCCCATTCAAACCCACTAGTTTCAAACCTAGTTTCCTCTTCGATTCCCGATAATCCTCCGAGGCGTCTGAAAAGATGGCCACGTGACCTTCTTAGTTGAACTTTTTATTTAAGTACTACCACTGGGTACTTTCTCTACTTGTCTTTATGCATGAACAATGTATCATGAAACCTATTTACTTGTTATATTACTATAATACAGTTGTAAATGTCATTGAATAAAAAAAAATGTCTTTCAATGACAAAACATGCTAACTCTTACCTTCTATGATTCTCGTAAAACACATTTCATAATACAAGATGAAATACATTCATTTTCCATCTTGTATTTTAGAGAACGAGGTATAAATCACTAGGTAATTAATACACATACTTTTTGTTAGAAGTTATTTATATTTTGTTTAGAAGCTATTTTTGTTACATGCTTTTCTATCTGTGCTTTAGGGCTACTCATTGCTAACTTTATTCTAAAATAAATAAAAATGTTAGTGTATACCTTGCCATAATAGTCTATAGGATTTGAAAAGACTCCTTTGTAATCTTCAACTGAAGTGTCAGCTCACTTATCATGGATTTTAAGAACTAGACCTTCGTGGACTAACTTTCGCAAACTACTGGAGGTTACACATTATAAACGATCATTCATTTTTAATTTAAAAAATAGTGTTTATAAACGATTTGATTTGTGTAATACTCAATTAAATACAATTTTAAACAGGTTATAATAATTTTTATATATGTGATGTAATTGAACTTGAAAACATGTGTCTAAGCTAACACATCTGTACGGGACATAGATATATATAACCTTTTTATAACCTTATATTGGATAATAATAACTTTGCATCAGATATAAATCGAATTTTTAACCGACAATCTTGAATTATGATAGTGCGTATGTCTGTTGGAACTTATCGATAGTTATGATCGAATTCGTACAAATCACTTTAGTTTTTGATAATTTTTTATTTTATTTTGTTTAACGTCGCTTCGACTGATGGGTCTAATTGCAACTACTGCTTTTCTTAAATTTCTTGAATTAATTTCGTGGCTTTTAAATACACCATTGTATTCTGTAATTTATAATCTTTTTCCTCAAAAGATAGACACGCAGTTTTTAATTTATGCTTACATAAAAAATAGTATATCTTATGGATAAGCTAGGTTAGTATATCCAAATGACGTATTGGAACAATCGTTTTGAAACAATAACCATACTTATTAATAACCATAATAACTGGTTTTATTTGATAAAATGATTGCTAATGCGTTTTAAATAAAATTCTCATGGACTGCAGTTTCCATGTCTAGTTATTTTGTAGTTGACATAAACATAGGTATTAATAATTCTGCAGCCTCGGTGAATAAGCGGATAAGTCGAATGTTGTGAGTTAACTGTTGTGTCCAGACCGAGTTAACTGTTTTGAGGGAGGTGGGTTCATGTCGTTCTTGTAGCGTTGGGCTTGATGGAAGTTTATAGTGGTATGAGGGTTTATGGAGTATATAATCAAGTCTATTTTGTTACTAATACAACGGTTGTGTAGGTAGCTGATCTGTCTGTTAACACCCTCAACCTCCATGTTTTTCCTTTAATAAAGGTTACCCACTTTATTGTGGGTTAGGGAGCCCAAAGGGAGTTTCCAGATCCCACAAGGTCTTTTAGTGCCTGTTAACTGATTAAATAATTTATCTGCTACTGCCGAAATTAATCCCTAGACCTTCGGATAACACTCTGAACTACCCCACTTCAATATTTTTTTTAAAACATTATACAATATTATAAGTTGGTAGTTGCATTCTTACTCTAAAATAACAATAATATGTGTCACCTTTGATCGGATGATGACAGCTACTATCGTTCCATCAAGCCAATTCATTTACTTATTCACTACGGAAATAACTCGATTCTGCATCCTTAAGGACAAGAAACTAAAATTTATTCAAAATTCGACTTAGCCTATTATTTACCGTTTCTGTAGAATAATAAATTAAGACAAATCTGGAAATATAGTATGCAAATATACTCTCCAGCCAAGCAAAAGTTCGTGTTTTGAAAAAGATTGAGGGTCATTATCTGAAAATGTGCAAATCCATTTTAACCTCTTATGTGAGCGTCAATGGTTTTTAAAAAAATAAGAACTGTTCTACCCCTTTTGTTCTACACTGGTGATTATGGTTTACCTCCAAAATAGGTTTATAACTAGTAAATACAAAAAAAAAAAATTATCGTTATTTCACTTCCTCACTATGTCCGAACCCCTGGGTAAGGACCTTAAAAAAATCTTATTTGATCTCTAAATGACTATTGGTTTCAATTCAATAAATGAACATAAAATATAACACTTCCATATATTCCATAAAAAATTTACTTTATAATAATTTGCTATGCTGTGTTTGTCAGAAGGATCCGACTTTTGTCGACCAAAACTTGATCTATGGTAATCCTCATAAGCATTATGTATTATGATTTGTTTCTCTAATCTTACTTCATCAAAAACTATTTATATATTTTTAACAGAGAAACGGTTAGGCATTAAATATGAAAAAAATAATAATTTATTGTGCCATAGGTGAAAGAAATTTATTTAATTTTTTTAAGTTTTTTTGTATTGCTGTGTTTACTAAATTGTTCTATACGTGACATGCTCATATCATTATCCATCATTCTTAACATTAATTGGCCACATTTTGTTCTTTCTTATTAATTCACCGCAAGGAGGATGTTAAAATAGGAAAATGCTGAGCTGCATATCTGAAACAAATAAAAATATATGATTTTAACAATACTTTTGAATTTTCCTATTCTTCCTTATAGTGAACCTAGATATAAGTTTAAATTCGGAACATTATGTTATATTGGGAGTAATTCTAAAAATATTAATCCGGAATTGAGAACATGTAAAAATGATTTAAACCACGGCCATAAGTAATATAGTATTATATATTAAGGCCCGATATATTTATTATAAATTTAATAGCTGAAGAGGCGTTTAAAGGGAGGGATTTTTCTTGCTTCGGCTACTGTGATCATAATGGAGAAAAAGTTGAGGATGATCACTTCTGCAAAAAGTACCGAAAAAACAAAACAATCACGTGATATTTATGTAATTATTCAATGTGACGAAGCATATCGTGAATCTAAATTAGCTTCAAGGTAGTATTATTGGCCCAATCCTTTATACAGTTTATACAGCTGACATCCCAACTCATCCTAATACTATGCTCATCCTGATACATGTGTATTATCAGTCAACACCAATCCAGTTATTGCATCCCAAAGCCTCCAATCCCATATCACTGATCTTGAAGAATGGTGTCAATACTGGAGAATTAAAATAAATTCTCAAAAATCGCATCAAATCACTTTTACCTTACGTCGTAAACCAATGACTTCCTTCCCTTCAGTATCCTTTAATAATATCCCACTAGTGCCTGTAGAACAGATCCGATACTTAGGGTTCCATCTCGACAAACGATTAACCTGGAATCCTCATACTAGACTGAAAAGACAAGAAACCGCTCGACGTTTCAGGCTACTTCAACACATACCAGACAAACGCTCTAACCTCCCAATTAACTACAAAAGACTCATCTACATGACCATCATACGACCTATTTGGACTTACGGAGTAGAGCTTTAGGGCTCCACTAAGCCATCGAATTCCTTTCGTATCCAATCCCTACAACCCAAAATCCTTCATAAAATCCTTAACGCTCCATATTTTGTTAAGAATAAAGTCATCCATAATGACCTTAATGTTCCATTTGTTGCTGATTTGTCCTGAACCCGGTATCTATCCTTTCATAACAAACTTCATTCCCACTCAAACCCTCTAGTTTCAAACCTAGCTTCCTCTTCAATTCCTGATAATCCTCCGAGGCGTCTGAAAAGATGGCCACGTAACCTTCTTAGTTGAACTAGTGATTTGAGTTCTACCAGTGGGTAGTTTCTCTACTTGCCATTAACTCATGTCATTATGTATCACATAGCCCATTTACTTGATGTATTATTGTAATACAGTTGTAAATATCAATAAATAAATTTAAAAAAAAAATCTAAATTAGATTAAATTTTCAGGAATTATATATCCTAAAATAATCAGGTCAAAAATAAAGACTTGAATAGTGAGCAACTATTTTTAACGAGCAGACCTATTTTATTCACTATAAAATCAAATTATTTTTTACATACGTTTATAATAAAAATATTTTAGTACCCAATGTATATAAATAGTAGACATGGGTATATATTAATTATTGTACACTTACATTGGAATACGTTTCCAGTGAAGCGACCATTATACCTCCGAAACTGATCTTTATGGGATTTAATGTCCTTACTTGTATAATGAGAATGTACAAATCCATCGATTTTATATTGGATGGCCACTCGCTTGAGTAGACCATTTCAAAAACCTGAGAGCTCTAAAAATGAGAATATAATACATGTTATTCCATTGAATAAAAAGTTGTCTCTTTGGAGATAAATAATTCACGTATATGTTTATTTTCAAGTTCTCACTCACAGTATTTTGGATGTTCTCTCCGCACCAACAAATTAAGAAAATCAGCAATAATTCAGACAAAAGGAACGAGCAAAAGACGAATTTCGAAACAAAAGGCACTTCTTTCTGAAAATAAACAAGTAGTATATAAATATAAATAAGTAATAAATAAATATATTTTTTAAATAATACAATTTTATATATATTTTTTTATTGGCACATTTCATACTTCAGTATACTATGTGCTTATAATTACATTTTTACAATGAGGATTAACAACATATGTGAATTAAAATACATAAAAAACACTATTATATATATCTGTTAAAATTAACAAAATTTAAAATTATAAAAATGATAATCTATGCTTTACAATGTATAAATATTATTAACTTGTCAACTTTCCGAAATCTATATTGTTAATGAATTTAATTAATTCGGACTGAAATGTATTATATAGTTCGTGCTCAGCTATCGGCCAATGTTTCCCTCTTAAAATTATAGAAATAATTAATTTTGACCTTTCCCTTTCATATATTTGGCAGTCATAAATTATATGTTTAAATGTCTTCTTTCTCTAGGGAACAAGTATAGCCATTGATTATGTGAAATCATTGTAAGTATGATTTGGTATTTCTATATTCTGTTAAAACCTGTGTTAGTTTGTAGTTTGAAGATTTTATTAATTTGTAGTTCTTGGTAGTCAGTTTTGGAATAAACCTATGCAAAATATGAGATTTATTTGATACATCCCACCATTCGTTCCATCTCAAAACTGATTCTTTCCTAATATTAAATTTGATAAACGATATAGCTGTTTTGTGAAAAGATGGAGATAAATTTGCTAAATCATCAGCGAACTCATTGCCCTCAATACCTGAATGACCTTTTGCCATTTTATTTTTACAGAAAGATTTGAAGTCTAAGTTGGCATAAGTTCATTCTGATATATTCTGTAAGCTCATGCATGTCTGTGTTGAGAACTGATTGTATCAGCGTCATGTTATCTGTGTGTATGATTATGTCTGTTTGTATGTTGGTTGGAAGTTCAAGAAGGAATTCTGTCGCCTAGTTGATTATTGGAGTATGTGGAGCCTAGTTTGTACTGGGCATTTCGCATCTTCCCGTTCGTGTCCCATTGGAGCCAGCAAGGCTTACGATTTGCCTTCTTTACTTCCGTCTATGTATATGCTAGTACAATTTTATATATGTATATTAACATTTTTTTAAAGAAGCTAATTGAAAAACTTAGTTTGTGTAATCTCTCATTCAGATATTCGAGTAATACGAAATATCTGCAGGACCGGATATTAAGTCAAATTTTGTCCAGAAAAAGTAAATTATAATGAGGGAAATAGCCACGTGTCATTTTCATAGTTTTCGGTCAGGTTTTTTTTGTGAGAATTAGCAAATAGAAAATTTCAATCCTTTTTTTCAATAATATATATTAAACTTAATAACTTTAATTAATAGCATATTAATTGTGATATTATCCAGTTTTGGATAGAAATGAATGAATATTGAAAATAATATAGTTACTTTCATAGAATCTAGTATCTAAAATCTTTAATTGGAAAACTTACTGAGACAAAAATGAATCCACTCATGCACATCAAAATTGAAGATCCAACCAACAATCCTAATCCAGGGATGTATAAGATCCTCTCTAAAGTTTTTATACAGCTGAAAGTTGAACAGGTTGTCATTAGTAGATAGGCAGTTTGAATTAATATATATTTTTAAATATGGCTCAAGTTTGTTATGAGTGCAAAGACTTTTGTATTTTAATTATTAATTTTAACTTACAAAGTTTTTTTTTTTTTTTTTGCTTTCTAAGCAAATTGTGATTAAAATAAATAGCTTGGATTCCATGACGAAAATGATTTTAATTTTTATGATGATTTCAAAAATTATTTTAATGATTTTATTTTTCTTATTTAAAAGAAACTAGACAAAAATTCGTACTAACTGATTATATAAATTAGTATTGTAATAAATTATATTAATTTAATATAATTGACTAAAACTAGTTTCGTTAAGAAATGGTTTATGTTTCCGAAACTTAACGTTATTAAAAAAAACTGTACCACTAAAACCCGTGATCGGGTTCTGGGTTCAGTACATAGTAGAGACTGCACTGTTTCATGGATACCGGTTCTGCAATTAGGTGATTTGTCTTAGATCACGCTCAACCGCCAGATTTTTCCCCCTTATTTTGGATACCCTATTTTTATAACATTATATAGAAAATAGGTGAGACCCAAGAGGGTCCTAGATCCCATATGATCCATCTCCGGCTGCAAATAGTATAAATGAAAGTCTTGCCTGCAGAGGGATTTGAACCAGGATTTTCGGCATGGCAACTCAGTGCTCTACCACTGAGCCAATCCGCTCCCTTCTCCAGACCATAGCGAAAAAGTCAATCTTTGAAATTTCGCTGTTATTCACTTTTGATCTTGAACGCCTCAGATATTATACAATTATTGTTATTATTACTATGATGACCAGTAGGCTGTGGGAACTAGAATAAAATCGCGATAGGGCTTGAAAACTATGCCATTTAATGAAGATTGTAAACGGTCAGCTCAACTGGTTCAAAGATTAGTTTTAACTTATGGATCAGAAGCCTAGCCTCAATGTAGGGCAGATCCCAACATTGTGATGGTCTTGGAAAGGAAAATATAGGATGTTTAGAGCTGTTGGCGATAGAATCAGATGGTCTAAATATGTGGCCAGGGTGGAGGACGACGCTACTCATAAGAGGCTGTTTTTTGGAAAACAAAAATAGTACTACAACAACCCATAAAGTGTCTAGGGTTCTGTACATGGTAGAGTCATTACAGTTTCTTGGACAACGATTGTGTAGAGAGGTGATTTGTTCTATATCACACTCTACCACCCGATTTTTCCCCTTTATTTTTGGTACCGACTTTATAATGACTGGGTAAGCCCTAGGAGGGTCCTGGATCTCATCTCCGACCGCTATCAGATTATATAACAGTCTACCAGCGAGCGGGATTTGAACCCCTTCGACACGACAACTCAGTACTATATCTCTGAGCCAAATTTCTTCAACTCTAGACACCTTCCTTCAAAATCTCTATTTGGATACGTTGATGGAAAAAGTAAACACGAGCGTCCATGATTTAAATGGGCAGATGGGGTCGAAGGAGATGCAACAAGCATTTTTGGATTCAGACCTTGGAGGACATTGGTAAGGGTAGAGGCAGAGAAGAGTTGAGGCGATCTCTTTATGCGTCGAAGACCCGTACTGGGTTGTAGAGCCAGTGTTGATTGATTGATTATATTTTTTTTTCTTACAGATAATATTAATTAAAGCTATAAATAATGTACATATTTTTATATCCAGTGGACAGGTGAGAAGAGTTGGGTCCCTCTGTCGCAAATAGGGCAGCGAGCCTGAAACCCCAGCCTATGTGCTGGGTAAATGCTCCTACAACTCCCTCCTCATAACACGCCGACACCATAGAGTCAAACACGAATTAATGACGCTCCTTAAAGAAAAATACTTTTCCTGCTTTGACGAGGTCTATTGTATCGAGGGTTCCACAAGATATGCGGATATTGTCCCATTTGCGAAGACCGGAAAGATAGTATGGGTATTTGAACCGACGGTGAGATTTGAAAATAACGACCTTGACCAGGCGGGTGGAGTGGAAAGGAAAAAGAAGGAAATTTATGATAACTGCATCCTTTTCCTGAAGGAGAAATTCCGCGAGACCTTCGGAGAGAGAGAGAGAGAGAGAGAGAGAGAGTTCACCGTGAGAAGCCTCTACGTTTGGGTCTCGCGGAACGATTCCGAAAAGAACATGGTGCTTCCTCGATGACCTGGGTGTCAGTAGCAGGGATGTGGCAGTACTCGCTGAAAATATTATACTCGACTCTCTGGGGATAATTCCCCATCATATATATAGTAGCTGATACTCCCCACACGATTGTTTTATATTTACTTTGCTTTCTCGTTATTAAGAAGAAAAAAGAAAAAGGCAAGTAAAAATAAATAGGAATTGTACTGTAGTTCAAAAGGGCCATGGAGGACAATGGACCTCCTAGAAAAATTTTAGCAAATGACAATGAATAATAATAAAAAAAAGAGAAAAGATGACTTATAACTCTTCTTAGATGTTAAAGAAGTTCTTGATGGATTGTAAATGACATATAGTCGAAACGTATCCACATAATAAAGTTATATGGCAAAAATGACTGGAAATAGGTTTCATTGAGTGAATGAATTATTAGATAATGCAATCCAGTTTACATCCTTTCAAAACTGTAGTTCTTAAATATGTATCTTGATTAATGACATGAAAAGGAGAAATATGTAATAGGCATGATAAGAAATGTGTGGAACGAGTGTTCATAAATTTGAAATTGTAATGTACACTATGTCTAATATGGATTGATGAGTATGCTGTGGGTTATGTAAATCCAATTCAGAGTTACAGCACTGCTGAAAAAATAAAGCATTTCTCTCTCTCTCCTTGTACTAATAATACTTAACATGATTAAAACTGGACTATTTAAAGATAGAATAATCGATACTCACTCGAGTAAAGCCTGGTTGTGCCTTATCGAATGGCTGAAGCAGAGCTTGAGTGCGTCCTCCTTCGGCATGTTGAGGCTCTCAGCCCTACGTTCCACCGACTTGAGCATCTGTCCCAGGATGATGAACTGGTTCCCGACGTCTTCGCAGGTGCAGACGATGAAGAGGGTAATACCGAAGACTATCCCTGGGGTCACGTAGCCTATCACGTCATGGGTAAAGAAGAAGAATGTCATGGAGAACCAAGAATATTTGTAAAACGGGGTCCACATAGTTGTGGGCATTATTCGGAGGAGACCTGATGTAACATTTAATGACGAATTATATTTAATTGTGAAAGTATTTTATAATATATCTTTTTCTTATTATTCAGAATTGGGCCGTTTTTATATAAAATGTCTGTTTTTATTTTTTCTAAAATTCCAAGTGGAATTCGTGGACGTCTGTTCTTAGCTATGTTTATGTTTTCATATTCTAATGAGCTGTTATTAATTCTCTATTTTTGAATAAAATTTACTATCACTAAAATTGAATGAATATTGTTAGTATTGTTACGATCAGAGGGACAGAGGGGCCTGCTCAAGGGATTAAGATAAGCCGGAAGGGATCAAAGCGTAGTCTAGTCACATCGGGATTTGCCTGGAATGTTCTAGGTGTCCCCACCCAAATCTACCTTGCCTATATAAAAGGCCAGCTGTTTCGGCGGATCAGTTAGTATCAGTATGAGTCAGTAATAAGCAGTCGTTAACTAGTGACAGTGCGTTTGAGTTAGTATCAGTATCAGAGTAGGGCTGTGATAATACTGTTCTGATAGTCCGTGTGAGGAATAGTAACAGTGATAATTAGTGGCCGTGTAATAAGTGTAATAAACTGTGTCTCAGTTTGTCATATTTGGACAGTCTTACGGTCGGTGGACTTTAATTAGCGAACTGTAAGTGTTAATTTGTAGCTGTTAACTACAGTGTAATATTATTGTATTTGTACAAATTTATATAAATAGTTTAGTTATTTAGTATTAGCAATATCCTATATTATTTGTATATTATTTTAGAAATTAGATAACAGTTAGGCCTAGGTTATAATCTGTAGAATATTGTTATTGTAAATTTATATTTTTTTAATAATTTAAATAATTTCCTTGTAGTCTTTTTAATTCGTTAATAAATTTTAGTACCTTGAATTAAGTAATAGTTTAGTTCATTTTACACCCAGTAGCCCGTAACAGTATGCTACCATATATGACCCTGGAATAATTACCCAATTTAACAATATTGTAGAGAATCAATATTATTAATTGATGAATATGCAAATTATGGAAACATCAACGATCGTTCCCGAACGAAGCGTAACTTACCATCATCGGGTGATCCTATAAGATGCTCGCCAAAGAGGTACCTCATGAACGGCCTCAAGATGGTGACGGATAAGCATGCGCACATGACAATCGCAATGAATATTTTCGCTATGATTGCCTTTTTCTTCTTGGAATCTTCTAACATCTTAGTAATCATTGGAAGGCACTCCTTGTCCAGGGTGTTTTGGTAGTCATAGAAACCTTTTCCGTTTATACTTAATGTTGAAATGAAAAGGAAAAAAAAACAACTATTAATATTATTTTTTAGTTTAAAATCAATCATGAAACTTAATTGTAACTTTTACCCAAAGGCTCGATGCCGATACCCAAAATTTCTACTTACGAACTTCCATTGAAGGACTGATACCCAATCACAAATCAGTTTGATCATTCTTAATGAAATCCTCCCAACTGCGCCACGGTCCACCCTTGAACATTTACCGGCTTAGTGCTTATTAACGTTTTACGAATTGTTTATTCTTTAATCCATAAAGAATAGTTCAGTAGATTAATGTTATGCTGACCTAACTTGCCCAAACAATGATATCAGGGAAGTAGAGATCCATTGATCTGATTCCTTTCCAGCATGGCATTGTGGGATGCAGTATAAAAGAACATAGTGAGCCCCATCACCGAAAAATATAGAATTAGATATAAACAAATAAATTAAAACCTCTTCCGTTTCTCATCCCACTCTTCAAATGTACAACCTATAGTAAAAGAGATCCCTTCCGTTCTTCCCTAACTGTAATTAGCAACCTTCCAACCCAAAAGGGGCTAAGAAAAAAAAAGAAAAAAGTTATATTTGAGATTCAAAAAATTGGCTTACCCTAACGCCATAATATATACTGTTAATTAACATTAACTGTAACATACCTAGAATGTCTTAAATGACAGTACAAGGCAATATAATAATAATAAGAACTTGTGAACTACACAACCAATTATTTACAGGAAATTTGGAAAATAAAAACAAAATTTTATATCTAAGAATAATGTATTTATTAATGTTCAATGGCTTGAGCAATTTTTGTATCATTACGACGTGTGAAACATGAAAAATGGTGAGGTAAGTTGTGGAAAAGAGATTTTTTTTTGGATCCCCTATAGGGTAAGTACACTATATTCTAATAAATGATATAGTAACTTTAAAGTATAAAATTCAACTTACGTTAATAGTTTCCCCATAACTTTTCTATTCATAATACATGAAACCAAAAAAATCTGCTCTAATACCAGAATCACAGAAAAATGTATAGCCTCACAAACAATTTCTATGTCCTCAAATTGTTTGATAGCCGTACAAATGAGGAGAGGTAAGACAATGTTCGCCGATACCAAATATAATCCAGTGATGAAGTTCACCACAACATAACCTGAGATACAAAAAAAAATTTTAATTGATTTCTTGGAAACTAGAACAAAAGAAAAAACAAATCATAGGTGATACTGTTTATTATTATACTATATATTTTTCTATAATAATAAACCTTTAGACAGAGTATTTGTATAGGATATTGATTCTAATGTTCAGCAAAAGAATTTCTATGACTTGTGATCTTAAGTAAAATCAGATATACAAAACTTTGCAAATATCTTTGAAATATGGATTAAATTAACATGTAAAAATTTACTTCAATATTTCGATCTTCATTCTAATACTATCCTTACCACATATGCTGATGACACATGCCTATTATCAGTCAACACTGATCCAATAATAGCATCCCATACTCTTCAATCCCATATCACTGACCCTGAAAATGGTGTCAAAACTGGAGGATTGGAATAAATTCCCACAAATCCCATCAAATCACCTTTTAACCTCCGTCGTAAACCAATGTCTTCCTGTCCTCCAGTATCGTTTAATAACATCCCACTGATTCCTGTAGAACAGGTCCGATACTTAGGACTACAAAAGATTAACTTGGAACACTCATACTAGACTGAAACGACAAGAAACTGCTCGCCGTTTCAGGCTACTTCAACATTTACTAGACAAACGCTCTAAGCTAACGATTAATTTCAAAAGACTCAATACATGACAATCATTAGACCCATCTGGACTTACGGAATAGAGCTTTGGGGCTCCACTAAGCCATCGAACTCTTCTCTTATTCAATCCTTACAACCCAAAATTCTTCGCAAAATCCTCAATTATCCTTACTTTGTTACGAAAAAAGTAATCTATAATGACCTTAATTTAAAATTTGTTGCTGATTTGGCCCAAATTTGATAACAATCTTTTCATGACTAACTTTATTCCCACTCAAACTCACTTGTTAAAAACCTGACAACCTCTTAAATTCCTGATAATCATCCGAGGCGTCTGAAAAGAACGAAGGCCTCCTGACCTTTTAAGTCGAATTTCTTATTTAGCTATTACCATTGGGTAGTTTCTCTACTTGTCTTTATCTCGGTACATTATTTATCTTTGATTATATTTACTTGATGTATGCAAATATACAGTTGTAAATTTCGATAAATACATTAAAAAATATATTTCAATCACTGTATTTTAAAAATAATAAAAAGAAAAGTCTGCCAGTAAGTAGCATGTCATCATTATGCTTGTAGAACACATAAAGAAAACGAAATTTAATGTTATACTTAACACGCTCAACCTTAATTTTCTTGTTTGAACTTAAGATCAGATCGAACGAACTATTTTCCAAAAACAGGCATAGCAATAAAAGTAAGTTTCAATTAAAAATTGATAAGGTGCCATTAAGAGACTTTAAAAATTTCATAGAAGTTGCATTAGCGTTATTGAATCAGGCACTTACATTTGACTTCTGACAAACACAATAAATCATTTTTTCATTTCTTTAATTTACATGGCAAAGCTTGTATCGTATTAAATATACTTTCATATAGATTAATCTTAAAGAAAAGTACCACAATATATGAAAAAAATAGTTAGAAATGGTTACTATTAAAAAAAAAAATCATAACAAAATCACTTAAAATAATAACATTGCTGTTAGCTTTGCTTGTATGTTGTAATTTTCTGCCACTTAAAAACATCTGACTAAATTGTGACTTGACACACTTATCAAGGGCCGATGATAATATAACAATTTAATAAGTTTGTTTTATTATCCTGACCAGGATCTTCAGGATTAGTTATTTTTCATATCCGTAGTTTCTTGTGCCAAGTATTAAGGCATATTATACATGGCTGAGTCTAAAAAAGCCGGGGGGACAGTTCCGTTTATTTTGCAACAAATATAAATAGATAAACAGTTTAAACAACCAAAAAACACATGTACAGGTAGCCAAAAAAACGATATATATAATATGATATAAATAAAAAAAAAGATATAAATAAATAAACTAAAAAAATAAAAAAAGGATATAAATAATAATTTAAAAAAGATATTTTCATAATGACTCTACTACTTATCAATATGAGTCAATAAAATATTTACAACAATTAACATATATAAATTATTCCTTTTTAAGATAAAATGATATTTTTAGTCAATCACTTTATTCTTATTTTAAACATATTGTATTCACTGTAAATAGATATGAAAATAACGTTTTTAAAAAATAGAATAGATAATTTTCAAACTCATTATAACATTAAATTAAATAATAGTTTGTTTATCATGTCACATTAACTTTGGTTTACTTACCGCCCTTGTTATTAGAAAACACACCTCCAGCCTTAAGCCAAAATTCTAAGCCATAATTTTCTTTCATACATTTGCTAATATAATATTCATTTACCTCCTCATCTAGAAAACAATAAAAATATATTATAAATAACTAATTAGACACATATGCGGGTTTTCAGTGAAAGGAGATTTTACCATTGTTTGGTTCCACCTTCTTTTCAGTGTCTATTTCCATATTCCTTTCAGCTTGCAAGAGAGCTAAGTACTCGAATGAGGAAAAGCCTTGCCGATCCTTCAATTCCTTTAATAATGTAAGGAGGGGAGTGAAGTGAGGATTCAATATGCCATGTAAGTGCCCCTTTTTACACCTGTCCAAATTATAGACCTTCGTTTCATGTTGCGATCTCAGGTAAATGTAATAATACCAACGACGTTTATTGAAATTTTTTATACTTTTTCGTCTTACTGTTTGTTTATTTATTTAACGTCACTGTGCTAATCGGACGATGGTGCAGTGGGAGCCCTAAATTCGTCCTATCCAGGTATTAATAATTAAGATATCTTTAATCAGTAACTGACATCTTATAAGCTAGAGAACCCCGTTTTACGTCCCTTCCAAAGGACGGCATACAAACCCGGTGGGCTACGAACCCGCGATCTTGGGCATAGAAGGTTGTTATGTTAATCACTACATCATAGGTCTTTATATGCATTTCCAATGAATAATAAAATTTTCTTTATTTCTAGAAATCCTATTTAGTTATTTTCTCACAGATATTGTCATAAGTGAACTTATATTTTATATGCCTTCTATTGTATCCAGTCCAAAAGTTAATTAATTCAAACATATTATCATATATACCCTTTTAAGTTTCCACGGCCACTATTTATACAAAATACTTCAGTGGTATCTTCTGGTTTAGAACGTCTCGCTAACTTTTTCGCCAATGTTTCGCCAGACATGCTGCTGACTTCTTCAGGGCAGAAAAGAGAATGAAGACGTTCCGCTCACCCTCGGTCTTATATAACTGCTCGGGTCCCTGAAATAGTCAGCAGCATGTCTGGCAAAACGTTGGTGAAAAATTTTGCGACACGGTCTAAACCAGAAGATACCACTGAAGTATTTTGTATATATTCTCATACTTTCGAAGTTCAGTGCATCCTTTTAATACCACTTTGACTATTTAAGAATCGATTAGTTTCGTTTGTTTGTATTCAAACTTTTGGTATATTTGTTGATAAATAACACAAACAAGTGCGCACGAACGTACACACGTACACAGGTTGGATGAAGGAGAAAACTAGGAAATAAGTTGAGAAGAATATATCGATGCCTTAGTTCACAAATGTTTTAAGTGCAAATTTTTCAAAAATAGGTTTTATTATATAAATAATATTGTAAAGTTGTGATCAGGAAGTCATAGATCATATGTTGACATAAAATTAATAGAGAACCTTCAAAGGTTACAAAAATATATTGTGTGCTTAAACATGAAATACATTTCTTCTTCTTGTGTTAAATTATTATCAAAGTTGATTCATGTAAAATCTGGTTTTCGGCACAAGGAATCGATATAATTTTGACAGCAGGTGAAATACTAACATGATATTAGTTTCTCTCCACGTGCCTTTAATATATTTGGGGCCAATCCTATTTTACTTATTGTTGTATGATATAAAATATATTCCTCAAAAAAATGTCTACAATATTGGCAGAAAGAAGGTATAAGTTTCTTCATAATATGCGAATGAATTAATCTTGCTTTGCCCTCATTCCTGGGGAAGAAGCTTAGTTCGGGGACCCGAGGCAAATTGTAAATAGTGTAATCATCGTATGAATGTAAGCAATTATTTTATTTTTGAACTTTATTTATATTACATTTTCGATTTTTTTTTTCATACCGCATGTATATATTTCCCGTATGTGTATATATTTATTCCATTTACATATTTTTTTTTTGGTACGTTATTTTTGTTTTGTCTTTATGGAATGATTCTATACTTATATTTGATTCTATACTTAGCACTATACTATACTTATTGGCCACAAGTGGCAGATTATAGTAATTCAATAAAGTACAAAAAAAAAAATTGGGCTAGAACAACCCCCTCTCTTCGGCTGCTGCGGTAGGATGTAGACCATGCTCTTACTGTTTTTCTAATCCTTTTTATTGAAAAAGGGAACGGAGACATCAAATAATTGTTAAAACATTAGTGGAAAAATTCCAACTAAAACCTTAAGTCTCTAAACTAAAACAGGAAATAAAAATACCTGTCCATATTTCGCCTATTCAGGCATCCTCAGGGCAGAAAGAGAATAATAGCAAAGCAAAACATGAATAATGCACCCACAAAACACACATCCCACCACCTCCAAGGCTCAAATGCAACTACTGAATCATAGGGAAGGTTACTAGATTCCCAGCTGGCTAAAATAGATAAAAACTCCAGATTTGAAACATCAATATACACTCACCAAACCCCCCCCCCCAAAAAAAAACCAACAGGAAAATAAAATAAATAATAGTAACAAACAACACAAGAACAGAAGACAAAAAACCATATGAAAAATGAAAGTAAAAGTGCAAGAAAAAAAAAGAAGAGAATCTATAAAAACCAGTGGACTTATGGTTAGTCTCTTTCTGCCTTGAGGATGCCTGAATAGGCGAAATATGGACAGGTATTTTAATTTCCTGTTTTAGTTTAGAGACTTAAGGTTTTAGTTGGAATTTTTCCACTATTGTTCTAATCCTTTTTAGTTTATTAGGATGGCTTTCTTCCCACGTGGCTTGCCATCTCTCATAAGTTTCCATTTTAGGAGGTTTTCTAAGTTCTGATGGAGTGAGAACTCAGGGTGCCTCGGCACTCACTTCTCAGGATGCCTCATCTGCGTGGTCATTTATACCAATATGACCAGGGATCAAAATAAAATACATGGACTTACTCTTCTATACAAGTCTTGTAAGATCAGTTTGGATTTAAAAAAATAGTGAGTGGTTCGGGTCCATATCCATCAAACTCTTTAGTGACGTTAGCGAATCTGATATGTAGTATTTTCTGCTATCGATAAGCAGAAATGTAGGCAGCTGAAGAGATCGCATGTAGTATCAACGGAAGATAATGAGGTGTATAAAGAAAAATGACCGTTTTATCAAATTCCAGAGTTCAAAAGTCTGTAAATATTTTATTGCTATTTATTATTTACCAACACTTAATAATACCTTTAGAGCATTCTCTAAGCTTGTTTACTAACACTGGACTTCTTCAAAAAAAGCCTCAGTTTATTTATTTCAAAGAAGACTGTTACCTAATTACTAAAATAATATAAGATATTGCTAATACTAGGTAACTTAATTATTTACATAAATTTGTACAAATTCAATAAAATTAAACTAGAGTTTATAACTACAAATTATCACTTACAGTCCTCTAATTAAAGTCCACCGACCGTAAGACTCTCCAAATATGACAAACTGACACACAGTAATAAGCAGAAACAGTTTATTACACTCTCGTACTGTCACAGTTCACTGATACACTGAATTGGCGAGACTCACTTATCACTTATCACTGACTGACTTATCACTGACTAGTTCGTCACACTGACACTGACTGATACTAACTGCCCTTCTACTGAAACGGCTGGCATTTATATAGGCAAGGTCCAACGGGTGTGGGGAAGCTAAGCATGTTCTCGACTGCGGGAGTGAGGCTGGGCCCTTCTAGGTCTTTCGCGATCTTTCTAATCTGTTCTTTAATCCCTTCAGGCTGTCGTAATTCCTCTGACCGTAACATAGAATAAATAAAGTTGGATTAGGTACACTACCCTGAGGAACACCATTTATCTGTTTATGGTCTTGGGATAATTCATAGCCTACTATAACCTGGAAAGGGGGATTTGTAAGAAATTGTTGAAAAAACCTATACATTTGACTAATAACCCTTACTAATGATGTCTCGCAGATAATAACATATGGTTTATGTAATCAACATGTTAAAGAATACCTCGAAGGTTTATTGTCGCTTTAAAAAGCATAATGGACTTCAGAGCAGCGACATGATCTAATGTGGATTGTCGTTTGCGAAATTCTAAATAAAAAAGTTAAATTAGACCATTCTTTTCCACCATCTATGTTAATCTGTTTTTGAACATATTTTCTATCATTTTGCACAAAATAATGGAGGTATCTGTTAGGTAACCGTTTGTCCTTTCCTTTTTTAAGGATTTATCAAATTCTTTCTCCATTTATTTGGTAATTTCCCCACGGACCATATGTTGTTTTATTAGCCAAGGAACCATTCTAAAGTACTTATGATAAATGGATATTATCAGGGTCTGGCGAAGGAAGCGGAATGGCTCAGTGATAGAGCACTCAGTTGCCATGCTGGAAATCCTGGTTCAAATCCCGCTGCAGGCAGGACATTTATTTAGTCTGTTTGCAGCGGGAGATGGATCATATAGGATCTAGGACCGTCCTGGGGATCATCCAGCCTCTATAAAGTATTATAAAATAGGGTGCCCAAAATAAGGGAAAAAATCTAGTGATTGAGCGTGATGATGATAATTAGGACAAGTCACCTCCTTGCAGAACCTTTGTCAATGAAACAGTACAGTCTCTAACATGTACTGAACCCCAGACACGTTCATGCGTTTTAGTGGTACAGGTTGTTTTTTTTATCAGTATCTGGTAAATTCTGGAAGATCTGGAGAAGATGGAAAGGATTAAAAATTTCTGAAAAACCCTAGCGAATTCATTAGGAACTGTTACTGAATCATCAATCTGTTAACTAAGTATAGTATAACGATCAAAGGAGGGAAATATTCGAGACACGGCGCTTGTTATATTAATGGCTACACATCCGTAATTTTGGAGATTTTAGTTTTTCATTTCAGCTAGAGGGCGGTATACATTTTTAATCACTATTTTTATCTTCAGAGAGCTGGTTCATGTGAAATTCAGTTCTCCCATTCCAAAAATTGCTCACCAATCTCCTGTAAAAGGCTGAAGTATGGAGGTAGACAGTTGTTTCAACTCATTAATTTAATTAGTTTTTAAAATTTCCTTTTGTATTGTAACCTTTTTTATCTGTCTAATTTTCAATAAATAAAAAACCTGTACCACTACAACCCGTGAACGAGTCTGGGGTTCAGTACAAGGTAGGGACTGTACTGTTTCATGGACATTGGTTCTGCAGGGAGGTGACTTGTCCTAGCTCACCCGCTAGATTTTTACCCCTTATTTTGGGTACCCTATTTTTATAATATTTTATTGAGGCTGGGTGAGCCCCAGGAGGGCCAAGATCCTATATGACCCATCTCCGGCTGCAAGCAGACTAAATAAAAGTTCAATACATAGTACTTTGTGAAATCCAGAATATAAAGTAGTTAAGCGAAATGATTAATAAAAAAAAAAAAAGAAGGTTTTCATGTTTAATTGTAGTGAAATTCTTGATAGACTTAATCAAGAAAAGTAAAATGTTAGTTCTGGGGTACTAAGTTCGGAAACAATAACAATACAGTTTAGAAGCTTCTTTATTTATGGTCAAAACTTAATATTATGATGCATTTAATTTAATATAATATGTATACAAACATTCATATGTTATTTAATTTAATCATTTTTTATATTCATAATCAAATATATAATATATCTTTCTATATCCAGCAATGAATCCACACACTAGACGAGATTACTTGTTTTGATTCCTCCATATTAATTTACAGCAAGTAAAAGGTTAAAATATGAAAATGCAGAGCTGCATATCTGAAACAATCATCGAAAAGGATTTAGCGTGTTATAAATAATTTAATACAAATAATAGGTAACTCTACAAGTATATTATAATAGTAATAATAATGATAACAGTTGTCCATGAAACAGCACAGTCTCTATTATGTACTGAAGCCTAGACCCGTTTAATATCTGTCTATTTATTACGGTTTGTAGTGGTACAGGTTTTTTTAAAAATATTAATCATAAGTTTTTCCAAACCTCCCTTGTTCAGGACTCCTACTTTCTTCCCAGGCTCCTCGCTTGACCAAACTATTTTTCACAAACCATGACCTAATCCTAGTACAGCCTTGGTAAACCAAGATCTATGGAAGGTCATGGTAGAAAACCCGGAATTCCATTGATCTTGGAGGAATTTGGTTCCTCCGTCATGTCGTCATGGCAAACCATTAAAAGATCTTGGGGATCCCTACTTGGGGTTCTATTGCGGATACAGTTTTTCTTGTTCTCGCTTCAATGGCTCAAAGGGAAATATTTATATGTATCTTTTTTTTTAGTACCACCTAACTTTGAGGTACTCTGGATCAATCATTAGTGCTTGTTCCGCGACTTCCCCCCCCCCTCCCCCAGTATCTCTTGTTCCTCTTTGATATCTTACTTCTTTCCTCATCGGGAATTTTGATTGTCCTCTTCGTTCTTTTAATCTTTCCCTCCTCAAACCTCATCCTCTTGTCTCGGCTTATGCTCATGGCAGTTCCATCCAACGTATTCTCCGTAATCCTGTGTTCTCTAGTGCCCACCTCAGTTTCCTTAAAGCTGCCCTGTTAATTTTATTTTTATTTTTGAGGAATTTGAATAATCTTTTCGTTAGCCTGCTTGCATTCATTCGCAGGATATATCCACAGAAATTAACCCTTCTTCTCTGTATATTGGAGATTCTATCTGTTGAGTTATATAATTAATTCTGGTTGTTATTAATATTAAATAACATACTTTGAGTGCCAGATTGTAGTACAGATTTAAAGATGTGGAGTTTCATGTGCCTGCATAAGCCTTTCTTCTCTTTAATTTTATTGCAATCCTAGTAGTAGGGCGAGTTCACCTTACTTATGCTAATAAGTATTTCTGAATCTAATAGTATAATACTGTATTATTAATATATTAAGTATAATAGTATTTCTGTGGAAGATATCTTCTTTGCAGAGCATTCCACTAATGGTAAAACTAACGAGGACTACAGTTACTCCTATCTTTGGATGGTCGGATAGAATATTCAGCAGAACATTGCATTTTAAGCATACTCATATAAATCATGTGCATTATTATCCTATGAAGGCACCTTGACTTTGAAAAGTTTAAAAAAATCACTTATTATCGCGACAGAAGCAGCCTGCGTTACTGAGTTAATCAAAAGAAAGTGTACATAAATTCACAAAATTAAATTTTGCGCTTAGAATTCGTCTTAGTAACAATAATGAAATAGTAAAAATAATTTTTGATTAATATTGAAGCAATAATAATGTTCATTCGTTTATAGTTTATATCGACTGGCTTAGATTTACTTATCATTTTTTAAAAATTATTATGAAGTACAGATATAATATTCATATATATAAGTATTAGCATAGGCGGGTGATGCGGCCATTATTGGCAGATCTCTAGCTAGTGTAGAGGAGGATTTTATAAAAATAGACCAAGAAGCTAAATACATGGGTCTCAGGGTCAATTAGAACAAAACAAAGAAGATGTACATGAGGAGAAAAGATACGGTCCCAGAACAAGTACAGCTAGAAACTGCACCTTCCAGGTTGTCCCTAGCTTTCAATATCTGGGATCTACTATAACTGAAAAAATGGACGAGGAGGCTGAGATAAAGAACAGGCTGGCAGCAGCAAACAGAGGGTACTTCTCCATCGCCAAAATTATAAGGAGTAGGTTATTAAATGCCTCATACGGCCAGTAACTATGCCTGTGAGACGTGGACTCTCAACAAGTCCGATGCACAGAAGGTGGACCGCTTCGAAAGAAAGATCCTGAGGCGAATAATAGGGCCTAACAAAGAAATTGGATCCTGGAGACTACGTCGGAATATGGAGGTGTATAGGGAATACCAGGATCTCGGCCTTTCTAATTTTGTCAAAGGACAGAGTGTAAAATAACTCGAACACGTTATTAGGATGGAGGATGGGAGGTGTCTCTCGAAGGTGTACAAAAATACTCAAGTCGGGACCAGACCTAGGAAATGACCTAGATCTCGGTAGAGGGACAATGCACTAACAGACGTTAGACAAGGAGGACTAACCATAGCCCAAGCTGCAGATAGACAAGCCTGTGGCAAAAAGGTAGAGCTGGTCAAGGTGTCTGTCGTGCCACTAGAAGAATAATATAATATTCATAATATACAATAGTATATATAATATCATTGAATATAATACTTACGTTTCCAAAGGTTTCGAGGGAAGCGACCATAAATCCTCCTAAATTCAGTATTATGGGTTTCAGTGTTCTAACTTGTATGATGAGAATGGTACTCTTCATAGATTTCCAGTTGTCTGGCCACTCGCTTGAATAAACCATATCACATACTAAAGTGCTCTGTAACAAAGAAAAAAACAAATATTTTCATATGTAAAATGATAGTGAATTTGTTTATTTATACCGCTCATTGAATTCTTACTTACAGTTGTCTGTATGAATTCTCCACACCAACATATCAAGAAAATTATTGTGAGCTCGGATACGAGAAATAAAAGAAATATGATTTTTGAAATAAAAGTCACTTCTTTCTGAAATAAAAATGTATTAGTGTGATATTAATTTTTTTATTGTGCTTTCTATTTGTAAAACAATTATTTTATACTTATAAATAAATATGTACTTTTTGCTACATCTTTCATTGTCTTCATAGACATTTTAATGCGAACAAAATCACCAATAAGTTACCAAGATTTTCGCTTTTTATCGAGTAATAAAATAGCCTTCTGCTAATCTAGGCAACTCGAATATTTAGTCTTTGTCGTTTTATTTTTAAAAACTCATCAATTGATACTTGTTATTTATTGGTAATTTATTTGGATGTAGCGGCCTCCATCGTTTCATTTGCCTGCAATTAGCCACTGGTCCTCCAGGTTGGGGGAAACCCAATGCCAGGAGGGTATAGGTATCGCAGCCAACTTTTCTCCAGAGAGGATAATAATATCTAGAAAATACGTGATCTCCTTGGTTGGGTTAATAACGCCGGGTACCACATAAAACAATGTCGAAAAGGCACCCACATATGAGCCGTTCAATGCACAAGTTGATTAACTCCATAAAACAAAAAGTATAGAAATGCGAGAAAATAGTTTGCATTGTTTTTTATATTTCTAATTATAATATAAATTCAAATAAATATTGTAGAATGCATAAGGAAAGATGTAGCTTTCATCTAAAAGATTATAAAATAAATAAGAAAGACTAGCCAAAAAGCTATCGTCAGAAATGTTACAATTTTTATGTGAACGGTGGAGTTAATCGATTTGGTAAGTGAAAAAATTAATAAATTAAAATTCAGTGTTTAAAGTTTAAAGTTTCTTATCACAGAAAAAGTTAATCATTAGATATTTTCCACAAAAATTAATATTAACGGTATTGATATATTGCATTATTATTTGTGATTAATTCGTCAGCAGTATAAATGATGTCTTCTTCATCAGATGTATATAAGGACTTATCATTTCGATTTCTTCGCAAGTGTTGTAATGTAATCTGCTAAAGAGGAGGAATGAATTTCAGCAGATCCATCATGTCTCTCCTTTTTTCCCTTGTTACAGATCTACCTTTAGGATATAATAAAGGCTGATCTACATTTTTCAAACTTTGTGGTTTGTCTGCCTGTGCCCTATCTGATTTCCTTAGATCGCATTAATTTGAATCTTCATTATAGTCACATTTAATTTGGACAAGGTGTGGTTTGGATTTTTCTAACTTGATAAGATTCATCATTTAGCGCTTGCTATTGCATTTAAATGGTATTGTTACAGTGATTTGCATTAGAGTAAGGAGTTAATAAAAATGACCTCTGAAAAAAATTATTTATTATTCAGTGGCCAAAAAAAATTTTTTGTTTAATGGTGTTAACCTTTATTTTTTGCGAAAGATTTTATTAATATTAAAAGTATATACTATACCAAATGCTTTTACACTTAAATTTAAGATTCTTCAAAAAGTTGAGTTTGTCAATTCGTGCAATGAACGGCTCATATAACGAAAATAACCTTGTTAGTTGAAATCTATTTCTGTAACCATGATTAACAAATAATAAAATTTATGTTATTTGATCTCGTGTAAAATGATCTTTATTTACTAAACAACTCCCCGTCAGTCAACAACTTCCACCTTTGGAAAAGTGAAAGCTTTTTAATCAATAATGATATATCATCACTGTACCTCAGTTTTAATGAACTCAGGGTGGTATCTCATATTATTATTTAAAAAGGAATCGGATCAAACGATCTTAACTTTCCTTGAGATCATCGTTTGGGCAAGTGAGGACAGCATAGCAGATTGTACTGTTTCCAGCAAAACGGTAATGCACGGAGGTGATTTGTTCTAGATTCAGGCTCAACCGCCCGTTTTATCCCCAATTTATAATAAACTATTATAAAATTAATGGAATTTATAAGCTTGAAACTCTATTTTACCCAGGCATATTTTATAAACATAAGTATTTGTATGAAATGCAAACTTACTGAAACGAATATGAATCCACTCATACACATCAAAATTGAAGATCCGAAGAGTAGTACAAATCCTGGGATGTTTAAGATCATTCCCAAAGATTTAATGTAGCTGGAAATAATCAGTGATTAGTTTTAAAAATTTCCTTTTTTTCTACAGCGAAGAATATTCATTTACGAAATGAAAGAATTTGAAAAAAAAATTCAATATTTATAGTGAACCATATTTAACTATTTCGTCTTCATATTAATGGATGCCAAAAGTGTTTTTCCTTGCCCTGAAGGTGGCCTTCATCTTAGGCCGAAACGTCGGCTCGATAAAATAAATTATGCTTACTTTGTGTTATCATTGACCGCACACCCTGACTAATACAATCCATCATTAGAATTATCCAGTCAACCATTTTCTACTCAAACAATATTTTCTTGAAATCGATTGCAAACGTAGGCATCCCAGATTCCGGCAGTGGCTACACTTTAGTTACAATAGTTGTATTTGAAAATTTGTGGAGGAAAAATATTTTTTTTGGAAAATTATATCTCGAATAATGAAACTAACTTTTAAACTATTATTATTTGCTACTCTTTAGTTTTGTTTTCTATTACTGAGTGTTTTTTCAGTATTTTAGACTAATATTTGTTTTATATATCTGTACTTAGCACTACTCACTCCAGAAGTATCTGATGATGCTTGATGGAATGGACGAAGCAGACTTTGATGGCGTCCTCCTTCGGCATGTTAAGCCTCTCCGCTCTTCGGACCACGGTCTTCAATGCGTGCCCAAGAATAATAAGTTGGGTTCCGCCGTCTATGCTGGCACTGACGACGAAGAGGATACAGCCGAAGACTATTCCTGGTGTCACGTAAATTATCACGAATTCCATCAGCAGAAGGATGAAGGTGATGAACCAAGGCTTTTCTTTTATAGGCAGCCACAACGGTACGGGGATCATACGAAGGATACCTGTTGGAAAGTTCAGTACAGGTTATAAAAGTGAGAAAGTTATTATGTAACAATCTTGCTCCTATAACTGAGCACTTGTAGTCACATTAAAATTTCAAGGAACATAAAAAGACTACATGGGAAAAACGAGGTAAGTCGATTCTCTATCAAAATTTGCTAACAGTAGGATCTGGTAGGTCCTTCGACGGGGAACACGATAGCCAGGAGTACCAGTCTTCAAACTCTAACTTGTTGGCAAAAATCCGCTCATTAAATAAGTTGATTTCCACTTGCGTAAACGTATTCAGTTCATTCCTGCAAGCTGCTGCGGACAGCATTCCACTAAATTCTTTCGATCGAAAGTAAATATTTTTACAAAATTATTGAGTACTACACGGCTCTGCCAAGTTTTCAAATACTGCGCGTGGGGATTAATCTAATTATTTATAATGGGACTTAATCTAAATATTATCCTCTAAATCACGATATTACTTTGACTTTATTACAAAGTGATAATGTAATATATATATATATATATATATAAAATAATAATAATAATAGATACGTTTTTTTTAAACAGTAACTTTATTAAAGGGGGAAGGGATACCAAATGAGAGCTAAACTGAACTAAAAGAGATGGCTATAGCCACGAAGAGGTGGCTATAGCTCGCCTTAGAATAGGACACACCCGGCTTACCCACGCACATCTCATTACAAGGGATGCACCACCGATATGCCTTAGGTGTAATAAAAATCATTGCATCAGACATATGTTTGAGGAATGCTACTCCTATAAAAAAATACTAAATCAGCTCAAAATACCACCCGATGTTAGAGAATCACTTAGAGGCAGCAAATCTGAAATCGACAAAGTGGTGAAATTCATTACAAACTGTAAATTAATAACCAATATTTGATCCTCCATTGGCCCTGCTATAGATGCATTTGTTGTTTTTCCGATTGCTTTATTTCCTTATTATAGATGCATTATTTATTAGTATGTGTGTGTATATGAATATTTTATTTAATTTTTAATTTTTTTAAAGATAAATAATTATAACAATCAAAAATCAGGCGTTGATGACCCTAGGGTTTTACGCCTCTAAGCAACAACAAACAAACAAACTGAACTAAAATTTATAGAATTCTTTCGACTCTACGTCCACTAAAACGTTGAGTGCCTACGGTAGTACAATAAAACGAACAGTTGCCTAATTTGTAAGATGGGAATATTAAGAATTAAATGAATTTTAATTAGGAATTTTAATGAATTTTATTTAGGAATATTAATTAGGGAATTTTAATTTGTAAGATGTGATTTTAATTCAAAAGAAAAAAACATTATCACTTTATAATAAATTAAAAGTAATATCGTGATTAAGAGGATGATATTTAGATTAAGAACATTGTAGTGTTAAGGGAAAAAATCTCGTCAGTGATGAACGCGTGGGATCTTAATCAGTTCCCAACCCACAGGTTTTGTAAATTTTGCAGTCTCGTGTACCAGATGGCGTTGGATCCCAATCAGTTCCCAAACCACAGGTTTTACAGGTACCAGAAGGCGTTGGTTTTACGTCGAAAATATTCACTTTTGATCTAAAGAAATTAGTCGAATGGGTCCACAGGGCGCAGCTGCTTATGAGATTGTACTGAATATGTTTAAGCTTGAGGTTTTTTTTCATAATACTATTTTTTTTCTGTAGAGTGACTATTTTCTATGGCAAGTGCCCCCTAGTTATATATTAATTAACATCTCAATTTGAATTATATTTGAACTTATTGTTGGTAATTTTAATTTAATATACTGCTTGTATCGTACCGGGTGGCATTATAAAAATAAATATGTTTTTGCACAATGAGCAAATGACCGTTTGCAAGAAATAGGTCGCTCAGGTAGAATGGTTTGCCCACATGGTCAAGGTGGGTGAGGAAATACCAAAGGCGGGATCCAAAACTCCACCTTTGAAAAGACACTCTCTAAGAAGATCCCGAAGAAAAAAAAACGAGGAGACGGAAGAAGGCCGGGGAACGATGGCGCAGGAGTAGCCTAAGGCTGCCAGGCCGAGACCTTACCTGTAGACGTAATCCACCCCTATTTCACAAAATAAGTTATAATCTAAGTTCTGTATGAATTTTATGGCAATCCTTCATTATATCTGAATCATTAATTGTATTTATAAAGTATATTCATTATTTGGTGCTTACTTAATCCAGGTGCACTATATACTTATGAATAATATATTGATGGTATAATTAATAATTACATTGGCAAACACACAATAGACCTCTGGAAAAAAATCCAATTAAGACTAAAGTATAATAAGAAATAATAATTTGAGTGATTGTCTTAAATGATTACTCTGGCATCCAAAAATCAATTAGAATATTTAAAATATATTTAAGAGTATAAAATACTTTGAACTTATAACATTTACCATCATCTGGGTTTGGATCGCCATTGAAGTAAGTTATTATAGGCCTCACGATGGTCAAGGTCAATATGGTAGACATGGAGCAAGAGGCGAACACGTTGTGGAACATCTTCTTCCATAACGTCCCCTGCTTGTAGGCGTTAGTGCTCACCTCGTAGCACTCTTCGTCGAGGGTATTCTCGTAGTCGTAGAACCCTCTCCCCATTTTTCTGTAATCATTTTAGGCGTCCAGGAAAGAAAGTGGATATAAAGTAGATTTATACATACTATAAAATAAAGTCCTCTGCCGCGTCTGTCTGTCTGTTCGCGGTAAACTCACTAACACGGATTTTCATGCGGTTTTCACCGATAGAGAGAGTGATTAACGAGAAAGGTTTTGGTATATAATTCATAAAGGTTTTGTGTAAATTGGTTGGAATATAGCGATACTTGTAAGAAGTATAGGAAAAATTATAGCCTCCAGGGAGGTTTCATCGATGATACTGCCTAATCCCTTTGAGATATAAAGAAACAATGCATGGCGGTATATTCTTCTTTTATAGATCTACAAAAAAGTCAGAGATATCATACGTACATCTATCATTTAAGGATAGCTTACTATACCTATTTTATCATCTAAAAAATTGATCAGGTACAATGCGGTATTTGGAAAGCTATTTAGATGAGGATAGTATTGATCCTTATCAACTTATATACATTTGTTACCTTAAGCATTTCATGCGCATTATTAGAATATTTTATACCATATAATTTAAATGTCTATCTTATGGGTCATCGCAAAAACTTAACGTGCATGAAAATAAATTCGTATATAAAGAAATATTTTGTTTGGTTTTTATGTTTATAATATCCTGGCTATGATCTCATCACTCACTTCACCCTTCGCCAAACGAGGTCAAAGAAATTCTCTTTCCGGAGAACTTTTTATTGGTAACCCAACATTTCGACCCACATTGCAGGTCTTCTTCAGGGCTAGTATAAACATTATAAAGCCTGAATGGGTCTTGGGCTCAGTAAATGGTAGAGACTGTAATGTGTTTAAGTCAATATTTGTGCAGGGAGGTGATTTGGCCGGATCATACTAAATACCAGGTTCCCCCCTCCCACTTTATAGAGGCTGGGTGAGCTACAGGAGGGTCTGCAGATCCCAAAGGATTAACAAATTAAATAATTTATCTGCCTCAGCCTTTTAACGGGACCTTCCGCATAGAATCTCAGCGATCTACGTCCTGGTCCCTAAAATATTATAAAAAACATGTTTATTTTTTTTAAACCCTTTTACAAAGGCATGATTATATGACCGCTGGTAGCTAGCAAACGGATTAAATCGGATATTTTAAAAATAAGTTTTCTACACCTCATTATTTTCGTTTATATACAAAATGATATGGAGGGTCATTTTTTTAAAATCTGGCTTAAAGTGTAATACATAACAACTGACAAGTAATTTAAAAAACAACATATAACTAGTAATATTTACGTTTTTCCAAAACTTACTCATAGATCTCATTAATTGTTTTCCTATAAAAAATAAATGTTATCATGGCCGTAAGCTCTATGGTGATAAGGACAACAAAATGGACGCCTTCACTTCTCACAGCGATTTCCTCGGAGCTGACTTTAGTGGCAGTCATTGAGAGCAAGACAATCAAGATAAGTGCCACGGGTATATAAATCATAGCCTCAATCCCGGTACCTGAAAGTAACCATAACATCTATAAGTCCATAGGAGACAAAATTATGTTTCACTCTTAACCTTACTTATGAGGATATTTAAAAATAAATCTGTTTGTTGATCATTTTACTATTGTTTTAAAAATATGTTTTGAGCCTATCAAACAGGGATGATAGTTAAAAGAAATTGCCGAAAATAACTTCAAAGCTTTGTTTAGACTAGTTAAGAAGACTTTGCTCATATACGACAATTTAATGAACTACCTGCGCAGAAGGCCGGCCGCGCAGAAGCCCTTTAATCCACAACCTAACTCGCATCACTAGCCCTATGACGTCACCCTGACCTAGTTCTCTCTTACTATAATACTTTTGCAATCTCTTAGTACTTCATTTTGTACTTGCTCTTGTTATTGCGTAACCCCTAACCACCCCAACCCCGCCTCCGATTCCGAGGAAAGTCGACTACACTGTCGATATATATACCTGCAGGTGGGTAGCAAATTAGTAACTTCTTCAAATTCACAAAAAAACAACTCTGAGGTATAGCTTGCGATGTGCGGGTCAAGAGGCTCGTGCCAACACTGTCTGTCTGGCTTGGTCTAGCCGGAGCGAACAAAACCCGATTGACTCCGCTTTGGTTTTTCTTTCTTCTTTTGTAACATGTGTTTTCAAACTTATGGCAAATATTAGACTTATAACTAAACAATTACCTGTTTATCTATTAAACAATTTTTATAAGTTAATTAAATTTTGGTAAACAATTATGAAATAAACGTTTAAATTACTACATTAAAAATAAAAATGTGAAAAATGAGTAAAGAAAAATTCTTTCTTTTAGGAAAAAATGATTTTTATGATTAAAACTAATAATCTATTATAAGGTTACTAAGTCATCTGCCCTTAATAATTATTATATTTACTGATTTATATATCGATTAATCATGAAGGCATCTATTAGACGTATCTATTTTATTCTCACTTCTGAAACGGTTCATATAGTAGCTTGTAACTGATTCCTTTACAAACTCACTCTTTGTACTCTACAAATTACCTTACCTGGAAAGAATCCTCCATACTTCATCCAAAAACCATAATTTTCCTTAAATGCTTTTTTGATATAATATTTTTCACTTTTTTCTTCGCAATTTCCTTTAAAAAAAAAAGAATATTAATGAAACGAAATATTGATAGCGCCAACGTTCATTCAACATGCCATGTTTCTCAAACTGTTTCAATATATACTATCTTTGCGTAAATAATGAATGTATAAAAAATAAATTTAATGAATACAAAAATTCATATATACAAAATTGGTTTTAAAATAAAAATACATTGAATAATTATTATTACGTCAATAATAAATATTCAGAAATATTGTTCACATTATATTGTTTTCTTGTGTTAATAGGTCTTGTGGAAAGTAGTACAATAGAATTCATTAGCAACCCAAAATATGGTTTAACTTATATTTCATATTTACATAATGACCATGTTCATTACATTGTAATTAAAAATTGTGATTAATAAGCAATTGTAATTTAAAAAATCATTAAGTAAAATTTTACTTTGATGAAGATAATCATAAGATTGGGCAATCGTTCGTAACATAATGTCATTCATGTAAAATTAAGAATGTAAATAAACTTCTTTTTTTTCAAAGTTGAGGATTGAATTGTTTGTTTTAAAACTTTACAATAGATTAAAGTTTAGCTTTTGTATTTAGTAATATTATATAATATCTGCAGTCCCGGGGAATGAGTGGTTAATTCGAATTTTCTTTTTAAAATATGTTTCTTGAACTTAAGGAATCAAAATACTGTCATTTCCAAAGTTAATAAGGGGATAAATCAGGCATTGACTGGAAATGGAGTTAGTGCATATATTACTATTCAATTTCAAACCAAAAACTACTAGAATGTCACGATTCCGGTTCACTCAGTACAATTAACTCACTCTAGCCAAAATTCAATTTATATAATAGCGAGGAAATTGATATAATAATACTAATGCGGTTTCAAATAAAGCAAGAAATAAATACTTGCATATTATATCATCTCGTTCCTCACCACCAGATCATCTTATTTTGTTAAAATAAATGAGTCGCTCATTTCCAAATCGTCATTTATCCATTAGCTGAAAATTTTGGCAAACAACAAAATAAAACCTATAAATTTCTAATTAGGTGATACCAATTTGAAAATTGTTTCCTTAAATTCATAAAAGTTGCTGGATTTATTTATTTTTTATTCAAGAATTATATCTTACACTGTTATTTAGTTATTTAAAAATTTTTTTTGGAATCTAAGGTCGTTTGAGAATGTTTGAATCTAAAAATAAAGGAAAAGGGACTGTTTTATTCGGATAAATTACGTTTGGGATTGGATAAAGGGCGGTTAGAGAGCAAACACAAATTTCTCACAACTTTGAGATTTATTTTAAATAATTTAAAGGACGTATTGCAACTAAATATTTGGTTAATTTGATAGGAAAAAGCTATATAGATTGTCATGGTAACAGTAACTGAATTTCGAAAAAAAATGGATTAAGGACGATTTGGAAATGAGTGACTTGAATAAACAAATTTCTTGTATTTAAAAACATATTTTAATCATAATTTAAAAATATTCTGTAATAATATTAGAATATTTTAAAATAATCTGTCTCATGTTCAAATAACTTATCTCGTAAGTCCCACTATCTAAAAATACAGACTACACTCTTGTATTCGTAGGTGCTTTCTCAATTTAATTATTATAAATTTGTTTATTTAAAATTTAAAAAATAATCGTTTTTAATGAATTGGTTTGCTTACTATCCAATTTTCACTTACCTCTCTTCTTTACTTTTAGTTTACATTAAACAATATTACAATAAAAATAATTATCAGCAACAAATATTTAAATCTGATTCCTGCATCTCTCTTCATTATCTTCTACGACTTATTGTTTTGGTTTTTTCTTTCCAAATCACTAATATTTCCGGATTTCGTTTTCAGTGTGCCAAGATATTTTTTCATATTTCATCTTCAGTTATTTATCCAATTTGTATTGTTTATATCACTGATACAAACGCAAATTATCCAATGTGACAAACCCCGCTTTTCAGGAGTGCGAAAAAAATGTTCAAGGTTCATTAAAAATCAGTGCATCCCATCAAGCGTAATAACCAATGTCTTTACGTATTTGTTTGCCTTAATTTGACTAATTGGATTTTATATGAATTATCAATTCTAAACCAACCGCTATAGATCGAAAACGATAATTTTTGTTTTACATCCAATACTTTTACTATAAATCCAATAATCCTAGTCTATTAGCCAGTAAACAAGTATCCAATAAATACAGTTATATTTTTGCACTTTTATTACTACAATAGTAATAATGGGAGAAGGTAAATAATTTTACTAAGTACTACCAATCTCATCTTATAAACGTCTGTCCATGGATCACTCTTGATGGAATACTCCCAACTACGCTTCGGTCTACCCCTCAGACATTTACCTGTCCACACAGCGCTCGTTACCGTCTTAGGAATCCTTTCGTTATTCAACTCAAAAACATTACAAGCCCATCACTTCAATCATATTAATCGGGTGCAGCCACTGCAGTTTCTTGTTGTGTAACCTCGTGTCTTCTCCAGTGGTCTGACCCTTTTTCGGACAGAATATTCTAAGCAACACCTGATTTACGAATTTTTCGAATTATCTTTTTTTATCAATAAGTAATAAAAAAGAGTAATAGCAAACATAAAAATTACCATGTATTGAAAATTGTCTAAATAACTTCGATGGCATGTTAGTGGTCAAAGGCTTAAGAAAGAATGCCAGGATCATCTCGTCATAATGGAGTTTGCTAATATACATATTTTATAAGCCTTAAGTTATTAATGACGTTTTCATATTTATAGCTCCTGATTTGATATCTAAGGAAAATAATACGTTGAAGAATTCGATTCCTTTGATTGTGAATATTTAATATTGATGATAGTTTTGGATTGATCCCCCGTGTAGGGTGTTAGGTTATCAGGAGATGTTGATTAATTCATATTTTAATCTTTACAAATAGGCCAGCGACCAGGTACCAAAAAAGGGGTATAGGTCACAATAAATTGAAGAGAGCTGCTTTTTGATATGTTGTAAGGGCATGTCTGAGTAGTTTAAATCCAAGTTTGCAACCGAAAAAAACGGATGGGAAAACTTGAAACGTTAATTCAGTTTTTCGGCCTTTATCTCCTAATCCGTGCGTTTTTGATAAAAAAACATAAGTGATCATTTTTAATGTGGATTAAGTTTGCTACAATTTAAATCCGACCGCCGCTCTGTAGCTCTAATAGATTCTGAGTTACGCTACTTTGAAAATTGGTCATTTTTCCATCAAGTCCAAATTTTAAGTTTTGTCCCACTTTCGTGAGGACGACCGGCCGAAGGAGAGAACCTACGATGAATGTCTTAGGGAATGAAGCTGTAGTAAATTTAATTAGCTTTAATTTAAGCACAGGCCGAGGGCTGAATTAACTCCGAAAATGTCGAGGTTTTTCGGGCACCAAAAGTTTTCCCAACTGTTTTTTCGGTTGCAAACTTGGATTTACACTACTCAGACATGCCCTTACAACATATCAAAAATGCAGCTCACTTCAATTTATTGCGACCTTCGAACACCTGGCCGCTGGCCTAAAAGCTGTTTCATTGTAATTATCGATATTATTCCATTTAATTGTGATCCGTAGATCTTTTAGTGGTGTCCACTAACTACGGATCCAACTCCTCCAGTTGAAAAAAAATTTTCTTTGAAAAAGTTATCTTACTTACAACTTACATTTTTGTTTGAATGAATGATGCAGTAATAAATACTCACATATTGTATTTGTGCTTTACTTTTAAAAGCATCTCCTCTAAGGGATTCACGTGAAAGCGTGGATGGAGAAAGCAACTGCCACTTCATCTCCTTGTAGTAGATCCCTGCTCTAGAGACATTTCAGTCTCCTTGTCGGATTCAGTGGTTGACTGTCTGTCAGGAATGTTTTTACCAGTAAGTTTGGATGTCCATCGAATGAGTCATGAAATTATAGAAGGAGGTTGGAAGGTTAGCTCAGTGTTTGGAGTGCTGAGTTGCTGTGATGGGTTCAAATCCTGTTGTGGCAGATAAACTTTTTAATTTTTTAACAGCCACGGATGGAGCCTGTGGGATCTGGAGACCATTCTGGGGCTTCTCAGTCTCTATTAATTGAGAAAAAAAACAGGTGTTTGAGCATGATTTTGAACGAATCACCTCCCTGCACTGCCATTGTCCTAGAAACAATACAGTCAGTGGATATTGGAGAAGTTTGGTTGGGATTGCGTTCAATGAAGAAGCTCATAAATAAAAACATATTTATAATTTATTATAATTTTTTAATCATTGCTTTAATTTTTAAATATTTTTATTTTGAAGAGAAAAAATTTGGCCCCAGCCGTGATTTGAACCCGGATCACCGTGGCAACGCTCTAACCATTTGAGCCACCGGAGTCGCCCCCTACCTAGGACAAATCTGTTCTCTTCACCGATCCTATCGGGGTATACATCGCAAAATTGCGAGAACACGAGGGATATGAGAGCGGTGAAGAGAACATATTTGTCCTAGGTAGTGAGGGGCCGCTCAATAAATCGGTGGCTCAAATGGTTAGAGCGTTGCCACGGTGAGGCGGAGATCCGGGTTCGAATCCCGGCTGGGGCCAATCTTTTCTCTTCAAAATAAAAATATTTAAAAAATAAAAACATATTCATTGAGTGGCAATGAATTTTTGAGTAATCATAATTTTATTTGGGAGTATACTTAGATATTCAAAACTATTATACTTCAGACCTCATGTTCTGAAATATTTGATATTATTTCCTCAATTTTTAATAGGTATCAAGATTTGTATAAGATCTTGAAGAATGGAAGATCATGTGATATAACTTTTCCACTTCTTACAACTATGTCAGTATTTAAAGATGATAAAAATTAGAAATAAATAGAGATGGTAGACCCAAAGTGCCATATATTTTTTAGGTTTCAGGGGAAATCAGGTAATATATAGGTAATTGTAGGTTCAGGGTAGATCCGGTAAACCAATGATTTAGAGATAACCCTCACAACTTCTTGACAAAGTCATACTTATATAGGTTAAGCAAAATTAGAAATTTTATTAAACTATTGAATTAATTATTTCAGGGAAAAAAATATAGTTAAAGGAAAGAAAATTAGGCAATATCCAAAATATTTTGGAAATAAAAAGACTACTTTAAAATAAAAGATGATCGTATCTTTATTATATACTTTCACAGCCAAGTTTTGAACATAACTTGTGAATATATACATATTTTTTATGTATCTACACTCAGTAACAAAACTGATGGCAGTAATAATATAATCACTTATTGGTAACATCATTGTTATAATTTCTTTTTTGTTATGTTTTTAAATATATCTACAAATGTTAATCAATAGATAGTTTTATAATTTATTGAAATACATCCTAGGATAAATATATTTTTTATTTACTTTCTGACATTACTACTTATGCTTCCATTACATTAATTACACTAAGTTTTAATCATTTAGCAACAAAATTTCTGGTAATTAATTACAATGTTCATTGAATTTTAAAGCTTTTTTACTAAGTGCACTCACTACATTGTCTATAACTCATTAAACAGTCAGGTGATGAATTAATTTTGTATTTTTCTCCAAGAGTCGCTAAGCGATCGATAACTAAATAAATGTAGATTTTCTACTTCATTTTTTTAAAGGCAGTAAATGCAATAATTAATTGTTTCCATTCAATTTAAATCTAATAATAATTACAGAAAAATTATAGATAATTATTTATTACAATATTTAATTTTAAACAATTGTCCTATTTAAAAACTATTTCAGACATTTTCAATCCAGATCCATACTGTTTGCTTCAGGTATTAAAAAATAACAGATAATCGCAGAAATTAAGTAAACATATACACATATTATGGGAGCTTGTGTAAATACAGATTGTTATAGTAATGTAAACTATGTGATAAGACCCTATATTTCTGTTTTTATTAAATTTCCAGAATGTCAATAGTTTGCTATAAATTCTCAAATGCTTTAAAAATCTTTTAGATTGGGCAGTTGGATTTGTCAATTTAAAAAAAAATCAAAATACTGATTATTCCGGAAATCTCACAAAATAGACATTTATTTGCATTACTGTAAGTAATAATCCTAACAAAATGTTATAAATAAATTTTTCAATCCAAACAACTGAGGTGTTCTTGGAGAGAACAATTTTTTTTTCATTGTATTACAAATTTACTGTTAGGCATTAATAGTCCCAGAATTAAAATTATCATTTACATATTAATTTTTAATACATATATAATAAATTATATGTTCATTATGTTTGATTGCAAGCAATACGGTATTAACAAAGTTTATAGATTTTGAAAGAAAAATACAATAGGGCCTTAATAAAATTGTGTTTATTTACATTATAGTGAGGTGTCTGTTAAGAGAGGTTTCACTGTAATGTGTTTAATACTTTGATTTAGTTATATATCACTTGAAAATATATACAATTTTTTTAATTATCTATTCAGATGTACATATACATTTCTATACATTACTTAATATCTACTCAATATGTAAAATATTGTTTCTCCTCAACAAACTCTATACTATATGATCAAATTGACTCGTAATTGAATATTTAAATCTTATTATTAAAGAGTTAACATTAATACATTAAAAAAAAAAACGAAGTCATTTAAGAATGTGTTAAAAACCATACTAATCATTTTTTTTTTTATTTACTGATAGAAGAAGCAATGCCAATTATCCATTGTCATAGACTAAAAAATAAATTTAAATATATCTGGGATGGAAAGAATTGTGAACAATTTATGTTATACTATAAATACATGAAAGAAAAAAAAAATTACTTGTTTATTTAAGGAACATGTCCTTTCCAAAAACCCCTCAGTTATAAATGATAATGAACAGGTTACAACATTAATATTATAAGACAGCAAAAAAAAATCTTTTTAACAATATATATATAATTATCACAGAGTAAAGCAAAAGAAAGATCGTTTTGATTTCAAAATAAAATTAATTTTAATCCATAAATAATAATTAGTATTGTAAAGCAATTATTTATTTGATTCCTTACAATTTCCAAGACCAATAAATTATTTTTTAATTGCTGTTTTAAGAAAAAAATATAATAACCAACCAAACACTCCAACGTAAGAAAGTCTTGAATAAAAGATGAAAACCACATTCTTTTGGCACTAAAAGACCCTGCAGTCCCATTATACCCTCTAATGTTATCCTTATATGACAACACCTCTCCATTAAAATATCAAATATTATACTATTTTTTAAAAGAAATTTTCATATCATTAAGTATTGATCCCTAAAATTTTAGGTACTTTTTTTCTTTTTTGTGACCAGAGCACATTCTATTACTCATAATTAATGTTTATATAATCATCTGATTTCATGACACATTTAACACCGGTCGAATTATCTATATTTATTACAAATAATAAATTTTAGGCAAAAATATAACCAAATATTTTTTTATTTTTACATTTGAATTAGTGAGCCATAATAGACTATTAGGAAAACTGATTTTTAAAGCAATAACTTTCCTGAACTAAATGTTCATGAAATCCAAAGAATTGGACTATTTTCTTATGATACTTGTAACAAATACAAGTTTCATTTATCTAGTTCTTCTAATTTTCTAATAAGTATGAACAATCATATGTTTGTAAATCTATTTTTCGTAATTGATTTGTCTAAAACATTGGACAAATGGTGCCTCCATTTAAAAAGGCTATATTAACAGGCAGTAACGAAGAAAAGGCCACAGGAATTTTGTGATGCACCTAAGCAATGAGAATAATCATAAAAAATAATATAATTATAATTTATATCTTTACAAACATCTGTTGAATAATTAACTCTGTAACCCTGATATGTTATATATGTTTAAACTATTTTTTTGGTGTTTTTGTTGTAATAATTTCACAAATTGGTGTCCATCTATCTATATATTAAATAAAAATTATACCCGAAAATATATTTCTTTTAACCATCAGCAGTGGCATTTTTTTTGTATTTTACTTATATCTAGTAATTCATAATTTGTTGTTAGGGTTATAATACATATATATACTTGCTTTTTTAAATAATATTAATGATTGATCAATCAACAATCAATATATTTTAGCTACAAAATTATTTTCTTTCATAAAATAGTTATAATTATAGTTCAATATATTGTGGAGGAACTTTGGCCAAATATATATACATAAATATGTAAGGGAGAGTGGTGTAACTTCGACCGATTCTACACCTCGCCATTCTTTAGGGCTTACTAAGCCATTAGAATCTTTGGATCATCTTGGGTTAGGTATTTGGTAAGGTATGCACTCTATCTAAACCAAATGTTGTGCAACCTCATCCTGTATTCTCAAAAGCATGGTTTTCTTCCGAACTAAGTGAACCTTCATAAATAAAGCTTGGTAAACCCCAGGAAGATATCCCGTTTCTAGAGAGTTGAAACAATCTGATATCACAAAAAAGTAATTATCCTCTATAACCAATACTGAAAATTACAGATGCAGTTGGAACTTTGTTGTATAAACAAATGGGGATCGTTCCTAAACTCCTAAAGATGAATTTTAATGTATTTTATGTTAATTAGATTAACTTGAAACAGTAAGATATGAGAAATCTAAGTCCATCAAGTGTATCTTCGATTTTAATAAAGTATTGATCCACTGTATAGTTTTATGATGTAGTACAAGATAAAAAGAGCTTATGATGGATTATCTTTTACTATTTTTCTTTGTACAATATTACTGTCATATTTCATGCACAATTGTTCATTTTTTTAATTGAATTATAAAAAAGTGGGATTGAAGTATCCCAAATCCAATTGAAGGGTAATGCCTGATTGATTGTAGTTATTTAGTAAATTTTTGGAGCAAACATCTAAACTGATTTTTCAAGTTTCATGGCACAAATCATTCTTTGAGACCCAATAAATGTTTTGAAACTTTTAGAGCTTAAAGTGTTAAAGGCATATTTTATTAAATATCCTATATTTAAGGGTATGCAACGATTTTTTTTTAAGAAATGGCAAATAACAAATTTTTAAGTTTAATGATCGAAATTATTCGTTTTGATCCTTTAAACGTTTTATAAAATTTTGAACTTGACAATGTGTTGCATTATTTGTGTTTAATCTGTTTGAGGAAATACATCAATAATTGCCATGAATGCTGTGAAACAATGTGAGTTCAAAATTTTGAATAAAAAATTTTACTATATCTTACATATTTTTTTTATTTTTATAATGTTTCTTATTATTTAATATGCATGTTATGAACCATATTGTAATAAATTATAAATTGCCGATGCTTGAATACTAAAAATGTTAGAATAAAATTAAATTTTATAAACATTAAAAACCTCATCTATTTACATATCTTTTAGATTCTTATTTGTCCAAGAGTACAAAAATGAAGATCTACTTTTGGAAATGGTGGATTGTAAGTGATGTTGACATCTACTCATATTTAACCTTGTTGTAGTACTTGAGTGCCTTAGAAAGATGCATTTATAAATACTACTGCTTTCATTTTACATTCTACCTGTGCATATTGCAAAAATAAAATCGTTAAAAAATTCAAATAAATTGTAATTTAATTCCTAGTATTAAAAAAAGGGACGTATCACTATCAATCAAAGCAATTGCAAAAAATTGTTCGAGATTGTTTAATTTATCAGCAGTTGAGAAATAAATAATTAAAATTTGCACGCAACTTTTTTTTTTAAATATTCCAATGATTTAATCCTAATGTTTTCCTTTACAAATAGACTATTTCCATTAATGTTAATCTGTCCTCCTGGGCAAAAATATACACATAATAAAGTCAGTAAATTTATCGCATATTTGGAACTTTGAACTGATAATTTACTGAACATTGCTTAGATGCATCAAATGAACCCAATAAAATTTACATATCTGTACAAGCTTAATAAAAAAATCTGATTATGCTTCATTATTAAAATGTTTTCTTTCGAATAAATTGTAAATCAGGTTTAAATATTAACACCTAAACAAATGGAGAAAAATAAAATGTTCTAGCACAGAAATCACAGCTTTCAACAACAAATTCTGGACAGGCGCCATAAGAAAAAAAGCGCATATAAATTTGAAGAATGGACACTATTTGTCATTAATACTATAATCACCTACTTAATACTTTCCTAATAGTTGTGCAATACTTTATTAATTATTTACATAGTAATAGAAATTATATACAAAACAATTAATTAGTAGACTTTACAGTGCTACAGCAGAAAAATGAAGATTGTTTCAAACTGATTATTCTATTATAAAATCGAAAAATTTGCAAACTGGGGAGTTTTTTTAATTTATGCCTCTAATTAACCAATTTGTTTATCTTTTGAAATAACATTACCATTTCCTCTGGAGCAAAAAAAAAATTAATAGAATTTATAACTTGAATTAATACATCTGAATGAACAATTTAATTGTGTACATACAAATGAATTGAATTTGTTTATGGTTTTACTGATTTCTATTCTGTTTTAAGAAATTAAGTTCATTTTATAACCAATAAAATTACATAATATATTTAACTTATTATACTTTTTATAAATTATATCAAAGTAATACATCCTCTTCTCACAACTACCTATGATAAAGAACATTTATGTGTTTTTTATTGAAATTAAGGCCTCATAAAAATGAAAAGATTCGTAACCCATTTAATAATCACCTGATAATTATAATGTGTTACTGTATGCGTAATTTATAATTTAAATATTAATAAACTATCAAATTTAATTTAATGTAAAATGGCAAATAGTTCATACGTCCATATTCATTTTGGTTTGCTAAAAATTCTGAAAAATTTAATTGATTGCATAATAATTTTTATTTGCCTTACGTGAATATTGAACTAACTCTGTTTTGATTTAAAGAAACCTTATTTATTGATAGAACATTTACTAAATATTCATTAGGTATGGAAACCTTAAGAAAGGCAATTTCATTAAAAGGTTTTAAAAATCCGTTGTTGACTCCTCTAAAAACTACTAATTAAATAAATAAACAAGTTTAAAATGTTAACATCGTCTGTTTTTATTATATATTTTATTTACTGTAAAGCAAAGACACTTTAGACCCAGGCACTCTAATAATCTGACCATGATCGATCAATTTGAAACTGATATGGAAAAAAGTATTCAGATAAATGTACACATGGCCCGTTTTACAAAATTGCTTCAAGAATGAATCATTAATTTTATGGAAGAACTAAAAATACCATTAAAACATAAATCACAGCATTAAATAGTTTTTATCAAAATAAATTAACAGTATCGTATCCTAAATACTTTTTTCTCTTATGTTTTGTATGTACTAGATTGTTCTTATGATTAATTGAGAACTTACCAGTGTTAGTTAAATTTTATTCAAACCATGAAATTATTCGGAACAACCAGTAAGCCGATCAAATTAAAAAAAATGATAATATACATAGCTCCTTAATTTTTTCAAGCAAATCTATAATACTATCTTCGCTTTTGTTTTTAAATCTTCCTTCTTAAAACTTCATGAGCTTATCTGAAAATCTTTTGTCTATGAAAATCTTATGAAATTGGTTTTTCCCGATCTGGAAATCAGAAAACTTTCTCTTGAACTGTAATATATTTTAACTTTAAAATTTAAGAAAAAAGTGGCCCACCTTAAATAAATCTTTTTTTGACTATATTAACTTCACGAGATGGAAGATAATCGGTTATTCCCATTCTACTTACAAGTATATAACATTACCTTTAAACTAAAAAACTAATAATTAGGACAAATTCCTCCAAATTCGTAAATCTAAACTTCATATAAAACACCAGTTTAATGTCTCCTCTGAAAGCAGTGTAATAAATTTAAAATCCATTCACTAATATTTAGCTATTTAATATTTAAGTAAAAAAAACTTGTTACAGAAATCTGGATCTATAACCTAAAACAAAAATACTTACACATTCTATCGTAAATTTGTATTTTTAAGATGGTTAAAACGTACGATATGTGCAATTATACTGATTAAATGATTGAGAAATAGATATCAGTTCTAATTATTGAATTAGCAACAACAAAAAAGAGTGTGTGGTGAGGTGTGAATATGTGAAGAGTGAATATGAGTTCTTTATCTTGGTTGAATAGAAGAATGTTTCTTTTTATTTTAATCTATGGATATTATTTAATTGTATCATTAGTTAGTAGGACTAATTTCCTAAATTCATTTGTACATTTATTCATTTTAAGTCTGTAATTTGGTTAGAGGTTTCTTAAGAATACAAAATGTTAGAGTTAGAGGCATAATAATATAGAGTTATTCCTAAAAATATAGCTTGTATTGCTTTCTAGATTGGGGAATGTTTCTATGATTATCTGGCAACAAAACTATTATGAGAAATTCCCAACAAAATTATTATATTTAAAATTATTATTATTCATGTTCTACTGGGCAGAAAACAAAATGTACAAAAATAGAGTAGCTGTTATTCAACATCTTTTTTTTTTTTAACATCTTATGTAGATCTGAAATTGGTATAATTCCTCATTTTATAATGTAAGTTATTACCACCCGGAAGAATTACAAAGAAGATGTGCTCAAAGATAAACCTTTTCACATTATTTGTGGACGATCAACATCCACTTTAATAAATGGTCCAAATTGAATTTAAATAAATTACTACAGCTAGTAAGGCAAAAATTGGTTACAAAAGAACAATTTCACAGTACCATTGGTTAATAGTGCTAATTTTTTTTCTTTGTAAAGTACCAAATAACAATTTAAGTCTAGGATTTTACTTTTTTGGTGAAAACATAAGAAAGATATTGTGTGAAACGCCCTAATGGACATTACGTCACTTGGCACTATTTGAAAACCCCTAGCTGACAAAGGCAGCTTTCAGGATTGAAGGCTTTTATACAGTCGTTTCTCGGTCGGTCTCAATGACTTCGACCGAGGGCTTTGGTCAGGATGGTTTCGAGGCAGTGGGTTGCGGCCTACGTTGACGGCAAGCTACGAACAGGCACAGAAGTGTGACAAATGCTATAAGTGCGCCAGCGGCTGTAATAACCACCATACGTCGATCAGTGAGAGCGGAGAGTAGTTTTGTCGTCACTCCTAAATGGATACATGAAATGGATATTTTGTGAGACTCCTATAAATAACAATTGTTTTGATAATGAAAGATGAGATAAAAGTAATTATTTATAATCAAAATATGTTTCAAATTAAACAATTAAAGAATGATGAATATTTATAATAATTTGTTGAAAGATATATATTTAAAATGATTATATTAAAAAAACTTATAAATTAAAACTATATTCACATCAATTACAATTAAAAATTAAAATAATGAATGTCATTTAAAAAGGAAACAGATAAAGAAGAAGCATTAGAGTTATGATATTCGCGTGGTATTTAAAGCCTTTTCGTGGAAAAAAGGGGTTTTTAAAAATAATAAATAATAACTCATAAATAATTGACTGCAAATAAAATTACAAATACAAATAACATAGGATGTTCATAAATCATAGTTAATAATGTCTATATCAAAAGTCAATATATGTTAAACATAAATAGTAAAATTCTGTATGTTAATATAAATTTAAAGGATTTTTTTAACCTATGGACATTATATATATATATATATATATATATATATATATATATATATATATATAAATATATGTATAGGTACATAATAATAGTAATATTAAAATAATCATAATAAGTAATTCATGAAGAGATAGGAAAAGAATCTTGTAATCAAATTTGAAATATGTTTTTACAAAAAATAACTCGAAGTTGGGCAAAGTGCCTGAAATGTTATTAGAACAATTCAAGTAGTAGAAGAGGCTAAAAGCAATTAATTAGGTTGATTAAATTAGAATTCCCTTCATGGATAAAATTATATCTTATAAAATATTCTGTTTAAAAAAATCAAATAAAACTTTTATACTTTACTGAAAAAAAATAATACTTCAAAATATTCCGTATAAATCATTTATTAAAAGGGTCATGATTATTTAAAATAATTATAAGAAAGAAGTAATACCTTTAAGATAATTATATTTACCACAATCAGGATTATCTTCGTCAAAACCTGAAGGGCAATTAATATGCCCGTCGCAGTACAAAGCTGGGCTGATGCATGCGTCCAATTCAGGACATCTGAAATAATTAAAACTTTGTTTATCGCATGGACATTTTTTTTTTCTAGTCCAGGGTATAAATGAAGTAGATAATGACGTCATCATCATTGAAATAAAACTTCAATCAGGAATGATCATTTTTTTTTTTTTTTACATTTAAATTGGTTTTGTTTGAAATAACAACTAACCTATGTTTGCATTCCCAGGAGGAAACATTGCCATTTGTTCCAGTGAGGCTAGCAGAAAAAGAACGGGAACGAGATATTTCCAGCCAATTGAGATGAGCAATGCCTTGTTCACTTCCAATTAGGCGTACGAGAAATGACGGAGGACCAGGTGACCACCCGCTTGTCCAATCTTCTGAAAATACATGGACAGCAAACTCCTTTTCCTTTTCTGTAGCTGGGCATACAACTCGCAGAAGTCTATAAAGAAAAATTTAATCAAAAAACCTAAAATAAATATATCTTATGGTTGATTTAAATTTATATATCTGTTATATAAAACTTGTAAATACAAATGATAAATAAATAAAATGAAAACCTAAGTAAGGTAATTTATATTTTATTTATTTTCAATCGGGGTTTATTTTATAGTGAAATTTGATTCAGAAAACCAAAAACAGAGCCTATAATCATTTAAAGTGCATTATTTTCTTCACTTAGAACTGTTACTAGGTTTCAGGCATCCAGCCTATTAAAAACGGGCATTTCGTATGAAACAGCCTAATAATTATTCTTATTATTAATTAATTAGGGAGCGGAGTGGCTCAGTGGTAGAGCATTGAGTTGCCATGCTTCAAATCCTGGTTCAAACCCACTTGCGGACAAGACTTTTATTTAATCTGTTATCAACCAGAGATGGACACATATCATCTAGGACCTTCCTGGGGTCCTTCCAACATCTAAAAGTGGGTACCCAAAATAAGGGGGGAAATCTGTTGAGCATGATGTAGGACAAATCACCTCCCTGCACAAATATTGCCCAAGAAACAGGAAAGTCTCTAGCATTTACTGAACCCCAGAACCTTCACGGGTTGTAGTGGTGTAGGCAGCAAGAAAAAAAAGTACATTAATTGTGAACAAGGTATGTTAATGGCTTCCTTAAACAAAGTTCATTATTATACAAATACAAACTGAAAACTATTTTGCTATTCTTAAGCAGTTTATGACATGAAGAAATGAATTGATGACTTTCTGATATTTGGAGTGATGGAATAATATGAATTGATTTGAATGATTTTTGTGAAAGAAACATTTAATATTGCAAATCAAAGTGATTAGAATAGAAAAATTATTTTATACTGGGACCAATAACCGATGTAAACAAAATTTAATACAAATATTTAATAAGGGCTACCTACATTAAAAAAATGATACAATATTTACATAAGTACTTGAAAATTATTATAAATGAAAACTTATGTTCTAGTAAAGAATAAAAAGAATAAAAATCTAAAAAAATGAAAATTGTGCTGAGGGAAAAAAATAGATAAACAGCCCCTAGCTTTATAAAACATAATATTGTAATAAATGAAGAAAATTTACAGTAATTCATCTATTACTTAATAACCGCCAGTAGTATATTGTTTCAATAGTGTAATTTTCCAAATTCTCTCCATAAATATTCAAATTCATGGCCAAAAAAAATAAATAAAATACTGAATACATAAATTAAGTACAAAATGATTTATTATTTATTAGCTTAAACTTACTAGCTTAAAATTTATTATAAATTAATATAGCTTAAACATAATTACTTCAATGGTATTCCTGTGTAAATAAGCACTCTGTTAGTTGTATGACATGCATCTGCAGGATCAGTTGGTGCAAGAAAGTGACCCCATGTGAGAAGAAAAAGTGACCTATTTCGATTAGCCTCGACAAGCCAAGGCAGTCTTAGGCAATGGAGGTCATCTCTGTCGGTTGGTCTCGCTGTCATTCTGATTTCACCTCCAGAACCGCTCACTCTCTGGCGCCGTGGGCAGGCATCAAATTTGACAAACCTGAAATCATTTAACCAGCAGAATGACTAAACGATAATGTGAATTTCCAAAAAATATGAAGAATAATTGACTATCACAGTGTGTAGTGTAATTAATAAAGTTAATTATTTTATAATGTGGACCAACTTAAAAAAAAAAAATAAAAAAGAAAGAGATTAAGAAAATAGAAGTATTTATAGAATATAATGGCAATATTTTCTGATCTGAACTCACTTTTTCATTTACTATCAGCAAAAAACAAAGTAATCTTTATTATCAATTTGATTTATATGTATTGGTATCTATTTTTCTCTTGACTGCAAATGAAATAAGTTTTTTTATTTTTGAAATAAGTTTCGGTTCTTGAGTATTCAATGAAGACTTGTTAAACAATATTTTGCCTGTTGAGATTCAGTGAACAACTGCTAAATGTGAACAACATTTAGCCTAAAGATCTTTTAACAAGTATTGACTGAATCTTAAGAACCAAAGGAGTACTTATGTATATATTTGTGCGTATTCTTTTTTTTTTATTTTTTTTTTTTTAGTTCCAACCAAATGATATGTTCATTTTACAGATACATTCTTCGCTTTGTTTTATGGAATACTGATAAAAGGGAATTAATATTTTGAATTATAGATTTGAATATATAATTATTTTATTCAAACTTTTAAAAATGTAATCATTGTATGGTCTTGAAAACAAAAAATGCTTTAAAGGAAATATTAACCAAGAGGACTAAGGATGAAAAAGATGTTACATATGTTACATAAATGTTACATCCATTGATCATTATTAAACATAATTACCTGTAAGTTCCTTCAAAATAAATATCCTGAAAATCTTCTGTGACGTTAAAAGATGACACTATGAAGGTAAGTTCCAGAATCTGCCCAGAAGAAGTAAAACTGACATGACCATCAGTTGTTTTTGAAATTACAGTATTGTCACAATGACAGCCTTTTTCAAGACGAACATCATTCCATGGTAAGTCGTATACAGTTAGCTGTACAGACCGATGCCCTGTCGGTACGCAGATTGGCTGCCTTGTGTTAGAATCTATTACAGTCTTACACCTACAAAAATAAATAAAATTTAGCTTTACTTGAATAAAGAAAGTTTTTCTTTACAAAATCATCTTTTAAAATTACACAAATGGTATATAATTGGGAAATATTATAAAATCACAATTAATAACACCAAGTATAACATTAAAACCTCAATAAGGTATTTATCCACCTGTTTATATCAACAATTCCTCAGATTGACAAAGTGTACAATGATTCAGTTAAAGTGTCCCATATTCTTCAATCCCATATCACTGACCATGAAAAATGATGTCAAAACTGGAGGATTAAAATAAATTTCCATAAATCCCATCAAATCACCTTTACCCTCCGTCATAAACCAATGACTTCCTGTCCTCCTGTATTGTTTAATATCAACCCACTGATTCCTGTAGAACAGGTCCAATACTTAGGACTACACCTTGACAAACGCTTAACTTGGAATCCCCATACTAGACTGAAACAACAAGAAACAGCTCGCCGTTTCAGACTACTTCAACATTTATTAGACAAATGATATAAGCTCCCAATTAATTACAAAAGACTCATATGCATGACAATCATTAGACCCATCTGGACTTACGGAGTAGAGCTTTAGGGCTCCACTAAGCCATCTAATTCCTCTCGAATTCAATCCTTACAATCCAAAATCCTCAATGCTCATTACTTTGTTAGAAACAAAGTTATCCATAATGGCCTTAATGTCCTGATTTGGCCCGAATCTGATATTAATCTTTTCATGACAAACTTTATTCCCACTCAAACCACTAGTTTCAAATCTTGCAACCTCTCCAATTCCTGATAAAAGAAGATGGCCTCGTGACCTAAGTTGAACTTGGTTTTTGAGTACTACTACTGAGTAGTTTCTCTTCTTGTCTTTATTCGTGCCAATGCGTACCATTCCTGCCATTTACTTGTTGTATTGTTATAATAAAGTGGTAAACTTCAATGAATAAATTATAAAACAAAAAAAAATGTACAAAGACATGATCTAGCAGTTATGTAAACTACTCATAATTTGTATCAAAACAAAATTTGAATAAACGAAGCTTGGTGGAACATAATTACAAAACTCTACATTCAAACTTAAACCAATCATTTTTAAAAACCTAAATTTTCAAGTATAGTTAAATAATTATTACAGAAAAATGATTATGGCATCAGTAGAGATAGAGGCAAAATATCAAATACAAAAAGTCTTTTTTTTTTCACAACTACATTTACTTAGTAACTATGAGTAATAAATAATAAATCATGCATTTAAAGGCACAATAACTAAAAACTCTGAAAATATTTATCACCCGTTATTTCCAAATGCTGCTCCTTTTATAACAAGTTCTATCCTTTCACCAGGAGCACATTCCAATCTGTACAGGCATGTTAGATTTGCAGCACCGCCGCGCCCAAACATAAAAATATTTCTTGGGGATCTTATTTGTCCTGTTTTAGCCCTCCTGAAATGAAATAAATCTGTTTAATCGATTAGTAAATATGATTTTCAATATTTTTTTTAACTATTTCAAGTATTTAAAAAATATTTAAAAACATGTTTCTTTTTGTCACTAAGATAACAATTTATTTGAATTATATCGAAGTGAGAATTTTGAAGAAAGTAATTTTAACTTTCCTTTTATTATCGTTATTATTATTGTTAGTAATATTCTAATGTATTTTTGTTTGTATGTTTAGTTTCTCATATCTTTGAAATTTATTAACTAGAAACTCACCTGAATATTCTAGCACACGGACCTGCTCCCTTCATACCCTCTCCACCAAGCCTGGTGTCGACAAATTCATAATAAAATTTGAAATTTGCTGGAGTTACAGCAGTGCCTTCTATAGACCTTAAACAAAAAAAGATAATACATTAAATATCCTTATATAAAAAAAATATTATTTATACCTGTTTCTGATTTAGCTATTAATTTTTTTATTGGTAATAATGTTTCTTACATTCGGCTATATTTAAGATATTCAACATATTTTTAGACTCGAAGCAGTAATTTTAAACAAGAGCAAGATTAGTTGAGAAAATTTTTGTTTAAATAGTATTAGAAATTTCAACATTTTTCTAAGATATACTTTTATAAGGGATGAGAGTCTAAACTCTTGGAGAAGTGGGACCAATAAGCAATTGCTCACGGAAACTGGACAGTCGATATCTCACAATAAGAAAGCAAGAAGGTTAAGATGGGCGGGGCATGTAGCTCCAAGTCAGGACGCCTCTACACAACTATGAATGTCAATAGTTGGCAAGAGACCACGTGAGAGGCCAAAGACCAGATGGATGGACAGGGTCAACAAAGATGCTGCAGAGCTTCATATAGCAGACTGAAAATCAGCGGTCCAGGATAGACAGCGGTGGAGAAGGCTGGTAAAGGCAGCCAAAAATCTACAAGGTCTGTAGAGCCAACCAAAAAAAACAAAACAACTTTTGTTAAAAGTTTAACTAATATTAAAATTTTGGCAAAGTATATAAAGTATTTATTTCTTCTACCTTTTTACAGAAGTTAAAATATTTTTTTTGGGGGGGGGGGTATAATAATATTAACAAAAACTTTTTCCTGATTTACAAAAACATAACAGAGAATAAGCGATTGAATGTTTTGATGGTCCATATGGCCTTCAAAACAAAAAAATCTACATCTAAAAAATAATTGTAGATTAACCATATTTGTGGTTCTAAGTTAAAAATGAGGAATATTTGAAAATAATCATTTGATTTTCTAATAATTAAAATATTATTGTGAATTAATGTTAGGATACTCTTTAAGCTGTAATTCTTTAGCTTTATATATCAACTTTATTATTATTAATGTGAAAAATTTAGTTTTGGTAATTTAGTAATAATATTTTTAATAAAAAAGCAATAGTCATAAGCCATGGATGGTAATCAAAATTTATCTTTTTGTTTCATATTTAAATTTATATAGACAATAAATAGCAAACATACTGTGATGATTAAACTATATAGAACTATAGATTATGCAGATTTAACCAAATCAATTTACAATTTTCTATCAATATTCATTATTCAAATTACTACTCACTTATAATCAAAATTCAGTTTGCTCATTCTTGACAGATACGATTCCTGCTGTAAACTGCAAGGCCGAGTTTCTCGACTGGAGTTGCGAAGAGCAGAATGATCACAAAGCCTCGGTGATCCGCAAGTATCTTCCAACAAATTCCCTCCAACTTCATTCAACTTCATTCGCACGCTGCAATTAGCCCCAACCTAATTAAAATTACAGAAAATTATAAAAAAATTATGAAAGGTTTCTCTGAATGTTTTTTTAATAAGGAGGTTTAAAATGAGTAAATATTATTTTAGAAAGTGTAGTTGAATCGTGGATGAACATACTTTTAATTATATAAAATACAAATATTGAAATATATAATAAATAATTACTTTTTTCCTAATACTGGTAATATAGTTTCCTCTACAGTATTAGTAAAATTTCTATTTTACTGTATATATTATTATTGTATAGTTTTATTCTATATTATGATATAATATTATACATATGTGTATTGTAAAATAGAAGTTTTCTAACAGTGTAGAAGAAAGTATCTACAAGTATTAGAAAGAATGCAATTATGAATTTCCGCTTACAGTAACTATTTCTTACAATGAGTGTAATTTGGAGTCAGAGGAATAAAATTACAACAAAAATTTAATTGCAATAATTGTTATATAATTATATTATATATTATAATAATATATGTTGTAAAACAGAAATTTTACTAAGTAGTGGAAAGTAAATACCAGCATTATAAAGAATATAATTATGTATTCCCATTATAGTAAATATTTCTTATTAGGTGTTACATGAATAAAATTTCAATTATTGGTAAGTAATTTGGAATTATGTACATTTTTTACAATATCTATTTCCTTTTTTGAAATATTGATGTTTTATTCAAATGATTTCATCTCCAAATAAAAAATTCTGGTTCTAATTCCTGCACAGGAATTCTTGTCTGTCAAATTCTGGTCTTCGAATTTGACATACAAAAACGTTGTGAATTTAAAAAAAAAATCTTAAGATGTAATCAATCTCAAGTATCAAATCAAGTACGGGGTATAAGTTACACATAGCTCTCAAGACCGAACTGTATTGCGGGTAAGGTTGCAAGCTTCAATGAAGGGGCTAGTTCAAGTCATTGCTTTTTTGAAGTAGTATTTAACTATAGTTACTCGAAAACAGATATTTTCATAACGTAGAAATAAAACTGATATGATATAAACATTTCTAATCTACAAATTATAATAATCAGGGTGCTAGAGTTAAATAACGACTTACAATGTGACAGTTCAATGTTGTTGTTGTTGTTTTATTTTAAGGGCAAAGAACTACAAATGGTTATTATTGCCCTCACCATTAGAGAATATACATATTTACATTATCTACATAATTACCACCAGAGAATATACATATTTAGATTGCCTACATAATTACGTATATACATTCTTGTTACATTATTACTTAGTAAACATATTGTTACTTATTTAAATATTAACATACCATGCTATATTAGGCATATAATAGAAACATATTAAACATAAAATAGGAAGGTAACTTATATGAAGTTATTCATATTAAAATAAAACGTTATACATATATATATATAAACTTCATAATATAATATAAAATTTATATTATTTATATAAACGTTATACACATTGATATTTTAAACATAGTTTAAAACGTTATACGCATTAATATATTAATTTATATTATTTACACAAACGTTATACATATTAATAGGTATTCTTCTATATTTTTTCATATCCATAGCTTATAGATATATGCATGCTTGTGTCATTAATGAATGATTAATATTGTTGGAAAGTAAAGTATTACATACATATATTGCATATATATATATATATATATATATATATATATATATATATATATATATATATATATATATAACTCATATACACACATACACATAACACATAAACGTGTATACGTATATGTCAAATTGACTGAAATATATTGATGTTTTTAATGAATTCTAAAGTATTATTTACACATTGCTTGTTATCGCCTTATTTCGACAGTTCAATGTTATTTTATTTTTATTTTTGTACGTAGCTAAAATTTACTACAAAAACATTAAACATTGGGTACTATCCTCTTATTGGGGCGCTATCACTTATAAGTGAAGGATTATAGCAATCTTATAACCTTTTGACGTTCTTTAGTGTTTGTGTATGTTTTCTGTTTGCCGTATTTTTTTTTTTTCTTTATAGGATTTATAAATCTCATTGCATATTAAGTAATTAAATCATTGAATATGTAAAAGAAAGTGTTATTAGTGTTTGGTTATGTTTTCTGTTTTTACTCTTTGTTGTTTCCATTTGTAAAATTTATAAATGTGGATTGAATATTAATTAATAAAATCATTGAATACGTTTTTTTAGTGTTTGTGTTTTTTTTAGGTTTACCAACTGTTGTTTTTCATTTATAAAAGTTATAAATCATTTTTCACATTAAGTAATAAAATCGTTAACCGCTCGTTTTTTTGTTAAAAATTTTGTTAACCTAGAAAACAACGATAATATTCAAACTTTTGAAAGTATGTTAATTGGCGAAGTAAGAAAAAAGGACCAATAGAGACTGTTAACATTCGTACCTAATGGAATGTATGTTTCGAGGAATTAAATAAGAAAAGGACGTATTTAATTAAAAGTAATATTAGATATTATAGAGATAAATTGGTCTGTAAAAAACATAGCTATTATGAATTAAATATTATAATAAATACTCATAAACAGAGGCGTTAGCGTCGGAATGTAAGGTTAAGCTATCTTATCAGTGGTCCCAGTTTAAAAATAAAGTACCAAATATTGTTTCGTACATTTTTAGAACCATTCATAGTGTACATACTATATAATATATGGTATACAATTATACAATCTGTATAATATGGTACCATGGTATCATGTTAGCATATATATATATATATATAGGTAAATATCAAATCCATGTTTTAAAAAAACATAAAAGGAACCTTTTATTAAATCAAATTTAATTATCGATTATAAATCACCTGTGGAAGGCTGTAAGAAGAAAAGTATATCCAAACTCTGTGATAGGAAGCTCCCCAAAGGCGGTAGTTACATGTGACATTGGGTGGAAGGCTGTGTCTTGGACTCACAACTTGCCCACGGCTAATTTTTGTCCCATTTACGAAAAATTCACATCTAAAAATGAATTGTAAAAGTATATTAATAGGTTTACAACTAATTTTATATCTACTTGAGTAAATGTAAGAAGAAGAAGAACTACAATTTTACAATAATATTTTATCTCAATGCTTAAATATTTTACAGTTAATTGTAATTAATTATGGGTAAGTTACAATAATATCTCATTTGTACACCATACAGCTGAAATAATAATTTAAATGCATAAAAATATTAACTGTTGAAACGTATATTCGGAGAAGTAGTTTTATTTGTATACCGGAGAACAAACTTAGCAATTTTGTTTATTGTTTTGGTTTGGTTGAAATAAAACATTTTGTGTTTACCGATTTACTGATCAAATTACACAGTTTGTTCATCGATTTCTCAAAATATAAACAAGGAATTTCAACTGATATCCTTCTCATACTTATTAAATAATATTTGTTTCACATGCAATTACAACTATGTGTAAATATATACATTTTTATTTTATTTTGATTATTTAAATTTTTTATTTTGAAGAGAAAAGATTTGTCTTGGCCGGGATTCGAACCCGGGTCCTCCGCATATCTAGCGCGGTACTCTTCCAACTAAGCTACCAGGGCTAGTAACCAGGCCAGACAAATCCATTCTCTTCACCTATCCCACATCCCCAGCACTCCCAATTTTTGCGATGTACATACGGGGAAGAATGTACATTGAACATTACTTTAATTGGGATCTGGTTGACGTACGTCAGTTTTATATTTATAATTTTTTATTATAATTTATTTATAATTATTTTTTTCTAGCCTGGGTACGAGACCTGTTAGCTTAGTTGGTAGAGTACGGGGCTAGAGATGCGCAGAGCCCGGGTTCGAATCCCAGCCAGGACTAATCTTTTCTCTTCAAAATAAAAATATATGTAAATATAGTTAAATAAGATTTAACTTAGATGAATTTAAGTAAATATAAAAGAATTCTTTGAATGTATTCATAGAAATATCCCTATTATATAAAATACATTTTCATTGTAGCGGTAAATTAGGTAAAATGTTTAATGCATTGAAAAAACTTAAAGACTAAATTTAGTACGAATATACTTGAGGCCATCATCCCACTGACTAACTGAACTTCTCTGTATCCATATCCTTAAGGATTTATGCTTTAAAGTTTACAGTTTAATAATATTTATTTACTAATGATTTTTCAAATAATAATATATCCTTTTAGAGCCAGAGGGTAATAATAAATGTTTTTTAATCATGAAACACTAAAATTTCGTCTTCTTGATGTTTCATTCAATAAATGAAGGAATCGAAGAAACATTGATTGATTTTTTAATGGAAATTCACAATATTATTGTTATAATTTCATTTTTCCTTCACACTGATAACTTAATATTTGCTAGAGGACCACCCTATCCGCCTAGCGCCAGACCAGCACACATTATCATATTGTATTCTCATACTATTGTTTTATTATATATTTTTCTTATAAATTTATTATTAATTACTCATTGGGGTCTTTTTTATATATGATAGAGAAATAAACCTGGCAACGACACCCCAAGATATTGATTTAATAGCAATTTTAACTCAACAATATTGCATAATCAGCCCAACAAATTAATATCACAAAAAAATAAATTTATAATTTGATTTTATAGAATGTAAAATATAGAAAATAACAATGTATAGTCTCAGTAATAGGAAAATAGTGGAATGAAAACTCAGGTTGTTTGGGCACTTATGGAGAATGCCGGACCCCTAGAAGACCAACATGTAGGGTAAACAGGAGGGATGAAGACCTGTGGGACGACCTAGGGTTATCTATGAGAAATATCTAGAAGCGTTGAGAAGGAAGACAATGAGAGAAATGACCGAAGATAGAAGCGAGTCGCGGAGATGGGCCGAGGTTTGAACTCGACGCCGAAAGGTGAAGGTGGAAGGAAAAGAACAAGAGGTTAGTTATATTTAATGCTAGCAAAAGCATACAAAAATGAATTTTGATTTTAAGAAATGTATGTATCATATAAATATATCCAAATTCACAACTACATTCTAAAAAGAAATTGATACCAACTTGCTTCCTCTGGCGAAATCTAGCGAGTCGGAATCAGCGAATATGACATCAATCGAAAGCGAAAAACCGTTTATCGGCCCGGGTTGAGGGGAAGCGTATGGGGAAGAAGAAAAGATGACGGTCAAGGAAGGGCCGCGAGAGATCACATGTGGTAGGAGTCCTCCTCCACAATATTCCGCTAATGGCAGAGGATCTCCGGTGTTGAAGAACAACAGCCGATCTTCCGTCGAAGAACATGGCCGCTTTGTAAAGGCTACGGTCTTGTTTAGTCCAGCTACAGACCTGAAAAATTTAAAATAATAAATCTTTAAGAAATAATTATCAGATAAATTAGTTAAATAATATATTATTAGTTACTATTTAAATTGAAAATTAAAGTTTTACAATATAACAATACAATACGTACATAAATATTTAAAATGTAAGGGCCAAAGAAATCATTTATAAAACAATAATCCGGCCTATAGTCACATACTGCAGCGAAACCTGGATCCTCGCCAAGTCACTGTAGGAAGCTCTTCGGGAGAGGAAGGTTTTATGGACCAATCAATTATGGCGATTATTACTTTCATAAAGAAGAGAACGCTGGCTTGGCTTGGTCATGTAGAAAGGATGAACCAGTTTAGACTCCACAATCAACTGAGATGTGGTCATCCATGTGGGGCGAGAAAACCTGGGAAACCACGCTGGATGATGTGGAGGACCAGCGAAGAATAGAATGCGGCAAAGGAGACAGAAGACCGCAGACAGGGAAGATTGGAGTAGGCTGTTGGAGGAGGCACTGATTCTACAAGTACTGTTGCGCTCGTCAATGAGTGAATGGATATATGAAATGGAAATAATTCTATGATAACTTATACGTAACTTTAGTGTACTAAGTTATCTTGAAATATATCAATTCTGAACATTCATTACTGATTATTATAATCAGGTTCTTTAAAAACTATACAAGTAGTTTTTGAGTATTATAAAATGAAAATAGGGGGGGGGGGGAGAAAATGGTCCGAATAAATCTACATTTCCTCTTTGTAAAACTAATTTATATTCATTTTTATTAATTGTTATTTTGATTGTGATTATTATTAAATATTTTTGTTTTGAAGAAAAAAGATTTGCCCTGGCCGGGATTCGAACCCAGGTCGACTCCATCTCCGTTGCCACTGAGCTACCTCATCTTCAAAACAAATATATTTAGAAATAATCACGATCAAAATAAATTATTAATAATATAATGACGGAAGTCAACAAGATCCTAATTAACGTAATGTTCAATAAACATTCTTCCCCGTGTATATGTCGCAAAATATTGCGAGAACACGGGGATATAGGATCGGTGAAGAGAATGGATTTGTCTGACTTAAATACGATCCCTGGTTGCTCAGTGGTTAAGAGTATTGCAACGGAGATGCAGACGACCCGGCTTCGAATCCCGACCAGGGCAAATATTTTCTCTTTAAAACAAAAATAAATAAAAATAATTTATATTCACTTTGTACACTTCACAAACGCCTCACGATAATTGTTGAGTAACGCATTTTTCTTCTTAAATGCAAGACCAATTTAATGTTATTCAATGATCACATTATTTCTCAAATATCTATAGCCCTGGCGAATAAGTGAATAGGTCGAATTTCCTGCAAAATGATTTCTTATACTTAGGGAAGCGTAATCTTGTAATTTTCCTTGTGAATAAGGGGCTAATTAAGGTATTGGCTTGAAAATGAGTTATTGCTTATATTACAACTCCATTTCAAGCCAAAAGCTAGGAGAACTGCATGACTATAAATAAAACTATTCCGGTGCTGTTAACTTTAAATACTGTTAACTCTCTCTGGCCAAAATCCAACATGGCCACTTAATCACCCGGCCCGCAGATATATAAATTCAACTAATGTTATTCAAGATAAAATGGAAATTTTTTCGAACTTACCTTCGAAGCCTCAAAACGTTGTTCCTGACGGCGATCATGGCATGCTTACAGGTAGGTACAGTCTTCTGCTTTATTGTGTATTCGCAGGTAACGTTTCTTGGGTATATACCCGGATAGTTTGGACTTTGGACCTGGCATTTCTTCCTGTTGAAAAGAACGAAAGGATGGTCAGATATATGCCTTCATGGCTATGTTACTCTTCCTTTTTTTACACAAAATCTGTGTCAATAGAAATTATATTACTTCCAGGAGGAAATTCTTGGGAAAAGGATTAGTTGAGTGTGTCAATATTAATTTATACTCAACTAATCCTTTTCCCGTTCGAGATAAAAGACTCTATCCTCAATCACCATGTGGCCATGATCGCCCAGTGTTAGTGTTTTGTTCCTATGACTTTTCATTTCGAGTTGGAAACTAATATTTAATAATTTCTTTCATAATATCAGTCAAGACTAATTTCTTCTGTAAAGACTCCATATTCTTTTTTGTACATATATATATATATATATATATATATATATATATATATATATATATATATTATATATATATATATATATTTATATAAGTGATCTTTTTCTTTATTTTTTCCTTTAGTTGTAAACTGATTCCTTTCATGTTTGTATTTAGATCTAATACACCCCACATGTTTCAATATCTGGCTTCCTTCATTAAATTCAACTAATATATTTTATTATTTATTATTCTATTCAGTCTAATACACGCTCGAACGTCAAGAGATCACTAACCTAATTAACTGTCAAGGGATCATTAGGTAAATATTAAAGTTTCAATCTATATCAAGTATTCAATTATATTTCTACTCTGGTAAAAGGTTTAATATTAATGCCTTTTTATTTTTTTAATTAAACCAGAATATTTAGAATAATTATAATAAACCAATAGATAGGATATATTGAATAAACAAATGAGCCAACTATAGTTCATCTGAAAGCCAAATGATCGTCTTTTCTCCATAAGACTGCTTATATTTGAAGACTATAATTTTAAACTCATTAGTGAAGTACAGTACTGTGTGTAATGCTCGATTTGGGAATTCCCAGGAAGCTTCCTAGGCTTGCAAATATGACCATGCATGATAGCAAGATGAAAATAAAAAGTATTTGCCTTTTATGGCATTAGAAAAAGCTCTCATAACATAATCATAAAGCTGGAAGCACAGCAGCTCATGGGGGAGCCTTCAAAGAGTTTGTAAGGGAAGCGGCCGAACTGGGTCTTCATATGAACGAAGGAAAAACAAAATATTTAAAAACTCTCAAGAGTTGGAATGGAACACTACAATTTGCTGATCGGAGAACCCATTTTCGAAAAGACTTTTAAGTACCTAGGCTCTGTCATAAAATATGACAATAGAATAGAAGAAGACATGAATGCGAGGCTGTCTGCAAGTGCCTCCAGGCCCTGCAAAAAACTTCAAAGGTCTATGTATACAAGCTAAAATCGCTATTTATAAAACTATCTTGAGACCCATACTTTCTTATGACAGTGAATCCTGGGTATTGACAGACGAAAGTAAAAGAAAACTCAATGTCTGGGAATGAAAAATACTCCGGAAGATATATGGGCCAATAAGAGAGAACGGTACATGGCGATCAAGAAAGAATCTTGACCTCAATATATGGAAAGCCAGACCTGGTAGCGTTTGCGAGAAAATTCTCAGATGGCTGGGACACTTGGAACGGATGCCAGAAACAAGGATGCCAAGACGCCTTTTATATGGAAAAAATGAAGGGAAACCTCTAATTGGTTGAAGAAGACCTCTAGTTCCTTGAAGAGGGGATGGAGAGAGCGAGCAAAGGACAGGAATAAGGTCCTTGAGGAGGCCCAGATCCTTGTAGGACCGTAGCGCCCATCAGTAAGTAAGTAATGCCTAGTGTGCGGTCCCAGATTATATGTGATGAAGTTAAAAAAAAGAGGTTAAAATTGATCTAGCATAAATTCATTAGTGTGTAATGTATGCAATTTTCGTAACGGCATTCTTACGTTGAAAGATATTTCTTTAGGAGCATATTCATTACTTTCCTACGATGTATAAAATAGGACTGGCCCCAAATGTCTTTAAGGAACTTAGTGACAACGCAGCTACAATCACATTAGTATTAAATAGTGTGGTATTATTATACAAGTTCTACGGTATATACTACGTTACCCGAGAATATATTATGAAATCGAAAATTGTATTATTGGTAATAAACATAGGTTAATGTTGATCAAGCGGAAATATATTTGAATATGCATTTATAAATTAATCGGTATCGTATGCCAATTTTGTTACGTCAATATTGTTCTCCATAGAAAATATTGTAATCATAAACTAAACAATACTAAAGTTTTGATATGCCAGAAGCAAACCTATAGCACTCGTCATAAGTGGTGCTACAATGTGAACCAGGTACGTGTACCCCTCGTTCCACTGGGGCCTGGAGGCTTCCGAGTCTCGAGACGGCTTCTGGTGATCGCAGGAACTTGTACCTGGAACAGCAAGCCAAAATCAGATAATCCTTTTATTTTTTTTATTTTTTAAATGTTCGATTCAATTGACTACCTCAAGGCAAACTTGAACGGTGAGTGGTGAAGAACCCTTAGAGTTATGGTTAATGTGGTGCTCTCGGAATAGTAAAGGACCGGTTCGGCCGCTTCGCCGCACCACCCGCCTTCCGCGAACGGCCGTCCGAGTTCCGTCACTGTCATGAAGCCGTCCTGGCAATCTCCGTCCAGCCGACCCACGGCGAACTTGTCCAGTACAAGCTGCAATCAGATCAGTAGTAAAGAAGGAATACATCAAGACCATTAAATTGTTATCATGATCATATAGTCAGAAAAATAACCAATTTATGACATTTTGATTCAGTAAATTTTGATGTACATTCTGACTGCTGTAATAAATTTAAAAAGTGGCAACAGCTCCAAATTTTCAAGTTTATTTAGGAAAATTTATGTCCAGTTTTTGAAAATGTGAACAAGAAATTGAAGGATCGGAATAATCCCGAGGTTTATTCCTTGTATAAGGATCCTCGTGTGGTCTAATTCATCAAGGCAGGCAGTATAGAATGGTTAGGTCATGTAATGAATATCGATCCGGATCCTGCAGGGTGCTATAATTGGCCAAAGACCGACCGACGCAGAGGTGGATGCAAGATATTGATGGGGACTTTAAACTATTAGGCGTAGCTGATATATATCAGATATATCAAATACGTGCCAGTATTTGGCGTAGTATGTATAGGTACGTAGTATGTGTACGTACGTAGTATGTATTTTTTTCTGAGGAGGAAAAAAGGAAAGGCTGCAGAACGTGACCACTTTATGTAGTTACTTCAAGACAAAGACGTTCACATGTTTCTTTAGGAAGGATGGAAGAGGAAGGAATTGGGGAGGTTATACTTCTAAAGAAGTACAAGAAGAAGCGAAAATGTCAATGAAGCTTGATTTGGACAAGATAATATGAAACCAATTTTATTTTATCTACTTAATTTAGTAATGAAGAAAAAGAAGATTCTGAGGTTTAGGGAGCTACTAAAATATATATTAATTCCTGTATCAAAATTGATGAAAATAGAAAATGTCGAAATCATCGGGGTACATATATTTTGTAGAAGCTGATTAAAATCTACTCCGGGACACAAGAGAAGATTATCTTTACTAAAGTAAAGCAATCAAAATTACTAACAAAACAATCGAAAGGTAATCGGGGATACAGATGCTTCCTGGAGCTCAAGAAAGTCAAATTGAAACAAACGAGGATAAAAATGGCTCAGATAATGATAAAAAGCTAATCCTAGCAATAACGAGCTTTTTTAGGAAAACCTCATCCTCAGTAAAAGCTTCCAGTTTTAATGTTGCTACTCCAATATTGTAATATCACTCTAAAGAGTTTAAGACTAATCTAGAGTACTATTTATCGTACCGGTTGTTATAATAAAAATCTATATACATAAAAGAGTTAGTCCTGACTGAAAAAAAAAAATCGTAGAGCCAAAACGGCATAAGCTCCAGACTTTAAATTTGGACAGTATGTATATTATATAAGGTCAACGCGCACTAAGAAAGGTATTTAAAAAAAATGTGTTTCCTAAGAGTGTGCAAAGGGTGACAAACGTTTGTAATAAAAAAAAACGTCATTTTTTATGCGAGCAATATGAAATTTTAGATTTAGCTTCTTCATTAAAAATAAAGAAATATGCGTTTTAAATGCTCTGTTAGATTTCCACGGGCACGATTTATACAAAATACTTCAGTGGTATCTTCTGGTTTAGACCGTGTCGCTAACTTTTTCGCCAACGTTTCGGCAGATATGCTGCTGACTTCTTCAGGGCAGAAAAGAGAATGGATCAGGCGAAAAAGTTAGCGACACGGTCTAAACCAGAAGATACCACTGAAGTATTTTGTATGTGTTATTTTATTTTTTTAAATCGACCCCTAAAGTGTAAAATACGGGAAATGGTAACATGTTAAGTTAGAGATGTGAAAATAAGTAAGCAGGCTTTACATTTTAACATAATAATAATTGTATTCAAGATTTTGCAAAATCGACCCCCAAATATTACAATTTTGGATATTACATGGTGGATTTCAATAGAAAACTTATCGATAGTTGTGTAATTATGCCATTTAATATTTAATAGGACAGTTTATTAAAATCTATCAACAAAGGGACAAGCATTGGTAGCCTGGCTGAATTCACAATTTAAGTCATTGTTTATAACATGGTGTTAATTTATGGAACTCAAAATTCACTCTCCTTTTTAAACTCAACACAAATTTAGATTTAAAATCAACGCGGACAGAGCTAGTCTAAATAAAAATTGACATGTGGAAGATTAACATACATAAGGCATACTTACAAATTGATGAAGAATGAGTTTTAATACTTTAATCAGCTAAATACCTTTTCAATATATAAAAGTAATAACATATAAACAATAATAATAGCAATAATAAGATCAAACAGAGGGTGAGTAAAGGTGGTAAAAGTGGTGAGGGTTTTACCTGTATTATGTCTCCATATTCGTTTCCATTGGCAGTGAACGTGATATGGCAAAGGAACGGGAGCCTGTCCTGGCGAGGTGGCTTCAAGCTCATTGAATATGTTCTTCCACTATCTCCGTAATATGTTCGATTGCACACTACAATTAAATATATATATTTTTAAATGTTTGAACATTTACAAAGCACAATAACAATAAATTCAATAAAATAGAGCCAAAACTCAAAACGAAACATTAAATTTTATTAGAATGCAAATGGAAAAAACCACAAGCAGAGCCTTATGTTTCAAATCTGGTGTAAAATCCAAACAATTATCAGTCGACGTTTCGCCTATTCAGGCATTATCAAGACACAATAAAAAGTAAGTTCAATCACATCTCAAAACAGAAGTGCAATACATCCCAACGAATAATCGCTCAAAAAATTAATTTGATTCAAGACTTAAAATCTTTAGTGAATAAAGAAAGTTTCCAATTAGTGAATAATTATGCTAATTGCTTTAAAAGGCATGTCTCTGCACTTGGTAAGAAATTTTACTTACTGGAACACAAAAAAGGCAGGTATGATACCTAAACAATTTCTTGATGCACTAATAAAAATAGATAATGCATTCAACAATAATTTCTTGCAATCCAATAAACACCTTAATATATTAAATAATATTGGAATTAGACTTCGGAAAAAAACATTTTTGGGTTGAACGTCTTGGGGTGGAGGTGCGGTCCCGGATTATGAGCCTTTTTGAGCGATTATTCGTTGGGATGTATTGCACTTCTGTTTTGAGATGTGATTGAACTTACTTTTTATTGTGTCTTGATAATGCCTGAATAGGCGAAACGTCGACTGATAATTGTTTGGATTTTACACCAGATTTGAAACATAAGGCTCTGCTTGTGGTTTTTTCCATTTGCATTCTAACACAATAACAATAAGTTAATTTTAAAAAACAAAATTCTGAATAATAAGCATATTCTCACAGCCATACGAATTATCTTACAATTGTTTTCTCTTCTTATTTGTATCCGCACCTTTTAAGAACAAACAATCGACAATCAGCAGATTGGGTGTTAGTAAAACCTAGGGGTACCTCTCTTGATTTAATTTCCTGTGTTAACAGATCTCTCATCCACTTTCTTTTTAGTCTCCTCCTAGTGTTCTCAGGCATGAGAATCGTGGCCATTAGTTCTATTATTGAGTTTCCGGATGGGGATGTCCGAGAAGTGTTTCTTCAAAGCGTTTGTAGTACGCTTATATATGTTCTTCGACTGTAGGAATATTTCGCAGTATGAAAAGTTTTGTTATTGACATAAGATGGTGCTTTTGTGTTTAGTAAAATTGTTTTTAATGAAAAGTTAGTACCCATTTAAAACTTTAAAATATAAATTTAGTTTTCGTGAAAAAATAATTTAATGATATGGAATATCATATGTTAGTTTGAATATTCACGCCAAACTTAACAGATGTGAAGATAACCTTAGGCACAGATGGGAGGAAGGTTATGATAGTTATCTGCTTACTGAGAGACTCACTGAAGTTAACATTTGTTAAATTAATATTAATATAATGTTATAATGGAATATTGACAATTGTGTTGATCCAGGTTTGTAGTTAAAGATACCTGTAGTTATTTAGTTATTTATAAGTTTGTAAATATGTTTTTTTTAATTACAGTTCTTCACTGCATCCACGTGTTTTATTCCATTCATCTCCTTGGTTAAGTCGTTGAATTCACGACTTACACATATATAATTATTTTCTATTAATGCCTTTTTTTATTCTTTTTTTATTAACATAAGTTAATAAATTAGATGATTATTTAAAATTAACTATTTCCTTCTATAGCTCTTATTAGTTCCTGTATATTATAGCCGTGTATTTTGAAACGCTGATGATGAAACGGCATTTGGAAGGAAGGGTAAAGACCTTTAATTCAACCTCATCCATATTCTTTTTAGTCACCTCCTTGTGTTCTCTGGCATGAGAGTCATGGCAATATATTCTATCAATGGGTTTGGGTGGCCCTGTAGTTTTTCTTGAAATTGTTTGTAGTATGTTCGTATGTCTTTGTCAACTGTTGGTATTTTTAAGTCGATATGCAGAGTTTTGTTATTGACATACCAAAGTGCTTTTGTTTCAAGCCTGTGTATTTTTGACCAGAAAGTTTGTAGTCATTTTATGTGAGTCAGTAAAGCGTTTGTAACAAACGCATACTGTAGATTTGTAATGCATTTTTCCAAAATGTTTTTGGTAAGTAAGTATACGTGTATAATTTTTGTCGTAAATCTAATTTGGAGTTTTTCTTGAATAGCGAATACATTAAATTGAGTTTATGCTTTATTGATTGGCGTTCCATCTTAACGTGAGGGCCCCATGTCATTCTCCTATCAAATGTTAGTCCAGGGTATTGTACTTTGTCTCTCTGTGGGATGGGTGAATTATTAAGGAAAATTGGAGGGCATGTGTCACGTCTAAGAGTAAAAGTGATGTGTTGTGACTTTTCGTGGTTCAGTCTAATTTTCCATAGTTGGCACCATTCATTCAACTTGATGCATCGTATTAATCTCTAAAATCTGACACTCAGTTTCAGTCAGTTTAGCGATGGCGTAGATTTGTAATGCATATGTCCAAACTCGTTTAAGTAAGTAAGTGTACGTGTTTAATTTTTGACTTGTCTCTAATTTGGAGTATTTTCTGAATATAGAAGTTGAGTTTAAGATTTAGTGTCTGATTTTTTTTATTAACTTGAGGAAATGGGAGTGCATGGTTCACGGTTAACGCTTTCATGCCTAATGTAGTCGTTTGGCTACAACATTTGTTAAGTACTCCTGTTAGCGTTTTTTTTAATGCTCAGTGTAGCCAGTATTCTACATGATTAGTTCCAGAATATGTCACAGATTGCAGCACAGGCAAGCTTGTCTTTATAACGTCAGTTTGGATGGAAAAATATATTCCGGTTATTTAGGCCATTTTTAATAGAAGTAGTCACAGGAGATATTTTTTATATTTTATTTTGACACTTTGGGCATGAAAGGGTTAAGAATAAAAGTTATGTGTAGTGTCTTTTCGTTGTTCAGTCTATCTAGCAATTAATTTGATATTTTTTTTAAACTTGGAGAAATTAAATCAATAAAATAGAGCCAAAACTCAAAACGAAACATTAAATTTTATTAGAATGCAAATGGAAAAAACCACAAGCAGAGCCTTATGTTTCAAATCTGGTGTAAAATACAAACAATTATCAGTCGACGTTTCGCCTATTCAGGCATTATCAAGACACAAAAAAGAGTAAGTTCAATCACATCTCAAAATAGAAGTGCAATACATCCCAACGAATAATCGCATTCAACAATAATTTCTTGCAATCCAATAAACACCTGCGATTATTCGTTGGGATGTATTGCACTTCTGTTTTGAGATGTGATTGAACTTACTTTTTATGTCTTGATAATGCCTGAATAGGCGAAACGTCGACTGATAATTGTTTGTATTTTACACCAGATTTGAAACATAAGGCTCTGCTTGTGGTGTTTTCCATTAACATTGAAGAAATTAAAAAATGAATTATTTTTTTATAATTTAAAAGCCTTACCAGTGCAGTACTTAGGTTCATCGGAGCCATCTTCGCAGTCATTTACGCCGTTGCAATAGAGATCCGACGGAACACACTTTCCATTCCTGCACATGAGCTCAGAGATTCTGCAGCCCGCCACCATGCTAGCCAGCAGGATAACCACCAACATACCTGCAAGTATGGTTATGTACGATTAGCCTAATTTAAAAAATTTAATCCTTATCACTAAAAAAAAGTACTAGTTATAACAAGTTTCCCTTTCCAAATGGTCAACTATGGATCAAATCAGAGAAACCTGGTCAACCATGAGAAAGTGTCATATTGGTTCGTAAGAACCGATAAGACACCATTATGAATAATTAATTCAAATTAGACATGAATTCATAGTTACTAATTGAATTAAATCAATAAGTAAAATGCACAATAAGGGTTACTATGTACCTATTAAAATGTTCTGAAGCATCTAACATGTGCAGTGAAAAACTATTGAAATTTAACATTTGACTCAGGCAATCCTTTCAAGGTTTAAAGAAAAACTTCTTGGTTGACAATTTTATAACTCACTATCAAACACAAAAATTATCTATGCCGCCCAGTGTCACACTAAACTATAAACAAAACAAAAGAAAGAACCGCGCTGTACTAATCGAAAACTTGAAACATGTACCGTCCTGTCTCTCACGCAAAATGTCAAGTGGAGACAACTATCAAGGTCACGCGCACCGACATCGATTGAGTAAAAAAGTTAAGATCCGTATCCGTATCCGCGGATCTTGATACCAAATATCCGTATTCGGATTCGTATCCCCGGATATACTTTGTTAACGATCCGGCACACCACTAGTTGTAACAAACGAACCAATCGCCGTTGGTAGAAGATTTTCAGTATGTTACATAGATCAATTCATAAATAATTCATTTCTCCTTTCTACCCAGAGGTGAAACCATCACAACCACATACTAATGCAGGGATATTGGACATGATATAATCGGAAGGGATCTATAATTTTACACGAAAACTTCAGGCCTCATGTTTCAAGATAGACAGTGAAGAAACTTAACAAGCTGGGATGCGAAGTCCTCCCAGGCCCACCTTATTCGACAGAGTTACTTCCAGCAAATTTCAGTTCAGATATTCGGACTTACTTCTTTTAGAGTAAAATTTTAAAAAACAATCCTCAAGTTAAAAACGCAATACCAGACTTTATTTCATCACTGAAGCCTTTTCTTCCTTCTTTCCCACAAGGACTTCCTTCTTTAGTCATCCCTTTGGTCTTGGTCTGTTATTTTCGGTTCCTTCCTTCATCTGTTTGATGTACCCCTCATTACTCTTGTATCCTCTTATTTTATAGAAGATTTATCTAATAATCTCTTTGGGTGCATCCGTAAAATATTAATCTTCTAATTCTTACGTACGTTTCCGTACTTCGTTGTGTATTTCCTTACTAGGCCTTCTTGTGTCTTCTTTGGACCGTAAATTCATCTTAGTATTCTTCCTTCTAACATTTTCCTTAGGCTGGGAGGGGGGGGGGGCAGTTTCCATTCCGTACAGTATCACCGGTTTGACGACCGTGCTGTTGTGTCTTATCTTGGCCTTTGTGGACAGGCTCCTTTCATTATATAAGTTGCTTGTCGCGAAGCTTATCTTTCCAATTTAGTTATTTTCTCCTCAACGCTCCTTATTTTGTTAAGAATAAAGTCATCCATAACGACCTTAATCTCCCATTTGTTGCTGATTTGGCCCGAACCCGCTATCTATCCTTTCATAACAAACTTCATTTCCACTCAAACCCTCTAGTTTCAAACCTAGCTTCCTCTTCAATTCCCAATAATCCTCCGAGGCGTCTGAGAAGAAGAAGGCCACGTGACCTTCTTAGTTGAACATGCGATTTGAGTACTACCAGTGGGTAGTTTCTCTACTTGTCACTATATCATGTCATTATGCATCACTCAGCCAATTTACTTGTTATATTACTGTAATATAGTTGTAAATATCAATAAATAAATAATTTAAAAAAAAGAAAAGTTATTTTCTCTTTTATGCTTTCCTTATCCGATCCATTGCTACATATAATTCCCCTCAGGTACTTAAATTTATTTGTTACTTTAATTTTCCCGTACTTTGTCTCTACTGTTTTCATATGAAAGTTTCTATCTGTAGTCATTAATTCTGTTTTTTTAAACGATATCTCTCAGTCTACGCCACTAAGGCCAGATCTGCCAGGCATTAAGGCACTTTGATAAGCTTGTTTTTAGTCCCTATCATTGCACCAGGATTCCTATATTCCTCTTTATAATCAGCTTTAGAAAATAGTTGGAATACCTGAATACTCGGATACGAACCAGGTAGGTTGCTTTTCCTCGCAGTAGTTCTCCTTCTCTTTCTAATGCTGGGGTTTAATACCTCAGCGTCCCTCCATACAGCTGTACTTAATAAATGTTATATTTCACAAAACGTTAATCCTAAATAATAAATCTCATTGAAATTTTATCCATTCCTTCAAAAGCATTAGAATCTCCTTTCAGAAACATTTTTTGGGAAAAAACTAAGCCTCTTAAAGTTCCCGTTATAATTTTTCCACTTGAAAATGACTAAATTAGGTTCGTCAGCAAGTTCCATTAGAACCCTCGGCTCCTAATTAACGCTTTAATATTCCCCACTTTGATTTCTCCCGAGAACTTGAAGGCAAAAGCTAAACGTTTAATAACTCGCTTTAGAGGATTCAAAGTCGGCTTACCTCAACACCTCTCGCTCTCCACTTTTTGAAAAGCTAAATTGACTTATCCTTCTGTCGCATTATTTCAAAATTAAGTAAAAGCGAGAAAAGTAAAACTAAAAACGTCTATTTTAATATGTTTCATCCCGTCGTCAGCTAGTTGATCTTTTTATATATTACAAGATGTTATCGTTAATATACTTTTTAGATGTTATCGTGTTTTATAATTTCTAAAGTTTTTTTAGTTTTTTTTGTTTTTTTTAATTTATTTCTGATATAATTTGCTACAATTCACAAAAGTAATATGCTGTACCAACTATACCAAACTCAAACCTAAAAACGTACAAATTTAAATGTATCTATACAGAATCATAAAATACAATGAAAGACAAAAAATATACAAACAACTTTCAACAGGGAAAAATAAATGTTAATCATAAAATAAACAAAAATTGTAACTATACATTCTTAATAACTTATATACATATATATAAACAATAACGATTAAATAAAAGAAATTGGTATCCTACAATAATAAATGTTTTGTTCTTCTTTTGTGTTCATACCGCTTTGTACTATTTTTGTATAGTTCCCAATTTTGTTTTTTGAGTGGGTTTTTATTGTGTTTGCACTTAAAAAAGAATTGTTTGCATAGTTTATTGATGAATACATTAATATACAGTATACATAATTCTTTATCCATAATTTTCAGCAAATGTTAGCCATTTGTTTTGGAATATTTGTAGTTTTTTATAATTTCTTTTCGACATATAAGTAAATATTGGGCATGCATATGTTAGTATAGGTCGTAAGCAGGCTTTATATAATAATAACTTATTATCTCTGCTTAATTTAGAATTCCTGTTAACTCATTGCTTAAGTAATATGGTTTCACTATATTGAGGGTTTTCGTTCAAAGGAAAGGTTGCTTAGTAAAAGGACACAATAAAATCAAAATGTATACACTCATTTATTTATTTTTCTCAACGTGTTCGGATCAAATTTTCGATCCCATAACTGAGAAATTCAGGGTATTATGATGAAATAAAATCAGGAAATACATTTTTGACTTCAGAATCATTTAAAAAAAAATCTATCCTTAAGGAATTTAAGGATAATTGTCCGATTTATTAACTGGAGAAAATCTGTTGGATAGCCTAGCGAACAAGGTAGGAGTGATAGGACATCGTATCCTTTAATTTCTACACTATATGTAGGGAGTATAGGATCCTTCAGATTAAGCAATGCAGGTTGTTTTTTTCATAAGTTATTTTTGCATTTGGATAGTTCCCCAAACTTAAAATTTGGACTTTTTGAAAAAAAATACCAATTTTCAATGGGGCGTAACTCATAATCTATTAGACCTATAGAGACGCGGTTTGATTCAAATTGTAAAAAAAAAAAAAAAAAAAAAAACCTATACCACTACGACCCGTGAACGAGTCTAGGGGCTCAGTACATGGTTGAGACTGTACTGTTTCATGGACAACGATTCTGCAAGGAGGTGACTTGTCCTAGGTCACGCTCAACCGCCTGGTTTCCCCCCTTATTATGGGTACCCTATTTTTATAATATTTTATAGAGGCTAGGTGAGCCCCAGGAGGGTCCTAGATCCTGTATGATCCATCTCCGGCTGCAAACAGACTAAATAAAAGTCATGGCCTGCTGCGGGATTTGAACCAGGATTTCCGGAATACCAACTCAGTTCTCAACCACTGAGCCACTCCGTTCCCTGATTCAAATTGTAGCAAATTTAATTCACAATAAAAATGTTTTTTATCAAAAACGCACCGATTAGGAGATAACGGCCAAACACTGAATTAACTCCGAAAATGTCGAGGTTTTTCGGGCACCAAAGTTTGTCCATCCGTTTTTCCGATTGCAAACTTCGATTTACACCACTCAGACATACCCTTACAACACATCAAAAATGCAGCTATCTTCAATTTATTGCGATCTTCAAACACCTGGGCGCTGGCCTATAAATTAAAATGTGTAAAATAAAAATAGAATTATTTCTTGGAAACTAGCTCCTTTAAAATGTTAAAGTACGATGCTTTTTAAGAAATTTGTATAAAATAAAAATAAACAACTATAATGAATGAAATTATTAATATCCAATAACAATGAGTGAGCCGTAGCTTCTACAATATATGTTTCTTATTGTACTTTTTCAAGTATAGTAATTGTTCCTTTGTACTTAATCATGAAATAGTGCTTGTAAAAAATATATATCCTGTATCCTTTATTGAAGCCTGATATATCCGTTCTAACTTGAAATTTATATCAGATTACTCTTTATTAAATATTAAATACAGGTTTATTTAATATTTACCTACCTTACATACTCGGCACAGACAGCTGATAGCCTTGCCTTGCAGTAAATAAAAAGTATTTTCCCAGGCAGCGCTTTATTTATTCATAAGACGAACTAAATAAATATAAAGCTCTGGAAAGGGTATTATATATGCCTTTTTAACTTATCTACGGAGAAGGAATCCCGGTGGTAGGAGTTCCAATAAGCGTGAGCAAACGGAAAAATAAATATCTATAAAGGGACGAAGTTTATTCAGCAAATAAAGGTGCAAATAAAAAAATAAAAAAAACCTTTCCGAACTATAAAATTTAAATAAAATCAGATTCTAAATACTAAAAGAGAATGCGACACTGTGGACATAGAGATTATTATGGAGAAGATCTTGAGTATGGAGAAATTCTAGGAAAGAGTGAAAAAAAACCTGGGCGGAAAACGTCCTAGGACATAAAGATGCAACACGGTATAATATGAAAGAATATTGGAAGGAACGGAAGAGAAAACAAGTGTAAGGAATAATTGAGATTGGCATGTGGTCACTAGCAGGCCTCATCGAAAGAATCAATATTAAATTTTAACATCAACATTGAATAAAAAAATAAATAAAAAACTCTTATTTTGGGTGGTATATTTTTATAATATTTTACAGAGGCTGGGTGAGCCCCAGGAGGGTCCTAGATCCTATGTGATCCATCTTCGGGTTCAAACAAACTAAATAAAATTCTTGCCCGCAGATTTGGACCAGGGTCCCCGGGATGGCAACTCAGTGCTCTACCACTGAGCCATTCCACTCCAACATTGAATAATTTCCAAAAAAAAATTGTGTTGTATGTTATTGTAAGTACTGAGTTTCTTTTTCATGTTATCTTGATCCATCTTTTTTTTCACAGAACGGCCTTGGAGACCACGTGAATTTCATTATTTTCACATCTTTCCATACCCCTTCTCTTCTTCCTTCTTTCTTCCCACCTTTTCCTCATTCTTTCCTATTGTTCTTCCCTTCTTTCCTCGGTCCACGCTATTTTCTCTTTCCCACAAGGACCTTAATTTCTTTAAGTTTCTTCCCATAGTTATCCCTATCGAAACAGAGTTGGTCTGTTATTTTCAGTCCCTTTAATCAATTTGTTTGCTGATAAAATCGTAACGGGTTTCTTTTTTTTTGTCGCTAAATTCTTCCGTCAGGTGTTTCTACCTATCTGACCTCACTCTACTGTGGACTGTCGTTGAGTACGGATGTATATCAGTGGTTTATATGGCCGAGTAATTGCCAAATTTTACTATTTTTTTATTGTTTCCTTGCGGCTCAGGGTTGGTGTTACGTTGGTGTAATGTTATATTATGGTTATGTCGTTGGTGTTACCGTTTGATGTAAAGAATATGAATACAACATTTTTTTTTTTTGGAGTTCTTTTCATTTAATCAATTTTGACCTTGGACCGAAAACCCTACAACCTGGTCACAAAATTTTTAAAAAACTTTATCCAAGAAGCTATGACGGATCATAGGTGCTATACTTGGTAAGGTGTATACTTCTTCTGAGGAAAGGATTAAGATAAAAGATATTGATCAAGGATAAACTGAACAATAAGGATTTTCCCAATTAAATGAACCTGGATTCTAAAGGGTGGAAAAGCCAGCTGAAGAATCAACTAACCCCATATGATCGCTAATGGAATATTTAATTATCTGACAAAGCAAGGCTCGAATACCAGTCTCGGACAAAGCAGAAAAGTGTGATAATGACAACAAAGGACATTTTTAATGAAAGAGCATCCTTTTAGAGAAAGAGCATTCCATGTTGCCCGAATAACTGAGCGTTTTCTTCATCACATCTTGACCAGACATTGGATTCATTAAGGAGTGGTTGATTAAAATCTTTGAATTTCAGGATCTTTTTTGTGGTCATCCATAATATTTGTCAGAAGTAAGATTTTCAGTTAATTAAATTTTGAGTTTGAGTTTGTATTTTCTAATTTCTGTTTTTAGTTGGTTAGGGTATCGAGTTCTCTTCGATCTTGCTCTGCGTTTTTCTCTTAATGAGATAAGAATATGACATGGCAGGTCAGTCTTCTGAGAGTTTTTAATTGTATGGTTTGAGGTATAATCATTTAAAGTGGTTTTGATTGGTTGTAAATTTTTCTATGGGAGTATCAATGTCTGATTTTGTCATAATTGAAAAGTCCAATTTGTTCACCAGATTATAACAATCATAACATTCCAGTTTATACGTCCTGCAATCATTGTAGGAGGGGAAGGCTTGGGAGCGAAACTTTAATGTAAGAAACGATTGTTTTATTTTTGTCTTCAAACGGATTAAAACAAAAATTAATAATAATTAAAAATAAAAATTTAAATATTCACAAAAAAATGCTTATTATGAAAAATTTTTCTAGTCACTAAAGATCTTTGAATGTACAAAAAAGACTGAAGGATTAAAAATAACTGTATATTTTTTGTTTTTATTTTTTATTAATTTTTTTTATGTTTTTAAATATTTAATTCATGGAAATTTTTTACATCTAAGTGTGAAATATAACATCTCTCAAATGGTGTCCATTTTCTTCCAAACAAAAATTGGCTCTTTTAACCGCATTTTCCATTACTGCCCGTAGAGTTTCTGGTTCCTAGTTCCTTATTTCTGCTTGAATGTTCTGCTTAAGCTCTTGAATTGTTTGGGGTTTATTGATATACACAACTCCTTTCAAATCATTTTCTCTGGCTATTTGACTAAAACGAATAGCATATTGCAGGCGTGCCTGGTGATCTTGGGGAAGCAGTTGCTGTACCATTTGAATTTTACACGGAAACATTTTAAGATCCCGCTTCAAAATTCTTTGCAGGGATGTTCTGGAGATTCCCAATTGAGCAGAACGACGACGTCCTTCAGTCTTTTTTGGGCCACCCGGTATCATCATCACCATCATCATCATCACCATACTACCGCTGTACAGTGTGAGGATCCTTCTCATAGAGCCTGGACCAAGTATCTCTTCCCTGAACCAGTTCTCTCCTTCGGTTCCAGTCCATTCCTCTCCTCCTCAAAGCATCCCTTACGCTTTCTTCCCAGGATATCCAAGGCCTTCCTATGGGGCTTTTTCCATCTGTGCGGTTCCCGTAGGTCTTCCTGGTGATTCTATCTGGCTCCATCCTAAGTAGATGTCCGACCGCTGGTTTAATATCGAGATTAGCCCGTATTTTTGTGTTCCGTATTTTATCTTTCCGAGTTTTCCTTTTTACTTTTCGCTGGTACTTCATTCCTCTAGCTTGTATTTGACTTCTGTGCTTTAAGGTTAATGTCCACGATTCCGAAGAGTAAGATAGGATAGGAAAGAAGCTCGATATATAGATGGCCAGTTTGTTCTGCCTTGTCAACTCTCTTCTTCCCAGGAACCCCCGTCGGTCCATATTCTTCGCACCACTTCTTCGTCAATGTATCCACTTCCGTTAAGATGAGGACCTAGTTATTTAAAACTCTCAACTTCCTCTAAGCTCTGTCCTCCAACCCTTACTACTCTCATTATTCTTCGGGGGTTCGCTATTCGCATCCATTTAGTCTTCCCCGGGTTAATTTTCATGTTTATTCTCCATAATTCCTCTTGTAGTACATTTATGTTATATTGGAGTTCTCGGTCATTGGCAGCTGGTAAAACGATGTCATCAGAAAAGACCAAGAAGAAAATTTGACTGGGTGAAGGTTTCTGTGTCCCAACTGGAACCAAAACCTAAATGATGCTTAGGCTACAGCCCTGGCGGATACCCAATGTTGTTTCAAATTCTCATGAGCTGTGGTTTCCGGTTTTAACCACATACCTCGTCTTTTTATAGAGACTCATTACAACCAAGGTTGTTCCACGGTCTATGCCTTTCTGGCAGTGCCGTTCTAAAACTTCTTTCCTTACTCTTTCAATAGCCTTCTGGAGGTCCACGAAGCAGATGGAGAGCTCCTTTTGTTCAACAGTCTTTTCTGTAATTTTTCTCATCGTAAAAATAAGACCCTGAGTGCTTCTCTGATTCCTGAAGCCGTATTGTTACTCTCCCAGCTGGCAATCGATTCTCCTACTCACTCTAGTTTCCAGGATTCTAGAGTAGACTTTGGCAGGCACTTGAATGAATATCTATATGAAAATTTCATTATTTGTGTCATGGCCTTACACAACCTTTTGATTGTGTAAGGCCATCTTACAAAATCTGTTGATTATCATAACCATTATATTAAGACAGAGCTTTATTGTTGTTTCAGCAGTGCTGGATTACCATACCGCACAGCATACTTATAAATCCATATTGGACATATGTACATAACAATTTTAAATTTATGAACAATCTTCTGGTGTTCCTCAAGGTAGTATCCTTGGCCCAATCCTTTATACAGTTTATACAGCTGACATCCCAACTCATCCTAATACTATCCTTACCACGTATGCTGATGATTCATGTGTATTATCAGTCAACACCAATCCAATTATTGCATCCCAAAGCCTCCAATCACATATCACTGATCTTGAAGAATGGTGTCAAAACTGGAGAATTAAAATAAACTCTCAAAAATCGCATCAAATCACTTTTACCTTACGTCGTAAACCAATGACTTCCTGCCCTTCAGTATCCTTTAATAATATCCCACTGGTGCCTGTAGAACAGATCCGATACTTAGGGTTGCATTTTGACAAACGATTAACCTGGAATCCTCATACGAAACTGAAAAGACAAGAAACCGCTCGACGTTTCAGGCTACTTCAACACTTACTAGACAAACGCTCTAAGCTCCCAATTAATTACAAAAGACTCATCTACATGACCATCATACGACCTATTTGGACGTACGGAGTAGAGCTTTGGGGCTCCACTAAGCCATCGAATTCCTCTCGTATCCAATCCCTACAATCCAAAATCTTTCGTAAAATCCTCAATGCTCCTTATTTTGTTAAGAATAAAATCATCCATAACGACCTTAATGTCACATTTGTTGCTGATTTGGCCCGAACCCGCTATCTATCCTTTCATAACAAACTTCATTTCCACTCAAACCCTCTAGTTTCAAACCTAGCTTCCTCTTCAATTCCCGATAATTCTCCGAGGCGTCTGAAAAGAAGATGGTCCCATGAATTCTTAGTTGAACTTGTGATTTGAGTACTACCAGTGGGTAGTTTCTCTACTTGTCATTTTCACATGTCATTATGTATCGCTTAGCCCATTTACTTGATGTATATTTTTTTATACAGTTGTAAATATCAATAAATAAATTTTAAAAAAATAAATAAAAATAAAATTTAAGAACATTCGTTTTTCTCATCCCTTTTCTCTATTTCTCCTTTTAATCAAAATTTATACTTAGGATTACACTTTTCCTATTTCTTATTACTTCTCTTTTTTTTTTCTTCTTAATTATGTCTTTTTTGATGTCTTCTTCAATATAAAAAACATATATTGATTTTTCTCTTGATATAGAATAAATCCTAATGTTTGTTGATTAAAATCAGAGTATTACAAAACGTGTGTTATTTCACTAAAAGCTGGCGAAATAGGGACTGAAATAATTGAAGAGAGAATACTCACTCCTGCAAGGACAGCCTGGTAACTAATTCATGAGCGCCATCTGCAGTAGGATCTACCTCAACCCCGTTCTCTCTACCTTATTCTATATTTGATGGGGCTCACACATAGCTGGGAATAGAGGAACAGTAGAGAGTTCGAATCATCATAGGAGGAGTTCGACAATTTCAATAGTGATTCAGTCAATAATCACAATTGTTATCCGTTGAATTTTACATTACTTAACGAATTTATATTGCACAATTTCATATGAAATTTCCGTTTTAAAGGCAAGGGTTTTGTAAAATCACTTTATGAAAATCAAAACAATTTTAGTCAAAATATTTATCCTCATTTTCTATACTTTTTTTCCCAACGTGTCATCACATTTTCAATCCTAGACCTGAATATTTCTGGGTTTTGTGATGAAATAAAATGTGAAGATCATTTGTTGACTTGAGAATGATTTTCGAAAATTTTACACTTAAAGAAGTTGTCCGAATTTCTCAACAGATGGAAATCTTTTGAAGATAAGTCCGGGAAATAAGGTGGATGTGGGAGGACTCTGTAACCCAGCTGGATTACTTTCTTCACAACCTATCGTGAAAGATGAGGCTTTGTCTTGTACTGTGAGAGTATAGGTCACTTCCGATTAACCAATCCAAGATGGTTTTTTGATAAACTTTTGTAGCATTATGTAAAATATCCCTCTTTTACTTTTATTTGTTTCTTTTACCTGTACCACTACAACCCGTGAACGGGTCTGGGGTTCAGTACATGGTAGAGACTGTACTATTTCATGAGCAACTGTTCTCCAGGAAGGTTATTTGTATTAGATCACGCTCTACAGATTTTCCCCCTTATTTTGGGTACCCTATTTTTATAAAATTTTTAGAGGCTGCGTGATCCCTGGGAGGTCATAGATCCCTTATGATCCAGCTCCAGCTGCAAACAGATTAAATAAAAGTCTTGCCTGGAGCGGGATTTGATCGAGTATTTCCGGCATGGCAACTCTGTGCTCTACCATTGAGCCACTCCGCCCCCTGCAGCACGATATGTGAGGGTTCACCTCTGGGTGGATAGGATAAATGAATTTATTTATATTTATTTATTTATGATCAATCTGTATCATCAGCTAAAATTTCTCACACCAACGGCGAATGTTCCATTTGTGACCCTTCTCCAATTGCGGTTGCAATGTTTCTTGCAACTTGGACTGCTCAGTGTCCAAGTTTAAACACGTAAAACTAATTTCACAAAAACTGCTTGTTTCCATGGTCATAGAAAGAAATCTCATTGTCTGGGAAAGAAAAGATATATGGGGCAATAAGAGAGAACGGTACGTGGAGATCAAGGAAGAATCTTGAGCTCCGCACAATATATAGAAAACCAGACCTGGTATTATTTTCAAGGAAATCCCGTCTCAGATGGATGGGGTACGTGGAACGGATGCCAGAAACAAGAGTGCCAAAACGCCTGTTACACGGAAGCATTGGAAGGAAACAACTCAGAGGAAGGCCTAGGATGAGATGGCTGAATGATGTTGAGGAAGAACTCAAGTTCCTTGGAGAAAGGTGATGAAAAGAACGAGGATGGGACAGGAATGGCTGGCTTAAGGTCCTTGAGGAGGACCGTAGCTCCCATCAGTAAGTATGTATGGTCATACAAGCTAAACAATGTTCGTTCAATTGTTGAGATAGTATATATTATTAAAAAAAAGGAAAATTAATAACAGCTCATTACAATTTGTAGACTACAGAAGTCCGAAAATTCCACATTGAATTTTAGAAAGAATATAAAGCCGACATTTTATATAAAACTAAAAAAATGGTTCCGTGTTCTGGATGTTTCCTATTTAAATAATAATTAGTATTACTACTAATTTATATCTTATATAAACATAGATATGTTTATTTTTACTTCCGGCCCAAAGAAGACACAGGAAGGCTATAGATTGAGACCTAATAAGCAAATATACAAAGAAGTAGATGATTTGGAAACGGACATAAGAATAAGAAGATCTTAATCCGGGCATATGGTGAGGATGCTTCCAAAGAGGCTAAATAGAGAAATCTTCTATAAAATGAGAGGATACAAGAGTGCTCGAGGGTACATGAAACAGATGGAGGAAGAAACTGGGAGTCTGAAAGTAACAGACCAAGACTGTTTCGATAGGGATGACTATGGGAAAAGACTAAAAGAAATTAAGGTCCTTGTGGGAAAGAAAAGAAAGAAAATTTAAAACTCAAAATTTAATTTCCTGAAAATCTTACTTCTGACAAATATTATGGATGACCACAAAAAAGATCCTGAAATTCAAAGATTTTAATCAATCACTCCTTAATGAATCCAATGTCTGGTCAAGATGTGATGAAGAAAACGCTCAGTTGTACGGGCAACATGGAATGCTCTTTCACTATAAGGATGCTCTTTCATTAAAAATTTCCTTTGTTGTCATTTTCACACTTTTCTGCTTTGTCCAAGACTGGTATTTGAGCCTTGCTTTGTCAGATAATTAAATATTCCATTAGCGATCATATGGGGTTAGTTGATTCTTCAGCTGGCTTTTCCACCCTTTAGAATCCAGGTTCATTTAATTGGGGAAATCATTATTGTTCAGTTTATGACTGGTCAATATCTTTTTGCTTAATCCATTCCTAAGAAGAAGTATAATCCTTACTAAGTATAGCACCTATGATCCGTCATAGCTTCTTGGATAAAGTCTTTAAAAAATTGTTTGACCAGGTTGTAGGGTTTTCGGTCCAAGGTCCAAATTGATTAAATAAAAAGAAGTCCAAAAAAAAAATGTTGTATTCATATTCTTTACATCAAACGGTAACACCAACGACATAACCATAATATAACATAACACCAACGAAACACCAACGCTGAGCCGCAAAGAAACAATAAAAAAATAGTAAAATTTGGCAATTACTCGCCCATATAAACCACTGATATACATCCGTACTCAACGACAGTCCACAGTAGAGTGAGGTCAGATAGGTAGAAACACCTAACGGAAGAATTTAGCGACAAAAAAAAGAAACCCGTTACAATTTTATCAGCAAACAAATTGATTAAAGAGAATGAAAATAACAGACTAACACTGTTTCGATAGGGATGACTATGGGAAGAAACTTAAAGAAATTAAGGTCCTTGTGGGAAAGAGAGATGTGATAAAAGGAATTGTGTGGACCTAGGAAAGAAGGAAACAACAATCGGAAAGAATGAGGAAAATGTGGGAAGAATGAAGGAAGGAGAGAAGGGGTATAAAGGGAAGGGAAAATGTGATATTCGCATGGTATCTGAGGCCGTTCCGTGAAAAAAAAACTACATACAGCCCTTTATCCTCCATGATTATTTCTTGAAAATAAGACTATTTTCAAAATTCTACAAATTATTAAATATTTTGAAAAATGTATAAACAAATATACTGTAAAACACATTCGAGCATTACATTCAATGAAACTCCTGTTAAACAAAGTTTCTAACTATCATATATTGCTGAAGAACTAGAACAAAGTTTGAATCGCTAGTCTAGAACGATACTACTATTCACTTACTGTCTCATCTTTCCTCTGGGAATGATTGTTCACTTACTGCCTCAAACGTTTTTTTACAGTTCGTTCTATTTTTGCGAGAGTACCGAAAGGTTCTGCCTACAATTCATTGCATATAATCACGATATACCTGAATGAGTTAATAATGATCTGGAATTTACCCTGACGATACAATCATTCTCATAAAACGTAAAAAATCCTACTTAATCTTCATTATTTGTTTTCTCTTTTACATAAATGACGCGGCTGGTACGGCATAAAATCATATCATTTCCCTTACGAATATATTTAGCTCCTTCGATTTTAATCCCTCCAATCCTAGAATAAAGTATGTTTTACTTTTTCTGCAAAGATATAGAAACCAATAATATTCTTAGATTGGATTCAGTACACTTTGGATTTAATTTTCATAGAAAAATAAATGTCATCCTGCCTAATATATGTCTGCCTAATAATTATCTGTAATCTATACTGTATGTACAGTATAGAATACAGATAATTATTCCTTACAGATATTACAGGATTGCCTAAAAGATTCTAATAAAACATATTGGACTAATAGAGCATCCAGGTAAGTGGCTAAAAAATCCTAAATACTGACTTACAACTAACGAAACTCGACTAAAACATATGAACTCTTTACCATTGCACGTAATTATATACATATGTAAATATTTAGCTGTAGCTGTATATATATATAATTATATACATATTCAGCTACATCTAAATATCCCATCATCAAGAATCCAACAGACACAGAAATAACCAATAAATAGCCATTAACATCATTATTTTTTATATTTTTAATTATACAGTATAGAGAGGGAAGTAATAAACCCTGTACCAATATTGTGTGTGACAGTACTATTTCTAAGCCAGCTGAAAAGAGGTCATTTCGCCAACATGAGGTTTTTTAGAGTTCCGTATAAGAAAGAGGCTAGATAATCCTTAGGAGGATATGCAAATCACAGGGTCGATCATGGCGGCTGTGCCAAGGAATACATATACCTATCTCTCTCTCCCTCTCTCTCTCTCTCTCTCTCTCTCTATATATATATATATATATATATATATATATATATATATATATATATATATAGAGAGAGAGAGAGAGAGAGAGAGAGAGAGAGTGAGAGAGAAACAATTGAGACGCCAAATCCCTTTTGCACTAGAAACTTAACTTACAATATTAATTTAATTGAATGGAATGAAAACACTAAATCGATTGATCAAAAGCCTATTCCTATTACGACAGATCATAGGAATTTCGTATACAGCTTACTGAAACCAAAATTGGTATTCTGTTAGCATATAACAGTGTACATGTCACCTTTGACAAGGTTCATGTTTATTCATAGGCACTCATGTATATTGGGAACCAGTTAATTGGAACCGCATATGTATTACCTGATGCATAACACCAGTTAAGGTACTGCAATCAGTTTGCCACCGTCATATTGAAGGTCAAAATATCCAGTTGTTATATGAATCGAATCGCATCTGCTAACAATCCTAGATCAATTAAGACCTTGTATTTTAAAAGGAATTCTAGTCACGTTGGCGTAAGTAACAAGCTAGCAATAATCCCGAGAGGAACGAACACACCCTCAACCCTCAAAACACAATTTAAGGAACTAACAAATGTTGACAGAACTAAATTGTAGCACACTCTTTAAATATTGATGGAACAAATGAAATATCCGTGAAACACTAAAATAGACGTATTTCTGTATTAGAGTCGTTGCATCATAAATGTAGTTTGCCTTTCACCAGCAGAGAATGATTGCATCCCAATCAATGCAATTTCGCCTAATAAAAACATAGACACAATCAGTTCGGAGCTCATAATCTTATTTTGTGTTATGTTCACAATGAAACCGTGAACAAGATACCTTAGCCAATATACTAAATGTTATATGTACAAGGATATTTTCTATTTATGTATACAGTTTTTTAAAAATATTTATTGCTTTTATAATTTGCTACAATACACAAAAACTATATAGACATAAGAAGAAACCACTTTAATTTCAGATAGTCTTTATTAAAGCCAAAATTTCGGCCAGCCTGTAATTGGTGTTGATTTTCACCTTAAAAATCAACTAAAATCGCGAAATGAATGACATTTTCAATGAAAAAATCAGTTTTTAAATTATATAATTATATTTTAAATTATAAATCTGCGTAGAAAGGGCACCTCACAATATAAATTCTATCAGCGAATATAATCGAAATCGAATGCAAGGTTGTATTCAGTGTTTTTATATACGAATTTAAAAAATGATTCTTATAAGTGAAAACTATTTCGACAGGTAAAAAACATAATAATTTAGATAAGCACCTTACATTAAAAATTCTGTGAAGAAACTTTAAACTGGTTGAAATCGATATCTCAAATTTGTCACAATATCGTTTTTCAATCGTATATTTCAACCATATTCTTGGACCAAGTTCCATTCAAGTCACAATTATATTGTTTTATTATCTATTGATAAAATAATGTTTTCACTATTTTTGGGGATTTTTTAGGGATGTTAACGAAGTTTAATATCATCTCTTCTATGTTTCACCTCCTCAACTATTTGAATTAATTATTAAAATAATAAGATAAAATACCAATCATTATTTTTTTTCTTAAAAAAAAACCTCTACCACCACACGTGAAGGGGTCTGGGATTCAGTGCATTCTAGAGACTATACTGTTTCATGGCCAATGGTTTTGCAAGGAGGTGACTTGTCCTAGGTCACGCTCAACCGCCAAATTTTTCCCCCTTATTTTGGATACCCTATTTTTATAGGTGAGCCCATATGATCCATTTTCGGCTGCAAACAGACTAAATTAAAGTCTTGCCTGCAGTGGGATTTGAACCAGGATTTCCGGCATGACAACTCAGTGCTCTACCACTGAGCCACTCTGCTCCAATATCTTGAAAATAGCTAACTTTTTTGTAAACTTAAATGTTTAGTAAGTAGTGTTGTTTTAGAAAGCATAAACAAAACACGGCGCTGCTGGATATACAAAACCCGCATGACGTTCCAGTGTTGAAGGCGTTGTATACACAATGGATTAAGGCGATGACAGAAAAACCTGTAGAATAAGCTAACCTAGTCAAGTGACTTGCTGTGGGTTGTATTGTTTTTTCTTGTTTGTTTTTTTTAACCCATCTCGCCAGCAAGTATTTAAATTTTACTGATTATTTCATTGTAATGTTAATAGTTATTTATTAATGGAGGATGGAAATAGTTGGGGGGTACAGTCAAAATAAACACCAAATAAGTGAGGACTTATTTATTGATTGTGCCGACGTTCTATACTTTGTAGGTCATCTTCAGTTCTATGAGAGAAAAAACGGACAAAACAAAATTAACTATAAAAAAACATTACAGTACCAATAATATAATAATATATAGATAAATAGAAAAGTAAAACAAAAAGTGAAGGATAATTATTAAGGATATAAGAATTAATTATGAAGATATATGAATTTTAAAAAAATTACAGAATAAATGTGCATAAGGGTGATAATGCAAACAAAATACAAAGAGAAAGAAAAATGAGAAGGTAAAAAGAAAAATACAAAATGAAAAGTATAAATATAAAAAAAGGTGAGATATAAAAGTATGGAAAACCTAGTTTAATTATAGCTAAAATGTAAAATGTATGATAATAGACTTTGTGAGAGTTACATAAGTAAAATAAAGGATAATTGATACAAAAATTTGCCAAAGAATAAATACAGAAGAAATATGTAAAAAGTAATGAATAGGAATCTCTTGTGTGACAGGTAGAGAAGTAAAATATAAATATAAAATATAAGTATGGGATGTTATATAAATGTATACAATTAGAATGATATATAAATACAAAATAATAAATACTATAATATATTAATACAAAATATGATGTAAATATAGAAGAAACGTATAGAAATAAAGATATAAACTTTTAGTTTGAGAAAGGAGATAAATTATAAAAATTATGATGCTCAATAATTATGAACTCTTTGATTACAACATATGATGGATGGGAGAAATGGGTGTGAAGAATTGAGATGGAGGAAGATATAAATATTACAGAATATGTGGGTTATTTATTAAGTATTTTTTGTAACATAACTAATTGAAAAGTTGACAAAAAGTAAAAAAATAGTTGACCACGTAGAATTTTTATATCTTTGTAATAATCGAAAAAACTTGAAGATGACTCATTATTAATGATTTTTATCTCATACTTTTTCTATTCAGACCAGGAAATAACTAGTGAAAAATTTTATTATCAGTAAACATTATCTACATTATATTCTAGAGCTATGATATTCATTGCCTTTCATTATTTTATTAGCAGTTCTAGTCTTTCAATAAAGGAAGATTTAAAATGTGCTTATCTAGTTTTTCTCCAAATGGAATAAATTTAAGAGGAAGTCAATTTAATTTGGGAGGAAAGTAGTTGACTGGAAGATTCTAATGAAGTATAGAATTGGTCAGGGGGTGCAGTCAAAGATAACACAAAATTAGAATAACTTTTTTTTTAATAGTACCAACGTTTCGGGCTACGGTGTAGGCCATCTTCAGGGCTAAGAAAGAAAACAGAAAATAACTACATAAAACTTTGCTGTACCAAGTAAGAAGTACAGAATATATATATAGAATTTATAGTAAAGTAAAGAAATACACAGCGTCAGATAGAATTATGTATGAGTGACAGAATATGTGCACAGAAAGGTGATAATGTAAAGAAATACAAAGAGTAAGGATAATTATGAAAAGGTAAAAAGTAAGATACATTACGAAAATATAAAGAAAAAGGTACATTTAGGTAAAACTGGCGAGACTTACAAAGTATGGAAGACATAATAAGGAAGAGAATAAGATATAAAGAGTAAGAGAAAGATATAAAAAATTATAAATTGAATAAAAATAATTATAGTGATAAACAATGATAAAAAAATTGATGAGAAATAATAATGTGACAAGGATGCGCACAATATAGAAATGAAAGAATGCATACGCATGTGGATAAAAAGGAAAATAACAGAAATTATGGTATTGTGTAAGAAATGTTATAATGTGATATAAATGATAATATGTGAAGAATGGCAATAACAGTTGAGATCAGGGGAAAAATTATGATTATATTACAAAAAATGATTATTACATAATTGATGAAGTGAGAATTGGGTGTAAAGAATGGAAAAGGAGAAGGAATATTTAATTTTACTTATAGACAGCTTAAAATAAAGAAGAGGTATCCAAATGTTTATGTTCTTTAATGGACGGGGAACATTTATGAAATGAGGAACTTAAAAACTGTTATGGTATCTTAAATTGGTTCAAAAACCAATTAATGCGTCACCTTGTTTATAATTTGTTTGTATTACTGACACAGAAATGATACCCGGGAATAGATAGTACTTATAGAGTTTGATATAAAATTTAAAAAATGTCTACGTTTATTTTTCTTTGTTTTCTTTATTGTAGAAATATAAGTACGCTTGTTGGATTTTTTGTCCGTACATTATAATTGAGAAAAGGATGCCCCAATTAAAATAATTCTTAATTACTTTATATCCGTTGATGTTTAGTAATGTTTTTGTTATTTTCATGTATCGTTAGTCTTTACAGAAACTTTCTCAACGTATTTTTCTGAAATAATATTTTTAGATTGCGCGAAAAATTTGCCTTCCTTTTCAACCAGGGAGAGGATTTTTTTTTAGAGCAAAAAAAGGTACAGGCTGTAGCCAAAAGACTGCCCTGCATCGGAATGAAAGAGGTTTCATTCCCATTATACTCCTTCTAATCACCTCAGCCATAAACGAGATGAACAAAACTCCGCCCGAGTGCGCCGCCCGGTTAAGAAAGGAGACGGCCTTCTTTACAACCTCAATGGCTTCTCTGGGATTGGAGTACCATCTAGTAGCCGGCTCTTAATAACCTAACTGAGAAGTAGGTAGTAGAAGAAACTTCAACTATCAACTTTAAGGAGCCAATCTCTTCATTAGTTAGTAACTTATATTTTTTTTCTTATACACCTTTTTAAAATCGTAAAATCAATGGTAATCCCTTTAAACAAAAATGGCTATTTTATATATATATATCCTATATCCTACTAATATTATAAATGCGAAAGTTTGTGAGTATATTTGTTACATTTCACGCAAAACTACTGAACGGATTTGGATGAAACTTTACAGTAATATAGGTTATACATCAGAATAACACATAGGCTACAATTCATAACGATTTTGTGTAATTTGATCATAATACAACGATAAATTATTAAAAAGTACTTGGATATAACAGCAGGCGGATTCTTCAAGTTTAAGGATATATATAGATCCTCTGTGAGCTTGGAATGCAAGAGGAAGCTCTGGATGAGAACTGTGCTTCCTGTCATGACCTATGGTTGCGAAACATGGATAATAGACAAGAAGACTACCCATAAGTTGAGAGTAACAGTCATAGGTATGGAGCGAAACCTCCTCGGAATATCAAGAATAGATCGAAAACCAAATAAGTGGATTAGATCAAGGACTGACCTCCCAGATATTATGGAAAAAGTCCATTTAAGAAAGTGAACCTGGACCGGACATGTCATCAGAAGGAATGCTGAAACATGGAGCAGGCAGCTTATGGATTGGTATCCAAGAGAGCAAGGAAGAAAGGACGTCCACCGACAAGACTGGGACAAGGAGATGAAGAAGAGCTGCGGAGGGGCAGCCTGGAAGAGAGTAACATTGGAAAGGAAAGAGTGGAAACGGATGGGACAATTGCATTATTTAGTCTGGTTGCAAGAGTGATAGGAAGAAATAATCCAACTTAAAACCTCAACTAAAGGTTGATTTTGTTTATACGTGAATAGGCATATGAAAAAAAATAGAATGTTTTGTATATGTTTATTATAGTTTATGAACAAATAAAGGTTATTATTATTATTATTACTTGGATATACCACATTCTCTATATTACCTCCAACATAGGGTCATTAGGTAATCGCGGTTATTTAATTTAATTGTTAAATATTGTTAGCATTAGAGTGCTGCCAATGGGTAGTGCCTCTACACGTCCTTTCATGTATTTATTTATTCATACAGCCCTTGTACTAGATGTTTATATTACAGTTGTACAATTCAATAAAATAATTTAAAAAAAAAAATATTGTTAGCATCGCTACAGGGTTCCCCCCTGAGTAGCTTCCCCACGTGTTTCTTACTCGCGAAATCTACATATTTTCGCTGAACGAAACAAATCAAGTAACATAGTTTATTTACAAGATATAAATGCGAAAGTTTGTGAGGATGGATGTATGTATGTTACTCTTTCACGCAAAAACTACTGAAAAGATTTGAATGAAACTTTACAGTAATATAGGTTATAGATTAGAATATTTTTATGATTTTGTGTAATTTGGTCATAATTTATAGCCTGGGATAGGACATAGGCTGATTTTTATCATCACACCACTTAGGCGAAGTTTACATAAAACTGTAACTTGATTGACTAACACACCCAGCGGTCAACGTACAGCAGAAACCACTGAGCTTACCATCTTGAAATTCGCAGATATGTTCTTAGTATCGCTTAAATGAGCACTAAGAAAGGAATTTGGACGATTCCACCCCCAAGGGTTCCCCCTTAATATAATATACTCGGGTTCAAAGATTGTGTGGAATCCGTAAGTTTTGAAGTTAGACATCTGAAATTTCGGATGTACGAGTAACCTATAGTTAAAAAAAATTAAATTATTTATTTATTTAGTGGCAGACCAAATTCCGCGCGAGCCACTAAATTAAGTATTTGAATCAATCAACATCATATATATTTTTGTTTGTGTAAATTATACCCATCATTTAGTTTAGATATCTAACATATGTTCAGTCATCATAAATTATATTCACAATTTAATTTAGATATATAACATTAGTGCAATTAGGATGACAGGTTATAATATTGTTACTTCATAAGAATACATAGAAAGGGACTTTTAAACAGATATATATCTCTGTGTGTGTGTTTGTGTTTTATCATAAAAGTTCGCAAAAAAAAAAAACCAGGTCCTTAAGTATAAAAAATATTGAAAAAATAAAAAAAGTCACGGGCTTAATATAGTTAATACTCATATAAAATAAATATTTAATTTAGTTAAAGTAAATAACGTATATAAAGTTTAATATACAGAATATAATAGAAAAAAGTATCATTCTGTGGCAATGTCCCTAAGTATAACAGAGAGATTGTATTATAAAAACAGAAAATTAAAAACAATATTTCTAGCCAGAAACATGCGAACACAAATCAGAATAAGCAAATAAAATCACAAATAATATAAAAACAATTTTTTTTTTAATTATTCTTTTGAAAAAGTATTTTTTCCTAATAGAGTTACTAATAAAAAGAGTAAGCTAGTTTCAAACCTAGTTATTTCTTCAATCCTCTATAATCCTCCAAAGCGTCTGAAAAGAAGTTGGCCTTGTGCCTTCTAAATTGCATTTGTTTTTTGAGTTCTATCGCTCCTTTGTTTCTCTATTTCCCTTCATCCATGTCATTATGTAACCTTAATTATATTTACTTTTGGGATTGTTATAATAAACATTTAAATTTTAATAAATATATTTATTTAAAAATCTGTACAGTTTTCTTATTTTAAGGTGATTTTTTTCCTAATACAAATTATTTTTAAAAAAAATTTCCTTAATATCCCTTCTTCATATAGTATAAGTTTAAAAAGGAGAGTAAACATTATTGTGCTAAAGTATCTTAGAGTATCAGGAAGCGACTACATTTAGAAGAAAGGAGAATCGGGAAAGGCATTCACATGTTTCTTCTTCCTTTGGCAAAGGCTTTGTGGGTCAATCGGAATCTCCTTTCAAAGCTTATTGATTTCAACTGAGGATAGAAATCTTCACCAGTATTCTAAGTTCCCTGCTCTCGACATATCATTATTTTCCCCATTGTTTAAGCCACTATTATGTTATATTTTTTTAGCCATTATAAATAAATCAGTTTAATAAAACAAAAACAATTTATATTAATTTAATTTATAGGGACTACTGTTTCTAGGATAACAGGGAGGTGAGTTATCCGAGATCACGCTCAAACATCTGGTTTTCTCCCAATTAAGGTTACCCACTTATTTATATTTGTATAGCTCTATATATTTGTATATAACACGTTTATTTGATATATATATATATATGTATATATATATATATATATATATATATATATATATATATATATATATATATATATATATATTATGTTTTGGTTCTTGAGTTTCAGTCAAGATAATTAGAAACCAATATATATATATATATATATATATATATATATATATCAAATAAACGAGTTATATATAAATGTGGGAGAAAACCAGGTGTTTGAGCGTGATCTCGGATAACTCACCTCCCTGCAAAACCATTATCCTAGAAACAGTAGTCCCTACCACATACTAGGGTTGGGGAATGATCGATAGTTACTATCGATAGTGTCGACTATCAATAGTGTCGACTATCGATAGATCTTTTTTACCCTCAAGTTTTGAAACTCTCGGAATTATCCTGATCTGTCTCTGTCCAGTGTCATGTTCTCTTGAAGTTGAACTCGGGATTCCTAGAGCTCAAGAGTTTTCTTGATGCCGCACCGGACGTGTCATTATTTAATTCTCCGAAATTACTAATAACATTATGTTGGGTAGTACAGGTAGTCTCACACTTGTGAAAACAAACCAAATTCGCGGTATTGAGCATGGGCTCTTCTAGGTTTTTATAACCTTAACTTCCTCTTCAATTAGGGATCTTTTTCTACAATTCTTAAATGTTCATGTAGGCTTCCACGGTCATTATATAAGAAGAATAGAAATGCTAGTTTTTCTTTCGGGAATATGTGGCTCAAGGGAACAGTTGACTCTTGAATTTCGTTAGTTTTCTTTTCTTAAGATTTGATTTGTTCATTGTTACTGTAAACTATAAATTTTTAATACTTTTATAAAATTCAAATACATTTTTTTTCTCATCTTTATGATTTAATCTTATAATTTATAATTCTGCAAATTTCAAATAGTAGATCGATAATTTAATTTAATTAAATTAGTTGAAATTCTTTATTCAATAGTTTTGGAAAGAAGGGAAGCAACTATCGAAAAACTTTCAATTGTTTTCAACCGATGGTATCGGCCTATCGATAGTGCTAACAATCGCCTATCGCCCAACTCTACCACATACTAAATCCAAGACTCTTCTTTTCGTTTTTTTTTCTTTAAAATTGAATGAAACTATATTAGAACTACGCAATCGATTGCTCCCTTATGGATTGTGGAACAATCTACTTCATATATGGGAAAATATCTTATTTTTAGTAAAAAGTCCTTTCCCTACCACATTATATTTATTTCTATTTAATCTATTGCTATTTGAAACACACTGAATCGCCTTCTTGAAATTCGCATTGTCTCCTAGTTCGATCCACTCGCTTCTTATTAATTTTAAAAGTTAGTCTTGAATTTTCGAGTGCTTTTTGACGATCTACTTTCAAAGCAGTGTCATGTTTTAATTCAGCAGGAACTATATCCGATTCTATTCCATATATGAGATAAGGAGGAGGAAATTTATTAGTTCCGTGAGGTGTTTTGTTGTGTTCCTTGAAACACAGAAGATTGAACTACTGTAGCCCATGGCACTTCACCATCTGCCTCATTAATTCGACAACGTACTCTCTTTACCAAAGTTTAATTTAACCTTTCATTTAATTAATCAAATTGCGGATTATCTACTGCTGTATAGAGTATATCAATGCGTTATTTTATCTAGATATGTTCTGAAATTCATTGAATTGAGAGCACGATATTGATTTAGTTACAACATTTTGTGCTTCCTTCTGCCATTGGATTGATCAGTTTTATGAAATTTGTAGTATCTTAGCGTCTAGAAGTTCGCATCCATGCAAATTTAGAAACCAACGTATTGCATACTAAACTATGAGTATACTTTACGCGCGCGCACACATACACACATATTTTATATATAAGTTTATTTTTTTCTCTCTGTTTATTAGGAACTTTATTATGCTAAAGTTTATCGTGAAAGGACTGATATCGGGTTCGGGCCAAATGACCAACGAATGCTACAACAAGGTTATTTTCGATATTTTTTTATTCTTAAAAAGTAAAGACAATTAAGGATTTTACGAAGAATTTTGAATTGTAAGGATTGGATACGAGAAGAATTCGATGGCTTAGTGAAGCCCCAAAGCTTTAATCCTTAAGTCCAAATAGGTCTTATAATATTCGTGTAAATGAGTATTAGGTAATTAATTGGGGGCTTAGAGCGTTTGACTAAGTAAGTGATGAAATGGCCAGGAACGGCGAACAGATTCTTGTATTTCCTATCTAGTACGAGGATTCAAAGTTAAACGACTGTACAGATTAAAATTACTTTTGTGAATCTGATTTTATTATTAAATATAGAATTTATTTCACTGATAGAGAAATGTGTAAAGGATCCCAAAAGTCTACCAAGTAATAAGGGATATTCAAAAGGAAGAAAATCTATGCTAAGGTGTAGCTGGGAATATTCATCTAAATTAATTGGGGGTCCAAAATGAAACATGAGAGTGGCTGGAGAGCCCATTCAAGAATCTTATTAAGCAATCATGGAGCCTCTCATACCCGAGGGAGGATCCACCGCCTTGTATTTACTGCCTAGGAGTCACGCGATCCCTCACCTCTGGAACTGTTTCATTTTAAAGTAACTAGTTCTTCTTATCGGCCTTACATTTTACTTCTTATTTATAACCTGTTATAAATACCTGTATTTATGGTAACTATTAATTCCATAATTGGCTTAGATAGCTTATGTCAATGAAATGTATATTATCTACAAGAGTACATAGAAAGTATAGCCAGAGTACGCGCTATATCGGGCTTTGAAAATAGAAAAAACATAAAAAAAAACTCGCTACTTGTGATATCATATCTATTTGAAGTTGCAGTTACAGCACCAATAGGCTGATAAAAAGTAACTCTCTACGGTACGGTTACACATCCAAGAGATAGTTATTCATTTCTCTCATAGTTTTTCTTTATTATTTATTTATAGATATTTACAACTGTATTACAATAATACAACAAGTATATAGGCTAAGTGATACATAATGACATGAGATAATGACAAGTAGAGAAACCACCCACTGGTAGTACTCAAATCGCATGTTCAACTAAGAATGTCACGTGGCCATCTTCTTTTCAGACGCCTCGGAGGGTTATCGGGAATTGAAGAGGAAGCTAGGTTTGAAACTAGAGGCTTTGTAGGGAAATGAAGTTTGTTATGAAAGGATAGATAGTTTGGGCCAAATCACCAACAAATGGGACATTAAGGTCGTTATGGATGACTTTATCCTTAACAAAATAAGGAGCATTGTGGATTTGACGAAAGATTTTGGATTGTAGGGATTGGATACGAGAGGAATTCGATGGCTTAGTGGAGCCCCAAAGCTCTACCCCGTAGGTCCAAATAGCTCGTATGATGGTCTTGAGAGATGAGTCTTTTGTAATTAATTGGGAGCTTAGAGCGTTTGTCAAGTAAATGTTGAAGCGAGCTGTTTCTTGTCGTATCAGTCTAGTATGAGGATTCCAAGTAAAGCGTTTGTCAAAGTGTAGTCCTAAGTATTAGGTAATTAATTGGGGGCTAAGAGCGTTTGCCTAAGTAAGTGATGAAATAGACAGGAACGGCGAACAGATTCTTGTATTTTCTATCTAGTACAAGGATTCAAAGTTAAACAACTGTACAGATTAAAATTACTTTTGTGAATCTGATTTTATTATTAAATATAGAATTTATTTCACTGATAGAGAAATGTGTAAAGGATCCCAAAAGTCTACCAAGTAATAAGGGATATTCAAAAGGAAGAAAATCTATGCTAAGGTGTAGCTGGGAATATTCATCTAAATTAATTGGGGGTCCAAAACCTGTTCTACAGGAATCACTGGGCAGTTATTAAAGGATACAGGAGGACAGTAAAAATATTATATAATTATTATTTTTACAGGGTTCTGAAAAATAAAGAAGTGGCGACCTGTGGTCTAGGGGTTAGCATAACAAACTACTATGCCCAAGATCGCGGGGTTGTGGTGCTAGGATATTTTAAAGGGAGTAAAAATCCTTGGTTATGCCGTCCCTCGGAAGGGACGTTAAACGGGGTCCCGAGCCTGTACGATGTCAGGTACTCGTTAAAAATCCCTATCCCAATAAAACTTTAGGAAAAATTTAGGTCTCCCACTGTAGCATCGTCCAATCAGCCATAGCAGCATAAATTGATGTTAAATGAACAAACAAACAACAACAAATTAAAGAAGAGGTATCCAGGTCTTTTAACATTTGAAAACACTCAGTAGAGCGATAAATATTGTTAGATTGATATTTAGCATTCATAATTTAACAACTATATTAAAATTGGCCCAAAAGCTAATTAATTTGTTTATTCACCTTTTGGTTTTCATTTTTATTTTAAAGATGGCCTCGAGATCATCTACTATAGAACTTTATTGGAGTGCTATCGATGGGTAGTTTCTCCACAAGTGTTTTCATGTCATATTCTACATTTTTGCACATTTACTTGATATAATATCATTATAGTTGTAAATATCATTGAATTAAATAAAAAATAAAAAAAAAATTTTTATTTTGTTTTTTTACGACAGCCGCATATCATTACCCCGGCATAATGAGGATTGAGTAAACAGTAAATATGAATATAAAAGATTATAAATACAAAGAAGAAGGAGAAAGGACAAGATGAAAAATGAACCTCCAAAGGAAGAAGGAAATGATGTCTCTTTGGCGGAAAGAATAAATCTTCTTCAAGCCAGCCAGAAAAGTCTCTATAGTCGTTGTATATTACTCAATGCCAACAGATTTCGAGCGTCAGATCACAATATTATTTTATCATTATCATTTTATATATTAGGGAGCGGAGTGGCTCAGTGGTAGAGCACTGAGTTACCATGCCGAAAATTCTGGTTCGAATCCCACTGCAGGCAAGACTTTTATTTAATTTGTCAGCTGCCGGAGATGGATCATATTGGATCCTATAAAATGTTATTAAAATAAGGGGGGGAATCTGGCGGTTGAGCGTGCAGAACCGTTGTCAATAAAACAGTACAGTCTCTACCATGTAATGCCCAGACCCGTTCACGGGTTGTACAGGTTTTTTTTATCTTCTTGTGATTTTTGTTTCTCTTTTTAAATTTATAATTTTTTTTTTTATAGTTCATCCATCTTTATTTTTTTCAAGATTCTTATTCAAAAGGGAAACTGTACCTCGAAAACTAATATTCTATTTTATTCCATCGTATAATTATATAATATTTATATATCATGCTAGTATTTTTGAAGTGACACAACTCACAAATCGGTGTTTTTTCGATGGTGAGTTATGAACATGAAATATATGGGTAAATATCCCTTACCCAAAATAAGGGGGGGGGGGGGATTTGGCGGTTGAGCGTGATCTAGGACAAATCACTTGCCCGCACAACCGTTGTCCATCAAACAGTATTGTCTCTACCATGTACTGGACCACAGACCCTTCACGGGTTGTAGTGGTACAGTTTTTGTATTTTTTTTATTTTACTGTATACTACTCAGTGCCAACAGATTTCGAGCGTCAAATCACAACATTATTCTATCACTGCCATTTTTCTATATATTCTAAATGCTTCATTTTTTATCTGAGCAGAGGTTTTTTATTCTTCCGTGAAATTTATTTTTGGCCTTTTTGGAACATTTTACTTTCATTAGTTAATATTTTTTTTAGATTTTCTCTTTCTATTACCTTCAATCCCTTTATATTCTCTTCGATTTGAGCAATCCATATACCTCTTATTTGATTTATTTGGTAGGAAATCAAAAGTGTTTTCTATTTAAAATTGACAAAACCGTCCCATTGCTTAAAAATTCATACTACATACAACATCCATACATATCCCTTCTAAAATGATAATTATATTTAACTCCTTTTTCTCCTAATTAATTGAAATTATATATCTTTTATATATATAAACGAATTCATAGAAAGTGAAAAAAAATAGTGTTTAGAAAATGTTTATAAATTTAAAATCATAAACATCGATATCAATATCTAATCGATTTACGAAATGTATTTTTATTATTTCTTTCCTAAAATGTCTTATAACTATTTTACTCCGGTATTAGTAGCAATTACAAATATAGAGTCGGTAATTGAAATAGATAAAAAGAAATATTGGTATAAATGTAATAGATTTTGTGATACTAAAATACAGTTTAAACTGAACAATCAAAACCATTTATAATTAGAATAATAATAATTAGATAATTATTTTTTAATAGGTTTTGGTGATAAATCAAACTCGAGATATAAGACATATTCAATGAAATAATAAATTGAAAAGTAATGAGACAGACTAGATATTATATATATAATTGCATCCCGTCTAGAGTGCTCTTAAAAAAAAATGAACATGACTGATAGAAGTGAAAATTGGCAATATCCATTCCTTAATAGGATTATAGAGCTCAGCTATTAGGGATTTTAGATCTCCGACATAAATCCACAACGACGTGCACTGCCTTGTAGCCTTCTAATGCTTCTACGACAGGGTTCCAGTTACAATATTGGTTTGTTTTTTAACAAACCGTTACAAAACATTAACCGTTATAAATCTGTTTTTGGTTATCATTCGTTCATCTTAAGTTTTACATTAGTTTCTTTAGATTCAGCCGTTTATTCGTTAAAATGTAGTTTGACTCCGTTTCGAGACTAAGAAAAAAGGAAATTCAATTAAATAACAGGGAATTACATAGTCTAAATATAAAATTGACATTTGTATGATATGTATTAATACAAAGTGGGACTTAATGAATCCTTGACAACGAAATTTTTACTAGCACATGGTTCAACCAAAATATCTGTTCAATATTCAATGATATATTTAGTTCAATAATACGAGTATTTACTTTACATTTCCAGTAAATTTACTTAATGCATTGTAATATTGAACATATTTTGAAGAAATCCCTCATCATTTTCTATTGTCTCGTTTTTTGCGTTATTTTCCTCCTCCAGTAGATTCTAAAAATTGTCTAAGGTATTTGGAATGGGATACTCTTTTGATTTCTCCATTCTTCGTATTCAATTTTTGTGTGTTGATTTTTGTTCAATTGAATTCTTTTTTATTTTTTTTATTTATTAAAATTTATTTTTATTTTGGTTTACCCAACTTTGCGGTACTCCTGATCAATCATAAGTATTTCTCTCTGCCCAGCCATTTACAACTTTATTTCATACAAATTAATTGAATTTTTGTCTCATCCATATAATATTAATACAAATTCAAATTGATTATAATTACAAATTATACAGTAGTATAAATCACTCCAAAACCGAATTGTTTACTTTATTCGAGATGGTTTACAGTATTGGGAATGAAATTCAGCGCTAATTTCACAATAGTGGATGTTATTGGCGGAGTCTGGGATTTAGGCGGGATCAAGGTCTTTAGAATCCTGGATCTAGCTTTATTGCAAGTCAACAGGGATTACTACTCCCGTCGCGTTCAACACTAACCAACTCTGTTCCTGATCAACTGCTATCTCAGCAAATTCTAACCAATCTTAATAAAATATTAGTTTGTTTGTTTTGTTTAAACAATTTCATGTAATTTATGATTTCATTCACTCTATTAAATCATTACAAAAAAAAAAGAACTATGCCACTACAACCCGTGAACGGGTCTGGGGTTCAGTACATGTAGAAAGTGAACTGCTTCATGGACAACTGTTCTGCAAAGAGGTGACGTCCTAGATCACGCTCAACCGCCAGATTTCTCCATTTATTTTGAGTACACTATTTTTATAACATTTTATAGAGACTGGGTGATCCCCAGGAGGGTCCTAGATCCCATATGATCCACCTCCGCCTGTAAACAGACTAAATAAAAGTCTTGCCTGTATAAACGGGAAAGAATGTTCATTGAACATTACTTTAATTAGGATCTAGTTGACAGAAAAGATTTCCCCTGGCCGGTATTCTTTTTTCGGAACTATTTTCTCTTCAAAACAAAAATATTTAAAAATAATTACCATAAAAATAAATTATAAATAATATATTGACGTATGTCAACAAGATCCTAATTAAAGTAATGTTCAATGAACATTCTTCCCCGTGTATACATCGCAAAAATTGCGATAACACGGGGATATAGGAATCGGTGAAGAGAATGGGTTTGTCTGGCTTGGATACGACCCCTGGTAGCTCAGTGGTTTAGAGCACTCCTACGGAGAAGCAGACGATCCGGGTTCGAATCCCGGCCAGGGCAAATCTTTTCTGTTTAAAACAAAAATATTTAATATTATTTTTATTTAGTACTAGTAATTAGGTTAGATTTAATTAGATTAATGTACAGATAAACATTTAATATCCTATTTGTTAGTTAAGTAACCATAGAAGTGTGAGAAAATGTAGAAGCTCAAAAATATTATAGTGATCGAATAATAATATCAAGAGATATATAGTACGGACATAAATTTCCCTACAACATAAAATGAACGATGTTCCGATATGGGAAAGAGGATGTATATCTTTAGCTGATACATTGGATCTTATGGCGGAAGAGAGATAGAGAGATAGTTTGACCGAGGTGCTAAACCCTAAACCCAGTCCTAACTTTGTTATGTGTGTACTGATGATGTGCCTTGTCCAGTTCTCCTAGGACTTCCTTTTAATCAAGGAAAAAGTTCAGAAATACTTTCAACCTTATATGTCCCTACAACTAACTCTGCTAAAGTATATATCTACGTACAGATCCCTCTGTTAAATTATATATTTAAAAAGTGAATATTCCATTGTTAATCTCTATTAGAAGTACAAGTTAAATATATAATAAAATATATTTGATCAATTTTTTTTGGTTAATATTTACCTGAGGAGGTGCGATTACCAATATGCTATTATCAGCTTTGCCTATAAATGCTTGCGTATGTAACGGAATTTTTTAGTACTACTTTTTATTTATACTTACTTTGTAGAAAAATAAATGAGTGAATCTAGTATGATTTAAATAAACTTTGTTCCCAGTATTCCCTCTAATTAATTAAAGAGGAACATTTTTCTACATTTTTCCTTTTTCTACATTTTTCCTGCTATTGTAAAACTTATTTATAAAAGGTAACTGTAATTAATTAAAATCACTGTTCTTTAAACATGTAAAGGTAGTCCGGAACATGTATTCACAATTATACTGCTTGTATATGTAAAATTGCAACTAAAGTTGTTGTTGTATGTTATTAAAGCGGAACTTAACTATTATGTAATAGGAAATATTTTTGATACAACTGCAAAGTATCGAAAGTGAAAAACAACTTTTCAGGAGATTGAAAATATTCATTTTGAGTATTTCAAACGTTTTTTACCTACGGAATTGGATTCGCAGTATTATAAATAAATGTAATATTTATATGTCGGTTGATCGAATAAAGTATTTTAATTAGTCGAAAACACATTCGTTAGTTTGATTATCTATAAAAAAAAACCTGTACCACTACAACCCATGAACTGGTTTCGGGTTCAGTACATAGCAGAGACTGTACTGTTTCATGGACATCGGTTCTGCAGGGTGATTTGTCCTAGATCACGCTCAACCTTATTTTCCCACTAATTTTGGAAACCCTATTTTTATAGCATTTTATAGAGTCTGGGTGAGACCCATGAAATTCCTAGATCTCATATAATCCATCTCCGACTGCAAACAGAAAAATTAAAACTCTTGCCTGCAGCGGGATTTGAAACAGGATTTCCGGCATGATAACTCAGTGCTCTACCACTGAGCCTTGATTATCTATAATTTATGATTATTTTTCAATATTATACAATGAAAACATTAGTGCGAGAGATCTTCGTTAGTTTGCTTTGTATCATTTTAAATAGTTCAAATATTTCATTATCCTGCTCTAAGACACCTCGTTGGTATTACGGAAAATTGTAACAGCAAACACACGAACATGACATAATGTATACTCTGTCGTGCGAGGAATTTGAATTGTTACTATTCGAACCAGATGAAACTCACGAATGTGGTATATTACAGACTTTCAAACTGCCAATTAAAAAATATATATTCATCATCATCATCATAGTCCATCCTCTCTACCGCTCACGCAGCGTGAGGTTTCCTTCTGTACAGCCTGGACCATACCGTACGATCCTCTAGCATTTCTCTTCTTCAATTCCATTGTAGCCTCCTCTTTGCAAAGCTGATAGTCTTGATTGTTCTGATACCATCTTCCCAGGTATGTCGGGGTTTTCCTCTGGACCTTCTTCCTTCAACCTTAGCCTCGTATGTCATCTTTGGCAGCCTGTTATTTTCCATTCTTAAAATATGTCCAAACCATCTTATACTGTTTTCTTCAATCACTTTTCCTGCAGGGTCCACTCCGAGGCTTGATCTAATGATCGAGCTGCGAATTCGGGCTCGTCTTGTTTTCCCCTCCATCTTCCAAAGGAATCTCATTTCTGAGGCCTGGATCCTACTTTTATGTTTGGTGATTCCGAAGAATGTGTTTATGCTTTATGCCCTTGGATACTTCTCTTTTATTCAGGAACCTTTTATTTAATGCATGGAACAATTTACCAGCTGAGTTGACCCTCTCCTGCATTTCATTGTCCATGACTCCATTCTCATCAAGGTGTGCTCCCAGATATTTAAAGCTTCTCACCTGTTCGATGGGCTTGTCTTGCTGTTCGATTCCAATTTTAAAAGAATATTCGCAATAGAAAACCTTTCCCTTCACTATGTGAATTTAGATTCAAGAATAAATAAAGCAATCGTTAGGATTGATAAATGTTATACATCAAAAACGAAAAAATGTATTGTTTTCACATTCGATATTTGCATTTGAATCAATATGATCGATATGTTGAATCGATACGACGATATGTTACCATTACAATTTAAACTCTAAACTTTTCTGTAACTATCAGTTCAGGTTTTTTTTTTAATATTTATTTCTTATATAATTTGCTACAATTCACAAAAGTAATATGCTGTACCAAATAGACCAATCTCAAACTTAAAAACACTGTACAAATTGAAATGTATCTATACAGAATCATAATATACAATGAAAGAAAAAAAATATACAAAAACACTTTCAACAGAGAAAAAAAAATTAATAATAAAATAAGCAAAATTGTATCTACACATTCTTAATAACTAATATACAAATATATAAGCAATAACAATAAAATAAAAGAAATTGGTATCCTATAATAATAAATGTTTTGTCCTTTTATGTACATACCACTTTATACTATTTTTGTATAAATAATAAATATTTTGTAAAAGAATTGTTTGCATAGTTGGCTGATGAATACATTAATATAAAGTATACATAATTCTGTATGCATAATTTTTACTTTACTGTAATATGCATAATTTCCAGAAATTCTAAGGCATTTGTTTTGGAGTATATGTAGTTTTTTATAATTAGTTTTAGATATATAACTAAATACTGAGCATGCAAATGTTAGTATTGATCGTAAGCAGGATTTATGTGATAATAACTTATTATCTGTGCTTAATTTAGAATTCCCGTTAAAGTATAGACAGAGCCGTTTTGCTTTATTGCACACATAATCAGTTTGGATAGTAAAAGTTGACCTTTTGTCCAATAGTTCCGTGTGTTCATTTTTAAAATATACCCGAGTTTATTGATAATTAACGCGTTATTATTTATATAGGTATCCTTATAACATAATTAATCAATTTAAAATTACAAGAAGACCCAGAACTAATCTGAAAAGTTTCTATTGAGATTTGCGTATCTTGAAGAGGAAGAGTTGTGAAGAGTAGAGGCACAGCTGTGGTATAAATTAATCAATAACGAAATTTAATAACTCCAAGGAATTTTCATAGCCGCAATAAAATTCCCCTGTTTCGGAATTATTCCGTTTTTTATTAAAGGAATTTTAATTATGAACTATAAGTTTAATTATATTTTTAACGCCTTCTCATAAATTTTCATAAATATGAACGAGAAGAGAGATGTTATCATATAATGGTGTGAGGTGATACCTGTCAAGGAAAGATATGATCGACCGCAAGTTAGTTTCCTCAAGTGAAAACAAGAAATTATTCGAGAAGTAAACTTCAGTCCATTTCAATTTCTTTATAGAAGTCGATAATACTTGTCAACAATCAGATTTATTAAATAATATTATTTTTAAAATTGATCATTTAATATAATAATAATAAAATAAAATAAATAACTTCCCTTCTACAACCTTAATTGGGTCGTTTCATTTGAAATGTCCGTTTTTATAATTTCTGAAAGTCTAAGTAGAATCATTCCAGTGACATTTTATATATATATATATATATGTGTGTGTGTGTGTGTGTGTAAGGAAGAAAATGGTCCCGGTGGGGGTAAAAAAAAAATTGCTCTTAAGTAGGAAGAACTGGTTATTGGAGAGCCAACGTTTCGACACACATAGCAGGTCTTCTTCAGGGCTAAATACGCAAAATGCAGACAATTAAAATTACATATCGTGGCTGTCGAAACAATACTGCCTATGTACACTTCGGACGATTTTACTGGAGAGAAAAAAAACCGAATGTAGACTTGGCAGTTTTTTTCAGAACTATTGAAGAGAAGTATCAATAAATGATACTCTAGAATTCTGTAGAATGCGTTACCGTTACTAACTCATTTTAATAAAAAGTTGTAGATAGGCGGTATTGTTTTGACAGTGACGATCTGGTAAATATTAAAATTAAAATACATAAGCATCATGGTACTCTTATCTATAATGACATAATTTTAATTGTCTATATTTTGAGTATTTTGAAGACCCGCAACGTGGCCCGAAACGTTGGCTCTCCAATAAACAGTTCTCCCTACTTAAGAGCAAATTTTTTTACCTCCATCCGGAACATTTTCTTACTCAAATTAGAAGTAGAGGACTTCTGTTGTTTAATATGTTTATGTTAACGGATTGTAACGAACTGTTGTTAATCCTCTCTTTTTTGACAATATTTACTATCAATGTTGAATTGAACAAACATTGCTTAGTATGCCGTCAAGTGTACGACCTAGGAAACACCCGATTTTCAAGTTTATTTTATTTACATGGACACTCGCCATCCCAAGCTGCTAGAAACATTTAATTAAATTTGAAAATTGGGAAAAATGAAAGTAAATATTTTGAATGAAAATTATTATTTTTATTTTTTTAAATAGCCTTTCCTTCATGAAACGACCTGAAATATTGAAAATGCACTAAAGTATTTCCAAAGATTTAGGATGTTTCCATTCCATAGAAGAAAGCCCGAATACATCAATCGAACTTGAAAGCTTTTCCTAATCTAAAATATCGCCTATTGCGGCATTAAACTTCCAAGGAACTCAGTCTTCCTTAAAAAGGATAAAATAAATAATCCATAAAAATCTTGCCTGGTTCGACCTTTATTAAGGCGTTTGTTCTCAGAGGCACAAGTATCGTTTTTATTTAGTTAACTGAATAATAGTTTAAAAATTAATTTTCAATACGTTTAAAATACGGATGGAGTAGTGAACTGAAAAGTTAATTTTATGGTAATATAGCTTGATGTTAACTGTAGTAAATATTTATTTGACCGATATTGATATAAGTAGAGCCAAGATGAACATATCTTAAAAAGCATTACAGACTTTTAACCTTAAAATTAAAAATTATCTTCTAATTTTTAGTTTTCTTTTCTTTTAAAGCGTGTCTATTAGTTTTTAAATTATTATTTATTTTAAATATTTTTATTTTTGAAGAGAAAAGATATGCCCAGGGGCGGAATGCGAAACCGGATCTCCCACATTTCCGTTGTGGTGCTCAACCAAACTGAGCTATCCTGGTTCGTACCTCGTTCAGACATATCCATTCTCTTCACTGATCCCATATCCCCGTGTTCTCGCAATTTGCGAAGTATGCAAGGGGAAGATTGTTCATTGAACATTACTTTAATTAGCATCTTGTAGACTTACGTCATTATATATTTTATAATTTATTTCATTTTATTTTTTTATTAATTGTTATAATTTTAAATATTATTATTTTTGAAGAGAAAAGATATGCCCAAAGACCGGGATTCGAACCCGGGTCTCCCACATTTCCGTTGTGGTGATCTACCAACCAGGATAGCTCAGTTAGATATTTAAAATTATAACAATTGATAAAAAAAATAAAATAAGTTATAACAATATGTAATGACGTTAGCCAACAAGATCCTAATTAAATTAATGTTCAATGAAATATTTAAAAATAAAAATTTTTAAAATTATAACAATTAATAAAAAAATAAAATAAAATAATTTATAATATTGTTTATTTTCTACACTTTAGTTTGGGTAGAAACGAAAGCGTGTTTTTTTATTTCTAAAAGTACATAATTTTTTTGTATAAAATATATGAAAGTGAACTGCTGATCCTGCCAATACTCATACGCTTATCTCAAAGAATAAGCAATTGATTCCTTAGTACTTGGCACAAGAACTTCGGGTATGAAAAATCACTACTCCTGCAGATCCTGGTCAGGATAATGAGACAAACTATTAAATTATTGCGTTGTCATCATCGGCCCCTTTTATTTTGTTTTTTCAATATTTTATTTTTCCTGCAGGAAAGAAATTCGTTGACTGGTAGGTACTAATATAGAATGGAAATAGTTGGGGGTGCAGTCAAAAATAACACAAAAAATAAGTTGAGACCTATTATATTTTATGTGTGCCGACGTTTCGACCTACTGTGTAGGTCATCTTCAGGGCCAATAGGAGTGGCTACTCGGTGCAGAAGGTCATTGGCCTTTCGTTCAAATCCAGCAGCAGGGAAGACTGTTATTTAGTACTTTTTAGTTCTAACTTACACACAGGTTGTTTGTTATCCTATTGAGTATCTCAATAGTTGGGCAGATGTTTTTTAAATTACGCAAAAATTAGATTGCACTTCATCATGTTTACAGTGAATAGAAAAACATCAGACTGATCACAGATGAAAACTGCGAAGTAACAGAGAAATCTACCAAAAAGTGGAAGCCATCTTAGATACTAAGCGGAAGAGGAGGTAGACATTCCTCTGGTATCTGTAATGAACAAAGATTTTACTATCGCCGTTTCAGGCTACTTCAACATTTACTAGACAAACGCTCTAAGCTCCAAACTAATTACAAAAGACTCATATACATGACAACCATGTGGACTTACGGAATAGAGCTTTGGGGCTCCACTAAACCTTCGAATTCCTCTAGTATTCAATCCTTATAATCCAAAATCCTCCGTAAAATCCTTAATGCTCCTTACTATGTAACAAACGAAGTAATCCATAATGAACTTAACGTCCCATTTGTTGCTGATTTGGCCCGAATCCGATATCAATCTTTTCATGACAAAATTTAGTTTTACTCAAACCCACTAGTTTCAAACATAGCAACCTCTTCAATCCCTGATAATTCTTCGAGGCGTCTGAAGAGAAGATGGTCTCGTGACCTTCTAAGTTGAACTTGTCATTTGGAACCTAGAGAGATAATCAGAAGAATCGTTTTATTTACCTCATAAAGGGATATTGAAAAAAAAAACTCTGAAGCAAGGAAAATGGAACTGTAACGTGATCCGAATTGGTCAATACGAAAAAAAAATCAAATGGCGTTCAATCTATTACAGCTGATATAGCCAAGATTTTTTTTATAATTTTGTAAACCATGAAATCATAAAATTGATAGCGTGCTATGTGAACAAATATAAACATCAAAGAACGTATATTAGAGTTTAAATATAGAACACTCTCCCTTAATCAGAAACAGGAAACTCTCAATGAATTACAACTTAGCGTAACGTTTACGCCCTTCGATAGTATACAAATACTACGCCAATATGAGAAATTTTTTTTTAATATTTTCAATTTTAATTTTTAAATATAAAATTTAAACACCCCTCTAAAAATAAAATAAATCATTCAAATATGAAAAATATCGAAATATAAGAAAGAAGTATTTTTTTTCCTCTGTGTATCCTTTTTTCTTTTTTTTAAATCTATAATTTCGATTTTTCAAGACATCATAAACATTTTTGTTAAATAATTCGTTGTAGATATCTAGAAGTACTGTATTATAAAACTAATGACACTTAAATTCTTAATTTAAATATAGAAAATTAAACATTTATTCAGTATTTATAAAAAACACAAAGAAGGTTGAGAGAATATGAAATCCATTTGTACAGTAGGCTATCAATAGCAGGGACGTGTGTACAACACATTCGGAATTAGGTCAGGATTTCTAACACCACTCCCACCGTGTTTTATAAATTCAATTTATTCACAGGCAAAAAAAAATATCAATTTTTCCAAAGGTCGTATGTAAAATTGAAACGCTCTATTTCAGCACAAAAATGAATATGGAATATTTTTTCAAAATTCTAAAAAAAAAAAAACTCTATTCACCAATAAAAAATAAGACTACCAATATATTCAAACAGAGTGTTCAGTTTGAAAAATAACACTCATCATAAAACCATAGTCATTTGCTGATGATGTCTATTAAATGAAATATAATATTATTTGACATGCATGAAAAGATTAATCATGCATGTCAATGAAGTATTCATAATATATTAAAACAGTATAAATAGAGTAATTAATATTATTTAGAGTAACAAATAACTATTCATTAATGAATACACATTTAATCAAAATAAGCTTTTATTCAGAAATAAAAATAAAGACTTTTTCTGGTTTATTAAATTTTAATTTTCACATATTTTCAATTTTCTTTAGGCTTGCTATCAATAGAGAACCTTTATTAGAAAAATAGTTTATGATAAAATATAAGAGGATTTCTTAATTTATGAAGCATTTGTATATATTTTATTGTGTTAATTTCTTGGCATTTATTATTTGATTAATTGTATAGACTGAAAAGAAATAACTAAAATAGATATTTGATAAATAATATTTTTTTTAAATATAAACGTATTTAAAGATTTAAATTCCTTAAAACCTTTTTTATTTATTTATTGAATATATATTTATGTTATAATTAAATAACTAATAATAATATTATAAAAAATGTAATAATAAGAAATAACTAATAATATTATTATACAAAATTTAGTAACAATAATAAGGATAATGTTTTTTTGTTTTTTTTATATATATATAAACGTGGTTGAAATATTATATACTACATACACGAATCACATACTTATATAATGTTTGTATTGTTAAATTAAATTGACTAATTATTGTAGATAAATCTTAAATATATTATAGTCTGTTATTAGATGCAAAATTTTTTCAAATTATTGAATACATATGTTTTAATTGTTCTCAGATATTTATTGTTGTATTTACTAATAAAATAAAATAATTAAATAGAACAAATATCATAAAAAAACCATAATAATATATTTTTTTAAATTGTATATAAACATGCTTCAATAAACTTTTATACTTATATAAGTATAAATTAGGTTTGTGTTTTTATAATATCTTTAAGATTCTTATTATTTATTAACTTAAAAAAAAATTAATTTGAAAATTTTGAAAAAATATATATATATATAAAAATTAATTATATCTTTTTAATAATTACAGCTATAATAATAGTTTATGACATAAGCTTATTTATTATAGTATGTTATTGGATCCACAATTAAAAAAATAATAATATATATACATGATTTCACTATTTATACAATATTATAAATTGTATGTTTATTGAAGGTTGTTATTTTTATGTTGTATATGATTAGTTATTGTAAATAAACCTTAAAAATTCTTGTTATTAACGAACTTTGAAAAAAAAAATTGTTAGGAAAAATTAGAAAAACAGACAAATGTAAACATAATTAAATATTTGTTGTTTAGACAAAGGAAGTGTCATTTAAAATAATAATTAATAATAATATTTGTTTAATTATATAACCATGATTTAAATGTTTATATAATATGAATTATATTTTTATGTAAGGTGTATATGGTTAACTATTGTAAATAAATCTTTAAAAAGTTGTTATTTAGGAACATTAAAAATTTTTTTTGAAAAATTCCAAAAAATATATAGATACATATTAGTTATATTTTTTAAATAATAATAGTTATATGACGTAAGGTTAGTTATTACAATCTGTTATTGGATGCACATTTTTTTTTATAATATATAAACGTGATTTAAATATTTGTACAGTATATTCTGAATTATATGTTTAAGTATGATTTTTCTAGTTATATTATATATGATTAGTTATTGTAAATAAACCTTTAAAATTCTTGTTATTCACGAACTTTGAAAGAAGAAATGTTACGAAAAATTATATATAAAAAATTCGAAAAAATATATGGATGGATATATATAAGAAATTAGTTCTGTTTTTTATATAATTGTATATTGTTATAATTACCTGTGACCTGGGGTGTCTCATAGCCGCCGGCTTGATGGAGGGCACATCGTCCGGACGACTGTGGAGCGGCGGGGAGCGGTCCTGATCGATATGCCACCCCTACCGCCCCCACCGCCACTACTGCACCAAATCCTCGGGTCAGTGTCACACCCCCCATTTCCTTTTTTATACCCGTTTCCCGCGGATCTGATATCTGGGTCGCCCCCGTAGACAACACCATACAACTCTGCGACGAGGAAAACCGTACGTACTACAAGGCCGATGAGGAAAACCCCTTTCATAACGGAGTAGTTGAAGCGTCTAAAATATAGGAATCACTTTCCTTCTCTTTATTACTCTTAGGTAAAACCCGTTTTTATTCGCTCGATATAAATTGTATTGGGTAATAAAGATTTTTTTTATTAATCCTAATAAATCGATTGTCCCAGTGAATAAATGGTTTAGTCGAATTTTCTCCAAAATTAGTTTCTTATCTTATCTAATTTTTCTTATCTTCTGAATTTTAGGAATAACCCGATTTCTTTTTTAACATACCCTTTTTCTTCCATTTAACGTCACTTTATGCTGCTATGGTTAATCGGACGTTCGGGCACACCATTTCCTTTTCCATACCCGTTTCCCACGGATCTGATATCAGGGTCACCCTCCATACAACTCTACTACAAGGAAAATCTGGATCCTGTCGTACGTACTATAGGACCGATGAGGAAAACACCTTCATAACGGATTGGTTAAAGCATCTACAAGATCGGAATCACTTTCCTTCTCTTTTAACACTTAGGTAAAACCCGATTTTTTTCGATATACGTTTATTGGTAATAAACTTTATTTTTTAACCTCATAAATGGACTATAAAAAGATGAAGAAAAAATAAAATATTTACATGTTCGAAATAAAAGTTTTATTCCTATTGGGTCGTAGCATATAAAAAGCCTATTTCAAAGTAGCGCTTATTTAGTAAAACAGCTTTACAAAATCTAAACACTTTCATTCAAAATATTTACACTAATTTCCTATACATTTTTTCCAACGTGTTATAAAATTTTCAATTCCAAAACTTAAAAATTCTGGTTTTTGTGGTCAAATAAAATCTGAAAATTCATTTTGAGTTGAGAATCATTTAAAAAAAATTTATCCTTAAGGAAGTCTTCCAAATTTCTGAACAGATGGAAATGAGGTGGGTGTGGGAGTACTCTGTAACCCAGTTCGCTTAGTTCCTTCACTTTTGTTTGAAGGAATATAAGTCTCTTCCGATTAACCGATGCAGGTTATTTTTTGATAAATTTTTGTTGGATTATGTCAATATCCCAGCAGTACGATGTGGATGTGATGGTATAGAAAGGAGAAATTAATTAGTTATGAATTAAACATTTATTTATGAATTATTCTGTTTCACAAGAAGAAGAATTATCAAACCAACGAAAAATAGTCCGTTACTGTACCCTTCTCGGTCGGTGTTTCTTATAGCTTTGGTTGCCGAATACATGTTTAGACTCATAAAAAATAAATTACACGAAAATCGCGTGCTTCCATGGTCATATTTGATGTCATAATAAACAATGTTCGATCAATTGTAGTTATAGTAAATATGATGAAAAAAAATAGAGGTATAATAACAGTTCGTTACAACATAAACATCGTATGTAAACATTAGCATAGAGAGCAAAAGAAGTCCCTTAAGTCCAATTTGAATTTAAGAAATAATAAAAACGGAAATTTTATATGAAACGGCCCAATATTTAATATAATTAAATCGACACACAGAAGTATATGGTCCCTAAAATCGCAAGTCCGAACCAGAAAGGTTTTTAATAACCTTCGTCAAGCATTTTAGCTGGCTCACTTTTCTTCTCTTTTAACTCTTACGGAAAACCCGATTTATTTATTTTTAGACTTTGTATTGCCTTCTTTCTTTCTTATTCGGACATCTCTTCTACCTTGCGGTGTAAAGATTTTGCATAAGGAGCGCCTCCTGTCTCTGTCTAGGGCTTCTTTTTCTTTAAGGATATTTTGGGGGTTATTCTTCCAGGTCACTCTCGGCCTTCCCCTGCGTCATTTTCCTGTTGGTTTAACCTCCATAGCTTTCTTCGCTGTCCGGCAGTCATCCATCCTCACTACTTGTCCGAGCTATCGAAGCTGTCCTTTCTCGATTATCTGATTAAGGGGTTCAATTTTGAGTGCAGTCGTTATCGTCTTGTTTTGTACCAGTCCCTCTTGGTCTTCCCCTCTATTTTCTTCAGGTACCTCATTTCCATGCTTTGGAGTGAGAATAGGAACGTATGTCAAGCGGTAAACAGCCAATTTAGTTTCTTTTGTGACTTCTTTCTTACTTAAAAACTTTTTATTTGTAGCAGAAAACATCCTTCCCGAAGTGGCAATGCTCGCACTGATTTCATCATTTAATTTCGCATTCTCACTTATTGTCACGCCCAAATACTTAAAGATCTGGACCTGCTCAATAGTCTTCCCATGAATTTGAATACTCATTTTCTTTTTCGTTCAGGATACTAGCAAACACTTGGTTTTGGAAGTAATAATAATCATATTTATCTTTGCCAATTCTTCTGTCCAGACATCTAAATTTTCCTATAGCTTTTCTTCACTGTCAGCCATTATTACAATGTCGTCAGCAAATGCCGATTTGTTTGACATATCATTTAAGATTTTTTTTTAAACCATAAGAATCTATTAATAGATTTCAGTTGTTTACTATGTATATGCTTACAGATCGCAATGTGCTGTTATTGAATTGAAGCTAATCAAAAAAAAAAAAACTTAAGATAATTTTGTCCAGTCAGAAGAATCAAATACTTCTAAGTATTGTAGAATTAAGTTCTTTATGTTTATTGTGGTCTTCGCCCAAGACTGAATAAGGAAAACACTAAGTTTAGGAAAACCTGGAGTCGAAGAGGAAAATTCCTTTATCTTTTTGGATCAAAAGCATCTACACCTTTCGGCTATGATAATTGTTTTATTAATTTTTAATAATATTATTATAGGTTATTAGTTATTTGTTGTCCATCCTAAATAAAGATTTATTTTTTAAATCTCACTTCATAAATCGACGATGAAATGAGATAAGAGGAAAAGATAATTTCTTCTTTGTCTAAAAATTCTAAGAAGTCCTTTCTATTTAGTAAATAAAGGGATATTGAAAGCTTCTAGAATAATCTTCCACTAATCTTATTAAAAGATTCAGTTAGGCGTTATTTTTCTCTTAACCCATCTTCATAATTTACCTATAATATATCTTCCGTTGTTTTTTTCGTGTTTTTTTTTTTTTTAGATCATTACAATACTCTGAGCTCTTGACTACAAGGATATCTATAAAAATGTGAGACGTAAAATAAAGTAAAACTACAGACAGAAAATTCAATTAGGAATAGAATTTTCTAAACATGAGACTATCTTATTCTGAAAACGTTAACGAGAGTTTGTATGAATTAAAATTTAATGCTTCATTACAATTTTTGACTGAGTAGTATTTATTAAAAATTTATTATTGTGTTTATTTAATAGTCCAGGATCCATGGTCCATTTTTGCAATTGATTAGTATCAAGCTGAATCTTCGTGAATGACTTCGTTTCGATGAGACGCCCAACAATTTCCTGTGCGAAAATTCTCGATTGTGGTAGCTAACAGAGGTAGCAAGGATGAAATATGTCGATTTGATGATTCTCAAAAATTTAGTACTAACTGGTTTTTTTTTTTTGTTAAATCTCAATAAAATTATCTAAATTATTTGAAAAAATATTTGTCCTACAAAATGTATGGTTTGATCAAGTAGTCCCCTCCTTCCAACACGTATCGATAACGAGGTGATAAAAAATAATAACTAACCAGCTGATTTTTTTTACTTCTTCTTTATTGACTTCGTTGTCGATACATATTGGAAGGAGGGGACTCTTTGATCAAACCATACATTTGGTAGGACAAATATTTTTCAAATAATTTAGATAATTATTTTGAGATATAAAAAAACAAAAAAACAGTTAGTAATAAATTTTTGAGAATCATCAAATCGACATGTTTGATCCTTGCTACCTGTGTTAGCTACCGCAATCGAGAATTTTCGAACAGGAAATTGTCGGGCGTCTCATCGAAACGAAGCCATTCACGAAGATTCAGCTTGGTCCTAATCAATTGAAAAAATGGATCATGGATCCGGGACTATAACGTCACTTCATGCTGCTAAGGCGATGTTACAGAGGGAACTATAAATTTTCCTTATCCAGGTTTAATTAGGTTAGGGATTTTTAACGATTACCTGACATCATAGGCTCCGGACCCCCCCCATTTAACGTCCCTTCCGAAGAACGCCATAACAACAAACGACGAACAACGGCATATTAAAAATTATATTCCAATGATTCCAATAGGAATACATTTACCATAGCTTTATATATATCCAAACTAACATAACATTCCGACTGTTTTGAATTTTATTTACTTACTTTTTTTATTAATAGCTCCTTCCTAATCCCCTCCTCACTTATCTCCTGGTGTGAGGCTTCTCTCTGTAGAACTTGATTCATTGGCCTCTGTCCTGTGCCATCTATCGTCTCCTTCCCAAGTACAAATTCCTGGCTACAAACGCCTCCCGGACACCTTCTTCCCAGGTGTTCCTATAACCTCCTCGGCTCCCTTCTCCCATCCACCTTTATTTCATTAGTAAATTTAGCTATCCTCTCACCTACCATTCGCGAAGCATATCCCAACCATCGTAGAAGATTCCAAACTCCTCCAGTTTCCTGAAGTGATTTTAGATCGAGATTGTTCCTTATCGTGGCGTTTCAGCGGGTTTTCTATTTAATTATGTACTTAGTTAGGATCCATAAACAATGGAATACGTTAGGGTAGGTAGAAATGTAGTCTTGTAAACTATCATCTTTGTATACTTCGACCCTTCTAGTTTTCTAACAAATGAATTTCGCAAAGCATTAAATAACCTTCCTGTTCCAGCTATTCTTTTTTTTTATTTATACTCAGCCTATGATGGCTCGCTCATGTCCGTGTGCTACAAGGTATTTAAATATTTCCACTGCTTCCAGTTCTTCCTCTTCTTACCAGATTCGGTCTCCAGGGGCTGAGATTTTCCCATTCTCTTCACCTTTGTCTTTTAAGGATTTATTTTCATATTAATATGTGCGAGTTTTTCTTGTAGGATCTTATGGTTGAACTGAAGGTATCTCCCATTACTTCAAATATATAGTCTGCGTTTTATAAATAGACGACTATAAATTGGAGGAAGTAATAACAAGCTAAAGAAGGAAGAAAGTATATAAAAAAATCTACACATAAAAATCTATTGCACTAGAGATGCAGACGACTCGGGTTTGAATCCCGGCCGGAACAAATCTTTTCTCTTAAAAATAAAAATATTTAAAAACATTCACCATCAAAAGAACAATAAATAAATATAAATTACAAATATAAAATTGACGTAAGTCAACAAGATCCCAAATAAAATAATGTTCAATGAACATTCTTCCCCGTGTATACATCGCAAAATTTGCTAGAACACGGGGATATAGGGTCGGTGAAGAGAATGGATTTGTCTGTGTTGGATACTACCCCTGGTAGCTTAGTGGTTAGAGCACTGCATTAGAGATCTTTTCTCTTCAAAATAAATATATTTAAAAAAACATTTGATTTATCAGTTCTTCAAAGTTAATGGAAATAGGAAAAAAAAAGGCATTAATATGAAGTTTGTATCGTTAAATTATTTTTTCATGGAAACTAAATTTATACTTCATACTTTAAGACGACTACAAAATTTTCACCAAAACTACTTAGACTAAATACAAAAGTACACTAGTACTTCAAGAAAAAACCTTAACATACTGACTTTAAAATACCAACGAATGTATTCAAACATGCTGCAAACGATTTCATGAAAAACTACACGAAAACTCCAACCCACTGAAAGAACAAATGGCCACTACTCTCATGCCTGAGGACACAAGGAGGAGACTAAAAAGAACGTGGATGAGGGATCTGTTATCATAAGAATGTTAAATCAAGCCACAGAAGAGGAGGTTGTTCATGCCTCTCATGTCATTTGGTTCTATTTTCCTGTCAGCCAATCAGCTGATTGTCAATTGTTTGTACTTGACAGGTGTGGATACAAATATGAAGAGAAAAAATATATACTTTTAAATTTATTTGAAGTAGCGAATTAATAAATATGTATGTTTTCCTCTTCGTTTATTATTTAGATAAAAAAGAAGAAAACTTGTTAGTAATAAAAAATATGAGAACTATTAATATGAGACTTTCTTACTAAAATAAAAAATATATATGAACTTATTATAATTACTTTTAAAAGAAATAATGAAAAATATTTAATATATTCTCGGGATGTGGAGGAAATTCCCCGATAATGACTGGATTCCACCGACCGCCTATCTTTTATTTTATGTTCGAGTTAAGCCAGAATAATTCTTCTATATTTCTATATTTGTGCGATATTTATTCTATACTAGTTATAGTCTGTTTACTATGCATTATTAATATATTTCGTTGATAATAAAAAATATATGAGTGATTATCTTAAAATATTAATTTAATTATCTCTGATATGAAATGTGACGAAGTACAAAAACAAATCATCGATATAATTACATTAAAATATTTTCCATAAGTTGTAAAATTTAATTACATCTTCTGTGTATTTTAATGGGGTGTATAAAAAAATGACCGTTTCACCTTCCCCATGTAGAGAAGTTGGCGACTAACAGTATCTTTCGACACACCACATTCCCTGGCAAGTTCACGAGTATTTGACTCAACAGCTTCCTTCAGAACCTCGCCAATATCCATTAACGGTCACCCGGAACCCTTCTTCCTTTCCAACGTCGTATCTCCACAGCTAAATTTTTCAAACCAACGCCATGCAGTGCGCTGGTCAAGGACACCTTTCCCTTCATATTTAATAATTTCACGAGTTGGTTCAGCGCCTGTGAATTTTTTTTTCCAGTAATGTCTTAAAATTACAAGAATTTCGTAGGACTCTGTCATGTTTCTTCTTTGAAATAAATAACTAAACTTAGGCTTTTTTTGAAGTAGTCCAGTGTTAGTAAACAAGCTTAGAGAATGCTCTAAAGGGATTATTAAGTGTTGGTAAATAATAAATAGCATTAAAATATTTACAGACTTTCGAACTCTGAAATTTGTTAAAACGGTCATTTTTTTTTATTCACCCCATTATTATGGTTTTATGGGATTGGTTTTCATCAATAGTTGTATTTTTATGCTTCTCTAAAACTTAACAACAACAACTTAACACTTAACACTTAACACTTAACAAACGATTTAAGAATTCTTTTGGAGTTAGTCGAAATATTTTTCCGAGCGAAACAAACTTCTTCTTAAATGTTATTAAGAACGCTTGATAAAGGGAAAAACAGAACTGCCTTAATTATTCATTCGGTCCACTGAGCAAAGGAATAAAACCTGACTGAGAAATTAGATTGAGATTTTATTAATCGCGTTAGCACAGTTAGCTTTATATATATAATAATATTTTTTTATTATTGTTCACAGATGTAATTATTGGGCCCTTAGATCGAATTAACCCTTTTATTAATCGAGACATGTTTCGGATCCGGCCGTGATAAAATATATATCTATATATGTGTGTGTGTATGTGTGTGTGTGTAAAAGACGTACACTAAACGCCTTTCATTTGAATGGTACTGATACGGTTACCATGGTAACACCTGTGGGAGAAGAACCGGGGAGGTTATTCCTATCAGTGTCTTGTTATTTAGTTAAAAGAAACCTATAGAATAGGAAACAAGCTTTATTCTGGGACCAAGTCCCTTTAGAATAACAATCATAAACAAAAAAAAATAAACATAATATGCATCTGGCCAGAAAGCTACATAATAGTACGAATTATGAAGTATTTAAAGATAACAAAAGATAATAAAAATAGAAATAACTAAAAAGTACGAAACTTGACAGGATTTTAACTAATTGTCGAAAATAAATATATTAACACCAACAAAATAATTATAAACAAAATTACTAAATCAAATAAATGAATGGGACAGCATGCAATCAAGTATTTACATAGTCTATATCTTCGTTTGGATAAATAAACTAAACACATAGGCAACGAAATCAATTATTCAATACTAATTTATTTAAACGGAAGATTGACCTTCTTGGAGAGTCAACATCTCTTGACATCTTTTTGGGATGTCAAGAGTTGTTGGAAAAGCAAGGATTTAAATGAAGCTAGTGAAGAAGCATGGCGGATGAAATGAGGGATTGAGTTCCACACAGTGGTGGAGGGGGCGAGGAAGGAACCCTCGAATGCATTGGTTCTGTGGGAACGAGTGTAGAGATCGGAAAGGCGGGGTCTTGTTTTTTGGTCACGGACTGAGGATTCGAATTGGAGGAGACTGTAGATAGATGAAGGGTGTAGCGAGTTAATGGATTGGTATAGAAAAGTACTAAGGAAATATTGTCTGCGAATGAGAGGGAAGAGCCAATCATCATAGTGATTGTATAAGGAGATGCCGAGATCGATGGAATAATTTCAGGGAACTAATTGAACGTCGGAAAATTTAGGTGGCATTGGGTTTCCAGGAAACGTTTTGGTCAATAGAAATGCCAAGGGATAGCTGTAAGGAGGGAGTTGGAACCTAGAACAATGGCCTAAGTTTTCATTGCGTTCAATTCCAGTTTGTTCAGCTTTGCTTAGGTACTGATCCCATATAGAATAGTTTTGTAAAAGGTTTGTGAAATATTAACTTTAAATGTTGTTTCTTTTCTTACAGGTAAAATTGTATAGAATAATGAGTTTGTAAATCAGTTATCAGAAATTATTGTTGTAATAAAAATAAATTTTCTTTTTTTACAGAGAGAAACTCAGTTTAGTTTTATTTCCACACCCATTAAATCAATCAACTATATATATATATATATATATATATATATATATATATATATATATATATATATATATATATATATATTCCGTTCTGTTAGTCGAGAAAAAATAGGAAGAGAACCCCCTGGGAAATCTAAATTTTACAAAGTTGGCACATGACCCCACAATAAATATACATGTAATGGGTAACAGTGACCGCCAGTGGAGCAATATCTCATGTTTACCAGAGTAATATTTTATGGAATATTATAAATATTTATATATTATATAATTTTTTTTTTTCGAATCGAATGAATGCAATTTTGATGAATCTCTTATCTACGGGGTCCAAAGACATTCGTCAAGTTCTTCTAAAAGCATAAATATTATTATATCTTACATGGTGCTCCAACGAAACTCCACATCAACACCACATCTTGAATGCTTGTAGACGTTTACTTGAAGCATTCGTAAGTGTTATGCTTCTGATCTGTATGATAAAAAGTAACATCTGAGTAATAATGGTCGAGGTTGCCTATCATCTTTCTAAGTCGGTTAAAGGCACTTCTTCCCTTCTCTATAAAATACCTGATATCTTTTGACTTTAAAAAAACTACTTCAAATAATTATTTAATTACTTCATTAAATTCATAAATAATTACTTCATATGACTTTTTTTTTAATTCGCAAACATGATAATGCAAAGTAGGAAACACTATTTCCTTAATTATGTTATTATTAATTATATACTATTATTAATTACATTATTTTAAGCAAATCATGGCTGCCAAGCATATCAGTGGCCAAAAAGAAACCAATCAGAGGTCAGGCAATTGAGACCCACCCAATCAGAGACCACACGGTTGGAACCCAGCCAATCAGATGATTGGAGGAGTAGGCTCCACCCACGGACCCAGAAGCTATAAATACCGAATTAGTGAGGAACATTTTCAGTCTCAGATTAAGCCCTGAGGAAGCTTGCAGTATGGCCAGTGAAACGTCGGCAAAGAATTTCGAAACACACAGTCAAAACCATAAGAAACACCTGAAGCACGGATTAAAAATATTGGCCTTGACAGAGAGTGTTTTTAATATTTTTTACTGAAGGTGATTAAAGTTAAAATTTATGTATTCCTATTTCACTCAAAATATCGATTTATTTAAAGAAATCGATCCCATTCGCAGCCATATATATTATATGTTTCTAGTTGGCTCTTTGGAAGCCTATTGATCGGTGAAGTTATTGTTAATGAAGTTCTGTTTTGGGCAAATGAGTAACGAAAGCTAAGCTCCCCCTAGGGGGGACTTCTATAAATAACAATCCCACAGAAACAGAATTAATTTCACTATACGCCCTTCTGAAGCTCAAAAACACGGAAAACGACCGACTAAAATGTTTTATTTCATTAACCGTTTATCTGAGTAGTATTTACTGGGTAATACATATATAAATAAGATAATTTCTTTTTTTAAATCGTTCGAGTTTGCAATAGAGAGGCCAACGAAATGTAAACACTTTCCCTCGATAATTCTATAAAATAAAAGCTTTTATTTTTGTTTCGTTTTTCATCAGGGATTATTTTTATTACTTTCTTACCTAAATTTTATTATTAAATTCTGAGAATATTGTTATTTACTAGGCCATACGGGGCCGACCTGTGGTCTAGTGGTTAGTCTAACAACCAACGAAGCTCAAGATCGCGGGTTCGCAGGATATTTTAAAGGTGGCCCTAGGATATTCTAAAGGGGGTAAAATATCCTAGGTTATTCTGTCCTTCGTAAAGGACGTTAAAAGAGGGTCCCGAGCCTATACGATACCAGGTAGTCGTTAAAATCCCTATCCTAATTAAACCTGGATTGGCAAAATTTAGAGCTCCCTCTGTAGCATAGCCCGATTAGCCATAGCAGCATAAAGTGAAACATCAATTTATTTTGTTTTAATAAATAAACAACCTTACATCGAATAAAATATTTTTTCTTTCATTATACGGTCATTATTATTATTATTCTGGCTCTACGGTCCTGCAAGAACACGGGCCTCCTCCACCTAGGGTTGGGCGATAGTCGATAGTTGGCACTATCGCTAGGCCGATAGTAACGACTGAAAAATATCGATAGTTTTTCGATAGTTGCTTCTTTTTTTCCAAAATTATTAAAAAAAGAATTTCAACTAATTTAATTAAATTCAATCACCTACCTACTATTTGAAAGTTGGAGGATTATAAATTATCGTAAAGGTGAGAAAAAAACTAATTTATTTGAATTTTACAAAATTATTTACAATTTACATGTTTACAATAACAATGAACTAATCAAATCTTCAGAAAATAAAAATGACGAAATAGTTAATTTCAAGAGTCAAGTGTGCTCCTTGAGCCACATGTTTCCCGAAATAAAAACTGCATTTCTAGTTGAACATTTGTTGAAGAATTTTAGAAAAAGATCCCTAATTTTAAGAAGAAGTTAAGGTTATAAAAGCTTAGAAGAGCCAATGCTCAATTCCGCGAATTTGGTTTGTTTGCACAAGTGTTAGACTACGTGTACTACCAACATAATGTAATTAGTAATTTCGGAGAGTTAAATAATGACACGTCCGGTGCGGCATCAAAGTCATATAGAAGAGAACCCTTGAGCTCTAGGAATTTCAAAATAACTCGATACTGGACAGAGACAGATCAGCATAATTCCGAGAGTTTCAAAACTTGAGGGTAAAATAAAACAAATAACGATAGGAATGATCTATCGATAGTAACTATCGACTATCGCCCAACCCAACCTCCACCACTGCCAACCAATCTCTGCGATTTCACGCAATTTTCCTTCTATCTTGTACACCCAGAAGCTTTAAATACTGCTTAACATCATCTCGCCATCTGTTCCGAGGGCGTCCTCCGCTTCGTTTGGCTTCTGGTTTCTTATAGAGTATTCTTTCTGGTATCCTGTGGTCTGACATTCTTTCCAAATGTCCCATCCATCTAATTCTAGCTTTATTAATCAACGCCACCATATCAGGCTCCCCACACAGCTCCATCAGCTCCTGATTCTTCCAAATTATAAAATAGAATAGAATAGAAAAATAATTTTATCCTGGGACCAGGTCCCTTAAGAATAATAGAAGTGCACAAAATGAAATAAATATATATCTGGTTAAAGGCCTACATTATTAGAATAAAGCAATCTTTACATAATATCTTGAAAGTAAATAACTAACAGGTATGTTTTGGTAGAGAATTAGAAAATGTAACACAACAATAAATAAAGAAGCAGACAAATTTACAATACAAATAAATAGGCTTATAGAAAAATAAGTGAATAAATAATAGCATCTAATAATAAAAAAAATGATTACATTATGAGTGAGGAATATTTACAGTAATTCATCAATCGATTAAGTTGAATATATCTATAAATTATTAATTGATTATAGAGCATCTGTTTGGGAATTTAGAAGATATAGGAAAAGTTTCGATTTAAATGAGGTTAAGAAGGACGCATAACGGATACCGAGTGGGAGTGAGATCCAAAGAGAGATAGAACAGGAGAGAAAGGAACGCTCAAAAGTTTTGGTTCTATGGGAACGGATATAAAGATCGGAAGGGCGAGACCTTGTGCCCTGGGATTGGATAGAGGATTTGAACTGTAGGAGACTACAGATAAAAGATGGATGTTGTGAGTTGATGGTTTGATATAAGTAAGAACCTAGGAAATAGAGTCTACGGATAGAAGTGAAGAGCCACTTTAACTAATATGGTGATGGTCATATAGAATACACATCTACTTAGAAAAATGCCTTTTCCTGTTATATGTTAGTGTTCTACTTCTCAACATGCATACATGAGAGGGTTCTCGGCATCTTCTCTCATTTCCGTCCTACCTACAACTGTCCTTTTTCTTCCGCTTTCTGTAGACCAACAGGCAAAGATTCTTTTAGGTCATCTTTCCTCTAATATTCTTTTTAAGAATGACTTTAAAAAATAAAATAAGATCTCAAATTTTATAAATACATTATTACTTAGTCATGAAAAAAATAAATAGATGAAGTGATGCCATTAATTGCTTATCAAACATTTTTAAAATTTTCACTCAATCGCCTATATAAGAAAAAAAATAACTACTTTTTGTAGAGTTCAAATTTAAATTCAAATTGATATCATTGGCACGAAGTACATTTATATATAATTGAGGCACTTAATTTTGAAAAAATAAACACGACTTCGCCTTCTGACCAGTTGGATTAGTTTAATAAATTTAAGATAACTGTTGAGATTAAAAACACGTTGGCCTGTTAAATCACTGTCTCCCTCAACCACCTGTTGCCACTAATCATCATTCCTTTTGTTTAGATACTTATTTATATATATATATTTTTTTTTTTTGTCAGTTTCATTTACAGTAATACATTTAAAAAAGAAGTTTGGTGTTTCAATTCAAAAACTAAATCTCAACTTGAAACTGATAAGAAAAACATTCATTTTTTTCCGCAAATAATTTTACAATTTTGTATGAAAAAAATTAGATATTTAATAATTTTGAAAATAATTAGGAGGAAGACCCCGACTTACCAGGGAAGATGGTATTAAAGAAAGCTTTGCAAACAAGAGAAGTCTGCAATGGAATAGAAGGAGAGAAATGGTAGAGGATTGTACGGTGTGGTCCGGGCTATACAGAAAGAAACCTCACACTGCAGAGCCCTAGAGAGGAACGACTATGATGTTGATGAAAATAATTAAAAATCAAACTCAACTCAGAAGTTTTTCATGAACAAAAGGCTGTTTCATATGTGGACATAATGTTATACAATAAGCTGTATCTAGTGAAAAAAAAACTGTACCACTATAACCCGTGAACGGGTCTGGGTTCAGTACATAGTAGAGACTGTACTGTTTCATGGACAACGGTTCTGCAGGGAGGTGATTTGTTCTAGATCACGCTCAACCGACAGATTTCCCCCCCCCCTTATTTTGGGAACCCTATTTTTATAATTTTATAGAGGCTTGGTGAGCCCCAGGAGGGTCCTAGACCCTATATGATCCATCTCCCGGACAGACTAAATAAAAGTCTTGCCTGCAGCGGGATTTGAACCAGGGTTTCCAGCATGGCAACTCAGTGCTCTACCACTCAGCCACTCCGCTCCCTAATATATAGTAAAATGATAATGATAACATAATAATGTGATTTGACGCTCGAAATCTGTTGGCACTGAGTAATATACAACAACTATAGACACTTTTCTGGCTGGCTTGAAAAATATTCATTCTTTACGCCAAAGAGACATCATTTCCTTCTTCCTTTGGAGGTTCATTTTTCATCTGGTCCTTCCTCCTTCTTCTTTGTATTTATAATCTTTTATATTCATATTTACTGTTTACTCAATCCTCATTATGCCAGGGTAATAATATGCGGCTGTCGTAAAAAAACAAAATAAAAATGAAAACCAAAAGGTGAATAAATTGCAATAATATCATTTAAATGCACTAGCAAGCGGTAAATGATCAATTTTATCTAGTTAGAAAGATGCGAACCACACTTGTTCCAATTTAAATATTTAATGCAATATAAGGAAATCAGACAGGCCACAGGCAGATAGACCACAAAGTTTGAAAAATGTGGATCAGCCTTTATTATATCTTAAAGGTAGATCTGTAACAGGGGAAAAAGGAGAGGCATAATGGATCTGCTGAAAGTCATTCCTCCTGTTAAACAGATTACTTTAAAAACTTGCGAAGAAATGGAGACGAACCCTCATATACAGCTGATGAAGAAGACATCATTTATTCTTTATACCATTAGTCACAAATAATTATTTAACATAAAAAACTGTTAATATTAATTTTTATAGAAAATTTGTAATAAAAATATCTAATAATTAACTTTTTTTGTGATGAGAAACTCAAAAATTTAAAAACTGAATTTAAATTCTTACTTTTCCACTTGTCAAATCGATTAACTCCACCGATCACATAAAAATTGTAACATTTCTGACGATAGCTTTTTGGCTAGTCTTTCTTATTAATTTTATATACTTTTAGATGAAAGCTACATCTTTATTTATGCATTATACGATGTTTATTTGAATTTACATTATAAAGGGAATTTTAAAAAACAATGCAAACTATTTTCTCGCATTTCTCCACTTTTTGTTTTATGGAGTTATTTGTGCATTGAACGGTTCAATTATTACGCGTTAGATTTTTGTGTCACCGAAACAACATAAAATGTTTGTAACCATATGACATTTTTTTAATATTAATTAGTATCATATAATTAATTGCAAGTATGATATAATTAGATCGTATTTAATACATTAGAGTAATGGATCTGAAGATATAATTACTTCTTTGGGATCCTCATTTCCACCGGTTCCTAATTCATTATCAAAAGCACTGCAGATTCTTTTAGTTATTTTTTTTATTAACTAATTAATTCCTTTTCCAAAATTCATTAATGTCACCATGAAGTATTTAAACGAAAAGAACAATCTACTTGTACGAAATAAAGTGCTAGCTCGTATTAAATGGTCGTTAATGGGTTGTCATAGAACTTGTTGTAGCTGCCAATAGATAGAAATATCTTTATTTATTTTACTAAGGCTTTAAGTTTCAACAGAAACGGTACTTTATTTGAGTTAATGGGATTTATATGACGATATTTGATTTAAAGCACTTGGCCGTTTACTATGATAAACAGCCCTAATGGACTCGATGGTAAATCAAGAAAGATTTATTACAAACAGTTTTAAAAGATGAGAGAAAGAGAGAGAGGGGGGGTATAAAGATGATTCACCTTTTTTTATGAAGAAACAAGGGAATATAAATCAACCCAATCTTTATGTGATTAATGGTGAGGCAAGCCATAATGAGCTTTATTGGACTTTATTTTTTTTAAAATAATTTATTCAATGAAATTTACAACTGTATTATACTAATACAACAAGTAAATGAACAATGAATATAAACATGAAACATAAGTAGAGAAACTACCCAGTGGTAGTACTCAAATAGCAAATTCAACTTAGAAGAAAACGAGGCCATTTTCTTTTTAGACGCCTCGGAGGATTATCAGGAATTGAAGAGGTTGATAGGTTTGAAACTAGTGGGTTTGAGTGGAAATGAAGTATGTCATGGAAAGATTGATATCGGATTCAGACCAAATCAGGAACAAATGACACATTAAGATCATTATGGGTTAACTTGTTCGTAACAAAGTAAGGAGCATTGAGGATTTTACAAAGGATTTTGGATTGCAAGGATTGAATACGAGAGGAATTCGATGGCTTAGTGGAGCCCCAGAGCTCTAGTCTGTAAGTCCAGATGGTATAATGATTGTCATGTATATGAGTCTTTTGTAATTAATTGGGAGCTTAGAGCGTTTGTCTAGGAAATGTTGAAGTAGCCTGAAACGGCGTACTGTTTTATTGAAAAAATAAATATAAATTTAGAAAATGAGAAAAACAACCGTTAAAAACCCAGACAACCTGGAACTTGAGAGGGGGGGGATATCTGCAAAAAAGAGCTTCATAAATCCTTCTTTACCCTAGAGTATGTTAAGGTATAACATAGTCTGAGTCTGCTGAAGGCGGTTTCTGCAAAGCCTGCACATGGCCACTGGCTTTGCAGAAACAAAACGGAGAGGGTCCACTTATATCTGTATATATATTATGTTATATATATTTGTAAATGTAATTGTATTATATTATTGAATAAATGAGGTAAAAAAAAATTCTATGATTTAACATTCTAATTTAATCGCCCATAATGGGCAAGATCCTCGAAAAACTCATACTAAAACGTCTGTATCACATCCTAGATAGTAACCACATAATCCCAGACCACCAGTTTGCTTTCCGAACATCCCACTCCACTATCAAGCAATGTCATCGTGTGGTGGATGTTGTCTCCTCTGCATTGGAGCGTAGATTGTACTGCATGGGAGCCTTTCTCGTTGTAGAACAGGCTTTTGATCGAGTCTGGCACCCAGGTCTGCTTTACAAAATCCGACAATTCCTTCCTCCTAAATACTTTTTAATCATTCGCTCCTTTCTAACTGGCAAAACATTTAAAGTAAATCATAATGGTTCCTACTCCTCTCTCTATTCCCAGTCTGCTGGTGTTCCTCAAGGTAGCATCCTCGGTCCTATCCTCTACACAGTATATACAGCTGACATCCCAACCCATCCTAACACCTTCATCTCCATGTATGCTGATGACACATGTGTGTTATCAGTTAATAACGATATATTGCATCCCAATCCCTTCAATCACATTTATCAAGCCTCGAAGAATGGTGTCGGAATTGGAGAATTAAAATCAATTCCAAAAAGTCCCATCAAATTACCTTTACTCTTCGCCGAAAACCCATGACTTCCTGTCCTACTGTATCCTTTAATTGTACTTCACTTATCCCTGTTGAACAGATTCGCTACCTAGGACTCAACTTAGACAAACGTCTTACTTGGAACCCTCACACAAGACTGAAAAGACAAGAAACAGCTAGACGCTTCCGACTACTTCAACACATACTAGACAAACGCTCAAAGCTTCAGATCAATCACAAAAGACTTATTTATGTGACTGTTATAAGACCTATATGGGCTTACGGAATTGAACTATGGGGCTCCACCAAACCATCAAATTCCTCTCGTACTCAATCCTTCCAATCCAAAATTCTTCGCAAAATCCTAAACGCTCCTTATTTTGTCACAATTAAAACCATCCATAAAGACCTTAACGTTCCTTATGTTACCGATTTAGCCCATTCCAGATACCTATCATAATAAACTCCACCCCTATCCAAACCCACTAGTCTCCATCCTTGCATCCAATTCCATCCCGGACAATCCTCCTAGACGTCTGAAGAGTTGGCCTCGGGACCTTCTATTGTAGAAATGTTATTAGAGTGCTGCCAGTGGGTAGTGCCTCTACATGTCCTTTCATGTATCTAGTTAGTCATATAGCCCTTGAACTAGATGTATATATTACAGTTGTACAATTCAATAAAATAATTTAAAAAAAAAATAATAATTTAATCGCCATCAGAGTTGAATGTTGACTTGGTAGTTTCCTTACAAGGTTAGCTACTCTACATAGGGTTACCAGATCGAAAAATAAAAATTCCGCTTTTTACCGGGACTCGAATCCGGGTCACCCAGATCGCTAGTCTGGAACTCTACCAATTGAGCTATCCTGAGCTCAATCAAGCTCGCTCCCCGGTCATCCTATCTTTTTACTAATCCCATGTCCCCCCGTTCTCGCAATTTGCGATGTATACGAGGGGAAGAATGTTCTTTGAACATTTATTTAATTTAGATCTTGTTGACTTACGTCATTATATATTATTAGTTATATTAGTACGTCATTTATTTTGTTTTATTAGTTATTGATTTTATTAATTTTTAAATATTTTTATTTGAAAAGAAAAGATATGTCCAGGACCGTGACTCGAACCCGGGTCACCTAGATCGGTAGTCTGGAACTCTACCAATTGAGCTATCCTGGGATCTTCCTATCGCATACATCGCAAATTGCGAGAACGGGGGGACATGTGATCAGTAAAAAGAAAGGATAAGGCCATGACCGGGGAGCGAGCTTGATTGAGCCCAGGATAGCTCTATTGGCAGAGTCCCAGACTAGCGATCTGGGCGAGCCGGGCTTTAGTCCCGGTCCTGTGCATATCTTTTCTTTTCAAATAAAAATATTTTTTTTAAATATGATTTATTAGAAAAGTGCATCTCATTCACTGCGGACAACGCTAATGTAAATTTTGATGGAATAAATCGCCCACCGGGACGAAACATTCTCGCAAATTTACAAAATCAATTAAATAATAATATTATTGGACTAGGCTGCCCAGCTCATGTACTACACAATAGCGTGCAGCGTGGAACAGATAGACTGACAATTGATTTTAAAGTAATGGTGATAAAACTCTTCAATTACTTTTCTATTTATACTGTTCAAACAGAGGCACTGAAAACCATTTTCGACTACATTAAGCTTAAATATGAGAAATTACTGTCACACAGTAAGACAAGGTGGCAGAGTCTTTTCCCGGCAGTAGAAAGAATTCTCAAAATGTATTTCCTGTCAACTCTACAAGTGCCAACAGTCCTTATTAACTTTTTTGAAAATGAATTGTGCGAAAATTTGTTTTTCGTTCATTCCTTGATGGCCATCTTCCAACCTAAAATTTCAGAAATTGAGAGGGAAACCAATTCTGTTATGGATATTGGAAAGATTTTGGAAACACTTAATGATACCCTGAAAGCGCGAGAAGATGCAAAATTCGTTCCACTTAAAGTAAGCGAATTTATCTCCACCTGTAGCAGCGAAGAGAAGAGAAATGATTTCTTGAACGACATTCAAAAATGTTATAAATGTAGTTGGAACTATTTAAACTTAGAAATTTTCGAATGGATGTTGATAAAAAAAGACACCATTATTGAGTATAACAATATCATTACATCGATAAAGTTTCTAATGAGATAAGGAGTAAACTTGGATGACAACAAATTATTTGACGAATTGACAACTTTGAATCAAGACACAAAGTTCAGATCTTTTCTTTAACATGAATGCCAATAACCAATGGACCTTTATTCTGAAGACAGCTGGACCAGGAAGATTCGCAGAATTAAACAAGATATGCTATTATATATTTGCAATCCAGGTACAAAATGCCAATGTTGAAAGGTTGTTTTCCTTAATGGGAACGCAATGGTTAAAGGAAAGGAACCGACTTTCTGTAGAGTCTGTCAAGTCGATACTTTTAACGCAATCTAATTTTAAAAATATGTCCTGCGAATTGTTCTATAAAACTATTATGAACTATCCGGAAGTGTTAAAAAGTATTTCTCGGAGCACAAAATATAAGAGCCATGATCTTAATAATAATCTATAATTTATAATAATGTAAAATTGATTCTTAATAAAAATCTTGAGTTTATTTGATTTTTGTTATTTATTTATTTACCTGAATTGTAGAAATTCCGGGCGGCTTAGAATTCCCCCCGCATTCCGGACTTGGACCGATATTCATGAATATTTTCGGGTCTGCCAGGAAAATTTTTGGTTTCATAGAATTTTATTACAGAAATAAATCTACGCAGGGACTAACACGGGGGAGGACTTGCTAAAGCAAGCCGTAAAATCTTGGATGTGATTATTTATTCATGGCGATATCATTTTTTAAAGAGATGGCGGGGAGTGGAGTCGCTTTAATAATGGACTCTGGCCTCGGCAAGCTTTAACGTTGACCCCATCCCACGCCAGCTCGTATTATCTACTTCATTTACAATAAATACAATTGGATATACCAAGTAGAAGTATTTTTTTAAATAAAATAAAATTATTTTTCTTTCAAATATTATATTTAATCAATACATATTATTAAACAAAGTTTTATGACGGGTCTGTGTGTCTGTTCGCAATAAACCCAAAAACAACCGCACGGATTTTCATGCTGTTTTCACAGATAGAGTAAATCATGTGGAAGGTTTAGGTATATAATTTGTCAAGATTTTGTGTAAATTGGTTTGAATATAACGATAATTGTTGGAAGTGTTGGAAAAAGTCAAGCCACCTTTCATTCGAGAAATGCCCCTGCTTAATCCCTTCGAGATATAACAAAACAATGCATGGTGGAATATTCCTCTTTTAAAGATCTACAAAAAAAAAAACGCGATAGATCTATCTTTTAAAGATAGCTTACTATACTATACCCATTATTTTTAGGCTTGTCGATCCTACGATAGACATAACAGGTAGGCATAATATGATGTACACTCAGAAGCCGGTCGCTAGTACACAACAATTTAATTCATCTAATTACTAATAATGACTAAAATGATTTAAAAATCATATATATTCATTAATTGCATAAAGCCTATCCTCGAAAGTAGTGGGGTAATAACGAACCACCAATTTGGCTTTCGTTCAAATCATTCCTAAGTGTCATCGTATCTGTCGCTTTTTAGAAAAAAGAATATTGCTCTGCCATTTTCCTTGGCAATGAGGAAGCATTTGATTGTGCTTAGTACCTATATCTACTAAACATTTGATTGTGCCTGGCACAAAGTTCTACTAAACATTTGATTTTGCCTGGCACAAAGTTCTACTAAACATTTGATTGTGCCTGGCACAAAGTTCTACTAAACATTTTATTGTGCCTGGCACAAAGTTCTACTAAACATTTGATTGTGCCTGGCACAAAGTTCTACTAAACATTTGATTGTGCCTGGCACATAGTTAACTAAACATTTGATTGTGCCTGGCACAAAGTTCTACTAAACATTTGATTGTGCCTGGCACAAAGTTCTACTAAACATTTGATTGTGCCTGGCACAAAGTTCTACTAAACATTTTATTGTGCCTGGCACAAAGTTCTACTAAACATTTTATTGTGCCTGGCACAAAGATCTACTAAACATTTGATTGTGCCTGGCACAAAGTTCTACTAGACATTTGATTGTGCCTGGCACATAGTTCTACTAAACATTTGATTGTGCCTGGCACAAAGTTCTACTAGACATTTGATTGTGCCTGGCACAAAGTTCTACTAGACATTTGATTGTGCCTGGCACAAAGATCTACTAAACATTTGATTGTGCCTGGCACAAAGTTCTACTAAACATTTGATTGTGCCTGGCACAAAGTTCTACTAAACATTTGATTGTGCCTGGCACATAGTTCTACTAAACATTTGATTGTGCCTGGCACAAAGTTCTACTAAACATTTTATTGTGCCTGGCACAAAGTTCTACTAAACATTTGATTGTGCCTGGCACAAAGTTCTACTAAACATTTGATTGTGCCTGGCACAAAGTTCTACTAAACATTTGATTGTGCCTGGCACAAAGTTATACTAAACATTGGATTGTGCCTGGCACAAAGTTCTACTAAACATTTGATTGTGCCTGGTACAAAGTTCTACTAAACATTTTATTGTGCCTGGCACAAATTTCTACTAAACATTTGATTGTGCCTGGCACAAAGTTCTACTAAACATTTGATTGTGCCTGGCACAAAGTTCTACTAGACATTTGATTGTGCCTGGCACATAGTTCTACTAAACATTTGATTGTGCCTGGCACAAAGTTCTACTAGACATTTGATTGTGCCTGGCACAAAGTTCTACTAAACATTTGATTGTGCCTGGCACAAAGATCTACTAAACATTTGATTGTGCCTGGCACAAAGTTCTACTAGACATTTGATTGTGCCTGGCACATAGTTCTACTAAACATTTGATTGTGCCTGGCACAAAGTTCTACTAGACATTTGATTGTGCCTGGCACAAAGTTCTACTAGACATTTGATTGTGCCTGGCACAAAGATCTACTAAACATTTGATTGTGCCTGGCACAAAGTTCTACTAAACATTTGATTGTGCCTGGCACAAAGTTCTACTAAACATTTGATTGTGCCTGGCACATAGTTCTACTAAACATTTGATTGTGCCTGGCACAAAGTTATACTAAACATTGGATTGTGCCTGGCACAAAGTTATACTAAACATTTGATTGTGCCTGGCACAAAGTTATACTAAACATTTGATTGTGCCTGGCACAAAGTTCTACTAAACATTTGATTGTGCCTGGCACAAAGTTCTACTAAACATTTGATTGTGCCTGGCACAAAGTTCTACTAAACATTTGATTGTGCCTGGTACAAAGTTCTACTAAACATTTTATTGTGCCTGGCACAAAGTTCTACTAAACATTTGATTGTGCCTGGCACAAAGTTCTACTAAACATTTGATTGTGCCTGGCACAAAGTTCTACTAAACATTTGATTGTGCCTGGCACAAAGTTCTACTAAACATTTGATTGTGCCTGGCACAAAGTTCTACTAAACATTTGATTGTGCCTGGCACAAAGTTCTACTAAACATTTTATTGTGCCTGGCACAAAGTTCTACTAAACATTTGATTGTGCCTGGCACAAAGTTCTACTAAACATTTGATTGTCCCTGGCACAAAGTTCTACTAAACATTGAATTGTGCCTGGCACAAAGTTCTACTAAACATTTGATTGTGCCTGGCACAAAGTTATACTAAACATTGGATTGTGCCTGGCACAAAGTTCTACTAAACATTTGATTGTGCCTGGCACAAAGTTCTACTAAACATTTGATTGTGCCTGGCACAAAGTTCTACTAAACATTTGATTGTGCCTGGCACAAAGTTCTACTAAACATTTGATTGTGCCTGGCACAAAGTTCTACTAAACATTTGATTGTGCCTTGCACAAAGTTCTACTAAACATTTGATTGTGCCTGGCACAAAGTTCTACTAAACATTTGATTGTGCCTGGCACAAAGTTCTACTAAACATTTGATTGTGCCTGGCACAAAGTTCTACTAAAGATTTGATTGTGCCTGGCACAAAGTTCTACTAAAGATTTGATTGTGCCTGGCACAAAGTTCTACTAAACATTTGATTGTCCCTGGCACAAAGTTCTACTAAACATTGAATTGTGCCTGGCACAAAGTTCTACTAAACATTTGATTGTGCCTGGCACAAAGTTATACTAAACATTGGATTGTGCCTGGCACAAAGTTCTACTAAACATTTGATTGTGCCTGGCACAAAGTTCTACTAAACATTTGATTGTGCCTGGCACAAAGTTCTACTAAACATTTGATTGTGCCTGGCACAAAGTTCTACTAAACATTTGATTGTGCCTGGCACATAGTTCTACTAAACATTTGATTGTGCCTGGCACAAAGTTCTACTAAACATTTGATTGTGCCTGGCACAAAGTTTTACTCTCGAAAAAAAACCTCACCTACCTTCTACTTACTTTTTAATTCTTCAATATATTTTTCCAAGAGATGTTCTTCTATACTTCCGTTGATTATTCAATTTCTTCCTTCTTTCCACAATACCGGGGTGTACCAAAAGCCAGTGTTTTAAGCCCAACTCTCTATTCTCTTTACACCTCTCATATTCCTGTGTACCTTTGCACCACGATTTATATCTTCGCTGACGATACATATTTCTTCCCACAAAGATAGCATCTATACCTCTCCGAAATCACCAATTGGATTTAGAAAAGTAGTTCAACAAATGGCAAATCAAAATAAACACCACAAAATCAAGATACGTTTGCTTCTCCCTACGGAAAGCTTCGTGTCCAGCAACTGGTTTAAGTACCTTTTAAAGACTATGTTCGATACCTATTATACCTAAGTTCTGCAAACAGGTGTACAACATAACTTTCTATCATAAGGAAATCGACTATATTTTAGTATTTTTTTGAACAGGTCATATTATAATGGTGTGTTATTTCTTTATTTTTAATGAACCTTCACGTATATATTATATTGTACTAGTTTACTGAAGTACGATAATTTTTCTCTTTGAAAAAATAATTTTAAGATGTTAAAGGATATGTATACATATATAAACCATATTATCTACTATGAATATATCACAAACGCTGTCATTCATTAGGTGGATGAGCTTCACATATACTTCATGCACATATTGATTTTTCTAAAGTGAACTAACCTCCATCCTGCCATCCTGTTAACCTGCTTTCATATTACAATATAGTTTTTATTAAGTTGTGAAACTATTGTTGATATCTATAAACAAAATTATTTGTTGTACTGTATTTTTTTTCTCTTTATATTTTTATCCACTCCTGTCAAATACAAATAGTTGACAATCAGCTGATTGGGTAACAGGAAAACAATACAGAATGACATAGAAGGTATGACGAAGAACTGTAGCCAGCGGTAACTCTCCATTAGCTTGAGTTAATTTCCTACAGTAATAGATCCCTCATCCACATTCTTTTTAGTCCCCTCCTAGTGTTCTCAGGCATGAGAGTCGTGGCCATTTGTTCTATCAATGGGTTTGGGTGTCCGTGTAGTTTTTCTTGAAAGGGTTTGTAGTACGTTCGTATGTGTTCCTCTACCGTTTCTATTTTTAAGTCCGTATGCAAAGTTATGTTATTTACGTACTATGGTGCTTTGGTGATAAGTCTAACTACTTTTGACTGAAAATTTTGCAGTATTTTTCTATGAGTCTGTTTAGCGATGCCATAAATTTGTAATGCTGGTTTTAGTAATTAAGTGTGCGTTTTTAATTTCAGTCGTAAATGTAATTTGCAGTTTTTCCTGAATACCGAATACATTAAATTGAGTTTATGCTTTAGTGATTGGTTTTTAATCTTAAGGTGAGGACCCCATTTCATTCCCCTATCAAATGTTAGTCCAAGGTATTGTACTTTGTCTCTCTGTGGGATGGGTGAGTTATTAAGGTAAATGTTTCGCGTCTAAGAGTAAAATTGATGTGTTGTGACTTTTCGTGGTTCAGTCTAATTTTCCGTAGTTGGCACCATTCATTCATAAAAGATTTGTAATTTAGAATAGTCGTTTCTATGTTAAAAGCGTTTGCCATTTGTGTGATGTTACAGTGATGTATGTAACTGATGGCTAAAGTTTTGAATAAACGAGTTCAAAAAGGCCATATAACTCCAGCAATTTGTATACCTCCCGACCTCCGTGGTTAAGTACAAGATATGCTTCACTTATGGGGGGTAAAGGTATAACCTTAATTACGCAATTAAGTTAATTAATTTACAACGCTTTATTAAAACACCAATCAACAATACTAATAGTGAGGAGGGTGATTGTGCTGCAGCTGCTAGTGAATACAGTTAGGCGAAGTCAGCTCTCAACCGCAATTGTTTGAACTGAGAGCAAGATCAACACAGAAATTGTGTTCGGTTGTTCTCTGTTCTGCCATTGAAGTGTCTTAATAACTTCTTTGAATTAAATAACCTTCAGGCAAGCGATAAGTAACATGGATTTGACATCATGTCCGAAGCCCACATACATATAGGAAAAATAATGCGATACGGCTATTGGCCGTATATTGTACAATATGTATGTATATAAAATAAAACATAACTAAAAATGTATATACTTGTCACTTCTTTACGTTTGTTTGTTCATTTAACGTCACTTTATGCTGCTATGGCTAATCGGACGATGCTACAGTGGGAGCTCTAAATTTTGCCTATCCAGGTATAATTAGGATAGGGATTTTTAACGAGTACTGGACATCGTACAGCCTCGGGACTCCCATTTTCTGTACCTTCCGAAAGACGGCACAACCAAGGATTTTTTACTCTCTTTAAAAATTCCTAGGGCTACCTGCCGGTCTGCGAACCCGTGGGGCTTTACTTATGTTAACCGTCACACCTCAAGTGATTTCAAAACCTTTTCCCCGTTTATTTTATCATAAGTTTTTATAATTATCTTACCGAAACTAGCTTTGCTTTAATTTATTCTTTCAGAGTTGTGAACATTTCACAAGGTATAAGAATCATGAATATCTCGGAATAGCGAAATGAGAAATTCGTCTATATGTGAATAAAGGAATGAAAATATCCGACTGGCAATAAATCTAAGCGGGTGTCAGCACAATATCATTCTATTATATTCCGAGCGTTTTTAATTTTATCGAATTCGATGTATCAATGATAAATATTGATAATGCATTGGAAACAAAATAAAAAATGTGATAGCTTAAAAAAAAATAACAAGTCTTATATTTATAATACCTTTTTAATGGTAGCAATCAAATATTCATAAATGCATTTTAAGGTGATATTAATTTAAAAAATATATATTTAACATATTACCAGACGGAAATGGATCATATAGGATCTAGGACCCTCCTGGAGCTCACCCAGCCTCTATAAGATATTATAAAAATAGGGTGCCCAAAATAAGGGGAGGAAATCTGGCGGTTGAGCGTGTCCAAGGACAAGTCACCTCCTTGCAGAACCGTTGTCCATGAAACAGTACCGTCTCTACCATGTACTGAACCCCAGATCCGTGAACGGGTTGTAGTGGTACAGTTTTTATATATATATATATAACAATAGAAACTATAGAAATCATTAATTAAATTTCATTTCCATGGGAAATTCCACAAATCGAAAGAGTATCGTCCAACCTGATATATATCAATCAAAAATCTGATATATATCGTCAAAGAGATAAGCACGAAGAACACAATACGTTACAAATATTTAACCTAAAAAAAATAGAGTGTTGGGTTCAGTAAATGGCAGGACAACAGTTGTACAGGGAGGTGATTTGTCTGAGATCACGCTCGACCGTCATGTTTTTTTTCCCAATCGGGGGATGAGACCGAGGATGGTCTGTAGATCTCGCCGAGTCTATTCGTAGCTGTTAACAGATTGAATAATGTATCTGACACAGCCGTGTTTGAACCCAGAACAATCAGCAAAGAAACTCAGCACTCTACACACTGAGCTCATCCGCTCCCTCAAACATTCAATACGTAACTCATATCAAAGATTATAAATATTCCTGGCATCATTACGTAAAATAACATGTGTATATGTAAAAGACGTACACTAAACGTCTTTCATTTGGATACGACAGATACGGTTACCATGGTAACAGCTGTGAGAGAAAAACCGGGGAGGTTATTCCCATTTGTGTGTTAATCAGTTAAAAGAAAACAATTTTGTAAATAAGTAAGGAAGGAAATAGTGGATACATATGATATCCAAAACTCATTTCAACTACGTGATCTATTGACATCCCTCACCATACCTGATCATTACGTTCTCACCTCCTTTGATGTAAAAAGCCTATTTACCAACATACCTTTAGATAATACACACTTGAATCCGCTAGTCTCTCAACTTGTTTCCCATAATATTCCTGATAACCCTCCGAGGCGTCTGAAAAGAAGATGAGCTCGAGACCATCTACTATAGAACTTTATTGGAGTGTTACCGATGGGCAGTTTCTCCACTAGTGTTTTTCATGTCATATTGTACATATTAGCAGATTTACTTGTTATAATATTATTATAGTTGTAAACATTAATAAATTAAATTTAAAAAACAAAAACATTTGGATAACTATTTCCTTTCTTACTCAGATCTTCCAGACAACTATCTCCTCGCTAATTTTGTAAATAGCGTTGAAATGTACACTTTAAATGATGTTTCTTTTTATTACAGGTAAGACTGTATAGAATAATAAGTTTGTAAATCAATTTCAGGAAATGATTGTTATAATAAAAAATAAATTTACTTTTTATTACAGAGATAAACTCAGCTTAGTTTTATTTCAACTTACAAGAAATCGAGTATTTGAATCAATCAACATTATATATATACTTCTTGATCATTATTATTACACCATCCTAATTCAAAAAACATAAAATTCTCATTTGATTCTAGGTTCTTCTTCTACGTCACTAACCTACTCATGTGATGACGTAGCCGTAAGATAGAGATATTATGCAACTGATCAAAATTCAACCCCTTCCTGAAGTAGAGTTATGGAACAGACTTAACCTGGGAGGTCTCCTGAATATATAATTACATTTACCAAACTTATAAAACGGCTTTATCTGATAGCTTGAGATTGGCTATATACTTGCCAACTATGTCACAGTACTTGGGATTTTACGATATAATAAAATGATACGCCCGTAAAACGAATATCCAACATAACTAATACGGGACCCCTTACATTGCTATATAATGAATAGAAATAATAAAATATTCAACTCTATACATAATTTATTAAGGTTCATTATTTTATTTGAGAATAAAAACTACAGAAATAAATGGCGAAAAGAATAATATAGTTTGAAAATATTACAAATATGATAGAAATGAATTCTGGGATGATTTAGAAGAAGAGAGAAGCTTCTGGCATACATAACATTGATGGATCGACTTCAGTCCAAAGAAGAAGAAATGTTAAAGTTACTGAATCCTTTATAGCAATAGAGTAGAGTTATTCAATTGTATACATGAATATATATATCTTAGCAATATAAAATAAAATTACAGCTACTTCATAAAAATAAAATGAAATAATAATTTTTAATTATTAGTAAATCAAAAGGAACAAAACATCGTTTCAGCAGATGCTACTACCCTGCTTGAGCTATGAGTTCACTACTCTGTGCCTGGAAACGGAGAGGAGGCTATGGTCGCTGCTAGTTAAGTTTATCATTGTCTCTCTCAAAATCCTTAGGAATTAACAAGGACTTTTATTAGTATCGTAAATTAAAATTTAGTAGAAGTTGTCAAAGTAAAATTAATTTCCTAAGAATTTCGACAATTTAAGACATTCCGAATGTTTGGCCTAACTATGATTTTAGAATCCCCAAATTGTTTGAGGCAGGAGGCCTTGACTCTACAGGAGTTGTAGCGCCACGAATGATGATGATGAAATTGTTTGAGGCCCTCTAAGCTTCTTACTATAAATTCGCAGAAATGGCTGATCAATGTTTGTAGTAATATGACAAATATTAGTAATTGCCGTGCAGAAAGTGCATATGTACCTCCAATTTTTTTTCTTTTCTCAAACTTTAGAAATTAATATTTCATTTTGATAGTAGCAAATTTTAAGTGATTTTTATTTAATCGAGCTTCAGGTATACGGTGTCCATAATAAATTTCCAACATTATTGATATTATTTAAATAACTGTGAGTAGTTGACATTTTCTTTTCTTTTTTTTTAGTGTGAGTTTGCATGGAAAAATCCCGTCTTTAATTTGAGGCCACCCTCGTGGTGGTCGGAACGAGTCTTGGGCATTTCCCATCTTTCCAGGAGCTAGTTACTATGTTACTTCAACTTTTTTTTGTTTAAGAGGTACTTTTTAACCTCTATCTCAACCTTCAATAAAAAGTTCAATAACATATATCCCTGGAAGAAAAACGCTATAAAAAAAAAATTGATTAATGTAACTATTGGTATTTATAGATTATACTTTCCATAATTCCACAGTAACGAATATTGAAGTTACGAAAGTTAGATAAGAATTGTTGCCATGCCTTACAAAACGGCGCCAAATACTTGGCGCCAGTATGCACTTGAAATTGAGGAGGTTATCAGTTTGTTGTCAACTCAACATTTGTGTTTAGTTTTTTTTTTAGTTAATTATTGTCGTATGCTATCTCAATGAATATCAAGTTTTGTATTTTGTTATGAAGGATTTGAAACATTATTTCGTCTCTCCAAAAGGGGATAATAAAAATTCTGAATCTCCTGTAATCACCAACAATTCATCTTTGCAGAGAGAAGCTGTTACACAGAAATTGAACGGTGTAAAGGAGATAACTAGTAACGGGATAGTCTCTAGCCATTCAAAGAAGAAAAAGCGTAAACGAGTTGAAAGTGGTGAATTTGATGAGAAGTCAGTGGATATTGAGAATGTTCCAACTGCAAAGGAAAATAAAGTCAGCAAAGAGCCTGGGAAAAAGAAGAAAACTAATGTTTTGAAAAAGAGTAACAAGAAGAATATACCTGAAGATTTGGCAGATACTGTAGTTGAGGTAAATGGTTCCACTCCTGAACTTTCTAAGAAGAAAAAAATAGTTGAGTCTGACTCGGAGAAGAAAAGTAGAACTCAGAGGAAATCTAATAAAAAACTGATTTCTGATGAACGAACTAGCCTTTTAAATGAATCTTCTAATGAGGAAAAAGTTACTGGTAAAGTGAATTCAAGAAGTGAGAAAAACTCTGTTAAATTGGGACGTAGAAAGAGGGATAGTAATTCTAGTAAAGATAGTAGTGTTTGTAATTCGGAGGGTGAAGATCGAGATTTGGCTACTTCTGATAATAATAAAAGTTTGTTAAATTATTTTAGTAAAGTAGATAAATTACCAGATATTGAAGAAAAACCTCGCATTATTAAAGTTGAAGCAATGGTTCATGTACCGGCTGATGGTGGTTCAGTCAAAATCACTCCAAAATCTCTTAGAAAGAGGAAGAGTGGCAAGAAAAAAAGTTTAAAAATTGATTATGATTTAATCACGTTAGAAGAAACAGATTCAATGGAAGTAAATGACTCGGTTAATGCTTGGCAAAATCCTAGTGAAATGGAAGGTTTGTTTAATATTAATACTGAAAGCTTACTAATTAATATTGCATTATTCTTCAATAATCGAATATGTTTCAGATAAATCTTACCAGTCTGAAAAGAGCAATAGAGTGGAATCCATAGATCTTACTGAACCAATTGAAGGTTTGAACTACTGTACATCTTTTAATATTAGTGTTTATTATGGTAGTAATAGAAACATTTTTGCACATATCTTATTTTACAACATAAATTGTCTGAATTTTTATCAGGGTTTTTTGGATCATTATCTGTTAAAAATGTTTCAAATTTGAGACAGCATCTGGATATTATTTGTTTTAGTCATTACTTATTGTACAGGGAGCGGAGTGGCTCAGTGGTAGAACACTGAGTTGCCATGCCGGAAATCCTGGTTCAAATCCAGCTGCGGGCAAGACTTTTATTTAGTCTGTTTATAGCCGAAGATGGATCATATAGGATCTGGGGCTCACCCAGCCTCTGTAAAATATTATAAAGTAGGGTACCCAAAATAATGGGGAAAAATCTGGCGGTTGAGTGTGACCTAGGACATGTCACCTCCTTGCAGAACCATTGTCCATGAAACAGTACAGTCTCTACCATGCACTGAACCATAGACCCGTTCACGGGTTGTAGTGGTACAAGTTTTACTAATTGTGCATTAATTTATTAATTTGTGTTTTACTGATGATTTGGATTTTTTTTTTTAAAGTATTTTTTTATGCTTTCATTTAGAAGAGGTTTCTGAAGCTCAGGAAATTTCAGTTAATAACCAAGAGGAAACTATAAGGGACAGAAAAAAGAGGAAATTGGGTAGATATTTTGTGGCATCCTATATTCACTTCATTTGTAATTTTTTTATAAAACTTAAAATTCATTTTATATTTTCAGAAACAGACCAATCAGAAGATAAGCTTTCTAAAAAGAAACCTGCTATCGCCGATAGTGATGTTATATTTGTGAAAGAAGTTAAGAAAGAAAAGCCAAAAGTGAAAAGTGATGGTAATATTGTGATACCAGCATATATCATTAAATTATATTAATTAATAGTTTGCTATTTGATGTATGTTATCTATTTTATAAAGTAAAATAATATCTCTATATTCCAGGAACACTAGCATCATTTTTTCAACTTGGAAGAAAAACACCTACAATCACTTCTGAACAAATGTTAGCTAAACAGCAATTCCTAAATAGTGGAGTACCTGAAGCTATTAAACGAATAGCTGTTACTTTATCTAAGTAAATAACAAATTGAACTATATCATGATGGTATTTTCATTTATGAATTTTATTTTTTTTATTTTTTATTTGGCCGTTAGTGTTCAAGGTAAAGAAGCCCCTTTCCCAGATAAATCTCATGTTCTTCAGAAAGATAGAATGAATATTATTTGGAATCTACGTCCAGTCAAGTATAACTTTTATGACGATAAAGAAATTCTTAATACTCCTGTATGGTCTTCTATACTACCAAGTCAGTTAAAATTACCAAAGAAAATTTCCTGTGAAGTGCAGTCATCTAAACACCCATCCAGTTTAAAAGATCTCAAAAATGAAGTAAGTTTATTTGTCGTATTCTTTCAGATATTTCTGTCGATATTCATCAATAATTTATTGTCACTCCTTTAACATCATCTCTTATTTAGTTGCTAATTTAATGGCATCTTTAGTTTATTCTCTTCTAACTTCATCTATATCCTGTAGTACCTTAGGTCCCAACGTGGTCCAGGGCTTCATGGGAGACTCGACGGGGGTCTACATTGGCGTGTCAAAAAAACGGTTTTAATAATTAGAATCACTTTCCCGTCGGTACTTTGTTTATTTCATTGCAATAATTAATTAGGTAATCCTATTCTGTTAAAATAGCCGTATGTAGCTGCAGGGGGTCCACCGGAACCAGCTAAATTTTGAAAGTGGTCTATGAGAAAAAAAGTCAGGGAACTTCTGCTCTAGTCCATATTATATAATTAGCATTCTCTTGGAAGTTCCTCTCAAAACTACTGCCATGTTTTTTTTACTTCTACTTTAATTAATGACACTTACATTTACATAGTTTTCATTTCTGATTATAATCTTAACAATCAGTCTTATTTTTTCTTTATATTTCTCCCAGGTCGGTTGTTTGCTTTTTGTGCTATTCTTTCCTCCTTCTACAAGAAGTAATTTTCTTTCTTCCACAGACCTCTCTATAGTTACAGAATACAAATTCTCCTCTGTTAGCCTGCTACACTTCTGTCATATGATATTGTTGCCATGGTTATCTTTAAAGAACTGACTGATTTCTTTACCATAAGCAAAATGATTGGTTGTGCTACTTCTTTCTTTTCCAATCACTTCAAATGTTTTTGTTGAACTTTTATAGTTGAGGGGAAAATTACTAAGAGGCTCTCTTAACAGGCTATAGGATAAATTGCAGTACATCGTTATATAGCATTCTTATCAGTAATTTTCTATTCCCATACTTCTAGTAGTTTTCTTCTACCATAGTTTTACTACCATCATTCACTACTTTTTCAAGATCTTTATATAATAGGTCCTTGTTGTAAGGTATGTTCTATAGAAACATAAACTTGAACTATAATCATTCAGGAAGATGGTACCGCTTCCTTTCTTTTTGTATTTCATTGTTAAGTTCTACCCCATTTCTATGATTAGACTAGGTTATGAGGGCTATTCAGGAAGTAAGGAATGTTTCGGAATTTTAAAAAAACTAAGTATGAGAAAAACATTTTATTATATACATGTGAAAGAAACGGTCACCTGGTCTAGTGGTTAGCGTAACAAACTACTAAGCCTAAGATCGCGGGTTCGTAGCCCGCCAAGGTGACCCTAGGATTTTTTTAAGGGAGTAAAAAATCCTTAGTTACGACGTCCTTCGGAAAGGACGTTAAACGGGGGTCCCGAGCCTGTACGGTGTCAGGTACTCGTTAAAAATCCCTATCCTTATTAAACCTGGATAGGCAAAACTGTAGCATCGTCCGATTAGCCATAGCAGCATAAAAGACGTTAAATAAACAACTACAACTACTACATGTGAAAGAGGGACTAAAATACTACTTTTCAACAAAATCACCATTCAAATTGGGCACTTATCATAGCGGTGGCCAAGCTTTGAAATACCTGTGTCATATAATTCTACCGCCTGTGATCTCTGCCACTTAGTAACGCGTTCAAACAATTCACATGTTTCACCCAGATTTCGTCTCCTGTTACGATTCGATTCAGTTGTGCATCACCATGACTACGCTAGGCCTCCAAAAGCTGTCCCCCTTCGTTGTTCTTTAAGGTCATCTGTAAGCATTATTGGCATCCATCTTGCACAAAATTTGTGGTAGCCTAGCTTCTTATAACAATTTCAAACAATAAAGTCCTTGAAACTTGGGGGAAACATAGAGAAAGTTCAGTTATTGTAAAACGGCAGTTTTCACAATTCTTTTCGTCAACTTTGGTGACCAGATCGTCAGTCTTGCTTGGACGTCCACTCTTCTCTTCATCATGAACATTTATTTGTTTGGCCATTTTTAAACTGAATGCACCTCTTCCTGACAGAACTGTTACTCATTAATTTGTTCCCGTACACTTCACAGAGTTCCAGATGAATTTCTATAGGTTTTAAGTTTTTTGCAACAAAAATGCTTCACAACTGGCAGGATTTTGGATTGCAGCACATGTGTCAAATTTGAATATAAAAAAAGGGGTAGCGCAGAGATGTTCCCGTAGTCACAGATGGACGCTGACTGAGGTGCCTAGCATGAGCACACCAATGTATATGCTATTGGCGCGCGCCTGGCAGCATCAGGTGATAACGTTCCTTACTTTCTGAATAGCCCTCGTAGTTATGGTCTTAATATTCCAAGATACTAATCTGATGTCTTTGTTTCCTCTCGCAAAATCGGAAGTTAGTTTTGTTTCTTTGATACTCCAGGTGAGTAAATAGTCAAAACCCTAAACATTCTTTAGAACAAATGTTCTAAACTGTGTGTAGTAGATATTTCAAACAAAAGCAAGCGAAAGTGAGAACTAAGTTTATTAAATTACTTTTATATTTTAAGATTTAAATAAATCTCTATTTATTAATCTTCCAAAAATTTATTTTTTAGTTAAACCTGTATCCAATTAGTTGTTGGTACAAAGACCTGAAAAAGTTAAAAAAAAGTAACGAAAATAGCATGTGGACAGAAAGGTACAGACCACACGTGTCATCAACATTCTTAGCTAATACTAGAAGCATATCTAAGCTTAAAGGATGGTTGGCCGAGCTTAAAGAAAATTCTCATGGAGGTAAGATTTTATTTATGATTTTTTTAAAATGTTTATATAAGGTCTTCTCTTTTCCCTTGATTCAATAACTATCATATTTAGTTCTGCTCTAATGGTTTTCTTTCATTATGAAAATATGTCAAAGGCAAGTCAGAAATTAACATAAAGGGCATTTGTGTATTTACAATAGAGCTAGCAGTGGCTTCGCTCGTGTGGAATTTGGTCTGCCACATAAAGTTTCGTGGCATATCATTGTAAATAAATAATTTAATTTTTTTTAACTATATGTTACTCGTATATCCGAAATTTCAGATGTCTAACTTCAAAACTGACGGATTCCATGCAATCTTTGAACCCTTATTATATTAAGGGTGAAACCCTTGGGGGTGGAATTGTCCAAATTCCTTTCTTAGTGCTCATTTAAGCTATACAAAGAATCTTTCTGCGAATTTCAAGATGCTAAGTTCTGTGGTTTCTCCTGTGCGTTGACCGCTGGGTGTGTTAGTCAATCAGGTTACAGTATTATATAAACTTCGCCTGTGTAGTGTGTTGATAATAAGTAGCCTATGCCCTTCCCCAGGCTTGAGATTATCCATATTAAATTTCATCACAGGCGGAACAGCACAGCCGTGAAACATACATTGACACTGATTAATAAACAGGGCAGACAGAAGTTTACTGTTGTTCGTGTCAGTAAAGGATTAGTATGTAATGATATTGAATTTATTGAAAAGGGTTACTTAGTATAACAGTTTAACTTGTCGTACGGCAGCCGCGTGAAGTTATTAAAATTACTATTAATAAATTAATAGTAAACAATTAATTATTAACTATGTTACTTGATTTGTTTTGTTCAGCGAAAATATGTAGATTTTGCGAGTAAGAAACACGTGAGCAACCATACAAACTTTGCCCCCCTTTTTCACTCCCTTAGGTCGAATTTCGGAAAATCCTTTCTTACGGAGGGCTACATCATACAAAGAACACACTCTCCAAGTTTCAGGTCTCTACGATCAGCGGTTTAGGCTGTGCGTTAATCCCTCAGTCAATTCAGGACAAAGTGTTTTATATGTATAGATTATTAAAATATTTGATATATTTTTGATTTATAATAATCTTACAAATTTTTTTTTTAAATAATTGTATTTTATATTGTATCCTTTTATCTATTTCTTTATTTATTTTTTCTTTATATTTATCCATATAAATGATTTTTAGATTCTTGTGAAAGCAGCAGTGACGAGTTTGTAAAGGATAATGAAAAAGACAGCTCTGATAGAAAAACAGTAGCTCTTCTCTCAGGATTACCAGGAACTGGAAAAACTGCTGCCGTGTATGCTATTGCCGAAGAAGTTGGTTATAATGTGAGTTAATTTTTAGTATATATTTTTATTTCTGGAAAAATTATTAAGCCTAATATACCCGTGTAGACATGTTTTGTGATTTTGGTCTTTAAAACGTTATACAATGATTTTTCTATAGTTACCTTATAGATTTACCATCATCTATGGACTTGTAGGGACACCAAATATTGCATGTCTAAGCATTCTTTTTTAGAATTTTATATTTTTAAATGATGCCAGTCTTTTAAAAGACTATTTATAAATTGTGTGTTATAGGTTTTAGAAATTAACGCTTCATACAATCGATCAGGGAAAAGGATATTTAATGAATTTTCTGAAGCAATGCAGTCCCACAAGGTTGGAGTTTCAAAACTGAATTTTTGTAAGTTTATTATAGCTTAAATTATAAAATACTAAGATATAAAAACTTTCTAATCCTTATTTGTTTTTCATTAATAAAATCAAAATAAAGTAATTATTTTTTAAATTGATAACAATATCGTGTATTTTAGATATTTTCTACTTTCACTGTATTCCTACATTTAATAAATAAATCAAGGTTATATTTAAAATAAATGTTTTCTAAGACACATACTGATTCGTCTTTGCCCATTACAGCTAAGGTGAAGAAGAAAACTGAAGACCCTAAAAGAAGCCTCATACTTGTTGAAGATGTAAGTTTATTTAAATGTTTTTTTTGGTTTTTTTTTTGCATGTTAATTTTAAATTTTGAAACTGATTACATAGTATTTTAAACTCATATTTTATCATTAGGCTACCTGTTTAATTCATTTATATTAATGTTATCTTGTATGGTATACGTGTTAATATAGTTTATTAAACCGAAGAGCTCAGTGCCAATCTTGCTAAAGAGATGGTACTGCCTCTTTATAACTGTATCGAAAATCCATCTGACCCTCGACATTATGTTATAAATTAGCTGTTTTGGTTATAATTTATTCTCCATTCTTCTGTCAATTCATATCAATTTGTATTTCAAACAAAATATAGAGACTGGATTCCCATCTCATTTGCTATTGATTAATATATTAGAATTACTCACAAATTACTTGTTTTGGGCCCAATTGCATTGTTTTAATCCAGTGAAAATTTACTGTCATGTATATGATACCTCCTAAAATTCTTGAAATAATATTTCTCTCCATGACTTTAGCAACTTAAAACATTGGTCCTAGAATGAAATAATTGATTTTCATCGGATCTCCACTCATTCAGTCTTAATTCCTTCTGTATTACATCTGATCTAATAATATTAAATTTGATTTAGCAGGATTAAGCTGTGAACAGGTTGTGGGGTTTTTGGTCTAAGGTCCAAATTGATTAAATAAAAAAGACCAAAAAAAAGTAGGTTGTTTTCATAATAAACTTTGTAACATACTCATCACATAAAACGGTAACACCAACGACATAACCACAACACCAACTAAAAAAACAAAAATTAGATATACAATTTTATTTATGATTTTGAATAGGATGCTTACCACTGCGCCGCAATGTTAAGTTAAGGTAAACAGTAAAATTTGGCAATTACTTGGCCATGCAAACCACTGATATGCATTCGGATGTAACGACAGCCCATAATAAAGTGAGCTCACCGATAGGTAGAAACATCTGACGGACAAAATTAGTGACAAAAAAAAAGAAACTCGTTACAAAGCAATTGTTACTTATTAGTGGCAAGTTCATCTTTATTAAAAAAGGTGTACATTTTTTATATTCTGAAATGTAGAACATATCCCTCATTGAAAATTCAGATTTTAAAATCGGAATACCCCAAGTAAAATTTTGATTGGAAAACTGTCTTCTGTACTTCTTGTGAAAAATCTACCTAGTGTGAAAGAAAACCTCAAACTGATTCCATAATTTTTAAAAAAAAATCATAATTTATAGACATTTTATCTTTGTTGGGACAATCTTTATGTAATCATAAAAATATTTATGTTTATCTGTCTATTATTTATAAGTCATATTTTTTAGGACCTTAAAATCATGAAAAAACATATTTTTAGCATGAATAATAGTTGATCTGAAGTGTGGCCCTGGGCAATACTTTATTCCCTGGTCCGGTTTGTTAGAGTATAGTACCTTAGAGTGGCTTTGTTGATAAATCTCAAATTCATTCAGCAATATAATGCGCAATAAAGGGATTATCCATCAGGTCGTGGTCATATCCTTTCTTTTCACTGATCCCAATTTCTTTTCCTGATTTCTTTTCACTGATTGCGAGAACGCAGGGACTTGGGATCAGTGAAAAGAAAGGATATGACCACGACCGGGAGGCGTGCTTGATTGGGTCAGGATAGCTCAAATGTTAGAGTTCCAGACTAGCAATCTGGACGACCCGGGTTCTAGTCCCGGTCCTGGACATATCTTTTCTTTTCAAATAAAAATATTTAAAAATTAATAACAAATAAAATACAATAAATTAAACTTTCTGTTTTTGTTTTGAATGGATATCAGGATTCTAATCATAACTCTTCAGTATAGTGTTATGCTACTTTTTAATTTACATTTATAGGTAAAAAACTAATTCACCTACTTCAAGCAAAATTGTTTACTTATGTAAATAAAATTGATTATACTTAAACAAGTAAAGTAATTGTGCTTGCTGAACTGTTTTTATCTATTACCTTTCCTTAACTGTTGTAATTGTTTTACTAAATCACTATCTTTTTTTTTTTTTCAAGGCTGACTTATTATTTGAAGATGATGAGGGATTCGTTTCTACTTTAATCAATTTGGCTGCTGGTACAAAAAGACCCATTATATTAATTGTGAATAATACGCAGGTAAAGCACCTTAGCAAATTGTTAAACCTGTGTCATGCTTCTCTACACTTTACAGCGCCTTCCCAAGATAGGCTAGGTAACTCCTTCAGATTATTCTTTTAAGTTTTTTTATAGATAGTGTATGTCTAAATGTGTAAAAAGTATGTCTTATGTGTTTCTTCATGAAAACCTACACTAATTAACATTAATTTGTACTTTAATAGAAATTAAATAATGGGTATTTTAAATAAAAATAAATTTTGAAGGATAGAATTGGTCAGAGGGTGCAGTCAATAATAACACTAAAATAAGGTGAACTTATTTTTTAATAGTGCAGACTTTCTCCTCTAAAAATAAATTTAGTGTTATTCATTGTATCCAGTAAGATTTTTTTAAATTCATAACTGCAATATATTTTTTAAAGCTTATTGCTCTGATTAAAATCAGGGTGATACTTGATACAGTTGTTAGTAACTTTAATGTTTATGTCGTTCATAATTAATTTTTAGACCATTTATTGTTATATATTTTTTTGTGACTATTATGAGGTGGAATAGATAGCAGTAGTATTTAGTCCTCTCAATAAATTGAAACCTAAATATTGAATATGTGACGCTTAAGCCTTTTTCAAAAAAATTATATTTTTTACATATATGTATTGATTTTGTGTTGTTATGTTTTATAGGAAGCTGGTTACGAACTGTCTCTATTGTTGAAGGTTTTAGTCTTTGCCCGATTAAAGCAGCTGAATTAGCCTCTTCTCAAGATGTCAGGAGATCATTGTTACAACTTCAGTTATTAAAGGAAAAGGTCAGATTGCCATTAATAGATAAATATATTTTAGATTGATGGGTGTATTATGTTTAAATTATAATATATTTTATAGCTCATATAGTTGATATTAATAGAATAACACTTTTTCACTATATTAATTAAGCATATCCTTGGCCTGCATGATCTCGACCATATCATCTCCAAGGATAACTGATAGTTTAGATCCAGTTAAGTTGTTGCCAAGGCCTTTCATGGGATGCATATTATTTTAGCGAGATATCACATTTTTAAGGAGTTCCTTATGATGCCTTGCACATGAGCAGCTCCCCCGAGATCTTCTAGTGGCGAGGTTCAGACTTATTACTGGTTATGATTACCTCCAGGCAGATCTGCACAGAATCAATGCAATGAATAATTGATTCTACAGCCAAAATATATTTCTATTATTATTCGTTGTTGATAAAAACGATAACTGGTGATTTTTAAATTTGGCCTAAGAGACCAACATTCAGTTTTTTTCCAATCCCTTTTAAAAATATTTGTGTGAGGGAAATTATAAAATTCTGGTTTTTATGTCATATTCAGTCTGGAGCTGTCAGGGATACCTTTTCCAAACAGTTTGTAATTTTACTTTAATTCGTTTTAGGTTCCATTAGGGAGAATTATTGACCTTGAAGAATCTATTTGGGAAAAAATTGGAGAATATAATTTTCGTTTGATAAAAGAGAGAAAAAAGGCCAAAAGACACAGTTCTTCTTTAGCCACATTGGATATCATTAGGCAAAACAAGGTGAGTTTATATTGTAATTTACAAATTATATGAAATGATGATTGTAACTATTTTTCCATTCTATTCCATGATTCACATTTTAATAATCAGTAGATTTGTTAATAGATTTAAACAACTTAACCAAAATTAATGTATCGAAGTATATTTTAATAAGTTTATTTTCTATCTTAGAGCTGAGCTGAAAAATAGCCATGTCATAGTATTTAACCCTCCAAAACCGGGAATTATTTTTTTGAAAAATATTGGTTTTGTTTTTTAATTTTTCAATTCTTATAGTGATACAGAACTCGAGAAAAATAATTTTAAAAATGTGCACTAAACTGACTGTCAGAGCCCCTTGCAGGTAGATGCAACGTAATTCACCCTTAATAATAATAAAAGAGAAAGGAGAATGGTAAACCCGGGCTACTTTTTCTTGTGACATAAACGTCACGCTAGGCTTTGGAAGGATAATACAGAGGTGTTATCATTTTTATTTTATGTTTCAGAAAAACAAAGGAATTGATAAACCTTATTGGATAAGCTATACTGTTGACAGTACATTAACTCGTGAATGTGAAGAATCTTCTAGAGGTTGTGTTCTTGACGATTATGAATCATATTTTCTTAATTTAATAAATATAAAGCCTGGATCAAAAAGGTTTCAGGCTCCCGAATGCTCAAGGTTTGTATTTATAATTTTTATATTTTATTGCTAGGCTAAGCTATAATATAGTTATGTCATCAGCATTCCGCAACAGACTGGAGAATCTTCTCGTAGAACCTTACTTCACTATTATTAGGATTGATTACCATCTATATTCATTGTAGTTATTTTACTAGTACAGTTGACTAATAGTCGGGACCACTACTTAAACATGTTCAGTGCAGTACCTGGTCAATCAACACTGTATTTAACAATAGTGCTCAAGGTATAACAAATAAGTTTTATTTTATTTTATTTGTTACTAATTTTTTAATATTTTTATTTGAAAAGAAAAGATATGTCCAGGACCAGGACTCGACCCCGGGTCTTCCAGATCGCTAGTCTGGGACTCTACCAACTGAGCCATCCTGGCTGGATCAGGCTCGCTCCCCGGCCATGATCATATCCTTTCTTTTCACTGATCCTAAGTCGTCGTCCCACCACCCTGTTCTCGCATTTTGCGAAGTATACGAGGGGAAGAATGTTCTTTGAACATTATTTTAATTTGGATCTAGTTGACTTACGTCATTATAACTATTATAATTTATTTTATTTTATTTGTTACTAATTTTTAAACATTTTTATTTGAAAAGAAAAGATATGTCCAGGACCGGGACTCGAACCCGGGTCTTCCAGATCGCTAGTCTGGGACTCTACCAACTGAGCCATCCTGGCTGTATCAGGCTCGCTCCCCGGCCATGATCATATCCTTTCTTTTCACTGATTCTAAGTCCCCCCGTTCTCGCATTTGGGAAGTATACGAGGGGAAGAATGTTCTTTGAACATTATTTTAATTTGGATCTAGTTGACTTACGTCATTATAATTATAATTTATTTTATTTTATTTGTTACTAATTTTTAAATAATTTTATTTGAATAGAAAAGATATGTCCAGGACATATACAGACAGGATGGCTCAATTGGTAGAGTCCCAGACTAGCGATCTGGAAGACCCGGGTTCGAGTCCCGGTCCTGGACATACCTTTTCTTTTCAAATAAAAATATAACAAATAAGCTTTGAAAAATGTTGAAGCCTATTTTCACTTTTAACCTTTTTAAAAAGCATTTTAAATAAGCAGTGATCAATTGACACCATGATCCACTATTGGATAGCTCATGCACTTAATCAATTCATCATATGTGGCACTTAAGGATAAATACAGATGTTTTCTTTCTTGCTGTACATGCTAATAAATAATTGTTGTATGTTTTTCATAGTAAATATTTCATATTTTTTTGTCCTGATTTGAACTTTTTAATTATAAAATTCTTATCATCAGTTTTTAATTTTAAAACTATAATAATTAGTTGAAAAGTTTATTTTTTTGTTCTTTTGATAATTTTCTTTCAGAATGTTAAATGAGATTGAAAAGACGGCAATTAGTATGACTAATATTCTAAGCCGGCGGAGCAATGCACTCGATTATTGGCCATGTTTTCGCCAAATTTCACGAAATGAGGCCCGTAGATTAGCATCTCATACAAAAAGGAACAATAGGTAAGAATATTTTATTGAAATTAGAATATTTCTTTATTTCTTGTTAAAAAAACGTAACAAATATCAATTTATATCAGAGGTAAATGTCATTAATGTTAGAGAGGAAATAGTTCACTGGAAGAACTAAAAATCAAAATCAGCAAAATTGTAATTACAAAAGTTTACCTCTGAGGTAGAGTGGATATATTTAGTATTATATTTGTATCTTACTTTTGGTTTTTCAGATACTTCAACTATCTTTCTTCTGTTGGAATATCGGGACCTCCTGATTTTATTCAGAATTTACCGACTACTTTTACATATTTACCGTAACAACATTGACACTAGCTTGTTTGCTAAACATAACTTTTTAGTTATAGTTGTTGAAATTTGTTATAGTTTTGATTTATTTAAATTATTGTAATATTGATTATAAAATAATGGATATAAATTTCTTACACGTCGGTTACTGCTCGTGGCAATAATGTGTACTTGTTTCAAGTCACTGAAAAAATTCTGTAAATGTATTTTGTTAATTTATGTTGTTTATATTTATTTTTTTTAAATGTATATACTGTAAAATATTGATTGAAGTAATGTAAAGTATCATTGTTGCTATGAATAAAGTATTTTATTTTATTCTTTGTTTTGTCCCAGTTTTTTAAAAAGATATGGTATCTGTTCCACAGGTTGTCGCTTCGAGTTGATTTACAAGTTTTAACTGTTTATTCGTTTCATTTTTAATATTTTCCAAAAATACAAGTCATCGTGAGCCTTTAGTATGGAGGAGAGAATGTAATTACGGGTATTGAGTATATTTCAGTAAACATTTCAAATTATAGATAATATATTTTTTCTTGAATAATATTAATTTACCATGTATATATAAAGAAAAAATGGTCCGGGTAGAGGTAAAAAAAAAGAACTGTTTATTATCAACAGTTCTCCCTATTTTAGAGAATTTTTGTTTTACCTCCATCCACACCATTTTCTTCCTTATAGATGATCTATGTTTGTTGAAACATTCATTTCTAGATGAAATGATTAACGAAGTATACACATTTCTCATAATTACATTCTCTTTCCCACATGAAAGCTCATAATAATTTGCATTTTTGGAAAATATTAAAAGGGAAACGAATGAAAAGTTAAAACTTATGACTCAAATCGAAGTGACAATCTGCGGAATAATTACCAGATATTATTCTAGTTAATAGACACAAAATGAAAACATAATTATTAGAAATATCACTCACTGCTCACTTATAATAATTCTTGTTTTTTCATCATCATATGAGACTGTAATCAGCAGTCTTTTTTTATTTTGTTATTCAATGAAATTTACAACTGTAACATACTAATACCTGTACCACTACGACCCGTGAACGAGTCTGGGGGGTTCAGTACATGGTTGAGACTGTACTGTTTCATGGACAACGGTTCTGCAAGGAGGTGACGTCCTAGGTCACGCTCAACCGCCAGGTTTTCCCACCTTATTATGGGTACCCTATTTTGATAATATTTTATAGGCGCTGGGTGAGCCCCAGGAGGGTCCTAGATCCTATATGATCCATCTCCGGCTGCAAACAGACTAAATAAAAGTAACTGCCCACAGCGGGATTCGAACCAGGATTTCCGGCATGGCAACTCAGTGCTCAACCACTGAGCCACTCCGCTCCCAACATACTAATACAACAAGTAAATAGGATGAATGGTACATATCGGCATGAACAAAGACAGGTAGAGAAACTACCCAGTGGTAGTTAATTAAACTCAAATAAAAAGTTCAACTTAGAAGGTCACGAGGCCATCTTTTCAGATGTCTCGGAGGATTATCAGGAATTGAAGAGGATGCTAGGTTTGAAACTAGTGGGTTTGAGTGGAAATAAAGTTTGTCATGAAAAGATTAATATCAGATTCGGGGCAAGTCAGCAAGAAATGGAACATTAAGGTCATTATGTTCGTAACAAAGTAAGGAGCATTGAGAATTTTACGAAAGATTTTGGATTGAATACGAGGAATTCGATGGCTTAGTGGAGTCCCAAAGCTCTACTCTGTAAGTCCAGATGGGTCTAATGATTGTTATGTATATGAGTCCTTTGTGATTAATTGGGAGCTTAGAGCATTTGTCTAGTAAATGTTGAAGTAGCCTGTTTCTTGTTACAGTCTAGTATGGGGATTCCAACTTAAGCATTTGTCAAGGTATAGTCCTAAGCACAGGAACTGTACTACAGGAATCAGTTGGATGTTATTAAACGATACTGGAGGACAGGAAGTCGTAATAATTAGCAGTCAAAAATAATATTTCGGATGTGGATGAAATTAGTCAAGAGACCAACAGTTGAGTTCCGAAATAGTCCTTTCCCTTTTCATTGGATAGTTTAGTGGTGACATGAAAGCTTAGAAGACTATGTTGTGATTTTTTTGAGATAAATATGAAATAACATGTTCTGGTGATAATTAGTTCGAAATCAGTAACTGTCTGGGCCTGTTTTAACTAATCACACCAATAGTTAGAGTTTTTTTTATAAGAGACCTTTGATATGCCTGAATAATAACAAAACGTTCTATTGTCCAAATTTAAATTCCATAGGGTTGTTGTTTCTGATTATCCAGCCTGGCTTTGTTTAATGCGAGTTTTGTTGTACCACAGTTTAAGGGAAGCAGGTTAGCAGTTAATTGTCCCCAAATCAGGTGGAAGCCCCATCTACTATGAGTTCCTTAACTCACTCCCATGCTTGGAGTTACTACTTAGGATCTCTAGGATGTGTGCTATTATGTCTAAGTCTACAAATGTGGGGGTAATGTGATGTGTTATCAACGGTATTAGTGCCTAAGCATCGCTGTACTGTTTTCCCAACCTGTATGACCAGTGCCTGTCTAATGTATGAAAACTGGGCGATTGAATTTCTAAAACTATGCCAGTGAAGCTTTTTTCCAATTTCTTACCAATACTTGTCATTTTATTTTTGCAATCACAATTATAGTCGTTTGAAGATTATTTCAAGGCATATACAGAAAATTAATCATTAAATCACTGAAAGCCCATTTTATTTTGATAACCCATCTTTCCTGCCTTAATTAAATGGAAGTACAGGAAAAAATTAAATGCAACTAAATATAAACCAACATCCATTCTGTTATACAAAAATTTGAACTTACAAAAAAAAATTCTCCAAAACTTATTCATCTGCATTAGATATTTCTATGATTTATTTACAAAAAAAATATGGGTTGTGATGATATCTGAAACACTGAGGAGTCCTACATTTGGTATTACTTGCTGGCAGACTTCTATTAGCGGCCGGAGTAGGATCTAGGAACCTCCTGTGGGTATCCAAAATAAGGGGGATTGATCTGACTGGTTGAGCATGATCTAGGATAAATCACCTCCCTGCACAACCGTTGTCAAAGAAACAGTACAGTCTCTACCATCTAATGAACCCAAGAACCCTCATGGCTTATAGTGATAAAGGCTTTGTATTGTGTTTTAGGAAGCACTTTCTTTATTCTTTTAACATCACTTCATGCTGCTATGGCTAATCGGACGATGCTACAACGGGAGTCCTGAATTTCGCCTATCCAAGTATAAATAGGATAGGGATCTTTAACGAGTATTGACACTGTACAGGCTTGGGACCCCCAAGTCCCTTCTGAAGGATGACATATCCAAGGATTTTTTACTCCTTTAATAAATCCTAAAGGAAGCAGTTAACAACCAACTAACACTGGAGTTTGTTGAAGCAACTTCTCAATTACATTCATATGTAAATATTGATGTATTATAATGTATAAAATAGTGTTGGAAAAATTTAATGATTTATTAAAATATATATCTCCTTGGAAACTGAATGGATTTCTAATGGAAACTGTTTAGGAAGTTTTAACATTTACTTTTATGTGATAACTTAACAATGTAATTAATATTAATACTAAAAATATAACGTACAGTTGTTTTCTACTTCTTTTCTAGCATTTAACAACATTAACTCAATTTTAATTTTCTTAAAAAGAAGGGTTAAAATGAAAATGACTTAACTTTATTAATAAAAAAGTTGCTAATGTATTAACATAAATATCTAATAATCATAATAAGCAAACATGAAAGACCATATCTGGTCACGACAATTACAACTCAAAATGTCACTGAAATTTCACGAGCAACTAAGAAAAAGCATGGAACTATTTCAGAATGGTAACATTCACCATCTATCTTCGTTGTTAAATTGTTCAAGAGAGATTTTAATAATACTAAATTTCTTTATAAAAAAAATAAATTTGATATTTTAAATAAAGCAATTTATTGTCTGTTTAGTATGCCTGAATAGGATGCTCAAATAAATTATGTAAATTCTACACTTTACAGTAAAACAATGATTTCTATACAATGGTACTTTGGTTATGTACATGTTTATTACATAGATTTTGTACAAATTGAATAACTTCAGTGATTATACTATTCCTAGAATAATTCTGAAACTTTTTTAATAGAAAGTTTTAACAAACTATACTACAATATAACTCTTAAGTATTGTATCTATTGCTGTACTATGAACTCACAAATAAAATATTTTACAACGATTTCCCTCTTAGTGAAATTCTATATAAGAAAATGGTGAGGCAAAATGGTAGATAATTTTTTCTTTTCTTTCTGATTTCAAACATTGAATTCAGAAAATATAATACATATTAAATTCTAAATCTTAGTTATTGACACCCTAACTTAGAAAACTATTAAATTATATTGCATAATGACCCTACTGCAATCAAAGTTTTTTTAGTTTTTTTTATTTGTTGTTTTATCTAAAGTAGACATGTCACTCTTTTACATGATGTCTACTTAAACATAAACATAAATTATTTACAAGCAATCTAAACGTACTAACAATCACAGACTTGATAGATACAACTAAAATACAAAATATCCATAAGGCTTGTTATGATTCTGTGTTTCTTTTTCCTATTGACGCTAAAAGAGCTTCAGGAGAAGGATCGCGCCCTTGGAACCTCCTGAAAACTTCACTAGGATGACAAGCACCTCCAAAACTCAAAAATGTATCGCGAAACCTGAATAGGAAGTAGACAAGTTTTAAATTTGAAAAGTTCAATCACAAATTAGAAAAATCAAGCACAAAATAAAAATTTAATTTACCTGAGGCCAGCATTTTTCTTATCTTTTTCTGATTGAAAAGATGTGTAAACATCCTGAGCAAGCATTCTCGCCCAGATATGGGAAAAATATGCGGCACCATACACCCCAGCGAATGACTGAACCATACTGCATGGATGGAAATCATTTGGATCCAGATCAAAAATAAAGTGCTCTGGCCATAACCTTTTCACAACTTTGTTCCAAAAATCAGTCCTTGAAAAAAAAAAAAATAATATATGTTACCACTCAAACTTTTTAAAATATTTTAAAACAGTAGGTTCTTAATAAGTAAAATTGTTTTCTGATTAAAACAAAGGAAGAACCCATTTACTATTTTAACAATCTATCTTTAAATTACCTCATCTTACCAAATATAATAAAAAATGAGTGGCAATAGTAAAATAGGTGATATGAGCCATGTTATGGAAAAAGCCATTTAACCCATTTTTTTTTCCATTAAAGTGCTCTCGGTGATGCCCTTTAACTACGGTTAAACAATTTGTTTTAAAACTAGGTGAAAAAGGCCGAAAAAATTTCTCTGTTATGCTAAATCCCAGCAAGTCCTAAGATAGAAGATAGTGAAGCCTCACTATCTTCGACAAAAGGAAATATTAAAAAAGAAACAAGGACTAAAAAGATACTTTTTTGGTTACGCTAAAACCCACAAAGTCCAACACAAAATGTCAAATTTCTGAGAACATTAGAATTCAGATGGCATGACAATGAGGCCCCTAATACAGGTTCATACAACCCATTTATCAATATTAAAATTGTCCATTATAAAAAAATCATTTATTTTATTAGAAATTCACATCTTTCAATTTTTTCGGTCTGTAAAATTTCAAAATTTGGACTGTATAGGGTTTGAAATAACAGTCCTGATTTGATGTTCCTTCTAGTCAAACTATTTTCAAACAGATCTGGTGATGTGACAAACCACTACTCTGAGGATTCCTGTCTTTAATAAAATATCAGTTGTTTTTTTTTTCTTCAAAAGATAATAATTACCTCTTATTCTCTTTTTTTCTTACTAATGCCGACTAAATTCATCTATTCAATACATTTTTCACTGATGAGAAAAAAGTTTTAAAATAACCAACCATCTGAAAATAAAGGTACTAACTTCATTTTTTTTTTTTTTAATTTTATATTTAAAAATCAAAATAATTTAAGAACAAAAAAATCCTTAAACAGCATGGAAATACATCTATCTTTTAATTTTCTAACAAAAAATATCTTTATTTATGATTAATTCAAATAAGAATATTACAGATGGTTGACTGGAAGATAGACGTAAGGAAGAAAATAGTTGGGGGTGCAGTCAAATAAAATCACTAAATAAGTGGTTACTTATTTAATTATGTGCCGACGTTTCGACCCACTTTGTGGGTCATCTTCAGGGCTGTAGCAGCAGGAGGCTGGAGCAAGACCACTTATTTAGTGTTTTTATTTGACTGCACCCCCAACTATTTTCTTCCTTAAGAATATTACACATATAACTTAAAAGTTATAAATTTGAGTTTTACAGAGTTGGCAAATATATTAGTCAAACAAAATTTATAAAAACTTACGACTTATGGAGCTCAAGGTCCAAATTAGCTTTGTAAATTTCTTCGCTCATATAATATCCTGAAAGATGTCGTCTAACATCATCTAGGCTTGTGACTGGAAGTGGCTCATGGGTCTTATAATGACCAGAAATCTTTTCTAATACTTCACGATCGTTAAGCCTTTATCAAGGTTATAAAAAAAATGAGAAAAAATCACAATTAAAGATGAAAATTAAAACAAAAAGAAAAGTATTTTGTTACCAAAGGCTCATGACATTACTGACTACTTCAACTGCATCCCACTCAATATATGATAATCCAGAAACTTCCATATAATTGACAGTAGATAACAGCTGTTGCAAAGCATGTCCAAACTTAAAAAAAAAAAAATAATTTCTCAACATCAAAATAACATATGAACAATAACTATAAAATAAAGGTTAAATTGAGAACTGTAAACTAGCCCAGATCTTCTACACTGGATGCTCATTGGTTTCGCTTTAATTATATAATATATTAGGACCTTGAGAGGGAGGAGGAAGAGTAGACTATCATATTTTTAATTAACGATCTCAAAAATGATTGTTTGTAATCAAATCTTTCTTATTATTATCACTATTTATTATTACTTATTACCAATTACTAATTACTAGTAATTTCAATAAAATCATCAGATCTATTCACCTTCTTGAAAATATTTTCAACTTCCTCAAAATCCAAAAGGCACGGTTCCTTAGATGAAGGAGGTTTGAATGAGAATATTACAGCAGCAAGCGGCATAGAAGGACCAACAGCCCTCGCACTGGGTCGTATACCCACAACGTGTCCAGCTGTTGAAGTCTTCCCTTCCCTGAAAAAAATGGTAAATAAATTCCCATCACCTGATCAATGATCTAAATGACATTTTATGTCATTTCTGTATTTAGCAACAACATTTTAAGAATTTTATTTTAGAAATATTCAAAGAATTAAACTATTTTCAAAAATCAAAATCAAAATTTAATTTTAATGGGAATAATAAAAACAATATATCATTCGGAATCTGTTCCATAGGTTGTCATTTCGAGTTGAGTTATAAAAAGTTTTAACTGCTTACTTATTTCATTTTTATTAATAAAAAAAATACAAGTTATCGAGAACTTTATTTTGGGAGAGGTTTAAATGCAATTACGGATAATTATGGGTATTTTGAATGAAAATTGTTGACCTTGATGAAATATGTGGAAGAAAATGGTCCGGGTAGAGGTCAATAAATTTCTCTGAATATTAAGAAATATTTATTCAGTTGCCAATGTTTCGACCTACTTTGTAGGTCTTCTTCAGGGCTGTCGCACAGGGCCTGAGCCCAAATGAGTCTTTTGGAAGCTACACTTACACTTAACTTGAGAAATTTATTGGCCTCTACCCGGACCATTTTCTTCCACGTAATTATGGGTAAGGAGTATATTATGGTAATAATTTCACCAACAAATGAATATTTCAACAAACATTTATCATCTATATTTTTATTTTGAAGAGAAAAGAATTGCCTCCAGCCGGGATTCGAACCCGGATCTCCGCCTCACCGTGGCAATGCTATAACCATTTGACCCACCTACCTAGGACAAATCTGTTCTCTTCACTGATCCCATTTCCCCCGTGTTCTCGCAATTTTGCGATTTATACACGAGGAAGAATGTGCATTGAACATTACTTTTAAAAAATATTTAAAAAATTGATGCAATGATTAAAAAAATTATAATACTGTATCATCTATACTTTGAAATGTTTGTTGAAACTTTTATTTGTTGATAAAATGGTAACTAAAGTAACCACATACCCATAATTACATTCTCTTTTCCATACTAAAACTCACGATAACTTGTATTTTTGGAAAACATTAAAAGGGAAAATGAATGAAAAGTTAAAACTTGTTGAGACTAAACTCAAAACGACAACCTGCGGAATAATTACCTATCATTCTTTCAATAAATAATTCTTTGATATAGAACTTCTACCTGTTATCATTCATTTTTTTTTTTTTTTTTTTTGCCTGATTCCACATTAAAAACTTTAGAAAGGTGTTTAACTTCTTCAAGGTAAAAAACTAATAAGAACCAACACTTATAGTTTAATTTTTATTTCTTTAATTTTTTTTATTACAATACTTACTATTGCTTAATATTAAAATTTACTCCCCCCAAATTAATCTTTTTCTGTCCCTTTCAAAAGAAAATCATTTTGGAAGAACTTGATGTAAAATGTTCAAGGAATTTTCTCAATCTAGTGCAATATTAATAGATATTCAAAAAATAGTATTATGTTCGTGACCTTCTATTGGGAAAAATATATGTTTGGGAATTAATTCTATCAAGTCTTTATTATGCGTACTTAAATTTGTAGTTAAATTAATTTTTATTCTTTTTTGTATATTATGTTGGTAGACATCACAATCCAAAGTCAGATTTGGAGTTCAATCTTTCCACAAAAAACATTGTGTCAGGAAATTTGCCTCCAAAAAAACTTTTGTGGATTCCGTTCGCAAAGATGTCCAAACCAGCTCATCAGCCTGAGGACAGGTGTCCCAAACTTCCCCAGGGTTAGCTCATTTGCAGCCTAATCATTACTTCTCAAATTTTTCATATTTCAGAGGGACTTCATTTCAGTAGCTCTAGATTTAATCCAATGACCGATAGTATACAAGATATTTACGTACATATTAGAATATATTGAAATTCTTTACAAATATTTTTTTTTTTTAAATAAAAAGAAAGCTCTTTTGAAAAATACAACAGAAAATAAAATTTATCATATTTACCTTGCAAAAGGGTCGAGATAAAAACCAGCAATTGGCCTAGTAGATTCTTGATTGTAAATATTTATCAGTTTTACATCTTGATGCCATGTTTTATCTTTGGCCACTTCAAACCTCAATGAAAACATTTCGGAACAAATATCCATCAAACCATTTATTACTTTTTCATAAGGGAAATATTCTCTAGTCTTTCTTTCATCCCAACTGAAACAAATATTTGAAACAAAAACAATAAAACATTTATTTAAAGAACTAGGTAAATAAATAACAATCAAATAAATTTCTTTGAAAAAACTAGTTTAAAGTATTTTTTAAAAACCAAATCTTCAAATTTACTTAAACGCTTGACAATGTGAAGCAAATAAAACAATAATACAGAAATCCCTCAAGTACAGAAAATATTTAATTCCTAGAATTAAATATTTCCCTATCCTATATTGACTGTATATGCTTCATAATCCGTGACATTAAAAATAATCTACTTCATTCTTATAAGACATTAGATCAGTGTGGTTAGCAAAATAATTCACAAATGTAATATAAAAATTAACATTTAAGAAAAACAAAAGAAAATCATTTCTGAAAATCTAATACATTCTGAGGAGCATTCCAATAGAGTTTCATTAATGGTGTAATTAAAACTATAACTCATAAATAGTATTAACAGAAATATTTAATTGAACATCCTTGATTGCTCAATCCTTGCCTAAATTTATTTTTATTGACTAGTATTTACTTTATAAGTTTGTTTTGTAAAGCCTTGTAGGCCAACATGATATCGAGTCATAAATATTTTAATCCATTTTGAATGATAAAAACTTACTTGAACAATTCTTGTTTTTGTCTTCTTTCCCAAAATGGTACATCCCATAGTTCAAGCCTACCTCTAAAACCTCTATCTTCAGCAAATTCTTGTAGCAATTCAATTTCACTATTCTGATATTGCATAGCTATAAAAAGTAAATAATTTTTATGAAAGGAATAAAGCAGGGGCATAATAACAAGAGGAAAAACAAATACAGAATATTATTAAAACAACATATTTAAGGCACACACCAAGTAAGAAATGAATAAAATAATAGATCATGCAAGTTAGTCATAAACGAATCAAATAGATTAATAGGAAATAACAAACGAACAAATAGAATAATAGGAAATAACAAAATTGGGCTCATAATAGAGATAAACTAAATGTTAATAATACAACTACTCTGAAGGTGAATAACACATTTAAACCGAAGCACTGGCTTATTATAAAAACATAATTATTCTTCGATTAATTGTTTTAATTTTTAAATATTTTTATTTTGAAGAGAAAAGATTTGCCCCGGCCAGGATTTGAACCTGGGTCGTCCCCTTATCCATGGCAGCGCCTCTAACCAATTGAGCTACCAGGGTTCACTTCACAGCCAGGACAAATCCGTTGTCTTCACCGATCCCATATCCCCGTGTTCTCACAATTTTGCGACGTATACTCAAGGAAGAATTCACTTCAAAATAAAAATATTTAAAAATCAAAACAATTAATAAAAAATTATAAATAATATAATGACGTCAGTCAACAGGATCCTAATTAAAGTAATGTTCAATAAACATTCTTCCTGGTGTCTACATCTCAAAATTGCGATCACATGGGGATATGGGACCGGTGAAGAGAACGGATTTGTCCTGACTGTGAGGCGACCCCTGCTGGGTCAATTGGTAAGAGCACTGCCACGGAGAGGCGGATGACCCCGGTTCAAATCTTTTCTCTTCAAAATAAAAATATTTTATTTTTCCAGTTACATGGTTCACCTAGCTGCGCCTCATTATATTTGCCCTGAAGATGGCCTACAAAGTAGGTCAAAACGTCGGCACAATCAATAAAATATTCCTCACTTATTTAGTGTTTTTATTTTGACTGCACCACCCAACTATTTCCATCCTGCATTAGATCTTCCAGTCAACCATTTTCCTCTCTAACATATTTTAATAATTATAATATAATATCATATAATTATAATAATTATATATTTATCTTTTCTCTTCAAAATTAAAATATTTTATTTTTCCAGTTACACGGTTCACCTAATTCTATTTGCCCTGAAGATGATCTACAAATTAGGTCGAAACGTCGGCACAATCAATAAAATGTTCCTCACTTATTAAGTGTTTTTATTTTGACTGCACCCCCAACTATTTCCATCCTACATTAGATCTTCCAGTCAACTATTTTCCCCTCTAACATATTTTAATAATTATTCTTCCCTTCTAAAAATTTAAAATCTAGATATTACATTTCAGTTATGTTTCATAAAATTTCATTATTACTACTACCTTTTTTGAGCAAAATATTTAGAGTTTGTTGAACATCAGATAGAGATCCAGCCATTTTTGTTTCCATTGACATATGCGCATACGATATAAAACCTAGGATATTAGCCATGTCCTTCCTACAATTACAACCAAGTTAAAATATGAAAGATGGAAATTTTAAATTAAAAAATATGCCACTAAAATGTACCTTAATTTCCGTATGGCTTCTACAGTTTTACTATTATTCAACTGAGCTCCACTTTCTACGCTTGAAACTTGCCTTTGAGCAAGCCAAGTATTCCATCTGAGCCGCCTATCAGGGCAAAACCTCAGAAACTTATCCGCATGTTTTAAGTTTACATTCCAAGGTCCCTCAAATTCATTTCCACTCCTTTATATAAATTTCACTATTATTATTACAATATTTTTCTCCTTAATTATTAATTTTTTTAATAATTGAAGAAACAAAATAGATAAATAGCAAGAATTTCAGATGATAATAATCTTATGTTTACATACCTGTTTATAGACATACTTTTCAGTAAATTTTCAGGAAAATCGCGAGTAACCATCCCATCAGTAATTGTATGTGAATACTTAGGAAAACTTATCTAAAAAAAAAAATAAATAAAAAAATACAATTAGTACAATTTAAACTACACCATATCCACATATCTTATACATACTTCCTCTTCAGGGATACATTAGTATATCATTTATAGTTGAAATATAAATAAAAATTACACTATTACAACAATTTTTCCATTTCAGCTATCATAAACTATACTTTGAAATTTTTTATAGCATATATATTTTATTAATTTATCAGGAAATTCCAATTTTTTTTTATTATATATCTGAAAAAAAATTGTTTAACTAACAAAGGATTTTGAAACTATTTGTTTATCCAAAAACTACAAAACTAAATTTAACAAAAATATGGGGTGTCATCTTAGTTTTACATAGCTATTTTCAGACATACTTCCTCACAAATCTTCGTGAAATCTTACGATCACAATCTTATGATTACTAATACTACTAGACTTACTATACATTTTTTATACTGATATTAATAGGTCTATTGAGAGCAGTTTTTTTCTTGTATCATTTACTTGAACTGTATGTAATGTAGATGGGAAAGAAATATATGATTGAATAAGTATTATCAAGTAGACTACAATAAACAATTTACACATAATTTTCTGCTCAAGCAAATAAATCTCTCGGGGATGTTAGTTTCAAACCACAATTAAATCTAGAAAGGGTTGATTGATATCATTACTATATGATAAAAAAAAAAATTTACATTTTTGTTTGAAACATGGAGTGTCAAACACTTCGCAACAATTAAAACATATCAAAAACAAAGTCAAGACATTTCAAGGCATTTTTGGAAATGTGTCAGTTTTGTTTCAATAACAGCCAATAAAAGGGATTTGTTCAGCCATTGGTAAAAAACTTAATGACCGAAATGTTATTTTAAAATATTTATTGAATATTATTAAAGTCCCTATCCAAACAAACAAATAAAAAAATGAGAAATTATGAGCTAAGAATCAGCAAATTGAACTTCAAAACTTATCTCAGGAAAGAATTGGGTTAACTGTTTTCATTCTAAGATGAAATGGAGACCTTTGAGTTAGGTCATTGGTCAAACTGTTTTGAGACTATCTCTTGTGAATTAATTTTATTTCAAACTTTGATTAATTTTTATATATCTATTTACATTCAAACAATAGTAGAATTTTGCTGTTTTCTGCTCATTATTATTATAAGTAAATCTTTCAATTTATATAATATGGGGTCATTACTAGTTTTAATTATTCAGTAATATCCAAATTATTAAAATTTTGTAAAATAAAATATCATAATAAAAATATTAAAATTTAACTAAAAATTGGAAGTACTTGAACAATTAAATACTATAACAAACATAAATTATGTCAGTTTTAAAAATAAATTTTAGTAATAAATTAACAAATATTAGAATTTAGTACTAACATAATCAACCCATCAATATCTATGAAGCAAAATTCATCATACATAGAAGTTATGTTTAATAATAAAGTTGTACGTTAAAAACATTTTTAAAAAATACCTTATACTTTTCACCAAAATCACTAGATTCTTTTGATAGTTTAATCGAAATTTGTTGAAAAAGTTCTGCGCCTTCAGCACCAAGTTCTAGTCCACTCAGTTTTCCTTCAAGCCTGAACTTTGAAACTACTCTTTGCTCTTCCTCTGTTAGTTTGTTGAGATCACAACCCTAAAAATTATATTTATTCTAACTGAATAACTATTATATTATTAAATTATCGAATCTATAACCAAAAGTCACTCTATCTTAATTGCCTACGGTATAATGTAGGATTGACTCCAATAGTAAACGTTCTGTAGAATAAATTTTAGTAGAGTTTTACTTCTTTTATTGAAAAAAAATTTGTAACCTCTCTTTGGCTATTATCATGTGTGTGGGTATGAACGAGAAATCCTGGAGTACTAGTTAGTGACTATTAGACACTAAACTTTTTTTGATTGAAAATTTGGATGACACCTACATTTATTTAGGAGTAACATCAATTATATATTTAAATCAATCCTCCTCCAGAGGCTCTTTATCATCTTGAAAAGAGTTACAAGTCACAAATATCGTTTAATTATTTATTGTCATTTTTCAAAAGTTTTACTTGGAGGTCCATTATCCTCCATGGTCCTTTTGTTTTCAAACCAAAAGTACCATGGAGGATAATGGACCTCCAAGTAAAACTTTTAAAAAATGACAATAAATAATAAAAAGATATTTGTGACTTGTAACTCTTTCCAAGATGATGATAAAGAGGAAATGATCCAGAAAGTTGTTTGGATGATTGAAAATGATATGTAATTGTCGAAACATTTTATATTTTATATAAAATTATAGATCATAAATGACTGGAGAAAGGTTTTTATTGTGAGAAGGAATTATTAGATAAATTCAGTCCAGTTTACATCCTTTTAAAAAAAAAACTGTATACCTTCAGTAGATTATAGATGTAACGAGACCTATATTTTAGACTTCTGGCTGACCGTGCTCTATCATGAAGTGACATATATTTGTCCGTGGGAATAAGTTTATTATCTACCATGACAAGAGTTTTTAGTAGCCCCCAAGTAGTTTCTAGTTGGGCTCCTGATTCTTCAAAACGATCAATAACATCTTCAAAAACATCTAAACCACCCTCTTTGTTACCTGTAGAATAAATGAGCAAGTGAAAAATATGCCACTTTATTAAATCAAGATAACAATGATAACACAACTAATATTACCAGCAACTTTATTTTCTGTTTCACGTACACAATGTTCAAAATCTAATATATATTTGCCAAATGTCATGGAACAATTGTCCAGCGTTAAATTCTCAAAATCAGGTAAACCACTTTTGAACAAAGGATTTTGATTTAAATTTTCCGGGTTGGATTCTGGAAGGCTGCAACATAAGTTGAAATAGATATAAATAGAAAAACACCAAGCTAATACACAGTGCTGATTATAAACACCAATTTGAGTTACTTACAGAACAATATACCCATTTCTGATTTGTTGGAAGAATCTTAAAGATTTGGGTATCCATAATTTCCCTTTAATCAAAGACACGGCCATCGTTTGCCCACAAGAGACCGACAGCAGGTTACGTAACAATGCCAAAGAAGTCGATGATCAAAATTATTATTACAAACAAAAAACATCGTTTGCGTGCTTAAATAAAAACGAAACCCAAGCAGACTTGCTAAAATAAAAGGGGTGTCTTCTTGGTACATTTTAATATATACTAGATCACCACAATATTTTAAAATTACAAGCAAGTGCTTAAAAATAATGGAAAGCTAGCCAATAGATTTATAACAATAACCACACCAAGCTATACAATAAGTAAAACATTCTAATCAATACGAAATAATTTTAAATTGTTCACTAAATCCAATTTAGATATTGCAATTAAAAACTATTAAAATGACTTATTCAGAGTAATGACAGACCAAATAATATTATGCTGGATGACCGTATGCCTTAGGTCAAGTCCTTGACCTATTTAAACGATACAAAGGTAACATTGATCGAATCTAGTTCAAGAAAGCCAAGCGATTAACAAAACGAGTCAATTTCCTATACCCTGTATAGTAGTTGCCCGATTTGTTGACCCTTGTATAAAAAAGACACAATATTGCCTCATTTAGTAGATTACATTATAGCACTTCACGCTCCAGAGTTCATCCACTTTTGGGATAAGTACAATCCAAGGCTTGTGTCCATAGAATGCAAGAAATTACTCAAACAGAAGGTTCTTGATCCCCAACTTTGAAGCGAATAAAGGTTCCATCCGAAAGGCGTTCGCCCTCGGAGCCGAATGTATGGAATATTTAGATATTGGAGAAAAGGAAAATCATGGGTATGTTAAAAATATTGGGTACATGCACTGAACTACTAGGAGGATCGGTTTAAAAAAAAACTGAGGGAAAACGTGGTTTCCCTTCAGCTGAGGTGATGACTGGTTCATAATTATTTAATTAATTCTTATTATACTGGCAATTAATCATAATTACTGGTCTTATCATCATGGTAACAGTTTACCATGCAGCTATATTAACAGCTGGAGTAAATTTAATTCAAAATGACAAGTTATTGAAAGTGTAACCTTTCAAATAACATTTTCACATAAACAGTAACACCAAGACATGTAACAGAAACACATAACAGGTACGTTGATTATTTATCTTGGTACTATATTTCTATGAATTGGCCTCCACTTAATAAATTAAGCAAAAATGAAAACAGTTTACAATAAGTATTGGTTGACTAAGAATTGAGGATAAAATAGTCCGGTGGAAGTTAAAGAAAATTCTCCAATTGTAAAAACTATTTCGTCAATTACAGCAACTTGTAAAGTAAAAATCTAATCTCCTTAAAAGAGTTTATAGCCTCAAAGTTTTGATAGAGAACAATCCTGAAACAACTGTAGCCAGGTTGGTCGTTGAGACCCACGTTGTTTGTTCATTAAACGTCACTTTATGCTGCTATGGCTAATCGGACGATGCTACGGTGGGAGCTCTAAATTTTACCTACCCAGGTAAAATTAACTATAGGGATCAAATAGGGATTTTTAACGAGTACCTGAGATCGTACAGGCTCGGGACAGCCCGTTTAACGTCCCTTCCGAAGGACGGCGTAATTAAGGATTTTTTACTCCCTTAAAAAAATCCTAGGGTCACCTGCCGGGCTACGAACCCGCGATCTTGGGCTTAGTAGATTGTAACGCTAACCACTAGACCACAGGTGACCTTGAGACCCACGTTGGCCTAACGATAAAATCAAAAGTAAATAAGGTTTATATCTCTTGGACGGGGGACTTATTAATTTAACCTCGTTTTGTCTGCGGCAGTTTTGGCTCCACCAAGTTTGCCTGGAGCATCTCGTCACAGATATTGGGACCTCTGGCAATGAATCTTTTTACAAACTCTGATACTAGACAACCATTTTGTTCAATAATGGTCATCTGAAGGTCCCTCCTCTGGATTTAGAATTTCATATTTCGTAGGGAATAAATATTTTAACTAATGTTAAAGTAGTTATAAAAGACCCACTTCAAATACAAAAGGATTTCAGATATCAGGAAGTAAGCGGGAAATCAAATTATAAGCAGGATGTTACGACAGAAACTTGTACGATGCAATAGCGATTTCATTACCCTCAGAGAAGAATCCACACAGCTTAATATTAATTTTAAAGAATCTTCAACACAGGCTTTGGAAACAGACGTTGCTCCAGAAATTCCTTTTAAAGTAAGTTAAACTAAAAATGTTTAAGTATATAGAATGATTGCTACTTTAAATGATAATTAATAATTTAAACAAAAAATCAATTTGGTCTATCTGACATAGCTCATTTACCCACATATCTACTCCATTAACAAGGGTTGCCGTGAGACAGCTGTCCAATACATTTCCAGTGTATTATTCAAAAGGCTATAAAACTGGCATTCAAGATTCTCCTATTCTTTGAAAATATATATTTAAAAAATTGATCTGTGAAATTGTTGCCTAAGTTAAAAAAACAATTCAGTAGGCAACAATTCCGCGGCAGCGGATGAAAATTTTGGTCGATAATTTGGTTCTATGTAACTTGAAATATAAATACTTAAATTTTGCGGTAGAAGGTGATTTGACAAAACTCCAAATTAATAAACTAACGGCGCCGCAGCGGAATTTGTAACAAGTACTTGGTTTGTATTCAACTTTAAATTTATATTCATTGAAATTATTGCTGATTTAACTTGATAATATTTTTAAAATTATATTGACTTCTGCTGGCCTATGGAAGTTGTACCTAAAGCAGTAACAAACGACATTGCAGTAAGGGCCCATACGCATGTGTTTGCGAATAAGAAGATGGCTCAAGCTAATAACTTGAATTAATTTTTTATTTATTTACGAACTGGCCAAAACTAAGGACCAAGCAACTTCACTAAATAAAATTAATTATCAAATTTCAACGGTCGATGGTTGAGTTTAAGCATCAGGTACGATTACATCTCACTGTCTGGTTTGTTAATCAGTCGTAAAGACGCCTAACTAGTAATTTTACGAAGGAAATTTATCGCAGGTCCACTGCAGTAAATATACAGTGCGCAGAAAAGAAGGCAAAGCTGTTGTAAAAACTGTGGTTACTGAAAATTTCAACGCATTGCGCGATAGCAAAAAGTGCCTACTAAACGTGGAAATGATAAATGAAAGTGAAGGGTGAATATTCTGGTGGTCAATGTGGAATCCAGAACTCTGTCCCAAGTTGTTATCAGATGACCCAGAACCCAACATGATCACAGAGTCTGCCTTTACAAAGAGGATAGCTCTTCTAAGGAGCAGAGAAGGGAAGTTTAAAGGTACAGTGTTGGCAATAGTAGTCAATCTTCCATTGAGTTCAGGAGAAGTTCTTGGTCGCAGAAGGATATTGCACAGATAAAGTCTTTCTCAATTACACCAAATAAAGCTACCACACTGTATTTTTTATATTATTTCTAGACTGAAAATTTCCCCTCACAGGTCATGAAGAAGACAGGTTTTATGTAGAATATCAATGTACATCTCCTGTCTCCCTTTTGCTTCTTGGAGAAACTTCTTATAATTGTCTAATCCTTTTCAACAGGTAACATTGTCCCTGCAAGGATAACCAGGCTTAATGTCCATCCCAGGATATCAGGCTACCACATCCAGCAGTATTAAATGTAGGTGAGATAGGAGGAAGGAAATGTAGGTCTTATCAGTATTTGGATCCTGGCTCCAGGATGAGTCATCTTTGCCACATATTTTGGCAGGCTAAAACCATTTTCTTAGGCAACCCACCATAAATTCCACTTTTCCAACAAGTCCTTCCTAAGCGAACTTGCTTCCTTTTCTCAATTTTTTCACGAACCTTCTCTCCCATTACTTCTGGGAGCTATTGAAACAATGTTGGCGTTAATTTAAAAAGTACATAAAATGAGCTTTAGTACTGTAACAATAACTAAGTATATATGTCAGTATACTAATGTATTTATTAAATTAATTCAGTATGTCATTGAAGGAGTTCCAAAAAACTGAATCATTTTTAAAAGACTCTTTGATAAAGTGATTAGAAATTTTAATTGAAAAACATTTTCAATTTGTTAATTGTAATGAATTTTATGTTTTTCAGCCTGGAAATTACGAAATAATTCTGCATTATACCTTATCTTTCTTTATTGGATTCATCATCACTTACTTCTGCTTATAAACTCCAACTTTATATATGTGAATAACCATTATGTTGTTGACAATAATCAGGCGTTCTTAAAAAGTATTGTTTTCATTTATCTTACATTTCTAGCTTTATTTATTATATTTCCTCATTTTTTAAAAGGTTTTAAACCAAAATTTCACAAACTGCTACATATACATGCTATTCGGTTCCCCACAAGCAAATCGTTTTATCTTAGCAAATCAAATCTCAAGGCCAGATTTTCAAGTAACTACTCAAAAAAATTATTGCCAAATATATGAAAGTTCCTCGGTTAGTTTTATTGTTGCAACTCTAAGGGGAACCTAAGGTTTGTATGAGATCCAAACTCAACTTAACACTTACTCTTCATTAATATCATTGGTGCCTTAATATCCCGGTTACTATAACTATACTCTTTAGTTATTCCGGGATAAATTCCTTTAAATTAATAATACAATTAACAAAATGTGAGTTGTACATTAGATTTTTTTACTTTAATATGTCCGGGTCTGGTATATGTTCCCAGCGAAGACTGATTAAATGTGATAACAATAATAATTTTACATGTAATTAATTATTTAATTAAACACAGAGTGAGATGGTGTCTCTGATTTATTGGTTTGTTTGGACTGTTAATGTGAGATGCACTGCATTTGATCTTCGTTGAAGTGAATTGTTTTTTTGTTGTACCTCAATATGGTGCCATAATTGGCGAAACAACAAAACTGTTTTATTCATATTACCTTATACAGGTCAAACCTTAAATATCAGGCCACACTTTAGGAAAATAATCTGTATAGTTGTGCAATATTCAATAACTGCACTGCTTAATGACTGACCATACTAACAAACAATTTTTTATTATAAAATATGAGGCGATGAAATGCCAATTAACGATTTTGTGAAACATTTTAAAGTTAAAAAATTTATGATAGGTTGGTCCGAGAACCTAACCAAATTGTATTTGCTATGGGGAGGTATCAGCATTAAATTATTTTGGGTATTCTGAGAAAAATAAGAGAGAGACTTTTTTCCTTGATTAGTTGTTTCTTCTATAACTATCAAGCAAATAGTTATGAAGCGAATCAAAATCCTGTGGTTTAATTCATTGCTTAAGAAATCATCATGCATTTCATTTTTGGTTGCCTGTAAATATTTAATGAATTTCTTAAAATATTATTATTGAACTATGTAATTAAAAGAGATTAAAAGAAAAACAAAGAGGTCTTAGAACCAATAAATATAAATATTATTTACAATTCATACAAATAAGAAAAATTAAAATACCTTTATTTACAGGTAAGTTATAGTCATTATATATATCTTTTTTAGCTATTCTTTTTTTCTAACATCTTCGCTCTTCGTAATATAAAGACCTTTCTCAGCTTCCTGGAAATTTTTTTTTTTTTAGATAGTTCAAAATAAATAAAATTTTGACAAATTTGTAACAACTTCAGTTTGTACAATTCCAGAATACTACGGCATTATCAGTTCAAGGTGTTCGTGATGTCTAACTGGTTTGTATGTAATAATATCATTTTTATTCAAGATAAAAACATGAGAACAGCAGCAAGAAAAATTAATAATAAAAAAAGTAACCAATAATAAAAATACCTCCAAAGCAATTTGTTTCTGCGTACATTTTGTCTCCATTATGATATCTTTAACATGTTCTGCAGAATACTTTTTACTAAAGGAAATTATAGCTGCCCTATCTGCTTTAAGGCAAGCTTGAGGCATGTTAGCTAACGAATGTGCAAAATTAACTGCTTGACCTAATCCTGAAACAAACATTAATACGATATGGAAAAATTGAGATGAATATAAAAAAGACAATAATTAAATAAATATTATTAATTAAACAAAAATGGAAAGAAGGTCTGAAGTATGCAATTTTAATAAATTAGAATCCTTTGAGAACCTCAAAGTTATTTGACAATGAGAGGCAACAGAGGCAGAGATAAAAGAAACATATGAGGAAATAATAGGAATCCAGATAAATTATATAATTCACTAAAGCAGATTCGTCACCTGTTCCACATGCTACGATTCTTGATGCAATGCCTGATTCAAACGCTTCTTTCGATTTTAAAGCCCGACCAGTTAATATAAGGTCTAGAGCTTTATTCATACCTAAACTGTTGCACAACCTTTTAGCTACAGTATCAGAAATAGGAACACCTAAAAAAACAAAAAAACAATGAAAGTTTCCTATTAATAAATAAACATAAATTATGATAACAGAAAATAATGTAGATTACTGGTTGACTAACTAATACAAGAGGCTTGTTTTAATCTGAAAGACCTTAACATAGGCCTTTTTAAAATTACTAAGATAAAACATATATAATATTACTTTTTTAAAGAAAGATGTTCAAAATTTCAGCTTTAAAAACATAGTTTTAGGTACACGAATCATATACCAGTAAAACTATGTAAAGTCCAGGTAAGTGCCAGTAAAGTCAGTAAGTAAAGATAATAAAATTATATTTTTCTGTTGTGATATTTTATTTTGAAGCTGCAAAGGCAGTGAAACCAATATCATCTTTTTTAACATACATAAAAATATAATGAAACGAAAACTAAATAGTTCTATAAAGATTTTCTGTTAGATATTATGAAAAAAATACAGTATAACTAAATCATATTACATATAGTATAACTTGAGCAAATGTGGCCCATCATATGTTTATCACCATACTGCTACCGTTAAAATACATAATTTTACAGATAATAAGAAAAATAATATGACTTCAACCATAACTCATAAATTAAAATATCTTTTTTAATAAATATTAGTTACCAAATTTTCTAGCATAACCACCCATAACAGCAGTTTCTTCAACAATTCTAAAATCACACCAAAGAGCTATATCAAATGCTACCCCAACAGCAAAACCACTTATTGCTGCCACAAAAGGCTTTGAAGTAAAGGTTTCCAGTAGGGCCTAAAATACCATTAATGTATGTTTTACTTATTCTAATAATTATTAAGTACTTTTCAGACCCTTATATGTTTCGTTTACTAACAATGTCTTCTATTTCATTAAAATACTTTGGGTTTTCATTGAATTCAGTTAAATCATAGCCATAAGAAAAATTCCCTCGCTCCCCATACAAAACTGCAACAGGTGAAGATTCGTCTCTTTCAAAAGACTCAATGGCCTCCTTCAACTTTTTCATCAAGTCTATATTAAAACGATTCTTCGAATCCGGTCTATTTAATCCAATGCATGTGACGGGACCAACTTTTTTTATAATTAAAGAATCTGTAACAAAATTAGTATATAATACATAAAATATATCAGACAATAAAAAGTAAATAGATTCTGAACTCAAAACTTACTAGAAGAAGAATATCTACATATTTGAAAAATGGATAGTTTTGCTGAATATTTAACTGTAATTACAGGCAACAATCCTTTCTTTAGTAACCTCCCAAACATCTAGAAAAATATAAATACATATCATGGTAAGTAGCCACTTATTCACATTTCCTTTCCTATTATTCTAAACCTTTCCTAAGTAAGTATTTTTTTATTTCCATAGTTGTTAAGTATTTTACCTTTGACTATTACAGATAACTTAATTCATTACAATAAATATCAACACAATCCTCCAATTTTTGTCTCAAGCCACCTATGAGACATTTTTCCAAGAGTTGTGCTGGCAATCAGTTCAAACAGTTATTCATTTAAACCCATGATTTACCATTGGTGTAAACGAAACACCAATTATAACAATTGAAATATTTAGAACAAATGGTGACGACAGCAACAAATTTAGCAAACCGGCAACCAACTTATCACACCAATCAGATTATCAAATCAACAGGTTATAAACAAGCTGTGCACGTCAGGGAGGAAGGAAACATTGTTATCGTGCAAACATTTCTAAGATTGGAATAACTGAATAATCGGTAAAACAATCGGTCACTTGTAAAAATAGCTGCTTAGTTTTTAAAACGGGTATTAGTTCCGCTGGTTGACGTAGAGTGAAAGAGAAATTCGAAATGTTTATTTCTTGTAATCCAACTTTTTGTTAATTTATTACTTTATTTTTAATGTCATTTTACACTCCGAAATACTAAAGCCTGGAATATTAGATTGTCATTATATATTTTATCCAATCATTGTTCCCTTTATATTTCGTTTTCAAAAAGGCGTATTAACTCCAAATATTATTAACATATTTTGTGATCTGGAGTATCTTCCCTAATCCGAGTTGGTAACATTAAAGACTATGTTATGGTTGCAAATTTTGAACAATAGCTTACTAATTTAAGAGCAACAAATATTGCGCGACTTTGAAGAACGAAGTGGCATTATATTAAATGTATCTTGGCCAAAGTAAAAAAACTGAAAAGTTAATCTTTCTCGGTGAACTTTCTCATCAAGCACAAGGACAAATTTTTTTTCTGTATCCAATTATGCATCATAATATAAATGAGCTTTGACAGGCCATGCATAAATTAATTATTAAATTAACGCGTTTCCTAACCAACAAATTATGAGCTTTGAGATTTATTTCGTTGATCAAGGAAGACCGTTATTAACAGGAATAATATACATAAACACGTACATTTATAATACAGACTTGTTCGAATCCGGCCTGGTTAAAATTTAGGAACAATCAAGGACAAGGAATGTGCTTCGACCGTCCCACTCTAGTCAAAGCAGTTGATAATAGTTAGAAAGATTGTCCCGCTTGCAATTTTAAAAATTGTAAGAAAGTGCATGAGCGTAAATTAATAATATATTAATATACCTTTCAATTGTTTACATCAGTTGATTTCGTTTCTTAAGGATTCTTCAGATTCTGTTAGCTGCTGGTTGAAGTTCTCTCTCAGCCCTGTCTTCCTTCACATTCTGCTTCCGTCTCTTCTTGGGTCGCCCTCTTTTTCGCATCTTAATCGAGCGAAAGAGGAAGATTATTTTTGACCACCATCTAGCATTCTATGTAAATGACCATCAATTACAAAGTATAAAAGTTTTTCTTGAGCAGCGTTCCGTCTGATCCTATTCTTTGGAACATACTGTAAGTCCAGGAATGGTTCCAGAAGTTCATTTTAACTGCTTATAAGTCTACACGTTTTGTGATCATCTACGTATAAAGTACGGATCTGGATTAAAGTCGCGTTATCACTTCTGAGTGCTCAACTAGTGATGTCCAGCGGCATTCGGAAGTGTCAACCCCCAGCGGTCAAACTAGCCCTGAAGAAAACCTGCAATGTGGGTCGAAACGTTGGCTTACCAATAAAAAGTTCTCCCTTTATAAGAGAATTTTGTTTACCTCTACAAATTGGTTACCTACCCGGACCATTTTCTTCCTCATATATACAAGGTCAACTAATAATATTCAACGTATTATTTTAAAGTATCATTGTTGTCGTTACGGATAGTATTTTATTTTTGGTTTCAAAGATATATGTTTAATACAACATCGTATTATGATTTTGGGCATTTTTATTGAGAGGTAAAATGAAAACGATGTTTTGATTTGTGTCAAGAAACCTAAAAACAGTAATGTGTCATATTTATTTGTAATTAGTCTGTGAACTCGCTTTATTCGACTCATCTTGGAGTCGGTTTAACAGATCAATGTTGGCGCTGTTCCAGATTGCGTATCAAGTTCAGTGGACCAGCTCTACTAATTCGCTTGCATCTCTATTCCTGATTCAGGAGTTTGATAGAGGATTAAGTCATCTCTATAAATTATGGATTACAGTAAATTCATTATTTCTGGAATATTGATAAGTTTTTTCGCAACATCATATTGTGAAAATAAATATTCTAAGGATGCAAATTCTAAGTATCACAAGACTCCTCATAAAGTGCAATTTGTTGATGAGCCAAATGTTAATATAAGAAATATTAATAAGCCTTTTAGGATGGCAAAGCTCAATTTACTTTGGACAAAAGCACAATCGGTAAGAGCATATTTTTATTGAATTTTATTCATATTGTTTTTATTATGAATTCCTATTATTAAGAGTCCATCACTGGATCAAATAGTGTAAATACTATTTGTAATTTATCCCTATATGTATGTTGTAAACCAAATTAATGAATCGTATATTCAAAGTTTGCTATGCAGTTTTTGTTAAAAATATCACAGCTCGCATTGAAGTTGTTTGTTAAGAACTGTTTTTATTTTATTTCTGACATGTTAAGAAAGAGCAAATAAAGTTTAATCAGAATTGATGATCGATATGCACCATCTAGTCTAATAATTATTTACATTTTTATCTAGTACGGTTTTCAAATTTTTGATTCTTCATCCAGTAAAAGTGGTAATGATTAGCTCTGAGCACGAAATTTAAAAAATGATTGAAACTGGGTATTCAGAAGTATTTAAAAACATAAAACAGGATTCCATTCACTATACATCTCAGTGTGACCTTTGATACTGAAATAATCAACAGACAGATAACATCACCATTCGCGGTTTGTTAACAATTAGTTGTTTGGTAGAATACTCCTCACTATGATGAAACTAGTGGCTCATGCATAATTCTCAGATCGCCTATGTATACCATATTTTAATTCCAATTAATTATTAACTATATGAAATTTATTTATTTTACAGAGACTTACAGAACCTAAACTTAAGTCTCTGTTCTCTGAATTAAAAATGCATGATAAAGAAGAGTTGAATTTTAAAAAGTTGAAAGCCGAAGGAAAAGATAAAGAAGGACTACTCGAAGCAGACATGAGAAAAAGATTAGTAGGTAAATTAGTTGTAAAATTAGTTACGTATTCATTAGCTTTAAGGCTGCACTTTATATTTTTTTAAATTTATAACATGCTATAAGTAAACTTTATTATATTTTTAGGAATAATGAGTTCCTATGGTTTACTTGAGCATTTTGATGATGTAAGTAATCCACAAAAACATAGAGATCATGAGCCTGCTACTGGAAAAGTTAAGTACATGAATAAAAGTCTTTTCAAGGATAAAAAATTAAATAAATTGTGGGAGAAAGCTGAAACTTCTGGCTTCACTCGTAAGTCTTATACATATGTTGTCATTTAGATTTCTATAGCATAAAAGTTGATTAATATATGCATTGATGAGACCAATAAGAAATTGTCATTACCTTATGTGCAAATATACCAATGATAAGGATAAATTAAACAGTAAATGCAGTTTAGTTAAATTGTATTCAATAAGAGCTGATATTCTGTAATGCAAGAAAGCTTTCTTCTACCACATATTGACACAAAACACAAACCATTAGATTCAGGACAAACCGTTACATTTCACTTTTAACCTGTTCAATGTTTAGTTTTGACCTTGGTTTCCTAAGTTATACAAGATATAAGTTCAAATTTGATTAATTTTTTCACTTCCCCATTTACATCTTTATATCTGTAATCTATATTGTATATTGTAAAAAATAAATTTTATTAAAATAATATTTCATCTCTAATAGCTGAGGAACTTAATATCCTTAGACAAGAGTTCGAACACCATCAGGAAAAAGTAGATCAATATTACTCTGTCTTAAATGATGTCGAAATGGGAGATCAGGATGCTACCAAAAAGAGTAAGTATCAATAGAATTCTTGTTGTCATTTATCCATTAATTTAATTATTATTATTTAAGATATCTTTATTTAAAATATTAACAATGATTATTGATATTTATAAATCATAAACTTTTAATTGATATAATTTTTACCATATTATCAATCGTAAAATCGTACATGGATATTAGTTACCCACTTAAGATCTTCGAGACCCAGCAATGAGGGTATGGGCAGTGGGGAAAAATTTAACTAGCATGGTAAGTGATAAGGCCTTCAGGCTTTCCATCTTCCATCCATTCCACACTTCTATTTATTCCTCTCTAATGTCTTCCTTCGTTAATGTGGTGTTGCTTATTCTCTGCTGGAGCCTCTTCAGCCTCTATGTTTTACCTTCATATTTCAACACATTGTCCTATTGGGGCTTTCCTTTGGCCAGTAACTACGTCATGTGATACAGTCCTATACACCTTTTTGATCTGCTTGAGCCAGTCTCCATCTTCTGTTGTTTTAAGAGACGTCAATATCATGTCCAGGATACGTAGGACCACACCTTTGTAGCTGGTTATTGATGCGGGGTATCGGAGTTCCAAGATTGCACACCCTGTTCTGCTTATTCCATTGATGAACTGGGTCACTCTATTCTTCAAGTACAGTAGAACCCATCTATTCCATCACCTTTGGGACTGGGGGTGTGATCCTGTATTTTATCTTTCGGTAAATCACACAGAGATCGACGAAATATCCATCGGTGTTGATGCTGAGTTCTGCTTGGTGTACTGTAAGGCAATTGCAAAAGCGTTCATGGCGTCGGTGTGTGAATCCGAGTAGTTTGTCGCTATCACCAAGTTCTTAGTTCAGAGTTTCCTTAGGATTTTCCATAACAATAGCAATAATCTGGTCATCGTTGAGCTCTTCATTGGTTCTGACTGTTTCTTGATTCTCTTCAAAGTATGACTTGAGTTAAATGCATCTAAACTTTCCTCCGCCACAATGCTGTAAATTATTTTTCTGCCCTTTGGTACCTACCCTTGTTCTTGACAATTTTGATAATCACCATCGAGTCATTTTTATATTTTTAATTATTGCCATAAATATTTTGAAATCATGACATGTTTAATCTCATGGCTAATTGTTAACAATGTTATTTCAGATTCAGTTGATATTAAGCTGGAACATATGAATGAAATTGATCAAGCTGAAGAAGGAGATGATATGACCAAAGATTATTTATCAAAAGTTAATCAATTAAGGTGGGTATTAATATTTTTAAAGTGTCTACATGAGTCATTTAAAATTTGCATGCATACATCATTTAAACCTATAATTTTTAATTTTAGTATGAGAGTTAAAAATTACAAAACAGTGTATTAAAGGTTCTTGGTATTCAATTTGTGACATATCTAATATTGAAAATCATATTATTATTCAATAATAATAATAAAATAGAGCCAAAACTCAAAACAAAATTTTATTAGAATCTTATTATTAAGCCTGTAAGCATCAATTTGATTTTGGAAATGCTAGAGTAATTTATAAGGAGAGTGATAGCTCTAGAAGAAAAATGTTCGAGGCGATGCAGATTGCGCATAAGATTGACATTGCAGTTAATTTTAAAACAGATTGTAGAAATTTAAACCAGTTTTATTCTGAAGCATTGAATATTTTAAAAGTTAAATCTTGATAATGCCTGAATAGGCGAAACGTCGACTGATAATTGTTTGTATTTTACACCAGATTTGAAACATAAGGCTCTGCTTGTGGTTTTTTCCATTTGCATTCTAATAATAATAATACTTATAGCATAATATGCATGGATTCTTGTATTTATTAAATTGTGCTCATTTCTTACTTAAAATACTTTGAATCCTTAAAGAAAATGTTCTACGAAAAGTTTTTAAAAATGAAAATGAAAATACAACTAATGAATTTTAAGTTATGCAAATATTGCCTGAAATCTGTTTACAAGGCATTTCCAAACTACGACCAATGAGCCAACACCTGCCCATGAGCATCATAAATCTGGCCTTATATATATTTTTCTTCCAGTTTTACTATTTTAACTAAAACTTATTTTTTAATTATTTTTATTTTGAAGAGAAAAGATTTGTCCTGGCCAGGATTCGAATCCGGGTCGTCTGCATCTCTAGTGCAGTGCCCTAACCACTTAGCTACCAGGCGTCGTATCCTAGCCAAACAAATCCATTCTCTTCACCGATCCTATATCCCCATGTTCTCGCAGTTTTCGCGATGTATACACGGGGAAGAATGTTCATTGAACATTACTTTAATTAGGATCTTGTTGACTTATGCCAGGACAAATCTTTTCTCTTCAAAACAAAAATATTTAAAAATAATCACCATCAAAAGAACAATAAATAAAAATGAAATATTTATTTTAATATATGTATTATAATATACACCAAACTCGAGAAGTTTTGCCTAAGATTTATTACAATTTTTGATGAAAATTTGATCATATGATCTTCATTCCTGGTAATCATTATAGTGACCAAATAGGGATTGTTTACAAGTTAACAATCTAACAGTTGTAAAGTTTGTAATTTCAACTTTCCACGACTATGCATTTTTATGTAACGCAAGAAATAAATGTCTTGTCTAAACTAATGAAAATAGTTTCAGTTTCAGGATAGTCATCATTGTTTTTTCCATTAAAATCTGAAAGCTATATATTTTTTTAGGGCAATTGCAATAGTTTCGTTAGTGCTTACAAGGAAGAAAACAATATATCTTTTTATTTACAACCAATTATGAAACATAATAACTGTTGTACGTAATGAAATTTAATATTTTTAGTTATCAAGTTTTATGTTGATATAGCCGTAAGTTGATCTAGTTTGGTCCCTTGATTTTTAATGGAGCCTATTATAGGATCCTGTGATTAAGAAGTTTGGATATTCCTATTATAAAATTAATTAGCAATAAATGATTAAACCTTATGATAATGAAGAATTTTTTTATATTCCAGGGAAAAACATAGAGATATCAGGGATGATTATGACAGATTATACAGGCTTGCGATGAGTGGGCCAGATAGTAGAGAATTTGTTGAGCCTAAAGTGCAAGGTTTATGGAATATTGCCATCAAAGCAAATTTCACTCCTGATGAATTGGATTCGATCAGGGTTTGTATATTTTCCTGTAATATCAGCAAATATAATAAGTTATTTTAGAAGTTAATTTTTCACTTTTATATTTATATATTAATTTTTTTTAGTTTCACAAATGTCATCAAATATTTCAGTCCTGACCAGCTTATTTTTTTATAAAGATAACCAAATTTCCAGCATTTCATTTCTTTTAATATTTGATTTAGATACACTTTCCATCTGCTCTGAAAAAAAGAAAAGAATAAAATGGTAACTTAGCTAATAAATCGTTGTTCGGGATTTTTTGATAACATAAATCTTATTTCATGTGGAAGAAATAATTATGGGGTAATTAATGTAAATTAGTTATTCTGAAAGTCAATATTTCGGCCCAAACTTGTAAAAAGCCGAACGTCTTTATTTATTCCTCATAAGATCGTAGTCGACTATCAAAAATAACTTCATCTTGTTTAACAACATTTTGAAGTAAACAGTATTGATAACATTATATTTTCAAACTTTTGTTACCATTCTAAAAATTAAAAAATATTTATGTTTTTGACCAATAGAAACCATTTTTTTTTTCATTTTTAAATTTAGCCTATTTTTCCATTTTTTATATTTTACCATGATATTAATATTGTTATTAGAACATTGATAATTTGGATGAATCCTTCTGTATTATGGAATACCCAATGTACAATGCATAGTTGTATTTTCCATTTTTTTTTCTATTTTCATTTGAAAAAGTCCTTCATAGGCAAAATCCTACATAAAATTTGATTCAACCTAAAAGAAAAGGGAGGAGGAAGTATGAGCCCGTTCTGCCTGTTGTTATCAAACCTCTTGTTATCCTGATTATTGAGGTTCTACTATAATATAAAGAAAATTAAATTAATCGTGGGTCAAAAATTGTTTATATAAACAAAAAATATACATCTAAATAAATTCTTTAATGATTAAGTACAAAAAATAATTTTTTATAAAACCACCAAACCTATTATTCATAGTGAAACTGAATCTCACATTAGATTACAAAATTTCACAAACTTTAAAAATCAATTTAGCTTGAAATAAGCTTCTGAATTTATCCATCCAGTCAACAATTTTATTTTATGGTATAATTACTTTCTTGATTGCTTACAAGTAAATACTAATATTTATTTGTTTATTTAAATATTAATGTTATATAAATAATACCAAAATTTTGACAATTTATAAAACATTCTTAAATATTTCTATTTATTTATTTTTAATAGCATTTTTGTTATTCCAAAGTACAAAATATAAATAGTATGAATTATTCTAAGCTAAGCTAAAGTATTAAAATATATATATATATTGATTTAAAAACTCATTGCTCAAAATTGATAATAAATTATTTATAGGTAATAGTTTAAACTCAGACTTAATTTTCTAAGTACTTCTAAAATTTGTCCTCGTTGATTATTGCTTTTTTAGGTTGAATTATCTCATTATGAAAAACGTCTGTTAAAATTGAGAAGAATGCATGTTGATGCAGCTTTAGAAGAAGAATTGAAGAAAAAAAGTAAAGATCTCGACAAACTTTCAACTGCTGAAATCACAGAAGATATGATAAAGAAGCAAACCAGAAAAGTTGCTAAAATACATTTAGATATTGAGTCTAGAATTGCAGCAAGGCATTCAGAATTGTAAACTAATATTTGATCCTACAATGTATATAATTTAATTGTAAATTTTAATTAACAACCAAAATTATTCTTTATATTTTTCTATCATAATTGCCTATGTGATACTATATCTACAATGAGTTGTAGAACTTAAATGTTATATGAATAAATGTTTACTTTTGCATATTGTACAAACATTAAGCAGGATGAATCATTAACATTTTAATGTTATCAACTTTTTAATACTTCCGAAACTTAATTTCTTTAAGTTATTTCAGAAAGAAAATGCTTTTAAATCATTTCTAATTGAATCTCTAACTTACAATGAATTGCCCCAATCAGTGGGTTAGTAAAGTTCCTTTGTAGATTAGTTCAAGATTCTGAAAAAATATTCAATCTGAAAAAAAAAAGAAGAAAACTTGATGTGAATTAACATACACTTTATGCTTAACTAATAAAAAATCTTAGTAAAATATGTACATATTTTTATGTATAAATCATCCTAAACATTTATGTATTACAAAGGCTACACATGGGAGAGGGAAGATCAGCAAGTACTAGTAATTATAATTACAAATATAAATAAATTAACTACTGAGTGCCTAAACTTTTCTTTTTAAATTAATTTATTCTTGAAATTTACAACTGTATTATAATAATACAAAAGTAAATGGCAGGAATGATATATAGTGGCATGGATAATGACATGTAGAGAATCTACCCAGTGTTAGTACTAGGATATAAAATTCAACTAAGAAGGTCACAAGGCCATCTTCTTATTGCATAAACCAAAAAATTAAAATAAATAAAAATTGTTTATGATTAGAACCTTTTGCTTCTCAGATAATAGTTATAACTAACTAGTCAAGGTTATGTTGATTTTTAAGCATCATCAGCAAGCTGTTTATGTGGATTTAAAACCAGAAAATTACATTAATGCACTCTTACTATAATAGAATTGTGAGCCTTCTTTTTTCTTTTTTTTTTTACTGACATTCAAAGGGGCTGAAATAATCAATGGAGACAACAATAGAAAGAATAAAATGAGAGTTAAAAGATCATTATGTTTTCAAGATGATAAAAAACAATTTAGGCTATGTTAATGTTATTCTCTATTAGATTAACATCATATCTAAGTACTTTATATAGTGCAATATTTTTATGAATTTGCTTAATAATCATATTATATACTTCTAGAACAGCATCTTCTGGTAGGTCTGTTACATGCACAGCATTTTTTATTTTATTTTCTCCAAAAATAGACCTCAAAGTATTTGGTCTCAACTGTTTCGCCATATCCTGAAATAGTTATTGTAATTAATAAAAGGAAAAAAAAATAAGAGCTATTTTATGAAATCTCTTTCTCTCTCTCTCTCTCTCTCTCTCTCCCTAGATATATATATATATATATACAGTAAAACTTTCCTGAACGGACATTTCTCGTAAGTGGACGATTTTATTTTCCCTCTCATAATTTTTAAGTTTTCTTTATATTTTTACTTCTGATATCCGGACATTCTCTTAAGCGGACCCGGACAGAGATTTTATCAACAGTTTAATGTAAAAACTTCCAATACGCGGACAGTAGGGCCAAATTTCCGTGAATGGAACCCCGCCAGTTGTGTTTAGTTTTCCGAATTCGATGAGTTTGAGGAATTGTTTGTGCTCGCTTTGCTATGAATGTTTTTCAACTCAGTCTACTCTCCTCCTTGAATTTAATTTTTATTTCGGATTTTCACATTAGTAAAATTACTTTCTCTCCTCCTTAAAACTGGGAACATGTCTTCCAAAAGAAAAGTGCTAACTATTAAAGAAAAAGTAGAGATTATACACACGAGTGAACGTGATCTTGGAATGAAGTTTAAACTTGGGAAAACGTGTCCTGCAGAAATTTTAAGAAATATTCTTCAAAAATGGGTAGATCATGGGAATGATAATTCAAAGAAGACATTTGAAGCAGAAGAAGGCTGATGATTGATCAAGTTACGTATGAATGGCTATGCCGAGCACGTTCAAATAATATCCTGATTTCTGGACCATTAACATAGAAAAGGCGTTGGAAGTTGCAAAAAGCTTGAGAAATGGCAATTTTAAAGCTAGTGGTGGTGGTTGGCTGGAGAAATTTAAAGTGAGGCATGGAATAAAATACAGAACCTAGTTGCTGATTGGACATCGAAAGTAAAGGAGCTATGCTCTGGATTTTCCCCTGAAGACATTTACAACTGTGACGAAACCATAATTTTTTTCGAGCATTACCGGACAAAACTATGGCACTGAAAGCAGAGACTTGTAAAGTAGGAAAAATCTCGAAGGAACGTGTCACAATTGTTTTGTGCACAAACATGGAGGGTGAGTTTGAAATTCCACTTTTGATAGGAAAATCCAAGATGCTTTAAGGGTATCGATTTAAACATTTTTAAGGTAGAATGGCAACAAATAAAAGAGCGCGGATGACCTGCCAAATTATGTCAGAATGGCTGATTAATTTTAATAACAGAATACTGCGACAAGGAGGAAATGCTATTTTATTTATGGATAATGCCTCTTCACGTCCGAAATTTAGAGTTGTAAAACATAAAAACAGTTTTTCTCCCACCAAACATGACCGCCCCCTGTCAGCCTTTAGACCAAGGGATCATTAAAAACTTTAAAATACACTACCGCAAATGTATTTTACGGCACATTTTATCCCACACAGATGAGTCAACTTGACCAATAATTTGTCTAACAAAATTAATGTTTTGGATGCAATTCAGTGGATATGGTCGTCCATTAAAAATATTAAAAAAGAAACGGTCACGAACTGTTTCATTAAATGCGGCTTTTCAACTAATTCTGACAAGGCAACCCAAAACTCTCAAACTGAAATGAAAAAAGCGATCCTCCTGGAGTGGAAGAAGTAATGAATTTAAAAGTCAATTTGGAAAAAAAGTCCAGAAAAAATTACAGATTATTTTATTTAAATAATATGTAGATTATGTTAATTATTATTACTTACAGAAATTATTATTTCTTTGTTCATAAAAGTACACTATTACATATTATCTTTAGTTTAAAATACTGTAAGCACCCTTTGAATAAAAATTGTTAGTATGTACATATTATTTTTCTGTTTTCCCCCACCCTCAGTTTGTTACCAAGGGCAAAATTTAATTCCCCTCCTGTGTCCGCAGATGAGAAGTTTTACTGTATATATATATATATATATAATTAAATGTAAGTAAAAATGATGACAAACATTTTATTAATCATATCGAATCATTGCAATTCTAGTCAAATTAAATCAGAGTGAATCAATTTTAAAATTAAAAGTGTATAGTAACAGTTAGCATAAAAGTCTTTATTCTGGAAATGATAGTGCAAGACTACATTCCTCAAGGCAAACCCTGGGAAAAAGATGAAATTTGGGTGAGAAGAACAGCCTTACCCACCATACTTGCCTCATTATATGGAATAATCATATTTGTATTTATTATGATGCTACAACCCATTTTACATGACAAAAAACTTGGATGTTTTTATGTATCCAATATCTATCTCCCTATATTTTGTTCTGGACATGCAATTACTGGTAAAGAATCAAGGTTTTTAGTCTGGCATTGACGATGTGCATACTATGCGGCAAAACATTGATGATAATATGATAGATTACATCTTTGATAATAATATAAGGAACATAAGGAAAAAATTGTTTCCCTATGTTCCATCTATTCATTTATTAATTTTGTTTTTCGATATCTGACGCCAAATATTTTTACAAATCTTATTCAAGTTATTTTGGTACTACCGTGAATCTATTATCTGATTGGGTCTGATCTATTAAATAAGCTAATTAATTAATTTTAAATGCTTTATCTAGAGTAGAATATGAAAAACAAAAATTCGCTTAAAATTACATTTGTATTATTTATAATATACTTACAGGATCTGTAGGCCCAACAAAACTTCTGAAATTCTTAGGGGTATTTTCATCCTTTCCAGTTACTTCCATCGCCAAGCAAGCACCAGATATCAGTTCACAGACCATTTCCTATAAAGCAAATTTTAATGTTAAAATATTATACTAGCTCAAGGGAAAAAAATATAATGAGTATAGTTTTTTTTTTAAATGAACATACCATGAAGTTAACTAAAATTTCTTTATCATAATTTTAATAATTATAACAATAGTTTTTTTTATCTAAAGGTAAACTATTGTAATACATTATTTTTTTTTTTTTTTAGATAACTTAAGTATATAACTCAAAAAATTATTAATTAATATGTTTCTCACAGAGTATTCTTGAAGGACACCTTTATATACTTCAAAAAACTCCTCAGCATTAACATTATCAATATAAAACATTTGTAATGCAGTAATAGTGTATCCTCCATCTTCAATCATACACATGATTTCTCCTAAATCACCTGAAAACCAATTATTTAAATTAAGTTCTATAATAATATATGCTATGTCCCCTCATCTAGACCCCACATAAGACATAGATCAGAATTGAAAAAAAAAAAATATTATACTCATATATATATTATACTCAATGACCTTCTCGACTCCATCACCCCTTTTTTCCCCCATGACATCATCCTCATTAAGAAATACGTTGACGATCTCTTCTTAGTTCTGAATCCCAAAAAAATCCCCGAAATACTTGCCTCTTTTAACTCTTACCATCCCCGTCTCAAATTTACCATTGAAACCGAATCCAACAACACCCTTCCCTTTCTCGACCTCCTCATTATTAGAAATAACGATGGTTCCTTTTCCTTTGATTGGTACACCAAACCCACATATTCCGGCAGACTTCTCAACTTTTTCTCACAGCACCCTTACCACCAGAAGATCAACATAGCCAAAAACCTCATCCACCGATGTCTTCCCTTATCAGACACCCAAAACCTACCAACCAACATCCAACGAATCAAAAACATTTTACTCTCCAACAACTTCCCATCCCACATCACCACTAAACTGTTATACCCCCTTCAAAACCATGTTAATGTTCTTTACCCCTCCCCTAATCCAACAGTACCGACCCCCAACTCTTACCTGTACAGATCTTTTACTTATATCCCCGGTCTATCTGATACTATCAAAAAAATTCTATGTCTTACTTTTCCCAATCTTCGCCTTGGTTTTAAGCCATACCATAAATTATCCCACCTGTTCACTAATTTAAAAGACCCTATCCCTACTAAAAACCTCTCCAACATAGTCTACCGTATCCCTTGCTCTGCCCCTAACTGTACCTCCTCCTACATTGGTGAAACAAAAAAACATTTTTACAGAAGAATATCACAACACAAGACTTCTATATCTACCCAAAACATATCTGCGTCCAAATTATCTGAACATGCTTTGACTCTTAACCACACCTTTAACTTCGATGAATCCTCTGTTCTCGCCACTGTTCCCAATTATAACAATAGACTCGTTGCAGAATCAATCTACATAAACCTCGAAAACAATCCATTAAACATCAAGACCGACAAGAATAACCTCTCAATGGTTTACAGACACATAATAGACCTCATTAAAAAGAACTAACCCCCCCCCTTTAAACATTTTACTTTTTTACACTTATTAATACCCACCTGTTCAATCCTTATTTTTTACATGATCTATTCTTCTATTTTATTATATTATCGTATTTTGGTAACGGTTTTTTTCTCTTTCTTCCTGTATTTTCTTACGTAGCATTTGTAGCAATCGGTTTTTTTTCTGTTGGTTTTTTAATCGTAGGGGTGGGAGTTATACCTCCCCCACCCCTCTTTGTACGTTAGAGAGTGATTACAGCTTGGACGGACCTATCGGGCTCTCCCCCCGCTACAGGTAATTGATTATATATCCTCCCCCCCCTCTCTTCTCCATTTCATTTCAATTCCCTAATAGTCATATACATTATAAAACACATCACACTATTATTCTTACTATTTCCTTGCTTACTGTTTCTGTAAGAAGTTTATTCATTTCCCACCTTTTATTATCATTTTAACGACTTTCATCCGGGTTCATTTTAACTCACTTTTTTATTTTAAGTATCTTTTCTGAACCACATTTGTTTGTCTTTTTACATTTAAATTTGTCTAATACCCATCAATTGTAACTTACTTATCGCACTTTTTATACGATTGTACATGTTAATTTAATATCTATTATTTTCTCCTTTCTCACCATGTCTTAGTAATTATTATATATTGTACTACATCTATCCTTTATACTATTTCATGAACATTATGTATACATCATCTTCCCCATTGGTAGTAATATGTATGTCACTTCTATTACTTGTCATCATCATTTCTTATCAACATTTTCTTGTTTATTACTATATCGATATAATTCTCATGTGCTCTCCCCTGCCCCATCTTTATTGTTCACCACTCAGATAACTGATACTATTGTATGTTTACTTTAATATTTATCCCATTTGAATTTATATTACCTTATTCTTTAATTTTTAGCACTTTCTGTTTTTTCTTATTGTATTCTATAGTATGTTTTTTTTTTGTTTGTTTTTTTGTTTTGTTTTTCCTACCTTTGTATTTTAACATTTGTTTTTACCATGCTTAACCTATTTTTAAATATTTTGTGATTTTAAATTGTCTGTATTTTGTATATTTAGCCCTGAAGAAGACCTACAGAGTGGGTCAAAACATTGGCTACTGAATAAATATTCTTGATATTCAGAAAAACTTATTGACCTCTTCCCGGACCATTTTCTTCCACAATTGAAAAAAAAAAAGTTTTAAAAATCTTAAAATTTAACTTTTTTTTAGAAGAGGATATACATTTGAACAAACAGAAACCACCAAGCAGCCAATTCATTGAGGATACATTGAACTTTGAATACAAATTTATGACAGATGAATCTTCAACTCAATATTCACTAAAAATATAAATTTTTGAATTGTATAATTAATTAAAATTGTTATGGAATCTAATGCAGGTATCGTTTTATAATATATATATATATATATATATATATATATATATATATATATATATATATATATATATATATTATATCTTAATCTATATATGTATCGTTTAATCAGTGTACTACTATTTCTATTTACGGTTTGAAGTTTTATAGAATATAATGCAGAACAAGTATATTTTGTGTTGTTAAATCATCGTGTACTGCTATATTTCTGCCTATCTTTTTGCTTGTTAAACATATCATTATAATTTCTACCATAGATGTTGTGCATCTTTAAACATTAAAACCTAACCTAACCTCATAATGATTTCTTCCTGGAAATTGAGCTATTGTTTATTTCTAAGACAATAAGGGATATCAAGTACCAACCTTATAGAACCAAAGTATAAATAAGCAATACTGAGAATTCAATCTTCAGAATTTGTAGTTGAAGAGGAAAGAAAACATCTTTAAGCTTGCAGATGATTATAACAAACATAAAAATTCATGTTGAAAACTATTGCATCTATGTAGGGCCTCTAATAAGGTCAATATCAAATTGCATCAATAAATTTATAGCCCAAGAAATTGATTTTAAAAAAAACCTGTACCACTAACAACCCGTGAACGGGTCTGTGGTTCAGTACATGGACTGTAGAGACTGTACAGTTTCATGAACAACGGTTCTGCAAGGAGGTGGCTTATCCTAGATCACACTCAACCGCCAGATTCCCCCCCCTTATTTTGGGTACCCTATTTTTAAAACACTTTATAGAGGCTGGGTGAGCCCTAGGAGGGTCCTAGATCCGATATGATCCATCCCCGGCTGCAAACAGACTAAACAAAAGTTTTTCCTGCAGCGGGATTTGAACCAGAATTTCCGGCATGTCAACTCAGTGCTCTACCACTGAGCTACTCTGCTCCCTGATTAAAAAAATAGCATTAACAAAATAAAAATCGAGTAGAGTAGCCAAGTGGTAGAGCGCTGAGTTGCCATTCCGAAGGTCCTGAGTTCCAATCCAGCTGTGGAAAATTTTATTTAACATGTTAACAGCCAGGGATGGATCCTTTGGGATCTGGGCCCCACCCAGTCTCTATAAAGCGGGTACCCAAAATAGGGGGAAAATCTGGCTGTTGAGCGTGGCCTAGGACAAATCACCTCTCTTTGCAACCATTATCCAAGAAACACTACAGTCTCTACCACATACTGAACCCAAGACCCTTCATGGCTTTTTTTTTAAAAATAAAAATATTTTATTTTTTCAATATTATTGAAGGACCGATAAATACTAAGTAGTATTGAATTCAAAATGGGTATATTCAACAATATTACATTAGTCGTTAAGAATAACAGATTACTGTAACCGAAAAATGTTTTTGTTATTTTGATCATTAATTTTTTTGACCCTGATATAACTAGATCTTTTTAATGATGAAATGACCAATCAAAAAAGTCTTACAAAAAAATTAAAAACATGTTATATAGAACAAATATCTAGTTAATGAATAATGAATGTGTAACTATGTAAAATAAATTTACTTTTGATAATAATTTAAAAATAAAAAAATTAGTGAGCTTACCATTTCGAATGGCATGAGGTTTTATAACACAACAGGTTGAGTTTTTCAAAACGATAGTGCTGGTATCAGATGATGAGGGTGGAGGATCAGCACCGAAGAAAAAATTAGATAGCTGAAATAAATAATATTAACTTAAAAATAGAATTTATAAGCAGTTTAAGTTCTCCACAAGAACAAATTACAGGTAAAACGAACAAAGAGTTAAAACAAGGCATTAACATAGCAGTATTACATCCTTGAAATATAATGTTCAATAATGATTTATGAAATAAATCTGGGCATAGGAAAATGCTCAAAACTGAAGGGGAAAAAAAAAAAAGAAAATTTTTCCGCAATGGTTAATTATTTACAAATATTTATTTAAAAAAAAAAATAGTGTGTCCATCCACATGACTTTCCTTATATGATTGGGTTAAAAGATGATACAGAATACATCTGTAATTATTCACATATATACATTTGTGTACTTTTGTAGAGAATTAAATTACGTTAGAAATCAGTATCTTGAATATTTCAGAAGATGTGTAGTTTTCAAATAATCAAGTTATTAAAATAAAACTGAAACAGAACCTGAAGAAACATATGCAAACTAATTTATAAAACATGTCTATTAAGTTCAATAAAAAATAATATGTCTGCTAATATTGATCAGATTTTTTTTGTAGGTAACTCAATTATTTTCTTGACTAATGACTGCAGAGTCCTCGAGAATTTTCCTGGCATTCTAAGAGTGACCTGCAACTTTGATGCCAAACCTCAAAACATAAAATGAGCACATTAAAGTTTGTTGTTCCTTTTTTTTTTTTTCCCAACAACTTTTTTCCGACCAAAGTTTTCCCAAATATCAGGGAAGACATTTGCAAAAACTCTCATGATGCTTAACAGCTCCACAAAACACCTGTTTATCAATGGTTTTCACTATCAATCTCATTCTGGAGGCCCCTAAAATTCAAGAACATAGATGACAACATAAAATAAATCAACACCATAGTTCGTGAAGACCATCATCATCAAATCATTGATCAACTTTATGATATGTCTGGTATTTTTTTAAATTAAAAGAAAAAAAATACACGGGTAGTTAAAGACCCATCCGTGTATGGAAATACTTCCCAACTAAACCTCCACCCAATACCATATTTCCTCCCATCCATGGGACCGCTATTAAACATAAAAATATTGAGTGTGGGAGTGGCTGTGTGCTGCCTCATTGTGCTAGACTTTTTTCTTCTTTCTTGGGTCTACGGCCCATTAATTAGCCCTGGCCTCCTCAATACGTACATTGTGCTAGACTACCACACGTATTAGTCTCGCCTCTCCTTTTATCCCTTCTTCCTTCCTCAGCTGCTTGATGACTCGTGCCACTAGGGGGCCACTCCTGGGAGGACAGCAACAGTTTGACAATGTATTATGTTCTGCCATGTTGGTTCTGATGTTCTCTGAGGTCAGAGACTAAAGGTTTTCTATTGCTCACACAAGATGGTAGCATCAACTTTTAGGTTTCTCATAGTCAGCCTGAGAAGACCCTAGGTGGCTTCATAACAGTTGAATCGCTAGCTGCAGAGAACCAACTAGTCCAATTTCCTAAATTTTACAAGAGAGACAGTGAATTTTGTCTCCGGTAAAAATTAAATGTTTTAAAATAAAAAATCTCAAAAGTTGGACTATTTGCCTTTCTGCAGTTAGGGATTCAGTTAAGATTTGAGTAGTATTACGTAAAAATATCCATGTTCTACAATTTCTTAACCTCTACTGCTCTTGTAAGGCATGTTATAATGTAACTAAAAGAGTGGACTTTACTACGTCCACCAGAGCACTTTACTATTTATTTATTATTTACTACATCCAGCATAGTGCTGAGATGGGAATGTTAGTTTCAGAGGTAAGTATGTGTATTTCATTAAATCAAAATTTAAGCTTCAGAAGTCCTGTTGAATGAATGATTTTGTTCAGCCATGAAACATACTAATCAAACAAAATGAGCCAGAACCTCAATAGTTAAAAATTCTCAACAATATTTAATGAGCGATTAGGGAATATTTCTATTTAATATGAATATAACTATATAAGAATTTTACATTTCCTTACTTACCCTTTCACTTTCTGATGTTGTATCAGCAATATGAAATACATTATGTACCAAATCACCACCATATAAACTCCGTATGCTTTCGGGAGCTGAATTTTTAGCATCTTTTGGATCCTCAGGTCCTGCAAATTCCTGAAACTTCTGAACAGCATTTTCACAAATCAGTTCCATAGCAATCACAGGACCAGACTTCAAGAAGTTCAATGAATTTCTGTAAAAATACGTACTAACATTGACATTTAATTATTTTTATTCAGATTAAGTAAAAATTGCTTTACTAAAATAATCTCAAAATATAAAGAAATATATATATATATTAGTCTGTGAACAAAACTACTATTTTTTAAGTAAAAATCATGTATCATACAGAAATTCTTGGGACCCTTTAATTTCAGGAAAAATAATTTCAATAATTTCTGCAGTAAGGTTCATCATACGTAAATTACTAATCTTGAATCCTTTGTTTATTATAGATCTTATGATGTGACTTTTGTTTTGTACACCATCTGGCTTCATTAATACAAAAACCCTAAAAAATTTAAATCAGAATACAGTTTAAATTAAACTTAACCGCTGTAGGTTATTAAATACATAAATTAGAAGATTTATCAAATTTATACTTGCTTCTGCATTTCTTTACCCATCTTTTTCTTTGTGTATTCATTAGCATAATCAGTGATCTTGAATTGCCTATTAAATATTTTAATAATGTTTCCAACATGTACATCGTTAAGATCGATACCTTCCACAAATATACGGTTTAAAAATTTCTTCTTTCTTTGTTTATCATACTAAAATATAAAAAAAAATTATAAAAATATTAATAGTTTTAAATAAATTAATAAGTAGTTGATGATGTCTCAGTTGACAAGTCATCATACCCACTATTTGCCCAGACGATGGCCTAGATCGTAGGCCGAAACGTTGGCACAATTAAAAAATAAGTTCTGCTTATTTTGTGTTATCTTTGACTGCACCCCCTGGCCAATTCAAGCCATCAAATTAATAAGTAATTTATAAACAGTTTTATAGACCTTTATTCTTTTAAAAGTGAAGGTATTTCCAAAACAATAATCTGGAGCATTTTTTAAAATGGTCAGGGAGTGTGATCAATGAATAGTACACAGATAAGTACAAATTATTTATTTTTTGCCAACATTTCCACCTAATTTTATGGCACCATTAGGATTGATTACAATTCTGTTTGGGTTTTTTTATCAGCCCTGAAGATACAAATGATTTGAATGGCAGGAATTATTAAAAATTAATTTGGTCTGAAACATTGACACAAAATAATTAAATTTTACCAATTTCTGAAAAAAATCATTGACAACAACCCCTAACCATTTTTAACATTACTCAAGATATTTACAGTCAACCACTTCCTCATCAACAATAATCTGATTTTTTTTTTTTTAGTTGAATATTACTATTCAATAAAATTGAACTGTTTTTAATTTCAATGTTTAGATAGATAGGTTTGGATGATTGTATAGGTCTACAATTCTAGGCCTCCCTCAAGTTTCTTGAAAAAAAATAAAATAAAATAAGAAGAAACAATTTAGAACATTATAATAAATTAATAGTTGATAAATATAGCTGGATAAAGTATGACAATTGTTAACATTAGCTAGAAAAATGAATAAATGAGGTAAACAGTTTCTGAAAGTGATTAAATCATATGACTCTGATTAATAATATTCAAACGTTGCTAAATATATAACCTTTGGTTACTTAGGAGTAATTAATCATTCTAGTAGATTTCCCTTTTAGTAGAAAGGTGAGATATTGATAAAGTTAATAATATAAATTATTATTTAATAAAATATTGATAATTACACATTTATTATATCCCCAATAATTTGAATATTGTACTTAACAAATACTTTACTTTGTAAAATACTGTATAATTTATATTTTACTTACAAGAATTAATTTGAAGATTCTACAAATATTTTCTTAATTTGAAGATTTAAAATAACAATAAAATTGGAAAATTAATTTTTTAATCATGATTGTAATGCTAGAGACTAATCATGAGTCTAAATGGATCTTTCTTTTTTATAATTTTTTTTCAAACAGTTGGGCTTATTAAATACTCAGTACAGAAATATAAGGCATAAATTAATTACTGATTTTAAAATATGTCCCAGAAACATTTTCAAATTTCAAAAAAAGGGAACACCTTTGGTGAGTAATAACTATCAATATCAATTGTATATTCAATAGAACAATCTGTTTTTAAACTCATTGAGAAATCTAATGTTTATTTATCGGATAAACTGTTTCATTCTTACCAATTCCAAAGTTCCATCTGAAGGAAAGTAAAATAAATAAAATGTCCTTAAAATTGAGGCTTCAGAATCAAACCATTCGCAATGAAATGCATACTTTTCTCTAATAGAAATGTGTGGCTAAAAAAAATTAATAAATAAAAATTAATGAAAGTAAATTACTGTTTATTTAAAAGACAAAATAAATAAAAAATATTACCGAAGGCATTTTCTTTGGTTAAATAATATGACTCAAACCCAAACAAATCCAATAGGCAATACCATAACAACCACTAAACAACTAGTAATCCAACATCTGATTTTTAACTTTCATTGAAAACAATACAAAAATTAATATTATACGCGGATATATAAAATTGATACAAGAAAGTAATCCATGCTGTTTAAATTATGGATTAGTATTGCAAGCGTCTATAACGTTTAAATCTAAAAATGATAAAAACAATATTTAATTCATAAACAACGCCGATCCGGTTTGATAACGGTCTAAAACTTAAATTCTGAAAATGGTCCCAAATGTTGGCTTACATTAAATTCCTTTTTTGTATCCATGTTTTTTCATAGACCAAACTTCTTCAATTCGGAGCGGTTCCAGGCGTTCGGCATCCTCTGTATTTACGTCATGCAATTTTAACTAGGCAAAAACCTAAAAGTCATGGATAATGAAATAATAATTTTCTCAAATTAAGACTATTTCGGTACAATTAAAAATAGTAATCAACCGATTCAGTAAAAAATTAAAATTATAAACACGGCTCAAACTATTAAAAATTCCGTATTTTAGACTATCGAGCCGCTAGATTTACCACTGGTCACATTTAGTGGCGATGTTCCCAGTGTTTAACGCTGTATAAAGTTCAGACCCAGAAAAACGGAATCGTGGAATAATATTCAATGAAATCTGTGAGGAAATTAGAGATTGGCTGGTTGTACCTTTAGAAAAGTTGAAAATAAATGTAGTTTACAAGTTTTACTCGAATAAGTCCAACTCGTTTAAACTAAGCTTTTACTTCTTTGTGTTAAATTTATTGACTATATTTTCAACTGTTCTGAATATTCATTGAATGTGATTTTCAATATGAAATTTATACTACCAGCCCTACCCGGTACGGTGCGCTATCTCAATAGGGTCACTATAATAATACGTAAACAAAATTGTATTTGTATAATATTATTAATATAGAAATATTTATATGACAGGAACATATTCGTCAAAACATGGAAAAATAGTGATTATTAATTTTTTGTCTTACAGAACGATACTCAGAACGCCGCAGTTGAAACACCTAAGGAGCGTACTGGGCATATAAAATGAGGTTTATATATAAAAGGTTAAATATATCCTCATACTGCTTATGATGATATTAAAGATTGGAGTGACTTCAATGAAGAAACGCAAATATAATAAAAACTTATTTATTGTGTAATGATTTTACGCCAGCGAAGTGATTAGTCTTATGAAATGTGGCAAATAAATAAAATAAATCTTTCTTATTCTTAGAAATTAACAGTATGAGAAATGTGAGTAACAATAATATCTAAAATAATTACAGGCAATAACTATTACTGTTGAAAACATTTTCTTTTTTTCAAGCCTTAATAATGACCTAAAAACTATCCTAAAATTTAAATAAGAAGTTCGCTCATTGACCACACCATCAACCAGAGTTCGGCAATAAATGTGGCTATGATCGACTATTTATCTGTCTGTTAATGTTTTGATCTGTTTATAAGTAAAATACATGATCAATTGTAAGAGAAGAATGATTCTTCTTTGGGATATTTGGATTTACTATCGAGCAGGTTGCTTTATGGTTATAAGTGGTTAAAGTGTGAAAACATTAACTAACAAGAAACACTTTTTCAAATTAATACTTAAACTTTTCTCTATAACATATAATGCCAGCAATTCGAGAAATTTTTACCAAACTAAACAATCGCAACTTTTATGGTTTTCATTTATGGACTAGAAGGTCTTAATATTTAATACATAATATTTATATAATAATCGATGTTTTTAGCATATTTTGGAATTTTGTCTTCAATTTAAATATTTTGTTGTCAGATTCAATACTTCTTTATTCAATGCAACTGCCAAAAAGACCATAGAGGAGAAACTTGGTATACCAAAGCGACCGAAAAAACCTCCTGCAGCTTTTTTGATTTTCGCAAATGAGAGGAGACCATCTTTGACTCAACAAAATCCAGATAAAAAATTAACTGGTAATTTCAAAAAGTTATGACATTTTGTTATGCGTGGTGTCAGATTTATTTATAACACAATGGCTGTATGTTACCACATCCTGCTATCTCAGAAATAAATTTTAAATGGAGACTATTTATATATTTCTCATTTAAATATTCTGCTTTATTTTGTATTATGGTTATTTGAGTCTGACACAGTCAGACATTATACTATTGTAACAATGCAGCAATTATGTATTAACTCATAGACTGTTTATATCTAATTTTTGCATACATTTAGCTATATTATTTGCATTATTGTTCAGAATTGATCAAATACTGTATCTTAAAATTAGACTTGTTTCAAGTTATTAGGTTTTATTTCAATGTTTCTATAATAATCCCTCAGATTATTTTTGTTTACTAACAGTAATTTACACACCTTTTAATTTAGTTGGACTCATTGTAATTTCTGGAAATCATATTATTTGTATGATTACTGTAAACAATGAATTATTTCATTTTCCAATATTGTAACATATTTGCTAGTATTGAGATTACTTATTCAATCATGTCCTTGTCATGGCGAAGTTTTTTCAGTTAACTAAAAACTAGCAATGAGGGAGCAGAGTGGCTCAGTGGTAGAGCACTGAGTTGCCATGCCGAAGGTCCTGGGTTCGAATCCCGCTTGCTAGCAGACTTTCATTTATCTGTTAGCGGGTGGAGATGTGTCCTATAGGATCTCAGACCCTCCTCACCCAGTCAAAATAAGGGGTAAAAATCTAATTAAAAATAAGGGGTGGTTGAGCGTGATCTAGGACTTATCACCTCCCTGCAGAACTGTTGTCCAAGAAACTGTACAGTCTCTACCATGCACTGAACTCCAGATCCTTTTCAGGTTGTAGTGGTACATTTATTTTTTTAATTGCAAAACTTACATTTTACTCTAAATATAATCTTATTTATTCAAAATTATTCTGAAGCAATCAAACACTGATAATTAATAAATGAATGGATATACTACATTTTATTTTACACTTGTAGTTGGAAAAGCCATTAATATAGTATGTTGTTTGAGAAAAATATTTATTACTGTCTAACATTTTTATTTAAAACAATAGAAAAAAAAAATGAAAATTCACCCAATCTTTGAAGTCTGGACAGGCATAAGGTAAGTAGGTGATCTGGTAGCAAAGTGGTTCAGTACTGCTAGGTGCTGTGGTACCAAGTTCAATATCTAGATCCCGATATTCCACAGGCTGATATATTATTTATTCCGTTAACAGCCATGGGTTGACTCTGAGATGTAGGATCCTCCCTGTGACTCACTCAGCCTCTTTAAAGTGGGTACCCTTATTTGGGAAAAGCTGGGGTAGATAGAAAAATCATTTCCTTACATATCTGTTAGTTTGTAGTTAGTAATAAATTTAATAACCTTCATGGATGTACTGGCATAGGTTTTTTATTATCATTATTATTTATATAGAAGATTCTGGCCTAAATAAGTCGGTCATTCGTAATGACTGACTGACGTTTATTTCATTACTCATATTTGGTTTTATTCCTTTTATAGAATTAACAAAAATCATATCAGAAGAATGGAGAAATTTAGAAAAGAGTAAAAAAGATGAGTTACAAGAAAGGTTTAAAAAAGATTGGATGAAATATCTGGAAGATACCAAACAATATGATGAAAGTCTGAGTCCAGGAGAAAAGGAACGGATTAAAATTGAAAAAGAAGAAGCAAAGATTCTACAAGCTAAAAGATCTATAAAAAAGGTTTTCTATTTATTGGTTTATTTTATTGACATAGTTATTAATCAATTAATTTATAATTTCTTGAATACTAAGATATGCTACAACTAATAATGCATTGTTGTTAGTTTCAGAAAGTAAGGAACGTTTTGGAATTAAAAAAAAAAACAAGTATAAGAAAAACATTTTATTATATACATGTGAAAGAGGGACTAAAATACTACTTTTCAACATAATCACCATTCAAATTCAGTCACTTATCATAGCGGTGGGCAAGCTTTGAAATTCCTGTGTCATAGAACTCTACCACCTGTGATCTCAGCCACTAAGTGAGCGTTCAAACAATTCACATGTTTCACCCTGGGATAGGCCTCCAAAAACGTCAAAGCTGCCCCACTTCGTTGTCCTTTATGGTGATCTGTAAGCTTTTTTGGCACTTATATTACACAAAATTTGTGGTAGGCTAGCTTCTGTGAAACAATTTCGAACAATAAAGTCCGTGGAACTTGTGGGAAACATAGCCAAAGCTCAGTTATTGGGGTTTTCACGAATCTTTTCGTCAACTTTGGCGACCAGATCGTCAGTCACAATGCTCGGACGTTCACTCTTCTCTTCATCATAAATGTTTGTTCGGCCATTTTAAAAATAAATGCACCACTTCCCGACAGAACTGTCACTCATTGCGTTGTTCCCATATACTTCACACAGTTCCCGATGAATTTCTATTGGTTTTATGTTTTTTGCCAACAAAAAAAGAATCACATACCGCACCTCATAACTGGGGGGATTTTGGATTGCAGCACATATTTCAAATTTGAATATAAAAAAAAAGGGGTAGCACATAGATGTTCCTGTTGTCACAGCTGAACGCTGAATGAGGTGCAGAGCATGAGCACTCCAATGTATACGCTATTGGCGCGAGCCTGGTGGCATTAGGTGGAAACGTTCCTTACTTTCTGAATAGTCTCGTATGTCAATAAAATACTTTAAAAGTGATTTAATTCAGTATAGTAGATGTTTACTGTGCCTTTTATTAAAAATTATTTAAAAATCACAAAATTTTTGCGACTGCTTTTGGTATAAAGTATGATATAATACAATAATTGTTTGCTATACGACTACAATTAATCCAATTATTTTTTAAGGCATATAGAATAATTAACATCTTAAATGAGCCTTAGAATGTCCCATGTATCTGATAGTTTCCAAATTAATCAAAACCTTAAAAAAACAACAGTGAACTTTGTTTACTGTTATCTGTAATACTTTGTTGTTTGTTAGCGGTCTAATTTACTATTTTATATAATTGAACTGCCTTTAAAGTTATTCCTACTAAAATATTGTTTGTGACAAAAATCGTATTCAGCATCCAATCAGCCAACAATTCAATTATAATATTTTTTTATGAAATTTAATACTGATCTTGGTTATGTATGTCATTTAGAAACGAACAGAACTAGGCTGCCCTAAGAAGCCTGGGTCTTCATATATGTACTTCATGAAAAGCAAATTATCTGAGCGACGTAATGAATCATTTATGGTTAGTATTTACTTCTAGATAATGTTTAATAAATTAAATTAATCAGTTTAATAAATTTATTAAAAACATACATGACTGGATGAAGGTTTTTATTGTGTGAATGAAATATTAGATTAATCAGGTAGATTTAAAGCAGTATTATGTCAATTTTATATATAATAATATAACTTTTTTTTTGCATTGGTCTGCTAAGAATCATGCCATTTGAACTGTCTATTCTTAGTGGTCCTTCAACATTTCCGGGATTGGTCATTTTTTTTTTCTGTCTATTTCTTTCCTTGTTTTGTTTTTCCTGAAAACCCTAGTGGTCATTTAGTTTTATCCCATGTCGGTTCTTGAATATCTTATTGATAATTTCCATCTCCTGTAGACCACGTTGTACCTCTTGTAAACCACAATAGCTTGAACTTCTTTTCTTTAACATTGGGAAGATCTGATTCATCAACCATATGGGTTCCATTTTTTTTAGTGGCCATAAAATGGAATTTATCATTTTTCTCTTAACATCAGAGATTGTTTGGAAATGAGTATACAGCTCACTGTTATGCCGTCATCTATATTCACCTTATTTTTTTCATTGAGCCAAGAATTTCCCTCAAGATCTCTGTTTTGTTGATCTCCAATTTTTTCACCACGCCTTTCTTATTCATTGTGAGGCATTCTGGAGCATGTGCAATAATGCTTTAGGTTTGCGTTCAGCGACTTTGACTTTTGGTTGTAAATGTTCTTGGTGAGTTGATATGCCACTTTCTCACACACATTGGGTACTATCAGCTTACAAAGATATTAAAAATTTTCATTTTGAGGCATTTCATAGGAAACAGAGCCTCTTGTCGTATGACATTGCAATTATCCTTGGTGCAGAGCTAATATTTGTAATATACCGTATTTTCTCCAAAGATATCTGAACACCTGCTTTTGTTGCCTTTGCTTGTAGCTGATTAATTTGCTTTATGGCCATGTTTATAGAATCAGAGAAAATTACAATATTGTCTGCTAATGGCAGATATTAGGGAATCAATGGAGAGGTTAATTTTCTTGTAAGCCAGTATCAGTCCATTTTAGAACCCATTGTCTATTTCTTTTTGCCATGCACACGATTGACGAGCAAGGGTGAAAGCCCATCACCCTTCTTAATTTAGAAAAAGTACCAAATTACCCTTCTGAACTTGACTCTGGATATTGTAGTAAAGGCCTTTCGAATATAACTTATATTACAAAAAACATAGATTGTCTACAGATATTATATATTTTTGTACTATATAAGTATTTGTAAATAAATCCAGTGCCTTAATGGTAGCATGTACAGGTGGCAAGAGCAATACAATATAAGCAGGATGGTTCTTAAACTTTTTTTTTTCCATTAATAGCTCTGGTCAAGTACTATTGAGTCATTTGAATATAGATAAATGTGAGCTGTTTGTTAAACTAGAATTTTTTGCTTAAATAAAAATTATTTACAGGAATTTCAACAAAAACTTAAAAAAGAATGGGAAAATTTGCCAGAAACAGAAAAAAAGAAATTCGAAGATATGTACAAGAAAGACATGGAAGCATACAGATATAAAATGGCCGAATGGAATAAACAAATGTTGGCGATGGGGAATAGAGATGTGGTGCGGAGTCTATAAACCACTTCCCTCACTTTTAGGTTCTCATAGTGAAATGTGGTACTAATTCTAATCATCTTTTGTTAACTACTAAATAACCTTTATGTTTCTCTTATGGATGATAAAACTTCAACTAACTTCCGAGTTTTCATTTGTAGTAGTATTAAAATAGAAATTACGTTAATTTTTACTGTAAACATTTTTATGTTGTGATTGATGTCTCCTAAAAATGTATTACTCTCTGAGTTAAGTAGTGTTATTACTAAAAATTTTAAATAAAAAAAAAATCATATTTAATTTGTTTTCTGAAATTTTAAATATCTCCTCATTAAAGCCATTTAACTTTCATTATTTCTTATGAACCGGTTTTACAACTGATTTTTCTAATAATTTCAAGTTATGAATTGTAAAAATCATTCAATTCATATTTTGTGTTCCCTTGCATGCCAAATACGAGGGTGGTTTGAAAAGTTCTCGGAATGTACTAGAAAGATGTGTCTTACCTTGGTGGAACTGCTTTTATTTTCAACATAGTCTCCCTGTAGAATAATTAAAAAAAAAAAAAAACAATAAAAAAAAAAAAAAAAAAATAGAAAACGGACCAGATTTTGTTTGGACATTTCCAATCTGGTGTGTTTATGGTCCAATGTCAAGAGCTGCGGCACCCATCTTGCAGATCATTTTTTCATTCCCAATTCTTCGGTTAAAATGTGATATACCCGTTCAGATGACATCCCTACAGCTTCAGCAATCTCTCGCACTTTCAGTTGACAATCCTCTATGACATTTTTATGCACTTTTGCGATAAATTCTGGGGTCGTAGCACTTTTTGGCCGTCCACTACTCGGATCATCATCTAAGCTCTCCCGACCAAATTTCTCTTCTGTGCCAAAAACTCGCTGGTCCACTTGGCAACAGTTGAATATGAAGGAGCAGAGTCCCCCAGTGTGTTCTGAAAGTCGCCATGAATTCCCTTTGTTTTCATACCTTTCTTTACAAAGTACTTAATCACTGCTCAAATCTCAGTTTTTTCCATTGTCACAAATCACTATGCAAAAAACAACAACAAAGAGTCGCCACTACCACTCACACCACGTGTTCACTCACAAAGGATGTGTGATTATTGCGAGGGAGCCTCGTTGGTCTAGCACTTAAATTTAGCGGTTATTCCAAGAACTTTTCAAAACACCCTCATACTTGATTTCATATTAAATTAATATCACCTCTTTTCCATTCTATAAGTGTTTAACATTTCTTCACTATAAATCATTGTTTATCTTCAAATCTCTTGACATTTTCAACGTTTACTATGTTTCATTTTGAATATCGATTTGATCATCTAGTGGATAATGTCATTAATTGGAATTAAGGATTGTCAAATTTATACCATAAGGAATCAGAATAAATACTCTTAGAGTCAAAATACTGCAAAAGTAACTTTATATTATAATATTAGGTTTCCATTCTATATGAGTTTGCAACCGTAACAAAATGAATTGCATGGTTTTTATTGTAAGTAAACAATTATGTAATCAACATTGCATAAAATTCATGCACATTAGTTAATTTAGTTTTTTACTTAATTTTTTTGTTGTAGGATTTTGAAAGTCATGTATCTTCAAGATTGAATTCTGATGATGGATCCACCATAATCAGTTCCTCAAAAGAGCTGAATATGGAATTTGACAGAAAAAAAAGTCTCATTTTAAGTAACACGAAATTCAGAAATGAATTTTACTATAAAGAAATAACATATTTCTTGTTTTTTAGTAGTATAGTTGTTGTTTCTTTGTGTTTTTACCTGTTCATATTTATTAATTAAGGTTTTTTGGTTTGTTTTTTGTTTTATCATATTGGTATAATTAGTTGTTAACTTGTTATCTGAATATTTTTCATATTGAAAGTTTTTTAAGCGCTTTTTGTAAATTGAATACATATACAATAAATTTATACTTAAAAAGCATTTTTTTTTCTTTCACCATTTATTTTGAGACACTCCTCATTCATTCATAACATAAAATATTCAAGCTAATGAACCTCAAAGGAATCTTAACATGTTGATATTCGTTTTGATAGGGAGAAATAACAGCCGAATAAATAATATGCGAGTACTTATGTTTTTCATTATTAGAAGATTGATTCCCAGGTTTTCTACATTTTACAGATAGCTGGCCAAAGGATTCTTTGCTTACTTGACTTCACTTAATGATACTACGGCTTATCAGTTAATGTTACAGTGGGAGTCCTGAATTTTGCTTATCCAGGTATAATGAGGACAGGGATCTTTATGGTAGAGCACTGAGTTCCCAAGCCGGAAATCCTGCTTCAAATCCCGCTGCGGGCAAAACTTTTATTTAGTCTGTTTGCAGTCGGAGATGGATCATTTAGGATTTAGGACCCTCCTGGGCCTCACCAAGCCTCTATAAAATATAAAAATATGGTACCTGGAATAAGGGAGAAAAATCTGGCGGTTGAGCGTGACCTAGGACAAGTCACCTCCTTGCAGAACCGTTGTCCATGAAACAGTACAGTCTCTGCCATGTACTTTGATTTTAAGCTTTGTTTTTTTGGGATTTTTTAACCCCTCTAGACACTCTTTGTTGGATTACTGAAATTATTTCCTGTATTTCTATGTTCTTAGTTTTTACAAGTATAAAACCAATCTCACCATTCCTTCAAATATAAGTAATTTTAATTATTTATTTCAAGCTGATAGTTTCTTTCATCTTTGACTTGTGTTTCTTTATTGGCATACCTGGAATGTCCTAGGGTACAAATTGGACCATTGGAGAAATATTAAGGAACACTAAGCCATGGGAAACTTCAACATTTCTTGAATTAACAGTAACTAAAAATTCTCTCTCATGTGATTTGTCAAAAATAACATCTAAATTTTGACATCATTGCAATACCATTATAGGCAGTAATAAACTTTAAAATATATTAAAATTAATGGATCAGGGTATATTATTATACTGTTTCTATATTTTATGTTAGGTATTCATTGTTTTAACTATTTGTCTGAAGCTAATCAGAATTAATTGTAAATTATATGGTTTCATTACCAAGTTCACATTGTTATTTCCTTTTCTCATTATCTTACTTTATATATACCTAACTGACTAAAGTAAATCTCGTTGAACAATTGTATATTTTAAATTACTATTTATAATTACAAACAAATATTTGATATTCTTAACGATTATTTAATTCATATATCAAACTTTTATTTTTTCATCACTGTGTTATAGGGGAAAACTTTATAATCATAAAGAGATCGTAATATATAGTATGGATAGCTTTTGAATATATCAAAATAACATAGATGAGAAAATGATTCCCAAATAGTAAAAAAGTATTTGAAGAGAAGACCACAGGGAAAAGACGAAGTCACTCGATTCCCCCTCCCCAAATTACTAACAGTGGTTTCGGATAAATGGCGAACACGGTGATATTGTCAGCAGTGATTAAAAACGAGCTCAAAACAGGTAAAGGAGTATATCTGTTCATCCGATAACGGTCCTGTGTAAGAATGAGGTAACGTGACTAACCCGAGCTGAGATTCGAGTATCTCAAACATCCTATTCATTGTCAGGTTGACAGGACCAGCAATGTGCAAGATTTTAACAATCATAATAATGATAATGGCACCTGTAGATTTTGAGGTTAACTTTGTTATTATGAACATTTAGGAAAAATAAGTTACGTCGTTTTCCCTCTGTTGCCTTCATTTATTAGACACCAAATTTTTGACCCACAATGCAGCTCTTCATCAGGGCTTAATAGACACTATTTTGGGAGAGACAATATGAGACATTGAACCTGCATTTCTAATACTGATACATTTTTTTCAATGTCGATAAACCAAGCTTGACGCCACTTCGTTTGATTTATCACTAAATCATATTCCAAGAGTTGGAATCTGATTGAATGATTTCATTTATTGTGCATTCCAGAAGTACATGTCTTGTTCTACATCACTGCTATGCATCAATGTGAACCCGAGGCTGTTTCACTTGTTATATCATGTCACATGGTCCGTTATTGTGCATTGCCTCATCTCCGTTAAGGTTGGGATTATTAATAACCACAGCAATCCTAGACTTCTTTTTCCACTCTTAAGTGCGATGACTCTCGAAGTAAGCCAAAATTTCGTGACTGTGCTTTTATGGAAATTCGAATTTTAGATGGGAATAACCATATAGCACGTTAAGCTAAAGCTCGCAGCTCACCATGTTATTAGCCAATGCTGGATTGGAAAGTGGATATCTTTATATTCAGATTTGGTTGTTTTTGCCAACTCTCGTGTCTTATTTGTCTGTACCGGGCAAGCTAGACTTCTCACCCGGTGCACGGCCTATTCTTTTCCTTTCCCTTCTCCTACTCAATGAGCGTTATTCGGATCTTCCTCGGACAATCTTTAGTTATGTATTTCCACACGAGGCAGGGCATCTCCTTTACGAAAGGCGTAAGAGTGATCATGACTCGTTTCCTAGGGAACAAGGTAAAGAGCTCCATACAACACCAGTGAACTAAAGAGTTATCGTTTCTGTAGATAATTTATGGTATAGGAAGGCAGTATAAAATGTATGTGCTCCTCATCATGATTATTTTCCATTAATGTCTACACTAACTGGGCCAAGTTCAACACTGTTTCTTCCCCGATATTTTAGATTTAGCTCTTTGGATGGAAGTATTTATTGTGATGTGACATTCATAAATATACTACTTGTTTTGTTGATGTTAGTTTTTATATTATATATATATTTTTTTTAATGTGTTCTTTTGAGCACTGCGACATTTAAAATGGATAGTAAAACTCAAGCGGAATTGAGGAGGCAAAAAATTTTGGCTAATGCTGAAGCCAGATTGAGGAAAATAAAAAGAGTCACACTTGAAGAAGTTGAAAAAGGTTTTAAATTCCAATTTACATAACGTTATTTATTATCTATTCCCTAAGTCATCGTATTGTTATGAAATAACTTGGTAATAATCTAAGTTTATTTAAATTCCAGAAAGTGAAGAGGTAACGTGCAAGCCTTCAGCATCATTACAGAAAGGTATCTTTCTTATAATTTCTTGAGGGGGTGAGTGGTGATCAGTCCAATCTAATAACTACATCTAATGGAACATGGGACAATTGTGGGTGTGAAATCATATGTTAACTGATTGATCAAGCGGAGCAGCTGGAATACAACCTACCCTAGCTTCCTACTCCTTATTACAAAATCCAATTAATTCAACCTAACTTGATAGAGTGGAAGAATAATTGCTCTGAGGTTTAGTGTGGAGAATTTGGCCATTGGCAAAACCAAAGGATATCTACTTAAAGCCTTACTTTAACTTATTGGTTGGCTAGAGAGATGGTTAGAACTAGACAAGAATTCTGCTAAGGGATCAGGATGAGTAAGATGTTGGTGCAAAGAATTGGTAAAGAGCAAATGGGGTATTGAGGTCAGAATGTTTGTAACAATATCGAGTAGTTACTCTTATTCTAAGGACTTTAGATTGGGAATGTTTGATTTAGAAAATTTTCTGTTCAGTTATTTTCAAGTTTTCCCCTCAGTACAAGTCCATCTCAAGTAAATAAATAGTTTGTTGTCAATTGAAAGATGATAATGTTATATTCAGTAGTCTGTATGACTGGCCAAATCATCTGTTTAGGGTGACCTGTGGTCTAGAGGTTAGTACAACAGCCTACTAAGCCCAAGAACGCGGGTTTGTAGCCTGGCAGATGGCTCTGGGATTTTTTAAAAGAGATCAAAAATCCTTGGCTATGCTGTCCTTTGGAAGGGACGTTAAACAGGGGTCAGCCTGTACAATGTCAGGTACTTTTTAAAGATCCCTATCCTAATTAAACCTGGACAGACAAAATTTAGGGCTCCCCCTGATGCATTGCTTGATGAGCTTTAGCAACATAAAGTGACGTTAAATGAACAAGCAACAAATCATCTGTTAAGCTCTTGTCTTTCAAGTCTAGAATGTGGGTTCCTTGTTAGTCTATTGCTTAGATGAAAGTCAAGATAATGGAATGCGATTGATAAGTGGTTATAGAGTTAAAATGAACTGAGGGGCATGATTTGCGTCTGAGGGTGAAAGTGAAATGCCTTTACTTTAATTCATTGACCATGATGTACCAACTGTTACACCACTGTCCTGTCAAGGAGCTGTGAATTTGTAGTTTAAACGATGCAATTTCGAGACCTGAATGGTGTGAGATAGGATGGCTGCATTATTGATAAAAAGTGTGAGGAAGGTATCAGGATTATAAGGAATGTCAGCTATAAATAAGGTGTAGAGGACAGATTCTAAATTACAGGCTTAAGGAGCTCTGTCCAAGGTCATGACAGTATAACAATTGGAAAATTGGTGCGACAGCCAACTCTGAAGGAATGGTTATCAGGGCAGGTTTGATGAATTAGGTTTAAGATGGTCCAAATAAAGTTTGAGCTTGAAAAGCAAATCATCATGCTACACAACAGATACAAATCTTGTAATATGCCCAAAATGATGCTTGTGCAATGTTGCTTCCTTTTAAGTGCAAAGGATATATGATCAATGGCCTGAAAAACATTCTGAAGTATTAGAATGTCAGTGAAACTGGCTTGATGGGATTTGATTGTAGGTAGGATGCATATACGAAGAATTAAAAAAAAAAGATTATAGAAACTGAAAGTCATATTTGTCTGTATGATAAGGTATGGTTGACAGATTTACCGGGTTTGTGGAGAATACAATTGTTTGGGACAAAACAAGATCATTTTCAAGATATTTTCATGGGTTTAATTTATTAATTCATATGGAGGTATTCTAATTTTGTTCATTTTTCTGGCATTAGTTATTTCAGAAGATAAATATAAATATTGATTATAGGGAAATAAACATTTTTGTTATGATTTCTATATATTCATAATATATCCATGGTTTTTTATTTACCTTTAAAGGGGCCCATACACGGTCAATATTACTTCCATCCTGTTATTATAAGACAAAATGAAGTTTTAATAAAAACATTACATGAATCATTTATAACTTTTGAAAAATGTTGCTATTTTTTCATTATTGCATCGGAAATCAGTCGATGCGTCACACTCAACAGCTACTAAATATTGAGGAATGAAAGAAACGGGCATACACGATCAGTAATACTGTCAGTATCCCCTCCCCAACACCGGGTTGAACTAAGGTATGATGGAGTGAACCATCACTCATCAATACCCCACTTCAGTACATCAGTATTGCCCTTACACAATCAGTATAACTGGCAGTATCTGACTATTTTACTGTCAGTAAAACTGATCGTGTATGGGCCCCTTTAGATTGAATTATTAAGTTAAGCCAGATTTATATAGCCCCATTGAGATTCCAGAAATTCCTTTTATCCAAATGTAGTCCAGCTGTTCCATTTTAGTTTCCCATGTTCTATTAAAAGTGATCATCAGTGCCATTTGTTTTGTTTCTGTTTATAATCTTTAGATTTTAACATGGCATGTAAACTCCAAACTTGTTTGTCTATTTTGTTTAAGTGATCATTCTTAACTAAATTTCTTCATAATTTCTTTTTTTTATTTCATTTCTAAAGCATCAGTGCAATGCTTTTTTTTCATATTAAAAAGGAATTTTTTTTTTTTATAAGATATTTCTTATATACTGGACTCAATCTTCTTGATTTATATAATTTAATAATGAAGAAAAAAACCATATTCCAGTCAAAAATTGTTATTAAAAATTAACAAATGATTAAAAAAACGTTTCGACACTAATTTGTCATTCTCAATTTAAGTAATTCCTCATACAACTTCCATTAAAATTTACAAGTCCAAATCATTACTTGAGGTCAAACAATTTAAAAGTCAAACAGTCAAAATATATATAAAATCCTGGAACTTTTCAATGTAATACCTATTATATGTGACCATGGAAGATAATTAAGTTCCAGGATTTTATATATATATTTTGACTGTTTGACTTTTAAATTGTTTGACCTCTAGTAATGATTTGGACTTGTAAATTTTAAAGGAAGTTGTATGAGGAATTACTTAAATTGAGAATGACAAATAAGTGTCGAAACTTTTTTTTAATCATTTGTTAATTTTTAATAACAATTTTTGACTGGAATATGGTTTTTTTCTTCATTATTAAATTATATAAATTAAAAAGGAATAGTTGAACATTAATTATTATATTATAGCTTTCTCACTCCAATGATTAAAAATGCCATGAATGCTAACTTAGATTATTATTTTGATCAGTCATATAATCTAGTAAATTCAAATGCAGAGTGTGGATTTTTTTTCTTCAAGTTATTTCTTTTTACCAACTCTAATTATGGTAGCAGTACAATTTTCTATTTTGCCTTGAATGGTAAGTTTGAGATTCTTTCCGTTGGTTTCCTTTTATAAAGACTGTTTACTTATTAGATTTGGGAGTCTTGTATCCAATGAATGTTAAGCTAATTTTATGGTGACGGTAGTCCCAAGTCTATGTAAAAAATAAATGAATTTTATTTTATTTATTTATATTCTTCCTTCTTGGCACTAACAACTCTTGTAGAGTCAGGGCCTCCTGCAATTTGGTCTGCCATTCATCTCTGTTGACTCCTGTTGATCTCAAGTTAGGATGGATTCTGGCTTGGTTGCCAGGTCATATATCTATCGCAACCTGAGTCTACCCTCTCTTGGTAGCATATATTTTTTTGTCCATAATCTTTTGAGGCATCTGTTCTGGTGTCATCCTTGCAACATGACTAGCCCTCTGAAGCCGACCCATCTTGATAAATCTAACATCAGAGTTCTTGTGCACCTCCCCTAGCTCTGAGTTGGTTCTGGTTCTCCATACACCATTATTTTTTAATTTAATTGACCAAATATTTTTATCATGATCGGGATTCATATCCTCTAGTTAGTGTCTAACATACTGAGCAATAGGTTAACACAGGTCTGATCATGATCTTATAGATGATTACCTTCGTTGACTAGGAGATCCCTTTACTTTTTAAATGCTTATGACGGCCACATTAACATTTATTATATTAACTGATCATTCAATATTCCAGTACTACCAAATAAATTATTAAATAATTATTATGGATATTTTCTGTTACAGATTTTAAAGAAAATGAAGAGAGAGAAAGTAAAAGAGAGAGTCCAGTACCTGAAATAATTGATGGTAATCATTGTTGTTAATTAAGTGTTTCTTGTAAATTATTCTATTGGAATTTACAAAAATACTGAATATCAATAAATAATATATTTTAATCTGATTGGCTTGTCATGATTATTTTTAATTTTTAGATAATGAAATTAATAAAAGTGAAAAAGAGACCAAGATCTTGACAAATGGAGGTCTGGGCAACGGCTCAGTTGATAAATCTGATAATGAACCAGCTATCACTGATAGTAATGATAAATATAATTATGGAGGAAACTCGGGAGTGAATTTAGAACCAACTCAAAATGTTTATAGAAAGCCCACTTTATCACAAAGCAAAAAACAAGTTTGTTTAGATTCACTCATTTTTATGGTATTAGGGATTTTGATACGATTGCTTTATTCCATTGGTCTCTCATCTTTATTTCTTGATGTAAGTTTTAATTTTAATATTAAGTTAGTAATTAATGACACGACTTTTCAATGTTTTTTTAAATTGAAGTATTAACTTATCATGGTAAAATCATTCTTAAATACTACTTTTGATTGTTTATGATGCTTTATTGAATACTAAAAATTAAAATGTAATATATTTATAGAAGTGTTGAATCAGGAGTCATTGAAAAATGATCAGTGAAGTATTTTTTAATCTATCACTTATAAGGCTAGTCCACAATATGTTTGTCAGTGATTTTGATCAAACATTTTTACCTTGCATTCTCCTTCAGACAGCCTGATTCAATATCTTAGCATTCCTCTATCGGATATGTTAGTAGTCGTTAGCTTGCACTATAGAAGAAATTTCTATTATGAAAAATAAAAACGTATCATCATTCTCATGAAAAAATATCCTAGTACCCATTTTTGTGGTTTACAGTTTGTCTCCATATTGTTCATTGGAAATACAATCATCTATTTAAGTTGATTCATATCGCTCAGTTCAATTTTAATCACCTTTCTTATCTCAAATCATTTGCTAAATATGAATTTTTTAAAATGGCCTTCTAGAAAACTATCTTTATTTCAGTACTTGTGTATTAGCCAGTCTGCTGGGACTGTTATCCACCATAACCTGACACCGATAATTCAGATACTAATAACAACTAATTTCTTATTCATATTAATGGAAATTGTAATTTACAAAATGCTGTAATACAATACTCAATAAGACCCCTCTAATCACGTTCCTCTTCTTATACAAATGTTTTCCCAACATTTCCGGTGAAAACATCTCCATTTCTATCCTTTTCAAATTCCATTTGATGACCTTTTTCTTGTCATTTCATCTTTGGAATTATTCAGAACTTCTGGAAGTATTTCACAGTTCCTTCTTTTAAAGACGGCTATTCCTTTAGTGTTATTCTGTTCATTTTAAATAGTCAATGACTACAGGAATAAGACAAAAACACGAAATGAAATTGAATAAACAATACAGAAATTTAAATAGACATTAAGAAAGCAATAAATAAAAAAAATTTAATACCGCACATACAAATAACTAAAATAAGACGAGTGATAAGAAGAGGTTAAATGAGATAAAGAGGTAGGCTTTATACAGACTGGCTTATACACAAGTACCTCTTTTCCTAATAAAATTCTTTAATTTCTCCCCTGCAGTAAATAAACTGGCATTGTATTTGATTCCGCTTCTTTTAAACGCATTGTGATAACTTACACCTCTTTAAAATGTAAAATAATTAAAACTGTTACTGAGTGTTAAAAGTAGTAATCCTTTAAAGAGAAAATTGAATACTGACAATTATAGTTTAAAAAAATTAAATAAAGCAAAAAAATTTACATTGTATTTTGTACCCAAATTGGTTAGGAAAGTATTGTGAGTGGACAGACCTCACATTTTAGAATTTACCATTGATAATATATAAGAGAGGTACTGTTCTTCTTCATGCCTCTCATGTCATTGTATATTATTTTACTGTCAGCCAATCTGCTGATTGTCATTGTTTTTATTTTGACAGGTGTGGATAAATATATAAAGAGAAAAAGAACATTGATAATCTATTTCTAGAGGTTTTGGCTTTGACATTTGATAACAAATGAAATAAATCTGAAAGATTTTATTTTATTTTGACAGAATATCCTGGGACCATTTTTGGTGGTGTGCTTGCCAAGAGTAATCTTGTATATTAAAGAAAAACCTGAACTTCCATTGATGTACTCAGTGATTCTTCTTATGGGCGTCAAGGAGAATAGAATAAATATGCCATTTAGGGTACTCTGTTGCATACGAGCAATAGTTCAGTCTCTCGCTTTGTATCTTTTTTCATTTTTTGTAACGCATTGTGTGTTGAAAGAGTTGCCATTGTGATAAAATTTTAGGAACTAATGTCAATATTACAGTGTATCGAATAAATTAATATGATTTCCAAGACTGCTAATTCTATAATTTCATTTGACTGCACAGGATTAATTGTAACATATCTAGTGTAATTATTATATTGAAATGTTATAAACACATTAAGTGCAATTGTTATAGATAAATTTAATTATTAGTACTTTTTAAAATTGTTTTTCAAAAATGCTTATAAATATATTAAAATTGCATTAAGATATTCAAAAATATCTTATCACTTCAGATGTTTCTATTAGAATTTCTTATGAATGGAGATTGTTAGCTGTCTTGGCCTGCTAACTTCTGTAGTATATCAGCTGATATATTTCACCAGTGGTCTGAGTAGTATGTTACTTTGCAAATCCTACATCATCAGTTCAAATATTTATCTTTTTTTGCATTATTCAACCCAATTTAATTAATTTTCCAAGTAGTTGGTTTTTGTTAATAAGACCTGTTTATATTCAAATTTTCAATTGCATTCCAATTCATCAAGATATTACAATCAGAAGTGATACGGTTTATACTGTCCTGAATTATAGATAATACATATATTATTGAGTTCCAGTCAATGATTGAGACTGATCCCCAACTTCACTCTCTTTAGTAGAATTTATAACTCTCAGTTTATGAAATCCCTTATACTTGCTATAATTTAAAAATTATAAGATATGAATCAACTTTAACACAAAAATATTTTATCTCAAAGTTGATTCAAGTATTCTTGATATGATCATTGTAGTTTTTAAATCCTTTAAACAGACGCTTCAAATACTTTTTTTTTTTTTTGGTGTCTTTTTAATTTATTTTTGTTATTGGTAATTAATCTGCAGTCCACATATGCCGTCCAATATCGCATTTTAAATGTTAATGAGCATGTATTAGAAATTAAAATCAGTAACGGACTGAATAGGGCTATTAATAAATCATTACATATGTTTTCTTTATATTGTTAAATTCTTGAGAAACTAACTTTCCTTTAACAGTTGCCTAAAGTTGTTTATTCATTTAATGTCACTTTATGCAGCTATGGCTGGCTAATCGGACAATTCTAGAGTGAAAGTCCTAAATTTTGCCTATTTAGGTTTAATTAGAAAAGGGATTTTTAACAAATACCTGACATCGAACACACTCGGGACCTCCATTTTACATCCCTTCAGAAGAACGGTATAACCAAGGATTGTTTACTCCCTTTAAGAAATCCTTAGGGCACTTGCTAGGCTGCGAACCCGCAATCTTGGGCATCGTAGGTTTTTATGCTAACCATTAGACTTAAAGTCAAGTTAGAAATATTGTATACCACTTACAGCTTTTTTTAAAATAATTTTTTGTAATACCTATTTTGTATGAAAAGTTGGATAACTCTGTAGGTAGGTCAAATAATGTATTTTTTTTCTTTAAATTAATATCTGTATTTCTTGAAAACATAAACAATAGTAAGTTTCACTGCTTAATTAAAAAAAAACAAAAAACAGAAATACTACTTGAATCAAAAACTCATTTCCCCCATTTCCATAATTTAAAAAAAAAATTAATTTATTTTTGTTGGTTGTTTATATTTAATGTATTTTTAATTTATTCTTATTGGTGATACTTTTGTTTCATTTTTTCTAGTAATATAAAAATTTTTTTCATAGCAGTTGATCAGTTACAAGTTTTGTACTGTCTAGATAGTGTAGTTATCTTTAATCTTGTAATTTTATATGTATCAATTAACACTTACTACAGCCTGACAATTTAGAAAACAACCTGTGCAGAAGTCACCTCGGCCCGGCCGTGTATAGGAAAGCCCGTCCCTCTTTCTTCCATAAGTTGCTCGCTTCTCTCACCCAATGTCCTCATCATCATCTTCTTCGTTTCCTTCCTCCGTATACCTTTCAGTGTGGAGGAGTCTCTACCCAACTGTCCCAACATCATCATCTGCCAATGTGCTCATCGTGGCTATAATTATATTATAATAGGCTATATAAATTTTACCTGAATTAACTCCTCGCTGGTGAGAAGGGCATTGGCACCCCACCTCTTGTTACAGGAATATAAATTGAATAACCAATGATAGGTTATAAACTCTTGTAACCAATGGCAACTTCCCACCACAGCTCCAATTTCGCAAAAGTTTGTTCTCTAAATTGTCGGACAATAATTTTTTTAATGACTTAAAAGTATAATGCTGTGGTTATCTCTACATTTTTTTTAATTAATTGAGAAATGCTTGTTTATGTCTATTTCCTTTTTTAGATGAATGTTTTATAATAACTAAAATGTTTTTAATAATTTTCTTGTTATATACTATCCAGAACAACAATGGCATAAATCAAAGTCATCATTTTCTATATTTTTGTTAACTGAACTCACCGCCTTCTAAAGTTTTTATAGTAGCAATCTACTGTTTTCACAGAAAAATTCCTTTAAAACTTCATTATAGTTATAATAATGGGTCAATATTAATTATAATTTATATACTCTGTTACCGCCCCTTCTTATTCTGATTTTGTTTGACTAATTGCAATAGTTTATTTTCTAATTTATTTATTGTTACATTTAATTTAAATGTTTATTATTTATATTAGTTATGTTATTTTATTCTTATAGTTACCAGATCTGTATGTTCTCACATACCTGTATATCAGAGGTAAGCTGTCAAAAGTCCTATTTTGCAAGTTCAATTGTTAATATATTTGTGTTAAATAGGCCTTAGTTTTTCAAGTATAAGTATCGTTAATAAGCTTCTTTTATATATATATACACTTTATTGAGATATTACAATCTGCCACTTTTAGGCAATAAATAAATAAAATAAATAATAATAACAAAAATAATATATACATGCTGATAATAAAAACAAAATAAATACTGCAAAAATGATAATAAAAATAAAATAATTGTCGCATTCATACCAATACAATACAATACCCGGCACAACAACTCGTCACCGAGTCCGGGGCCGCCTCAAGTAGCCTCTGCCAGTTGGCTCTATCCTGTGCAACAGTCCTCCAGTCCCGCACGCCGAGAAGAGTCCTAGCGTCCTCAGTCACACCATCCATCCATCTCACGCTTGGTCATCCCACTCTCCTTGTTCCAAAGATCTCTTCTGTGGCCACTTTCTTCGGAATCTCCCCTTCATTCATTCTGGCTAGATGGCCAGCCCATCAAAGTCTTCCCAATTTTATGATTTTGGATATCTAGTTGTCTTCAAAGAGTTCGTACAATTCCAGGTTTTTTCGTCTCCTCCATGTCTCGCCTACTTTGATGGGTCCATCAGAATCCCCCTTTCGCATTAATACCATAATTACAAAATTTACAATTTGCCTGAGGTCCCCCGAACTAAGCTTCTTCCCCAGGAATGGGCCCCTGCGCCCTTTCCCAGCCGCGTCACTGGCTTAAACGCCAATGGAATCTGGTTAAGGGCGCATCACACACACACAAGTCGTGAGTGGAGAATCTGGCCAGTGCTAGTACTCCAAATAACATTATTACAACAAGTCTCGGGGCCATTGACGTTTTAGACGGCGGGGTGGGTTATATGGATGAGCGGAACTGATGTTAATAAGCTAAAATCATAATGAAATCTGCAACACTTCAAATGTAAAAGATTGAACATTAACCATAATAAGCTATTTTAAAGTATTTAAACTTGATTTTGTTCTTACATAATCTTTGGAAATGTTATGACAGCTCACCTCTGATTTACTAAACTGAAAACATTTATAGTTGTATAATATGTGCAAGAAAAAACTGTTTACGTAATTTTTTCCATAAAATTGATTGTATCCTGCCAATAAAATTAGTTTTGTAATGGAGTATATTTTGTATATTTGTTGAAAAGTAAAATTTTTATTTCAAAATATTAGTACTTATTGTAGTTTTCTTTTGAGCATCCTGTTAACTAGCATCCAGAAGCATTACAGATGAACTATAATAATTGGCATAGCTATATCGATAAAAATTAATTCTACTCTCAGGATTATAAAACATTAAAAAATAAAATGAATTTGGTTGGTGAGCTAGGAATGGTTCAGTTCCAAAACTCAACTTGTGTGAATTGTTGGTTGGCTCGGTTGAATCTCTGTGGCTCTGATCCACTCATTAAATATCAAAACTGTTAAAAGCCACAAAACCATGGCTATACCGTGTGTGATCAGCATTAGAATCAGCCGTTAACGTTTTTGCTTTGACTGTAATGCTGAGTGGAAAGCATTTGACCTTTCACTTTATAAAAGAAATGTAGAGCTTTATTAACGACTAGTCTTCTTAATTTTAAAAATATAAAATATTGAGGATTTATTTATGTATTCTGCTTCATATTTTTTAGAGACTATAAACTGGGTGAAGCTTCGAATTGGTCAACAACCAAATAATAGTAAAAAAAAAAAAGAATAGCTGTATTGAGTATTAAAAAAGTGTGTACCGTTTAACAACATATAAATATTTGACCTTAACATATTTTAATTTTTAATAGTAACTATTGGAAATAATGTGAGGTAAAATAAATCAGTAGCTGTATTATATTAATATTAAAATATTTGTCCAAAACATCAGGGTATGAAAATGTTTCTTTTTTAACGCATTTCTCATATGTATCTTATCTTTAAAAATATTTTTTTTGCAGGTGGGAGCGAGTAGCACAGTTGTCGAGCGCTGTGTTGGCATGCCGAAGGTCCTGGGTTCAAATTATGCTCACTGACAGACTTTCATTTAATTCTACCACTGACCCAGCCTCTATAAGGTGGGTAACCAAAAAATAAGGGGAGGAAATCTAGCAGTTGAGTGTGACCTAGGACAAATCACCTCCCTGCACAACCGTAGTCCAAGAAACAATAGAGTCTCTACCATGTACTGAACCCCAGTCCCTATAGTGGTACAGGTTTTACTTGGAGGGTGATAAATATAATTGTAGAATCAATTCCTTAGATTTTTTTTTTTATCTGCCTCAAATGCCCTAGTATAGTAAATATCCTAAGCTATACTAGAAAGGATGATGCTTTCTATAACCCTCAATATTGAAACAATGCTTCTATAGTTTTCCTTTCGATACAGTTTGGCATTACGGTCTTATTTACAAATTAATCTTGCAAAAATTTTCTCCTTACCTAATACATATCATATATTCTTTCTCTCTACTAGACAATTCTATGTTCAAATAAACACTTCTAGCTCCAAAGCACTTCCTCAAGGCTCCTGCCTATCCCCAATGCTATTCAACCTGTTCATATCAGATCTCCCAAAACACACAAAAGTAACCACACCCCTTTGTACACACCATCATACCGAATCGATTCATTAGTAAACCGATTACAACAATCCTTTAAAAAAATCCATAAATTCTGTCACAAGTGGAAACTAAAAATCAATCCAAAAAATCGGCCTCCATAATCTTCACAAAACGCAGACCTAACAAAGATCAGCATATCATCTTAAACTCCAAACACATCCCCTGGTCTAAATCCGTAACATACCTTGGTTTAATTCTAGATAAGTCCTTAACATTCACAGAGCACATCAACAGGAACACCGAAAAAAGCCATCTACAAAATGTTTCCTTATTTTAATAAAAAATCCAGACTAAGCCCCAAAAACAAACTATCCGCTCATTGATAACCTATGCCTCACCTGTCTGGAGTTCAACCTGCGCCACAAACTATAGAAAGTTTGGAAGTGTACAAAACCTATGCATAAGGATTATCAATAATTATCCCCGCTACACAAAAATATCGACTATGCTTGCTTAGAGATCTTGAACTTCCCACTATAAAACAATATGTTTCAGCCCAAACAAAAGCATACTTCGAAAAAACTCCAGCTTCCGAAAACCCATTAATCCGAGAAATTGGTAACCATGATAAACATTCGCTACGACGGTACACGCATAAAAGAACAAAACATATACTTCTTACTTAACAAATCACTATTTGCAGGTATTGTAATCTAGTTATCTGTATTTATTTTTAATTGTTTCTTTATTTTCTATTTAATTATATTTATTTACCTTATGTTTAATTTTTTTTGGTTTTTCAAGCGGGTTTTTTCTACATTTTTCCAGTTATTGTAAAACTTATTTATAAAAGATATCTTTAATTAATTAAAATCACTGTTATTTTAACATGTAAAGGAAGTCCGGAACAGTTATTCACACTTATGCTGCTTGTATATGTAAAATTGCAAATAAAGTTTCTTTCTTCTTCCTATAGTTTTCCAAAAAATAAATAGAAAGTTTTAATAGACATTACAAATTAATTAACTCTTAAAAATTGTCTATTCACCCAAATCTAATTTCCCAGCTATACAGCAAGCTCTGACTAATACTCTCTTTGCATTCCCTACATACCATATTCCAACAAGTCCTGATAATAGTGCCTGAGCATGACCTTGCATTAGCACAAGCTTGTAATGGTGCCAATGAACCTGAGGCAATTCTACATGTTAATGCCTCAAGAATCTTTTATAGCTAACGATTGTAGGCACCTCTCAGTACATCTACACCTTTATTACAACTACCAGGCCCTTGTAGAAGTTTCACTTCTAAGCATTATTATATTGATGGCATTGAACTAAAAACAAAAGTCTTGTATCTACCCCTCAATCCTGTATGGCGCTCAGACTTGGGCAATAACAAAAAAGGAACAGGCGAAACTGGACACCATGGAAATGAAACTTTTAAGGAGTATGGTAGGAATCCAAAGAAATGAGAAAATTAAGAACCGAGATATCCTAACTCATGTAGAAGTTTAAAGTCTCAGCAAGGAGGCCCGAAAACTGGAATGGAGGTGGGCTGGATATCTAGCCAGAGTCAAGGACGAGAGATGGTCGAAAAGCAGCACCAGGTGGTGCTCCAATCGGCCAAACTAGAAGCAGGGGAAGATAGTACATGAGGTGGAGGGATGAAATTACTCGAAGAGTGGGAACCAACTGGATGAAAGTGACCAGGGACAGAGACTGTTGGTCCAGAATTGTGAAGAGTCCATAAAAAGGAAAAAGTTCTGATTGAAAGTGGTAAAAATATTTATTATAAAAGAATGTTCTTGTAGTTTATTTTATTTTATACTGAAATTTGTAAAGATTTAGTTTTATTATTTATTTATATTTGTTCTAAAAGAGTGTTGGTTATTTTATTTTATATTGTTACTATTCTGTAACATTATATTTTGGAACTGAACTCCAAATGACCTACACCTACTAAGGAGATGCTTTTGTCATATGATTTCAATAAAGATTTATTATTATTATTATATTGATGAGACTGGATACCTTGTTGTCAAGTCAATATCACCAACTTCGACAGACTCTGTTCCTTCCAAATAATTATCAGCGATTATTCCTTTCATTGTCGATACATGACTCCAATCCTCTCATCGGGCTTTTTAACCAAAACTTGAAAACACCCTGCAATGCTGGATTTGAGTGATTATTTTTCAACTTGGTATGCTGTATATAACAAAATCTTTCAAAATTCTTGGCGAATATTTTAACCAGGCAAATAAATACATCAGTCACTTTAGACTAAGTATTTATACTAGTTAAAAATCATTTTAGATGAAAGCGTGAAAATATTTAAAAGAATAATGGATGATTATTAAAATTTTACTTACAATGAAATATAAAAAAAAAAGGGATGAAGATCAAAGACATGATTTCAATTTTTTATGAGTTCACTTTAATGGTCTGTTTGTATAAAAAGTAATGATAAAAAATAATAAAAGGAGAAGGAAATTTCCATAAACAAAAAGGAAACCCATAACAGTTTTCTGTTTTTGTTTTTTATTATACAATATTACAAGTTTTATGTCTCAAAAGGCTATCGTGTTGATATTGAGACTTGCCATACACGTATGGTGTTATCAGAGTACCCAGCGAAAAGTGTCTGTCCGTCTGTGGACCAAGCAAGGGACAGGCACTGGGGTGGTTCTGCTTTAGGAGCTTGCGATACAACTTCTGGTTTTAATTCTTCAACCATTTCTTTGCTTTCAAGATCCTAATAAAAATAAACAAACAAATTAAAATCAAAACAAATAAACCCAATTTTACAGCATTGCTACTAGGGAAACAACAAATATAAAAGAAATACGAAATACTTCTAAAATATACTATTGTGTTAGGAATATAAGCTTGAATAAAGACTTCAATTGAATTATGATATCAATATAGGATGTAAAATTTCAACATCGCACTTCCTACATGAATTATGATATCTATGATCAACAGCTTGATTATGAGCTGTGTCACCATTCACTAAATCTAGAACCTATTGATTTATTTCATGGAATAATAATAAAAACACATGAATCACTTACCCAAATCTTGATTGAAGGTCCAAAGGCTGCGCACAGCCAGTACCTGTTAGGGCTAAAACACAACGCAGTAATGATGTCATTATGGTCCAAAGTATGAAGATGTTTACCGTCATTAAGGTCCCACAACATCGCTTTGCAGTCCTGTAAAACAATTAATGAAAAACACATTTCAGAAAGTCCAAATTTAAATAATCATCAAGAACAGTGAAGTTCTGCAACAATAATAAAAATAAAATATTTACTATAAGTTAATAACTAAATTTACAGCTCCCGCCTACAGTTAGATATTGGGAGGCAATATTTAACTCACTTATTAAACATGTTAAAGAGAAAAAAAAAAAAAAGCTTAATATCAGATATAAGGACATACTGAGCTCAAAAATAAATCAAAGACTTCACACAATGTAAGTCTATAATGGCAAATAAAAAAAATACCAGGGTCCATTTTTTTGAACATATAATAACTTACTAAGAGGAGCACGAAATATAGAGAGAAATGTAGAATATACATTAATTTATATGATAAATATTAAAAAAAATAAAAAATTAAATCACAAGATAAATAATCTAGGAAATTTCTCAAAACCATTTGTTACACTTCAATATTTACGATGATAATATGATTGGAAACTTAAAGAGACTTTTTTTTTATAGCAGAAACAGTCAAAATAATCATATATATTTAAATTCATATTTTAGAAATAACATACTTTTCCTCCTGATGCACAAAGAGATCCATCGGGGGAAACAGTCACAGTGTTGAGATATCCAGTGTGCTTGTTATGATTAATTTTCAATTTGCAGTTGGCAAGGTTCCAAACCTAAAAAATAATAAATAATTAGTAATAATCTTACAAACTCTTCTAGAAAAAGGGGATACCAATAATTAAGAGGTCAACTAATTTTATGTAGATAAATCATGACTCTTTTTAAATTAATTTTATTCACTGTACCTTAACAATTTTATCCCAACCACAGGAAACAATGATGGGATTTTGATGATTAGGAGAAAATCGCACACAAGAAACCCAGTCATTGTGGATATCCTCCTGAAAAAATGCAGTGTTGTAATAAATAATTAAACTAGGAAAAAAAAAAAAAATTTATGAGCACCTCGACAAGAACTTACACTTTATATTATTATTTATAAAATAATAGTAATTATTTAAGACTCGTAATGTTTCAAAACATTCATAACTTTAACTAGACATTAAAAATACGTGTTAATAATTAAGAAGGCAGCCTGTGTGAATAAAATCTTATAAGATGACATAAGCATATAACATATAAAAGTGAAAATTAGTAATCATCTTATTCCCTGCAGCTTAACTTGACTATTCAGTCCCATATCCGCAATAAATCATAGTTGTATCAAATCAGTAATTTAATACCATCATTATAAGTCCAAGTCCTGGGTGATCAAGAATATTTATTAGGTGTGTGTGTGTGTGTGTCGGGGTCGGGGTCCCGTGGTGGGGGTACGGTGGTGGGGGGGGCGTTCGCCTGGGAGGTGGAAGGGAGCTTTAATATATCAATACACGTTATCAGTTAAAGTAAATAAAGGATTAAATAAATACGTTAACATAAACTCCAAATAAGATATTTACTAAAGGTGTATATATATATATATATCAACAAAATCTCATTATCCACTGGCGTTAATGACTTAAAGTTGGCACGCCAAAAAAAAAAAAAAAAAAAAAAAAAAAAAAAAAAAAAAAAGAATATTTATCTGTCATGGTCAGTTTTAGTTAAAACAATAAGTAAGAAACTATATTGATAATAATAAAAAAAAAAAAAAAATTGATACTTTTTGATTTGTAGCGATGCCAACAAGGTAAAACTAGTAAATTAAATGACCACGATTACCTAATGACCATATGTTGAAGGTAATATTGGTAAAGAGATGTCATATATAGGAGCTGTTTATAAACAAATTGTTACGGAACAATTTGATGTATTAAGTTTGGGTTAATAGAGAATTGGAATTGTTAATTGATAATAAAGGTGCGATTGCTGAAATAATTTTGCCCAACGAGGTAACATCAGTATTAGTCAAATCACAACAAATAAAGAACATCGTTTAAAATGGATTTGAAAAAAACTGAAACTTTTAGCTTTGTAACAAGACTATTCAGTCCCATATCCGCAATAAATCATAGTTGCATCAAATTAGTAGTAAAATATCATCATTATAGTCTTGTTGATCAGGAATATTTGTCAGTTGTAGATCAATTTTACTTAAAACACAACAAATAAAAAAACAATTCATTATCAGTGTAGCGATGCCAACAAGGTTAAACAAGTAAATTAAATGACCACAAATACCTATTGACCATATGTTGAAGTTAATACTGGTAAAGAGATGTCATATGTAGGAGCTGTTTATTAACGAATTGTTATGGAACAATTTGATGTATTAAGTTTGGGTTAATAGAGAATTGGAATTGTTAATTGATAATAAAGGTGCGATTGCTGAAATAATTTTGCCCAACGAGGTAACATCAGTATTAGTCAAATCACAACAAATAAAGAACATCGTTTAAAATGGATTTGAAAAAAACTGAAACTTTTAGCTTTGTAACAAGACTATTCAGTCCCATATCCGCAATAAATCATAGTTGCATCAAATTAGTAGTAAAATATCATCATTATAGTCTTGTTGATCAGGAATATTTGTCAGTTGTAGATCAATTTTACTTAAAACACAACAAATAAAAAAACAATTCATTATCAGTGTAGCGATGCCAACAAGGTTAAACAAGTAAATTAAATGACCACAAATACCTATTGACCATATGTTGAAGTTAATACTGGTAAAGAGATGTTATATGTAGGAGCTGTTTATTAACGAATTGTTATGGAACAATTTGATGTATTAAGTTTGGGTTAATAGATAATTGGAATTGTTAATTGATAATAAAGGTGCGTTTGCTGAAATAATTTTGCCCAACGAGGTAACATCAGTATTAGTCAAATCACAACAAATAAAGAACATCGTTTAAAATGGATTTGAAAAAAACAAAAAAACTGAAACTTTTAGCTTTGTAACAAGACTATTCAGTTCCATATCCGCAATAAATCATAGTTGCATCAAATTAGTAGTAAAATATCATCATTATAGTCTTGTTGATCAGGAATATTTGTCAGTTGTAGATCAATCTTACTTAAAACACAACAAATAAAAAAACAATTCTTAATCAGTGTAGCGATGCCAACAAGGTTAAACAAGTAAATTAAATGACCACGAATACCTATTGATCATATGTTGAAGGTAATTTTGTTAAAGAGATGTTATATGTAGGAGCTGTTTATTAACAAATTGTTATGGAACAATGTGATGTATTAAGTTTGGGTTAACAGAGAATTGGAATTGTTAATTGATAATAAAGGTGCGATTGCTGAAACAATTTTGCCCAACGAGGTAACATCAGTATTAGTCAAATCACAACAAATAAAGAACATCGTTTAAAATGGATTTGAAAAAAACTGAAACTTTTAGCTTTGTAACAAGACTATTCAGTCCCATATCCGCAATAAATCATAGTTGCATCAAATTAGTAGTAAAATATCATCATTATAGTCTTGTTGATCAGGAATATTTGTCAGTTGTAGATCAATTTTACTTAAAACACAACAAATAAAAAAACAATTCATTATCAGTGTAGCGATGCCAACAAGGTTAAACAAGTAAATTAAATGACCACAAATACCTATTGACCATATGTTGAAGTTAATACTGGTAAAGAGATGTTATATGTAGGAGCTGTTTATTAACGAATTGTTATGGAACAATTTGATGTATTAAGTTTGGGTTAATAGATAATTGGAATTGTTAATTGATAATAAAGGTGCGTTTGCTGAAATAATTTTGCCCAACGAGGTAACATCAGTATTAGTCAAATCACAACAAATAAAGAACATCGTTTAAAATGGATTTGAAAAAAACAAAAAAACTGAAACTTTTAGCTTTGTAACAAGACTATTCAGTTCCATATCCGCAATAAATCATAGTTGCATCAAATTAGTAGTAAAATATCATCATTATAGTCTTGTTGATCAGGAATATTTGTCAGTTGTAGATCAATCTTACTTAAAACACAACAAATAAAAAAACAATTCATTATCAGTGTAGCGATGCCAACAAGGTTAAACAAGTAAATTAAATGACCACAAATACCTATTGACCTTATGTTGAAGTTAATACTGGTAAAGAGATGTCATATGTAGAAGCTGTTTATTAATGAATTGTTATGGAACAATTTGATGTATTAAGTTTGGGTTAACAGAGAATTGGGATTGTTAATTGATAATAAAGGTGCGATTGCTGAAACAATTTTGCCCAACGAGGTAACATCAGTATTAGTCAAATCACAACAAATAAAGAACATCGTTTAAAATGGATTTGAAAAAAACTGAAACTTTTAGCTTTGTAACAAGACTATTCAGTCCCATATCCGCAATAAATCATAGTTGCATCAAATTAGTAGTAAAATATCATCATTATAGTCTTGTTGATCAGGAATATTTGTCAGTTGTAGATCAATTTTACTTAAAACACAACAAATAAAAAAACAATTCATTATCAGTGTAGCGATGCCAACAAGGTTAAACAAGTAAATTAAATGACCACAAATACCTATTGACCATATGTTGAAGTTAATACTGGTAAAGAGATGTTATATGTAGGAGCTGTTTATTAACGAATTGTTATGGAACAATTTGATGTATTAAGTTTGGGTTAACAGAGAATTGGAATTGTTAACCGTAGATAATAAAGGTGCGTTTGATGAAATAATTGATATTACTTTGCCCGACGAGGTAACATCAGTATTAGTCAAATCACAACAAATAAAGAACATCGTTTAAAATGGATTTGAAAAAAACTGAAACTTTTAGCTTTGTAACAAGACTATTCAGTCCCATATCCGCAATAAATCATAGTTGCATCAAATTAGTAGTAAAATATCATCATTATAGTCTTGTTGATCAGGAATATTTGTCAGTTGTAGATCAATTTTACTTAAAACACAACAAATAAAAAAACAATTCATTATCAGTGTAGCGATGCCAACAAGGTTAAACAAGTAAATTAAATGACCACAAATACCTATTGACCATATGTTGAAGTTAATACTGGTAAAGAGATGTTATATGTGGAGCTGTTTATTAACGAATTGTTATGGAACAATTTGATGTATTAAGTTTGGGTTAACAGAGAATTGGAATTGTTAATTGATAATAAAGGTGCGATTGCTGAAACAATTTTGCCCAACGAGGTAACATCAGTATTTGTCAAATCACAACAAATAAAGAACATCGTTTAAAATGGATTTGAAAAAAACTGAAACTTTTAGCTTTGTAACAAGACTGTTCAGTCCCATATCCGCAATAAATCATAGTTGCATCAAATTAGTAGTAAAATATCATCATTATAGTCTTGTTGATCAGGAATATTTGTCAGTTGTAGATCAATTTTACTTAAAACACAACAAATAAAAAAACAATTCTTTATCAGTGTAGCGATGCCAACAAGGTTAAACAAGTAAATTAAATGACCACAAATACCTATTGACCATATGTTGAAGTTAATACTGGTAAAGAGATGTCATATGTAGGAGCTGTTTATTAACGAATTGTTATGGAACAATTTGATGTATTAAGTTTGGGTTAATAGAGAATTGGAATTGTTAATTGATAATAAAGGTGCGATTGCTGAAATAATTTTGCCCAACGAGGTAACATCAGTATTAGTCAAATCACAACAAATAAAGAACATCGTTTAAAATGGATTTGAAAAAAACTGAAACTTTTAGCTTTGTAACAAGACTATTCAGTCCCATATCCGCAATAAATCATAGTTGCATCAAATTAGTAGTAAAATATCATCATTATAGTCTTGTTGATCAGGAATATTTGTCAGTTGTAGATCAATTTTACTTAAAACACAACAAATAAAAAAACAATTCTTTATCAGTGTAGCGATGCCAACAAGGTTAAACAAGTAAATTAAATGACCACAAATACCTATTGACCATATGTTGAAGTTAATACTGGTAAAGAGATGTCATATGTAGGAGCTGTTTATTAACGAATTGTTATGGAACAATTTGATGTATTAAGTTTGGGTTAATAGAGAATTGGAATTGTTAATTGATAATAAAGGTGCGATTGCTGAAATAATTTTGCCCAACGAGGTAACATCAGTATTAGTCAAATCACAACAAATAAAGAACATCGTTTAAAATGGATTTGAAAAAAACTGAAACTTTTAGCTTTGTAACAAGACTATTCAGTCCCATATCCGCAATAAATCATAGTTGCATCAAATTAGTAGTAAAATATCATCATTATAGTCTTGTTGATCAGGAATATTTGTCAGTTGTAGATCAATTTTACTTAAAACACAACAAATAAAAAAACAATTCTTTATCAGTGTAGCGATGCCAACAAGGTTAAACAAGTAAATTAAATGACCACAAATACCTATTGACCATATGTTGAAGTTAATACTGGTAAAGAGATGTCATATGTAGGAGCTGTTTATTAACGAATTGTTATGGAACAATTTGATGTATTAAGTTTGGGTTAATAGAGAATTGGAATTGTTAATTGATAATAAAGGTGCGATTGCTGAAATAATTTTGCCCAACGAGGTAACATCAGTATTAGTCAAATCACAACAAATAAAGAACATCGTTTAAAATGGATTTGAAAAAAACTGAAACTTTTAGCTTTGTAACAAGACTATTCAGTCCCATATCCGCAATAAATCATAGTTGCATCAAATTAGTAGTAAAATATCATCATTATAGTCTTGTTGATCAGGAATATTTGTCAGTTGTAGATCAATTTTACTTAAAACACAACAAATAAAAAAACAATTCTTTATCAGTGTAGCGATGCCAACAAGGTTAAACAAGTAAATTAAATGACCACAAATACCTATTGACCATATGTTGAAGTTAATACTGGTAAAGAGATGTCATATGTAGGAGCTGTTTATTAACGAATTGTTATGGAACAATTTGATGTATTAAGTTTGGGTTAATAGAGAATTGGAATTGTTAATTGATAATAAAGGTGCGATTGCTGAAATAATTTTGCCCAACGAGGTAACATCAGTATTAGTCAAATCACAACAAATAAAGAACATCGTTTAAAATGGATTTGAAAAAAACTGAAACTTTTAGCTTTGTAACAAGACTATTCAGTCCCATATCCGCAATAAATCATAGTTGCATCAAATTAGTAGTAAAATATCATCATTATAGTCTTGTTGATCAGGAATATTTGTCAGTTGTAGATCAATTTTACTTAAAACACAACAAATAAAAAAACAATTCATTATCAGTGTAGCGATGCCAACAAGGTTAAACAAGTAAATTAAATGACCACAAATACCTATTGACCATATGTTGAAGTTAATACTGGTAAAGAGATGTCATATGTAGGAGCTGTTTATTAACGAATTGTTATGGAACAATTTGATGTATTAAGTTTGGGTTAATAGAGAATTGGAATTGTTAATTGATAATAAAGGTGCGATTGCTGAAATAATTTTGCCCAACGAGGTAACATCAGTATTAGTCAAATCACAACAAATAAAGAACATCGTTTAAAATGGATTTGAAAAAAACTGAAACTTTTAGCTTTGTAACAAGACTATTCAGTCCCATATCCGCAATAAATCATAGTTGCATCAAATTAGTAGTAAAATATCATCATTATAGTCTTGTTGATCAGGAATATTTGTCAGTTGTAGATCAATTTTACTTAAAACACAACAAATAAAAAAACAATTCATTATCAGTGTAGCGATGCCAACAAGGTTAAACAAGTAAATTAAATGACCACAAATACCTATTGACCATATGTTGAAGTTAATACTGGTAAAGAGATGTTATATGTAGGAGCTGTTTATTAACGAATTGTTATGGAACAATTTGATGTATTAAGTTTGGGTTAATAGATAATTGGAATTGTTAATTGATAATAAAGGTGCGTTTGCTGAAATAATTGATATTACTTTGCCCGACGAGGTAACATCAGTATTAGTCAAATCACAACAAATAAAGAACATCGTTTAAAATGGATTTGAAAAAAACTGAAACTTTTAGCTTTGTAACAAGACTATTCAGTCCCATATCCGCAATAAATCATAGTTGCATCAAATTAGTAGTAAAATATCATCATTATAGTCTTGTTGATCAGGAATATTTGTCAGTTGTAGATCAATTTTACTTAAAACACAACAAATAAAAAAACAATTCTTTATCAGTGTAGCGATGCCAACAAGGTTAAACAAGTAAATTAAATGACCACGAATACCTATTGACCATATGTTGAAGTTAATACTGGTAAAGAGATGTTATATGTAGGAGCTGTTTATTAACGAATTGTTATGGAACAATTTGATGTATTAAGTTTGGGTTAATAGATAATTGGAATTGTTAATTGATAATAAAGGTGCGATTGCTGAAACAATTTTGCCCAACGAGGTAACATCAGTATTAGTCAAATCACAACAAATAAAGAACATCGTTTAAAATGGATTTGAAAAAAACTGAAACTTTTAGCTTTGTAACAAGACTATTCAGTCCCATATCCGCAATAAATCATAGTTGCATCAAATTAGTAGTAAAATATCATCATTATAGTCTTGTTGATCAGGAATATTTGTCAGTTGTAGATCAATTTTACTTAAAACACAACAAATAAAAAAACAATTCATTATCAGTGTAGCGATGCCAACAAGGTTAAACAAGTAAATTAAATGACCACAAATACCTATTGACCATATGTTGAAGTTAATACTGGTAAAGAGATGTTATATGTAGGAGCTGTTTATTAACGAATTGTTATGGAACAATTTGATGTATTAAGTTTGGGTTAATAGATAATTGGAATTGTTAATTGATAATAAAGGTGCGATTGCTGAAACAATTTTGCCCAACGAGGTAACATCAGTATTAGTCAAATCACAACAAATAAAGAACATCGTTTAAAATGGATTTGAAAAAAACTGAAACTTTTAGCTTTGTAACAAGACTATTCAGTCCCATATCCGCAATAAATCATAGTTGCATCAAATTAGTAGTAAAATATCATCATTATAGTCTTGTTGATTAGAAAATTTATCTTTAATGATTATATATAATGATAGCACACATAAATGAGAACAAATTATTCAACATTAGGTAAGTTAAAAACTTCTGCAAGCAGCAGACATCAACGAATGAAAGGGTCATATTTTGATTTCTATATCGATGTTTGCACACTTTAGATGTAAATATGTAAGTCGTACACAAGCAGTGTTGTATTTCACATCCACATATATACATATATATATATATATTTGTTAGTACCGTTACAGAGGATATTAAAAAAATAAATAAAATGCTACAATCTATAAAAATACATTCTAATCATAAATATTTTCTCAGTTTAATTTACTTCAAGAGCAACTACAAGGAAATTTATTATTATAATTTTTTTTAAATAGTGTTATTTTGCGAAAAAGCTCCCTCTCCCCTAGAAAGATGGCATTTATTCCTTTTTCTATGAGCAATAACTATAATAAATCAATTGCCTTGGGAGTTATGGTACTTTAAGCCCTTTAATGAATGTATTTATGAGAATAAAAATCAATAATCACTGCAGCTTCAGATTATAAATGATGGAATCATATGAATGTATTATCATTCGGAGGAAAAGAAAAATTAATCATCATGAGCTACAGTAAATTATTCACATAATAAAGTAATAAAACATTTGACCTCACATTAAATGATTAAGTACCAACGAGGAAACATCAGTTTTAGTTAAATCACAACAAATAAAGAACAACGTTTAAAATGGATTTAAAAAAAAACAAAAAAAACTTGAAACTTTTAGCTTTGTGACAAAACTATTCAGTCCCATATCCGCAATAAATCATAGTTGCATCAAATTAGTAGTAAAAGATCAATTTTACTTAAAACACAACAAATAACAAGGTTAAATAATTAAATTAAATTACCTATTAAATAGGATTTCCTACTGACCATATGTTGAAGGTAATATTGGTAATGTGATGTTATATGTAAGAGCTGTTTATTGATTTTTTTTAAAATAGTGTTATTTTGCGAAAAAGCTCCCTCTCCCCTAGAAAGATGGCATTTATTCCTTTTTCTATGAGCAATAACTATAATAAATCAATTACCTTGGTACTTTAAGCCCTTTAATGAATGTATTTATGAGAATAAAAATCAATAATCACTGCAGCTTCAGATTATAAATGATGGAATCATAGGAATGTATTATCATTCGGAGGAAAAGAAAAATTAATCATCATGAGCTACAGTAAATTATTCACATTATAAAGTAATAAAACATTTTTTGGACATTCGACCTCATATTAAATGATTGAATAATTAATATTGGCTGTGGCAAATTTACAGTATGTTAAGGAATTGTTTATTTAATTGAGTTTTCTGTTTCCAGCGAAACTAAATCCTTCAACTAAGAAATATTTATGACAAGTTAACTTTTTTTTACTTACACATACTTTTGATGAATTCTTTAATTATGATTTGTTATTTTTTTCCACTTGGCCATACAGGATCGGAATAGAATTTCTTAATTTCTTAGTGGAATATTATTAAAATATACTTGTATCAGTAATTCTTAATGAATAAGCATTTATGTCAAGAAATAAAATTTCCACGATTCATTTTTCTGAGAGTATTTGATTTTTAGTGTGTAAATTAAAAAAATATACAATTCTAAGATTAAAAAAATTATATAAATTTTATTTCTTGTAAACTTGAAGTATCTAAAACTAAGCACAATAGGACAATCAGATAATTTAATGCTTACCTGAATAGTGTATTTACACTCAGCTAATGTATTCCAGAGTTTAATGGTACGATCCCTGCTACCAGAAACAATCTGCCTATTATCAACAGAAAATGCAACACTCAAAACATCCTAAAACAGAAATTAAAGTATTTAATAAACAATTACAAAATTAGGCCAAAATAATATAACTGATCAATATATAAAAAAATGAAGTACAAATAGAAACTGCCTTGAAACCTTAATAAGCTAAATACTATTGTAATTAATGATGTAAGTAAAAACAGCAAATTCTATTAGCAAGATGTTATTTCTTAATAACGTAGATAACAACAAGTGGAAAGGTTCATGCTATTGGGGCTACTGGTTAACTTTTTGACTTGATAAGATTTAGACAAAAGTTTCAGTGGTTTTTCTGGTTCCGACCGTGTATCTAAATTTCTCGCCAACCTTTCACCAGACATGCTGCTGGCTGTTGGCTTGAATGTGTCTCAATTTCAAGCCCTGAGGAATGCAATATTCAAATATTTGCACTTATAAAATTGTGTTGTCTTTTAGGAGAGGTGATATAAACAATTAAACATTTTTTATAAACGCCAATTTCAAATTCAATATTATATTTTACACAGGAAAGTTGAATACAAAGGTCAAGTAATTCGGATAAATATACCTTTGTATGATCTTCAAATCTTCTTGTTGTTTTCCCAGCTGCAAGATCCCACAGACGAAGAGTTTTGTCCCAGGAACCAGATAACGCGTAATTTCCATCAGAGGAGAGAACTACATCACTGACGAAATGAGAATGACCATGCAATCTCTTTTGAGGTATTCCATAGTTAGAATCATCCCTATTCAGCTTCCATACAATAAGAGTTTTGTCTAAAAACAAAAATATAGTGTAAAACAAATGCGAATACATTTAAAAAACAGATAATTAACATTAGTAGATTCAGATATATCATAGCCAAAAACTTAAGCTAAACTCTTGCTATAATGTTAGCACTAAAAGTGGTTCTTATGAAGAGAGAATAAAGGGAACTTTATGATAAAGTTAAATTTATACGATTATATCTACAGCCCCCCCCCCTGGTGAATAAGTGGTTAAGTCATTTTTTTCTCGGAGTGAGTTACTTGTATTGAGGGAAGCAGAATTGTGTTATATTCATAAGTTTTGGCTTAAATGGAGTTGTCATGTAAGCAAAAACTCCTTTATAAGCCAATGCCTGATTTAGCCCCTTTTTAACTACGAAAATAACTCGAGTCCGCTTACTTAAGTAAAAGAAACTCATTTTGGAGAAAACTAGACTTGACCACTTATTCAGCGGTGGGCTGTAGATATATCTGCCAGATAATTAATACTCATGACAGGATTCTTACTTATGTTATGACATACTCAGTCTCATTACTCAAAAACTGTACTGGTATCACTGATACATACATTACTTCCCCTGATATAACCTCCTTACAATCTAAAATCAAATTCCTAAAAGACATTTTTTTGATCATAGGCCAATTCCATTTCTTATAACCATGTTCCCTAAATTCTATAATTTCTAACCTTCTCTTCATTCCAGGACAAAAGAAAGTATTTCCTAAATCCTATACAAAAGGAAAATTCTATAAAAAATTAATAAAAAGAGATTAATGCTGAAACAGAAGGATTCTTAAGATGAACAGGAACCACTGTGAATGATACTTCAGATTCAAAATTTAGGAATTTACATGAAACGGATTGGCACATAATTTTAACATGTAAGTGTCAGGAAACAGCAAAGTTGTATAAAAAAATAAATCCATCAGACAAATCATTATACCTAAACATAAATAACAGAGATCAAAATTTCCAGGAAAGCTATCTTCTCCAAGTAAATTGTTATGAATAATTACTGAAACACAAAAGACTAAAATTTGTTTTTCCCCTTGGCTTACAAACCTATTTCCCTTTTATAGTCCATTATGGATCCATGGTCCATTTTTGCACTTGATTAGTATCAAGCTGAATCTTCGTGAATAGCTTCGTTTTGATGAGATGCCCAACAATTTCCTGTGCGAGAATTCTCGATTGTGGTAGCTAACAGAGGTAGCAAGGATAAAATATGTTGATTTGATGATTCTCAAAAATATATTACTAACTGGGTTTATTTTTTTTGTTAAATCTTAAGATAATTATCTAAATTATTTGAAAAAGTATTTGTCCTACAAAATGTATGGTTTGATCAAAGAGTCCCCTCCTTCCAATATGTATTGATAACGAAGTCAAAAAAGAAGAATTTAAAAAAAACCAGCTGGTAAGTAATCATTTTTGATGACCTTGTTATCGATACATATTGGAAGGAGGGGACTCTTTGATCAAACCATACATTTTGTAGGACAAATATTTTTTCAAATAATTTAGACAATAATCTTGAGATTCAAAAAAAAAAAAAACCCAGTTAGTAATAAATTTTTGAGAATTATCAAATCGACATATTTTATCCTTGCTACCTCTGTTAGCTACCACAATCGAGAATTTTCACACAGGAAATTGTTGGGTGTCTCATCGAAACGAAGCTATTCACGAAGATTCAGCTTGATACTTATTAAGTGAAAAAATGGATCATGGATCCTGGACTATTAATCTTGAAAGGACATGGGGAAAGAATTTTCTTTAATCATCGATTCTGTATGAACTAGGTAGTCACTCATGACCATACTAATGCACATTGTATAAAATGTTTTTCTGTGAGCATTACAATCCATTTTAAATATCTCAAGTATTCAGGTACACAGTCACCATTACTGCCACACCTACTAATAACATGGTGCTAAATGATAATTTTCTATTATTTAGATGCTCATGCATCGGACTTGTTTTCCATTCAGGTCCTGTTGTATAACTAATGTAGTAACTATAATTTAATGCTTGAATATCACAATAATGTTATCTATTCGGAAGGCCATGGGCCCTCCTCATACATATTACTTGCTGAAGTACTACCAATGAGTAGTTCTGCCTCAAGTTATTATAATGAATAAGTATTCTATAATTCATATTAGCTTGTTTTATTTGTATGGCTGTTACTCACAATTAATACAGTTGATTACAACAATAAATACTATTGGGTAAATATATAAGTATTTTATACCTGCCAATGGCCCCTCAAGATGCATCACCAAATTATAACGTCAAAGAGGTTATGATGGTGTGGTAAAGAGTATGAAAACGTTTAAAGTTAAGAAAAACTTCTTCTTTTTTTTAAAATTAACCTCCACTTCATAAACTTAGTTGGTTTGTTATTAGTAATTTTCAAATGTTTGACCCAACATCAACGTCGAAAGAGTTCTTCAAACCCTCACATGGTCAATTTAAAATGGCAAGAATCAAACTTGAAGAGCTGATACAAAGTAGAATTTTTCTTTAAAAAATTGAACATGCAACTATTTTGTACAATCACTAATGAAATGCCTGTACAATTAAAAAGAAATTTTTCAATGGAAGGTATTTGTTATTCAAATTATAATTAAGAATACAACAGTCAGAAATAAACCTTCAAATCCTGTCTTTCCATAGTTATATTTGTTCATGAAAAACAAACATTGGTTAACCACAGTCAGGAACAAGTGCCTCGACTACAATAATTATTATATAAGAAATTAAGAGTAACAACTGCTCGAGTAAGTAAACGTTTACATCCAAATATACATAGAAAAATAGCTGATTCCGCCAAAATGTTATCATTACCTCAAATTAAAATATATGAATGTCGATTCAAAATATATCTTATTACAGACAAGTTAGAAATCATGTTCTGAGAAAAGTAGCTCTGAACATAATACATAAAGTACCAAATAACAGGTGGATTCATCGAGATGGAAATATAACTCACAAACCTGTAACTCAACACTAACAACATAGGTACTTGAATTTACAATAATAAATGGGATGGATGTGATATTCAAGTGGGTTTTCAGTTATAACTAATTAAATATAAGTTACAGGTATCATATAAATGTTAATGCGATCAGTAATTAGCTACCATGAGCAAATAAAATCGGTTCAAACTGTAAGAGAGCTATTGGTAGCAGATTTACTACTATATAAACAAATTAAGATATAACTCAACATCAAAATGAGAAAAAGGACAGTATGAGCCACCAGTTAAGAGCTCAATATTGAAGTAGAAACAGTAACATTAATAAGGATAATAAAAATATTACTGGTACATACCTCGAGAACAAGACAAAATCATGTCAGGATATTTAGGGTTGGTGGCAATCTGAGTAACCCATCCATTATGCCCACGGAGGGTTCCTCTTAACTGTAATGTTTCAGACATTTATAAGCGTAATTTTAGTGTAAGAGTGTGGATTAATTCGGATAACAAACTTTCACCCACGGGCCATACACGTTGTATAGCTCAGTAAAAAGGAAGCTACCTAGATGGCAGTGCGAAACACTCGCATCAAAAAAAGGATACTAAATCTGATAAAACAGCCGGTACATGTTCCAACGATTATATACCGAAAAATTATTAGTTTATCTCAATAAATTCAATTACTGTCGCATGAAATAAAAGAAATTGGCTGACAATGGAAATAGAAAATATAATTGTAAGTACTCTCGAAAAATCAAAGTTTCTTATTTTCTCTTCTATGTTTTGAAATAAGTTTGTAGTATTACCTATAACTGCTAATATTCTATTTAAAAATTAGCAGTTTTTTATAAAGTCATTTTTCTTGGATTAATAAGTTAACTTAAAAATTGAATGATTGATTATGTAATTTACCATGTTCCATATCTTTAAAAGCCATCATGGAAAGTACTTTGCTGTTATCTAATATTATTGGCTATATCGAATGAATTTAGCAACTCATTTGAAATAAAATATTTAAAAAAATTGTATGATCAATCATTGACATCTAATTGTGCGTTGGTAGCATTGGTTTAGTGAGTGGGTTCACTAGTTGAGAATAATCGGCCATTTTCTTCAATGTACGCTATCTTTGATTTTTATAAATAAATAGTGTTAAGTGTTTTTAAGTTTTCTGTTCGTAATAGTTACGTAGACTTGTTTTCAGTCCATTGAAATGGAAGATAAGACTTCGTTAAAAGAACTGGATCAGTGGATAGAACAGCTGAACGAATGCAAACAACTTACCGAAAGCCAAGTCAAAACTCTTTGCGATAAGGTAACAGGGATAAACCAGCCAAATTAGTTATCTGTAGTCTGTCTTCTATTATCTGTTCTATAACCACCTTATCCCGATTGTTTTGACTATTTACTTGACTTTCTAGGATTCCTTGATAAACTTATTCTCAATGTTATTTTTTTTTTTTATCATTCTAATAATATCGAGAATTGCCCTAATGTTTACTTATATTTTTACAGGCAAAAGAAATATTAGCCAAGGAGTCTAATGTGCAAGAAGTGAAATGTCCTGTCACAGTTTGTGGAGATGTACATGGGCAGTTCCATGACTTGATGGAACTGTTTCGAATAGGAGGAAGATCTCCAGATACTAATTATCTATTCATGGGCGACTATGTTGATAGAGGATATTATTCTGTGGAAACAGTTACATTACTAGTTGCTCTGAAGGTATCAGTTTTATTGTATTTATTTATATATGTACTAATTTGATTTTTATCATTTTTTCGGAGTTTTCAAAATATGTTTGATTCTATTTGAAATTTCATATTATAATTTTGCCTATGTTTATTGCTAACTAGTTTACATCATTGGTGATGTAATATTGTTTCAGAAGAACCCTAGGCTATGTGTCTTGCTGTCTATTTACTACTTACGTTTAACTCTTATAAAGGCCATTGATTACTAACTTTTATTAAAGCTAATTCTAATACTGAACTTAAGACAATAATTATCTATGAATAACTATTTCAATTAAATTGCAATTAATCAATAATGTTATCATAGTTCCTTTTCAATTTTATTGGCATACTATTTAGTTCTCCTTAGTTAGATATTGTGTTTATTTTATTAATGAAAATCACTGTATTACTAAAAATGCTGTTATTTGATTTTAATCACTGTGGCACTAGTTTAATGGTTATTTAGGCTGAGTTTAATTTCATATTGGATAATACACAATATAGTATAATTAATTCTTAATTTAGGTAATGGAAAACATTAAAACAAAATCTTTCTTAAAATAATGATGATATATTTTAATTTGAATAGTTTTCTCAGTTTCAATTTGACTAATTTAATATCTTATTTTATTTATTCACCCCTTCTCTGCCATTTCTAACTGATTAAGTCTAAAGTCAAAATATGACTAATAAAAACTCATGTTGTTTTTAATTGTAAAATCACATACAATAATGGTATTTAGAATGTTGACATTTCAGATATAACTAAATGAGGAAATGAATTTATTTACTATTGGATTTAGACAAAAATGGTCTTATAAATCTTAGGTCATGAGTAATGCCCACTGATTAATTTTAAGTTTTAGGAGTTAGTAGTTTTAAGGATCAGAAATATGATAGTAGCATTTATTTTAAATATTTTAGTTGTATCATACCATTTAACAAATTTGAGGCATTTATGATGTTACTTTTAAATGTTTTTATATACATAACTTAGTCACATTTTCAATAATATCAAACTTCCAGTTAAATTTAAGCACTAACTTGACACAAATTTACTTATTAAGTTTATTCAATTGATAGTTCTATGTTGCATTTTTGTTTGATTTACTGATTGAATTCATTTTTCAATTAAATTAAATTTATTGAAGATTATGCTTGACTTTTATCCATTTTATTTCAACCGTTAAGGTCAATCTGATGTTTTAGGATATCAATAATAGTACAACTTTGTGTTACTTTTTGAAAAATATGAAGTTAAAAAAGTATGAGAAATTTAGTTGCTACCTTTTATGTATTGATTGATTCAGGAATTAGACCTGGTGCTAAGATTACATTTTCCATACAATGGCAAGGTTTTCCCATTTGATAATGTTTTTTTCTTACACTTCAATAGTGTGCTGATTTATATTGATTTCAATAGTATGGTGTATTTATTTAGTTAATTTCATATCTTGACATATGTTTTGTTTACCCTCAGAATGTCTTGCTTATCAACTTATTATGGGTGATATTTTTATTTGTTAATCACAACTTTGATTGTTTCCATTTATATTTCTCTCGGCAATGGATCTCCTTGTTATCCTACGTTTTTACCTCTTCTTTTTAATTGATTTTGCTTTTAACAATATGATCGACAAAGAACTTTCTTCAGTTTTTTTAAATGCTTTCATGAAAATTTTAAGTTTTGTTCAATTTTGAAAATTTCAGCCTTTTGTTTTTATCAAAGAGTCTTGACATAGTGAATTATTAATTTCAGTAATTTTTCTATTTTATTCAATGTTGGTTTATTGAGGGGATTTTACTATTCAGTGATTCAAGTATAAGTTATCAGTTAATTATCATCAATTTACAGATTCTACTATCTATTTTCCTCTCCTCTGGTATTTCTCGCACACTTTAACTATAATCGGGCGTGGTCCAGAATTTAAACATGTTTATAGGAATTCTTTAAATAAGCTTCTAAAAAGTAGTCAGCATGATTTTTTGTTCTTCTAGACTTCCAAGTGAAATTAATAAGGATTCATGTAGAAAATCACACTACCACAATCTACTGTATATAAACAAATTCTGTCTTCATTCCCTTGTTTAAAGAATATAATTTGCTGATCTATGTATTCAAACCATTCCTAATAGAAGTGATATTATTTAAATATTCTATTTTTTGATTACTCAGTTTTAAAATGTTGTCTATGTTACCATCTCTTATTATAAAATATTTTTTAGTTTTATTGGTTGACTTTTATTTCCAAAACTTCTGAAGTAATATTAAGGATTATTTCCATGCTAAGATGTAGTTGCTTCTTGTATTTAGATTTTCCTTAACTAAGGAATAAATTGCTTATTTCTTGTCAGTATTCGTTTTATTGCTAAATCTGTAGCTCTGTACATCATATTAGATCTACAGATTCAATACATTATGAAGATAGAAAGATAAACAAAACAAATCAAATTCCAAATTCATGGATCTAATAGAGATCCTTAAGTGGGTACCTTGAATCTTATTATGACATTGCCATTAAATGTACTTTTCTGGATATACTATGAGCATATAGTTGTGAACAAGTGATTACACTAAATTATTTTTCATCTTACAATATTTAAAATTTAATTTATTAAATCATTATTTAGCTTGGATTCTGGAATAAGCAGCTTGAACTCAGTCATGTTGGTCCTATTCATAACTATAAGTTTTTTTTTTTTTAAGAATTAGAGAATAAAATTTAGTTTCCCTTCTACGTTCCTTTATACAAATACCATCTAAATAAATATCTAACTCTCAAAATTAGTTATATATTTAGGTGTTATTTTCTGTTGTTTTTTTTTAAATTTAATTTTGGTTTTGGCAATCATCCTATTTAAAGAATTTCTATTAATATTGTTCATCAATCTGTTTCATTTTTTATACTTTGTTAAAAAGTTTTTATTATATTGAATAATATTTTATTTATTAGATTTTTTTTAAATAATGTAATATAAGATACTTCAATAATATATGTTATTTATATACTTTATTTTTTTAAATTAGTGACATATATCAGTTAATTAATCTGATGCCTGTTGGTGTGATTAGTTATCTCCTAACCTACTTATAAAAATCATTTGGTTGTATTTCATCAATTTTATTTATCTCTCTTTAAGGTGAGATATCGAGAAAGAATCACTATTTTAAGAGGCAATCACGAATCACGCCAAATCACTCAAGTATATGGTTTCTATGATGAATGTTTACGTAAATATGGAAATGCAAATGTTTGGAAATATTTCACAGATTTATTTGACTATTTGCCATTGACAGCTCTTGTAAATGGTCAAATATTTTGTCTTCACGGTGGTCTCTCACCATCTATCGACACTCTTGATCATATCCGTGCTTTAGATCGTCTACAAGAAGTTCCGCATGAGGTAGGATTTTTTTTTTTTCAAGTTATGTTGAGCCTTATAATGATAAGTTTGAATTGTGTGATTATAGTTTAACTTTTAAGAGTAACTAAAAAATGCTAAACAAACTCCTAAATATTTTGTACTCTGTTGTTTACTTTAGGGTCCTATGTGCGACTTACTTTGGTCAGATCCTGACGACAGAGGTGGTTGGGGCATATCTCCAAGAGGTGCTGGTTACACGTTCGGTCAAGATATATCGGAAACATTTAACCACTCAAATGGTCTCACTCTCGTATCTAGGGCTCATCAACTTGTAATGGAAGGCTACAACTGGTACTCCATTACCTTTTTAATTACTGAAAGTTAAATTTATATTTTAAATCATTTGGTTGATGTTTGTTAAAGATTATGTTCTGTTTTTTTACTGATGAATACAATTTAATTATTATATTCATTATACTTATTTACATTTCTTAAGTGTTTAAGATGAAGTCAGTGGTACATGACCTATTATGTACAGCGAGGATAAAAGTAAATTATTTTACATTAACTTTCCTGGTAAAATTTTAACACCATCTAACCATTTTGTAAAATATATTTTTAACCAATTACATAAACTCTTTAATTAAATTTGCTTATTCTTATGTTCACATTCACTTAAGAAGTGCCCAACATTGTCATTTGTATCAGTATTTTTTATTGGCTACTTTAGTTATTAATAGAGTACTTATAACCTTCATGCTTGAAATTATTCAGAACAATTTTATTTTTCTATGGACATCTTGTTCCTTTGTGAGAAACCTCTTGCTATCAGAAAAGGCCTTGTGTAGTTGTTCTTTTTAATTTTGATTTACAGTGCAGTAAAAAAAAAAAAAACTAGAAGAAGCAAATAAGAAACAGCTTGCATTTCGGCCTAACTTCTGGGCCTTTGAATCTTCATTTATTTTTTATCCTCATGTTTATTATTATCATCTTGTATTTTCGTGGATTAGAAGTTTTTAAGTATGTGGCTCAAAACTGAGAACACAAAAGTGTCAAATACAATATAGGGCAATTAGGGTATGTATGATCCATTTGTCCTTTGTCAAATTTACTGATTATTGGATAAAATTGCTAGAATTTAAAGTAAATTTTAATAATTTCATATTTTATCGCTAAATGGTTCATATTATTCAAATTAATATTGATGTAATGTTGTACTAAAGGGTGCGGCCAGAATGGTTGGCAACCCTGCCTTATTCCCTACACTACCTTCAGTACATTTGGACCCGCTGAAACCTAATTTTTTTTCTCTCTTGCATTAGTTTTAAAGTAATATTTGTGTAGTATAACTTAAGTTTTTTAGTTAAAAACTTCACTTCACACTCTTCTAGTTTTTAGTTAGTTATCTAAACTAACCCAGAATATTGGGAAGGGAGGCTTCATCACTCCCTTTGTTCTCATCACCTCTATAAGAATCTTGTGTAACCTGTAGAGCTCTGCTTGATTGTATCTAGAATGAAATAACTATAATAGGCAGTTAAATATAACATGTTCATCCATTTGACACTCTTTGATTATCGTTGATAAATATTACCGATTTTGCATCTCTTATTGGTGGTTTAATAAGTAAACAATTATTTTTTATCTCCTATTTTAATTAGATTGTATTTTAAACAAAATGTGTTTCTTTGGCTTTTTGAAATATTATTTATTATGTGGTGATATAATTTATGCACTAAGCTATGTCACCCTTATCTTAAGTTGGTAATATAATTTATCTGTTTATAAATTTGACGTGTTAATTATTTTCTTTGATGTATTTCAGGTGTCATGATCGAAATGTTGTTACAATATTCTCTGCACCTAATTACTGTTATCGTTGTGGTAATCAAGCGGCCATAATGGAGTTGGACGATGCGCAGAAATATTCATTGTAAGCATTAATTTTTTTTTTTCTCCCTCTGTTAATTCTGAGTAGACTTGTAGTATCTCCTATAATATAATACTGTCTTCTGTTTTCTTTTGAAAATTGGAACAATTAATAATAATAAAAAATCTATATAAAACTATTCTGGCTCATTGGAAAACTTAAGTGATTTTACTGCTTGCTCTGTTTTTGAAACAAAAGTGATAATTCCATTTATAATTTTAAAGAGTTAGTTTTAATGCATATTTATCCATTTGAAATCATTATTTATTTTTCTAAATTAAATTTAAATTATGTTTACAGCCTGCAATTCGACCCAGCGCCGAGGAGAGGAGAGCCACACGTTACTAGGAGAACTCCCGATTACTTCCTATAATTTCTATTTATAAAGTTCATTGTACAGATACATTAGCTATCATCCTTCATAGAGCGATTTGAACACGATTTTATTAATTCATTTTATTAATAGGCTCTACAATATAAATTTTTATAGTGTACTGTTATATATGTATACATATATATACTTAAAACAAGCATATATATTTATATGTATGTGTATATGTTTTTTACTGTACTTGAGCATTTCAATTGTTTGAGGGTGCTTTTTATCTACTATTTTATTCACACCCTATAATAATAAATAATAATAATAAGCCTTATTATAATAATGTATATGTCTTATGTACAAATTACATGTGTGTGTGTAATGCCGGTATAATCTATACATGTAACTCGTGGAGTTGAAACTGTAAGGAGAACGCCTAAGGTGTTTTGGAATGTGAATATAAATTAAAAAGTGTAAAGTCGAAAAAAAAAATTAATAAAATGGTAATGAATGTATAAAGATTGACTGATTGTGAAATGTTTGTTAGTGAAGATTATAAATTATGTTAATTATTTGCTTGTAGACACTATTAGATTTGTTAAATTGGTAACATATTTTGTTTTTGAATTGTTCACATTCTAATTACTGGATTGGTACTGGATGATATTTTTAGATTTATCTGTTAATTGTAATTGCAAACATAGAAGCTAATGCAGTATTATAAGGGACAAGATGATAATCAATACAACATTTGTAAATAAAATTTTCCAATGGAAAAATAAGTATTTAATATTTGTATATTTTATTGTTTTTGAGTAAATTATTATTTGGTTTACAAGTGAAATTATTATTTTATTTTATTTTTTTTATTAAGGTGGGTATAGGAAAGACTATTTATTTTATAATGTACATAATTAATATATATATATATATACTTAATACGCATGAAGTACTTGGCTCAACTACTTGGTTTCATCCCTTTTATTTTTCTTAAACTACTTCAATAATTTCCTTTACTCACCTTAAAATTAATTATTTTAAAATTTGTCGTGGTGTGCAGAATCTCGGCGAAGTGTTATAAATGAACGGACAATTCATCAGTGACGTAAGAAAAACATTGATAAAAAAAAATTATGAAATTCAATTATCATTGGTATCGTGATGTGTGTATGACAAACTGTATACCTACATTTGAATTTTATTTACTTCCTTAATTTGTGGACAATTACTGTTAAACTGCATTGAAAATAAAGTTCTGTTGTATCTCATTTATAAGTATTTCTTTTAACACTTGATTCGATTGATAAATACTGGATTAAAATGGAGATGTAACTTTTTATGCTAGATTTGAACAACTATCCTGTCTTCTAGCACTTTCATTACCTTTAGTCGTCAGGAATCAGATATTAGGGGTGCTGGAAGTTCAAGACCCTCTTCATGCAAGGAGATATAACAGATACTGCATCATCTTGATTCACTTCTTAAGTTAAAGTGGTGGAGAGGCAATAAAACATGGAACTTCCAGATATATATCTTACCCAGCACAGGTAGCTGCCTTGTATCTTTAGAATTACCTGGAATGTGTGAAATCATGATTGAAAAGTTTGTGAGTTAGGTTAGAAAATTTCCCAAACAATATAACCATATTCATTGTTCATTTAACTCACTTTTTGCTGGTAATGCTAATCGGATAACCAAATTCATTATATGAGTAATACATATAGTATATTAACTTAATTTCAATTTTTTTTAATGGAAAACTTTATTTTTCAAATATCATATTTTAAAAAAAAAAGGGCAAATTAAGATAAATATGTTTTATAAATAATTGCATTCATAAATTCTAAACAAAAACTGGGTCAAACTGATAGCTGGTATCAGCAGCCCCACCCACTTACTGTGTACTGTATTTTGTTTTTATGAAAATTAAAATCACTTGTCCATTATAATAACATTTTTAGAGCTTAAACTATCGGAAATGATACTTCACTTGTTTACATTTCTCTGAAATTTTTTAATAACGATTCAAAATTTAGTCTTCTTGCTTATTTAATCAATAGATACACTATTTTGTTTTTTTTTAACCAAAATTACACACATACATAGATTATAAGATAAAAATATAGATATAAATGTTTTTTTATTTACACTTATGGTGGAACTTTCGGGCACCAGGGATTTTGCCTTCTGGCAGTAGGCTTAATCCGACTTGTAATTTTTGAGCAGCATCTAGTAACATGAAGAGATTTTTTAATTTAACAATGATACCACATAATTTAAAATGTTCTTTCTGTATTCATCCTGAATACAATGAATTGACAAGGAGAAGCTGAATTGCCTTAATTATTCTAAATATGGGGCATATCAGTACAGTACCCTCAGGCTATTCATCCAAATCAGTGGTTCCCAACCTGGGGGGTGTGGGTGCAAGACCAGAGTTCTGACTCGTAAAAATGAAGAATTCTGACATAATTTTAACCAGTAAGTACTTTTTTATCTTAAATTGAAACTTATAATGTTATTTCTTGTGATGTTAAAACTAAATGTTTTGTTTTGAATGTAATATTTATTGTTTTTTTTCATATGCCTATCCAATTTATTGTCCAAGAGGGGGTTAGTAGGAATTCTATTTGAACAGGGGGGGGGGGGAGCAGGTAAAAAAAAGTTTGGGGACCACTGATCTAAAGGAAGTACGATTGTCTCCTTGTATATATACTGTGCATTGGTGCGAATATTTTGTCTATCCTTTTTTTTTTTTTATTTATTGATATTAACAACTGTATTACAACAATACAAGTAAATAGACTAAGTGATACATAATGACAAGTAGACAAACTATCCACTGGTAGTACTCAAAAGCACAAGTTCAACTAAGAAGGTCACGGGACCATCTTCTTTTCAGACGCCTCGGAGGATTATCGGGAATTGAAGAGGAAGCTAGGTTTGAAACTAGAGGGTTTGAGTGGGAATGAAGTTTGTTATGAAAGGATAGATAGCGGATTCGGGCCAAATCAGCAACAAATGGGGCATTAAGGTCATGATGGATGACTTTATTCTTAACAAAACAAGGAGCATTGAGGATTTTGGATTGTAGGGATTGGATACGAGAGGAATTTGATGGCTTAGTGGAGCCCCAAAGCTCTACTCCGTAAGTCCAAATAGGCCGTATGATGGTCAAGTAGATGAGTCTTTTGTAGTTAATTGGGAGTTTAGAGCGTTTGTCTAGTAAGTGTTGAAGTAACCTGAAACGTCAAGCGGTTTCTTGTCTTGTATAAGGATTCCAGGTTAATCGTTTGTCGAGATGCAACCCTAAGTATCGGATCTGATCTACAGGCACCAGTGGGATATTAAAGGATACTGAAGGGCAGGAAGTCATTGGTTTAAGACGTAAGGTAAAAGTGATTTGATGCGATTTTTGAGAATTTATTTTAATTCTCCAGTTTTTACACCATTCTTGAAGATCAGTGATATTGGATTGGAGGCTTTGGGATGCAATAACTGGATTGGTGTTGACTGATAATACACATGTATCATCAGCATACGTGGTAAGGATAGTATTAGGATGAGTCGGGATGTCAGCTGTATAAAGGATTGGGCCAAGGATACTACCTTGAGGAATTCGTCTATCCTAAAATTGAAATATTGAGCCTTGCTATTTGGGTCAAATTTTTGGTTTCTTTTTACTATCCAAAAGTTTATTTTAACCTCCCATGGACTATTTTCTCCTCTAAAGAGTTAATTTATCGATAAATTATATCTAATTAAGGAATACAGGGTTGCTGTAGGACACTGCAGCAAATCTATAAATCCCCCAACATCCTTCATAGGTTGTCAACGTTTTTTTTTTAAGCATTTCCCTAAATTATTCATTTCAAGTTTGTATTCTTTGAATTAATTAGTGCGCTTTCAAAATGTATTTAACTGTTTTGGCAATATTGAAGAAAGCATAATTGAGTTAATATTTTCTGATATTTAGTTCTATAATAGTTTTGTTGCATTCAAATAATTGGCATTGAGTTGTGGTTGAATTGAGGATATTCTGCCATTGTATGTAAACTTATAATCATGTATGTCTTGGCCAATCTGCAGGAATATATCTAATATAAACAGCCAGATATCATTTTACCATACTTGTCAACTGATGTACAGCCGTTACCTTTATAAAGTTTGAAAATCTGCCAATACTTTTTTGGATTTTTTATGTTGGGGCAACTCCACTTAACATATTTTTTAATTTTAATTTTTTTTTTTTTTTGAGGTGCTAGATATAAATCATTCAGGTCCTTACAAAAATGTATAAAATGCTTTTATAAAGGGTATTTAATACATTTTTTATATCTATAAAATACAGTTTTATATATATACACATACATATAATTTGATTGCATTATCTATAGTATTTCTTTTTACTATCTCATTGCTTTGATTAGAATCTAGAGAAAGAAAAATAATATAAGAACAATAAAGACGTCCCTTTAGAATAACAATACAGGAATAATGTATTACCTAAAATGTCAAAGAGTATAATATAATAAATTTAATTAATTAATTACAATTAAATTATAAAAAAATAATTAAAAAATTAATTGAATTACCTCCTCATTTTTGAATTCAAATTAAAAATACTCACCATCAAAAGAACAATAAATAAAAATAATAAAATATAAAATTGACGTAAGTCAACAAGATCCCAAATAAAATAATGTTCAAAGAACATTTTTCTCTGTGTATACATCGCAAAAATTGCAAGAACATGGGGATATAGAGTCGGTTAAAAGAATGGATTTGTCTAAGATGAATAAGAACCCTGATAGCTCAGTGGTTAGAGCACTGCACTAGAGATGCAGACGACCCGGGTTCGAATCACGGCCAGGACAAATCTTTTCTCTTCAAAATAAAAATATTGAATAATATTCACCATCAAAAAGAAAATAAATAAAAATAAATTACAAATATAAAATTGACGTAAGTCAACAAGGGCCCAAATAAAATAATGTTCAAAGAATATTTTTCTCTGTGTATACATCGCAAAAATTGCGAGAACATGGGGATATAGGGTCGGTGAAGAGAATGGATTTGTCTGAGTTGAATAAGATCCCTGGTAGCTCAGTGGTTAGAGCACTGCACTAGAGATGCAGACGATCCGGGTTCGAATCCCGGCCAGGACAAATCTTTTCTCTTCAAAATAAAAATATTTAAAGAAAACTATTTCCTATAAAGGAATAAGAAAATAGAAATAAGATAAAAATAATTATATAGAGAAAGAATTGATAGTTATATATATATATATATATATATATATATATATTTATATATATACATACATATATAAATTTTATGAAAAAGAACAAAACAACAAAAAAAATAATGGAAGTGTGAGCAGCCAAATTAGAAGAGAAAGAAAATTTATGTATATATATACACACACGCGTACGCACAATTTAAGTGTAGGTGTAGCAAAAATAATGAGACCATAAGAAAAAAAATAATTTATTCATTAAAAATAAAAAAAAGAAGAATAAATAAAAATTGGAATATTAAATAACATAGAGCATTATCAGTTTAAATTTAAACAAACCTTGTACAAAGACATTGAAATTAAATAAATTTATAGGGCTTCGACATACATAATTTAAGAGAGTTACGTTTCAACAATATAAATTATTATCATTTATAATTTTAACAAACAAACAACATGATTGTGTTTAATAAAATTTCTGAAATAAAGGCAATAATAAACTTTAAGCTTTATAATAAAACATTATCAACAATGGCATTAACAGAAGGCTTTGATAAGCTTGATTCTTAGTAATATTCAAGAAAAGTAATTGAGTAAATATTTTTTGTTTTATTTTTAAATTAAATATTGAAAATAAATCTCTCTATATTTATTGAAACATCTTACAATGACCATGGAAGACTCCATTCATGTTTAGAAATATTAAAAACTTAAGTACTAATAGGTTACAACATAATCACAATTCATCATTCTTATAATAACAATTCAATAAATTATTATCATTTAAAATCTTAAATAACAACATTTCTTAGGCGGGTCTTACTCTGCCAATTAATGATATTTAACATATGTCAAACAAATAATTTGAATGTCTTGTTTTGTTTTTTTCAAATTACTGTCATAAAATTAATTTTGTGGAATGATCATAAAATTAACAATGTCAACAATACATGAGTGAAACGGATGATTTAAAAATTTCATATTTTTATAACTTATCACAGTCAGACAGATATTAAATCATAAATAATAAAATTACTCAAAAGATGCCTTGTTATATGGACATATTGTGAATATAAACTTATGTAGACTTTAAAATAACAAATGCATATATAAGGTGTACTATGAATCAATTAGAATATTAATGATAATTTTAGTAACGGTATATGCTAGGTCCGGTTTCTATACATTCAAAATTTCAGTAAATATATATTTTTTTAGAAGATTGAATTTTCACAATACATTTTTTCAAATTCAAAAATAAAAATATGTATGTACATTATTTGTATTAATAATAGTTTTTAAAAATGTGTCTATACTAATGATAAATTAATTTAATGTTCTTCAATATCAGAAATTTGTATTTTAAAGTCATTTCTGGAAGGCACAATCTATTTAAGTACTCACCTAATGTTCTAGAGATAAACTCAATTCTGAACTATTTTTAACGAATGAGCTCGATAATGAAATTAGCTAGGATGAAATGCATTTTCTTTTCAAATGTTGAGCCCATTAGATTTGGCATATGTAAGATTTATCTGCAATGTCAATTTTTTTTATCTAATTCTCTAAATTGTTTGCTATATATTGATTGCAATTTAGTAAGAAATACATACTTTGGGGTTCCGTTTTATTTTTAAGTATGGTCATCTAATTTTTTAGCAGTAAGAAACTTAAATGAGTATGCTATATCACTAATAAAGGATTCAAAATATGATTCACTTGATTAAGAAATTAGCTCAATATTTCCCATGTTAACATAATCAAACCGTGTTTGACTTCCGAACAACAATATATCACTTCTGAGAACTCAGCATTTTAATTTATTTCTTGATCTTTTCAAATTTATATTTTAAATTTAATTGTGCAACATATGAGGCTCAACATACGTTTGCCAAAAACAAAAGTAACTGAGTTATTATGAGATCCGTTTAAAAAAAGTATGTACAATAAATTAAAGATAAATGTGATGTTTGATATATAAAGAACAACTTAAAAATAAAAAATATTCAGATGAAATGATTAAATTTTTAATAATAAGTTATAACATTATTTTAACTGTGTTAACACACTGTTATCAACCCAATATTTTAAGTACACAATTGAAAAATAAAATATTTTGTATACCTTAACAAAATTAGGAATATATTTATCGAATAAACAATTTAATTTCAACAACCCTGTTTCCCTCCAAGAGATGAATAAATTTTGAAAAAAATCTTTATGTTTAGATATATAAAAATCAAGTTCAATTATTACCTTGAATAAATTTTGATTTTAAATTAACAATTAAAAAAACAAAACAATCTAATTCAATAAAAAAATTTAACATAAATTATAAATAAAGTTGATTTAACAATGAAGTCAGTACACGTTTGAAGTGCAAAATATTTGTACATCTTTGATCATTATTCAAATTTAAAAATGCTTTAATTAGTAAATAAATAAAAACTAACAAAGCTAAAACAATTAATTGGAATTAAAACTGAATTAATCCCTGAGCATTCTTTGATCGATTAGAAAGTCATAATTTCAAACCAGTATCAAGCTCAAGAGCTTGTTTCATCAGCTCGTAAACTGAAAACGAAACAGCAACCATTGGCATAGCCCTCAAGTAGTTTATGGTCATACCTCTATAAAGGCCGTGAAATATACCGTGTTCTTTGTATATATGTACAAGAGTCTGGATCATACCAAATCTGCAAGGAAATTTAAAATAATTAAAAGTTAAGACAGTATTTCTTTGAAATTAATAATTTTCTTAGTTTATAAAGGTGTTTCATTTGTTATGGAAAAAAAAAATTTATATACAAAGCATAATAAATAAAAGTAATGTTTAATGAACATTCTCCCCGTGTATAAATCGCAAATTGCGAGAACACGGAGATATAGGATCAGTAAAAAGAAAGGATATGTCTGACCGAGAAGCGAACCAGGTTGGCTGAGGTGGCTAGGCCCCACGACGGTTACTTGGAAAACCCGGGTTCGAGTCCCGGTCCTGGTCATATCTTTTCTTTTTAAATAAAATATTTAAATTATTATTAGAGTTAACATATGACAGAGCACGAGCACATATTTAATTTTTTCTCAAACTCCAGTCTTATATTTTTTTAATATAGGAATTGAGTACCATTATTTTCAGGAGGAGCCTAATTTGTTAGTACCTTACATACTAAATAGGATCCAAAAATAAAATGATAGTATTAGGTATTAATTGAGAGAAGATTTTTAATAAGACAATGGCCCAAGCTTTAAGTCTAAGTTAATTTTTAAGCTTGAAAAAATGAAAATTATATAACTAAATAAGATTGAAAAATGTTAAGAATACCATACCCTATAATATATAAGCATTAGATTTTTTAAAATAAATAAATAAATTATTTGGAAATTAAAAACTAAGTAGAAAAATATAGAATGATTTAGAAGAATACCATACCGTCTACAGAGCAATCATGCAAGAGTTAGCAATGGTCCCACGAACATGAAAAAAAAAAATGGATAAAATACAGTTAATAAATTATTAGAACTAACAGTAAACTTAAGGTAAATATAAATACAAATAAGAAGAAATATTTAACAATAATGAGATAATAAAATGTTCACTATGAAGAAGTGCCCAAGTGGAATATTCAAAAAAGTGTAACGGGTCATTCTAGAAACTGTGAAGCCCAAATCTTAGGCATGTTTTGTTATGAATGTTAGACATTTTCGATAAATCTTAGGATGATTAATGTGCCTTAAAACTATTGGCTTACTCAAGATAAAATATAGTTTATTAGGACAAAATTCAGAGTTTCAAAGACACTTTACTTCTCAAGATAATTGCCATGGCTTACTGACTTCTTCACAATTAAATCATATATAATATAATATATTATAATACATTCCTGTACAACTACAAGCCGTGAACAGTCTGTGGTTCAGTACATGGTAGAGACTGTACTGTTTCATGGACAACGGGTCTGCAGAGAGGTGATTTGTCCTAGATCACACTCAACTGCCAGATTTTTCCCCTTATTTTGGGTACCCTATTTTTTATAACGTTTTATAGAGGCAGGTGAGCCCCAGGAAGGCCCTAGATCCTATGTGATCCCTCTCCGGCTGCAGAATAAATAAAAGTCTTGCTTGCAGCGGGATTTGAACCAGGATTTCCGGGATGGCAACTCAGTGCTCAACCACTGAGCCACTCCGGTCCCTTTATAATACATTAAATATGAATGGTAACAAAAGAAGTTATTATTATACACAGGAACAGTTCAAAGTAGTTTGAGAAAGCTTTAGGATGGTATCTTAAGCAACTATCATAAATTAATTATTTTCTTAGAAAAGTTTTAGCTGTGGAAATATTAATTAATTTTTTGAGAATGACAGATTTGTGAGGTTCCTAATTAGTTAAGCATTAATAATAGAAATTATCTAGAAAATTATACTGGTTAAGAAATGAAACTGAAAACTGTATTATAACTAAAGATGTTATTGTTACATTTATTATTCGCCAAGATTAATGTTACTAGTTGAAAATACTTCAAATATTGTCTGAGATGATGAAAAAGAAAGAAAAGTAAACTTTTTATGTACACAATTTTTTTTATCTTATTAAATTTTACCAGATTGGTGAAACGGTAGAAAATACTATTCAAAGTAAACAAAATAGCCTCGCTGGAGGCTCCTCAATGCTAGAAATGGCATAAGAAGAAGAAGAAGAAGAAATTTTACCAGAATGGTTTATGTTCAAATATTGATGAATTTTATGATCCTTCTGTAGTATAAATATTTTGTTTAAAATTGCAATGAATATATCATAAACTATTATATCATATAATAAACATTTGACTATTAAAGTTACCCATTCTAGAAAACAATCAAATAATTATAACTTACTAGAAAAGAAACTGTCTGAGTCTACTCAGATAAAGGAAAACATTCAAGTGGTTTCTTCTTTTTATATAAAAAAATTATACTATATTAAGCAATCAAATATGCTTTAAAAAAGTAGAAGAATGAATATCGTAATCTCAAAGAATCGTACATATTTCTAAAAGTGTTGAAATTACTCATAATTTTTATCGATTTGCTTAACTAACTAATTTCTTTCTAAGACACATTAAGCTAAAAACAGACTTAAAAACTTTACATAACTCACCCAAATTTGTGTGTCTCTGGCATCATCATAGCTAGCTGCATTCTCCGACGAGTGACATCCATTGGATAAGCAATACTCTGAGCTATGGCACCAGCGAATCCGCCACATATAAGCTTAGAAGGAATAGACAAGGCTAGGCCACCTAAAAAAGGCATAATTCTTATATAAGTAATTAATTAAGAAGATAAAGTAAAAGAGAGAAATTCCACTTTGTTTTCTCCGAGCATTAACCCTTTGGCGACCGAATAAAGGAGGGTTTGAGCCGGCTGGACCGAGTGGTAGGGATGGCAACTGTGCCAGCTGGACCGACTACTTTTTGACTCTGCAATCATGTTTTTATTCTTTAATTCCTCATAGTTTTCCATCATCCTTTTTGATCCGGACTTTGGACCGGCACAGGCAGATTTAAAATTTTTTTTTAAATCTAATATTTTTTTTAATCTAAACTTTTTTTTATCTAAGCTTATTTTTGATATTATTTTTTTAAATATGAATATTAATTTTTTCAAAAGCTAAAATTTCTTTTGAGTGTGATGAATCCCCAAACACACGAAAGCAACTGTAGCAGACACAACAAACGAAAAGTAATATAGTTAAAAATGGATTCCCATAACATCTGTTGTCAAGAAAAAGTACTAAAGCTTGTGATGGGGAAAACTAGATGGAGCTGGGAACAGAACTACTATGGTAGCTTACGGTCTAGAAACGCCGGAGAAGCAAAACTATTATAATAGTCCATGGTCTGTGGAGCCCACCTGACTCCGGACTATTATAATAGTCAACGGCACGGCGCACTTGGACTATTATAGTAGTTCACGGTCGCTAAAGGGTTAAATTCCTAACCATAAATTATTAAATATTAAATATTTAGTACAACTCCAAAGTGTTGCCACATTATCAGTTTCTTATAACCGCACTAGTGCTATCTAGAGGAATTCATGGAAAAACAGCTTTGTATTTAACAGTTAAATTTCTATTCATTGAATTCATTACGATTGTTACTTCAATTTAATATTATTTTTATGTTGACTTCTGGTCATTACAATCACTCGAGAGATAAGCGAAACCCCATGGATGATTTTAGGTTGAGGTTGGGGCTTTGATTATAAATGTAATTTTAATTATTACAGCTTAAATTAGAACGTTTCCAGACCTACAGAAGTCAAAGCCCTGAAATTTGAGTCAAAACAGTAGTTTCCAAAAAATAGTTTTGTACTACTTGAAAATTTATTATGACTTCCAACCGAACCATTGTTTGCTCTTTCTAATTATCATATTTTTCTTCCCAAATTTCTATAGCGCTGAAGAAGGCCTATTAATAGGACCGAATTATTTGCACAATAAATAAATGTAAACTTAAATTCAGATAACATATAAATAGACAAACCTGTGTTTATAGATGATGGAGTACAGGTTATTTCTGGAATATATTTCATACTCATAAGTTTCAGCATTTCAAAGCAATAAAATGAGAATCCAGCATAGGGAATCATTCCACAAAGTGTTGGTAGAAAACCTCTATATAGTCCTCGGAATCCACCTTCCTACAAATTAAACAACTTAAAAACTTATAGATTCAACTTACATAATATTATCACATTAGTTAAAACTAAAACCTGCTGGAATATGGAAGTGGCAGTATGCAAAATTCCTGTATATGTCTCTGTTACTTGGAAAGCTAGCCTTGCTCTGATTGTGTCAAGAGGGTAGGTGAGAGCTACAGCAGTGGCGCCGGCGCAAGACCCAGACAGCAACTTTGCAATGTGTGATTGGCTACCTAAAGTGTTCCTAAACATCTAAATAAAAGTATGTTACCAGAAAAAAATAAAACTTCAAAAGGAACAATAAAGATTTCTCACATACAAATGTTATTATGAATATTATAAAAAAACAACAAAAAAAAACTGCTAAACAAAAATCAAAAAATCAAAACAAGCAACTTATGGTTTACTATAAACATTTTTCATTTAAGTAAGAATTAAACACCTCCCAATTAAATTGCAACTATGAATTTCAATTTTTCATGGTTGCAATTTAACATTCATAAATCTTAATTCTACAAAATTACTCTTCATTCATTTAGTCCAGGATCCATGGTCCATTTTTGGACTTGATTAGTATCAAGCTGAATCTTCGTGAATAGCTTCGCTTCGATGAGACGCCCAACAATTTCCTGTGCAAAAATTCTCAATTGTGGTAGCTAACAGAGGTGGCAAGGATAAAATATGTCGATTTGATGATTCTCAAAAATTTATTACTAACTGTTGTTTTTTTTTTGTTAAATCTCAAGATAATTATCTAAATTATTTAAAAAAATATTTGTCCTACAAAATGTATGGTTTGATCAAAGAGTCCCCTTCTTCCAATATGTATCGATAACGAAGTAAAAAAAAACAGCTGGTTAGTAATCATTTTTGATGACCTCGTTATCGATATACGTTGGAAGGAGGGGACTCTTTGATCAAACCATACATTTTGTAGGACAAATATTTTTTCAAATAATTTAGATAGTTATCTTGAGATTTAACAAAAAAAAGCCCAGTTAGTAATAAATTTTTGTGAATCATCAAATCGACATATTTTATCCTTGCTACCTCTGTTAGCTACCACAATCGAGAATTTTCGCACAGGAAATTGTTGGGCGTCTCATCGAAACGAAGCTATTCACAAAGATTGAGCTTGATACTAATCAAGTGAAAAAATGGACCATGGCTTCTGGACTAATTTACTCTCTAAAAAATAGCAAAATCACTTTCAAAGAGTAATTTCATTCATCTTGAAATGCATTTTTAAACGCTATTAATTTAATTTACTTTGTTAATAAGAACTAATTTCAGTTTCAAAGCTTTAAAATTCCTCTAGGGAAAAAGTAAAGTAACTGAGCTTTTTCACAAACACCAGATAGTAAAAATATATCATGTTATTGATTACTTACTATCCAATTCACTAAATATTAGGGTGCCCGATAAGTTTCTCATTTTTTTTTACTATGAAAGATCTGTGAGAAAACTGAAATCAATCCTACAAACGGATAATAGATAAGCCTATATGTTTACAAATATAGCCAACTTGAGGTCATACATAGAATGGTACAAAAATAATTTATGGAACACTCTAATAAAACTATTTTAAAGCAAAGAATACTATAAGAATTAAAAAATTATACATTACTTGAGAATATAATTCAAAAGAAGTAAATTGGGTAGCTGCGTACGGAAAAACACGCACCATTTGAGCTCCGTTCCCTTTATACAGGGCCAATAAAGATTCTTTCCTTACTACTTCTCGAAGGCCAGAAAAAACACCTGTAAAAATTAAACAGTTGATGAACATATTCCATTTATTTTTTCTACCACCACAATGTTCAGGTTTATTGAGGATTATTAATTATGTCATCATCATCATCATCCTTGGCACTAAAGACCAATGAGGTCCTTGGCCTCCTCAATAAGCATTTGCAAGGTGGCTCAATCCTGTGCAGCTGCTCGCCAGTTGTGGGTATGTAGTAGGTGATGGGCATCTCTGGCAGCAGTGTCCTTTCATCTAAAGGAAAGACCTCACCTCTTCACCACGTCCAATAGAGCTCCCCATTCAGCAGCTTCTTGGGTACTTCCTCCACCGGCATGCATGCAATAGGGTCAGCCCAGTTTAATATACCTCACCACATCAGGTGATGTTAGGTAAGGACTGGCCTAATAAAGGTCTTGTATTTACAAGAGGCACATGGTATGGCGGGTGAGGTAAGAGATCCTTAGGATTAGGATTTTTTCTGAGGCCAAAATAGTAACTGTTGATAATGCAGCTGTTTTAAAACAACTATGATTGTTGTATCAATCTTAGTAGCCTAAGAGGGTTATAACCAAACATGAACTAGAATCTTAGAACTGCAAATCGATTAGACCAGCAGATAATATGTCTCATAACCAATGTGATAGACTTTGTATCTTGTTGACTGTGGACTTAAAATTGAAGACGAAAAGAGACTGTGTTCGCAACTAGAGGATTCCTCATGAACTGCAGATTGCCCCGCTAAAAGAGCTCCTGGAAATCCAACAACTGAAATTGTTCGGCCACGTGGTCAGGATGAATGATCACTGGGACCCTCTCAAGACGATGGAATACAGGCCAAAAGGAAAAAGACCTCGAGGACGCCCAAGGATGTCTTATCTCAAGTACATCGAACGCCTCAGCAGAAAAAGAGGAAACGATCTCCAACAGGCCAGAAACCTAGCAATAGAACGAGGTAGATTCGCCTCCTGGCTGAATGCTCCCTTATACTGAAAGGCACTATAGGGGGAAGCGAAAGAAGAAGGGCTTAAAATTGAAAATATGTTATGTTCACAGTTCCCTTTATGGAGCCTTATAATTTTCTTTAAAGTGATCCTATGCATTTTGAGCAGTCCTTTGCTGCTCTTTTTCACACGGTCCTTCAAGAAACAAGCTTGCATGTGATTTGTTTTGCCTCTGTAGTATAACTTCTTCACCATATAATGGTTTAAATGTTAGAGGCATACATTTAGAGCGGCTCTTACCCAGTTTTTTCACTGGAATGCCAGCATAACTTAGGGCCCATAACAATCTGACTTATTTATACCAAGGGTGTAGTGGCATTATGAGCAACCTATTAGAGTCGGATGTTAAGATTTTTCCTTGCTTAACTTTTTCCAATATCTAATACTTCTAAGAAACCTGAATAATCTAAAAAAACTGAAGTGTATTGTTAGAGAGGAACAGATATTGTACCTAGTGCTTCATCTTTTCTACAGATGACTGCTCCAATTTGGTCCAAGTTTCATAGAAACTTTATATAACTTATACGTTATAATAAAATTTATATCAACTTATATTATAAGTTATTAACATATACTTTTGTACTTGAATATCACAGTGAAAGAGAAGTACCCTTCAAGTCAGTGGCACAATTTCCAATACCCGCCTTTGTTAAAAACCCGGAAGCTGTACCATGTTAAATAAGCCTGTAGATTGTATTTTAGGCTAGTGACTCCACCTCAAAGTGAAATTGTGCACTTATGCAAGCTTATATAACTTCCACTACTGCAGCTTGTACACAATGCACCCTTAATCATCCAACAGGTTTAACTTTATAGTTTTAATCAATCAATAAATTACAAACAGTGTTACAACATTGAAGCACCGCCAACTTTGGCTGTAACTAGAAAAATATTTTTTATAATTAAGAAAATTAATCGACACCATAGCAAAATATATTACCACTCATCTAGGGGTAAATTAAAAGTAGTTAATTTGGCCAGAGATAGAATATCTAAACATCTCTTACTTAAGCATTTTTATAATTATTAATTCTAATTAATAAATATCAAATATATTATAGATGACATAAAACGAATATGTATGTGTTGTTAATACTTACCAAGGTGCTTGTAGTGGTTATTATGGGCTTGAAGTAAAATCTTTATCCTGTCTAAAGGTGCGACGGCTGTTTTAGAACACATCCCTGCGACACCTAAATAAAAAAAGACTTGGTGAGAATTTATAATAAAAATTTGGTAACTAAAAAAGGCACAATGATTTTTTAAATAAATTATATATTGTCAATATTTTAATAATTATCTTAGATTTATTAAATATAAATACTATTATATATTTCTTTTTTGATGCAATTTTTCTAATGGAGTTAAAGATTATAAAATATTCATAGGCTTTTACACAAGTTTGCCTCAAGGTCACAATTAAATTTCAATTGCTTTAACTATTATATTTTTCTCTAGAGGCTTCAGGAATGTTTTGTTATTCTTCTCACCATCTGATAACTCTGTAATATTTATTGTCATAAATGTGCATTAATTATTCCACTTGACGTAACTGCATTAATAGTAGCTAAATATTAGGACTAAGCATCCCCAAAACATTTAAAATTTATATATTTAACTATAATCTTAAAATTAATTTTAATTTGTATGTATAAAATTAATGAAATTTGTAAAGAGGGCCTTTAATAAGACAAGAAAATTATTTTTTTAATTATTTTAATATCTAATCAATTATTAATTTTTATATTTATAAATATTGTAACATATTTTAAACATTAAAAAAACAAAACAGGTAAAATGGATGGATAATATTGGTGGTAGTCAGAAAAACCCGAAAAGATGATATAATTAATGAAACCAGACAAAATTCCACGTTTATGCCTAAATTTTTAATATAATCAATTTTTACATAAACACACCTACAATTTTCAATAATGAAATTGTATTAATTTAATAAAATTTCACAAATTAGCACATCAAACTTATTTAATTAGTCTTTACACCTTGTACCTTTTCATGACATGTAGACATAACGAAGTATAAACTTTTATTTATTTTTAGAGTTACAATTATAAATATAAATATACATAAAATTGCAATAAACTATAAGATTGTTGATTTTCGACCTGATGAAACTGATTAAATAGTTACAAAATAGCATATAAATATAATTCATGCGATATCACTAAAAATTCTTCAAATAATATTGTATATAAAATTTTAAATTACCACCAGCTAAAAGAGACTTGAAGATAAATTCCATGTTTTTATCTTGGTTTTGAGCCGTCATGGTGAATTATAATTTTATGTACGAATATATGACAATTGTTATGAGTATCACTTCATTCCATGGAGTACACTTGGAGTATCCAACATAGCTGTCAACGATTGAAATGAAAGTTAGTAAAGAAAAAACTTTCTCTCATATCACATTCATGGTTATCCTTCTTGAAGGATATACACAACGATATTGTTTTCATACTGTGGTGCAACAAAATCTACTGTGGTGCTACCTCTATATCTTTTCGAGAACCAATAAACGTGATCAAAGAACAACTCTTTATTATATATTTCAACCTTGCATGAATAATTTCATTAAAAAATGTGAGAGAAAATTAAGCCGAACTCGAAAAAAATGATGTGAAAAGGATAGTGATGAGAACGGTTGCTGCCAATGAAATTGAAACGAAGTCCTGTTGGGAGATACATAGATGGTATCACCGTCCATCCATATATATATTTATTAAATAACTCAGAATCCTACTTTTCTGGAACCACATTTTTTAAAATATATTTTGTTATACTTAAACGTTGCGAAAAGCAGTCCACGGGATGGTGACCGGTTCAATGCCAATTGTTCTTCTCTTCCTATTGCATTGTTCCACCCGTTTCTTTATCTTTACGAGAAGTGGACCCCAGGATATTCAGTTGATCAAGGATGTGATCTTCGCCTGATTAGCCTGAGCAGCATAAAGTGACGTTAAATAAAACAAACGAAGGATGTGAGGTACTAAGTCAGGATACAGATATTTGAGCTTGCGATTTCCGTCTATTTAAGAAACGAGATGGAATGACAAGTATTCCTTTAGACTTTTCCTTGGAGAGGATGATTAAAGATTCTGGATTTCAAAATTTTTGCTTAAATTGTTCAGATTTTTTTCCTAAGCTGACGACCTAGATATTCTTGCGAAATCGTGGTACGCGCTTGAGAATGAGGTTGGTCCTAATGTTTATGAGGTTGGCTTCATCCATGGGGTTTATGAGCAATGAAGCGAAGACCAAGAAGTGAAGAAAACAGCAGTAGACAAAGTAGAAAAGCAGATGCTAAGACTGAAGAGGCCAAGACAAACCTTTCCCAACTGCCAAGTATATATAGCATTTCCAAGTCTATTTGAACCTTTTCCAAGTCAACTGTAACCTTTTACAAATCAAATTCCACCCTATCCAAGTCACAAGAAACCCTTTCCAATTCAAATGTAACCCTTTCCAAATGGGTTGAAACCATTTCCAAAGCAAATGTAACGCTTTACAACTCAACTGTCACCCTTTTTATTTCAATTGTCCCCCTTGAAAATGTTTTGAAAATTTACCGTCAAGGGAAATAAGCGAATTTAGAGCCTCAGGACTCGCCAGGATAAAATCAACCTTTTTATTCACAACTCTTGTTAGGACAAAAATGAGGCAAATAATTTAAAAAACAAATAAATGATTTTTTGTTTGAAAAAGTTTATTTAAAAAAAGTAAAAACATGTAATATGAACTTAACAGTAGTATCTTTATAGTTTTGATAATAAAATAATAAATGGTAGATAATAAACATAATAAACTTATTATAATAAACATAATAATAATATTCTAGTTTACAAAAAATTAAGGAAAAATTTAAAACAACTAGTTGATTTTTTTCCCTCTCATTTCTCCTCAAGGTCAAAGAAGTTTTTATTAGTGGGATAATTTTGCTATTAGTTTTTATTTTGCAAAATCGAAGAAAGAAACTGTTGATAACTTCAGTTTACGTAGTTTTACTTTCTCAGAAAAAAAAGGCGTTTTTTTAATGGGTTCCTTAAAAAAAGAATAACTATTTAAACAAAAATCATTGCTTTTCAAAAATTATATTAATTTCATTCGTTTACTGCTTAGTGCCAATAATAGTTTTGAAAATAACAAAATTAAAAATTCTGTAAAAATAACAAAATTAATCCTGTTGAGTTCTGAGGCCTTAAATTTTCAAGGGTGACAATTGAGTTGTAAAGCGTTACATTTGCTTTGGAAAGGGTTTTTAACTCGTTTGGAAAGGGTTACATTTGAATTGGAAAGGGTTGCTTGTGACTTGGAAATGGTGGCATTTGATTTGTAAAAGGTTACAGTTGACTTGGAAAAGGTTCAAATAGACTTGGAAATGCTATAGATAGGTTTACAGGCTGCAACAAAAAAAATTTAATAATAAACTAAATTAACTATAATTAGTCTATTGTTGTATTAACACTAAATTATAACAATGCTTTTATTACAATATCAATATACTAGTTAAGTTCCATAAACACGATAGTTCACAGTGAATATATTAATATTAATGACGAAAACAAAACATATTATTTATTGAATAGAAAAGGATCCGCTATAATATTTTGCCCCGGGCTCGGTCTCACCTGACGACGGCCTTGAGTAGCAAATGAATGTCCTAGTGACCGAGGGTGATAGGGTGTCATCTAAGCAGCCTCGAATCTGCTCCGACGCTAGTTAGAATAGACGTTTTAATTATTTGAATACCTTCCATCTCCGGTTAGAATAAGGTAATTTATAGGGGTAACCCCTTCCGTCAGCCTACTAGGTATAAATGACTTTAAACACCATACAAAGTAATAAAAAGTTGCTTGTGGATATGCTGCTAATGAATAGGAAATGTTATGTTAGGATGGAGGAACCTAAAATTTGCGATATGATGGCGCACAGTTGTATGCTAGGTATGATCCATCTTATTATGTTGTGTGGAGAGCTGGATGATGATAAAGGCTCTATCAAGCGATTGGAAGAATTCGAAATGTGGTTACAGCCCAGAATGCTGTGGATAACGCGGACAAATATAACTACTAATGATGCAGTTCTAAACACGACAGCTTATTACTTGTATTCAATAGGAAAAAACACGGTATTTTGATCATATCATGGCTGTGTAGTACGAAGAAGATCCTCCTGGCTCAAAGTATTCAAGGCTGGTTTGACATCAGGAAATCATCGGCCTTCATCATGCTGAGGACCACAAGAGATTTCAAGAAACAATTGCCAGCCTCCTTTAGGGGGGCGGCACAAAAATACATGTTAAGTTGGCAATCTATTATTCAATGTAAAATAATAATGGCCCAGACAAGCTTTTGATCTAAGAGAAAATAGTTAATACAAAATAAAATTCTTTTAGAAATCAACTAAAGTAAAAATTTGTTTTACACTTATCCTTTAAATGTATCATTGAAAGTGATTATGATTAATTTTTGAACCGAAAATATCTCCAGATGTCCCTCCCATACGATAAGACAAATGGTAAAATGCGATTTGAGCGCTCCTATGTTCAGTTTAGTAAACTAATGCTATACGAGGGTGTTGGTTACTTTGATTAGTTGCATGTGTAACCTCTACCTGTTCGAGGCTAATCAACTATCAATTTCAAAATAGACTGTGCTTGAACATTGTACAGTTCTTATCTGGGTGAAACGTCACTCGGTTCAAATTAACAGGAATATAATCGAAAATGATTTTGAATTATTTGTCAGTTATTCAACAACACCAATAAATTTGTTTGTATTGATATTAGATTATAACTTGGAATCATCTGATCACAGATAACAGCCTAGGAACCTCAGTATAACAACTATTTTGAAATTACAAAAAAAAGTGCCAGAGTATTTTAAGATGTTTACCCGAAGTACCAAGAGATTCATTCAATTATATTCTTTAATTAAGTAAGACTGCTAAGCATTGGTAGTAAAGATTGCTCATTATTATGCTTTAGTTTCTATTTAATCTTAAGTAATTGATTTTTAGGCTGAATAATTCTGTTAGTCAACTTCATATGACAGTAGAAAGACATTGGAATAAAACACCTAAACATTTTCTCTCTCCGAAACTCAACAATGAAAAATTTGTCCGTAGTATGTTTATTCAAACACAAGACACACCGAATCCGAACAGTTTAAAATTTTTACCTGGGACTAAGGTAATAATCCCTCAAGAAATATGCCATAGCTGAATCATTTATTATGTACATTTTACTTTCACCATTTTTGTAGGTACTTCAAGAAAGACAGACGATGGATTTCCCTACTGTCAAAGAAGCTGCTTCTTCTCCTCTGGCTAAACTTTTATTCCGAATCGAGGGAGTCAAAGCTGTCTTTTTTGGACCTGATTTTATAACTGTCACGAAGGTTTTGTTTGTTTTTATTGTTTATTAATAGTTAAGAATTTGTTGTGGAAATGAATTTCTTTTTTCAATTATTTTACAATGTTTTCGTATAAGTTGGTTATATGTTTGGAGTATATTCCGCCATTTATGATTTTTTTGATCTTTTTTCAGCAATCTAATTGCCCATTATTTGTTATTTCTAGAACTATCAATGGCAATAATTAATTATTTTTAGTATTAAATCAAGTAATATGCAATGATTATGACTTATTCTATTGTATTTGCAAAATTTCATTAGTCTAGCGGCCGACCGATCCTCATTGTTCCCATAGTATAATTGTTAAATTCAACTTTTTATGACCCATTTTTATTTTATCCCACCTTATATATTTACAAATTTATTACTCCTTGGAAATTTTATTTATACAATTGAGTTAATTATAAAACAAACAAATTGCATCATTGCTGAATCTGTGATAACTCAGATACAGAAATAATTTTTACCAACAATTAAAAGTATGTTTATTAGACTTGAGGTAAATTAGAAAGTAAATGTAATATCTTGGCTTAGTGGGTAAGATACTAGATGTCCAGTTAAAATTTAATTTTTTTGTTGTATTTTATTTTAGTATTTTTATATAAAGTACGACTACCCTTCATCAGTAATAATCGTACACATTAATGAAGAAAATAGTTGGGGGTGCAGTCAAATAAAAACACTAAATAAGTGGTTACTTATTTAGTGTTTTTATTTGACTGCACCCCCAACTATTTTCTTCTTTACATCTATCTTCCAGTCAACCATCCCCTCGCTTCTCATACACATTAATATTGTTTTTGCTTTTTTGAAAACATTTGTAATACCAAGGGGTTCTTTAACAACCTTGTGAGGTAAAGGACTGTTTCCATGAAATTTATAGAGACACCACATGATGCAGTTCGGTTTTGCCAAATAAAAACATGGTTGAGGTCTCTCCAGGTCTTCCACGGTATTCACCGTAGGTGAGTTTCACTTACTGTTTGTGTTGAGCTTGATCGATTGACTGTTGTAAATTCATTTATTCTGTGAGTAAACATTCATCCTACAATCCAACAAGGCTAGTTACAAAAAAGTTTGTTTTTTGTAACTCTAAGTAAAGTATTACTTGAACCTACCGTAACAAGAAGGTTAAACAACCCACAATTTTTCAACACTCAGTCTAAAAATAGTTTAGGATTGACAAAGAAAGTCTTGGAAACAATTTAGGATAATAATTGTGATGACGAGGAGATTGAAGACACAGAACCAGGAGCGACCACATCGGGAAGATTAAGAAAACAAGAAACCAAAGTGTATACTGCCTCTTTACCATGTAAAAATCATTTATGTAAAGTCCACTTATCACAAAAACTAGTTTCTATCAATGTAACAGAAGTTTATTTAATTTTTTATTCTTTCTAAATATTTTTAAACCCCTTTATTTTCACTAGCAAGATGGAATATTGGTATTAGGATTAATAAAATAAGAAAGTAATTTAAAAAAGTATATCGAGTTCCTAGAAGGATCCTGCTGCAGTATTATGTGTTTGTTTTGTACTATGGTATTACGAAGATTAATAAAATTGTAAATACCTAATTTTATTTCTGAAAATCGACATTTAATGTTTTGCCTTTTTTATTCGCCTATGTATCATTTGTTGTTCTCCTATTCAATTAAATTGCCATTTTTAATGTTTTTAGGTTGATGATGATGTTGAATGGAAAATCCTAAAGCCGGAAATATTTGCCACAATCATGGACTTTTTTTCTAGTGGTTTACCAATCCTTCTAGATGTGAAACCTAACTCTGATACTGGTAATTTACTTTACTTTTGATGATATTTTTCTTAACTGAAGGAAATACTAATATCGGGTGCCTCAGGGTAAAAGCCCTCTAATGAGTTAAAATAATCCTGCATAGGAAATTATTTAAAGCAAGGGGCTTATTAAGATCCTGAAGTAGTATTTCAAACAGAGGATGCTAATTTTTTTAAAAGTTGTTCAGTTTAAGAGAAAAAAAACTTTGTAGTTAATTCAGTCCATTGGTGACGGAAGGGATTAAAAATGGACCCAAGTACAATTGACAAAAATAGTAGAACAAGAGATGTTCCTAGGGTAAATTCTTAAGTTATTTGCTTTATTTTTAAAGAAATGCAATATTAAATCAACCAATCCCATTGAAATAAGGATTGTCATAGAAAATTTCTAAGCGATCACTATCAATCTCTATTAAATATAATTTATTTTATTTTATTTTTTATTAATTGTTATAATTTTTAAATATTTTTATTTGAAAAGAAAAGATATGTCCAGGGACGGGATTCGAACCTGGGTCTTCCATGTTTCCGTCATGGTGCTCTGCCACGTGAGCTATCCTAGTTCATATCTTTCGTAGTTCGTATCGTTCTTATCGAAAGGATGTGCCTGACCGAGATACGTATCAGGATAGCTCAGGTGGCAGAGCACCATGACGGAAACATGGAAGACCAGGGTTCAAATCCCGGCCCTGGAGATATCTTTTCTTTTCAAATAAAAATATTGTTAAAATAATATATCATAATATTTTGAAAAATCCCATTTAATGATTAGACAGAGTAGATTTTTGTGTTTATTCTTAATTATTTTTATAAAGAAACACTATTAGCATATAAAGTACTAAATGCTTGACACTTTTAATACTCAATTTCTAGTACTTTTTAATTTTTCTTTTTGATATTCTTAAATTGATTTGCATTTTGCGATAGCCACTCATGTTAGATTACTTGAACCTAATGGCATATTGATATTTATAGTATTTTTGAAATAGAAATACTAGAAGATGATGATGAAGTTGTTCAGATGATAAAAGAACTTTTGGATACTAGGATTAGGCCTACTGTTCAAGAAGATGGAGGTGATATCCAGTATTTGGTAATTTTGAATATTTTTTGCTTTGTGATTATTTTTAATTTGTTGTTTTATAAGAAGTCCTCGGTGAGATGGTGTTTAGAGTTTTGTCGATGTAAAGTTTATCAGGAACACAGATGTTCATGTAATTGTTTATTAAATGTTCCGGTATGCTTGTTTTAAAAATGTTTTTTATCTTTTTATACTATAAGAAAATACTATGAATTCAAAATATTTACTCAAAACAGTTTCTACTCATTGTTTTTGAAAAATTCATTTGTGAATCATTAAAGCGCTGATGAATTCATATCACCTGTATTCATTTCCACATGTTAGAAAACCATTTATATGTCAATTACTTTATCACCTGTAGCCTAATTTAAGATATTTAATGTAATATTTGTTTAGGGGTTTGAAGATGGAATCGTCAAGTTAAAAATGCAAGGCTCGTGTACAAGCTGCCCAAGTTCAGTTGTTACTTTGAAGAGTGGAATTGAGAACATGCTACAGTTTTATGTTCCTGAGGTAATATTTTTTAAATTATATTTTGATATTTTGTGCCTAAATAATATTATACTCTTCGATCATCATTGTGGTGGTGATCAAGTGATCACTATTGTTATTGCATTGGGGCAGCAAGTATTTTGGTCTTTAGATTTAAGAATGGTTGATGTAATTCTATCAAAAAATTAGTGGAGGTTTGATCAATGAAGAATTAATTCACTGTTAAAAAACTTATTTTTTGTCATGCGTCGATGTTTATGGCCCAAGTTTTAGACCATCATCAGGTCTAAAAAGATACCAGATAACCCTCATCAATAAGTGGTCGAGTTGAATTTTGTTCACAGTGAGTTAATTAAATAAAATGAGGGAAGTGGGATCTTAACAGTGTCGTAGTTTTTGGGTTGAAATGGATTAGTAATACAAGGATTCCATTAGAATCCAAAGCCTGGCTTCACTACGAAAATAACACAATTCAACTTTCCTTAGTACAAAGTAGTAGTAGTGTCTTCCCTGACGTGCATCCTTTTCCAATTTTTATGCAATATTATTTTTTTTAACATAATGAATGCCACATCGTTCTGGTAACTTAATTTGAAATAGTTTTTATTTTTTGTCTTTAGGTGAAAGGAGTAGAGTCAGTTGAAGATGAAATTTCCATAATGACAAAGTATGAATTTGAGAAAATGGAACGAAAAATGAAAGAAAAAGAAAAAGAAAAAAATAATGAATAATATCTTTGTTTTGATATTTTACAAGAAAACACGGTATATTTAATATTTTTTACTTTTAACGTAGTCTTCTTTTGTTTTTATTTTCTTTTTTAAATTTGTAATTTAGTTGTTAAAAGTTATTTATTGAAATAGTTAAGCTGTACTTTTATAAATGTATATAGATGATGTTATCTAATTTATAGATGAATGGTTAAAAGTATTCATTCATCAACCATAGAAATGGTTTACTGTAAATAAATTTGTTTTGAATTTCATTTCTTCTTTACTTTTTTGTTCATAATTTAAGAATTCAATCTTATTATGACTTGGAAGAACTAAATAGAAGTTTATTGTATCATAATTATTTTTATGATGGAGGTTCATAAATAATGTTTATCAGTATGTAAACTTAGCATCATGTTCCTCTATCATAGGAGGTAACTACTGTAACCGCTAAGAGTAAAAGTAAGCGTATTGCAGCACTGTGAGAATCTGACAGTCTTCATTTGTACAAAAACTTGCCTTTAGAGTATGTGTAGAATGTACGAGCATTAAGAAAACCCACAAAATGCTAAATGCACACTGTCATGAGGTTCTTTTTTGTGGAACAAAAAACATATACTGAATATTTTTCATGTATCTAAACTGTTTATGGTGACATCAGTTCACCATCTGCTAACAAATTTAAAATATCAATCTTGGATTAAAAAATTAAGGGTACCATGTTTCGAGACCAAAAAAAGAATTATTTTGATCTAATTTCTGCTTCAAGGGGGGATTTTTATTGTATCTTGTTATTGTGAGATTGTAGCTCAAGAAAACAATTCAAAATATACTTACCAAGGTAGTGTTTTGCACGATGCTTGCCTGCATAGGGCTAAATTGCCATTGCACTTTTGGACTCATTCAGATTTTGAACCTCCCTAATCCTCGCCTGACTTATAACCACTCAGATTTTCATTTTTTCACCTCCATGAAGACTCACTGACGGCAGAAAAGCAATAAAGGGTGCAAAAATTACAGAGGACCTTAAATTGAAGAAGGAAATGGATGGATAATTCTTCGAGCAGAACTTCAAAGGACGAGTGGGAAGTCGACGTGGAGAAATAACTTACATATTGACCCACAAAATCCTGTACTTTTAAAAATTATTTTAGTAGTTTTTTAAATAGAAAAGTTGACTGCTCTTCTTTTTCTATAGACCCTAAAGTCTTTTGAGTCCAAAAACACTATTTCATACATTGATCTGTCTCTGTGGCAATGTTTATTGTGCATGTATTATGCTAGTGAAACCAGTGGGGAATACATTGAAAAGGAACCTCATTATTCACTGCTCAATAGAGAGAGGGTAGAAATATGTATGTAACAAGTAGACTGATTTTATTACTTTGTCATAATTTTTTTTATTATATTAATTTATTGAACTAACCACTTATCTATTATTATTACTAATCAATTATCAATTAATTTTAATTTTTTAACAATTAATTTTACCACATTCTCATTTTTTTCATCGAACTTACCATTTCTGCATTGCTCCTTATTCTCCACAATCCATCTACTCATCCTTGGCAGTAAATTCTTCTCACAATTTTTCTTTCTAACTAATTTAAGGAAGACTTCTTGTGACAAACACCACATCTTAGTATTATATGTGACTGTAGAAGATTTATTTTTTTATAATAATGGTTACAACGCCAAAAACCCAAATTTATTTTAATGGGCTTGAAAGTTCAACTTTGCTTGATTTTTGTGTATAATATGCAGTTATGTATATAAATTATGGCACCAGCTGTTTTAACTGTTTATGGCAGTTACATTATCTATACATATTATAAAACAAAGTCCTCGGCCACGTTTGTTCGCGGTAAAATCAATAACTACTGCAAGGATTTTCATGCAGTTTTCACCAGTAGATAGAGTGATTCTCCAGGAAGGTTTAGGTATATAATTTGTCGAGGTTTTGTGTAAATGGGTTGGAATATCAATGGGTTTCACCGAAGCCACTGCTTCCCTAATCCCGTGCAATTATCTAACTTGTAAGATAATAAATTTGTATATAACGAAATATTTGGTTTTGTTTCTATTTTTATAATTTCTATACAATAAAGTACATTAGCTGAGATGGGAAGAAAGAAAATCAAGACTCCCAAAGAAGCCTAACCAATGATATTCACGTGGTCCTTAGTGGCCGGTACGTGATAACAAAAATAAATATATATAAACATTACACAGACAAATTATGTAGGCATAATATGCCTTATTACCCGAGCAAAACTGGAGTGGATTGCTAGTTCATATCATATATCGATGTCTTAGTTCACATATGTGTTAAGTGCTGAGAACAAGATTTTACATGAGTCAACTTTGATAATAATTTAACACAAGAAATACAGTTCAAGTTTAAGCACACAATATATTTTTGTAATCTTTACAGCTTCTCTATTAATTTTATATCAACATTTGATCTATGACTTCCTGATCACAACTTTACAATATTATTTATAAAACAAAACCCATTTTTGAAAAATTTGCACTTAACACATTTGTGAACTAAGGCATTGATATGATATTTTATAACAAATATTTAATTTTTTCTATTTTAGTTCATAAAATATCTGGTTGATGGCAACAGTATGCACTTTCTGTGACTGGACAGGATTTTTTAGTTAGATTTCAATTGTTTGGTTAATAATTCAATTTATAAAATGTAATTAGATCTTCCAAAATCATGCATTTTTATACACTAAAAAAAAAAAAATGATTGAAAATACTGGTTATCATATTTATTTTTTGTAAAATGCGCAGTTAAATGTTAATCACGGATAAAAGCAATTTACTTTGTGGTTGTAAAATTATTTAAATGATATTTTATTCTATGCTAGTTCAGTTCATGCAATATCTGGTAGATGGCAGCAGTAGGTACTTTCAGTGACTGAGCAACAAGTTTTTTATATGAGAAGATTTTTTATGAAGAAGAAGAAGTTTTTTATAGTTTAATTTTATTTGTTTGTTTAGTAAGTGAAACTAAAGGATTCTTACTAAATTACAAAATCATGCATTTTTATACAGTACAAAAAAAAAAAAAAAAATGATTATAAATTCACTATTCAGCAAGGATCTAAATTTGACAATAGTCAGTAAACAGATTGCAATTATACTGGTTATGTTTGAACAAAAAGGTGAAAGACACCAAATGAGGCCAAGAACTAATCTTCATAAAAATGTACTTGATTAAAATTAAAAAAGTTATTTTTGTAAAAACATGAGTATTACTTTGTTAATTTTCTTGGAAATAATATTTACTTTATTAGGATGTTTACTATTTTGATTAAATAAATTAATTTGATCTTATTTTCATTATATTGTTTTACTAATTATAACTACTGTTTATTACAATTATTGTATTATTAATTAATAATGATATAATAACATTAGAATTGTTTGTTAAATTTTTTTTTTTAATGTGTAAGATTCAATATATGAAGTAGTGAAATAGGGTTACACTGATCATCATCCATGGGATGAATACATTTTCCAAGCCACATTCATCCAATAGAACACCTTTTAATGGTTGGAAGTTTTCTCTTTATAGCAAGCTACAAATTTCACAGATTTTCACAAATTTTCTGATTTTTATTATTTTTCATAACAATCTTTTTGGCTTTTTCATATCTAAAACATTAACCATGTGCATGTACAGATATACACAGGGTCATATTTAATTTATTTTTCTGCTTTGGAAAAGATAACAAAACTAACACATTATTAATATGAATATTAATGTGAATTTTAGATGATTATTATGTTTTTTAGTTGAATAATTAGCATTTTACAATTTATTTTACATTATTTATAATATTTTCTTAACTAGTATAATATTTATATTGCTATATAAAATTTTCACTAATTGAGTAATAAAAAATCTCAAATAGGATAAAATGTTTCTTTCTTTTTTTTTAATATTTGAATTTTTTCCGTTACATCTGGAACATCTTATACTCTATATATTTATTATATAGTCGAGCTATGATTATTAAATTTCAATTTAAAATGGGTTTTAACCATGGAAATATAGTTTATTCAATCCTTATATTAATTGTTTGTATTTTTGTTTCATTATTTGCTTTGTTTTTTTTCCTGCTTGACATTGTAATCTTTATTTTTTGTGCTCTGTTTTTTATATTTTTTTATTCTTTAAATGCTATCACTGGAGGTAATTCACAATTTTTTTCCATTAATTATTTCTCATTTGTTGATTTAATTGTATTAATTAATTAAATGTCATCACATTATACTCAAAGATATAATAATAGCCTGTATAGAAACCTGTATTGTTATTCTAAAGGGACTTGTCCCAGAATAACTAGACTTTATTATTATTATCAATATTATTATTGTCGTCAAGTGTAGTTTATGAATATATAATCTTCTAATTATAAAAAATTAAATATTTTATTTCTCTAATAAATGAATGTAATATCAAATATTGGTCAATGTTTCAAAGTTTCTCAAAAGTATAAAAACATTTCTTCTTCATCTTATCAATTAAAAAAAACATTTTGTCAGAAAAAGTAAACAAACAGTGGAAAATACACATCTAATAAACTGATGTAATGATAAACACAATGTATTGCTGGCTGAAATCCAAAAGTACACACTATGAGGAGTTTGTGACCTTGGGGAAAAGTGCGCAGTAGTAAGAATGATATTTCGCGGTTTTCTTTCCTCGCCTTATAAGGACAACGAAGTATACAAATAATAATCTCGGTGGATTTTTTTTTATTGTTGTAAAGTCAATTATAATGATTTCAATTGATAATTAATTATTAAAATGTATAAAATACTGTCATAAAAACCAAGTTGTTTGTTTAGTAAGGAAGCAAGTTATAAATAAAATTATACAATTAAAGTATTATGAGCGGAATGAATCGCAATCCCTCCCCATTAATAGCAAAGCAACGGTATTAAGTCTCCCACTGACGCAGAGAGTTGTTTATTTAATGTGTTTTGGCGGGAGTTCTTATTTTTATTTGTACACTCAAGGTCGGTAGAGCCACGTGGTCTCCGGAGCCGGCTGAATAGCTAGCGCGTACCGTCTCTGTTTTCATCGGTGTATTAGGAATTCCTTCCTTTCCTTATGTTTTATAATAAATATAATTTTAGTAAAATATCTTTTACAATTGGAACGTTACTACAGTTATCAGAAGGTATTATATTTACACATACTAAAAAATATCGTTGTGAATTGAGTTCGTGTTTATTTTGTCTTACTTCCATTTATTATTATTACACTGAATGATTTATTATTATTATTATTACACTGAATGATAGATAATTCAGAAATATTTTGTCGCCTGTGTTTCGGGTCATTAGTAAATCAAGTCGCTTGAAACTGAAACTGATACATTATACCTGCCTTCATATTTTCGATCGTCTGGGATTTCGGTTTATTTGATATCGAGAATGGTTATTTAATTTTTTTCTGGTTATATATTTTTTTTTATTTGTTTATTTTTTATAATTCAATTTAGGGATATTAAACAGTTTTGTTATTGTATTTATAACATACAAGAACAGAACCTTCGTTACCTATCATTTCTCTGTTTTTTCCATTGAAATATTTCAATATGATATAAAATAAAATAATATATTTTCAACAAATATAAAAATTATTTGTTTGTAAGTTGTAATTTATTTAGAAATGTTTATTTTTATTTCTGATTATTGCTGTTTGTTCATATAACGTCACATTGTGAGCTCTAAATTTTACATATCCAGTATAGGATGGAAATAGTGGGGGGTGCAGTTAAAAAAACACAGCAAAAAAGTTGAAACCTATTATAATATATATGTGCCGACGTTTCGACCTACTGTGTAGGCCATCTTCAGGGCTATGAGAAAACATACAACAACAGAATATACTGTAAAAATACATAACATAGAGATACAGAAAACACAACATAATTCCTACATCAATTTACATATCCAGGTTTATGAGGATAGGGATTTTTAACGAGTACCTGACATGGTACCTTCGTTTAACGACCCTTCCGAAGGACGGCATAACTAAGGATTTTTTACTCCCTTTAAAAAATCCTGTGGCCAACTGCCGGGTTACGAACCCGCGATCTTGGGCTTAGTAGTTTGTTTTGCTAACTACTAGACCCAGAGGTCGCCCCTTTATTTCTGATTATTATCCATTTTTTAATTTATGTACAAATATAAGGTGAATACAATGAAGTATTTTTGAAATAATCTGTGAGATTGATAGTTATTACTTTAATAACTAAATTTAAATTACAGTAAGGCCTTAGCCTCCACGAATGTGTGTTTGCATTTATCTAATAATCTATAATTTGTCTAATAAGCGAACTGAAGTAGAAATCAGAATAAGTCCAATGAATACATTTTTTTAACGTGATCTATAAATTAAAAGTTTTGGAATTGTTCTATTTTTTTTAAATATTGTAATATGAATCTCAAACCACACAATGTTGAATTTATAATCTATATTTATATGAGTGTAGATACGAGAAAGTAATGACAATAGGTTTACTAGATAAGCATGCTAAAGCAATTTATTTTATTTACCTTTAGCACTTACATGAAGGGTCTGGGGTTTAATACATGGTAGAGTTGACCATTATAGGACAATGGTCGTACAGGGGATCACGCTCCAGCTCCAATTAAAAGAACCCGCTATATAGAGGCTGGGTGAACCCCATGAGGGTCTGTAGATCATATAGGGTTCATCCATAACTGTTATCAGATAAAATAATTTTTCTCCCACAGTTGGAGTTGAATCTGGGACCTTTAGCATAGGACCCTACAAACTGAGCAACGCCGCTCTTATAAAGCCATTTTATTACTACAGGGATTTTATTAAAATAGGATTGTATAGAGAATTATGAATATGTAAATAGCATTAGATGCAAAGCAAATGACATTTGTGGAAAGGTCAATGCCGGCTTTTTAAATCTTGCTTAGATTTCATCAGCTTATATTTATATATTTTTTTCGATGGGATAGCATTCGAAAACAAAACAAGAAATTTCAGTAGTGGACGCAGCAACTATGCCTTCGAAATACTGCGGAGCTGTGAGAATTACGCAGTTGTATATCGCTGAGCCGGCACCGGCAACTCCACGACTGGAAAGGACCGATGTAGGCGCCCTGTGCCACCTCCTCAATCCTCTTTGTGTCGAAACCAACAAGAATGTCAGCCTACACGTATTCCTTCTCTAGGATAAATCTAATCCATAAACGAACTGTATCAAAATTTTACATTACCAGCTCTGCACAGGTAGTAATACATATCTGTGGCTTGGTTCTAAAGGGCCAAAGTCAAAAATCACCAAAAGAGCCAATGCCAATATAGTCCCTTTTAGAAATGAACTAGCAATGGCATTGGCTCACATTATAATGGACATACAACATATTTTAGTTTGTTATTAGACATTGGCCATTTCAGAATTAAAGATTTAATAAATTGGAAACGTTTGGTATAATTAACACAAAAAAAAAAAAAATTCACATTGGCCCTTTTAGTACCAAGCCACAGATATTATGCCTACATGTTTTGTCTGTCTAATGTATTTTCATATGTAGACATTAATAAACATAAAAACAAAACAAAATATTTCTTCATATTCAAATTTATTTTCATGCGCGTTAAGTATTTGTGATAACCCATAAGATACTCATTTAAATAATATGGTATAAAATATTCTAAAAAAGGCGCATGAAATGCTTAAGGTAACTAAAGCATATAAGTCGATAAGTGTTATTACTCTACTCGTCAAAATAGCTTTCCAAATACCGCATTGTATGTTATCAATTTTTTAGAAGATAAAATATGTGAAGTATGCTATCCTTAAAAGATAGATATATGCTGTATCTGACTTTTTTGTAGATCAATAAAAGAGGAATATACCGCCATGCATTGTTTCATTTTAGGACAAAGGGAGTATCATTGATAAACCTCCCTGGAGGCTATCAATTTCTAACAATTTTCGTTATATTCCAACCAATTTACACAAAAACTTGACGAATTATATACCAAAACCTTTCTCGTGAATCACTCTATCTATTGGGGAAAACCGCATGAAAATCCGTGCAGTGGTTATTGAGTTTACCGCGAACAGACAGACAGACGCGGCCGAGGACATTGTTTTATAATATGTATAGGTGAAAATTAGCTTAATTTTATCCGTTTTAATTCCTTCCTACTTTCTATCCTATTTCACAATCTATATCCTTAGAGCTTTCGTATAAATCATTCCAATACAGTTGAAAATTCAGTATGTAATCTTTTTTCGTTCCGGCTTGATTATGGCGGTGATTTTGGTGATACATAATATAAAACGCCGAGAATTTCTGTAATAAATAAAAGAAAAGAATTTTGACCTAAAACTTAAAAAATTCCCTTTTTATATGGTTTCCTGTCTTTTTTTATATTTTATTTGTTGAAGTTGCGTGAGTGTATTGTGCATTTTCGATTTAATTCGGTATCAGTTGTTTTTATCTTACCTTTTCCAGCTGTTGCCTGGTAACCTCCCTTATTATTCAGTAGTTGCATTTGGGCCTTGGAGGTGGTGGGATGTTTCCTCTGGTTAGTGTCTTACGGCATTTTGAGTTGTGATAGGCTTTATTCTTTTTTTTTCTTTCATGTTTATTCAAATATTTTGTATTTGTATGATATTATTTGATAATATTCTCTTTCTGCCCTGAAGATGCCCGAAAGGGTGAAATATTGTCATATTCCTAATACAGTCATCACTGGGAGTATCCATGGCAACCACCCCGGGCCAGAAGATTCCAGCTGTTGTTAGACGAATGTACATACTTATAACCTTTACTTAATGTATTGTAATTGTTATAATTTTAATATAATGTTCAAATATCTACAGTGCTTTTTTATTTCATAATAAATATAGAGAGATATTTTGGTTTCCAATTCAAACGGTTCAATTAATAATAAAAAATGAAAAAACAACAGATCTATAGGTTCTATATAAATTATTCGGCGGCCTTGCCTTGCGTTGAGATTCTAATTCTGTTTGAAATTGCTGTGACCTATTGAAGATGCGAATGTTTACTAAGCCTGTTTACATTGGAGCAGAAGCCATTATAGTTCTAACATTGCATTCCTTCAACGGTTGAGCCCGGGACCTTGGAGCAGGTTCTGCGCCATTTCGATGTTCCGGTCGGTTGAAAAAAAGAAAATAAGACTGTGGACCCAGAAAGACAATGGACAGATCTGAACGACTGGACAGCCAGCAGCGAGCGCCTGCCGTATCACATAATGGAGGACTTACATTGTTATTCCGCACTTCTTAAATAGGTTTTATTATTAGTGAAAGGAGCTTCGTTTTCCTGATTATCTATCACTAGCGACCCGCCCCAGCTTTGCACGGGTAATAGGGCATATTACGCCTACATATTTAGTCTGTCAAACGTATTTTATCTCCAGCTGGTACAAAAATATGTGTTTTTGGCTCAATTAATTAGGACTAAAGTACGTATTTTCTCCCTGTGCATTAGAAATTTAGTCAAAAAATTAACTTTATTCCCTAGGGAATAAAGTAAAAAGATGACAACCTAATTCGTCTAAATAATGTAGGTTTTGTACTAAAAAAGTTCCGGGTTAGGTTGGTACACCTGTCACATCAGCCATTAAAGTCACCTGTTGTTTCAAAAGACCGAAACTGATGAACAGAAGTTCATTTGTGTTCAGGTTGTGTAAGTTATGGATCCACCACATATTGTACAAGAAGCAAATAATGCTATTTCAAATTCATTGCCATCTAAATCAAGTCAGATTTCCAATAAAACGTTCGACGACTTCAAAAAATGGCTGAAAATTTAATAATTCAAAATTTTTTTAAAACATTTAATTTCAGTTTTTGAATTTATTGTAAAACATAACATAATATAAAATATAGCGTATAGTTTGCCTTTTTACATCCCATCTGTAGATAAAATCTTGTATGTCCCTCGGGACTATATTGATCATTATTCCCACCAATACTTTACTCCCTCGGCTTTGCCTCGTGAGTAAAGATAATTATTCCTTCGCATTCGCTCGGGAATAAACTCGATTGTTGCAAACTTACAGTTGAGGGAATAATGATCTTCTTTAGTCCCTAGGTGCCTAAATAACTATTATTTTGTAGATGCTATAATTATTAAAACAAAACAAAATATTTCTTTACATTTATTATAATGAGCTTTAAGTTTTTGTGATAACCCATAAGATACTCATTTAAATTATATGGTTTAAAATATTCTAATAATGCTCATGAAATTCTTAAGGTAACTAAAGCATATAAGTCGATAAGGGTTATTACTGTACTCGTCTAAATAGCTCTCCAAATACCGCATTGTACGTCATCAATTTTTTAGAAGAGATATTTGGTAAAGATCTCTGACTTTTTTGTAGATCAATAAATAAGGAATATACCGCCATGCATTGTTTCCTTATATGTCAAAGGGATTAGGCAGCATCTTCCATGAAACTTCACCGGAGATTATACTTCTTCCTATACATCCAACAATTATCGTTATATTCCAACCAATTTACACAAAAACTTGACGAATTATATATCAAAACCTTTCTCGTGAATCACTCTATCTATTGGTGAAAACCGCATGGAAGTCCGTGCTGTAGTTATTGAGTTTACCGCGAACAGACAGACAGACGCGGCTGAAGACTTTGTTTTATAATATGTGAAGATGATTGAATTAAAAATCAAAATCATCTGCGTTGCAAGAAATAGGGAATGGGGAACATGAATCTAGTTTCCGGAATATCAGTGGAGCTTTCTGGTCACCCCTCCTGTCGAGAGAGTATTTTTAGGTCTCAACTAAATTTAAAGGAAAATAAATACACGCTTCATTTCAGTAGGGGATTTTATATACGAGTACATGCTTGTTTATTTATAAATAGGCAACTGCATCCACATAAATAGTTGTTCTGTTTACCGACTATACAAACTGTTTAAAGTGTTTATTTCACCTCAGGGATTCCCAAATAACTAATCAGCATATTCAAATATTTTGTATCTGTATGAAATTATTTGATTATACACGAATATCACTTAATAAGCATAATGTGCTCATAACATATTGCACTTTTGCTTTTAAACCTTTAAAATTCCCAAGACTTTAAAAAGAAAAAATACAATTTCTGGAGTTTATCTTTATTTATATATCTCGTTTTTACAATTGAGTTATCTCTTCGAAAATAAATATCAGCAGAAATCTATCCGATAAGAAATCTTTCCGATAAAGTGTTGGTTTCTTTCAAGAACGTTGGATAGCATTATTTATTTTTGGGTCTTTTCTAGACCCACACCAGTTACTTTTATTTATAACTGTTATAACCTAAAAGAAATAAAAATACAAAGAAAGATAAAATCATGTAGTTTACTTATAGTACATATGATTTACTCATTAATTAAAATGAATTTCTTAGAATTGGCGAATAGTTAAATTAAATATTTAAAAATCAATAATCAAACATAAAATCTTTCCTACCGCTGAACACAGGGTTCTAGTATTTCCCCACTCCTTTTCAACTGTTACATTAATGAATTTCCCAAATCAATCCTCCATTGTTCCCACCATCTGTACGCCGATGATTCCAAGAACTATTTGTCCTGTCCTCCATCTGAGATAATAGCTGCATTTGACAAAATTCAAGGTGACCTAGATAGGATCAGTGCCTGGGCAAACTTGAATAAACTGTCGTTGAATGCCGCGAAAACTCAGGCCATCCTAATTGGTTCCAGCACCCTTCTTAAATCTATCAACTCACTCCCCCCAATTAACCTTAAATGATCACCCTATTGCCTTCAGTTCCACTGTTAAAAACCTCGGGATCATTTTCGACCAATCCCTCGCATGGAAATCCCACGTTTCCCAAATTTCCCGTCGAGGAATAATCTCTCTAAAGTTATTTCACCGTTCCAGGCATCTTCTAACACTACCTATCCGTAAGCTCCTCATCACTTCTTTTATCTTTCCTCAGTTTGACTTTGGTTGTGTGGCATATGGTGGCCTCTCGATCAGGCTCGAGCAGGGGTTGAAGCGAATTATGAACTGTTCGCTTCGATTTGTCTTTGACGCTCCGTGGAGGTCTCATGTGTCCCGCCGTTACACTGAGGAAAAGTGGCTTTTCCCTTCTATCCGTCGACTCTACTTCCTTGGTTCTTTCTTATATCAAACTATCAACTCACAACATCCATCTTACATCTATAATCTCCTACAATTCAAATCCTCTATCCAATCCCAGGGCACAAGATCTCGCCCTTCTGATCTTTATTCGTTCCCATAGAACCAAAACTTTTGAGTGTTCCTTTCTCGCCCGCTCTATCTCCCTTTGGAACTCTCTCCCACTCGATATTCGTCATGCGTCTTCTTTAACCTCATATACATCCAAACTTTTCCTACATCTTTTAAATTCCCAATTAGATGCTTTATAATCAATAAATAATTTATAGATATGTTCAACTTGATCGATTGATGAACTACTGTAAATATTCCTCACCCATAATGATAAAAAAATTTGTATTATTAGATGCTATTATTTATTCACTTATTTTTCTATAAGCCTATTTCTTTGGATTGTAAATTTGCCTGTTTTTTTAATTTTAATTTTGTATCACATTTTCTGATTCTCTACTAAAACATACCTGTTTAGTTATTTACTTTCAAGATATTATGTAAATATCGTTTTATTCTGATGTAGGCCTTTGGCCAAATATATATTTATTTCATTTTGTTCATCTCTGTTATTCTGAAGGGACCTGGTCTCAGAATAAAATTATTTTTCTATTATATTCTAAAATATGCTCAAGATAAGGAAATTATATATCAATTTATTCCGATTGTTGGAAAGCATACAATAATATTCGATCCATTGAAGGTACGAACCTGAGACATTTTACTGTCAATCATTACAAAAATTTTGTGGATATACATACCGGAGCTCATACTCAAAGAATCGAAACTCTATGGTCATCGGGGTACTTACCGGACGATGATAGATTCGTACCTGTGTGAATATATTTGGAGTAGTAGGTACGAAAACAGGGATTTATTGGGGCTGATCCTGAAGAATATTGTGGATTTTTGTCCTCTAAATTTAAAATGTATATCTATAATTATCTTGGTTATTTGTTGTGTTTTAAATTATACATAAATACATATGTTTGTTATTTCTATTTCTATTAGGTTATAGCAGTTATCAATAAAAGTAACTGATACTAAAAGTAACTGGTGGAGGTCTTCTAGAAAATACCCTTATTTTGTTAAATTAATGGGGTGGCTAATATAATATAAACGAAAATTTACTGGAACTAAAACTAACTTAGTGAAGTTGTTCTACTGGAAAACCATTGTTTGAAGCCTTACGATAACCCCTTATCAGCTTCTGCTCACGGCCTGCTAATTCTTTGTTGTTTGGGTTTAAGCTTACAAGTAATTTTCTTGTGACAATGCATCTAAGTAACATTTTCTTCTTTATAACACAAACTTAAAGTCATATTCCTAAAATAAAGTGTCAGCACTGGATGTATCCATGGCAACCACAAAAACACCTGGCCAGAAGATTCCAGCTGTTGTTAGATCTTCTTCAGTTACTTATAACCTTTACTTCATATTCATGTTCAAATGTTTTGATTATTATCAATTTAATATACTGTTCAAATTATTTACTGTTTTATTATTTCACAATTCTTTACTTTTGAAAAAAAATAAAATAAGGCAGTTCTGCATATATAGAAAATTTGTAATGGTTTTAAAAATTTAAAAAATAATTTTAGATAAGGAAAATAAGTATTTCGACATTTTCTTTCATCTTTTGAGAGTAATTACTTATAAAAAAAAAACCTATACCACTACAACCCATGAAGGGTCTGGGGTTCAGTACATGGTAGAGACTGTACTGTTTCTGCAAGGAAGTGACTTGTCCTAGATCCATGCTCAACCGCCAGATTTTTCCTCTTTATTTTAGGTACCCTATTTTTACAATATTTTATAGAGGCTGGGTTGGCCCCAGGAGGGTCCTAGATCCTATATGATCTATCTCCCGCTGCAAACATACCAAATAAAAGTCATGGCCTGCAGCGGGATTTGAGCCAGGATTTCCGGCATGGCAACTCAGTGCTCTACCACAGGAAATTTAGTCTCTACAAGATTGGTTATAATCAATTTTGAACCACAAAATAGCACAAATAAATGATTCAGATGGAACTGTTGAATATCTAACTTGAGATTTTAAGAGCTTTGTATCTTTTAGAGCTGTTGTAAATTTTACAGGATGTTACGTATAAAACTTGTCGGAAATTGAACGTTTTTTAAAATTGATTATGATAAAGTTTTATTTAAAATGAACTTAGGCAAATTTCTTTATTTAATACTAGTTGTATACGCAATTAATATTCGTTTATCAATAATTGCTTTATGAGAGCGGAGTAGTTCAGAGCATAGATTGCTCATTTGCAATGCTCATGGCCCTACGTTCATATCTAGCTGTGACATATAAATTATTTAATCTATTAACAGCCTGCGGGTTCTATAGACCCTCATGGGGTTCATCTAGTCCCTATAAAGAGGGTACCCTTAATAAGGGAAAAACATTAGTGTCATCTCCTCTTTGTACAACCGCTATGCTTGAAAAAGTACATCCTCTACCATTATTGAAACCAACAGAGTCCTGCAACCGAATTTTCATTTTTTATTAGTGATAATATGAGAGCTAGGCGAAGATAAATAGTCACTCGATAATACAGAACAAGTTGGATGGTAGTTATGTCGTTTAAGGCTGAAAATATGTATATTTTCAAATATTTTTATTGCACTAAAAGTATTCATAACAATAAAAGTGTAGTAGTAATCAATTTAAGATAAAATTATGCGAAAGAATTTCACTCTCTTGTTTAATTTCTTTGGACCCAGTTCTTCCCAGACATGGCGCCGTTGCCTAGTACAGACCTATTGATTTAGGCATTTTTTCTTAGGCTTAAAAGCTGTGGTGCAATTCTTGAAATATTTAAATTTATATGAAAAGTAATACAGAAGATTAAGCATTAAGTGCTATCTATTCATTTTAAAATTAAATTAATAATAATTTAATATGGAGTAATGGATCCATAATTTTGTGAAGGATAATAATAATAATAAAGTCTTTATTTATTCTGCGACAAGTCGCTTTAGAATAACAATTCAGGTATTAATTTGTAAGCTATTATGTCTTAGAGTGTAAAATAATTACATTTAATTAATTATTACAAATAATTTAATAAGTGAGGGAGAATTTTTAAAAAATAATAAAAAGAAATGCGAATTACCTCTAATAACAATATTTCAAAAGCAGATTGGAAGAAGAGAGAAAAAAAAAAAATAAGATAGCAATAATTATATAAGAGAAACAATTGATAGTTACATATATATCAAATTATATGCCAAGCAAAAAACCATAAATAATAGAGAAAAATTCAAACAAAACCATCAGTGATTTACACTTATTTTAAAAAAATATCTAACTAGATGAGTGAACAGCCACATTAGAGGAAAATATACATACATATATAAATATATACACACATACATACATATGTACGTTTTTTATATCCCATACACTCATATTTATGTATGTATATATATATATATATATATATATATATATATATATATATATATATATATAAAAGTTAAGATAAGATATACACCAGTATGGCCACTAATCCCAAACAGGGATTAGTAAACATTGTAAATAGTATATATAGAGGATTTAGTTCTGAATAAAGTAGTGTCTTATCAGCCTTCACCTGTGTTGTGTCTCTCCCAATATCTCTCTTTTTTTTAAAGTTTCATGTGCCGGAGCTCGTAAGTGGTGCCGAAACCCGGGACGTTGTCAGCAGTTCGCAGTAAGATTTTTTTTTAATAAGAACACGAGAAGGACAGTTTTTTTTTCATTTAGTTTTTATTGTTGTTTAGTTCTTTTGGTATAAATCTTCGTAGAACGAAGCGAACCCCACCATGAATGAACAAGGGCAGAACATCCTGAGACCGGCTACGTTAACGTTGGAGCCACCACAGGCAGAACAGGTGAACTCTGAGCTCCAACCCCACCCGACGTCTACTATAGCATTGGCGCGGGCGGATATAGCCAGACAAGAGGCGAATAGAATCGCGCAAGAGACGAATGAGTTAGAAAAAATGAAACTCAAGAAGGCGAATGCGCAAGATATAAGGAGGGAAATCTCCGACTTAGAGAAGTTTAATGGGGATGTAGGTGAATTAAACCACTTCATCAAGGGTGGAGACGGGATCATGGTAAGCATCCAATCCCAGGTGGCGGTAGACCTTTTAGAGGAAGCAGATGCTAAGAGGTTACGGGTCGCCCTAGCACGTAGGGTCAGGAGAAGTGTATTGAACCTGATTCAAGCCGACGAAGACACCTCGTGGCAGGTGATCAAGGAACGATTGAAGAAAGCGTATGGAGGGGGGCGATGGGCCCCGGAGGAAGATATGCTTCAAATGTTCCGGGAGTCGAAGAGGACGGATCAAACGAATGGCCAGTACGCCGCAAGGCTTCTCGCAAAGCTGAATAAAATAAATGAAAAATTGCGAGAGGTGATGGATACCAGCGCAGTGGAGGCCTGGATGATTTTTATGACTACAGTCCTCAAAGTGCAGCTGGCCAGAGATACGGGCAAGAAGGATGGCTTACCCAGGGACAGGACATTTGTCGAATGTGCCCAGGAGATGGTGGACGCCAGCGCCCGCGATGAAGAGGAAAGGGAAGTGTACGAACCAGGATGGAGCAGGGTATCGTATCGCCGAAGTGGAACGGGAAGAATTAGAACGAGACCAGACCCGGAGAGAAGGAGAGAGGGAGATGCCGGTAGGAGAGACAGATTACAGAAGGAGAGAAGGCAACCTACGGACAAGAAGTACGGGAGGAGAGATGATAGGAGATGCCACGAATGTGGCAAGACGGGGCATTTGGTGGCCCAATGCCCGCGCACGTGTTGTTTTGAATGTCACAATGAGGGGCATATGGCTCGGCAGTGTCCGTACATTCGGCGGAGAGAATATGAGCGAGGGGAACCGATGGAGGTTAATGCGCAGAGAATATGGCGGAGGAGCAGAGTACCATCTGAATCATCCAGAACTCCAGAGACTTCAGGATCCGAGACGGAGGACAGCGTATCTGCGGGCAGAAGAACACCAGTAGGAAGAGGTAAGCAGCGGAGTGCAGGCCGGAGAAATGAGGAGGTAAGGAAAGAATGAGGATTGTGTGAGCGGAGGGGCAACCTCTTGTGTGTGAATAATGTTGTGAAAAAGTGGGAAAGGTTGCCTGTTATAGAGTTTTGTAAGGGTTGGAGATGTTTAGTAGATACGGGTAGCTCATGTACATTAGTAAGTAAGGATTGTGTAAATATGTTATTTAAAGGGAATAGTAAACCCGAGGTGAGCAAGTGCCTATGTAAGTTAGTCACTTTGAGTGGTCCCTGTACGGTGCAAGGGGAGATAGATTTAGCATTAGACAAATGGGGCAAGAAGGGTGGAGTAGCAACTCTGCATGTGGTAGAGAGTATGCCGCGCGAGTACGGGGGGATTCTGGGGTGTGACGTGCTCGGGAAACTAGGGGCAAGACTCAGGAATTTAGAAGGGCAGTGGGTGATTAGAATAGGCAAAAAAGTGTATAGGACAATAGGAAATGCAAAAAGGGATGCGAAATGCGTTGGCGTAATCACGCGGGGCAAGGATTGGAGAACAAGCATAAAGGAGGAATACGCGGATATTTTTTTTCGCGAGGGGGATCCACTGAGTGTGACGGGAGAAACACTTCATGAAATTCATTTGAAGTCAGAGAAAAGTACTTACGTGAAAGAGCGGAGATACCCACAGGTGCTACGGGAACATATTAGGGAGGAGATCGAAGAGCTAAAACGACAGGGAATTATCGTCGATAGCACATCACCCTTTAACAGTCCACTATGGGCAGTCAAGAAGAAACCTGTTGAAGGGGATACCAGGGAACGCTACAGGGTGGTAGTAGATTTTCGGCAATTGAACGAAAATACGTGTGACGAGAAATACCCCATTCCTAGGTTAGAGGACATTTTGGACAGGTTGGGTGGAGCGACGGTGTTTAGCACACTAGACCTGAAATCGGGGTATCATCAGATTCGAATGCATCCTAGAGACCAATGTAAAACAGCGTTTACATTTGAGAGGGGCCACTATGAATTTACCCGTATGCCGTTCGGGCTAAAAAATGCACCTATAACGTTCCAGCGGCTGATGGACGAGTTCTTGAGGGGCTTGGATGAAACCATGTGTCAAGTATACATGGACGACCTCCTGGTCTTTAGTAAAACGGAGGCTGGACATATAGTGGATCTGAGGCGGGTCTTTGACAGGGTACGTCAATTTGGGTTGAAGCTATCACCCGAAAAATCTATATTGGGACAGAGTCAAATAACCTTTCTCGGGCATTCGATATCGGCGGAAGGTATACGGCCGGACGGTAAGAAAGTTGAGGCGATAGGGAAAATGGCAATGCCTACTGACGTCAAGGGAATCAGGAGATTGCTCGGGACCTTAAATTATTATCGTCGATTCGTCCCGGAGATGGCCGCCAATCTCGTCCCTCTGAACGAATTATTAAGAAAGGGCCGCACAGTTCAGATCACGCCAGAGATCGAGGCAAACATTAGAAAGTGCATGCGGTGGCTTCAGACGGAACCGGTTCTCGCGTTTCCGGACTTTTCGAAATCATTCGCGATAACTACTGACGCTAGCGAATATGCACTAGGAGCGGTGTTATCGCAGGAGGATGATAAGGGGGATCGGCCTGTGGCTTACGCGAGTAGGAGACTTACGGACGCGGAGGCTCGGTATAGTGCGCTCGAAAGGGAGCTATTAGGGATAGTATGGGCAGTCCAACACTTCCGACCCTATATATTCGGGAAACGGTTTAAAGTACATACGGATCATCGGCCACTCCTGTGGGTTGGCAATTTGAAGGAATCGTCGGCTAGAGTGACGCGTTGGAAGGAGATCCTGAACCAATACAATATTGACATAACATACAAACCCGGAAAGGATAATGTAGTGGCAGATTGGTTATCTCGGGCGCTTCAGGTCAACGCGATCGAACCAGAAGAAGGAGAACCTTCCGGGGAGCTTCAGAGATTCGTACGGGAATGGACACCAGAAGGACAAGGTGAACGTGAAGCAGACCACAGCGGCAGTGGAGAATCTCCCGACCATGATGACTCGCCAGACGAGAGGCTGACGGAGATGGATGAGGTGGAGGATGTGATAAACGATAAGACCCGGCAGATAATATGGAAGACAAGGACCACGGGATTACTGAAAATGGAATTTTCCAAATATGAGAAGCACCATATTGTGATCATTTGGTCCCAGCCGGGAGTGCATGAAGAACAGATATGCCGGGTGTTGAAGGATGCATCCAAGTCGGGGGCGACCCACCATCTCTATGTCGGTAACGCGACTGTATGGGAGAAAATCCGGAATTTGTGGAGAGCGGAAAAAATAGGAATGGATAGATCGTTCGTCCGATGTCGACTCATGGTGGATACGATCCGGGATCCCGATCAGCAGAAAGAAGTGACGTTAGCGTACCACCAAGGAAAGACCAATCACCGGGGAATTAACGAAACTATAGCAGCGTTAAAGCGGAAATATTATTGGGTGGGAATGAGGAAAACAGTCGAAGAAATTGTGAGAGACTGTGCTGTTTGCCATACCACGAAGTATGACCGCCACCCCCCGGTAGGGCTACAAGTGGAAACGTGCACGCCTACGGTACCGTTAACGGATCTGCAGATCGATACCTTCACGTGGAGGGGCTTCAAGTGGGTAACCATAGTAGACGTTTTCAGCAAAATAGCCATGGCTCACCCTGTGAAAGAGAAGTCAGCAGCCGCGGTTAGTGACGCCCTAAGAATGTGGTATCAATTCTACGGTGTGCCAGACAAGATTTCCTCGGACAACGGTAGGGAGTTCGACAACGCACAACTGCGGAAGGAAGCGAAAGATCTCGGAGTTACTTGGCACTGGAATACACCGGGACATCCTAAAAGTAGGGGGGGGGATTGAACGGCTCCATAATACCTTGGGCGAGCATCTTCGGGTATTTCATGTGGACAAAGGGTTGGAGGCGGACGCGGCGATGCCCCGGGCCATTGCGGCGTATAATCATTCAATCCATACAGCTACGGGATTCTCCCCTTTTGAGGCCCTCTTTGGTCTGCGCGCTCGTCGGAGAGATGGGGGCGGTACTGTCGTGGATGAGGACATGGCGGAAAGACTAATAGCTAATAGGATAGAGGTCGAACGAATATGGGACAAAGCACACACACGGATGGTGACGGAAAAGAGTAAGAGAGTTGCCAGGGATAATTTGGGGGTTAAGGATATTATGGGAGCTTTAAGGATAGGAACCACCGTGTATAGAAGAATTGTATCAAATCGCTCGAAGGAAGTCCTGAGGTACGAGGGGCCATTCAAAGTGATTGCGATTAGGGAGCACAATCTGGTCACCATTCAGCGCCTGGCTCAGCCCCGAAAACGTCGAACAGTGCATGTTGAGCAACTGAAAATTCTAACTGGGGAAGCCAGACCATAATTATGTAATGTTTTAGTTTTAAGTAGAGCAGTGTAATTTTATTTTTATTCTTCAATTTAGTTTGTTTTGTTCAGTTTGTCATTCACCTTAAGTTTAAAGAATTAATAGTGTGCTTGACATAGTAAGTGAGTCTTGTACATAGAGGAAAGTTTGTTTAGCAGTGGTAATTCCATTGATCCAGTGTTATTATATTCTTTTTACTTTGTATGTATATATTTGTATTTTATTTTTGTAAGTTTACGAGGATGTTCGTAAACTGGCAGGGGGGAGTTAAGATAAGATATACACCAGTATGGCCACTAATCCCAAACAGGGATTAGTAAACATTGTAAATAGTATATATAGAGGATTTAGTTCTGAATAAAGTAGTGTCTTATCAGCCTTCACCTGTGTTGTGTCTCTCCCAATATCTCTCTTTTTTTTAAAGTTTCATGTGCCGGAGCTCGTAAGTTATATATATATATATATATATATTACCAAAATCACTACTGACATACATAAAGCCAATGACAACAAACAACTAACCGTGCTAATCCTATTGGACTTTTCAAAAGCTTACGATTCCTTGGAACATTCTACACTTTTTTCCAAACTAAAGTCATTGTCCTTTTCCAATAGCTCTATTCTATATGGTTCCAATCCTTCCTCTCTGACAGGTCCCAAGCGGTTTCTATGCCCAACCAACCCCTTTCCTCTTTCCTCACTCTATCCTCAGGTGTGGCACAGGGCTCAAGCATCTCTCCTCTCCTTTTCAACTGTTACATCAACGATCTTCCTAAATCTATTTACCACTGTTCCTACCATCTATATGCCGACGATTTCCAAATCTATTTATCCTTTCCTCCTTCTGAGCTTTCATCTGCGTTCGCCAGTATTCAGGAAGACCTAGATAGGATCAGTGCCTGGGGAAAGCTGAACAAACTGGAATTGAACGCAATGAAAACCCAGGCCATTGTTCTAGGTTCCAACTTCCTCCTTACAACTATCCCCACCCTCCCAACATTAATCCTAAACGACCACCCTATCAGTTTCAACTCCTCCGTTAAAAACCTAGGGCTTACCATTGACCAAAACCTTTCCTGGAAGCCCCATGTCACCCAAATATCCCGACGATCAATTAGTTCTCTGAAATTATTTCATCGATCTCGGCATCTCCTTACATATTCAACCCGTAAGCTTCTCGTATCATCCCTCATCTTCCCCCACTTTGACTACTGTAGCGTGGTATACGGGGGCCTTTCGAAAATGCTGGAGGCCCGCTTAAAAAGAATAATGAACTGCTCTTTAAGATTTGTCCTTGGTACTCCGAGGCGATCCCGGGTGTCACATCACTATAACGAGTTAAAGTGGCTCTTCCCTCCCATTCGTAGACAATATTTCCTTAGTGTTTTTCTATACCAATCCATTAACTCGCAACACCCTTCATATATCTATAGTCTCCTCCAATTCAAATCCTCTGTCCAGCACCACAAAACAAGATCCCGCCTTTCCGATCTCTACATTCCATCCCACAGAACCAAGGCATTCGAGCGTTCCTTCATCGCCCGCTCCACCGCTGTGTGGAACTCAATCCCTCCTTTCATCCGCCATTCTTCCTCATTGGCTTCATTTAAATCACTGCTTTTCCTTCATCTCTTGGCATCCCAAAAAGACGCTCTCCAGGCAGGTCAATCTTCCGCTTGAATAAATCAGTACTGAATACTCGATCTTTGCTACCTACGTGTTTTGTTTATTTTTCCAACAACAAAGAAGATACAGACTTTGTAAATACTTTATCGCATGCTATGCCATTCACTTATTTTATTTAGCAATTTTGTTGTTAACTGTTGTATTAATGTTATTTTGTTAATACAAATACCTTTATTTATTTGTGACAATTAGTTAAAACCCTGTCAAGGTTTGTACTTTTTATTCATTCATATATTTTTTTATTTATTTTTTCTATTTCTAATTTTATTATGTTTTGTCAATCTTGATTACTTCATGATTTGTATTATTATGTAGCCTTCTGGCCAGATGAATACTATGTTTATTTTATTTGTTCATTATTGTTATTCTAAAGGGACCTGGTCCCAGAATAAAGTTTGTTTTCTATTCTATTCTATATATATATATAAACACATATGTATACATTAAAACACATCATTCATTCATCGAATGAGAGAATTTTATTTATATGGATGCAGATAGTTGTTAAAACTGCTTTTTGTTACTGATCGAAGCAGTCAACTTGAATCATTAGAAATTCCGAGTTTTTTTTCTCCAATAAATAGGCTATAATTTGATAAAACTATAAAGGAACATACAGAAATTTCATAATGCAAAAAGTTTTATTTATTTGAGCAAGAATTGCTATTGTGGCAAATGGAATTACATAATAGTTCGCGTACCTCTGCAAGTGCGCATGCGCATCACATTACTAGCACTTGTATGCTCACATTTACCAAAACGACATGGTCATTGTGAATTCAATGTACATTTCCCTTCTTTGAAATTGTAAATGTTAGTTGAATGCACATTACCCAAACGAGGAGGCAAATGTGCACATTTACCGGAAAATGTGTACAGTTGCCGCAATATGTACTTTTACCGTAACAGATATATAGTACACAGAGACCTGTTAGCTTTATTGCACACATGACTTGTTTTTATGTAATATCGAAAAATGGAGCATTATTTACGTATTTTTTTTCTACGTTCCAATTCTATCGTACGTTTTTCTCCCCTAAGAAAAAAAAAAAAAGCTCATATTTTTAACTAGAACCAAACAATTCGCATCAATGATTTTGTGTTTTTGTTTTTAAGAAGGATTCTAATTTTCGCTCCGTTAATGACTATAACTCAAATTGTTGATATTAACGGTCGTTGCTAGTTTACAGATTTCGTTTGGAAAGGTTGTCAGTTATAGAGTCTATTGCAAGTAGTATTTTAGGACGAAAAATAGGTTGTTTGGAATTGCAAATTGATTAAACACCGTATTTAATGGAAAAAAACTAAGAGAAAAAACAACAACAATATTGTACAGAGAACTCGTGGACTCGAGGCCAAATGGTCTAATAGTCATCGTGAGAAATTCTTAATCATAATTTCATCATCCCATTGAAGTTTTAGTCGCATCTCTTTTAGTATTTCACAATCTTATTATTTACCTATCGTATGTTACTTTGTCATAAACATTTGGGGACGTCATGCATCATGTAAAGATGTCGTCATACTGTACTAAAATTAATATAAGTTTAAAATACTGCCAAATGTGAGAGAAATAAAAATTATATGTTTGAAATTAATTTGCAGGATATAATATTGATAACAAATAATTCTCCATTTATGCTTTTTTTTTTCTTTTTTTTTAAATATATTTTATTGAAATTTACAACTGTATACAGAATACATCAAGTAAATATTATGAATGAATAAATTGACATGAAAAGACAAGTAGAGAAACTACCCAGTGGTAGTACTCAAAAAGTTCAGCTTAGAAGGTCACGAGGCCTTCTTCTTTTCAGACGCCTCGGAGGATTATCAGGAATTGAAGAGGTTGCGAGGTTTGAAACTAGTGGGTTTGAGTGGAAATAAAGTTTGTCATGAAAAGATTGATATCGGATTCGGGCCAAATCAGCAATAAACGGGACGTTAAGGTCATTATGGATTACTTTGTTCGTAACAAAATAAGGAGCGTTGAGGATTTTCCGAAGGATTTTGGATTGTAAATATTGGATGCGAGAGGAATTCGATGGAGCTTAGTGGAGCGCCAAAGCTCTATTCCGTAAGTCCAGATGGCTCTAATGATTGTCATGTATATGAGTCTCTTGTAATTACTTGGGAGCTTAGAGCGTTTATCTGGTAAATGTTGAAGTAGCCTGAAACGGCGAGCTGTTTCTTGTCGTTTCAGTCTAGTATGAGGATTCCAAGTTAAGCGTTTGTCAAAGTGTAGTCCTAAGTACCGGATCTGTTCTACAGGACTTAGAGGGGTGTTATTAAACCTTAAATCTCTGCACCCAACTCGAAGTTTTTCAAATATATGTTGTCTAAGTATTTGGTTGAAACCTCAATGATGTAGATGTCATAATACTCAGCTAAATTAATATATATATATATTTTTTTTGTAATGCCCTATTTACGAGTCTCCCTATTTATTTTACCCAATGAGGACAGTTTTCTGTATTTATTAAAAAGTTAGCCTCCATATTGGCTAAGCTATTCAACGACACAATAAAGGCTAATAGGCATGAAGGTTTTAAAAGGCTTATCTTTTAAGGCCCACTACAAAACTTATGCTAAAGCTTCTAGACCTGGATATTCTAGAATTGTTTTCTTATTAATATACTTACTTTTTCAGTTAGAATAGAATCAGAACAAATTCATCCCAGATACGTTAGTAATTGTCCACTTAGTTACTGCAAGTGTCCAGGAAAAGTTATTTAATCATTCAACATACAAGTCCCAGCATTGAGGATAAATTAAACAGTTTGAGTACAAACATGTTTTAATTATATTATTACCTAATAAATAAACACCTCCTTGATTTTTAAATCTATAAATCAACAATGGTTAACAAAAAAGTGTAAAAATATCCAATATATACCCCCTTTTCCAATATATACCCATGTATATATATTAGTTCTTATTTATATATAATTAAGTATTTCTTAACTATGATAAACAGAATGAAAACATAGCCAATAATGTTTTTGTCTGAACTGCTTTGACGACGAGAACCTTGGCATAAATCAATCGTGGAGAACAAATTACCATATTAATTGGATGTTAACCTAATTATGGAGTTATGAATATTAAGCAAGAAGCCATGATTAATTGATCATTATTTACTGCACTGTCTTCGGAATTGTTTTCTTTTTCACATTAACAATATCATTATTGCCAAACATGTTTTATTTACATCAGTTCTGTTAAAATTTAAGAAAATTCATAAACGTATTTTTTAAATAATAATAAAAAAGAAAGGAGAAGGAACAAAGTGGAAGAAGAATGTTTAGCATTCGCAAATGACATAGCGCTATTGGCTGAAAACGGACAAGAAGCAATAGGCCAAATTGAAGAATTGAAAGAAATAGCAGAAAAACGTAACTAAAGGTATGTTTACCCCCCCCAAAAAAAAAAATAAATAACCGAAATGTTTACCAATAACATGAAATAAAAAGGAAGATTAAAACAAAATATGGTACAACTAAATCGGTCAAGGACTGTAAGTAACCTGGGTAAATCCGAAATTATAATGAAGGAAACACAAATTCGCGATTCCTGAATCTTTCATCTAGACATTCAACTTCGTTTACATATTCCCTTCTATGATATGTCGCTCCTTCAAAAGAAAAAAGACAACTAAAAAATTGGCATTTTTTAAATAATCCTAAATTAGCAATTGTATTGGTTGAAGCTTTTCAATTCAGGAATGACATATCTGATATTACATTTCCATGATATGATGACTTTTTATTTATATTTTGAGTTGTATCACGTTTGAATCTGAAGTTTTATAGGGAATAATGACATAAGGAACAATAAAAAAAAGTACTTTTAAACATTTTCTAATGGTTAATAAAAAAATTTCAATACCATCATTCAAACAGGAGTACCTTGCTTTACAACTACACACATTTTTATTTCTTAAACACATCTGGTTTAATTTTGACAAGACATGGAACTTTCAAGTACCTACCTCTGTTGAAAAATATTTTTTTTTTAAGTGATGACATTGTTCTTTTGAATATATGTTGTGTCATTGCATCATCGCTGTTTCTACTATTAACCATATATTTTGTCTTCGCCATATTTATTTCGAGATCTATTGCATACTAACTTTACCATATTTACCAATGCCTCTGTACGTATATCCGAGCAAGCTGGGCCACCAAAGTCAACGTGGTTTGATGTTGGTGGACCTTATAGGAAAGGAATAATACTAGTAAATAAATATATCGTATATACTTATACATAAATATAAACCTGTAGCACCCATAATAAGGGTTTTGGGTTCAGTAACAGATTTTAGTATTGTTGCAACTGTTGTTCAGGAAGGTGACTTGTCCGAGATGCATCACAACCGTCAGGTTTTCCCTGACTACCACCCCAGCTTTTTCCCTGACCTCTTTCAGGGTACCCAGCTTATATAACTCCAGGAAGGGTTCCAGATACTAGATTAAATAATTTTATCTGAAATAATAATTTTACCTCAGTAGGATTTGAACCTGGAATCTTCACGATTAAATATATACTGTATACTTATTTACTATATAATTATTTATAAATTTTGTATATAAATAATGCAATAAAATAAAAACAAGGGCTTAAAATCGCGAGAACTATTGATTCGGGCGCACCCTCCCTTCGCTGCCTCCCCCCGGAGCCGTATTGCAGCAGTTGTACAACAGTCGGCTTCCTCTCTTCACTATGTCCATTGATTAGCGTCTATCGTCTACTATCACTATCAGTAGTACATCAGTACCAGAAGAAGAAATACATTCAAATTTATTTAATAAAAGATTATACATAATATACTTAAAAACACAATTTAATATTTCGTATGGTTAAGGGTTCATATTAGTCCAGGATCCATGGTCCATTTTTGCACTTGATTACTATCAAGTTGAATCTTCGCGAATAGCTTCGTTTCGTTAAGACGCCCAACAATTTCCTGTGCGAAAATTCACGATCGTGGTGGCTAACAGAGGTAGCAAGGATAAAATATGTCGATTTGATGATTCTCAAAAATGTATTACTAACTGGGTTTTTTTTTTTTTAAATCTCAAGATAATTATCTAAATTATTTGAAAAAATATTTGTCCTACAAAATGTATGGTTTGATCAAAGTATTTGTCACTTTGGGGCATTTGGAAGAGTCCCCTCCTTCCAATATGTATCGATAACGAAGTCAAAAAAGAAGAAGTAAAAAAAAAACAGCTGGTTAGTAATCATTTTTGATGACCTCTATGTTGCTGGGTACTGTTCTTCATGCATCTCTGTCATTTTGTTTTATTTTACTGGCAGCCATTCTGCTGATTATTAATTTTTATATTTGACAGGTCTGGATACAAATATAAAGAGAAAAAAAAATGAGTTGACTTCTGTTGCTTTAAGATGTCCACAGATTGTGATGAGCTGTTAATAATTTTCTCTTTTTCTGATAATATTTAATATCACTACAATTGAACGAATATTGTTTAGTATGACATCAAGTATGACCATGGAACAGGCGATTTACGAGTAATTTTTATTTTTTATAAGCTCAAACTTGGACACTCGGCAGACCAAAGTGCAAGAAACATTACCATCGCGTTCGAGTATGGGTGTTGTATCGGAGGGGCCATTCCCCAAAGCTGAATTAGCATCCAAAAAAAATATTGATTTCACCGTGGGGGTCAATATCAGGAATAATTCATTTCCTTTTTCTACCCAAAGGTGAAACTATCACATTCACATTGTACTGCTAGGATATTGACGCAATGCAACAAAAACTTGTAAAAAAAAATGCATTGGTTAATTAGAAGGGATCTATGCTCCTACACGACAACACCAGACCTCATGTTTAATGGCAGGCAATGAGGAAACAAAAAGAGATGGGTCACGGAGTCCTCCCACTCCCACCTTATTCGCCAGACATATTTCTGACAGATTTCCTTCTGTTCAGAAATTTAGATAACTTATTTAAGGGTAAAGTTTTTGGAAATGATCCCCAAGTTAAACTCATTTTCGCAACGCAATTTTCAGACTATTTCATTTGAATTTTCAAGTTTCTGGGATTTAAAACTTGATAACGGTATGGGAAATGGGAGTGAATATGTTGATTCCATAAAGTTGTTTTTCTAAATAACCTTTGAAAACGGAAATTTTCATTTAAAACGACCAATATATTAATAACATTGTAATCTAGGATAATTTTGAATGGTATTTAATCAATCTAATCATAGATTAATCATTAGATCTACTAATCCATCATTAGAATTATCCAGTCAACTATTTTCCACTCAAACTTAAATCACCTATCGAATTGAGCTATTTTTTATGCATGGTCAAAAATGAAATACCTTATGTAGAAATGTAATAAACTTTACAGATAAACTCGTGAAACGCTACATTTTATTTTATTGGTAATATCAATACTTAGCATATAGAAAAATTCTTATATTTATATTATATATGCATCCATTTAACAACAAAAAATATTTTGTTTACAAGTTTGATCTAAAGCTAAGAAATCACTAGAAAGGAGAACATAATTCTATGCAGGCTAGAGGGAGATGTCACAGTGCCATAATTTGAAACCTGGCCAAAACTGCGAACCAAAATAGAACCTTCTGTTCCAAATTTTATGTTCATTTCCTCATACCAAGGGAGTTAGTTGAACGTAGCATAATTCGTTTTTCGTATATAAATTTCTATTGTAGGGCAAGATTATTAAAATTTGAATTGTTAAATACTGTTCATTTTATAAATACTTATTGCGAATTGATTAACAAAACGCAGAATGACAATAACATTTTTATTTGCATTTCATGAAGAAAGGAATTGCGCTTATTAACATTGAGACGTATAAATGCAAATCTCATTAAATATTAATAATTTAGCAGATTTTCTTGCTTTGTTTTCCTCCTGAAACACGTGTTAGTATTTTTCAGAACAAATTTTTCCAATCATAAATTAAATTTAATGTTTATCCTATTTTTAAAATAATTTATTCATTGATATTTACAACTGTATTACAATAATACATCAAGTAAATAGGCTATGTGATACATAGTGACATGAAATAATGACAAGTAGAGAAACTACCCACAGGTAGTACTCAAATCACAAGTTCAACTAAGAAGGTCATGGGGGCCATCTTCTTTTCAAATGCCTCGGAAGATTATCGGGAATTCAAGAGGAAGCTAGGTTTGAAACTAGAGGGTTTGAGTGGAAATGAAGTTTGTTATGAAAGGATAGAAAAAATCGGGCAAAATCAGCAACAAATGGGACATTAAGGTCATTATGGATGACTTTATTCTTAACAAAATAAGGAGCTTTATTTTACGAAGGATTTTGGATTGTAAGGACTGGATACGAGAGGAATTCGATGGCTTAGTGGAGCCCCAAAGCTCTACTAAAGTCCAAATAGGTCGTATGATGGTCATGTAGATGAGTCTTTTGTAGTTAATTGGGAGCTTAGAGCGTTTGTCTAGTAAGTGTTGAAGTAGCCTGAAACGTCGAGCAGTTTCTTGTCTTTTCAGTCTAGTATGAGGATTCCAGGTTAATCATTTGTCGAGAAATAGAATTCTTATTTGACTAAAATATCATGGTAAAATGTGGAAATTGTCAACTATTATGTACAGAAGAAAATAAAAAATAAACACTACATTTTCAAAACACAAAAATAGTTATAAAAATGTCAGAATAACAGTGAATAGATAAAAGAAAGCGCCACAATGTAAAAGGAAAATTTACTGAATAAAAAAAATTAAACAAATTAATTATTAAAATGATAAGGATAAAAGATGATTCCATAAGTAAAAATATTTCAATTTTTATTTTGAAGAGAAAAGATTTGCACCGACCGGGATTCGAACCCGGTTCGTCCGTCTCTCAGTGTCAGCACTCCAATTGAGCTACAGGAATTGGTAGAGTGTTGCTACGGAGAGACGGAAGACCCGGGTTCGAATCCCGGCAGGGGCAAATCTTTTCTCTTCAAAATAAAAATATTTAAAAATTAAAACAATTAACAAAAAATTATTAAAAAATATTTCAAAATAACCATAAGCATGCATTATGCAGTTAACCATCAATAAATTAAATGTAGATTAAACAATAATATTTTTTTAATATATTGCTAATATGGTCCATGCCAATATCCAAGCCATTTCGTTGAGTATTTATTAATTTAAATGAAACATTGCTTTTGTGAGAAACAACTTAACCATTCTTCTTGAAACTTTGCGCCAACGTCACAGGCCATTGTGACCAGGCGAGGATGATCTATGCATTTCGAAATTCCTATCCATTTTTGTTTTGTTTTTTAAGTTACCATGTGCTGGGAGAATAAAATAGCTTTTGCTTATTTTATTCTCCCAGCATAATTCCGAATTTTTATTTTCAATCCCAAAATATTACACTTTTTCGCTCTCTTCACTTCATCCACGGGATTCTGACCTCAAAATTCCTTTAATAACAAGAAGATAGTTAAAACTATATAAAAGTATTAAAATCCAGGAATCCAAGTTGGTTTTATATCGAACTGTCACGATTGAGCTGCACCCAATGAGCGAATACGCGAACTATCTCCTGTCCAAAACTACTGGGCATGAGTCACTGCTTTTTCTATGATGAAATGTGCTTCATACATAAATAACCTATAACCTGTACACACCTGGTAGAGACTTTACTGTTTCTTAGAGAACTGTTGTGCAGGGAGATGATTTGGTCTAGATTACGCTCCACCGAGAGATTTTCCCCCTTTTTTGGGTACCCAATTTTTAGAGGCCAGGTGAGCCACAGCAGTATCCTAGATGCTTTAGGATCCACCTCCGGCTGCTAACAGATTGAATAAAAACCTGCCAAGCAGCGGGATTTGAACCCAGGACGTTCGATCCAAGTGTTCTTAACTTTTCTTTGCTATAGGAACTCAAGTTTTGGAAATGAAAACATCAATAGTTGAGCAGGCCTGTTGGCCATTTTTAATCTATACCTATCAAGCCTGGGTAACCGGGTAACTTGGTGATTTTGAGATGAAGAGTAGAATATTATGTACTTGTGAATATATGATTTTTCATATATTTATATGATCGGGAATATATGATCATTGTAAATGTGTATTTATAAATTCACTCCTACCTCGTCCCATTCATCAAGTATAATTAGCGAAGAGGTGGATATAGCGCGTTCCCACTGACCTAAAAATATAACCAAATTAAAAGTTGCCGTTAGTTATCCAGGAAGGTTGTATTGTGTCAGAAAGTGGCGAGGCAATGCCCTCCTCACCGGCGCTGAATTAATTCAGGTACTACCTGAAATATGGAGAGGCCTAGGAGACGCTGCTACCTGGACCATTGACCCCCGCGCCTGGCTGACTGGCAGAGAAAGGAATACTACCTGGTACCTGTATCTGCTGTCGTAGTAAACTAACACCTTTCAATTCAAGCCTTAAGCTTTGTTAACTAAACACTTTTCTTATAAAGTGTAATATAAATATTAAATATAAATTTTTATAGTGTAATATAAAAAATTGGAGGAAATATTTTATTAGATGTCCTTTTTTCTTCTTCTTCTAAAAGTGCCTTTCCTCTTTGATGGTGATTACCAATAACAGGCTTATTTTACTGACCGCTGCAAGAAACAAGCATGTCGATGTTAATCCTTTCCATTGTTTCAGGTATTTCAACCAGAAGTGACCTCTCTTTCCTTCAATCTTGCCCTGTACATTTAATTGCAGGAGGCTATATTTTATATTTCGCATCACATGACCGAAGTATTAGCCCAGTGGCCAGGTATTGTAGGGTCGCAACAAATCGAAGAGAGTTGCATTTTTGATATGTTGTAAGGGCATGTCTGAGTAGTGTAAATCCAAGTTTGCAAACGGAAAAACCTCGAAATTTTCTGAGTTATTTCTGTTTTTGGCCTGTATCTTCTAATCGGCGCGTTTTTGAAAAAATACCATTAAAGTAGATAAAATTTTCTGCGATTCGAACCCAACCGCAGCTCTGTAGGTCTAATAGATTCTGAGTTACGTCCCTTTGAAATTTAGTAATTTTTTCCAAAAAGTCAAAAATTTAAGTTTTGGCCGACTTTCGTGAGGAGGACCGGCTGAAGGAGGGATCTTACGATAAAACTGAAGATAGTAAATTTAATCAGCTTTAATTTAAACACAGACCAAGATATGTAGGTGTAACATATTCTGAATTACGCCTTTGAAAATTGGTGATTTTTTCCAAAAAGTCCAAATGTTAAGTTTTGGCCGACTTTCGTGAGGAAGGAGTGATCCTATAATGAAAGTTATTGGCAATGAAGCTGTAGTAAATTAAATTAGCTTTAATTTAAGCACAGACCGAGGCCTGTTGGTTGAAGACCTACAATGTGGGCCGAAACGTCGGTCTGTAACTATTTAAGGGATTAATTTTAATTGGCCTCCACCCGCATCATTTTCTCCCCCCCCCCTAAAAAAGATGTTATGATACACCTACTAATAGACGAATACATCGATTGCTTTGTAATGAAATTGGATACGTGCGATACTCTTATTACAATTACAGTTGTTCAATTACGAATACATGATTCATTACAATTAGGAAATGTTTTTTTGATAGTACGTTATCTGCAATGTATTGCGTGGTATCTCACCTACACGCATCTTTGTTGGTTGTTGCTCACTAATACAACTACGTTAAAATATTTATGGAGGAACACTTCAATAGATTGTTGGTAAATAAAAAATAGTTTCATATTTTTTATTTAATAGACAGGAGGTGCCGTATTCAAATACATACACATAAATCTTTATTTGTTTTTTTCCTGTAAGCAAGTGCCCCTTATAAAACGTTGTTTGTTCATTTAACGTCACTCTATGCTACTTTGGCTAATTATATAAACTAAAGCTACAGTGGGAGTTCTAAATTTTGCCTATCCAGTTTTAATTAGGATAGGGATTTTCAACGAGTACCTGTCATCGCACAGGCTCGGGACCCCGGTTTAACGCCCCTTCGGAAGGACGCCGTAATTAAGGATTTTGCACTCCCTTAAAAAAATCCTAGGCCCACCTGCCGGGCTAAGAACCCACGATCTTGGGCTTAGTAGTTTGTTACGCTAACCACTAGACCACAGGTCGCCCCTATAAAACGCCCTATTGATTTTTTAATTTCAAACAGCAATGGTGAAGAGTGAAATGTAATAACTTCCAAGTGGCTAGATAACTTATTGAATAAAAAATAATTCACTTTATTGTTAGCTGAGGTTTCTATTGGGAGCCTCCCTTTGATCAAAGTTTATTGTTCTCGTCCATAATTAGTGAATAATTCATTCAAAATGACAACAAAAGTTACAACAGGTTCAACGAACCTTCTTAAGAGTTTGGGAGAGGAAACCTGAACAGAATTTATTTTTTAATATGAATTTACATAGATTTCCGGAAATAAACAATTTTTTAATTATGTTTTATAGAAATTAGATACGTTATTCAGTAGATTAACTATTACATAGTATATAACAGATAAAGTATAAGGTATATAATAATATATATATAAATATATATCTTTTGGTTCTCGAGTTTCAGTCAGTTATTTCAACTTCTTTAGGCGACGTTTCGAGACTAGGTTAGTCTCATACTCATGCCCTAACAGTGAAAAAATGAGATTTTAGTAAAAACATTAAATATCAAACTAAAATAAATATAAAATGACACGTGTAAGTTGTAAATACACCCAATCCAATTACAACTTACAGGTGTCATTTTATATTTATTTTAAATATTTTTATTTGAAAAGAAAAGATATGTCCAGGACCGGGACTCAAACCCGGGTCTTCCAGATCGCTAGTCTGGGACTCTACCAATTTAGCAATCCTGGCTACATCAGGCTCGTTCCCCGGCCATGGTCATATCCTTTCTTTTCACTACTTTTCCCTTCTTTCCAGTGAAAAGAAAGGATATGACCATAACCGGGGAACGAGCCTGATGTAGCCAGGGTTGCTAAATTGTTAGAGTCCCAGACTAGCAATCTGGAAGACCCCGGGTTCGAGTCCCGATCCTGGACATATCTTTTCTTTTCAAATAAAAATATTTAAAAATTAATAAAATCAACAACTAATATAATAAAATATATTTATTTTAGTTTGATATTTAATGTTTTTATTAAAAACTCATTTTTTCACAGTTAGGGCATGAGTATGAGACTAACCTAGTCTCAAAACGTCGCCTAAAGAAGTTTAAAGAAGGACTGAAACTCAAAAACCAAAACATAACAGTCAAGATACGCAGAAACAAATATTTACTTTAAGAGTATATATGTATGTATGTATAATGTCGAATGGTGAAGAACAATTATAATTGCTAAAGAGTCACGGGTCTATACAAAGTATTTATACACACATATAATATTATGAAGGAGCGGAGAGGCTCAGTGGTAGAGGTACTGAGTTGCCTATCCGAAAATCCTGGTGAAAATTCCACTGCTGGCAAGACTTTTATTAAGTAAACAGACTCTGCTTGCAGCCGGAGATGGATCATATAGGATCTAGGACCCAGCCTCTATAAAATTTTATAAAAATAGGGTACCCAAAATAAGGGGGGGGGAATCTGGCGGTTGAGCGTGGACAAATAACCTCCCTGCAGACCCGTTGTCCATGAAACAGTACAGTCTCTACCATGTACTGAACATCAGAGCCGTCACGGGCTGTAGTGGTACAGGTTTTTTTTTTTTTTGTAATATTATAATAAAATTGAGTTATCAGTCAATGGTTCTACAATCTCGGTATTCTTCATATCATTAGTTCAAGATTAATAAATAACAGAAGTTATGATACAAGTATGTATTGCAATTTACTCTGTGTTCATACATATATATATATCTTTAATATTAATACTTTCAAAAAATTGTTATTAATTAATTCAACCTCAGCATATTTTATGTATGATATACATACATATTCAAACTTCAGACATGTTATAAAAACATTCCTTTTATAAACCCATATCAATAGAAAATATTTTAAGATGCTTCTTATTGGCAATGGCAAATGATGCAACATAGGAAGCCATATACAATCCTCATATGGTTTCCCACAAGCCATTAGTACACTTGACTAAACTCACTATAGACACTACTCTGGCAAGTGGCATGTATAAATAGGATATATGTATAAATAGCCATGTATAAGTGGGAGGTTCCGCCTAATGAAGGATGTATAAAAGTGAACAATAATAAAAACCTTATAATACTAAAATTGGAATTTTATATAAAATATTCATATATTTTTTCAAATTTTAAATACGATTATAGGGTGTTGATATCATCTTATAATATATAATTTTACAATGTTGATAAATCTTATTCTAATCAATATATATTATAAAAGAAAATGTACATTGTGCGTGACGCTAAAACTCAGAAATGAGTCCCGGTACAATCAAGGGAGTTATATGGTGTGGTAGCCCTCTATCTCCCGTCCATGAAGAACGTTCCCGTTTTTACCTGAAGGGCGTGCTTTTGAGATATAAGGGCTGGAAGTTTCGCCCTCTAGAAATTTCTAGAACAGTACAGAACATTCGAGTGCATTTCACAACATTCTGGAATGTTCAGGGACATCCCAGATCATTGTGAAATATTCAAGAAGACTCTCGAATGTTGTGGACAATTCTAGAACACTGTGAACCAATCGAAGACTGTTTTGTATGAGTGGAGCTACCTATCGTCGGTTCGAACGTTTCAGAACATTCTGGAAAGTTAATAGATCGACACGATTGCAAACGTTGATAACACGATGACAAACGAAAATAAAGGCTTACTTCATTCATTAACTCCTGATAACAAAATGAAAAATGTTGTTTATAAACAAGTATTATAAAAAGAAGTTATGTAGTTAGAATATATTTCCAATAAAAAAATAGTACCTCATATATTTTAAAGTTTATTCTTTTATTCCAACAATCACATAATCTCAAATCTACTCCCTAAACGAAGCCGGGTACCCCAGCAAGTTATCATTATAAAGAATAAACAGTTAAAGCAATCAAATAATGAAATATTTCATTTATTAGTATATTTACTGTTATCAGGTATTAAAAAAAATATTTCCATTTTTAGTAAGCATTGACAGCACGCTTGGCATGAAGAAGTTGGCACGCCATTGGGTCTGGCAATCATAAAATATGGCATTCGTAAACTATAGTAAACAACATTTCAAAGCAATAATACTTCAGTTTAACATAATCAAGTAGACCAGATTCGAAGAAGTATACCAGAAACCTGAGAAAAAATCAATTTTAAGATACTTACATATTTAATTGTCAAAATAAATAGCAGAATGGTTCTATCATTCTCAATACCAAAACATATACAATTAAATATAAATTTCAGAAAACTGACATATTAACCGAGTCAATAAAGTTTTAAAAACAATTATTAGGTTAAACTTGTAGAGTTTAAGTATAAAAATATAACCCCAAATAAACAATTAAAGAAGCAATTGATTGTAAAAATAAAACATATAAGAAGCCTTTTTCAAAATTCAAAATATTTATAATAAATAATAATTTTTACTGCGTATAGGAAACTACAAGTCAGTTCTATCTCAAGTGTTACACGGCTCTGAATGTTTGCGATATTTTTCTAGTAAAGAAGACTAAAAAAGAATATCCTTAGGAAGAATTATTGCCCGACAATCACAGAGGATGACCAAAATAGGATCAGCAGCACCTAAGAGATTTATTGCCCAACAATCAGAGAGGATGAGCGAAATAGGATTAGCAGCACCTAGGAGATTTATTGCCCAACAATCAGAGAGGATGAGCAAAATAGGATTAGCAGCACCTAGGAGGTTTTATTGCCAACAATCAGAGAGGATGAACAAAATAGGATCAGCAACACCTAGGAGATTTATTGCCCAACAATCAGAGAGGATGAGCAAAATAGGATCACCAGGACCTAGGAGATTTATTGCCCAACAATCAGAGAGGATGAGCAAAATAGGATCAGCAGGACCTAGGAGATTTATTGGCCAACAATCAGAGAGGATGAGCGAAATAGGATTAGCAGCACCTAGGAGATTTATTGGCCAACAATCAGAGAGGATGAGCAAAATAGGATTAGCAGCACCTAGGAGGTTTATTGCCCAACAATCAGAGAGGATGAGCAAAATAGGATCAGCAGGACCTAGGAGATTTATTGGTAAATAATCAGAGAGGATGAGCAAAATAGGATCAGCAGGACCTAGGAGATTTATTGGCCAACAATCAGAGAGGATGAGCAAAATAGGATTAGCAGCACCTAGGAGGTTTATTGCCCAACAATCAGAGAGGATGAGCAAAATAGGATCAGCAGGACCTAGGAGATTTATTGGTAAATAATCAGAGAGGATGAGCAAAATAGGATCAGCAGGACCTAGGAGATTTATTGGCCAACAATCAGAGAGGATGAGCGAAATAGGATTAGCAGCACCTAGGAGATTTATTGGCCAACAATCAGAGAGGATGAGCAAAATAGGATTAGCAGCACCTAGGAGATTTATTGGCCAACAATCAGAGAGGATGAGCAAAATAGGATCAGCAGCACCTAGGAGATTTATTGGCCAACAATCAGAGAGGATGAGCGAAATAGGATTAGCAGCACCTAGGAGATTTATTGGCCAACAATCAGAGAGGATGAGCAAAATAGGATTAGCAGCACCTAGGAGGTTTATTGCCCAACAATCAGAGAGGATGAGCAAAATAGGATCAGCAGGACCTAGGAGATTTATTGGTAAATAATCAGAGAGGATGAGCAAAATAGGATCAGCAGGACCTAGGAGATTTATTGGCCAACAATCAGAGAGGATGAGCAAAATAGGATTAGCAGCACCTAGGAGGTTTATTGCCCAACAATCAGAGAGGATGAGCAAAATAGGATCAGCAGGACCTAGGAGATTTATTGGTAAATAATCAGAGAGGATGAGCAAAATAGGATCAGCAGGACATAGGAGATTTATTGGCCAACAATTAGAGAGGATGAGTAGATTTATGAGAATACAGATAAAATAAAAGAAACAATAAAAAAGAGAAGTTTAAAAACTTTTTGGCCATATTTATCGAACGGACTATCTTAAAAAAAATATTCTGATCAATGAAAAACCAAACCTTTTTATAGACAGTATTTTTATAAAGATCTTAAAAGTTTAGGAATCGCAAAAGATGTATAAAGTATATTTTATACGGAGAAAAATTAAAAAGTTAGTTTACAATAGGTTACCCAGGAGAAAATCTCAGATACTATACTGAAGAGAAGGCTGACATTCCCCGGACAATGAATGAGCATAGATTTCAAGAAAAAGAAGAACAATCCACTCCGGATAGAAAGAAACAAAATGGACAGAGGAAAGGAAGGAGTAACAAAAAGTAGGAATGAAATTACTTGCCTTTATTCATGTCATTCTATTTACTTGTTGTATTGTTACAATACAGTTGTAAATTTCAATAAATAATTTTTTTTTAAATTACAATTTTCAATTTTTTCCTTCAAGATTTTAATTACAGAAACACTATATGAACCGAACGATGATAGTTTGATTAACGATTTTTCTTCTTAAACATTTAAAAAGAATCGACGTGTGTATACAATGTTATATTACGACAAAACCCTCTTTTACAATACATATATACTTGTACAAGAGCGGATTTAGGGGGGGGGGGCACGGGGGCACTTTTTTTTGGGTACTGTGTTGAATCCATTACAGTACATACTTATAAGCAAATCACATGATCATAGTTGTTAAAATATATAAATAAAATAACAGAAAGAACATGAGTGAAACTATTGCTTAGATATTTTTCCTTCCTATAAATACTACAAGTTTATTTCTAAGTTATTGTTGATTTTTTTGCTCGTCTGCCCGTTGTGCCCCCGCCCCCAGAAAAAAATTCTGGATCCGCCCTTGTACTTGTATGTAAGTAAAGCAGATATACTGACTTTACGGGAGCAGAGTACATACTGCAAAATATTTTATAAACCGCGATTTCAACACTTGATCGCTATAAGATTGGAAGAGACGGAACAATAGCAATTGAAGGAAATGAAAGAAGAGACGAAGAGATCACAAAGCGCATTGTTCCGGTCGTAGAGAAACGTACAACACAAAAGAAGACAAGTAATACTGACCCCTCCAAGGCTGGATCAACGGTTCACCTCCGTGTTCCGCCTAAGTGCTAAAGAACATATTGTACCACTTATGTGCTGAGGGGATAGTGCTAGAAAGTTCCTAGTTTAATACAGTTATGGGAAGATTGATAAAGTGACAAGAAGCTGGTAGGGAGACTTTCAGACGGATCCGAATGGTTATCCCCTTTCTTATCAATATGATCCGAATGGTTATCCCCTTTCTTATCAATAAGATCCGAATGGTTATCCCCTTTCTTATCAATAAGATCCGAATGGTTATCCCCTTTCTTATGAATAAGATCCGAATGGTTATCCCATTGCTTATCAATAAGATCCGAATGGTTATCCCCTTTCTTATCAATAAGATCCGAATGGTTATCCCCTTTCTTATCAATAAGATCCGAATGGTTAACCTCTTTCTTATCAATAAGATCCGAATGGTTATCCCCTTTCTTATCAATAAGATCCGAATGGTTATCCCCTTTCTTATCAATAAGATCCGAATGGTTATACCCTTTCTTATCAATAAGATCCGAATGGTTATCCCCTTTCTTATCAATAAGATCCGAATGGTTATACCCTTTCTTATCAATAAGATCCGAATGGTTATCCCCTTTCTTATCAATAGGATCCTAATGGTTATCCCCTTTCTTATCAATAAGATCCGAATGGTTAACCCCTTTCTTATCAATAAGATCCGAATGGTTATCCCCTTTCTTATCAATAAGATTCGAATGGTTATCCCCTTTCTTATCAATAAGATCCGAATGGTTATCCCCTTTCTTATCAACAAGAAACCTTACAGTTCACCTCTAATCATAGCAGGTTACATTTTTCCATATTATTTTATTAAAAGGCCCGGGCCTTTTCTGCTTCGAGTGCACCAGTTACTTTTGAGGAAAAGTAAATGTTTTTAATTATTTAAAAAAATTAATTAAATTAATAGTTACTTTAATAGAGAAGAAAAAAAACATATTCCAGTCAATAATTGTTATTTAAACTATACAAATGATTAAAAAAAACGTTTCGACATATATTTGTCATTCTCAATTTCAGCAATTCCTCATACAACTTCTTTTAAATTTATAAGTCCAAATCATTACTGTAAAAACAACAAAAATATACTATAATACACTCATAAATAACTTGTCAAAAATAACTAATAACAATAAGCATAGATACCTTAAGGTCAAACATTATTTCAATGTTAAAAAGTTAAACATTTATATAAAATCCTGGAATTTGTCTATCTTCCATTGTGATGAATATAATAGGTTTCACATTGAAAACCAAACTTTGATCTCTGCAACACTAGATCAAATTAAAATCATTTATGAATATAAATATATTAATAAATGTACTCCAAAAACAAAAATAAACTATAACAGACAAATATAGTATTTATTTAAATTTTACCATTTAAATAATTAAATTATTCATGTTTTTAATTAATCTATACTTATTGTATTATAAAAATAATACAAGATTTTGCTAATACTGAATAACCTAACTATTTACCTAAATTTGTACAATAAAATTACAGTATAGCTTATAACTACAAATTAACACTTACAGTTCGCTAATTAAAGTCCACCGACCGTTAGACTCTCCAAATATGACAAACTGACACACAATTTATTACACTCACTTAGCACTTATCACAGAATAGTCCACACTGCCACTAATTGTCACTGTTACTGTCACTGAAGTCGACGACTTTACTACTTACTACCTTATTGCTGACTACTGAAACAGCTGGCCTTTTATATAGGCAAGGTAGGTGGGGGTGGGGCATTTCTCGGAAGATCGAGAATTGTCTCGCCAGGTCGAGATGGTTCTCGATCTTTCTAATCTTATAATTGATTAGTAAAATGTTAAGCACAAGACAGACCTCTGGAAAAGAATCCAATTAAGACTAAAGTTAGAATAATAAATTGAGTAATCATCCTAAACGATTACTCTGTCATTCCAAAATCAATTCGAATATTTTAAATATATTCAAGAGAATAAAACATAGCAATACTTATTATAAAAATAATGAAACAATACATTTCGATGTAGACATAAAGGTAATTAGGTTTACTCTGGATATAGTCTATATTACTATACAATGTCGATAAAGATTCTCTCGAATAAATAAGGATAAGGAATTATCATTTTGAGAAATGATTACAAGTCTATATAAACAGATGCGACCCAACACTCAAAGTTACGAGGGTACTACGTTTGTGCACGAGGAAAGAGCTAGACTCCATCTTTAAATTGGTATTAATTTCTCAAGAGGGAAAAAATGGACATACAATGATTGTACTTTTAGCCATGGATGTACGTAATTTTTATTATTTAAAAAAAATATTTCCACTACTTATGTAAGTAAGTAATGAAAAACAGTGACTTTTAACCAGTTACTTTTCAACCTGTTAAAGTAACTGGTGTACCTAAAGCAAAAAATACACTACACTAAGGTCTCTATAAAAGTCATATTTTTTTTTCATTTAACTCCTACACCATCAGTTATGTATTATTCAGTAACTCCTGAAGAAGTAAATTCTTATTTTTCTAAACCCTTCCATCTATAACGTTCCATTTTGTATTCTAAAAGTTTCATAATATCCTAAATATTCACATTTTCTTAATATGTCTTCATGAGGGTGTCTTGATTCCGCTTACGTTGAGTATCAAACTATACCTCCCAGCCAACTTTCAAATTTGGCACTTATTCAAATTTCTATGACTAGTGAAAAAGTCATTAGAATTTTTGGAATTAGACTTCTACCTGTATATACCTAAGTCCTTTTTTTCTCTTTTTTTGCTATAAGCAATATCATAGTTATTTAATACAGAACAGAGAAAACTAAAAAGAAACATAAAAACGATTGAAGACAAGAATGAAAAAAATCCAAACAAAAAGTCTTAAGCCTCTTAGCTGTAGGTATTTTTCCAAATTCAGACATCATCAGTTCCTAAAGAGAATAACATCAAGGGGAAAAATAAAAAAGTCAGATCCCAAGCTCAAAATGCAACGAGATACCAACCAGAGAAAACATCCCATCACCTCCAAGGCTCAAATGCAAATACTGAATCATAAGGAAGGTTACAGTACATCGTCTAGATAAGGTTAAATAAAAACAACTGATAAAAAAAAAAAAAATAGAAAATGGAAAGTTGACATACCAAACTTCAAAAAATAAATAGGAAATACATCGCAATTAGAGATAAATATCAAAGAGGAAATTGATGCTAATATTTCCTATAGCTCGCCATTGGTCTTTCCAAATACCATTGACGAAGTTTGCACCATAGATCCTTCTGATAATTTTTCTTTAAAAAAATTATTAACTTTTAATTTCCTGCAGCAGAGACGCACCATGTCTCTAAATCACAGGTAAATATGGTCCTAGACAGAGTTCTTTACAGTGTCATCTTGGTTTTCCAAGACGTCAATTGTGAGTGATAAAGTTAAACATTTGCGAAATATGCGCGGTTAGCGGTACCATTCATTCTCTTTATTTCTGGAGTTATTTTATTTTTACAACTCAATGATGCGGCTATGTAAATTTCTGCTCGGATCCGTGGCGATTCTCATATAATTGCTTGTTTTATATATGTATATATATTGTTACGATCAGAGAGACAGAGGGACCGGCAGAAGGGATTAAGATAAGCCGGAAGAGATTAAAGAATTGTCTAGAAACATCGTAGATTGCGTGGAATGTTCTAGGTGTCCCCAACCCGACCAGCCTTGCCTATATTAAAGGCCAGTAGTCAGTAATAAGGCAGTAGTAAAGTCAGTGACACTGGACAGTGACAGTCCGTGTGAGTGACAGTGACAGTGGCAGTGTGATAAGTGATTAGTGAGTGTAATAAACTGTGTGTCAGTTTGTCATATTTGGAGAGTCTTACGGTCAGTGGACTTTAATTAGCGAACTGTAATTTAATTTGTACAAATTTAGGTAAATAGTTAATTTATTTAGTATTAGTAATACAGTGGAATCCCGATATTTCGTATCCCGATTATTCGTATTTCCGGCTAATTCGTACAAATTTGCCGGTCCCCAGAGAAAATCCCGATAAATGGTATAAAATCAATGCATTTCAGACCCCTCGGTAATTCGTATTATTTTTATGTTCGAGGTCACTTATAACGTCATATAATTCGTATTTCCAGCTTTAAAATCTCGCTACTTAGTCCTGTTTTCGAGAGGGAGGGAGAGAACATTGAAGCAGATATGCCAGGGAGCAGAATGAGAATAAATCCTTTCTGGGAAATCACTCAATTTGTATTGGTTATAATATTATTAAAACACAAGTATGTTTGTACTGTTAGAGGCACATTAGATCCTATCGTTTTTTACGGGAGAGCGAGTGAGAGAGACTGTGTCATAGGTGAAGTTTTCTTAGAAATCTCATAAGTAATTCGTACTGTTTTCACTCAAAGAAAATGAGGGGAGTTCTAGGAATTTTATTAAGCTTTTCTTACAATCACACTTTTTTTTACAATTCAGTCTCGATTTTGTTACCGTTGTGACACGTTATCATGCCTCCAAAATACGTTAGCCTCTCTATTGAAGAGAAACAACAAATCATAAACGCCGTGACCAGTGGCTGTAAGCTAATTGACGTATCCAAGCATTTCATCGTCCCTGGTTCCACGATCACATCAATTGTGAAGAACAAGGACAAAATCACTTCCCAGACTTGTAGAGAACTTAAAAAAGTGGTTCATACAAGCAAGGAATTCAAACCAGTTGGAGGTAATATTTGAAGGGGAAAAGCCCAAGTTTTCACAGAAAAATGGGAATTGAAGACTTCGTGCAAGTGATGGAAGGTTCGATAGATTCAAAAAATTGTATTAATACATTTTTTTATTTTTTTTATTTTGAACTCCCGATAATTGGTATTCCCGATAATTCGTACCAAATCTTCAGTCCCTTGACCATACGAATTATCGGGATTCTACTGTATCATATAGTATTTGTATATTTTTTTAGTAATTAGATAACAGTTAGGCCTAGGTTATAATCTGTAGAATATTGTTATTGTAAATTCATGTTAGTTTAATAATTTAATTGTTTTAAATATTTTCCTTGTAGTCTTTTTAATTTGTTAATAAATATTATTATCTTGAATTCAGTAATAGTTTAATTCATTTTACAATATATAATTACCTCGTTGATTACGAGCCCGATTTCTTTCCTTGATTAAATATACTTTGAAGTGCCACTTTAATATGTCTTTGGTAATAGCATATATTTGCCACATTTCATCAGTTATACGGGTTCCTGTTTTGATTACTTCTTTAATTTATTATGTTTACAATAATATTATATTAATATATATATGAAAATGCTAGAATAAATAATATATAATAAATAATTTCCTTCTTCCTCTACATTTGAGAGGAACTGTTGCCAGTCAAATCAATCCATGTCGTCTCCGTCCTGCCTTGACCTAAATGAATTCCCTCGGGCCACGTGGAGAGGTGGATCACTGTTCTCGTTTCAATTTAACTCATATGACTGACATGACGTTGCTATTTCTAGAATAGATCAATGGTCTCACGAGTAGAAAATATAATTAAAAAAAAAAAATTAAATAAGCAGTCATGAGAGGTGCCGACAGAAGTGAAAAATCAAAACATTGGAATAACCGTTCTTCCTTGAATTTCTAAATAAATTATAGACTGAATTTTTTTTATTTAAAATTTGTAAAATTTTAAATTATTAACATTAGTCTGGTTTTCACATATAGTGACACTCCGAACAATAATTCTACAGCTACGGTGATTAAGTGGTTAGGTCGGATTTTGTCCACAGAGAGTTAACTCCTTTCAGATAACCGGAATCGTATGATTCTCGTAGTTTTTGGCTTGAAATTGAGTTGTAATATAAGCAATAACTCCTTTTCAATCCAATGCCTTACTTAGCCCCTTATTCACTACCAAAATAACTAGATTCCGCTTACTTAAGTATAAGAAAATCATTTTAGAGACAATTAGACCTAACCACTTATTCACCGGGGCTGTAGAATTATATACATTTTCAAGTAGTTTATTTATTAATCATATAAAATGATGGCTGCACAAGCTCCAAACAAAATACCAATAAATTAATTAAAATGATAATTGAATTTTTTGTTTATACTTTGCATATGTATTTATGTAGATGTTAATGAATTTTATTTTAAGTATGCAGTACAATTTCTTTAAAACTGTATCGCGAAGAACCAATCAATGGTATTGGATTCAATAGATGATAGAGGCTGTACTCTTCATGAGCCAACAGTTGTGCAGGGAAGTGATTTGGACGAGATCACACGCAACCAAGGTTTTTCTCCGAATTAAATTTACTACCTTAACAGAGGCTGGGTGTGCTCCGGGAGGGTGTGCAGATCCGACGATCCGACAGAGCCTATCTAAGGCTGTGGACAGATTTAAATAATTTATCTGCCACAGCCACAAGATTTTATATATTGAACTATCCCGCTCTCATGAATACTATAATAAAGAGAAATTAAGCATATTTTCTAAGGTTGGTCAATAAAATTCACTGTTTTTTTTACAGACCTTACAACGTACTATTAGTGACGGGGTATGCTCTAGGGTTGGGCGATAGTCGATAGTTAGCGCTATCGATCTGCCGATACTATCGGCTGAAAACTATCGAATACTATCGATAGTTTTTCGATAACTGCTTCTTTTTTTTCCAAACCTATTCAATAAAGAATTTCAACTAATTTAATTAAATTCAATTACACACCTACTATTTGAAAGTTGCAGGGTTATAAATTATTAGATTATATCATAAAGATGAGAAAAAAAACAATTTATTTGAATTTTAAAAAAGTATTTACAATGTACATGTTTACAATAATAATGAACAAATTATATCTTCAGAAAAGAAAAATAACGAAATAGTTAATTTCAAGAGTCAAGTGTGCTTCTTGAGCCAGATATTTCCAGAAAGAAAAACTGCATTTCTAGCTGAACATTTAGGAATTGTAGAAAAAGATCCTTAATTAAAGAAGAAGTAAAGGTTATAAAAACCTAGAAGAGCCAATGCTCAATAAAGCGAATTTGGTTTGTTTGCAAAAGTGTGAGACTACGTGTAATACCCAACATATTGTAATTGAGGGGCTTGTAGCAACAACGAGTTAACTCCATTTTTAGGCCAAACAGAGTTAACAACCGTTTCTTGGGGGGGGGGGGGGTCATTCTTTCGTTTGGTTCAACAAGGAGTAATTTTTTCTAAAAAAATTCGTCAAATTCACAATTCTAGAGTCGATTTAAGACTGGAGTTAACTCCTTTTTGGCCCAAATAATTGAAAATTTCTTTCTTTTTAAAGTAAGGAAGCATTAACTCGCTGAGAAGTATGTTGGTCAAAACGAGATGTGGTTCTACGATGGTCTATATTCGTATATAATTGGACGAAGTCAAAGGCGATTTAAATACATTCTCTATTTTTAAATAGTTTTTTTTATTTTACCAAAAATTATAAAAACTGGAGTTAACTCGTTGTTGCTCCAAACCCTTCAATTAGTTATTTTGGAGAATTAAATAATGACACGTCCGGTGCGGCATCAAAGTTATATAGAAGAGAACCCTTGAGCTCTAGGAATTCCGAGTTCAAATTCAAAAGAACTTAGTTCAATTTCGATACTGGACACAGACAGATCAGTTTATTTCCGAGTGTTTCAAAACTTGAGGGTAAAAAATATCACAACTATCGATAGGTCGAAACTAACGATAGTGACCATCGATATGCACCACCTATCGATATATCGATAGTAACTATCGACTATATTGACTATCACCCAACCCTAGTATGCCCCAGAGGTTTTCCACAGATCGGTTCGTTTCTATTAACAGGATTAATAATTATAATTATGACATGGATACATAACTACAGCTTTTGTTTATCTTGTTCATCCAAATACGGTGACAACGGAGTCCAGGAAATAAAATGCACTTAGTCGAGTCCCCCGTTTAAAACAGGAAACTGTATATAAATAAACCGGTAGTTGATGAGGAAAACACAAGAAGGGACCTTTAATACGATCTAGGGCTCGCTGAGCTCTTGTCTACGTTCCTTCCCATCGGCATTTCTTCAACGGATTCAGAATTCCGCTTAAATATAGAGCGAGCGACTCGAGGTATAGCCAACTTTTAGCAACAAGGAGTTCCACAAGGACAACGCGATGGCAGCTTGGGACAGCACATATTATGGTAGCATAGTTAAGCCAGTTAAAATTCTTAAATTTCATTACCTCTGCTAGGTAATGAAAGATCGTATTATGGTCACAATCCCTGCATTTATATCTCATTCCGAACAATTTATTTTTGACTATTACACTATCTACCTATTTTTTTTTGTGTGTGTTACGAATATCTTCCGAACGGACAGATTTGGTTGTTTCTTTAATTCCGCGGGTGTTACAGAATTATCAGAGGTCTCAGTGCACAATAGCGCCTGCGCAATATCTAAAGAAATAGGAGAACAACTAGAAAAAACTAGGCAGAGTGAAAAAATATATTTAGAAAAACAGAAATAATAGAAAAAAGGGGAGAAATAAGAAAAAGGTATAAAACAAATAGTCACATAAAAAAAAAAAATATACATTGAAAAAAAATAAAATAAAATAAGACCTAGAAAATAATAATCATGAAATTAAAAAGCATTGAGGACAATAATAACAAAATTGAAAGAAAAAATTTAAAAAATAAACAAACCTCCAACAAAACGGGGAAATAAAATTAATAAGGTAAAGAAAACAAATATAAGAAAATAGAGTTGAGTAACTGAGAGAGAAAAGTGAATAAAGGAAAAATAAAGAAATGTAAAAAAGTAAAAAAGATATAATAAAAAAAAACTAAATAGATACAGCAGATAAAGTTTAAAAAAAAGGAGAAAGATAAATCCAATGAATAAACATGGAATTAAAGGAGGAAAAAAAAACAGGTTAGATATGAACAAAGAGGTTGATATGAAAAAATGTGTTCAAAATGATATTGACAAAAACGAAATAAAAAAAAAATGATATATTCAATAAAATTTACAGCTGTATTTTACTAATACAACAAGTAAATAGAATGATTGGTACATATTAGCACGAAAGACAAATAGAGAAACTACCCAGTGACAATACTCAAATAACATGTGCAACTTAGAATATAGAATTAGAGGGTCACGAGACCATCTTCTTTTCCTACGCCTCGAAGGATTATCAGGAATCGAAGAGGTTGCTAGGCTTGGGACAAGTTGGTTTGAGTGGAAATGAAGTTTGTCATGAAAAGATTGATATCGGATTCGGGCCAAATCAGCAACAAATGGGACCATGGGCATTCATCACAATGAATTAAGGTCATTATGAATCACTTTGTTCGTAACAAAGTAAGGAGCATTGAGGATTTTCCGAAGGATTTTGAATTGTAAGGATTGAATACGAGAGGAATTCGATGGGTTAGTGGAGTCCCAAAGCTCAATTCCAGATTCAAGTCCAGATGGGTCTAATGATTGTCATGTATATGAGTCTTTTGTAATTAATTGGGAGCTTACAGCGTTTGTCTAGTAAATGTTGCAGTAGCCTGGAAGGGCGAAAAAACGAAATCCAAAATTAATTTCTCCATTATAATTTTCTTTCTGAGCTAATACAAAATTAATGTAAAATGTCTGCAAGGCATTATCTCTTACCGATTAATAATATTTGTAACAAAAATACTCCAGATTAGAAAATAAGATGGAAGATTTCAATCCTGGCCTTGGCCTTTAAGATTTACCAACATTGGCAGAGATTGATTACTTATATAATAAAATGCGATTCATATTAGTAAATATTTTTTCCTTAACTAAATAAAACATATCAATTGACAATGGATATATATCATCTTATATTAGTTGAAATAAAAACAAAATACTAATAATGTAGTATTTTTATCCTATAAGCAAACTCATTGGATTAAATATGTAAGGTGTACAAAATCTGAAAAGGAAACTCAAATGTCTCAGGAGCAGAGAAATACTACAGACTAAACACCCTAAGAGAGCCTTCAGTGGTAGGTTTCTCCATCCATGCTTCCAAGTGAATCCTCGAGGTGAGGTTTTCGAAAGAAGATCGCAAATACAGAATGGCCCAAGAATATGAATGAATAAAAAATACAGCTATTATGGCTATCATGGCTAGTATGAAAGTGAACTAAAAACCTGATAGCATAGCCACGACCAATAATTCTACAACACCGGTGAATAAGTGGTTAAGTCTAATTTTCTCTAAAATGGTTTTCTTGCGCTTAAGTAAGCGGAATCGAGTCATTTTCTTAGTGAATAAATGTCTAAGCAAGGCATTGGCTTGTAAAGGAATTATTGTTTATATTACAACTCCATTTCAAGCCAAAAACTACGATAATGATAAGATTCCGGTTATCTGAATGCAGTTAACTCTCTCTGGAGAAAATCCGACTTAGCCACTTATTCACCGGGGCTGTAGAATTTTGAGTCCCACCGGACTAAAGGAGGTCACTTATATAGAAATACCACAAACCTTTTTTGAACTAAAGTAGTAAAAAAAAAAAAAGGCTCTATAAATAGGAATATTTAAAGGAAATATGAAATTAGTTAAACCACGATACTTCGAATGGACGGATACAATTTTTCATCTGGATTAAACTTTCTGTTGGTCAGATTTTTTTGTTATAATATTTTCTCCCAATGTCATAACAACGATGCAAATGAAAATTATCGAATGCGGAAAAAACACCTTTTTGGTTATCGATCTATATAGATTGCTTTAGGATCGATAATTGATAAACAAAAATCATATAGAGTCATCTACTAGGCACAAAACCAATAATAATGGCATAAGTAAAATACGCACCGATTTTGAAAGAACCTTAAAACAGTTTTTTCGCCCTCCTCAAAAATGGTGTTTTTCATTTTCAATAGATTTGTATCGACGATAAGTCTTTGTTGTTGTTAATTTCTACAATACTTTAGATTTTCGTTTTACATTTTAAAATAAAGGAACTAGTAAGTTGTTTTTTTTTTTGACGTCACTTTATGCTGCTACGGTTAATCGGAAGATGCTGCAATGGAAGCCCTAAATTTTGCCTATCCAAATTTAATTAGGATAGGGATTTTTAACGAGTAACCTGACATCGTACAGGCTCGGGGCCCCCGTTTAACGTCCCTTCCGAAGGACGGCGTAACTAAGGATTTTTTTACTCCCTTTAAAAAATCCAAGGGCCACCTGCCGGGCTACGAACCCGCAATCCTGGATGAAGTTGCTATGTTAACCACTAGACCACAGATGACGCATATGGAAGCTATCTCGTACGCTCAACTTATCTAAAATACATATATATTTTCCAACACTCACCATGAAACCTGTAACGAGGAAATGACTAAGCACGATTGAACAATCACAATCGATATAGATGACTCCATACTGAAAGCTACTGGCTGCACGAAGTACTAACTTGTGTTTTCATATTTTAATTTTGATCCATACTGGAAAAACAGAAATTCATAACATGAAAATTGGAATGATCGGGTATAAGAACAGACAGAGAAATGACTGTTCACACATTTGTTGAATACTAACAACTTTGTAGTTTGCTGTGCTTCCCACATCCAGTTTTAACTGGAACAAATTAAAACAAATCGTGACCATGATTGGCCAGCTCGGAAACCATGGAAACGGAGAAACGGCCTCAAAGAGTTCATTAGGAAGCTCTTAGAGAATGTACGAAGGACTTTAGAAAGGCTTGATTGTCGATCATGCAACAAGAACCGGAAGAGGACTGCATCTCAATAAATGCACCTCCAAAGTCTATAAAGTAATCGCATCACAGGAAAATGTTAACATTTTTTAATTACTTCCCGTTAATTTCAGTAGATGATGGTAAGTGCGATTCCTTCCTTCATTTCGCCAATAATTATTTATAAATCATAGATATCATTGGTTAGGTCTTTCCTATTATCGCAATTAGTCAAGTTAGATGGGCTTTCAAATTTATTACATATTTTTACTCATTTTTCTTGAATGAAAATAGTTGACCTTATATATATAAGTGAAAGAAAATGGTCCGGGTGGAGGTTAATAAATTTCTCAAAAGTAGGGAGAAATGTTTATTCAAGAGCCGACGTTTCGACCCACTTTGCAGGTCTTCTTCAGGGCTAAATTTATAAAATACAGAAATTACTGAATCATGGTAAATGTTAAAGTTGAAATATATATGAAAGGAGGTTGTACAATAAGTAATAAAGAATAAAATAAGATAGATAGATATAGATATAAAATGCTCTTTATTATTAAATTATTTACAACTGTTCTTTTTAATTTTATTTTCCACATTAGCAACCACCGCATGGTACTTTATACTATCTTAGACGGGGCACACTGCAAGGAAGTGATAACTGTTTTCAATTTCATTCAGATTACACAGTGAGCATAGCTGTATATTTTGCGAATCAATTTCAAATGGTTTGTAATTTAGACTCAGAAGTTCCCCTCTGCATTTCATAACTACGCTAATTTTTTTTGTTGCTTTAAAATGTCTATGGTAATCTATTGTTTTATTTAATGAGCTATAGAGGCCGTGGTGTGTGCCCTCTGTTGCTTTTGCATGGCAAACTTGGATAAAATAATCTTTGTACAGCTCTAACATTTTGAACATTTCTCCCTCCCAAGTACCCACGGAGTTTAAAGTTAATGAGTCTATAATTTATTTTTTTTGCAATTTCCCCCCACTCGTTTTGTTTTATTATTTCTCTTGCTATAACTGTACATAGCCTATCTTCTTTATAATCTAGTATTTTTAAAATATAATTGGATTGCATTTTTAGTGTGTACATGTGTACTAATTTTCTATTCATTTCTAAGTACACAAAGTAATTTGGGGTATTAACTGGTAATTTAAAATTTTTTTTAATGAAATACCTTTCAACTTTTTCTATTTCCTCAAAATATTTGTGGCCCCAAACTTGACATCCATAGGTTATGGATTTTTAATTATAAACATTTTTAATTGTTGACTCAAATACTTTAAATTTTGACTCTAATGGCACTTCTGGATTTTTGAACAGTTCTCTCCACATCATATTAATCCCAACTTTTGCCTTACTTACTTTTTCTTTAATGTCACATGAATAAAATAAGTAATACGAAGTAATAACAAAGAAGGTATTAAAAATTACAGAATAAGGTAATATTACCTCACTTTGTATATATCAATATTATCTTATTACCTTATTCTGTAATTTTTAATACCTTCTTCACTTAATTTTTCTATACTTTTTTTAAATATTGTTTAAAACTTTTTTTTTAATGTTATACATATTTTTTTATTTATTAAAAATTACAGAATAAGGTAATATTACCTTACTCTGTATATACCAATATTACCTTATTGCCCTATTCTGTAATCTTTAATACCTTCTTTGTTATTACTTATTTTATTCTTTATTAATTTTTGTATAACCTCCTGTTTAGGCCAGTGGCCAGGTACTTAAAGGTTGCAATAATTTGAAGAGAGCTGAGTTTTTGATATGTTGTAAAGGCATGTCCGACTAGTGGAAATCTATGTTTGCTACCGAAACAATCGGATGCGAAAACTTTTGGTGACCGAAAAACCTCGAAATTTTCGGAGTTATTTCAGTTTTTGGCCTGTATCTCATAATCGGTGCATTTTTGGAAAAATACTCATAGGTAACCAATTTAAATATGATTAAATTTGGTACAATTGGAATCCAATCGCAGTTCTATAGGTCTAATACATTCTGAGTTACGCCTCTTTGAAAATTGGTCTTTTTTTCCAAAAAGTCCGAATTTTACGTTTTGGCCGACTTTCTTGAGAAACACCGGTCGAAGGAGTGATTCTACGATGAAATTCAAGGTAGTAAATATAATTAGCTTTAATTTAGACAAAGGCCTGTAGGTGTAACAGATTCCGAGTTACTCTTCTTTGAAAATTGGTCATTTTTTCACACCCAGTTTCCCTGATTTTCCTTTTTTTTAATTAACAAGAGAAGTATAACAACTACAGGCCTCGTTATGTGATTGAATTAAAGATTATTAAATTTACTACAACTCCATTTCACTTGACTTTCATCGTAGGATCCCTCCTTCGGCTGGTGTTCCTCACGAAAGTCGGCCAAAACATAAATTTTGATTTTTTGGAAAAAATGACCAATTGTCAAAGGGACGCAACTCAGAATTTATTAAAGCTACAGAGCTGCGGTTGGACTCAAATTATAGAAAATTTGATCTACGTTAAAAATGGATACCATATTTGTTTATCAAAAAACGCACCAATTAGGAGCTATAGGCCAAAAACTGAAATAACACCGAAAATTTCGAGAAATTCACCAAAAGTTTTCCCATCCGATTTTTTCGGTAGCAAACTTGGATTTCCACTAGTCAGACATGCCCTTACAACATATCAAAATTCAGCTCCCTTCAATTTATTGCAACCTAAAGCCCTTTTTTGGTACCTGGCCGCTGGCCTAGTCATATACATTTCAACTTTAATATTTAGCATGATTCAGTCATTTTTAATAATTTAGTCATTTTCATTTGTCTGTATATTACATATTTAGCCCTGAAGAAGACCTGCAGAGTGGGTCGAAACGTCGGTTCTTGAATAAACGCTTCTTCCTACTTTCGAAAAGTTGATTGACCTCCACCCGGAACATTTTCTATCACTTATCCTTTTACTTAGTTTATTTCATTATTATTTAATTTGAAAAAGGAAGGAAAGGAGGAAAAAAAGGTCGTAAACAAGAACCGTAAAGATGAAATGTTCATTAGTGTTTCTAATATGCGGACGGTGTTGTAAAAATATTACAGCGAAAGGAATAATGATATTAAAAGTGAAGGCATTGTCTTAAATGATTCCCCCCCCCCTTGTATTAGTAAGCTCATCAACTTCCTTAAACATTATTTTTCTATTGCTTATCATATAAAACTGAAATTAAAGTATTTGACCCCGTTTCAGGCTACTTCAACGCTTACTAGGAAACCGCTCTGAGGTCCCAAATAATTATGAAAGACTCATATATATAACTATATTTAGACTTATTTGGACTTAAGTAATAGAGCTTGGGGCTCCACTAAGCCATCGAATTCTCTTGTATTCAATCCTAACAATCCAAAGCCCTTCGTTTTTTTTTGTTTAAATATATCAAGTAAATATAATGAATGAATACATTGACATGAAAAGACAAGTAGAGAAACTACCCAGTGGTAGTTCTCAAATAAAAAGTTCAGCTTAGAAGGTCACGAGGCCATCTTCTTTTCAGACGCCTCGGAAGATTATCGGATTTTATCGGATATATCGGAGGATATATTATAGATTGATATCGGATTCGGGCCAAATCAGCAATATACGGGACGTTAAGGTCATTATGGATTTGTACTCGCCATTCAGGAAAAACTCCAAATTAGATTTAAGACAGAAATTAAACACGTACACTTACTTACTAAAACCAGTTTGGACATATGCAATAGAAACGGCTGATACTACAAACGATTTCAAGAAAAACTATACGGACACCCAAACCCATTGATACAACAAATGGTCACGACTCTCATGCCTGAGAACACTAGGAGGAGGCTAAAAAGAACGTGGATGAGGGACCTATTACAGTAGGAAATTAAAGCAAGCCAATGGAGAGGTAGCGCTGGGCACTGTTCTTCGTCATGCCTTCCATGCCATTCTGTATTATTTCGTCAGACAATCCGCTGATTGTCAATTACCTGTTTTTGACAGGTGTGGATGAAAATATAAAGAGAAAAAAAGAAAGATACGCCAATGGAAGCTGAAGTTAAGGGCGCATGACATCAGACACTCTCAGGACTTTGGATTGAAAGGAATGAATACGTCTGATATTCGATTTTTTGCTGGCCCCCATCGTTCCAGTCTATAGGTCCAAATAGGTTTGCTGATGGTAAACCTATATCTCTAGATGCATAAACAGAATATAAAAACATACATATTTAGCAACGTTTATACTTGATGGAAATAGAGTTATAGCTGTAAAAAAACATATGATACAAATATATTATTTTAAAAAAAATGAAATATTTGTACGAAATTTTTAAATTTATAGTTATTTGATAAACAATTTACAATAAGACCCCTGAAACATATGCTTTACCATTATTGATATCGGCATCTCACAGAAACTTCAACTCATAGTATTGCATCCATTGCTTGCATCCATCATATGTTATTATTATCCAAGATTGCATTAGCATTTAACATCACTATTTCATCATATTTTATTCTATTTCCATGCTCATACCATATTGTTACTTATATTTCTATACGTTCCTTGTATATTTATGTCATATATTCATACCACTTCATACTATAGGTATGCATTTTAAAAACTGTTATACTCTATATTTATATCTTGACTTTCTACTGTTATTTTCCCTTTATTTACTCTTTAATATCATTTTGGTTATACCTTCTTTCATTTTACTTATGTAAACTCCGTAGGAGTCTATTATCTTACATTTTATAGTTTTTATATATATTCTACTACCTTTTCCATAATTTTACTTCTCACCTCTGATGTTTATACTTTTTCTTTCTTTCTTTTTTTAAATAACTTTCTGTTTACTTCCTTCTTTTATCTTTGTAAAAAAATCTTTTTGGCATTTTCTCTGTAATTTTTTTATTCATATATATCCCTCACTTTTGTTCTAAATTTCTACCTCTCTACATATATATTTTTTCTCATTTATCATATACATAGTCTGCAATGTATTTTTATAGTTCTGTTATTTTGTCTGTTTTTCTTTCTTAGCCCTGAAGATGACCCACAAAGTGGATCGAAACGTCGGCACATAATTAAATAAGTTACCACTTATTTAGTGTTTTTATCTGACTGCACCCACAACTATTTTCTTCCTTACTTCATAGTACTAGTAATTAGTACTGCACTAACTGGAAGGTCGCTACCATATACCATACCATAAAAGACCTTCATTTTAATTGAACTAATGCCATTAAGAGTGGCAATAAATTAATATAACATTGTTCAACAGAAACCAGGAAGAATGTGATGCCCTAGTCCCTTGACCCCACAAATGAGCTCTAACAAATGGGACATAAACCTCTGCTCAACATCTGGCCGTCCCAAAAAAAAAAAAAGCTCAAAGACGTATTACTCAGGCAACTCATGGGATCGTTTCGACTAATAAAATTGGCCTAAAAAATGAATTGAGTTCTTCTATAAAAAACACGTTTCCATGGTTTTTAACATAATGTATACCATCATATCCAAATCCATAACATTTCCAATATTATTGATGTATTAAAGTGAAAATAAATTTCAATTCAAAATTAAACTACTAAAATCTTTATTTAATAATCATGAAACCTACTTATAACATTTTATGAAGATCAACCATAAGTGAGCTTTTTTATGAAACATATAATTTCTAATTGTTGAGTTTTAATGTCATCCCGCCCATCTGCGCATTATCATAATTTATATATCATCATATATTAAAGCTATCTTAGTATATAAATTGTAAGGTCAAGTTAGAGAAACGAGAGATATTTATATAAGATATAATTGCTTGTACCAATTAAAAAAAAAAAAAGAATAATTTCCATTATACATAAGACTAACAAAAGTACTTTATTACTATTTATAAATCTTTATTTGTAAAACGGTGTTAATCCAAGGAACTAGCAGTAAGGCCTTAGACTGTTTAACTGTAGATTGTTAATCGTTGAAATGGAAATTCGTAACAGCAGTGACTAAACATACAGGAGAAAGGCTAAAAGAATGCGTACTTGTCCACCTTAATACCGTAGATAAGGATAATATAACATTAAATATAAAACATGATTGAAGCTATTTATAGTCTAACAAATTAGAAAATGATCTGCGTAGAAGGCGCCTCGGGTCGGCCGCGCATTTGTAATCCACGCACTTTCTTCCACTATCAATCTCGATTAACTCGACCATTGTCCTCATCCTGACTATAATGATATTATAACATTGTATGGCTAAGAATTATAAGGCAATGATTATATCTGTAATAATTCGGCGGCGGTGAGGAGGGCGTAGGGAGGAGAGCGCAGACCCGCCTCCGATTTCGCATAAGGTAGTTTTCTAAATTGTCAGACAATAGGATATTAAGTTACGAGGCTAACAAATTAATAGCCTGTTTAAAAATAATGTTAGATTCGAAAAAAAATATCGTCAATTATTTTAAAATTAAGAACAGGTCTTAATGATCACATATGAAGTAGAAGCTATGAAACCAATTACATTAACCATAAACTTTTTTATTAATAAAATGGTAGAGCTCCAATTAAGTAAAAGATCAAAGATTAATATCTGTTTTTAGTATTTCTCGACAGTTAAATAACAAATATCTATTATTACAGCACTATATACTTTAAATCTCTAAACCCGATTCATATAGAAGTTAATACGATGAGTACACTCTTAACCTCATTTTGGCAATAGCTCCTGTCAGTTACCTAATAGAAGCCTAACCAACAAATTTCTTGGAGGTTATATCAATAACTTTCGTGACAAAATTAGAACATTAGTCAATATTAGTAGTGTTAATTCGATGTTCAAAGTAGACGTCAATGTAAAGAATATCATTATTTCAGTCGGATGCGATAAATAAATTTTTATTTGCACGGCGTTTTATGCAATGGTATATTGACCTTGCCATAAATATATTATTTATTGAATATATGTAAGTCGTGAATTCAACGACTTAAACCCAGGAGATGAATGGAACAAATGATAACACGTGGATGCAGTGAGGAACTGTAATTACAAAAAAACATATTTACAATCTTATAAATCACTAAATAACAACAGGTATCTTTAATTACAAACCTGAATCAACACAATTGTTCATATTCCATTCTAACATAAATAATATCAATTTAACACGTTAACTACAGTGAGTCTTTCAGTAAGCCAAATCTCTCTCATAACCTTCCTCACATCTGTGCCTAAGGTTATCTTCACAGCTGTTAAGTTTGGCATGAATATTCAAACTTACATATATTATTGAATATTATTGCATACCCAAACTCCATGGCCGTTTATTTTAAAGATAAAAATCAACTACATCATCAGTTAAACAAAAACATTTTTTTTTTAAGAGAAAAGATTTGCCCCCGGCCGGGATTCGAACCCTGGTCGTCCGCCCCTCCGTGGCAGCGCTCTTACCATTTGAGCTACCAGGGGTCGCCTCCCACCCAGGACAAATAAGTTCTCTCCACCGATCCCATATCCCCGTGTTCTCGCAATTTTGCGATGTAAACTCGAGGAAGAGCATTCATTGAACATTACTTTAATTACTTGTTGGCTTACGTCATTATATTATTTATAATTTTTAAATATTTTTATTTTGAAGAGGAAACATTTGCCGCCGTCCAGGATTCGAACCCGGGTCGTCCGCCTTTCAGTACCATTTGAGCTACCAGGGGTCGCCTCCCACCCAGGAAAAATCCGTTCTCTTCATCGAGTGTTCTCACAATTTTGCGATGTAGGTGAAATGGTAAGAGCGCCACGGATATTAGGACGACCCGGGTTCGAGTCCCGGCCGGGGGCAAATCTTTCCTCTTCAAAAAAAAAATTTCAAAATTAAAACTAAAAAAAAAAAGTTTGTCCTTGCAGTTTGCTTCATGAGATTTTACAATACAGCGAATGAGTTCATCCCAGACAGTCGCTGTTTGTTTGTTCATTTAACGTCACTTTACGCTACTATGGCTAATCGGACGATGCTACAGTGGGAGCAAATTTTTCGCAACCAAGTATAATTAGGATATGGATCTTTAACGAGTACGAGAGACCATACAGAACTCTGCACCTCCACTTTACGTCCAATCCGAAGGACAACATAACCACGGATGTTTACCTCCCTTTGAATATCCTAAGGCCACTCGCCGGGCTTCAAACCCGCAACCTTGGGTGAAGTTGCTTTGTTAACCACTACACCACAGATGACCCCGATGAAAGCTATCTCGTACACTCAACTTAGACAAAATTAAAATAAAATATATTTTTTCCAACACACACCATGAAACCTGTAACGAGGAAATGACAATTGAACAATCACAATTGATGTAGACGACTCCATACTGACGTTGTGAAGCTACTGGCGGCACGATGTACTGACTGGTGTTTTCATATTTTAATTTCGATCCATACTGGAATAATAATAATTCATAACATGAAAACTGGAATGATCTAGTATAAGAACAGACAGTTTTTATCTACTAATATAATGTATGAACCGAAAAATTCTAAATTAATTGAGATATGGAAATAGCTAACGAAAAAATGCAACAAGAAAAAGTATTTAGTATAAAGTAAAAAAACGAACAAGATGAAAACGATATAGACAGACATATAATTCTTTCATCTCCGTAGAATGACTGGCATATTGATGCTCTTCATTTTGGCTTCTCAAAAAAAAAAAAAAAACACCCTGTATCCCCTATATCTAGTCCAGGATCAATGGTCCACTTGATTAGTATCAAGCTAAATCTTCGTGAATAGCTTCGTTTCGATGATACGCCCAACAATTTCCTGTTCGAAAATTCTCGATTGTGGTAGCTAAATGATAAAATATGTCGATTTGATGATTCTCAAAAATGTATTACAAACTGTTTTTTTTTTGTTAAATCTCAAGATAATTATCTAAATTATTTGAAAAAATATTTGTCCTACAAAATGTATGTTTTTATCAAAGAGTCCCCTCCTTCCAATATGTATCGATAACGAAGTCAAAAAAGAAGAAGTACAAAAAAACAGCTGGTTAGTAATCATTTTGTATGACCTCGTTATCGATACATATTGGAAGGAGGAACTCTTTGATCAAACCATACATTTTGTAGGACAAATATTTTTTTAAATAATTTAGATAATTATCTTGAGATTTAACAAAAAAAAAACCTGTTAGTAATAAATGTTTGAGAATCATCAAATCGACATATTTTATCCTTGCTACCTCTGTTAGCTACCACAAAAGAGAATTTTCGCACAGGAAATTGTTGGGCGTCTCATCGAAACGAACCTATTCACGAAGATTCAGCTTGATACTAATCAAGTGCAAAAAAAGGACCATGGATCCTGGACTAAAAAACCTTTAAAAAGAATAAGGTGTCCTGGAGATCAAAAAATGGGATGACTACCAATACACCAATGTATTGGCTACCTTAACAACCTACTAAGCCCAAGATCGCGGGGACGCCTGGTCCCGAGCCTGTACGAAGTCAGGTACTCGTTAAAAATCCCTATCCTCATAAACCTGGATATCCAAAATTTAGAACTCCCACTGTAGCATCGTTTTATTAGCCATAGCAGAATAAACTGACGTTAAATGAAATAACAAAAGAGATAACAAAATTCTCAACTATTTATTGTATTCCAGCGATTAGAATCACTTTGCAGTTTTTATATATCTTGCAGCTTTAATACATTTTCGTCTAAATACTTTTATTAATAAATGAGCTATCTTTTAAAAAGCAATCTAAAGAAGGTTAATCTCACTATAGTTTACGAGACCTTGGGCTATCAACTAGGACCGAATGGGCGTTCTAAAAATACTCTCTACTCTATATACCCAACTTTATGGCCGATGTTCATCAAGGGTGTCCTCTTACCATGGTTTGGTCCAAGTAGAAGTCTGGTAAACCCTAGAGACTATCTGCATATCTGCCAAATTAAATTATGTAATTATAATGGAAAACCAGTTCCAGGCCCAATAGTACGAGTTAGTCTTAAGTTGTTAACGTCATTTTACTACACATTGAAAAATATTTTCAGGGCAAGTATGCCGAACAAAAATAAAATAAATATTTCTATATTAATGTATCTACAGCCCCGGTGAATAAGTGGCTAAGTCGAATTTTGCCGAAAGTGAATTAACTGAATAGAGTGAAGCGGATTCGTGGCATTGTCGTAGTTGTTGGCTGTTGTATATAGGCAAAAAATGGAGTTTATAAGCAATAACTCCTTTTCAATCAAGTACCTGACATAGTCCGTTATTCATTGCGGAAATACCACGAACTTAATACCTTCAGCACAGCAACTTAGCACACTACGCAAATAGGTATCACTCCTCAATCGATTTAATAAGATGAGATCTCAGGTAAGTTCATATCAGAGAATAAAAAATAAATTAAAATCAGTGATAACATTTCAAAAATAAAAAAAAAGGTTGTTGTAGATTGGCGAGTACACTTGTTAGAGTAGACATGCTACAACCGTTTGAGCGAAATTTAATAAACAAGCAAAAACATTGTAAAAATAGTTCATGGATCACACATATTTATAGTTCATTTCTTCACCTGCCGAAAAATAAATCTTCACTTCGCAAAGAACTCCATCTCATTCAACGGCTTGTTTGGCTGTAGCTGATGGATAAAGTTGATTTAGTACATCTATATTGTTTTTTCATAAGAAATTATTTATAGTACAAACCATTTTAACTATACTTTGCTTTTTACCAATACAGCCATTTTTGGATATAACGATTATTGTCGGAAATGTTGGAAAAAGTATAGCCGCCTGGGAGGTTTCATCGTAGACGCTGCCTAATATCTCTTATCTATCTATACATATTATGAAACAAAGTCCTCAGCCGCGTCTGTCTGTCTGTTCGCGGTAAACTCAATAACTACTGCACGGATTTTCATGCGGTTTTCACCAATAGGTAGAGTGGTTCAACAGGAAGGTTTAGGTATATAATTTGTAGATGGTTTTGTGTAAATGGGTTGGAATATAACGATAATTGTCGGAAATGTTGGAAAAACTATAGCCTCCAGGTAGGTTTCATCGATCGAGCCCCTTTTTCATATGACGTAACAATGCACGGCGGTGCATTTCTCTTTTATAGATCTACAAAAAAGTCCGCGATAGCATACATCTATCTTTTAACCCTTAACTTGGCAGATTTTTATTTTTGTTAATATTTTTTTAAAATTTAATTTATTGATATTTACAACTATAATATGATTATAACTAGTAAATCTGCTGATATGTACATTATGACATGAAAAACACATGTGGAGAAACTACCCATCGGCAGCACTCCAATAAAGTTCTATAGTAGATGGTCTCGAGGCCATCTTCTTTTCAGACGCCTCGGAGGGTTATCAGGAATAGTATGGGAAGCAAGTTGAGAGACTAGAGGATTCGAGTGTGTATGGAGCTTGTTGTGGAAGGATAGGTATCTAGTTTGGGCCAAATCAGTAACATATGGGATATTAAGATCATGATGGATGAGTTTGTTTGTGACATAATAAGGAGTATTGAGGATTTTACGAAGGATGCCTAGAAAAAAAAGTTCTTATGTATCTCCACAGAAACATTATCAAGAAAACGGTTAAGGAAAGCTAACTATACCTATATTATCTTCTAAAAAATTGATAACGTACAATTAGGTATTTGGAAAGCTATTTAGACGGGTACAGTATTAATCCTTATCAACTTATATACTTTAGTTACCTTATGCATTTCATGGTCATTATTAGAATATTTCATATCATATAATTTAAATGAGTATCTTATGGGTTATCACAAAAACTTAACGCACATGAAAATAAATATATATAAAATTATTGTTTTTGTTTTTACGTTTATGATATCTACATAATAAAATACATTAGAGAGACAAAACATGTAGGCATTAATAGATGTAGCCCTTATTATAAAATTGGTCGTCTTTGAAAATTCGGAGAATTAGGAAATACCGGCTACATTAAAAACTACAACTGATCAACCTTGTCTGGACTTTTAAAAGCGCTAAAAATAAAACCGAAGATAAACCATGACATTTCTCGACAACTGATATCGATCTATTTTGTTTAAGTTTTTAGATTATAATTCTGTCACGGGAAGAGAAAAAGCAGACAAACTGATATCGACAACTGATATCGATCTATTTTGTTTAAGTTTTTAAGTTATAATTCTGTCACGGGAAGAGAAAAAACAGACAAACTGATATCGACAACTGATATCGATCTATTTTGTTTAAGTTTTTAAGTTATAATTCTGTCACGGGAAGAGAAAAAACAGACAAACTAAATAGACCAGTTTCTAGAATATTATTGCTTGACAAAGACAAATATTAAATCTCTCATTAAGTGGTTTATTTGGGATCTCATCAGTTCCCATCCTTGCCACATGGCCTGCCCAGCGCAGCCTACCAATCCTCACAATTTTTCCGATATCAGGCTCACCAATCAATGAGTATACTTCCCTGTTTGTGCGTCTTCTCAAAGCTAAACCATCCTTTACTGGACCGTAGATGCGTCTGAGTATCATTCTCTCAAATGTTTGGAGATCCCTTTCATCAGACTTCGTAAGTACCCAAGTTTCTGATGCGTAGATTAGCACTGGTCAAATTAGCGTCTTATACAATCTTGTTTTTGTAGATCTTGATAACGAGCTACTTCCTAAGTGCCGACGCAGTCCAAAATAGCACCTATTGGCCGATGCTATTCGCCTCTTTATTTCTGTCGAGGCGTCATTGATGGAATTGACCTGAGATCCGAGGTATACAAACTCATCAACCTGTTCGAAAGAGTAATTGCCAATTTGGAGAATACTTTCGTTAATACCTCTTTGTTTGCCAGCAGTCATATATTTGGTTTTGTTAGTATTGACAAGTCCCACCTTCCTAGCAGCATCATCAAGAGCAAGAAAGGCCTCTTCCACACCAGCTCTTGATCTGCCAATAATGTCGATATCATCAGCATATCCCAGGATCTGTACCATATGGTTAAAGATGGTCCCACTGGTCTGAATATTAGATTCTCTGAAAGCTTTTTTCAGACCACTATTGAAGACCAGACAAGACAGGGAGGCTCCCTGTCGAACGCCATTATAAGAGGTGTATCCCTCAGACAGATCTCCCTGAATTTGCACCATACATTCGGTATTGCTCATTGTAAGTTTTACAAGACGGATGAGCTTAACAGGCAAATTGAGGTCTTTCATTACCTGATACAGGGCCTCGCGTTGAATGCTGTCATAAGCAGATTTAAAATCAACGAATAGATGGTGCGTCTGTAACTAGTATTCCCTTCCGCGCTCAAGTATGGTTCGTAGGGCGAAAATCTGGTCTGTTGTAGATTTACATTTACGAAAGCCGCACTGATATTTCCCCAGAACTTTCTCAACATGCGGTAGTAATCGTTGATAAAGTATGCTTGAGAAAATCTTGTAGGCGCATGGCAGTAGAGATATGCCTCGATAGTTATAACATTCAAGAAGATCTCCTTTCTTGTGAATAGGACATACAACTGTCTTACTCCATGCTTTCAGAATGATTTCTTCTGTCCAAATCGTAACAAGAAGATTTTGTAAAGCATGGAAAAGCTGATCTCCCCCTTTCTTGAATAGCTCGGCAGAAAGTCAAAGCCTGGTGCTTTGTTGTTGAATATGAAAATACATCATTAAAAAAATTATAAATATTTATTTCAAAAACAGTTAGATAATATAAAACCGTTATTTTGTTTTCAATAATAAAGTTCAGAATATAATGCAAAAGAAATTTTTTTTAAAGTAGTAAAAAGCTTTTAAAAAAATAAGTTTTTAGATTTTTTGGGTACACAGTAAATCCAATGCCAAATTTTGTTTTCCTGTACTTTACAGATTCCATCAGTGCAGAAAAATCTTATTTCGGCGACTAGTTTACTCAGAATAACTGATAATTTCACATTACTGTTCAACAGGACACACCCTCTGCAATCAGTCTCGAATGGGTAAAGTAGAATTCAGTCCACAATGAGTTGATTGCTCTTTGGGAAGCGGAATCGTGTTATTTTCGTAGTAAATAAGAGTCTAAGCAAGGAATTGGCTTGCAAAGGGCTGTAATATTGCTTATATTACAACTCCATTTCAAGCAAAAAACTACGAGAATGGTATGGTTCCACTTCCCTCAATACAGTTAACTCCCGCTGGACAAAATTTATTTAAAACAATTTTAATTTTATTCTATTTTTGGCTTTGGAGAACTATAAAACCGTTTATAATTTCCCCGGGGAGGGGGGCATGAAGACAAAATTTTAAAAAAAATCTGAATTTATTTTTTGTCATTTTTCTTTTACTAGTACTACTTTAATTAAATTGAAACTGTTCTATTTTGTGTTGGTATAACTAAATGTGATGTTTTCAATGTAATACATACTTGTTTTTTTTTTTTATATGACCATAAAAATTTTGTTACAGGGGTGAGGGGTGAGGGGGGAGCTTTCATTCGAACAAGGAGGGCGTGGTACAAAATTGCTTTGTAGGACTTCAAAATGTTTAATAAATAATTATCTATCTTAGTTAAGGAAGTAATCTAAAATATTTAAATTATTCATAAAATATATCAAATAATTCGTATGAATTATATTATTTTTGATTGTACTGTTATATGATCCTTCGTTAATTAAAATACATTAATAGGGAGGTATTAATCAATCCAACCTTCAAAACATTTTTTTTTGTAAAACTATCAGACGTGAAAGCTGCAGTGAAAATTATCTTTATTTTAGGTGTTCCGCAAAACTCAATAAATTGTATAAAATGCCAAACAAACTTCAAAACATGAAGAGAAAATTTTCTACATGAAAAAAATACTAGCTAAATACACTACAGAAAGTTCGAATCAAATAAATGAACTAGATATACTTCTATGAATAAATTTCCCATCAATTGTAACCGTCAATTAAATCCAGCAATATTTTATACACATATATCATATAATATGTATTATGCTTTTTAAAAAAAACATATAAAATGTATAATTTACTAACAAAAAATATAAGCATCGAGATAACTGACCCACAGCAAGAATATTGACGAATGAAGTATTGAAGAAGGTTAGTTTGCAGCTACAAGAAAAAAAAGGAGAAGTTAAAAATGAATAACTGAAGCAAATTTGTTTGACAGTCATACAAGGTTGAACATTAACTTAAACCGTAGGCATGGATCAGCGAATTCTAAAAACCATTCTCCAAACCCATGATTATACGACTTCAAGGCAAGACGAAGGAACTAATCGATCGGTTACAACTGAAATAAATGATCATAGCAAGTGAAGTTCCTGATATTCTTAAAATGGTTATGATGACTTAAGAGTATTAAATGACTATGCTGGGTTAAAACCATTAAATGACTTTACATATGGCAAATTACATATAGCAAGAATCATCAGAATAAGCTAAGTTCCTGTACCAGACTCATAATTTTCTGTTAGTGCTACAGTTCCTTTCTTTCGGGAAATTATAAAATGATTTTTACTAGTAAAGTTTTTTTTTTTTAATTTTAAATACAAAATGTTAATAGGAGTACTGGCACTGGCCAGATTCTGCGCACACGACCTGTGTGTGTGATGCGCCCTTAACCAGCTTCCATTGGGGTTTAAGCCAGCGACTAGGCTAGGAAAGGGCCCAGGGACCTCCCGGACTCTTGCTTTGCCCTCATTCCTGGGGAAGAAGCTTAGTTCGGGGATCCCAGGCAAATTGTAAATATTGTAATTATGGTATCATTGTGAGAAATTATTATATTTTTATTATCATTTTCGCAAGTATTTATTTTTTACTTTTACTTTCGCAGGTTTTTCCCTCAATGGGTTGCTTGGTTAAGTCAGAGCGTCCCTCTACTTTTCTCTATTCAACCAGTCATCCTTCTCAAATCCCCTGCCGACCATCTCCTCCACTTAGCCCTTCCACCGGGTTCGGGGCCTTCCTTTTCTTCGTCTCTCTGGCTGTTCCCACAGCGAAAGTCTCTTAGGCCACCTAGTTCTGGCATCCGCTTGCAATGTCCGTACCATCGCAGCCTGTTCCTTCCAATCCTCTCGGGAACTCCTTCAGTCACGCCCAGTCTGTCTCTAACATCTTCATTTCTGACTCTATCCAGGCGGGTAATCCTCAGGGATCTCCTCCAAAAGTCCATCTTTGGAGCTTGTAATCTGGAGTAGAGTCCCGGGTTAAGTGTCCAGGTCTCTGAGGCGTAGCTGAGGGAGGGCTCAACAATACTTCTGAAAATACGCCTTTTGTTGTCCGTTGAGATGACTGTGTTCCAAAGAAATGGGTGCAACATTCTAGTCACCCTTCTTTCCAGACCTGTATATATTTTTTATTTTTTTATTATTATTATTTTTTTTATTGAATGATTGTATAGCTATTTGCGCTATTACTTATTGCCTAAAATTGGTGGATTGTAATATTTCAATAAAGTGTATATGTGTTAATATATATATAAAATATTTTAAATAATCGATTGAATGAGTCAGCGATACTGTTAGAAGGAGCATATAAGGGCTTTTATAAGAAAGTAAAGGTCCTTGATTTAAAAATCACGATTTCTTAGAGAATCGTGGAAGCATTGCAATGAGGAAAAAAGAACAAAGCGTTTGACTTTAAAGTAATGGAGTATTTATGTAAATTATTTATACGAATGAAGGGGTATTTGAAAACTAATTAGATAGTGTTGGATATTCCCTGGTAGATCTGAAGTACTGAACAGGGTTTGCCAAAATCGACTGCTAATAAATTTGTGTATTCTTTATAAATAAGAAATAAGTTGTAAAGCTTGTTTAAAGAAACCTTTAACGATAATGGTTAAAGAAAAGACAACTTTCTAACATATATTTCAGATCTCACTTGATTCCACTTCGTTCCTCGAGTGCAGATAACTCGACATTCGGATGGTTCAAAACAACTCCTAATAAGATTGATTAGCACCTTATGTATGTCTCACCTACTAACCGCATGACTTGTATTTGATAATCCGGAAAATAATGCAGGATTTTAAATTTTCTTTAAAATACCCCTCCAAATAGTAAATTGTTTAAGTCTGGGGAATTTTTCAACGTTGGTTCCAGATATTTCAGAAGGTGACTTCCATGTCCAGATATTACTAAAAGGTGAAAGCCATGAAGTCGAAGAAGGCCATGGAAGAAGTTCTGCCATTCAAAAAAACTTTCAAGCTTTTTCATCTCCCCAGTCACCTTGAGTTGGTCATCGACGGTTGATTTGCTGACTTCCAATTTCCCTGCCAGTTCTTGAACGATTGTTCTGGGATTCTCTTCCAACAAAGCTCAGAGAATATTTCATCAAGGGCAGAACTTCTTCCTCGGCCTTCTTTGTCTTCATGATTTAAGTCTCAGAAACCAACATTGAACAGTGCACGCATTTATATTGCCTTCGCCCCAGACTTCGTTGATATTTGTTGTCGAGTTCAATGGCCGTTTAGGTCCAGTTCCGGCCGAAAAACTCGTAAAACAAAATTATGCGAAAATCACGCTTTGACGTCTTAAAGACTAAATTATTTCCAATTAGCAAAATGTTACAGAGGTATACAAAGATTTTCGTTTTAAAGAGGATTAATAATTTTTTACATTTAAAAAAGCCAAAAGTCACAAAAAAAACATTCAAATCCTGCACTATTTTCCGGACAACCCACGTAATGTATCATGTAGCGTAAAGACAACTAAAAAGTTTGTAAGAAGCGAGGAGATAGTTGACTGGAAGATCTGAATAAGGAAGGAAATAGTTGGGGGTGCAGTCAAATTAAACACTAAATAACTGGGGACTTATTTTATTTTGTGCCGACGTTTTTTAAAAGTCAATTAATAACAAAAATTAAAAAGTTTGTATACGAAATTATGATTTTAAGAAAACAGTAAAAAAACAAGCAATTCTTGAAGTCTTTAAAAAAATTCGAGTTGATTCGTTAGCTAAGCCGGTATTTAATTAAAATGTATACGTATAAAAAAATGGTAAAATGTAATGTAAAAAAAAAATATTAATAAAGAAATATTTACTTACGTTTCCCTACCAAACTCGTCGGTCGAAGGTAATCAATTGTAAGGAGCTACATTTATAATCAGTCCTATTCTGCCGGCTTCCTCTTATTTGTCCTTCTCAGTTACAATTGAATACAGAACTTGAAAATTGAATTTCTAATGAAAACAGCAAAAAGAAACTGCCTAAGGTCGGACGCACTCCAGGAACACTTGTTACAAACCAATATGGAAGTTTCCGCGTAAAAGTAAATGTTTGATAGAAATTTATTTTGTGTTCATTATCCTTGATGCTTGAATTAATCGCGATTCAGTTGGTATAAATTCGTCATAACGTAATTGGTCATTGAGCAGAACCTACTTGGGCGCATTAGTAATAATTTTTTTTTTCACATCCTCTAAGATTTTATTTAAAATATATGTAAAATTTACAATATATATGCCTGCAAATGGTTCTATATAAACAAAAGCCTTGTGTTACCTTTCGGTATTTTAAGGCGTTACATCGGGCTGAGTCCGCTGAAGGCGGTTTTTACTCGAACCGGCACGAGGCCGCTGACATTATACAATACAAAACGGTGAGGGACCGTTTAGCGGGATCAAGTGACAGCATTAGTAATAATGCGCCCAAGTAGGTTATTTCTGTAGTCATTGAATTTACATCACGTACAGAAACGATCTGATTTATGATCTAATAATTTATATTAAAGAGCTTTTATTGTGGCATTTCAGACCATGTTCAATAATAATTACATGTGCCACTGTTCATTGGCCTTGTTCCGACATTGATTTTTTAAATTATTTTTATTTCCAATATAATTTGCTACAATTCATTAAAGTAATAAGATGTACCAAACAGACCAGTCTCAAACTTCAAAAAATGGAAAAATTTAAATGTATCTATACATAATAACATATATAATGAAAGAAAATTTGTTTACAAAAAGTTGAAAGTTTTTTTGTACATTTTTTTTCTTTCATTGTATATGTGATTCTGTATAAATACATCTAAATTTTTCTAATTTATTGAAGTTTGGATCTTGTTTGTTTGGTACAGTATTTATACCAACTGAATCGCGATTAATTCAAGCATCAAGCATCATGAACACAAAATAAATTTCTATCAAACATTTACTTTTACGCGGAAACTTCCATATTGGTTTGTAATAAGAGTTCCTGGAGTGCGTCCGACCTTAGGGAGTTTCTTTTTGCTGTTTTCATTAGAATTTCAATTTTCAAGTTCTGCATTCAATTGGAACTGAGATGGACAAATAAGAGGAAGCCGGCAGAATAGGCAGCCTGATTAAATCAGGAATCGAAATGATTTTCTTTTTTCTTATAGAATTTTCGTCTTTCTAATAGATTCCTCTCCATGTGGAAAGAACCTCGATTAATATCCACAAGACGAGGCTGACATTTCTCGAATATTTATACAGAATGAACAAGAATAGATTTACCAAGAATATTATCGACTATTTATGGAAAAAGATGACCACCACAACAAAGACCAAAGAAGTAAGTCATGTAAATCCCAAATGTAAATTTGGAAGCAAAGTGATAAATCTGGAAGGGTTTCAGGATAAAGAATGACTAGGAAGGCTGTACGAATCTGGACAGATAATCAAAAGAAACATACCCGTGAACGCATGAAGGAATATTGGAGACAGGGAAAACTCCAGCAGAAGAAAATAAAATAAACTTGTAACGTGATCCTTCGCCGTCAATATGGAATACAAAAATTGAAACGTTGGTAATTTCGACAAAAATGGTATAAAGGGTCAAATATTGTAGAGTAACCAATTGATTCTAAACTCCCTTCAAATGGTAATTTTGTTCTTTATGGCTGGAGAATCTAGCTAGATCCTCTCAATCCCCAAATTGTCTCTAGGTCGTCTAATACTCGCAGAAATAATTCTTGACATAGTTTATATGGTTGTTCTATAAGAAACAACATGGACCATCTACTTTAATTTACCGTTTCTTCATTAAATAAACGATGAGGGAAACATTATTTTGCCATAATTCCACAAAGAGTTGGCCGTGAAGAACACTTTTTTCTTACTTTACTGGCGTTCCGACAAGAGTTGCCTCAACTGGTCAGAGCAGAGTTCCATGCCTCCCTACTCATCCAATCCTCTTCTTGGAGTCCTCGACCAGCTATCCTGGACTCCCTCCACCCACCTGCTTCGGGACTGTCAACGTTCTCTTCTCCCTGCTGGAACCCAACCCAGAACTCGGTTTGGCCAACATTCGGACGCCATTCTCTTCACATGACCGTACCATCTTAGGCGATCCTTTCATTTGTAGAAATAACCACATCCATCCTCTATCGAATTTCTTCGTTTTTTACTTCCAGCCTGGTGACAAGAAGACAACTCCTTCAGAAAACCATCTCAACCGCCGGCACCTTTGGATACAGATGGTATCTCATAGTCCAGGCTTCCGAGGAATATGTCAGGATGGTTTCCACGATGGCTGTGAAAATACGGCCATTGCGACCCGCCTGTTACCTAGATCTGTAGGTTCTCTATAGGAGAGGAGGAGTTCAAGACATATTTAAAAAAATACCCAATATTAACACATCACAAGTCGACCTACTAACAAACAAATAATTCATGATTTCGGAACAGATAATAGGTGTTAATAAAAATTAATTATGACATAATTAATTAATAAATATGAATATTAGACACTTCAGATAGAGAATCATCCGGCAGGTGTAGGCCAAGCTACTAGTTCTTGAATAACAACATCGCTAAGCAACAAAATAAGTTATATACTTCAGAATATATTCATTTACTTCCCTCGTTTATTTATTACTATCTACAATGATCCATTTACTACAATTTGTAAATTATTTTTAAAATATAGCTCAGTAAAAAAATTTTTTTTGTGGTGTAGTAATTACACACTCTGACAGTAAGTAATTACACGTAACACTCTTCCATGAAGATTGCGGGTTCGCAGTGTGGTAGGTGATAGGGAATACAATACCGTTAAAAATTTTCGATACCGGTATTTCGGTATTTTCGCTTTTAGAACCGGTAATACCGGTAAAATACCGGTATTAGTATTATCTTAAAAAATGTAACCAATATTAAAATTTACTTACTATAGGTTATGTTATTATTTAGAGGTAGTACAAATATATGTAAACACACAACTAAACCACCGGGGATAAATTAGCATAATTCAAATTTATTTCAGTGTCAACAGATCCAAACTCTAGGACAACACCATCATCTGTAATATTTTTATCTTCTTCATTGTCAGTTTCTATGTTATTGTCATCATCTACATCACTATCACAATCGCTAGATTGGGATTCGATTGGTTGAATTTCAGCATCAACAGTCACTAAACTGGAGTTGTTTTTGTAAAGGACATCTCTGATAGCTAGGTGGATGCCATGTGCAAAACATAACTGATGTTCGACTTCAATCAAATGTCCGAGTTTTACCATAATTGACGCACCATCTGTCGATATACAAACAATGTCATTTGTTAAGTTGAGATCAAATTCTTGTAATTTTATTTTCAAAATCTCCACACATTTTCCCGTTGGCACTTTTCCATGTAAACCTACTATACTATATACTTTTACATGTAAAGGCTAGTCCAATTTTCCGGATATATCCTCCAGTAGAGTGTACGTTTAGGTTTAAATACCTCCGATTGCGAACCGAAGTCCATTCGTCGAATGATAAGCTAAATCGGTTGCCTTTCGATTTTAAATCAGACATTTCTATAATAACTTCTATCTTATCTTATTGCTATATTAAGTGCAGATGAATTATTGTTTATTGTTGCAGCTGATTTTGGTACATCATTAAATCCTCTTGGATGTAGCCCTTTTCTTATATCCTCCGAAGAGCAGAAAATTCTAAATGGTAGTCCATCACGCGCAACCATACGAGCCAGGATTTCACATAACTGTTCCTTCTTTTGATTTTGAAAATAATAATTTAATGTTTTTGGTAGCTTTTGACTAGAACAAGACGCATCATTTTCATTATCTGCTGCTACGTCGCTTTTAGTTTTTAAATCTATGTTATGTCGAGTTTTCAAGTGGGTGTGAAGACCACTTGTAGATACTCCCTGACATTTGATTTCGTTTGTGCATTTCTTACATTTTGCTACTTGCCCTTGATTAGCAACTAAATAATAATGCCAAACCGAATTAACGTTGCTCCCTTTTTTGTGTTCTTGAAATATATTGGATTCCGAATTCATACTTTTAATTCTAAAACAATTATTTTAATTAATTAATAATTTAAAAAAAGTAAATCTAAGTTATTAAGTAACCATAAAATAAGTTTTATTAATAGGAAATTTATGTATCTGTAGCATATTTAATAGTGCTGACGTTTATGTATATAATATTTATTGGATATTGTACAAAATTGTACAATCAAAATTAATACTAATATCTATAGTCTATAGTCTATAGTCTATAGTCTATAGTCCCGGTCCTGGACATATCTTTTCTTTTCAAATGAATATATTTAAAAATTAGTAACAACTAAAATAAAATTAATTATAATAATTATTATGACGTAAGTCAACTAGATCCAAATTAAAATAATGTTCAAAGAACATTCTTCCCCTCGTATACTTCGCAAAATGCAAGAACGCGGGGACTTAGGATCAGGAAAAAAAGAAAAGATATGACCATGGCCGAGAAGCGTACTTCATTAGGGCCCAGGATAGCTCAAATGGTAGAGTCCCAGACTAGTGATCTGGAAGACCCGGGTTCGAGTCCCGGTCCTGGACATATCTTTTCTTTTCAAATGAATATAATACTAATATCGTTCACCTGTGCATGTAGATATTTTTGAGAACAAAACGTAATTGCAAAATGTTGCAAATCGAGCAACATATTAGTTGCTCAATTTACAAGACAAATATTTATTAAATCTTACCTAGGATACACATATTTCATGGTTCTTAAACTCTAGGACTACCAAATTTACTTACATATATTAATTATTGCACAAGCACAAAACTAACAACTTTCACTCTCAATTTGTGTCTACGTACTGAAAAAACACTCCGCACTGAACTAACAGCCTTTAGCTACAGTGGACGGGATCTCATTTGATTTTGAGTAAATGGGAGATTCCCCGAATCAAGCTTCCGTGTAACGTGTATCAACTAGCGCTAATGTTCCGATACCGAAAATACCGGTATTTTTAAGGTGAATACCGGTATTAATCACGGCGAAAATTTGAACGGTATCCCGGTTTTCGGTATACCGGTATTGCATTCCCTAGTAGGTGACCTTTAAAGGGAGATGTACTTCCCGATTTGGACTATAACAATTATTATTAATATTTCATCGACGCTCTGGTCGACGGAGGACCAAATTTTCCTCCACTTTGACCGAACTTCCGTGGCTCTTCTCCATGTTCCCTCCACAGGAGCCTAAGGTCTGCCTCTACCCCTTTCTCCATCTGGACATCCCTCCAAGATCTGCTTTGGAGCCTTTTTTTATAGGGATGGTTAAGGTTGTATCAATCTGATACTAAAAAGTAGTTGATACAAGTATCAGATAAAGTCAAAATGTACCTGATACTTTTGTATCAATTGATACAAGTATCAGATAGGGTCAGATTGATACAACCTTACCCACCCCTTACTGCCAAAACAAACCAAGCTCATTTTGGCAATAAAATTACATCGTCTCACGGATTAAAAACAAATTATTATCTACTATTAATCACGGTCCTTTTAATAATAAATAAATAAAAAGCAATAGTCAACCCCTGATTTAAGCTCCCCTTAGTATTAATAAATAAATAAGTAAAAATTATAGTGAACAAGTTTTCACTTATTATCAATATAATCTGTAATTAGTCAGTTATCACATATGTAGAAACGAACTATGAAATTAGTTAACAGTAAAGGGTGGTTAAAATAACATTTTCCGAGAACGCCTCCTAATTTATGATTTTTCACGAGCAACTTTCGCAAAAAAACTTCGACCTATGTCCGGGCAAATATGGGTTCATTAATGGATATATCTATACCATAATGTAAAGGCAATTGACATAAATGATTGAAATCGGGTGCAATAAAAAAAAACAGCTATAGCGCTTTAAAGAGTATAGCGTGCGGCGGCGGACAGACAAATTTTGTATTACAACCCAAATTCTACGTGTCTTGGAACATAATTAGCAAAAGTTTGAGGTAGGGTTAAAATCTGTTTTTTAATTTTCAATTCCATAGCTTTCAGAAAATAACTAACCAATAAAAAACATGATTTAATCATTTGATGCCTTGTTCAAGTTACTATTTCAGCGAATAACTCTTTTTCCTTTAAAAATGATAACAGAAACTGATGCTCCAAGAAAGGCTTCTGTGTAGCGGATTAGAAGAGTAAGAGTCGGGATATCTGTATTCAACTACAAAAGTATCAGTATCACTTGCATTCAGATACAGGAAAATGCAGTATCTAACCATGACTAGTAAAAGTATCAATTGATACAAAAGTATCAAGTAAAAGTATCAGATACAGAAAAGTATCAGTATTACTTGTATCAGATACAGGAAAATCCATCATCTACCCATTCCTATTTTTTTATCCATTCCCCATACCTAGATGGACCTATCCTTAAGTTTTTTATAAGTTTTGGTACGAAAATGATTTCCTTCTTCAGTTGGGATTCTGTTCTAAGAATCTTCCTCTCCCAAGGAGGACTATAAAAAGGATTTATTACTGCAGATGAAACAGAAAATACTAAATAAAAAATGTAGTTTCTAGATGATGTCAGTAACACATGTGCTTACGTATGAAGAACTGTTTATGATAACCATGATAATGATTTACTACAATTCTGTAAATTATTTTAATTATTGCTTAATACAAACTTTCTTTTTTTTTGAACGCCTAAACTACGACGAATGCCTTCACAAGCATTATATTAACCGTAAAACTCTTTTTAGCCATTAAAAAAATATATCCGTTTTCTGTAAATAGATAAGAACTTCTCCTTATCTACCAGCCGTGAAGTATTCGCTTTATAGGCGTTCCTCTCAAACGTTGCTTCCTGCCTTATCGTATTTCCTAACACGAAAGAGATATAATTCTTAGACGGTATTTTAAAATACAGTTATGATAATATAATTTTTCTATCATCTGTTTTTGTAATATAGTTTTCACTTTTTTGTTTAGTTGAGTTTTCACAACTTTTTAATGTAATTTAGCCGGTTGTAAATGTTCAGGAATAATAAAAATCTTATATCGACTCCAGTAATTTAGGTTATACACATCTCTTTTGTGTTAGTAACGATTTTCACTATATATTCAAATTTTAATTTATCCATTCTTATTTCCAGCAATGCTTAAGAAAATGTTGTTTAACAATGTTGAATTTCTTGTGACTGATTTAAAAACTCATTATACTATACAGTCTTACCTGTAAAAAAAGAAACAACATTTCACACAACTTTAACAAAACTGTTTTCTTTTAACTAAATAACAAGACACAAATAGGAATAACCTCCCCGTTACTTCCCTCACAGCTGTTACCATGGCAACCGTATCAGTCACATTCAAACGAAAATGTTTAGTGAGAAGCGAGGGGATAGTTGACTGGAAGATAGACGTAAGGAAGAAAATAGTTGGGGGTGCAGTCAAATAAAAACACTAAATAAGTGGTTACTTATTTAATTATGTGCCGACGTTTCGACACACTTTGTGGGTCATCTTTAGGGCTAAGAAAGAAAAACAGACAAAATAACAGAACTATAAAAATACATTGCAGACTAAGTATATGATAAAATATAAAAAATATAATTGTAGAGAGGTAGAAATTTAGAACAAAAGTGAGGGATATATATGAATAAAAAAATTACAGAGAAAATGTACAGAAAGGTGGTGATGCAAAAAATTTTTTTACAAAGATAAAAGAAGGAAGTAAACAGAAAGTTTTAAAAAAGAAAAAGTATAAACATCAGAGGTGAGAAGTAAAATTATGGAAAAGGTAGTAGAATATAGATAAAAACTATAAAATGTAAGATAATAGACTCCTAGGGAGTTTACATAAGTAAAATGAAAGGAGGTATAACGAAAATGATATTAAAGAGTAAATAAATGAAAAATAACAGTAGAAAGTCAAGATATAAATATAGAGTATAACAGGTGAAAAATAAACTGAACATATCCAAAATCCTTCGCAAAATCCTAAACGGTCCTAATTTTGTCACAAATAAAACCATCCATAAAGACCTGAACGTTCCATATGTTACCGATTTAGCCCATTCCAGATACCTATCATTCCATAATAAACTTCAGGCCCATCCAAACCCACTAGTTTCCATCCTTGGCTCCAATTCCATCCCGGACAATCCTCCTAGGCGTCTGAAGAGAAGATGGCCTCGAGACCTTCTATAATAGAAATGTAATTAGAGTGCTGCCAATGGGTAGTGCCTCTACACGTCCTTTCATGCATTTATTTATTCATACAGCCCTTGTACTAGATGTATATATTACAGTTGTACAATTCAATAAAATAATTTAAAAAAAAAGAAAAAAAAAAGAAACTGAACATGGAAAGTAGAAAATATAAGTAAGGGGAGTTTTAAAATGCATACATATAGAATGAAGTGGTATAAATATATGACGTAATTATACAAGGAACGTATAGAAATATAAGTAACAATATGGTATGAGCATGGAAATAGCATGGAAAATGTTTAGTGTACAGCTTTTACACACACACAGTGAGTGTGTGTGTGCTACTTTTTAAAGATTATGTGTTCAGATATTTTTCCTTTAATAAAATACAACTTCTTACTCTCACGACTTCCATCCACAAGCTACACTTAACGTATTATAATGGGATCCCCTATGGTGTATTGGTTAGCATAAGACGGTGGTTCGCAGCCTGACAGGTGACCTTAAAAGGGAGTTCTATTGTCATGTATATGAGTACTTTGCGAATAATTGGGAGCTTAAAGCGTTTGTCTAGTAAATGTGGAAGTAGCCTGAAAAGGCGAGCAATTTCTTGTTCTTTCAGTCTAGTATTCCAAGTTAAACGTTTGTCGAGATGTAGTTCTAAGTATCGGATTTGTTCTACAGGAGTCAGTGCAATATTATTTAAAAGATGAACAATTCGTTTTTTATAATAATCAAGTTAAATTAATCTAGAAAATAAATACAAGGAGAAAATATCTGTAATTGTAAGTTCATTAACACATCTTGGAAGTACAATTCTACACAAACGGCTTCGTTTAATAAAAACTCTCAAACTCAAAATAGCTGAATGCAATTAGAAATAAGTCAACCGTAGAGAATCTACAGGAATAAAATAAAACCTTGGTATTTAAATGAATTTTCACAATAGTGCGAACCAAGACCCATACTGCGCAAAAATTAGAGACAGTTTGAACATTATTTCTGTCTTGTTTACAGTTGTCATAACCATTTTCTAACCCATAAATAATTTGCTTCTACAAATGTAGAAAGTACATATAAATTGTAATGTTACAAATAAATATAAATTCATAAATTATAAATAACAATAAATTTCTTTGGTAGATTCTTGCATCAATACAGTCTTGTTATACGTGATGAAGATGAGCTTCCGTTGTTTGTTTTCGAAAGAACCTGGCCTTCTTCCAATTTATGTGGGAGACGCTTCGGAAATTCTTTCTTTGCCTCCCACTTCGATTTTTTTCTCTCAACCGTTTTAAACTTGTTCGCTTCCTAATTATTAATAATAAATCCTTCACCGAGTAAGAGTTTCCGAGGTCGCTGGTTCAGAATCAGATATTGACCTATCCTTAAGGATACCGCATTCCCAACGTAGGGAGATAATCTTGGGAATATTGCATTGGGGAGGAGTTTATAGGCTGGGATTGTTCTCCCCTTTTATGGATCATGAATATTGCGCACTTCTTCAATTCCTCGGGTATTTCTTTTTCTTACATTTCACTAGATTTGTACCAACTCTGATAAACTAAGAATAACTTATTTTTGTGTTGTCATTGACAATCCTGATCAATTCTATCCTTCATTAAAGTTTTTGTAGTTCCATATACTTTGGCATGCGAAGGTACTGGCATGTAAGGTATCACCTAGTTCCTTCACTGCGTCTTTTGATTTAATTGAATTTCCTGAAAGTACAGTGGATCACTAAAATATTCTAACCATCTAATCAATATAACTAGTATATCTAACTAGGGTATATAACTACTATTTCACTTTTTCATCTCTACTACTGTTCAAAATGTAAACATACCGCCCCTTTTCATGGGATAAGGTACAGTCCCCTTATGATTGTGGGTTGTAATTAATGATATAAATTGAGTGAGACATCAGTGATGACAATCTATAGAGTAAATGAGGTTAGTTTCAGAAGCTATTCTGTTTTTCAGAAACAGGTCTAGGCATATTAGAGGCAGTTCTACTGCAATGCACTGAGATAGAACAGAGTCAGGAGTATATCGAACTTGCTACAGTACAACGAACAACTGCCTCCCTAAATCGACTCAAGAGGACGAAGCTTGTTATAATATAGTTGTGCCTTCCAGGTTTAATGTAAGAGAATTGCCTCTTTTTTTTTTCTTTTTCAATTTTTTTATTCTAGAAGAATGAAGTGGTATGAGAATCCGAGCGGATAAAGGTTCTTAGTCCAAATGAGAAATAAGGCTCTTAGCGAGCTTATGATGGATAGGAATTTTGATCGGAATGATTACAAATCAAATGTTCTGCAGATGCTTTAGACCCGAAATGAGAGGAACATATATATAGGTAGATATGGCACATAGATAGAGCAGAGCGAGGTATAATTAACTACTATTTTTCCATAGTTTTAAAATATTTCCTGATGTTATTCATTTTTCTGTACATTTCTCTGCTTATGTTCTTTCTTTAATATTCTTCAATTAGGTTCATCTGTTCATTCATATTTTTCTTTTTACTGTTTTTCATTTGATTTCTCACTTCTTTATAGCTCTGATTATAAAATCTAGTTCGGTCCTTTTTGTTGATTAGTCACAATACAGTAGTCGCGCGAACGACAGTTTTTGTAGTTTTGGGAGTCAAGAAATATGATATTGAAGCAAAATTCTAAAATGAATGATAAGATTAAATAGACTACACCATTCGTTATTATTGTACCCTAACAGTGGCCAACGAATTCAAAAATTTCCTTTCGAATTTTATTTTATATACTGCCTATTTATTTTATTTTCTATTATCACTCTAAACTATAAATTAAAAGCGGATGTATATATATATATATATATATATATATATATATATATATATATATATATATATATATATATATATATATATAGTTCTTTCACCAGTCATGAAACTAATCAAAATTCCATCGGTAACCCCCCTTTTCACAGAGAGTGACGAACCGGCCAAGATCCATGGATCATGTCACTCCATAATTCGAACCTAGTCTAGACACCTATTTATTTCGAGATAAAGTTAACCAGGATTCAACCTAATTACTGTATAAGATACACGACGTAAGGTCATCACTCTAACTCACGTATGCATACATAAATTATCTATTTTATCAGGAGATAGCTCTACAACAAACAAACACAATATATCTTAATCTTTATCATGCTATTGCGAAACCTCACGTATCTCTAATCTCGCTACTAGAAAGGATAAGTTATTTCATTTCATTTGTTTTTTTATTTCTTCGCGTCATTACATTTTAATTTTAAGAAGATATTTTTTTTTGTATTTGTTTGTAAAACTGTGTTTTATGTTATATTGTTATTTCGAGAGTTACATCATTATATTTTTTACATTAATATGTTACAGACAAGCTTATATTACGATTCGATTGTTTGCGATTACGAAACCGGTAGATAGTATCGCGATCGCGAATAGTTATTAATATATATTTTCAACAGAAGCACACGTTTTAAGATTCCTTAAGTGAAAATTAATAGTACTAAAAAAAATCTGTGTTTGAAATGAGGTAAATCTAAAAAAAGAGGGAAAGATGAACGAAAATGAAATCAGTTTTTTATTTAATGATAAGGATTGATACTGTATCCGTATGTTTAACAAATATAAATTTTTTAGAAGATAAAATAGGTATAGTAAGCTGTCCTTAAAAGATAGATATCTGCTATCATGGACTTTTCTGAAGATCTATAAAAGAGTAAAATTCACTCATGCATGTATTGTTATATTCCAAAGGGATTAGGCAGTGTCTTCATTGAAACATCCTTGAAGTCATGAATGGTTCCAACAATTATCGTTATATTTCAACCAATTTACACAAAACCTTAACACATTATATACCAAAACCTTTCTCTTGAATCACTCTATTGGTGAAAACCGCTTGAAAATCAGTGCAGTAAATATTGAGTATACCGCGAACAGACAGACAGACGTGGAGGAGGACTTTGTTTCATAAGATGTGTAGATATTTCAGCATACCATATCTGTTATAATTTTTCGTAGTGAAGCAGACGTTTGTAATGCTACAAATAAATCAAATTTCTCGCCTTTGCGTTAAGATTTGAAAATTCTCAATGAAACACTCAAACTTTCCAAGATAATAAAATCATCATCGATCTTTGTTTATATATCTTAATCCAAATAAGCTTCTTTTTTTTTCATCAAACATGATAACAGAACTATATCAAGGGAAAATTAATAAGAGGTGAAAGAAGAAACTATCATCTTTATATATACATATGCATATATTTTCCTTTCTAGCTATATTTTTTCTCCTTGTTTGATTTACAGTTTTCCTCTGCTTATTTTATTTATTTTCTATAAAATTAGAACAGATAATAAGTTATTTTACAAAGCCTGCTTACGACCTATATATATGTCGACATTTGCATGCCCAATATTTAGTTATATGTCTAAAACTAATTATAAAAAACTACAAATATTCCAAAAGAAATGCCTTAGAATTGCTGGAAATTATGCATAAAGAATTATGTATACCTTACATTAATGTATTCATCAATGAACTATGCAAACAATTTCTTTTTTAATTGTAAACAAAATAAAAACCCACTTATAAAAAATATTGGGAACTATACAAAAATAGTACAAAGCGGTACGTACATAAAAGAACAAAGCATTTATTATTGTAGGATACCAATTTATTTTATTTTATTGGTACTGTTTATATATATTTATATAAGTTATTAAGAATGTACAGTTACAATTTTTGTTTATTATTATTAATCTTTTTTGTTTTTCTCTGTTGAAAGTTTTTCATTCATTGTATATTATGATTCTGTATTGATACATTTAAATTTGTCCAATGGTAATTGTTTTTAAGTTTGAGACTGGTCTATTTGGTACAGCATATAATTTTTGTGAATTGTAACAAATTATAAATAAAAGAAATATTAAAAAAAATAAAAAAAAAATATTTCCTTGACGGAAACTATTCAATTGAGAATGGACACAAGAGAACATGACCAACCATTCCATGTAGCCTTGTCAATAGATACAAGCAGCCACCGCATTCAATGCCTTTTACGTGTTGCCATTGTCGTGGTATATGGCTGTAATGGATAGCCTTTTACAAAATATAATTTCAAGGTTATTACCAATGCAAACCATACTCAGGATAAACCTTTAATCTAGTTGTATTTTTATTAATTTTTTTAAATGGAAAAAGAAGCTTCATTATTATTTAAAATAAATTTACATTTTCACCAACGCAATTGCGAATCTAGCAAATTTGATCCATGTATAACATAAATTAAATAACATAAAATAAATGTAAATATAAATATAAAAATGTTAATGATAATATGTTTATTATGTATGATAATATGTTAATAATATATATAATGATAATAAAATATTACTATTATAAACCTAAATAATATTAATATGATAATATAAGTAATATTAATAATATCATATTACATTATTAATAATAATATATATAATATTAATATAAAATAATTCTAATAATATTAATAATAATAAAATATAAACATAAAATAATATAAAAGTAGAAACAATGCTATTTGGAGATCCATCTATAAAATGGGTACCCTCAATTGGGGGTTCGGTCAAATTACCTCCCTGCACAATCATTAGCTTAGAAACTGTAACATGTACTGAAATATAAGGATTGTACAGTTAGTTTTTACTTAATACGCTTTACTAATGAGTGAGTTGATTTTTTTTACTAACCACACTTTTTTTTTCATAATTGTTACAACTACGGTCAATCAATTTGAAATTGATATTGGAGAGTTCTTTTGGGGCGTATTTGATAAGAAAAATATACGTTATCGTTATCAGCCGTGCTCAGGTGTCCACAATAGCCAAATACATTTTAGCATAATGTGTACATCAATTCAATTGATTTGTTTTTCGTTATTTTATAAGCATTATTTGAATACAAATATTTCTGTGGGATCGATCAAAGTTATATTTTTTACCAATTTCGGTGATCAAATATCTTTTCAAATCTTTCATTTTAATAAGGAATTAATCATTATAATTCAACGTTATTTTAAAATTAACAATTGGCTTAGTAAGTTCAGTGACATTCCATTTTGTATGTGATACACATATTTCCACGAATTCACTATTCAACAACCACCATTTTCCATTTATCCAGAACAATTATGACCTCTCAATTCTTTCAATAAATTATACTATAAATATTAGTATTTCATCGACACCATGGTCCACGGAGAACCTTGTCAATTTTCCTCCACTTTGACCGATCTTCCTCTGCTCTTCTCTATGTTCTCCCCCCCCCCCCTCTCCCCCCCAGTAGCCTAAGGTCTGCAATCGCAGTCTAGGTCTCCCTCTATCCCTTTCTCCATCTGGATGTCCCTCCAAGATCTGCTTTGGAGTATTTTTTTATCCATTTTCCATACCTACATAGACCTGTCCTTAAGTTCTTTATTTGTTTTGGTACGGAAATTATTTCCTTCTTTAGCTAGGCCATATTCTGTTCTAAGAATCTTCCTCTCCCAAATATTGAAGCCGGATTTATTACTAAATATGAATAAAATAAAAAAAGAAGCTATAGCGTTTTAAAGAGTATAGCGTGCGGAGGCGGACAGACAAATTTTGTATTACAACACAAATTCTACGTGTCTTGGAACGTGAATAGCAAAAGTTTAGGTAGGGTTAAAATCTGTTTTTTATTGTTCAATTCCATAGCTTTCAAAAAATAATTAACCAATAACAAACACGATTTTAATCATTTGATGCCTTGTGCAGGTTACTATTTCAGCGAATAACTCTTTATCCTTTAAAAATGATAACAGAAACTGATTCCCAAAGAAAGGCTTCTGTGTAGCGTATTAGAAGAGTAAGAGTCGGGATAACTGTATTCAACTACAAAAGTATCAGATACATAAAAGTATCAGTATCACTTGTCTTCAGATACAGGAAAATCCAGTATTTACCCATGACTAGTAAAAGTATCAATTGATACAAAAGTATCAGATACAGAAAAATATCAGTATCACTTATATCAGATATAGGAAAATCCAGTATCTACCCATCCCTATTTTTTTATCCGTTCCCCATACCTATATGGACCTATCCTTAAGTTTTTTATATGTTTTGGTACGAATATGATATCCTTCTTCAGTTGGGATTCTGTTCTAAAAATCTTTCTCTCCCAAGGAGGACTATAAAAAGGATTTATTACTGCAGATGAAATAGAAAATACTAAATAAAAAATCTAGTTTCTAGATGGTGTCAGTAACACATGTCCTTACGTATGAAGTAACCGTTTATTATACTGAGTGAATAACCAGAACTTCTCTTTGTTGTGAGATCCTTTAGAGCCTATCAGAAACACTAATTATATCATGATACCTTTATTTAGAATCGTATTTATTTTCGATACGAGCTTTTGATTACTGGCCAAAAATCGGTACACCAGTGTTCCCAAATAAAATACAGCGAACCAAAAAATTTATCCTTTATAGTAAATAATCTAATAACACATAATTTAAGAAAATATCAGTGTCATCAAAAAATCATATCTCGCAGCCTATTTATTAATTTAATCGATCAATCATTAAAAATTAATTGACCCCTCCTATCTGGTAACTTTATGTGATATAAGCGTTATGTGTTTATCTGAGGATCTTTAAATACGTAACAAAAACATTCAGCGTAATATCGAAAGGCAGCCGTTTATCTTCTTTCTATTCTCGTCATAATAGAAACCTCGATAATATTTACTATACTCATCATAAGGCAACATTTAAAAAAGTAAATATAAAATATTACGACCATTGAAGCGAAACTGAAGGGAAGTTGGCAGAGGTTACTACTAGGAGTCTTCTAGTAGGTACTATCTTCTTCAAGTTACCTATTTTCTAATAGATACTATCTATCTTCCAAAATGTACCATCTTTTCCTAAGTACCTAAATACCTGTCTTTTCTAGAAAACTTCCTTCTCCCTATTTTCTACTTCTCCCTACCTATCTTCCAAAGGGAACTATCTTCTAGCGGACACAATTTCTACTAGGAAACTATCATTTACTAGAAACTTTTCTTCTACTAGGCACCTATTTTCTACTAGATACTACCTATCTTCCCAAATGTATAATCTTCTAGTAAGCAATAGTTCTACTAGGTATTTGTCTTCTACTAGGTACCTATATTGTACCAGGTACTATTTTTATTAGGTACTTATCTACCATTAGGCACCTATTTTCTACCTAGTATCTAGTATTTTTTTCTACTAGGTATCTATCTTTTACTTGATACCTATTTCTATACTTGATTCTATTTTCTAAACCAACTAGAAGGAAGGAAATCGAGTAGAACATGGCTGACTGTGGGGTCAGAAATTAAACACCATACAAGGTGATAAATGGCCTCAAAGCCAGAACCAAATTGTTTTCAGACAACCCTTCACAAATTCCTCGGAGTCATGGTTTTTAACAATGAAGCATAAATCGAGGTATCACACAGCCTAAATGAGGTTTCTTAGAAAGGTGGAAAGGAAGAACAGAAGAGATCGAATCCGTAACAAGATAATAAGGACAGGTCTCGAAATAATACCACCCACTGAAGTACACCCTTGCAATTGTGTCATATCTTTCAGTATGCCATAGGTACAGCAGTAAGATATTATTATTATTATTTGGCTCTACGACCCTTGTAGTCGAATCTTGGCCCGCTCCAGCATCGACCGCCAGTTTTCTCTATCAAGTGCTGCTACCCTCCAATTGCGGATGTCCAATATGGTCCGGGCGTCCGAAGCTACGCAGTCCTCCCACCGAAGTCGTGGTCTCACACCATACATTCGCTCCCTGAGGACTTTGGCTGGGATTTCATCCTGTCCGGCCCACCTCAGTCTTGCTAACTTTATAAACTGTACTACATCCAGCTCCTTATAAAGTAGTCTCAGTGCGTTGTTGGACCGGCGCCTCCACTCTCCATCCACCAAAACTGGACCGTATATTCTCCTAAGGACTCTGCTTTCAAATCTCAGAAGTGAGAGTTCGTGTGCTTGGGTCAGGGTCCAGTTTTCAGAAGCATATGTCAGAACTGGTCGGAAGAGAGTTTTATACAGTCTGGTCTTAGAAGATTTAGACAGGAGATTACCACACAGATGCTTCTGCAGACCAAAATAGCAGCGATTAGCGGCTGTAATCTGGTTCTCGACTTCTGCCCCAATATCATTTTCTTGGTTCACCTGGGATCCAAGGTACACGAATTCCTCAACTCTCAAGGTTTCAAGGTTTATTTGTTGAGGGTTTATGCACATGTACTTCGTTTTGCTGTAGTTGACGATAAGTCTCATCCTTGCTGCAGCATTTCTCAGTGCGATAAATGCTTCCTTGACTGCTGCTAACGACATGCCGGCAATATCTATGTCGTCTGCAAATCCAAGGAGTTGCAGGCAGGAGTTAATGAGTGTACCCGTTATTTGGATCTCAGAGTCTCTAACCGCCTTTTCCAGCAGTAAGATATAAGAAAAGTAATGATATAACATTCCTCGGCAGGTATTTAAGTCATACTGTTACGATGAAGAATTCGCAAGTGTCGGGGTCATGCAAAAAATCCCACTTACAGGCCATTCAAAATTCCTTCGTTATATTACACATTTACATATCTAATAATCATTACACAAAGATCTCAACATCGTGACTGACACAATCAAGAAAAACTACAAAAAATTTCATGACTCACTTCTGGGCATCCAAACTTACTGGTACAATCATTACTGACAGACACATTACTTCAGAGTCCGACAAGGAGACTGAAACGTCACTGAAGTAGGGATCTACTACAGTCAGATCAACCACGCTAGGTGTGCCTTCAATGGGACTCTCCATACACGCTTCCACGTGAATCCCTTAGAGGAGGTTTTAAATAGAAGATCGAAAATACAATGGCATTCGTATGATTTCTCAAATAAATATTTTTATTATTATTATGATGAAGAATGTATATTAGTACAATGATATCATTAATATCTGACATACTTTTTTACCCTTTAATAATAAATAGAAAAACTAATAACAAATAAAATAATAAATCGCTAAAATGTAATATAAAATATAGTAATAATAAATCGGCCCTTAAAACAAATAGCTTTTCGCACTATTTACAAATGTATGTATTTCCTACATTTGTTCAGATAATTGGGAAGACACCTCAGTCGCTCAGGTAATATGGTTGCTGCCAATAAAGATATCGCCCACTCCATGGTTACCTAATCAATATGTGCCACGTGCCCTCACCAGGCGGATCTTGTATATTGTTTCATCTCCTCGCATAAACTTCTCATTATCTTCCTTATAGCCTATCCAACAACCAAAGAAATGGAAAAGAAATCTCTAAAACCGGTTCATTATTTTGTTTTGCAATGAAAATAAGTTTTTTTCCTCCAGGCTTTCAAAACGTTTGTTGCAACATTTCTCAGTATATTACAAACCTTTAAATTGCAGTTATCGAGAAAGTGTGTTCGTAAATACCACATGATTATAATTTATTTCATTTTAATTTCCCCTTCAATTAATAAACTCCAAACTGAGTTACATTAGCATTCGTTAGGTCAGAGGAAAATTAAGGTTTTTGGATTAATTTTGATGAAATAATATTATAATAATTCTTCAAACCCGATGAAAACTCCAAACTTCTTTGATATTAATAATTAAATAGTTTTATATCGGTTTAAACTGTATCAGTTGTTTCACTTGGATATCCTGTAATCCTTACTGACGCAGGATGTGATAACATAATCGCATACTCTAAGGATTGATATATTCTCAGAGTAATATGCATTGTAAATTATAAATGCGCCATAAGAAGGATGACACCAAACTAAAAAACATAATGAAAAAACTTGCCTTATTGAACTGCTGTAAAAGTATTCCAAAATTCAGTGACCGCATTCATAAAACAGATAAATAGTTAAGAGAAAAATACCTGTACCACTACAACCCGTGAATGGGTCTGGGGTTCAGTACATGGTAGAGACGTATGTTTCATGGACAACGGTTCTCCAGGGAGGTGATTTGTCCTAGATCACGCTCAAGATTTTTCCCATTTTGGGTACCCACTTTCAGAGGCTGGGTGAGTCCCAGGAGGGTCCTAGATCCTAATTATGATGTCAATTTTAATGCTAGGGTATTATGTTATTTATTTTCACATACATTACATTCATTGGAGGAAGGAAAAAGCAGGATAAGAAAAACAAAATGGATTTTTAAAATAAAGTCTTTGCAAATAGAAATTATTTAAAAATTTACAATTATTATACATTATCCGGTAGTAATTTCAAAAAAGAAGCTCAATGCAGAAAAAAGACCAACGTTTTTGCTACATCGTGTTCAACCAAGGTATCGATTTTTCTTTAAATTCAATTTTATCTATATTAATAATGATATCATATAATAATATAATACTATCTCTTGATTAAATCAATTGTTCCCACTTCAAGCTAATTTGGAATGATCTTTTACAAGCATATTACATATAACAATGTTGTTGTTTTTTAAATACAATGATGTAGTTTTGCCTATATTATCGCCTTTATAGTTTATAGTTTCTGCCGATTTCAACATCGATGTTTTGAATATCGATAATCGTACCTAATCTTTGATACATGAAACCAGGTAAGAAGCAGGCTCGATCATCGGATTTTCATCCTACCCTTCAATGACTAGGCATACAGAGGCTATCCGAGTCATTTTAAGTCATCACTAGCGAGGTAGCTCATTGTAAAGGACTGTTAAATTAAACCTTTATACTGTTAAATGCTCATTGTGCAGCTTAAAGGATCTGTAGACCAATTAAGCTGCACAATGGGGAAAAATGGTGGATGAAAACGATCTCGACCAAATTTTACAAATGATACGTCGCCCTCACTGCCAAACATAAATTTTATTATGTGGAGATCTCGGTAACAAAAAAAAAATCTACTTACAACACGCCCTTTTTTGTCATTTGTTAACGCTTACAACTGCAATTGCTTCATAAGGTTCCCGGCATCTTGATTTGCTAAGTCTTGGACTGTCCCATTTCTCCTTTTCCCATGTGCAGCCTTTGGTAGACCTACTCAGTGCTTTCTATTCCGATTACTGTAACCCTTCACAGGTTTATTTTAATATTAATAACATCATAAACAGTGTCACATAAAACACAAAACTAATGACGTGTGTGTGATCTAAACAGTCCTGATTCAGCACTGAACTTGAGACACCTAACGGATTGGAGAGATACATCATTAATTTTGTTTTTTGTAAATCCTTAGGAGGTGAATATATATTGCCGAAATACTTCTTGATTGATGAGGTCCAGACCTCCAAGGCAATCAGGTCTTCCCAAATCCATTAAATACTAGATAGATAACGAAGTGGCTGATCCGTTCCACCAGGTGCTATATGCTAAGAGAGCTATTAGTAGACCCCAACGACCTCACCCTCCGGCAAGATTGTAAAGGTTGGACTGGTTAGATCTAAGAGGCCTTGTGGTTTGTCTCTAGTGACCTAGATTGGGAAGGCATCCTAGATAGTCCAGAAGTCAAAGCTATTTCCTTAATCCACGGATCAGGAGCATACGTGGTACTAATACTTGCAGCATTTTATTATATTTTTTATCATTCACAGATTATAACTATATTGTGGACATAGCTTGGAATTAATCTAAGAGCAATTCAAAAAACTATTTTTTAAATGTTTTCTTAGAGTAGAAACATTTTTTTTCATTAACTAGGCTTTCAACAAAATTATTAATTCCTCCTTCCACTATGCCATAGAATGTTAACTATGCACTATATAGCTTTCAATTTAAAAAAAAAATTAAAAATAATAGAGAAACATTGAACTTAAATATATAAAATAATATAGTGGGAAAGAAAATGGTTCCGGTGGAGGTCAAATAATTCCAACAGACGTTTCGAGCCAACTTTGCAGTTCTTCTCCAAGGCTTGTATTGTAGGTAATAAGTAAGGCCACGATATTAGCTTACTACCTGCATATCAAGTCGTGAAAAAGATCTGCAATGTCTTCCTAACGTAGGTTTTTATTAAATAGTTTATCTCTATTGAAGATATTCCTTCTTTGACCCCTAATGCTATGCTGAGTAGGGCATGTCAAAGATCGATGTTGTACAGGTGATAGATCAGGTTAAAAATCAATGCTGCACTGACAGCAGATCATGTGAAAGATCAAAGCTATATTGGCAGAATTACATGCCAAAGATCGAAGCTCTACTGAGAGTAGTACATGCAAGGATCAATGTAAAATCAGTAGTATGATGCACTGGTAATAGCCATAAGGGACTGGCAAGAGAAGATGTTAATGATCGGTGCTTTACTACCAGTAGTAGGTACATATCAAAGATCGACGCTGTATCACCAGTTATACTTGTTGAAGAATGATGAACTAGCGATAGAACAGGTAATCGATCCAGTATTGGCAGTAGTATATGTCAAAGATCAAGGTTGTACTGGCAATAGTTCATGACAATGATTGAAGATGTACTTGCAGTAGTACATGTCAAAGATCGACGCTGTACTGTGAGTAGTACATGGCAAGGATCAATGTAAAATCAGTAGTATGATGCACTGGTAATTGTAATAATGTAATGGAAAGAGAACCGGTTAAATATCGGTGCTTTACTTACAGTAGTAGGTACATATCAAAGATGGATGCTGTACAGGCAGTGGTACATATCACCAATATTACATGTTGAACTAGGGATAGAACAGGTTAAAGATCGATCCAGTTTTGGCAGTAGTGCATGTCAAAGATAGAAATTCTACTAGTGGAGTACATGTAAAAGATAAATTAATACCGAAATAAATACCGAGTCCTATGAATAGCGAATGTTGTGGTCTCTTGGATACATGAATACGACGGTACATACAAAGAGGAAACAGTGAATATTCACTGTATGACAGGTAAAAAAAAAAATACTGTTTCACAAGTGGGGTAACTTTTCAGTATAAATTCTTTAGGAAGCTTAGAAAGGCCAAACATTAGATTTTATAAGAAATGTGTAATGTTTTAGATATTTTTTTATTCTTGTTTACAAATAAAACATTTTTGTAAATTGATGACCTAATATCGATATAAAGCCATGTCTTTGTCGATCTTATCTTGGCCGTCTTATCTCTTATGGGCATACGAATGTATTTATTTATTTAATCGTATAGATTATTGTACAAATATTTCATTTGCACACACACTAATAATCTAATGTAAACAAAAGAACCAGTAAACGATGTTGATCATAGTGGTGTAAAAAAAATAATACCACTGTATGACTATGTTTTGGATGCAATTCGTGTAGTAAATGCTGAATTTAAATTTAAAATTTGAAGAGGTTATGAAAGGTTACTAATACATAAGGTTATCAGGAAGAAATTGGTCCGGGTATAGGGAAACAAATTCTCTTATATAGGGAGAACTGTTTATTTGGAAGCCGACGTTTCGACCCACATTGCAGGTCTTCTTCAGGGCTAATATATAAGATACGAATAAATTAAAATAGTATATGGTAATGGGTAGTATATGTAATAGATAGAGAAATATTATATGTAGTAAGTAGTATAAATAAGAGCCAGAGGAGATTGAATTATATAATAATAAAGAGGTACTATTTATTAACAAAGAAGTAATGTTTAAATCCAACAAATGAAAAGTAACAATTAAAATTTACAACAGAATTATAATAAATTAAAATTAAAATATTTATATAATTCAATCCCCTCTGGTGCTTATTTATACTACATATAATATTACTCTATCAATATATTTCATGTACTCTTTGCCATATACTATTTTAATTTATTTGTATCTAGTATATTTAGCCCTAAAGAAGACCTGCAATGTGGGTCGAAACGTCAGCTTCCAAATAAACAGTTCCTTCCTATATAAGAGATTTTTTTTGCCTAAACCCGGACCAATTTCTTCGTCATATATATAATGTCAAGTAATGTTACTCAACAGAAGATTATCGGCTTAACGCTTGAAATATAAATGTTGGAAATCATCATATTCTTCGAAATCAGCGAATCAATTCATAATTTTATTTATTGTTTTGTTCTATTTAAATCAACGCTGCGGGGTTTCGCTCAGCAATTAACTTATTATTTTAATTTAGTCGTCAATGTACAGTTATAGCACTACAATTGTCTGACTGCTTTTATAATATAGTATAATAGGGAGTGGGGTGGCTCAGTGGTAGAGCACTGAGTTGCCATGCCGGAAATCCCGGTCCAAATCCCCCTGCATGCGAAACTTTTATTTAGTCTGTTTACAGCCGGAGAAGGATCATATAAGATCTAGGACCCACCTGGGGCTCAACGAGCCTTTACTAAATGTTATAAAAATAGCGTACCCAAAATAAGGGAGAAAATTCTGGCGGTTGAGCGTGATCTAGGACAAATCACCTCCCTGCAAAACCGTTCTACATGAAACAGTGCAGTCTCTACCATGTACTAAACTCCAGACCCGTTCAGGGGTTGTAGTGCTCCAGGATAATATAATATAGTAGTTATATGAATTTGTATTCAACAAATTAGAAGTTAATGGATAAACAGAAAATTAAACAGTTAAATCCTAAAAATGGGACAGGATACTGAAATTTTGGTGTGATATGACCTGTGAATAAAATCATAATTAATAAAAATAGGAATGAAGACACATTTTCCAACCAATTTTATATTATTTAAAGAGTTTGTGCATTACCACCATCATATTTCATGAAAGGACGATTTGATAACATAAAAATGTTGATAATGATTAATTTTTTCACAGAAAAGGTAATTAAAGAAATAATTAAACGCCATAACAAAAAAACAAAAATTTGCGTCTCTAAAATAAAATAAAGAGATTAATCTATCGAAAAAATATTACTGTAGCGTTATCAATTCACGCGCTAATGCTCTCAAGCGGAATCAATGGTAACTAACTAGTTTTAATTCAATTGTAAAGTTCGCAGCAATGGCATTATTAAAATGATTACTACTTCAGATACAACTTAACAAAATCAGCGCATGTATTTATCCTTAGATATTAGAACCAATTAAAAATAGCAAAATTTCAAAAAAAAGATTTAAAGTAATTATCAGAATACAATTGTAAAAGCCTCAAGTCTCAAGAATACTGAAAAAACTAAACAGTCAGCCTTTCGCCACTCCGGGGATCCTCAGGACGATTTAAAAACTAATTCACATCAAGAAAGGCCAAATCCAGCACATCTCACTTCAACAATACAAGCAAAGCCATCAATCAAAGACCGCAGCCTCACTACAATAGTGTCTCTTGTTTCAATCCTCCCTTTGCCCTGATATTTGATTGAACGTTCTGGAGTGAATGTCATGATGTCACTAGATATTTGCCGTATGAGACCTGAATCGGTGGAATGTTGAATGGTTAAATATTTTTAGTATTTTAAACATTTATAACTTCTTTTTTTTTCGAATTTCTAAATGAGCCAAGTTATGATAGGACTCTCGGAAATTGTCTCTAAGAGGACCAATGCCATCCAGTAACAGAAAACTAAACAAAGAAATAATGATTTATGTGTAAAACTTTAATAGATTGTTCAAATGGATCGCAAATTCGTTTTATTTCTTATTTTATTGGCTTAAAGTTTAAAAAAATCTGATAATTTAATTTATGTATATTAATCATTATTTTATGTAAAAATATTTCTAATATTTGTAATTGAGCATTTCTTGACAAAAATAGGTAATTTCTATTCAAATTCTATTTAATTTATTTATATAAAAAATTATCAAATTAAATTAAATATCAAATCATTATAATATATCTGCTTTGAAAATCCTGCATTATTATTTTTACGGATGATTAAAAGACTAGATATAGAATACTCTGGATACTATCATCCACAAAATTATTTATTATTTATCTTGAAAAATAATAGTCCAGGAGCCATGGTCCATTTTAGCACTTGATTGGTATCAAGCTGAATCTTCGTGAATAGCTTCGTTTCGATGAGACGTCCAAGAATTTGCAGTGCGAAAATTCTCGATTGTGGTAGCTAACAGAGGTACCAAGGATAAAATATGTCGATTTGATTTTTCTCAAAAATTTATTACTAACTGGTTTTTTTTTTGTTAAATCTCAAGGTAATTATCTAAATCATTTGTTCTACAAAATGTATGATTTGATCAAAGAGTCCCCTCCTTCCAACGTGTATCGATAACGAAATCATCAAAAATGATTACTAACCAGCTGATTTCTTTTTGACTTCGTTATCGATACACGTGGGAAGGAGGGGACTCTTTGATCAAACCATACATTTTGTAGGACAAATATTTTTTCAAATAATTTAGATAATTATCTTGAGATTTAACAAAAAAAAAAAAACCAGTTAGTAATAAATTTTTGAGAATCATCAAATCGACATATTTCATCCTTGGTACCTCTTTAAGCTACCACAATCGAAAATTTTCGCACAGGAAATTTTTGGGCGTCTCATCGAAACGAAGCTATTCACGAAGATTCAGCTTGATACTAATCAAGTGCAAAAATGGACCATGGATCCTGGACTATAATAGTTGAGATTTTATATATGAGAAAGAAAATGGTCCGGGTCGAGGTAAAAAAAATTACCTTAAGTAGGGAGAACTGTTTATTGGAATGTCAACGTTTCATCAACTGAAACCGCTCTAAATGTCTAGGTCGGTTAAACTTAGACATTTGACTCAATCAAAAGCCCTGAAGGAGACCTTCAATGTGGGTCGAAACGTTGGCTCTCCAATAAACAGTTCTTCATTCTTAAAAGCAATTTTAAGGACTATTTTCTTCCTCATATGTATTATTTACTTTGAATGTTTCACATTAATTGTATTTATACCTCCATAATCCATACTTGAAGTTATGTAAATATGGCCCAGAAAGAGCTAGAAGTTCGTAAATATGGAATAAAATAAATAAATAAGTTTGGTTTCAAAGGATCTAAAAGTTTGTTTGTATTCAGCCTGACCCGAATATCCAACTTCCACAGCAGTTCTTTAATCCAGCCTGTCATCAATATTTAATCTGATAGTTGTTTTGCTGCTAAATAACGGTAAGGCATTTTCCTTTATAACATAGCCTCTTTATTTACACTCAAGTTTTATTTTCAAACTATTATTTATCGGATCCAATTTAGTTTCATGTTTGTGTAAACAGAGTCGCTTTTAGGCAAATGAAAAGCAAAAACTATTGCCAGGCATCAAAACCTTGGAGATTTAATAAACTAGAACTGTTTTGATTCGAGAACCGAAATGCAATGTCAGTTCAAATACAAATAAGGCATTGCCATTTGTTAACCTTCTACATATTTCATACTCTAATAATACACGCTTCTCAAATACAAACATATTGCATTGTAATTCTTCTACTGTTGTTGAACAGGTTATCTTTCTAATACATCCTTGTAGTTTTAACAAAATATCTTCCTTTTTCGCTAAATAAATGATTAAAAGCCTTGGTCGTTTATAAAGAAATTGCCATTTTTTATTATTATCAATTAATAATAAATGGTCATAAAAAAATAAAAAGAGGTGTATAAGAAAATTTGGATGCTGGTGTGGGATGAGCAATGGTGGAGTATTATGGTCTCTACCTCCAAAGAAACAGTCTATCTTATTTTTATTAATTGTTATTTTGATAGTGATTATTTTTAAATATTATAGTTTTGAAGAGAAAAGAGTAAGAGAAATATTATTGTTCTGGCCGGGATTCGAACCCGGGCATCTCCGGTGCAGTGCTCTAGACCACTGAGCTACCAGGAGTCGTATCCAAGTCAGACAAATCCGTTCTCTTCACTGATCCTATATTCCCGTGTTCTCGCAATTTTTGCGATGTATACACGGGGAAGAATGTTCATTCAACATTGCTTTAATTAGGATCTTGTTGACTTAAGCCGATTTTATATTTATGATTTATTTTTATTTATCGTTCTTTTAATGGTGATTATTTTTATTTTGAAAATAAAATAATTTGAAAGAAAATAAAAATATTTTTAAAAAATCACCATCAAAAGAACAATAAATTATGTATATAATTATTATTCGGAATGTCGATATATGTGAAAACCAGACTAATGTTATTAATTTAAATGATCCAGACTATAATTTATTAATAAATTTAAAAAAAAAACACTGTTATTCCAAAGTCTTGAGTTTTTACTTCTGTTGGCTACAGTCCATATGACTGCATATATAAATATTTGTTTGTTTTGCTTTTGTGCTTAATGGATCTATAGACTATACAGCCTATAGAGTTACATATTCACTATGTAACTATGTATAGAGTGATATACATACATTGCATACTACATTTATATCACATATGATCCCTACAGTTTGATTTCTAAGACAAATTATTAAATTTCACAACAAACCTTTGGGACCAATGTCCTTCGCTCGTCACTTCTTATGGCAGTTAAGATATCAATTTTTTTTTTCAGATAACATAAATTTCATATGTAAATTAATTTTAAATATCAGGGTCATAAAATATTCTGTGAAGGTGCGCTTTTATAAACAGCAAATTGGACCATCTTAATTGTTAATATTGAAGATATAAAACATAAATACATAGACTAATTAAACGTACGGATTTATAATTATTACATAAATAAATTTTAATCAGGTTGTTTCATGGCCGTGTCATAAATATTTTTCCCTAGACAATAAATTTATAGTTTTATTAATAAATTACGTGATTAGAGCCTCATTACATCTAGGAATCTAATGAATTTGATAAATATTTATGAAAATAAACTTTATCGTGATTAAATTACAAATTTTAATATCACTGCATGCATCAAGGACGAGTCTGAATATAATTAGAACCATATCTTCAACAAATGTATTCTTCCACTTCGATAAAACATAACATTGCATATTTTATTCATATTTTTTGTATTTGAAGAAATACAATATATTGAATTGACGATATTGTGAATAGTTTGTAAATTTTTTGAAAATATAATTAATATTAAGGCTGATACAAAAAGGCTAATAAAGAAAAGCTGGAGATTTTTTTATTTATATTAAACAACAATCCACGGAACATGCTATGCCTCTCTTTGTCTATTTTCTCCTTATTTTATACGTTTTACTCTAGTAGATAATCCACTCTAATATATTTTGGATATAAGGTGAAATTAACAAATAAAATAAAATGTTATATTTATTTTAAATAAATAAATAAATTACCTCCTAAATAGGCTCAAAATGGGCTGACGAATGGAGAAGATAGAGGAATATTTTAGATGAAAATTTAAAGAACTATAAGAAAATTAATATTTCGAATTGTCAGTATCGCAAATTTTTTATCACTACTTATTTTTATTATTATTATTTATAATTAGAGAGGGGAATGAAAAATTGATTAAAAACTAGTGTTTCCAGTTTGTAAATGTCACAATTAAAAGGAAATTTTTTAGAGGCTTTGTTCATAAATGACAAATTGGAGGATACAGTAAATGACAGAAAAGAGGCTGGAGAAATTAGTAAATTGTATTATTCCATTATTTTAAAATTTAAAAAACATTAGAACATAAGATGCCTCATGCTCTATAAACAAATCAGATATAGTGACCTGACCCTATTACCTACTAATAGATCTTATAAGATAAATTTTCCATGTAATAATCTTTAAAAAAAATTCATAATTTAATTAAAGGATATAATGAAATATTTTATTTATTTATTTATTATTTAATTTTCATTTCCACCTGCGCAATTGCGCATTCAGCAAATTTGTTCCTAGTGCTTTTCACCTTGATTTTCTACATGAACTTCTATATGATGATGGAGTAAAAATATAAATATCAATAGGTGAGTAGGTCTCTTGGCCAATGTCTTTTTAATCTTTTCCTATCCAGTCCAGGTAACAGGGAGTAGGAAAGCGGAAGAACGAGTGGGTTTGGGTGATATTGTGTCGATGAGTGGAATGTTATGTATTTGTTATGAATATATGATTTTATAGTGGGAATGTTCATGTCGTTGTGTATGGTGTGATTCGAAATATACCATGGTGCATTAACAATTTTTCTGAGAATTTTGGACTGTGTTGTTTGAATCTTGTGTATGTGGACTTTTTTTGCTGAACCCCAAAGTTCTGCTCCATATGTCCAAATAGGTTTCAGTATGCTATTATAGATAAGTCGTTTGTTCCGTAAGTCAAGTGAAGATCTGTAGTCCAGCAGATGTGATAGTTGTTTGTACCGTCTAGTCAGTTCTTGTCTCTTTAATTTTGTATGTACGTTCCATCTAAGTCTTTTGTCCAAGTATAGTCAGAGATAACGAATGAATATAATGAGTCCGAGATAATGAAATGTTTAAAATAAAATTTAAAAAAGAGTTTTGTAGATGTTTATTTTGAAACATAATTTAATATATTTATTTTAAAAAAGTATTCAAAAGTACTTAAAAGAGATCTAGTCTTTCAATGATCAAAGTTTGGTTTTAATGTAACATTATCTTGACCATGGAGGATAGATGATCCTCTAGTGTTTTATATTTAAAAAAAATTTAAATGAATGTGACTTAGAGGTGTCTATACTTAAGTTATTACTAGTTATTTCGGACACTTTATTATATTTATTAAATGTATTTTAGTATAGTTATTATTATTTTTCCACATAAGTTTTAGAGTTATAACTGTTATAAAGTTATATAAGTGATTGGTACTGAAGCAGAAAACAAAATCTAAAAGATTGAAAATGACAGAGTGTTGTCGAAACGTCTCAAATTATCAATAAGGATTAAGAACATAGAATGACTGGAAAATATTTTTCTCTTTCCCAATATGAATTCCTAAAGAAATGAGTCTAGGTTATAAGAATTTTTTTATAAAAATGAAAAATTTATTAAAAACTAGTGTTTCCAGTTTTTAAATGTCACCTGAAAGCATTGACTGGTTGTACCTTCCTTCTTTCAAATAACGAACGAAAAAAAATAAATTAAACTGTAGTATATGAAAAGAAAAGACCTAACAAAATCCAGGGTCTAAAAATTGTTTTTGAAATTTGTAATTGTAATTGTAATAAATGCGTCAATCGATATGGAAATAATTGTTGTTCTTTCATTTTCGGTCGCTGTATTATCATAGGAAGTGGTAATTTACTTGAAGGTCATAGTAGATTTTTATCGAAACTTTATATTTATTTAAGTTTCTCAAACTTTGTAATTGCAGGATATATATATTGATATAAATAAGACACTACAGCTACATTGGGAGCCATAAATTTTGCCTAGCTAAATATAATTAGGGCAGGGATCTTTAACGTCTACCTGACATCGCCCTGGACACCATTTTATGACCCCTCTGAAGGATGGCTAAGGATTTTTTAGTCCATTTAGAAGTAATTGGTAAACAGGAAAAGATACGCTACATTTAACTTAACTGCTCTTGAAATCCACACATGGAGAGTGTTATAAGAAACTTACGAGATGTTTTATATATAAGGTTGGGGAAAAATAAATCTATTATTTTCGCTTGAAATTCAAAACTTTATTTTAGATGTTTCGGATTGTCCGATTTGGGTCAAATATGCAACGTTTTGTTGTATAATTTGTTGCCATTTTAAAGGTAGATTTATAATGCCTCTCCCATAGAAGTCTTGGTCCTTATTGGCGAAAAACTCTAGTAATCGATTTTCACAATCTTCTCTTGATCCCAATTTCTTATCACGCAGGAAGTTTTGCAATGCGAGAAAAAGGTGGTGATCGCTTGGTGCCAGGTCCGGACTATATGGTGCATGCATTAAAACTTCCCAACCAAGCTCCCGGAGTTTCTGGCGAGTCACTACAGACGTGCGTGACCTTGCGCTGTCCTGATAAAACACAACACCTCTTCTGTTGGCCAATTCTGGCCGTTTCTGGTCAATCGCTAACTTCAAACGGTCCAGTTGTTGACAGTAGAGATCTGAATTTAGTGTTTCATGATAAATGGAAGCAATAATAAATGATTCCTTTCAAGTCCCACCAAATACACAGTAGAACCTTCCTGACCGTTAGCCCTGGTTTGGCCACCATTTGAACTGCTTCACCACGTTTGACCACGATCCTTTTCGCACAATATTGGCGCATGTGACCCATTTCTCATCAGTCACCACCCGTTTAATAAATGGGTCGATTTCATTCCGTTTGCCAAGTCTTGGCAGATGGAAATTCGATCCATCATGTTTTTTGGTGTTAATTGGTGTGCCAACCAAACAACGAGCTTCTTTTTGAATCCAGCTTTGCGCAAATGGTTTAAAACTGTTTTATTGTTTATCTTTAGCTCCTGGGCGATGCTACGACTACTAACATGCCGGTCAAATTCTATTATTTTATCGACATTTTCGACGACGAGCCTGCCTGTGCGAGGTGTATCTTTAACATCAAAAATTCCTGAACGGAATCGACGAAACCAAAATTGCACGTAATTAGCTGTTACAGTATCGGAACCATTTAACACAATGCCTGACTTGCATTTTCGCCTTTATCAAAGAAAAACTGTAAAATGTACCGACTTTTTTCTTTTTTGACTTCCAGTGTTAACACCCTGTAACTCACAACTGAATGGAACAAACAAAAAACAGCCAACGAATTTTGTGTGAAAATATCACCTTGAAAACGAGCATAATATTGCAATTGTTTGATCGCTACTTTACGAGATATCGATCGCTACAGCCATCTACCGAGAAAATAATGGATTTCTTTTTCCCCAACCTATTATTTTGTTGTACAATACCTAACATGTACTATGGAAATGTTGTTATCTTGACATCTAATATTTTCACATGAAAGCGATGTATAATTATTACAATAAAAAATAATAACAGTTTTATGTGTATATATATGTCGAAACGAATATGGATAAAAGTGTATCGTAGCAGTCTCTATTCCATTAGATATAGAAACCTATTTGGAAGAATGCCTATCGAGCCTGAGGCCAGGAAAACACGCACAAATAAACCACGCGTGTTAAAAAAAAATAAAAATATGATGACTAATAATATAATTAGACTAATATTTTTATGGCTCTTCATAAAGGCAATTCAACCAGTAAATAACTATCATTGAATATAAATAAAATACACATATCAATATTAATATGAAGATATCTGCGCAGTGAAACGCAGGTAATTCTAGGTCATTCCACAATTAGGTAAATAGAGAAACATGAACGTAATATTCTTAGGAAGCTTATGGATCAATCAATAAAAGCAGCATGGGTTGAAGAGAACTCAGGACGAACCATATAAAAAAAAAAAAGAATAACAGAAGAAACTAGGAAACTCCTTACACATTTATAAAATGGAAAATTCAAGAACGGCGAAGAAACCATTCAACGGAGTGGCTCAGTTCTTGGGATAATAAATCCGATGTAGCAATTAAATTATCTATTTTTGTTAACAGTCGTGAAACGACAGGTCAAGACAACCTCCAGGTTACAATCACCCTCCATGAAGAGGGTACTCCTAGTTGGGGGATCACCTGGCGGTTGAGCGTGATTTCACCCCAATCACTTTACTGTACAACCGTTAGGTTAGAAAAAGTACAATCCCTACCATAAACCGGACCTCAAAATTCTTTATTATGTTTTTACATCAATAATATCTATATTATATAAATCGTAATATTTTGAGACGCTCAATTTCTTCCTCTTACCATCGTTAAATAAATCACAGATAAAGATCCAGTATTGGGTATTGTTTAGAAGCATTAGAATAGAATAGAAAACAGAAGAAACTAGGAAACTCCTTACACATTTATAAAATGGAAAATTCAAGAACGGCGAAGAAACCATTCAACGGAGTGGCTCAGTTCTTGGGATAATAAATCCGATGTAGCAATTAAATTATCTATTTTTGTTAACAGTCGTGAAACGACAGGTCAAGACAACCTCCAGGTTACAATCACCCTCCATGAAGAGGGTACTCCTAGTTGGGGGATCACCTGGCGGTTGAGCGTGATTTCACCCCAATCACTTTACTGTACAACCGTTAGGTTAGAAAAAGTACAATCCCTACCATAAACCGGACCTCAAAATTCTTTATTATGTTTTTACATCAATAATATCTATATTATATAAATCGTAATATTTTGAGACGCTCAATTTCTTCCTCTTACCATCGTTAAATAAATCACAGATAAAGATCCAGTATTGGGTATTGTTTAGAAGCATTAGAATAGAATAGAAAAGTTTATTGTGTATATGAATAAAAAATGAGACATAATATATATCTAGCCAGAAGGATACATACTACAAATTATAAAATAAAAAGTGCTAAAATATAAAATAAATAGAAAGTACAAATCATGACAAGATATTAACCAATTACACTGTTCTGCAAAAAAAAGTTTTGCTTCCTTGAGAAGTTGTTGCTGATTTTTACATTTTCATGTGTGCTGAATTGTAATCTGAAGTCAAAAAAATTCTACCAAGCACCATTTTTTAGAGATTGGAGGTTGTTTATGAAAGAAACAGAACAATTTTTTCATAAATTTAATTAAAAATTTTTGTGAAAGTCAATAATATATAAAATAATAAATTATGTAATCCTGTACTCAATTATTGTGTATATTTTTTCATTTTGTACTCTTCATCACCTGTCTCCCGTTGTAGTGTCCAACAGAAGTCCGCAAGCATCTTCTCATTGCTGTTACCGCTGTACCTTTTTTCCATCTGGGCTATATCTTGATGAAACCGTTCTCCGTGTTCATCTGAAACTGCTTCGAAGTTGGGAGCGAAGAAATCCAAATGGGAATGGAAAAAATGAATTTTAAGGACATGTTGCAACCCATGGCCTTATATGATGAAAGCAATTCTTCCACAATTTCATTCTAATTTGTTGCTCTTTTTTTCCCCAAAAATTGAAGACACACGTTTTTGAATGTAGTCCTGGCTCTTTTTTCTGTTCCATTTAATCGTCTTTTAAATTCAACGTACTTGAGAAGATCAAGAATTTGAGGCACCACAAAAATCCCCTCTTTAATATTTGATTCACTTAAGCTGTGGAACTTCTTTTGTAAATGTTAGCCCGAAATTCCTGAAGCCTAATACTTATGCTCTCCCAATTTTTTCATTTTGTACTACATTACAAAAGCTTCAAAATTAAATAGGTTTTTAATTTTTTGTTAAAATTTTTAGTGGTCAAACAATTTTCAAATCTCTAAAAACTCCTCATTTTTTGACCTAAAACACAGATTTCACAAAAAATGGTGCCTGATGGAGATTTTCTGACTTCGGATTCGTGTTCGGCACACTTCAAAACATAATAAAACAAGATTTTTGTTGAAGGGAGGATTTAGATGCAGAACAGTGTTATAGAGAATAAATAAATTAATAAAACCAGTTAAATGAATGAGCTATCATGCAATAATTTCTTTGCATAATGTATATCTTCTTCACTTAGAAAGAAACAAAAACATCTAAGCAACAAAATTAATTATTCAATACGGATTCATTTAAGCTAATGAATTTTGGGAAACCAGGAAATGTTGGAAAAGCAAGGATTTAAATAAGGATAGTGAAGAAGCATGCCGGATTATAGGAGGGATTCAGTTGGAGCGGGCCAGAAAGGAGCGTTCGAATGTTTTGATACTATGGGAACGAGTATAGAGACTGGAAAGGCGAGATCTTGTTTCATTTTAGGCTTAGTCATAAATGATAAATCAGATTTAAGCCTAATAAGAACTAACTTGTGGTAAAATAAATTAAAAATCCAGTTAAATTATAACATTTTTTTTTAATATAGAGAGATTTTTATATAAACATTATAGTTTATTGCAGAAATTTTTATATTAAAAATTGCCTTTCCTATTCTACCAGGTTATATCAAGGATTCAGCGACTGACATTAACGAGTGCAAATACGTTCTCTTCCTAACCAGTAGTCGCTCACTTCCTGTACACCTCTGAGAGCGGTATCAGAAATAAGGTAAGTCATTAAGACTGCATCAGCTACCGATCTCTTGCAACCACACGGGCATCAACCCCCCGACCTCGGCACACTTCTGCCTTCTTGAGGGACTAAATGGCTTCCTCGATTAACTCTCAATTTGTTATGAGCCCGTTTCAAATTATTTTTAGTAGAACTATAATTAGTTTAGAGCAAGGCCTGCTTCCAGTCACGTATACATTACTGTTTCCCAAGATATCTATATTTAGTTATCTCTTCTGTAACATTTAGTCTGTATTAGATAATTCATCCACTCAGTAAATGCCTCCTAATTCCAGTGATAAGGCCTTTAAAAAGTCTTAGGTCTGTTATGTTTTAATAAACTAAAAGTTATTTATTAATACCGTCGATCAATATATTTATCCTATTTTCTTAATAATTAATTGTCATTTTATAAATAAAATATTCTGTCCTTAAAGAGGTTATTTATCTAATTATCTTAAATAATTACTCAATTCATTAAGTGAATTAAATGAACATTTATATCTGTTCCTGTTCTGGGAGCGGAGTGGCTGAGTGGTAGAGCGCTGAGTTGCCATGCCGAAGATGCAGGGTTCAAGCCCCGCTAGTTAGCATACTTTTATTTAATATGTTAGCGGCCGGAGATGGATCATATGGGATCTAGTACCCTCCTGGGGCATATCCAACCTCTATAAAATGGGTACCCAAACTAATGATGGGGAGAATTTCGCGGTTGAGGGTGATCTATGACAAATCACCTCCCATGGTCCAAGAAACAGTACAGTCTCCACCACGTATGTATACTGAACCTAGAACCTTCTATAGGTTGCAGTGAGACATGTTTTTTTTTTCTATTTTGTCCCGCAGGTTGTCGCTTGGAGTTGGGTTACAAAAAGCACTAACTTGTGGTAAAATAAATTATAACATATTCCCTTGCTGGGATATGGTACTTCTGATATGATTTGAGTGGACTGTATATTATAATAAATGAAATACAAAATTTACAATGCCATTACTGTGAATGGCATGTATGTTGTGCGTTCTGGGTGGCTGCTGGCATCCTCATACTTTGCTGTGGGATTCTACTCGATTGAGATGATTCTGGAGGACATATTCTTCTCCTAGCTGTTCCGTATCTACTATTTTACTGTATGGCCATCTTGTCCCTAGTTGCAGCCTAGGAGGTGATAGAGGGCTCTGCCTCAGTTGGAGGTAGATGAGTAGGAAAAGAAGACGGTTTTGATTGAAAAAGCTTTAACTATTTGTTCATTTCATTTAAATAAAGTAATTTTATTGAGCTTTATAATGGAAAAGAGAATGTAATAATGGGTAATGAAAAGAGTCTCAATTAACATTTCGAAGTATAGATGATATAATGGAGGATGGAAATAGTTGGGGGGGGGGCACCAAATAAGTGAAGACTTATATTTTATTTATGCCGACGTTTCGACCTACTTTGTAGGTCATCTTCAAGCCATACCGTAAATCCTGGTACAAATCCCGCTGCGGGCAGTTACTTTTATTTAGTCTGTTTGCAGCCGGAGATGGATCATATAGGTTCTAGGACCCTCCTGAGACTCACATAGCCTCTATAAAATATTATAAAAATAGGGTACCCATAGTAAGGGGGGGAAACCTGGCGGTTGAGCGTGACCTAGGACAAGTCACCTCCTTGCAGAACCGTTGTCCATGAAACAGTACAGTCTCAACAACTGAACCCCCAGACTCGTTCACGCGGGTCGTAGGGGTACAGGGTTTTTTTTTCATCATTCACTCGGTGTTTTTTTTACTGCACCCCCAACTATTTCCATCCTCCATTAGATTTTCCTGTCAACTATTTTCCTCTCTAATATAGATTTATTGAAACGTTCTTTTATAGATGAAATGATTACCGTAGTTTACACATTTACCATACTTAGATTCTCCATACTTCAGTTCAAGATAATTTGTATTTTTGGAAAATATTAAAAATGAAACGAATAAACAGTTGAAACTCGTTGTGACTCGAAGCCACAGCCTGCGGAATAATTACCGCTAGTTATTATATTTTATTATATAAATTAATTAAAAAGCTTAATTTATGTATTATTAAAACTTGCAACTGACAAGTTTTAGTATGACCTACATTGATTTCATTCAACTCAACTCCAAATTATAAATTTAACTGCTGAAGTGTCGAAAAAAAATCTGCCTTTCTTCATGCTATCTTCAAGTATTGAGATGTTTTTATTGTGTTTTTTACAATGATAGGAGCGGTTTACTTCTTATCTTTAGATGCCATCTCATTTCAAATGTTTTCTTTTATCATCTCTGTACTAGTACCCTTTCTATCATTCTGATCTTATGATCGAATTAAGAGGAAGATTTTTTCATTTCATTTATGTGTCGCCTTTTATATAATTTTGGAACATTCTACAGCTGGCGATTTATTTAAATTAATTTTAGAATTATTTGTATGAAAATCATATTAGATCTGCTTACCGAATCGATTTTTAATATTTTTATTCTGTTCTCAGAGTCAAGGAATAGGATCTATAATCATAGTTTCTCTGATATGTTTTTATGCTTAATATAAATTCCTTATCATTAAAGGGTATTGATAAGATTCTGGATATACAACAGCTGTTATGTGGAGGGGGGGGGAGGTGAATGCCTGTATCAACTAGGTCATTTAAACACCATATGTTATTTAAATTTTTTTTCTTTCGCTTTTGTTTCTTTTATTTCTAATTATAAACATCAGTCTGAACGTTATGAGTTATATTTTGTAGTTGTATTGAACCTACCTATTTTGTGCGTTTGAAGTGTTTCTAGCCTATTTTTACGGAATTAAATATTAAATATATTTAATAATATTAAATATTTAATGAAATATATACCATTGGAATATACCAACATACAACCATTAGGAAGATGAAGTTCTGATTTCTAGCCTATAGCAATACCATTTAGATAATTTTATGTTTTTGTTAGTGGGGAACAAACCTTAAAATTGTAGGAGATTGTCAAAATAAAAAAAACATAAAACTATTTACAATGTTAATATAATACAAAATACTATTTACATACAGCCAATATGAAGATTGTCAATTGTTTTTACTTAACAGGTTTGGATTCAAATATAAAGAGAGGAAACAAAAAACAATTGCTATTAAACAAATATTTTATTGGTACATTGATATAATATGATTAGACTTACTGAAATACTGTTTGATTTTTTCTGTTAAAGCATAAATATGAGAACGATCAAATAACGGAAAAGTCGCTAAAAATAGTAAAAACACACACATGCACGCATACACATACGCGCACGAGCGCACACATAGACACACAAGGCGCTAAGTGCTATTGTGCAACAGTCACGATGAATGTAAGGAACGCCTTTAATACAGCGAGATGGAGCTGTATTCTGGATGCTCTGCGGGCAATGAATGTCCCTGAATACCTCAGGAGTATAATCTGTGACTACTTCAAGAACAGGACCATGATATGTCCGACACAGGACGGCTCGAGAAGGTTTAAGGTGACTGGCCGTGTACCCCAGGGTTCAGTACTTGGATCCCTTCTATGGAATGTCATGTAAGACGGAGTCCTTAGGCTTAAACTACCAGAGGGTGCTGAAATTGTGGCCTTTGCTGACGATATCGCTGTGGTAGGCGAGGCAAAGTACAAAGAAGAGATCGTGCTAAAGGCCAACCATTGTGTTGCATTGACTCGAGATTGGCTAGCGTCTGTAGGTTTGCAGCTAGCAGATGCTAAGACAGAGATCCTTCTTGTCAGTAGCAGGAAAAGAAGAGAAAGTATCACCTTGAGAGTTGGTAGGCAAGAGATTCAGTCCAAGCCTTCCTTGACTTGTTCAAGGACCATATTCAGTGGGTAAGTGATAAAGCAGCTCGAGTGACCACCGCACTGGCACGTTTGATGCCCAACGTAGGCGGACCCAGGACACCCGCAGGCTGGTGATATCCAGTGGGTCCCATCCATCCTGCTCTACGCAGCTGCGATATGGAAGGATGCGCTGGACACTGCGGCTTATAGAAGACCGATGGTGTCGGTATATCGACGGTGTGTCCTAATAGTGATCAGCGCGTCTCGTACAGTATCATACGAAGCGGCCTGCGTGGTCGCCAAGATGCCACCGATTGAGCTGATCGCTGAAGAGAGGAGGCGGTCTTATAACCGTGCTGACCTCATTCCCACCGACGAATTAAGAAAGCTGACAGTTAGGGAGTGGCAACGTCGTTGGGATATGGCATTCAGTGGAAGGTGGACGCACAGGTTGGTGCCCTACATTGAGGCTTGGGTTAATAGAAACCACGGGGAGGTCGACTATTACATCACTCTGTTTCTCACAAGGCATGGTTTCTTTCGAGCCTACCAGCATAGGTTTAAGCTCGATGATACAGGTGTATGTACATTCTGCCCAGGAGCGGAAGAGAGCGCAGATCACATATTCTTCTTCTGCCCCCGCTTTCAAGAAGAGAGGATGGAGTTCCGACGCGTCTGCCGCTCAGATCCCACTGCAGATAATGTTGTCAACCTTATGATGATCAATAAGGATTATTGGATGGCAGGCCAAAGGTTAGCAGCACTGGTGCTACAAAAGCTAAGAAAGGAGGAGAAAGAAAGGCGAATCAGGAGGTAGCCGCAATCAATGAGGTGGCACTCAGCCACTCCCCCCCCCATGATGTAATGCCTAACGGCGGTCCCGTGGAGGGTGAGAAACAGGTGTAGGGAGGTTGATTTTAGTGGGTAAAAATCCCACACACGGATAGGTACGGGCCTATTCGCGTCTTTTGAAGATTTCCACCTACCCTCGTAAAAAAAAGAAAGAAAAAAAAGACACAAATTTGGGAGTGTAACTTTAACGATATTTTTTCGATTTGAATCACAGCTAAATATTTCGCTCAGTAGATTGTAGGGACATACTGTTACCAAGACAACAGTTGTGCAAGGATGTGTTTGTCCGAGATCATGCACAATCATCCGGAATTTCCCTTCCCCACACCAATTAAGGGTACCCCCTATATAGAGGCTGGGTGAGACCAACGAGGGTCTCCAGATCACACAGATTCGATTAACGGCTGATAACAGAATCAATTTATCTGCAGGTGTCGAACTCGGGGCCTCGAGTAAATAGAGATCCAATGTATGCCACTTATTAAAATAAATAATAAAAATCAAATAAAATAGAAATATTAAAAAACATCTGATTATTTGAAACACTTCAGATTATATTAAAAGATGAAAAAATAGTTAATTATATTTAAAATAAAAAACCTGTACCACTACAACCCGTGAATGTGTCTAGGGTTCAGTACATGGTAGAGACTGTACTGTTTCATGGACAACGGCTCTGCAAGGAGGTGACTTGTCCTAGGTCAAATTCAACCGCCAGATTTCCCCCCTATTTTGATAATATTTTATAGAGGCTGGGTGAGCCCCAGGAGGGTCCTAGATCCTGTATGATTCATCTCCGGCTGAAAACAGACTAAATAAAAGTCTCGCCCCCGGCGGGATTTGAACCAGGATTTCCGCCATGGCAACTCATTGCACTATTACTGAGCCACTCCGCTACCCTAATTACATAACAATATCCTATATATGAAGGACTCTTTTTATATGTAATCAAAATTAAATCTATTCATTAAAGTTTTCCTATACATAAACTTATAATTTATGTTTTATTTATTGTTCTTTTGATGGTGATTCTTTTTAAATATTTTTTATATTGAAGACAAATTTTTTCTCTTCAAAATAAAAATAAACTTTTATAATTTCATCCGCATATCCAGTCATTAAATTTTATTAAAACAATTGAATAGTGAGGTATAATGTATAATGGTAGATAGAACAGGGAGATAAAATTTACCTTAGCCAAGAGAACGCTTACAATTCCTTTTGAGTGTAGCCAGGTGCTGATTCATCTTTCAGGATATGCAGTGCGGCATTAAATAACTAAAATAAAGGACCAATTAAAAATATTATTTAATTTTTTTTAAATGATCAAAAAAATAAAATTGAATTGTAAATAAATGATCAGAAATAATTCATAAATTAAAGCAAATACCGTCTCAAATTTCAAACTATTGGGTAAACAAAGGTATTATGTAACAAACTTTCGATGGTTAATTTTTTTTAAAGTGTTAATAATATCGGAGCGGAGTGGTTCAGTGGTAGAGCACTGAGTTGCTATGCCGGAAATCCTGGTCCATATCCTCCTGGGGGCAAGACTTTTATTTAGCTTGTTTGCAGCGGGAGATGGATCAGATAGGATCTAGGACCCTCCTGGGGCTGACCCAGCCTCTATAAAATGTTATAAAAATAGGGTACCCAAAATAAGGAGGGAAATCTGGCGGTTGAGCGTGATCTAGGACGTCAGCTTCATGCAGAACCGTTGTCCACGAAAACAGTACAGTCTCTAATATGTACCGACCCCCAGACCCGTTCTCGGGTTGTAGTGGTAATGTTTGTTTTTTTAAAAATAATTATGTCACTAATTAGTGATTTCACATATTCAATCAGGTATTATTGATATTACCAAGGAATCTATTTTTGACAAATAAACAGAATTTTGAGAAACGCCATTTTGTCTTTTAGCTGCTGTCTCATTATTTATGATTCCTGCTGGGTAACTATGACAATACAAGAATGTTGATTAATGACACGATTGTTGTTTGAACATGCCTTTAAAAATATACCATGATATGATAATTTTAAATGTTATTTTTTTTAAGTTTACATATGTAGCTACTAAACTGAAAAGACGAGGCTACTTCAACACATAGTTATAGAAATGTTCTAAGGTTAATTAATTACAGAAGACAAAATTGCATGAAAATCATTAGACCCATCAGGCCTATAAGGGTAGATCTTTGGAGTTTCACTAAGTCATTGAATTCCTCCCGTACACAATCCTTGCAATAGAAAATCCTTTGAAAATCCTTAATGCTCCTTACTTTCTTACGAATAAAATCATCCTTAATGTCCCATTTGTTCCTGATTTGGCCCGCATCCGATAGCAGACCTTTCAGGACAAATTTTATTTCCATTCAAACCGACTATATTCAAACCTAGCTACCTCGTCGATTTCCATTAATCCTTAGAAGCGTCTGAAAAGAAGATGGCTTCGTGACCTTTTAAGTTGAATTTTTTATTTGAGTAGTAACAGTAGATAGTTTCTTGTCCATCCTACTTGTTTTTGTCCGTGCCATTATTTTAACATTTATTATATTTACATATATTTTAATACAGTTATAAATTTTAATAAATACATATTTTAAAAAAAAATTTAGAAGTACACCAATAATAATAAACAAATAAAAATACAAAAGAGGACAAATAACTGCGGCATTGCTTGTTTTTAACCCTTCATCAAGCATAGGTAAGCCCTTATAATCAGTTATAAATTGCTATAGTTTTTTTTTTAATTGTAGCATTACCATAGCCTAATCAATGCAAACCTTCAATTGATTAAATTTGATAAAGATAGTTGGGTAGCCACCTATCGATTCTTTTTGAATAAAGGTTTGAAAGATTGGTCCTGTAAGACGTAAGGGCATTGAACCCCTCAGCATTATAAGACAGAGATGAAGATTTTGGTTATACAGTAGAAGTAGAAAAAATAAAAGAAATCCTCCCCGGGTCGGACTAATACATAGCAAATGCAGAGGGGAGGTTGACGTTTCTCCTTCGACACGACATACATTCATGCATAAGTCCCTCTCCTGAATACTACCACATTATCCTTTTCTGAATACTGTTACATTATTAATCCTGATGATAGTAAATTAGCGTAGCAATATGGGAAAATAACTATAAAATCAATGTAATATCACCCTAGTAATAGAAATTTTATCTCTACTATTCTACAGCTGATAAGAAATTTAGAACGTTTAAAGGCGATGTCAACGATCTCCTACATGAATTGAAAAGGTCAGTGCTGCTCTCATGCGGCACTTTTGTTTAAATTGAGTTGTTTTCATGGATGAGGATGTGACGTCATACTTAGGCACGCTGCATTTTTATTCGTTTGGTTGTTTCTTGGTTAAGAGAACTACAGAATCTTGTTTTTTCTTGCAGAAAGACCACAATCCATATAACAAGAACAACGCCGACATTTAAACAGCATCAACAGCTAACCTTGTAAAAAATATGGGATCCTTTTTAAGCAATACTGACAGATAACAATATAAACCTTTAAACAAACCAATATAAACAAATAACATTTTTAAAAAAAGTATCACTACATCCTTCAGTACATGGTAGCTACTGAACCGTTTCTATGCCAACGGTTGTGGAAGAAGGTTATACGGCTATCCGCCTGTTAACGGTAACCTCTTTATAGAGGCTGGGTGTGCCAAAGGGAATCTCCAGATCAAAATCGTTTCAAGGCTATTAACTGAATTACTAATATTAACAGAATATATCTTCCTTAAATGTAAATGAAGTGCTTACTTTCAGAACGGTTATCGCCGTCTTACCAGGAACCAGCATATCAACACTAAATTAACACACAGCTCTACTTTATCCGATAATTAATAGAAAATCTAGATTAAAACCAGAAACGACCTTATTAATTTATAAAACCATACTTAGACCTCTACTAATGTACCGTTGTGAAGTGTGGGGTGCAGTGTCAACAACAAAGCGTAAAAAGTTGCAAACCTTTAAAAATAAAATTCAACGGATCGCAGTAAACGCGCCTTGGTTTGTACGAAACAGTCAACTACACCGAGAGCTAAAACTAGAGACGATAGATGAATTTATTAAAAAGCGTTACACCAGATTTAAGACCGGATTACCAGCAGTCCAAGGAGCTGTAGCATTCAACATAGGCGAACCTATTTCATCCCCAAGACTAAAACCAAGACTCTTGAAAGATATTCTGATGTGAACTCTATTACCTTTCTCACCAATTGTTTTAACAAATTGTAATATAATCCTGTCATTCTTTCATATGAAAAAAAAACTATTATATAATTATATCTTCTCCTGTAAATAATCTGATAATGTACAGTTAGGGGCGTCTCATGCATAAGACGAAATTCACACTTTTACATTATGTTAACATTTAAAATACATTATTAAAAAAAAACATGTAAGGCTAGGAATAGCCGATCTGGAAATATAGGATATAAAAAAAAAAAAAAGGACGGTACACACCTACCACGGTACCATGACATATGAAATACACTTGAACCAAACAAGTTTCTAGTAATATTAAATTGTAATATTTTATTTGTATATAAGGTGGGTTAGTAAAAATGGGTCCTAAAAATTTAATTAGTATGGAAAAAAATATGTGAATTAAATAAATATACATTATAACAAAAAAAATACATTATAACAATCATGCAATAAAAAAAACCTATACCACTACAACCCGTGAAGGGTTTGGGGTTCAGTACGTGGTAGAGACAGTACTGTTTCATGGACAACGATTGGGCAGGGAGGTGATTTGTCCTATATCACGCTCAGCCGCCAGATTTTCCCCCCTTATTTTGGGTACCCATTTTATAGAGGCTGGGTGTACCCCAGGAGGGTCCTAGATCCTATATCATCCACCTCCAGCTGCTGACAGACTAAATAAAAGTCTTGCCAGGAGCAGGATTTCCGGCCTAGCAACTCAGTGCTCTACCACTGAGCCACTCCGCTCCCTAATCGTGCAATAAGGTTTCAGCAATCATATAATTATTACATTGAATTGAAGAATTACAGAAAAAAGGCGTCAAAATACACCAGTTTGAATTAATGATCTTGTTGAAAAACAAATTTCAGGTCTCATCTGTTCCTTACAAGACAAATAAATTATTTAAATCTATTGTCAATTATTTACCGTGCACGATTAAACAAATTTCAAACCTTTAACTTAGATTTTTGAACATTCACGAACGCTTCTTCAAAAATAAAAACAGGAAGTGACCCTAGTTTTAATGTCCTTGTATCAATAGAAATCTGCTTCGCAAATTAAATACGCAATTGCAAGAAAAACTTAAAGCGTAGTTAGATTTTCTTCAAATTCAACCTTGGTATCCTTGAAGCCATTAAAACCGGTATTTAAGAGTTTTTTCTTTTTTTTATTATCGCAGTGACACGAATGATGGAAAAAAACTAAATATTATAATTACGAGAATTAAATGGAAAATAACAAACATACACTTAAGTTTCTAAAATACTGGAAAATAACTAACAAGCCAACTTTTCGCCGAATCAGACATCATCAGAACATACATAAAAGAATTCACTTTAATGAGCAGCACAGCGCATCTCACATCAACAGTTCAAACAGACTCATTAATCAGAGACAGCCACTTGACTCCAAGTCAAACATCATCCATTCAAATAATTATATAATGTTTATTTTTTTAGTTTCCGCTCATTTTTGGTAAGTTATAGTCACAAAAATTGTGAGAAAATTAAATATTTTTAAATGAAAAAAGCAAAACAAATGAAGTGTTCAGGATAATAAGCGGGGGGGGGGGGACGGACTTATATCATGAGAAATAAGGTGGCAAAGTGTCGTTTTACACAGAATTGTTTTACTAGCGCAAAAGAGAATTTTTGAGTTATCCGCTTTTCGTCCTGAACGCCTCAAATGATCGATTCAATTTATCCGTGATTATTTTTTTGATTATTAATATACCTAACTTAAATATTTTCAAATTATGCTAATTTCATTGGAGTACTATAAATGTACTACTGATGTCTGTCTGTTTGTCCATTTAACTTCAAATTTTTCCTATCCAGGTTTAATTAGGATAGGGATTTTTAGGGGGGGGGGCATCGTACAGGACCGAGACTCCCGTTTAACGTCCCTTCCGAAGGATTTTTTATTCCATTTATATGAAATTCTTTGGCACGTCCATAATTTTAAAAAAACGTTTTGTAAAAATATCATTTATAACCAGTGAGCAGAGTAAGCGAATGCCAAAAATATAAAAATCCCTAAATTGGAACCGAAAAGCTACAGTTAACAAAATTTCCGTTGTTGCAGAAGATTCATTCAAAATACGGATAATCGATGGTCATGAAATCAGACAGTAGGTTTATAGAAAGGAAGCCAGTAAAACATGCACCACTACAGGGTCTTGAGTTCAGTACATCTTAGAAACTGTAACACTTTTTACAGTACATCTTAAAAATTCTAAGACAACTGTTGTAGAGATTTGTAATTTGTCCCAAATCACGCTCAATCGCCAGGTTTTTAAGCGTACCGTCTATATAAATGCTGTGGGAGTCCTATTAGGTTCTGAAGATGCTACAGGGTCCATCCGTGGCTGTTAAAAGATTAAATAATCTATCATAGTCGAATTTGGACCCGCGGTCCTCACCATACCGACTTAGCACCTCCCAGCTCCCTTGATAAGAAAGGAAACCACACTACAATATAGTTACCGTAATAAAAAAATGATCATCTCTTGTTATCTACGACTTTTATTTAACGATCCATCTAGCAGTACTTCCTGTTCCAACAACATGCGCAGTCGATGCGCTATAAGTTGTGTACACAAGTTCTCACCGAAGGCCGGCAGGACTGTGAGGAACTTTAACATTTACCGGTACAATCTGCTTCCTACGCAAACCCGTACCTACAAGGCAGTTCATTGATTTACATCCACGGCTCTCAGATACCGTGTTATCGTACTGAATTACCATGAGGAGAAAGCTAACATACTTAATATGATTTGTACCTCCATTGATTCTTATCAGGCGATGGATCATTATCACATATCATTAGAAAAATTTCGATTAATAAAAGAATTATTATGTTATGATTGAATTACCGTCCAAACCCAAAACCGTAAGAGCTCAATACAATCCATCAATTGATTTTGTTGATAAAACAAAGTTTGTAATTGTAATTTTTCAACAAACTCCTCACTAAACTGTTATTTGCACAACGCTGATCAATTTCTTCTGGCGTAATGCCCATTTATTCCATTTGCAGGAATTTAAAGTCCCCATCTGTCACCGGCAACAGGGAACCTGCTTTATGATAAATTTGGCATTGTATCAGAAAATTAAACAGAAAAGTTTTATTTTTACACAAAAACTTATATTATTTTATTATATGATAGGGGCTGGACCCTAACAAAAACTTTAACTAACAACTAACGCGCCTTTGTTTAACTTTGACTGACATCAAATTTTTGACAGCTGAGAATAGAGTGGTTTGTATGGGAAAAGAAAATTGTTGTTTTTATTATTTCCCCTGCCATTTTCACGGTTTTTCTCTCCATAAGAACGTTCTTTGCGCCTTATAAAAGATATGAAAAAAAAAATTCCCCGAATTGATCGAGTCTTTCTCGAGTTTTGCGGTTAGCATAGAAATGGCGATTCATTTTTATTATATAGATAAGATTCCAGTTATTTATTATATGATAGGGACCGAACTCGGAATCTATTAGGCCTACAGAGCTGCAGTAGGGCTCAAATTGTAGCAAATTTAATCCTATGTTTTTCTTCAAAAACGCACCGATGAGGAGATACAGGCCAAAAACTGAAATAAATCCGAACATTTCAAGGTTATTCGGCCACCGAAGGTTTCCCTCGCCATTTTTACGGCTCTATAAGAACCTTCTTTGCGCCTTATAAAAGATATGAAAAAAAATTACCCGAATTGGTCGAGTCGTTCTCGAGTTTTGCGGTTAGCAAGAAAATGGCGATTCATTTTTATATAGATTAATAGACCTTTGAATCAATGAATTATAAATATTCTTTTAAAAAAATACATAAACAAATTACGTAATTAGTGATTTCCTCCGCCTGCTAAAGGTATGAGTAAAATATATCTGTTGAGTGAGTCCGGCGTGATGTACTGAATTCATGGCCGACATTTGCATGTTATTTCACGAGCCGCAACAATACCAGCGCTGTCCCAAGAATAATTTACAATAAACAGTGAATGTTTATTGCAATAAATTAAAAATAACAGTTTGTTTGTTTTGAATTATGTGGAGTATAATTTTACAGTATTTTAACAATTTTTTAAAATCCCGTATATTCAACCACCTAATTTACTTATAATTCCCAAAAAATCGAAAATGGTATGTTATGTTTTGAGATTAAAGTTTACTAATTGATGGATGGATGTACAGATATATGTATAATTGTATGTGTGCATACCCGCGTGTGTGTCAGGTGTGTATAATTGTATATACATACATTTTCTTTCTCTTCTAATTTAGCTGCTCACACTTCCAGTCACAGTTCACAGTATTGTTTATATTTTTTCCTTCATTATTTTATTTTTTGTTTTTCATAAAAAAAAAATATATATATACACATGTCTGTGTGTGAGGAGTGGCTGAGTGCCGCCTCATTGATTGTCATTGTCTCTGGTTGATGAGTCTCTGTGTGTGAGTGTGTTGCGTTCATGTAACTATCAATTGAATCAATGTTTCTCTTTCTATAATTATTGTTATCTTGTTTATATTATCTTTAATTTTCTTCTCCTTTCATAGGAAATAGTTTTCTTTAATATTGTTTTAGGAGTTAATAATTTTTTTATTCCTTCCTCATTTATTAATCTAATTCAGTTACCTTCTGCACCGAAAAGCCACTCCTATTGGCCCTGAAGATGACCTACACAGTAGGTCGAAACGTCGGCACATAAAAAATACAATAAGTTTCACTTATTTTGCTGTGTTTTCTTGACTGCACCCCCAGCTAATTACATCCTATTATTAATCTAATTGTAATTATATTGATTAAATTTATTATATTTTACTCTCAGACATTTTAGGTTTTACATTATTTATGTATTGTTATTCTAAAGGGACTTGTCCCAGAATAAATAAAGTCTTTATTATTATTATTATCTCTAAACTTCAGGCAAATTTGTTTTTCCAGTATCACAATATGACAGGTCATCTATTATCATTATCATTATCATACAAAAATCAGAAACTTTTCCACTTCACATCCATCTCTTAAAATGTACTTAATACAGATGAAAAGAACCCTTCAAAGTCTCTTAGTAAAACATAATATTAAAGGGCTAAACAAAATAATCATCATCATAATCTCTTGAGTTCGTCCACGACCTAAGCAGTGAGAGGGGTAAATTGCTTATTAGAAGGCAGTAAAAACAAAATTGATATTTACAAACAAAAAAAAAGAACCATATAAGTCTAAAAATCAGCTGTGATCGGCACCACATTCACTAAAAAAAACTCTACCACTACTACCCGTGAACGGGTCTGGGGCTTCAGTACATGGTAGAGACTGTAGTGTTTCATGGACAAACATTGTGCAAAGAGGTGATTTGTCCTAGATCACGCTCCCCCTTATTTTGGGTATCCACTTACTGAGGCTGGGTGGGCCCCAGGAAAGTCCTAGATCACATTCATTTACTAAGCTTTAAAAAAATTAAATTTTTATTTAGTTTCAATAGTAAATTTATTACAAAATACTTTCATAGTTTGAATTTACCCGATTTTCGTTACCCATGACAATAAAATACAGATAATGATTCCAAATGAGCAATATTAATTTTTTTTTTTTTAAGAATTAATACAAAGACACTTCGTAAAAAATCGGCATTTAAACTGTGTCCAGATGTTTTAATGAGAATAAAGTCAAATTGATGTTAAATATCACTAATTTTTACATCAATAACGAGTTGCAAAATTATTAGAGTCGTCTTTGAGGAATTTATAGAAACCTGTAAAATTAAAAAAAAACTAACAAAACTGGATCATGTTATTTATTGAATTTTTTCCCTCCATTTTTGTATCTACATATTTTGAGATTGGTTTTTGAAAGTTTGTACTACAGTGATACTATATATTTTTAAATTATTATATTTTTTAGAGGGACGATTTTATTATGTTCTTTTTATTATGTTTTGTCTTTGTTTTGATTGATAACCAAGATTTTTTTTAAAATACCGTATGAAATTAAATACCAAAAAAATAGGTCAGACTAACATTGTTTTCTTTTTAGATAAAGCTTTAAATTGAAGATAAGGCAAAAATTCTCAAAACGTTATTAGAAAATACAAATGGTCATTTCAATAGCAATAATAATTGAAAATAAGGAATAGGTATAACTAACAATATAAGCTTGTATTGCTACACAGAGGGAGCGGAGTGGCTCAGTGGTAGAGCACTGAGTTGCCAAGTCGAAAATCTTGGTTCAAATCTCGCTGCAAGCAAGACTTTTATTAAGTCTGTTAGCAGCCGGAGGTGGATCATATGGGATCTAGGACCCTCCTGGAGCTCATTCAGCCTCTAAAAGTGGGTACCCTAAAATAAGGATCAAAAATGTGGGCGGTTGAGCGTGATTTAGGATAAATCACCTATAAATAACAGTTGTCCATGAAACTACTACGAACTGAACACAAAACATGACTTAGCAAAACAATTATTAAACTGTTAATCATTAAAATTCAAGGCTTCAGTACAAGGTAGATCTAAACATAAATTTCAGTTATAAGTGCGTATTGTTTAACTGAGTGGAACGTAAATAAAAAAAGAAATAAGCAGAATTACGGTTAATTCAAGGCTATTAAGGTGCGCCTCGACAAAATGAGAAGTCTCGATGAGCACTTTATAATTAAGTATCTAAAAATGCAAGACACCATAATTTTTTGTTACATTGCACTTTTGCTCATTTCACTCATCGATATAGAGAGTGAGTGACAGCCACTAATGCGAGGGAACAAAGACGGTAGAAGAAATTTCTTTTGTTAGATGACAAGAAGCATTTGAAGTGACCAAACAATGAATTTGAAAGTCATAATAACAAGATTGCTTTTAGACATTCTAATTCTTGCGGACTTCAAAGTACACAACCGCCTATCTCCTTTGAAGGCATTAAATATAAGCCCGCCGGTTAGGAAATGAGTCTTGATTATATTTATTGAGTATTTGTTTATTTATTTGACGTGAAACAGCCCTGAAGTACTCCCGACTATGATGCAGGTTTTTTTTTTTCAATTCTTTCTTCTCGATCCATCTTTGCCTCATGACTTCACTGAAAGTTTTGGGTTTTTTTCCGTTAGCCGGGCGCAACCGAAAAATCAACTAAATAATGTAGAATTCCGCCAAAGTTTTTACAATCATAAGGGAATCGAAATATAGATTGGCCCTTCTTCGATATGATTTGTTATCGCATCTAACAGCTATGGTAAAGAACGGTTTGGAACTTCAACTAGAAAGCATTCGTCCGTTTCGCGGGAAACGCCACAAAATATCCACTGTTGTGGGAGAATTCGACCGGCATTGTTCTTTCGTTTTGTAAATAAGCTCTCGTCTATCTCAACTATTTCTTTTTTAGTACCACCGATTATTTATTTTTTGCTAAGTTCCGCTAATACTTCTACACAAACTTTTCTAAAGTAGTTGTTCCAATCTAAAACTATATTATGATTCATATCCAGTTGTTATTTACACCATTTAACTAATAGTATAGTATTTATTATATACTATACTTAGATATAAGATAATTAAAATGTAAAATCAAAAATCTATTTAATTCATTTTTACCATTCAGTCATTGTTTCTTTAAAATTGAAATTTTAACATAATATTTTTTTAAACTATTATAACAGCCACAGCAACGCGTGCCCGGGTCAGCTAGTATTATATATAACAATATGATATAATAAAAAAAATGATGCAGGGTAAAATAATGTGATATTCTATACTTAACTTATTAGACTCTATTCTTATTAAAGTTTTTATTTGATTTAGAAGTATAGACTATCAATAAATAAATCTATCTTTAGGTGACGTTTGGAAAATGTCTTGTTCTCATATTCATACCCTAACAGTGGAAAAATCTAAGGGTTTTAGTAAATTGTTTAAAATATTAAGATCATCTACTGGTCTACTAGGTCTCCTTTACAAAATCCAACAATTCCTTCCTCCTACATACTTTTTAATCATTCGCTCCTTTCTAACTGCCAGAACATTTAATGTAAGTCATAAAGGTTCCTACTCGTCCCTCTATTCCGAGTTTGCTGGTGTTCCTCAAGGTAGCATCCTCGGTCCTATCCTACATAGTATACATAGCTGAGATTCCAACCTGTCCTAACACCTTCATATCCACGTATGGTGATGACACATGTGTGTTATCAGTTAATAACGACCCTTATATTGCATCCCAATCCCTTCAATCACATTTATCAAGCCTCGAAGAATGGTGTTGTAATTGGAGAATTAAAATTTATTCCAACAAGTCCCATCAAATTACCTTTACCCTTCGCCGAAAACCCATGACTTCCTGTTCTACTCTATCCTTTAATAGTACTCCACTTATCCCTGTTGAACAGATTCGCTACCTAGGACTCAACTTAGACAAACGTCTTACTTGGATCCCTCACACAAGACTGAAAAGACAAGAAACAGCTAGACGCTTCCGACTACTTCAACACATACTAGACAAACGCTCAAAGCTTCATATCAATTACAAAAGACTTATTTATGTGACTGTTATAAGACCTATATGGACTTACGGAATTGAACTATGGGCTCCACCAAACCATCGAATTCCTCTCGTATTCAATCCTTGCAATCTAAAATCCTTCGCAAAATCCTAAACGCTCCGTATTTTGTCACAAATAAAACCATCCATAAAGACCTAAACGTTCCATATGTTACCGATTTAGCCCATTCCAGATACCTATCATTCCATAATAAACTCCAGCCCCATCCAAGCCCACTAGTTTCCATCCTTGCATCCAATTCCATCCCGGACAATCCTCCTAGGCGTCTGAAGAGAAGATGGCCGCGGGACCTTCTATTGTAGAAATTTTGCAGTGCTGCCAGTGGTTAGTGACTCTACATGTCCTGTCATGTATTTATTTATTCATATAGCCATTGTACTAGATGTATATATTACAGTTGTACAATTCAATAAAATAATTTTTTTTAAAGTTTTAATCTTGCCTAAATTTGTTAAATTTTATATCCAGACTAGAGTTTTTGGCAAGAACATTGTTGGGAACGGTAAACAACTAAGTTATAAAAAAATCGTTCAATAAAAAAACTAGTGCGTGAACTTAATACCCGAAACCATACGCTCTATTTATCTATAGCCCTGTGTTTTTCCTCTGTTGGGGCATGAATATGAAAACAATAAATTCTCATCAAGTCACCAAAAGATACTTTTATTAATGAGATAAGATGCTGAAGATACTTTTAAACCTGATGAACATAAAAATAAAAAACTTACATTATATAAAAGTCTAGAAAAAAAAATAATGTACTCGCAGATATATAAATATAAATATATATATACATATTTAAAATCGCGCTGTAAACAAAAAATCGGATGTTCAAGGTCTAAGCTCGTGTTATGTAAATTTAATTAATTCTTGGTGATATAATAATAATTAGTCTAATATGATTCAACAATTAAATAAAACTGCTGTTCCTAAAAATCGATTACTTATTCCTTGATCATAGCTAATGCAATATAAACATCTTATGATATATTGCGAAGTAAGAGATTAATGATAAATTGATCAATTCTTTGGAACTTGTAAGTGCACCCTATCCTATTATACTTACACGTGACATTTTACATTAATTTTAGTGTGCTATTTAATGTTTTCACTAAAAGATCATTTTTTCACCGTCAGGGCATGAATATGAGACTAACCTAGTCTCGAAACGTCGCCTAAAGAAGTTGAAATAACTGACTGAAACTCGAGAACCATAAACAATATATATATATATATATATATATATATATATATATATATATATATATATATATATATATATATATATATATATATATATATCGCCGGTCTTCACAGGTTCTAATTTTATTGACCTATTGAGAAATTCCCAAGACGAGGAACTAAAGAGAATACTAGGAATTTCCAGAGGAGGTCAAGGCAGACCAGAACGAGCCAATATCTCTCACAGCTAAAGCATCTCTAAGCCAATGGACCCTCCTGAACTTTTGATTTTCAATACGCTATGGGTCTGTTGTTATATTCAACACAAAAAACAAAACATGATCGTTGTAGCAAATTAATTAGACAATACTACTATTAGAGATTAATTTCAGTTTAGATAATAGTTAGTTACATCTCGATCATCATTTTCTTTAATAGGATGTAAATAGTTGGGGGTGCAGTCAAGAAAACACAGTAATACTCATTATATTTATATCTTTTTCATTTTCACATATAAAATATAATAAGTTTCACTTATTTGCTGTGTTTTCTTGACTGCACCCCCAACTATTTACATCCTATTATAGTATCTATCAGTCAACGAATTTCTTTCCTACATCAGTTTCTTTAATTATAAACATTTATAAAACATGGCGTAAGAGGAAAATATAAATTTGAAGATACAGTAACAATAAAACACAATTTACTAATCAGGGAGATATAATAAAGAACTTAATAAAGGTAACACCATATTTTAGGCAATATACTCGTAAATATAAATTATTTAGGGAATTGAGGTAAAAACAAATACAACAAAAAAGTAAATTAAAAATATTTTCCTATAAAAAGAAAATTTCTATGAAGAATTTGTTTGTTTAATTCTAAGATGTTGCTAATCAGACAATGCTGCAACGGAAGTCCTAAATATTCTTTATCCAGGTATAATCAGGATATGGATCTTAAACGAGCACCTGCTACCGCACACCCGGGACTGACATTTCACGTCTTCTCCGGAAGACAGTGTACGTAACCTTCCGAGCTTCGAACGAAGGATCTTGAGCATAGTAGATTTTTATACTAACAACCAGACAAGTGACCCTCAACCATGAAGGGTATTGGGATCAGTATTGTAGGAACTTAAGTGCTTCTAAGGCAACAGTAGTGCTGGGAAGTAATTTGTACTAGTTAGCCCAAAGGATGGTTCAGATTCACAGGGTCGATTCAAGTCTGTTAACAGTAAATTTATTAGGATGAAAATGGTCTGGGTGGAGGTAAAAAAAAATTCTCTTATATAGGGAGAACTGTTTATTGGAAAGCCGACGTTTCGACCCACATTGGGGGGCTTCTTCAGGGCTAGTAGGATCGGGAGTTGACACTAGAAAGAATAAATAATTTATATGCCACTGCGGGTCTCAAATCCGGATCGGTAATTCAGGACCCTCTTTACTGAGCAAACCAATTTCTGTATTGTCTCTGATCTTTATTATGGCATGTTTTTAGAGAGAAATGGCATTCACAAAAACTTTTTTTTGGGAGGGGGGATGTCAAAAAGGGTGATAGTACCATGACATAATAATTGAATGGTCGGAATATCTAAGATGAAAGGGCTCAACTCAAAAGTGTGTTTCAGTAAAAACAGATGTTAAAGGCACGATAATACGAACCTGAAAGCCGTACCAGGTCATTAAGGGCGAAAAGGTTTGCCCAGCTGATCTGATTGTCTAGATCCCTTAGTCTAAAATATATATCGCGGTAGTATATCGCGATCAACGGGGGGTTCATAAAAAGGTTTGGCGATAATGGTGTTCATTAATCATTCTGAGTGCAAGATATATATAATATATAATATTAATAATAAATTCTTTATTTATTCTGGGACAATTCCTTATGAAATGAAATATTCTAATTAATTAATTAACTAAATCAAAATAAAATAAGAGTAAACTCCAATAATAAATAGCTAGTAATAATTAGAAAAAAGGAAAACAGTATTAATATAGTGAGGAAAATATTTACATATACAAAAAATATAAGAAGAAAAAAAGAGACACTTGTTTAAACCGGTACAACTAATAATAATAAGAAATCGAGTTCCACAGGTAGGAGGATCGGATAAGGAAAGATCTGTCCAATAGAGCGATGGATATGAAACCTGGATCCTAAAACTGATGTTGAGGGAATGGACCAAGGTTTTGCCTAGAAAATATAGGAAATGTATGCATGATCGTTCTTACAGTGGCAAGTAAGGTAAAGACACTTCAACGTATAGTATGGTGAAATTGACCAACAATTTTTTGTTTTGTCATTGTATTCTCATGATTTCAAGTTTAAACAATACAAAGCATGTAAATAAAGTACCTACGTGAAGTTGATGTTAAAAATTAAAATGTTTTTATTTTAACGAAATCCGTTTATCGCAAGGACATTATTAAATGCCGCCATTAATCAACAAAAATCTCGTTACAAACAACGTATATTTGGTCAAATTCATATTTTTTAAAAGATAAAATCGGCCTAGTTTTTATTAACAAGATTTTACACAAGTACTCTTGAAAGATAACAACATAAAAAAAAAAATTAAAACATTGAAAAATACGATTTATCTTGAATCTCAGACTATGCGGCTGCTCTATGTTCTAGTTTGGATTGAAGATGTCTGCCAATAAAAATATAGGAGAAAATGTAGCGATAATGTTCAATATGTTACATTTAAAATTCTCCCATTCGTAGACAATATTTCCTTTGTGCTTTTCTGTACCAATCCATAAACTCTCAACACCCTTTATATATCTATAGTCTCCTCCAATTCAAATCCCCAGTCCAGCACCACAAAACAAGATCCAGCCTTTCCGATCTCTACACTCGTTCCCACAGAACCAAAGCATTCGAGCGTTCCTTTCTCGCCCGCTCCACCACAGTGTGGATCTCAATCCCCCCGCCATGCTTCTTTACTGGCTTCATTTAAATCCTTGGTTTTCCAACATCCCCTGACCTCACAAAAAAGATGTTCTTTAAGCAGGCCAATCATTTGCTTAAATAAATCAGTAATGAATAATTTTTTTATTGCCTACACGTTTTTTGTTAATTTTTCCCAAAAAAGATATAGACTATGTAAAGACTTTATCGCACGCTATCCCAATCATTTATTTTATTTATTAACTGTTGTTATTAATATATTTATTCTCAACAATTGGTTAAAATCCTGTCAACTTTCGTTCTTTTTAGTTATTTCATTTCGATGTTTCTTATGTTTTTGTCACTTTTAAACACTTCATGATTTGTATTATTACGTAGCCTTCTGGCCAGATATATATTATGTTTATTTTTCTGTTCATGTTTGTTATTCTAAAAGGACTTGGTCCCAGAATGAAGTTTGTTATTCTAATCTGTTCTGTTCAATTCTAAAATAAATATATTCTTAAACGAGTTCACATAAGAGTAAATAAATTAAGGATAATGAAAGAAATTTTAATCATTCAAATGAAATATTACATCATCCTTATAGCCATAACTCACGTTTTGAAATGTACTCTAACTGGAAACGCAAAGAATATGGGAAGATAAGAGGAACTTATCGCACAAGAACGAGATAGAACAATTTTTTTTAAAACTACAAATAAGGAAAAAATATATAAGCTCCTTTAAAATGTTTATATTATTAATTTCCACATAAAAAATGTTAATTTTTAACACTAGTGTTATATCCATTAATTTAAACATTATTCCAGTTTCAAACCTCGCAACCTCTTCAATTCCTGATAATCCTCCGAGGCGTCTGAAAAGAAGATGGCCTCGTGACCTTCTAAGCTAAACTTTTTATTTGAGTACTACCACTGGGTAGTTTCTCTACTTGTCTTTTCATGTCAATGTATGCACTCAATATATTTACTTGTTGTATTTTGTATACAGTTTTAAATTTCAATAAATAAATTTAAAAAAAACAAACAACAAAACATTATTCCATTCATATGAATTATGAAAACATTGAATGAATAAAGAACCTACTTGAATATTCACAAAACACTTCATTAAAAAAGGCCCATTTGTTTAGGAGTTCAGCAACGTACATACGAAAAGTAGAATTTTACATATAAAGACTAATAGTACGCTAAGTTGCCGTGCCGAAATTCCTGGGTTCAAATCCGCTGGTTGACAGACTTTTACTTATTCTGTCAGCAGCCGGAGCAAAAAAGAACCACTACAACTCACCTGTCCTACTTCCGGTCATGTCGTTTTCTAACAAGATTAATTTTCCAACTAAAAAACCTGTACAACTACAACCCGTGAATTGTTCAGTACATGGTAGAGACTGTACTGGTCTTGGACAACGGTTCTGCAGGGAGGTGATTTGACCTAGATCACGCTCAACCGCCAGATATTACCCCTCATTTTGGGTACCCATTTTATAGAGGCTGGGAGAGCAACAGGTGGGTCCTAGATCCTATATAATCAATCTCCAAAAACCAGGATTTTCGGCTCAGCAACTCAGTGCTCTACCACTGAGCCACTTCGCTCCCTTCATTTCCCTACTACCAAATGGATAATAATTAATAAAAGTACTCCGTAACATAGGTATAATAATATAATAATGATATTGTATTAATAATCATAACAAAGCTCCCTTATTATAAACAGCCCACGGAATGCTACCTAGATCCAAATCCTTTAAATCGATCTTAACATGGTTCTCCACCTACACCACGGTCTACCCAGCGGACGTTTACCATTCTGCTCAGCGCCGAAATTAACATTTTAGTTATTCTATGGTTTAAATAAGTTTAATTATATCTTAATTAAAGTAATGTACGGGATTTAAACCAATATCTTATTTTCGACATTGTTCATCCTTCAACGTTGACAGCCATGTTACACAACCATAAATAAGAGTTGAAAGTATTATAGTGTTCAATATTTCCCGATATTTTACTTAGCACCGACATTTTACTATCCAAATTCAAATTCAAATCTTTTTCGGTTCAAGGTAGCATCCTTGGCCCAATCCTTTATACAGTTTATACAGCTGATATCCCAACTCATCCTAATACTACCCTTACCACGTATGCTGATGATACATGTGTATTATCTGTCAACACCAATCCAATTATTGCATCCCAAACCCTCCAATCCCATATCACTGATCTTGAAGAATGGTGTCAAAACTGGAGAATTAAAATAAACTCTCAAAAATCGCATCAAATCACTTTTACCTTACGTCGTAAACCAATGACTTCCTGCCCTTCAGTATCCTTTAATAATATCCCACTGGTGCCTGTAGAACAGATCCGATACTTAGGGTTGCATCTTGGCAAACGATTAACCTGGAATCCTCACACGAGACTGAAAAGACAAGAAACCGCTCGACGTTTCAGGCTACTTCAACACTTACTAGACAAACGCTCTAAGCTCCCAATTAATTACAAAAGACTCATCTACATGACCATCATACGACCTATTTGGACCTACGGAGTAGAGCTTTGGGGCTCCACTAAGCCATCGAATTCCTCTCGTATCCAATCCCTACAATCCAAAATCCTTAATGCTCCTTATTTTCTTAAGAATAAAATCACCCATAACGACCTTAATGTCCCATTTGTTGCTGATTTGGCCCGAAACCGCTATCTATCCTTTCATAACAAACTTCATTTCCACTCAAACCCTCTGGTTTTAAACCTAGCTTCCACTTCAATTCCCGATAATCCTCCGAGGCGTCTGAAAAGAAGATGGCCCCGTGACTTCTTAGTTGAACTTGTGATTTGAGTACTACCAGTGGGTAGTTTCTCTACTTGTCATTTTCACATGTCATTTTGTATCGCTTAGCCCATTTACTAGATGTATTTTTTTTTTATACAGTTGTAAATATCAATAAATAAATTTAAAAAAAAAAAAAAATCTTTTTCGGTGTGTATCACTTTTCTAATTATGTACTCAAATAATTTTTTAGCTGTAATAAGCCAGTGCTTCAATGCGAGACGATACGCCGGTAGCACACGACGACCTTGGATCACAGCTGTTGGCCACAAGCACCGGCGGAGAAGGCACAAACAACCATATGCTGTAGGGAAAGTGCGCAGTTGATCTCCGCCAAATACCACTCACTCTCCGTGTATCTCCCCACCTTCCGAGCATTCTTTGATTCACTTCTTTATTTTTGTCGGAATCGGGAAAGGAAGTCGCACAACCAGTTTCCTCCGGTCTGGTAGGACAAATTACTCCGTGTTTATTTATTAAGTTGTTGTCTACATTCTTTTACAGTTTACAGAACGTTTTCTCAACTATTAGGTGAGAAAGATATTAAGAATTCCTCAATCTAAAACAATTCTAAGCTCTAGAACTACAACTAGATACAAATTGGCCTTTGAAGAGAATAGCAACAGAATAATATTTACTATAGAGCATACACTATGGAGTGTACACCTCAACAGGGTAAGGAGATACCAGCATCCTTAAGAAAGACGCAATACCAACTTGCCATTCACAGATCACGCCCAAAGTAGTAATTACAATTATATTAATTTGCTATCATTATAAGCTTTAAATCCACTAAAACAAGAGAGGGAATGTACCATATCCCATATGGTATGTTTCCACTTTAAACAAGAGGCAGATTAGCCGAGAATGGAATTTGGAGAAGAAAGAACAGGGAGCTAGGAAAAATTGATATGATAGCATTAATAAAAAGAGCCAGAATAAGACGGATGGGACACGTGGAAAGAATCCCAGACCAAGCGATATCAAAGAAAATGCTCTATGGGAAACCGTACGACAAACGAAGCAGAGGATATCCTCGGATCCGGATGATGTGGAGGAGGGCTAAAAGCTGTTGGGGGTACAAGAATGGAGAATATCGCGACAGCATCTCGGAGATTGGTTGGCTGTGGTGGAGAAGGCGCTTGTATGCCCCTAGAGCCAGTATAATAAATAAATAAATTTTACTCCCTAGTAGTCTTGATTGTATCGGCTAACTGGAGTGGTTTTTGGTACTTTATTTACAAAGTAATTAATTTAAAGTAATATTTAAATTTTTTTATTTGAAAAGAAGATATATCCAAGACCAGGACTCGAACCCGGGTGGCCCAGATCGCTTGTGAGAAACTCTACTAATTGAGCTATCCTGGCTACATCAGACTCGTTCCCCGGTCATGATCATATCCTTTCTTTTCACTGATCCGACGTCTCCGCGTTCTCGAAAGTTTGCGATGTATACGAGGGGAAGAATGTTCTTTGAACATTTATTTAATTTGGATAAATTATATCAATTAATAAATTGATAATTTATTTATTTAAAAAATAATAAATAAATAAATTGTTAATTTATTTATTAACCAATGAATTAATAAATAAACGGCCTCTTCAACCGCTTGGTTCACTATTGCCTTTAATTACTACAAATACTTTTAAAAAAAGTTTAAATTAACGAAAACATTTAATTTCCGGTGCACATATTTTTTTTTTGTATTGAATACGATCACTTTTAGTACTTTTTCATATATATTTCAACATAGTTTTACTTTAAATGTATAAAAAACGAGTTATTTCCAAAAATTGAAACAAACCTTTCCTTCTTTTTTTTTTCAAGATGGCGAAAAATTCCCTGAAGGAGGAATTAGGAAACGAGGACTTCAACAGGAAGAATCGATACATAAGTCAACAATACACCATTTTTCGGGAACTTTAAGAAAACGTTTAATTATGATAATAAACTAAGTGAACCCGAAGGCTCGATGACCTTAAACCGAGTCGTAACCTTAAACCCTTAAAGAAATCCTCCCACATAGGACTCGGGGCGACCTGTGGTCTAGTGCTTAGCGTAACGAAGTACTAAGCCCAAGAGCGCAGGTCTGTATCCCGGCAGGTGGCCCTACGATTTTTTAGAGGGAGTAAAAAATCCGATTAGCCATAGCAGCATAAAATGATGTTAAATAAACAAACACCACCAACGACTCTACTAGAATAATATGCCAAATACTGCACATCAAAATATTGTCGTACTTATGATATATTTAACAGAAACATATAATATTGGATTTTTTATTATTATAGGCGTTCCAACATGGGTTGCCTCGACCTTCCAGAGCATAGCTTCACACCTCTCGATCCATCCCACCCCCTTCCTGGATACCCCTACCGGTCATCTCTTCCTGGACCCCTCCATCCACCTGCCTCTGGGCCCTCTCCTGCCTGGTGGAACCCAATCCAGCACTCGGTTCGGCCAACATTCAAATGCCATTCTCTTCACATGGCCGTACCATCTTAGGCGGCGTGTCCCTCTTCTTTTATTTGTTGATATATTCACATCCATCCTCTATCAAATTTCTTCTTTTCTTAGTCTATCTAGCCTGGTGACACGGAGACACCTCCTCCAGAAATCCATCTCAACCGCCTGCACCTTCGAGTAGAGACGGGAGCTTATAGGATAAAACATAAAATATAGTATACAAAAATATTAAAAAATTTTGTGCACAAAAGATACATAATTTGAAACTCTATTATTCTACTTTTTCCACTTACAAGGTGCAGATTCAATTTACAAGACTTTACCAATTTACTATTTTATGAAACTCATTAGACGTAATATTTACTAATTTTTAATTTAAATTATGCTTGTCTACTTTCATTTGGATGAACCTTGAATAATAAATAGTCTTAATATATAATTATAAATCTTTAAAAAAAAAATCTGTGCCTCTACAACCCGTGAATGGGTTTGGGGTTCAGTACATGGTAGAGACTGTACTGTTTCATGGACAACGGTTCTGCAAGGAGGTGATTTGTCCTAGACTACGCTCAACCGCCAGCTTTTTCCCCCCCTTATTTTGGGTACCCTATTTTTATAACATTTTATAGAGGCTGGGTGAGCTCCAGGAGGGTCCTAGATCCTATATCATCCACCTCCAGCTGCTGACAGACTAAATAAAAGTCTTGCCTTCAGCGAGATTTGAACCAGGATTTTCGGCTCAGCAACTCAGTGCTCTACCACTGAGCCACTCCGCTCCCTTCATTTCCCTAATACCAAATGGATAATAATTAATCAAAGTAGTCCGTAACATAGGTATAATAATATAATAATGATATTGTATTAATAATCATAACAAGGTTCCCTTTTTAGAAACAGCCCACGGAATGCTATCTAGATACAAATCCTTTAAATCGATCTTAACATGGTCCACCGTCTACCCAGCGGACGTTATCATTCTGCTCAGCGCCGAAATTTTAGTTATTCTATGGTTTAAATAAGTTTAATTATATCATAATTAAAGTGATGTATGGGATTTAACGCAATATCTTATTTTCGACATTGTTCATCCTTCAACATTGACGGCTATGTTACACAAACATAAATAAGAGTAAAAAGTATGATAGTGCTCCTGTGATAGATCCCTTATGATCCAACTCCGGCTGCAAACAGACTAAATAAAAGTCTTGCCTGCAGCGGTATTTGAGCATGGCAATTCAGGAAACTCCCTAATAAATTACAATAATAGTCTTAAAGTTTGTTTGGGCGCCACTTTTTCTTGAAGTAAGATTCGAATGAATGTGAACAGTAAAAAGAATTTCGTTAATAATTTTTTTTTTTGGACGGGCTCTTGGACTATTCATCCAAAAGTCATAATGAGTGACACGTCGTCACAAGATACTCGTGAGTGTTCTAAAATTAGGCGGGTCAGGGCTAACTCCTAGGGTTCAACTATTCTTTTCACTCTCACTAATCTATTGCCATTTATCATTTCCGTTATTTTACCTCAATGATATTAAACAATTTGGAAACTAATTTAGTACACTTCCACTCTACCTAAAAATAGTAATGTATGTTTGATTATATATTGAATATTGAAGTCAGAAATGATGAGACTACAAAGCAAAAAAAGATCTTGGATTGCAATCACCGGTATAGGCGTTGATGATTATTAACTTATGAATCCAAATATTGTATTTGTAAGATCTTGAACAATAAAGGGAATACACTGAATATAAGGGAATATATATTTCTTATAATTTTTATAAAACCAAGGCTATTAATCCTTATGGAATGATATTTTAAACTTATGTATACTAAATGAGAACGTTTGTCTAAAACCTATTTCATACAACAAAAAAAAACCTGTACCACTAACCCTCATGAAGTACCTTAGGTTCAGTACTGATTTAGGGGTTTTCCTCATTCAAGGGTACCCACTTTTCAGAGATCCAGGAGTCTCTTGACCACATAAGATCGGTGAAAAATAAATAATTTATCTCCCACAGTCTGTTTATTTGCACATTAAAAACATGACTAAAATCAAATATAGAGGCTAAACTATTGAACGCAGTAATAAGAAATAATTAAGATATGCGTCCTTGCTGTTAAATTAAACTTATTATAAGTCATTTATTATCTATAAAGTGATAATATAATGAAGGACCAGTGAATGTAATGACTTTAATATTAGTAAAGTGTGGTCCTTGTAAATGAGAGGGTCCTCACTTCTTGAGATGAACCGACATTAACAAGCTAGCTCACCTTTATCCAGATCTTTCACTAACCTCGGTTATTTATTGGTTGTAGGAAAAATACAGGATTGGTCGGTACCTCTTGTAACTCAAGGTCCATAAATTTTAACTCATTTCCGCCTGTTTCGTTCTTTAACAGTTGTTTTATAGTCTACTAAAATTAATTAGTATTGTAGTGAATAAAATACACCTGGTCTTATATACACTAGTATTAAGTGAGTACTGAGTCACAGTGGTCTTGAATAGGGAGTTTAGGTATTGTATGTATCCTTTTAGAACTGTTACTACGTTCTAATTACAATTTGACAATGAAAACACAATTACAGGGAAAGGTCACCTGTGGTCTAGTATTTGCGTAACAGACTACTAAACCCAAGATCGCGGATTCGTAGCCCGGCAGCTGGCCCTAGGATTTTTCAAAGGGAGAATAAAATCCTTAGTTACGCCGTCCTCCGGAAGGGACGTTAAACGGAGGTCCCGAGCCTGTACGATGTCAGGTACTCGTTAAAAATACCTATCCTAATACAACCTGGATAGGCAAAATTTAGAGTTCCCACTGTAGCATCGTCCGATTAGCCTTAGCAGCATAAAGTGACGTTAAATGAAAAAAAAGAATAGTGTCAACATTGGAGAATTAAAATAAATCCTAACAAATTCCATCAAATTACCTTCACCCTTCGTCGTAAACCTACGAATTCCTGCCCTACTGTATCGTTTAATAATATTCCACTGAACCCTGTCGAACAGATACGTTACCTAGGACTCCATCTGGACAAACGTCTCACTTGGAATCCTCATACAAGACTGAAAAGACAAGAAACTTCTCTAAGCTCCCAATTAATTACAAAAGACTCATTTACATGACAGTTATCAGACCTAATTGGACATACGGAGTTGAGCTTAGGGCTCAACTAAACCATCCAATTCATCTCGTATCCAATCCATACAATCCAAAATCCTTCGTAAAATCCTCAATGCTCCTTATTATGTTACAAACAAACTCATCCATCATGATCTTAATATCCCATATGTTACTGATTTGGCCCAAACTAGATACCTATCCTTCCACGACAAGCTCCATACACACTCGAATCCGCTAGTCTCTCAACTTGCTTCCCATACTATTCCTGATAACCCTCCGAGGCGTCTGAAAAGAAGATGGCCTCGAGACCATCTACTATAGAACTTTATTGGAGTGCTACCGATGGGTAGTTTCTCCACAAGTGTTTTACATGTCATAATGTACATATCAGCAGATTTACTTGTTATAATAATATTATAGTTGTAAATGTCAATAAATTAAATTTAAAAAAAAATTAAATGAACAAACAAACAAACAATTACAGGGAAACACTTATGATTAATATTGACTTAATACTGTTGTTTGCTTATCAGATTGGATATAACTTATTCATAATATGACTATGTTATTTTTCCTTAATAAATATTTACAATAATAAACAATTCGTGTTTCTAGGAAAAGGCGGCTTATGTACGTTGCTAACAAATTTCGTTATTGTCCATGTTGAAAATCGCATTCTATTTTATAGGAATTGTCTTACCATTGGGAAGCCTGATTATTGTTTAGTTTTATGCCATAATGACAATGATCCTCAATTTGTTCAGTTGTTTTGTGTAGTTTCTTTTTTTGTCATTTCATGTGGACAATAGTCCTCAGTTTAGGTATTTATTATTATTTATTTATATCATTTAAGTAGTTAACAGTGAAGCTATTCAACCAGGGACAGTCATTATATCTACAATTTTACACATTTTTGTCTTAAAAAATACTGTGAAAATTTTAATAAAACACGCTATATTGATGTAAAACTGAATGATGTTTAATATCAGAAAGCTTTTATTCTTCTTAAAATAGTTTGATTTACTTTTAAATACCGAATGTTCAAAATTTCATACAGCATAATACTTTTGGTATAGTATAGAAAAGTTATTTACTCTCTCTTAGTCGAAATAAACATTGTACAAACTTTAACTATTAGGCATAAGTAATTTAAAGGAGAAATATTTTTTAAATTTTAAAACTAAATTCCGAAAATATGAGTAGTGTTAAAAAATGGTATATTTTTTATTTATTTATTTCTAATATAATTTGCTACAATTCACAAAAGTAATATGCTGTACTCAAACTCAAAAACTTAATAGACAAATTTAAATTTATCTATAAAGAATCACATATACAATGAAAGAAAAAAAATTATACAAAATATATTTCAGTAGTGAGAAAAAAAAAATTATAATCAAAATAAACAAAAATTGTATCTATACATTCTTAGTAACTTATATACATCTGTATGAACAATAACAATAATATTAGATAATTTGGTATCCTACAAAAATAAATGTTTTGTTCTTTTATGTACATACCGCTTTGTACTAATAAAAAATTTAATATAAATCATTGGAAAACTAATGGGTTTTGAAGAAATGAGACGGTCAGGAATTGAAACGGACAAAACTTTAAAAATTAATTATTTGCTTAGAAATATTACAGTCTCTACTATTTGCTGAAAACAAGACCCTTTCATGCATTGTAGCGGTTCGTTTTAATCAGCGAATTAAGGCCTTGAATCAACCACGTTATGGAGTATTTGAGAGGAGTTTAAAAAAATATATTTTACTGAATTAAAAATGTGGTTAACTCCAAATTTCAAAACATTTTCCCATTCTTCGGTTTAGCCAAATAATTTTATGCTCACGAAATTCAAAACCGCATTTGAGCTATGAGAAATAAGGCTGCAGAGTATCATTTTTAAACAAAATTTCTTCACTAAAATTGCGTGAAATGTGGAAAAGTCACGTATTTAAATTACGGAGTTATACGATTTTGATACTGAACGCCTCAAATACGGTATAACTTATAAATCGTTGAAGGGGACAGAGAGTGAAGAAAAATACATAAATGAAATGGTTAATTTTATTTATTGGAATGGCGATGTACCTTCATATTTATTGTTGTTAGGTTTTTCTTATATTAAATGGATCCTTCTGTTTGACGTCATCCTGGGTCAGTCCTAGAACCTAGAGCACAAGGCCCTTGACACCAATATCGAGAGCTACGTTTTTATAACAGATAAATTTTAGGTTCGTCTTAATTGTTTTGCCCTTTTATCGATTATACTTGAAGAAGAAAATAAATAAATTATCTAAAGGCCGTTTAGAAGAGCAAATAATAAAGACAAATGATAATATCATAGTTTTTGATTAGATTAATCAATTTTCTAAACACCACGATGTGCTGAATGAATAGCAATAAATAGTTTTGTAATTGTACGTAAACAAACAAGTGCATTTAGGAAAGAAATGATATTAGTGAATCTTTTATTTTTTTTAAACCCTCAAGGTTTTTAAGTTTTTTTAAACTAAAGTTTAATCAAAAGCAGTTAAGAAATTTAGGTGATAAATAAAAATAAATATATTTTTATATTCTAAAGATAAAAAATGAGAGAAATATATAGATATAACGAATTCAGGGATTAGGCAGAAGCCGATGAATTGAAGGGTGTAGATGCAAAACTCGCATTCTCAACTTTTCATAACTTCCGGTAAAGCGATAAAAATCGATTGTGTTATAAATATATGTAATACACAACAACCGCTTCTTTTGTTTGTTTGTTCATTTAACGTCACTTTATGCTGCTATGGCTAATCGGACGATGCTACATTGGGAGCTCTAAATTTTGCCTATCCAGGTTTTATTAGGATAGGGATTTTTAACGAGTACCTGACATCGTACAGGCTCGGGACCCCCTTTAACGTCCCTTCCGATGGACGGCGTAACTAAGGATGTTTTACTCCCTTTAAAAAATCCTAGGGCCACCTGCCGGGCTACGAACCCGCGATCTTGGGTTTAGTAGTTTGTTACGCTAACCACTAGGCCACGGGTCGCCCCACCGCTTCTTTTAAAAATGTCTCACTAATTTATCCCAAATGTTTATAACAAAATCGGTTTTATCGTGTTACTGAAAGTTATGAAAAGTGGAGAATGTGAGTTTTGAGTTCCACTCTATTGGATCTGGAGAACCTCCTGCGGCTTCCCCTACCCTCGATTCATAGTAATTTAGACGAAAATGACGCTGTTTTTTATTCCTTAAATTGGCCCACTGATCACAGTCCTCTTCAATTATTTGAGTCAGTAACGAAACATTCAGTTATTATTTAAAATTAAATAAATACTTTATTAAACAAAAACCAGTTATATGTAAGTTCACAAAACCACCTTTCTTTTAAAGATTAGTATCAAACTAAAAATTCATGGATCAATAAATGACTCACGAGATTCATTCACTTCTATCATAAAAGAAGTGTGTAAGAGGAAATATATTTCTAAAAAAAAAAAAACGAATTCATTATAGATTCGAGTCCAAAAGAAACACGCGCCATCTTGTTTGTACACTATCTTGATATAATAAATCATGTATTAAGAAATTTCGGAAGCTGTTTTGAAAATTATATGTTATAACCAGTATATTATATAAAATTCAATAAAAAAAATATTCAAATATTTTTATTTGAAAAGAATAGATATGTCCAGGACCGGGCCTCGAACCCGGGTCTTCCAGATCGCTAGTCTGGGACTCTACCATTTGAACTATCCTGGCCCTAATCAATCACGCTTCTCGGTCGTGGTCATATCTTTCCTTTTCGCTGATCCCAAGACCCCCGCATTCTCGCATTTTTGCGAAGTATACGAGGGGAAGAATGTTCTTTGAACATTATTTTAATTTGGATCTAGTTGACTTACGTCATTATAATTTATTTTATTTGTTATTAACGTTAAAAAAAATATTCATTTTTTTATTGACATAAAAGGTTAACGAGATAATCAGACTACTTTATTTAAATCAGTTGTCGACCCTGATTTAAATAAAGTAGTTCAGGTTTTAATCTCACGTTTTAATAACTGAAAAAAATCAGACCTCATTTATCCAAGTCTGTTTAAAATCACTGACACGATCAAATACTCATTAAACACTAATACATAAACATGTAAATTATATTCATAATTTAGTACAGCTTTTTTCAATTAAGCCACGGGAGAGGTACTGCTGGGTAATTGTTCTTCTTTAATATATAGTTACACCTCGCATATAGTTTTATTGTAACTTTGCGGACCGAAAATTGGCTTAGTCATTTTATTTTATTGACAGGTATGGATAATGCATAAGAAAAATCTATCACGTGTTTTATTTTAAAGACCATTTTGTATTTTTGAAATTAATGCAAACTTAACGTTAGTTATACTGCGGTGTACGGCTAGGAATATTATCAAGATGGGACAAAAGAAAACAAATGTAACACGATGACAGGTGCTGCTTAAGATAGCTATACAGTAACATCTTTTTGTTATACCTTGGGTTGAGGGTTTCAAACTTTTTTTTTTACTTCACCTCTTCTTCATTTCTTTAAACCTTTCTTTCATAACTAAACTAAAAATATTTGTATTCCGGAAACATCTGGATAAGTTACTGAAAACTAGATGAGCTTATTTTATTTCTTCTGAGCAGGGAAGATACCTGATACCTGATTTAGAAAAATATAAACGTGGATTTTATATTTATTCCTTAGTTTGACTTAGTTTATAATAATATAAGAAGAATTAATTGGCTACAATACATTGAAGGTTGACTGAGTGACTACATAAAATTATCATTAAAAGCAATCCAGGAAGTTAGAAGGAGTCTTATCGGAACCTTAACGTTAAATATACTATAAAAAATATAATAGGGTGTATAAAAAAATGACCGTTTTATCCAATTCCAGAGTTCAAAATTCTGTAAATATTTTAATGTTATTTATTATTCACCAACACTTCATAATCCCTTTAGAGCATTCTCTAAGCTTGTTTTTAACACTGGACTTCTTCAAAAAAAGCCTCAGTTTAGTTATTTATTTCAAAGAAGAAACATGACAGTGTCCTACGAAATTCTCGTAATTTTATGACATTACTGGAAAAAAAATTTCACAGCCACTGAAGCAACTCTTTATTAAATATGAAGGGGAAGGTGTCCTAGACCAGCGCACTGCGCGGCGTTGGTTTGAAAAATTTAGCAGTGGAGATACGACGTTGGAAAGGAAGAAGGGCTCCGAGCGACCATTAATGGATATTGATGAGGTTCTGAAGGAAGCTGTTGAGTCCACAAGCACTCGCGAACTTGCCAGGGAGTGTGGTGTGTCAAAAGATACTGTTAGCCGGCATTATTTACAGACTTTTGAACTCTGGAATTTGATAAAACGGTCAATTTTTTTTTTATACACCCTATTGTATTTATTCAACAGTCTTAAAAGATATATAGCGAGAAAAAGGAGAAGAGATTGACCTTCCCTTCATTTGAGAAATTAGACAATTCATTTTGGCACATCTTCAGAAATACACTCTTTAGGGATTCACGAGGAGCACCTCCCATTGAAGGCTCTCCTGGCGTGTTTCATCTCTCTGTAGTAGATCCATGCTCCAGAGACGTTGTCTAATTCTGTGATGTCATGCCTGGCAGTATTTATAGTAGTAAGTTAGATCAATAAAGAGTGATGTGAAAATTATATCGGACCAATATCTATCTACTAAAACTCATCGATATGATTACTTATAATTATCAATCCCTTAATATGGAACAATTTTTAAGAAGAGCATCCCAACACAAATGTTGTCCTAGAAACAGTACAGTCTCTACCATGTACTAAACCTGGTTGCAGTACAGATTTATGAAGAGCAACTTCGCATTTAGGAACGGGTTACTGTCAGAAAACCTTAAACTGGTGCCTGCGGCCTTGAGTTATTTCGCCATTTAGTGACATTACGATAATTAACCGACATGCCGTCTTAATAATTGCCTTGGGTTCTATAATCGCCTGCTATAAATATTGTTTATTCCCTACGTATCATTGGTTCGATAGAAGTAAAACCCCAGTATTGTTTACAACACGAGGAGGTAATATTTCATCACTATCACCTTTTTGGAATGTCAATATAATATCGAGTGTCAGGTTATATTAGTCAACGGCTCTAACTTCTAAAGCAGGTTATTTCGTATTGCCTATATGTATATATCGTAATTATACGTGTTTGAAGGTATAGATTATAGAGAAAAATGGCACTCTCACTGTCGAGATATTTATTTACCAGGTCCTTAAGAAAAAGGTATTAGCCAATTACAATATCCAGGTAAATTAAACAATTTGAAAGCAATTTAAAAAGCGAGAAAATATACTCCAGCACAGTTAGATACCACCAGAAAACAACCTCTTTGCTCTATCCAGCTGTGTTCATAACCTCCCCGCATTCCCTTCACACTTGTTACAGCCCTTACTTCTAAGAGTTGATCTAATGCTCGTTTTAATTAGACCTTGTTAATGTTCATCTTTTTCGTATTTATGTATATAAATGTGACATCACTAAAAAATTAATGGTATCAGTTCCGCAGGTTGTCGCTTCTTGTTAAGTCCCAACAAGTTTTAACTCTTCATTCGTTTTCTTTTTAATATTCTCGATATAAAAATAATTTGATTACTGACTGTATATAGTGACTATTAACGAGTGTATAGATTAAAGAACTAACATTAATCTATACTTCGAGTATGTTTGAGAACTGTATCTATACTTCGAAATGTTTGATGAAATGTTCATTTCTTGATGAAATTATTACCGATAATATACATATCTCCCATAATTGCACTTTTTATTCATACTAAAACTCATTATTATTTTTATTTTCGAGAAGGAAAATAAAACGAATGAAAAGTTAAAACTTGTGAATTAACTCGAAGCGACCTACGAATAATTTTAAAACTTAGTTATTATTATTATAACTTTAAATTTATCGTTGAATTCTATTTGATTTAACAGCTGTTGAGATCGATTCGCTACGCATGCTCGAGAGATATACTAATTATCAACAGAGGTCACGGACCTTAATTTTAAATTTAGTGAGCATTAAAATTCTTACGGTTTTTATCAGATCACTTTCGTTGGATTCCGCTCAAGTAATAAAAATATCTTCAATGGTTCCTTTTAAATCGAGATTAAAAAATACAGAAATACATTTAAAAAACCATACAAGAACCCATAATTCAGGCATTCTTCGTGACAAAAAACGTCTTAATATGAATCGACAACCCTTACTTCTTAGAAAAGTCTTACTATTTTCGTCACAGAGCCCTGGTGAAACCTGCAATGAGGGTTGAAACGTAGGCAAAAAATAAATAGACATTTACTATTAGATCTTGTTGTTTTTTTTTACCTTCACACGAACCATTTAATTTTTTAATATTACATACGGGAACTATTAATACACAAAACTTATAATATATAGAAGTATGGTAATTATCTTTTAACAAATAAAATGCAATAAATTATAATGTTAATTATAAATCCAATAAATAAAATTATAGAATCATTCAACCAAATAATGTCACATATAACAAATTTATTTTTAAATTTTCCCGGCCGGGGCAAATCTTTTCTCTTCAAAATAAAAATATTTAAAAATTAAAACAATTAACAAAAAATTATAAAATTATAATGCAAATGGAAAAAACCACAAGCAGAGCCTTATGTTTCAAATCTGGTGTAAAATACCAACACTTATACAGTCGACGTTTCGCCCATTCAGGCATTATCAAGACACAATAAAAAGTAAGTTCACTCACATCTCAAAACAGAAGTGCAATACATCCTAACGAATAATCGCTCAAAAATGCTCATAATCCGGGACCGCACCTCCACCCCAAGACGTTCACTCCAAAACTTTTAAAAAATTATAAATAAAAAATCTCTTTATGTGGTCAAGTTGAATTTTGTCCGTAATGAGTTAATCGTGGCACTCTTTTTTGCTTGAAATGAAGTTATAATATAAGGAATAACTCCATTTCAAGTCAAGCCCTGACTAAAAAATAACATACCCAGTAAGACCATCACTCAACTCCTCTATGTATGATAAACTCATTTTGGGAAAATATCAACTTGTTATTAACCACTTATTCCCCGGGGCTCTAGATGTAATTTTTTTTTTTAAATTATTTTATTGAATTGTACAACTGTAATAAATACATCTAGTACAAGGGCTATATGACTAACTATACACATGAAAGGACATGTAGAGGCAGTACCCACTGCCAGTACTCTAATAACATTTCTATAATATAAGGTCCCGAGGCCATCTTCTCTTCAGACGCCTAGGAGGATTGTCCGGGATGGAATTGGATGCAGGGATGGAAACTAGTGGGTTTGGATGGGCCTGGAGCTTATTATGGAATGATAGGTATCTGGAATGGGCTAAATTGGTAACATATGGAACGTTCAGGTCTTTATGGATGGTTTTATTTGTGACAAAATTAGGACCGTTTAGGATTTTGCGAAGAATTTTGGATTGCAAGGATTGAATACGAGAGGAATTCGGTGGTTTGGTGGAGCCCCATAAGATGTAAAATTAAAAAAATTAAAATAAGAATCCCTGTTTGTCTAGGTGTTTTGCCCTTAAAAGAACGACAAATTATGATTACGACCTGGACGATTTTGTATCAAGCCTCTAGTGTTATTGACGCAAATTTAACTATGATAACAATTGTTTTTTAAATATCTTAATAGCACCGTTACTATTTCAGCGCTCTCATTCACGAAGAAGTAAACTTGAGTAAATATTTACACATTCCAATCATTGAATATACATTGAAAACCTTGGAGCACGGGACTCAACTGGTTATTACTATAGAAACTACTATACCTGAAACCCAGGCCACTACGTGCGTAGAGTAAGGTACGCATCAGGCAACATTTAAAGTGGCAGCAAAAAAAGGGTTTGTCAGCTGAGAAGGTTCCAGATCTCTCAATGCCGTCTTCAAATCCTAGAAATAACAAATTAACATAACAAAAGAAATAATATAACATAAATATTTAAACTTAACCTAATACTCTGATAAGAAATGACACATCTTAATTCAATTGAAATTTGGAAATTTAATTCCCTTCGAAAGTTTCCGATGTTTCAAGCTTATATTTAATACCTCAGGATACTTGACGAAAACTTTCGTTTTCAAAGAATTCATTGTTTAAATAAGTTGTGTATGTAATTTTTTTTTTTTCGGAAGCTCACCCTCCTCCCAAAATGTCAATGACGCAGTTTACAGAACGACGCCAGCCCGTTGGTACGTACCACTGCATCTAAATCAATATATATTATATTTAAATCAAGCATGCAATAATAAAATTGAAGTATACAAAGGGAAGACTAAAAAAAAAAAAAAATTCAGAAATTTTATAAATAAGAGAACATTAAAATGAGAAATAAATACAGAAAATGTATTATTATTATTCGCCGTCGACTATAAAGTAATTATTAATATTTTGTTTCAAAATAAAGCAATGTTCTAAAACATCTATTAATATTACTCATCGAAACTGGGCTTTTTTTTTGGGCATTTTTTTTTTACAACTTCCCCTAACAGTAGTATTTTTTTATGTTTTAGAGCGATTATATTACACGTAAGGGTTACTATGTTACAACCTGTGCAATATAGGGTAAGGTTACTTGTCACTTAGGAGGACGTTCTCAAACTGAACCCTTCACAACCATAAAAAAATTCGATAGTTTTTTTTTAGTAAATAAATATTTTATTTGATTCTTCAATAATATCAATGCTATATTAAATATATATCCATATTATTAACATTAATGTTTTTCCTATACTTTCGACGAAAACATATCCATTTCTTACTTAGTCAAAACCTATTTAATCTTTGGAATTATTCCGAACTTCTGAAACCATTTCGCAACTTCTTCTTTTAAAGATGGTTATTCCTAAAGTGTCATTCTGTTCATTTTAAATATTCAATAACAAAAGGAGTTAGAAAAAAAACAACACAAAATTAAATTTAAATATACATTAAACAAAATTAACAAGACAAAACCACTAAAAAACAATATGATAACCCATATGAGGCGAGTGATTAGAAGAGTTTACAGGAGATAAGGAGGTAGGTTTCATGCAGACCGGCAAATCCACAAGTACTGGAACGTGGCTAGAAGGACCTAGAATAAGCATTTTAGCATTACCTTTCGTATATTTCAATTTCCATTCATATGAATAAGAAGGTATTATCGCTATCAGAATTATCAGTGTTCAGATTATAAACAATGGCGGATAACAGTCCATGGCGACCTGCTAAATCATAAGTTCCGAAATTTAAACATTTCCCATTATTACACTCTTTTATACATACTAATACTAACTATTAATATTATGCTCGAGAATATTAAAAAAGAAACAAATGTAAATGTGATTTAACTCGAAAGAAAATAAAAACTCAAATCAAAACCTTGTCCACTCCACATCCATCTCTTGAAAGAATTAAGAACAAAACAGAAGAAGAGAGACCTTCAAAAGTCGGTAGAACAACAATATCTAAGTTCATACCCAAGGGGCTAAGAAAAAAAACTCAATTCTATATACATAATTTTGATTGTTGTATTTTAATTTTGTTTACATTATCAATGTGTGATCTGTATACATGTTATAGTCTACTATTGACTTGTTATTCGAGTTTATACGAATCAATACCCAGTATTTTTCTGTTATTGTTGTTTTTTTTTTGACTATTTTTTCTATAATTTTTATAGTCATTTCAGTATTTTGTTGAAATTTACAAACTTCATTAATTTTCATATAAATGCATAAGTGTTTATTTCCAAATTTCAATAATTTTTAAAAGTGCTCTCAAGATTATAAAATAAATTAAAGGGATCGGAATAATACAGAAGTGAAGTATGTAAACAAGAGAGGATGAGCTGTTGTGTTGATGCGTAATAAGAGGCGTGACCTAGGGGCGGCTCGCAGCGCTGCGTAGCGGCCGGTATCGGAACCAATACCAAGGCCGTCACGTAGGCAGTTGACTGTCGGTTCCTTCGTTCAGTTGGTTACTTAGCGCGTTCCTAGTATCATCTCCTCTCTCTCTCTATCCATCGACGAAGCAACTCCTAGACCCGCGATGTCTGCCAGCCCTGTAGCCAGGTCTATAACCCAGAGCCAGAGTATCCCGGCAAAGAGGATGCTCATCAGCGATCCGTCCCAGCTACCCTGTGACTACTCCACCACTCCTGGAGGAACCCTTTATTCCACGACACCAGGAGGTGAATATATTTTTTATATTAAAAAAAAACAAGTTATAACATACCAGTATACCTAAAAAGTCTGATCTTCAGCTTCTACACAGCTGAGGACCTACACAGAAGACAACCACACACTATTTTTATTAACGTAGGCACAAACATTTTACATTAATCTCAAAATATTTAAGAAATTTTATTTAAAAAAAAAGAAATTTTTTTATAAACCATGTTCACTTCATAAAGTAATGGTTAAGCATGCAACTCCTTCTATATGACTTAATTATATCATACAGAAAATTTCAATTAAATAAAAAAAAATAACATGTTTAAACCTACAATAATAAAATATTTCAATTAAAATAATTGGAATACAAAGGGAATGCACATCTCACCCATTTGATATAATTAGAATTATTTAATTAAATTAATGAATTAATTTAAAAAGGTAGATTTATCTAAAATATATTTCAATTTTTTTCTATTAGTTATTTTATATATGTTTAGAAATTTAAGACTCAGTTTATTTACTTACACAAATGTTATACCCCTTTGTAATGTAATCAAAATTTTAGAAAATGCAATAAAAAATGCCTCCAAAAAAATTGTAAAAACATTAATAATTATTATTATTATCTTAAAAACTTAAACCTTTGTTAGACAGTTTAGAGTTGTAATAAGTCAACTATAATAACACTACAGGATATTTTACCCTATTGTTTTGTTAATTAAATAGTTAAGAATACCCCAATAAAAATATACATATAAAATATTATTTTTAATCTACATAAATTTAACCAAGTAAATTTTTGTGTCTTAAATGATATGCAGTTCCAAATCCCTTCAGTTTTCAACAAGACTCAAGTTCAAAGGTTTGTTCAATTGAATTTTTCATTGGGATTCAAATAAAAATTAAACAGTGTTTGTATTTAATTAAAGCACTAAATAAATAAACTAAATTTGAAATGTTTATTGGATAGTCAAATTGAAATTTTGCAATGTAAATACCGAATTTTATATCATTCACTAACAAAGGCTATGTTGTTGTTTTTTTCAGTGATTATTGTAAACAGATAAAAAACTTTTATATCCACTGATAAACTTTTGATATTTATATTATGTAAATTAATATTTTAAATAAGAATCATATAATCAACTCAAATATATTTTTTTAATAAATAATATTTTCAGGGATGTAAATTTTTCATCAACTTTAGGATGGAGAAAATAAATAAACAAATACGGTTTATTTGATCGTCTAATATATCTTTATTGACATTATTTTAAAAATAAAAACAAACAAAAATTATTCAGCAAGTTAGATATCAATCAGTGACACCTGTAATTGATTGTTAACTACTGGAAGGTTATGGTCAACTGAGTTCTTCCTCCATTACGACCATATCGTAATGAGGCGGAAGTCGGTTATAAATATAGAATGCACGCAACCCATTATTTATAAAAATTGTTTTCTGTTCTTTATCTAATTTACTATTAACTTTTACTTAAAAATAATAATAAAAAACTTAAATAATAGTAATATATACATATATATATAGCGGAATGTTGTTGAATGTTTGAAAACATACATCATAAGAAATTTAATAAAATTGTATTATTTTTAAAATACCTTCATAACATTATTGAATATGCACTGTTGTTTAATTTTCAATTTGTATTAAATACTATTCCTGTATATTAGAAATAAAGCGGCATGTTTTATTCCAATGATCCTTTGTTTTGTTTATATATAGATTTGAAAATGGTGTGCTCAGGTTCCTCCTAGGCCTTCCCTAGAAAACATTTTTTAAAAATATGTATAAATGGCTTAAATTTATAAAAATGCATAATTATTTTTAAATTAGTTTGGTACAGTCTGACACACCTACTTCTCTAAGAACATATGATTATAGTTAATTTCAAAATTTTTCATGTAAAAAAAATTCTTCCGACATAAATATTCTGATTACTTACTGATTACTCATCAGTCAACATCATACATAATAAGAATAAAGTTTACAAGTATAATTTTCAAAATATATTTGCTGCCCAATCATTTAGTAAATATTATTATAATTATTCTTATGTAACACTTATCATGTCATTGCAATGATTATAGATCATAGTTTTGAATATTAATTAACTAATATATAAATAAAGTATTTTATAATTTCTGTATAGGACTTCAATATTAATTTTTATTAAGTCTTTAACAGATTCCTCCTTGTCTTGTGCAAACAAGGAAAAAGAAAATTTGTAAATTATAATACTTTTAAGTTACTTCTTTATCCATAATACTTTATTATTAATGAAAATTATTTAAATTTTAGGCACCAGGATAGTATACGAGAGGTCAACTCTTATGCTTCTGAGGAACTCGCCTTTGGCCAAGACACCTCCTAACATTCCTGACTTGCCTGATTCATTATTGAAGGGCGACATGAAAATTTGTCAAAGAAATGGCCTGCGAACAAGCCCTCTGAAGAAAAGTAAGTACCATGAACATAAAGATGTATAATTTATCAATATTATTCAACTAGTATAAATGTCAATAACTCGTGGCATGACTCATTAACAACAGCCTCTATGATTTATTAATACAATATTATATTCTTAATCACAAGAATTATAAAAAAAAAATTTAAGTATTCTTATTCATTTCTAACTTAAAGTTATTTATTAATTTTTCAGCTCAATTTGCGGAGGACAGGGGAGAACAATTTGAAATCGATATTTAGCTTCTATGAAGCTGCTTTGTATTTACCAAACCAAATTTGGTTTCATTAATTTTGTTTTGTTTTAATTATTTTTTTTTTTTGGTGACATTCACCAATGGATACTGACGTTTAAGTACATACTTTCTGTGGGTATAAATATTATACAGCCATAAATATGTATGTGTGCATGTATCCTCATTTCTGATCTGTTCAGAAACAGATTTGACTGCGTTATCTATTATGTTGTAAAGTTTCAATATGATTTAAAGACTTATAGCTTTGTTATGTTAATTTAAAAACATAAAATAAAAAAAAATGTATAAAAAAAGCTAGAAAGACATGTTTATATTTACTGTGAATAGCATTTGATTTTAAATGTTAGTTAACAAGATCTGTTACAAAGCATGTAAATTATAATTTTTAAAAGTGACTGAAATTAAAAATATGTATATGATAGCATATTTGTATTCATAAATTATGTTCAGTTAAATTATTTTTACTTTTTTCTGTTCTTGAATTATGTAATTAGTCCAATAAAAGGCAATTATATTTTTATTTTGTTATATATCTTTTTATAAATTATGTTTATTTGTGTATAGCCTAGTCATTTAATAAGCCTGTTTACATTCAATTTCTTCAGTGCCATGTTTTAGCATTGTATATCTATTGCTATACATATAATTTTATGAATACAAATTCTTCTTTCGTTTTTTTTTCGTTGACCCTGCACTTTTGTGCAATTATTGTTTATGTTAAAGAATTTGAAAGATATTAATGAATATTTTAAAAAAATATTTCTGAATACAATATTTTTTCAGATTATCTGTAATAATTTTTCTTTCATGGAATAAATATAAAACATTTTTTTCATATGGAAATATGTTGTTACTGATTACCCACGAAATACTGTTAACATATTTATTTTCCTTTAAAGTGTTCATGAAATTTTAAAATGAAATGAAATTATAAATTATTTCTTTATTATGAGGCACTTAATCCCAACAATAATACAAATGGAAACTTCCAGCAGTGAAATTTTTAAACCATTTCACTGTCAAGCCGTTATCGAGTGCCTACTCAATGACTAGGTGTGCACTATTTTGTGCTCTTCTTACAGGTGCACTCATTCCCACCATTATTTATTTCATATATTTGCTCTCCGATCATTCAGAGGATTTTTTTTTACCATATTCTAGAAAATATTTAAGAACTAGGAGCAGGTTACTGTTTAAGAATAGATTTCTCTGTTAACCCATTTGATACCGATTCCACACCGTGTGTGCAATTGTTTTCCGAGGCTATAAGACACTGTGTGTGCAATAACAGTAATGAGCAATTATCAGTTATTCTGAGTAAACTTTTTTTCATGAAATCTGTAAAGTACAGGAAAAAAAAATTTGGCATTGGTTTTACTGTGTACCAAAAATCTAAAAACTTATTTTTTTTTTAACTTTTTAAAAATTTTCTTTGCATAATATTCTGTTCTTTATTAATGAAAGTAAAAAAAAACATTTTATCTTATCTAACAATTTTAGAAATAAATGTTTATAATTTTTTTAATGATGTATTTTCATTTTATCTTACATTGCAGACTGGGTATTCAATCAGCTCCTTGCAATAAAATTTTCCGAGGAGCAAGCTGCACACCCGTGTGCAATGATCTTATTTATGTGAATTCACTTATGAATTGGGTGATTTCCATAGTGGTAAACATGTTTTTAAAAATTAAAAATTTCTGTCCTGGGGACCGTGTTCGAAAAAAATCGTCTCGAATGGGTTAAAATTTAAAATAATCAGTAATTTTAATTTTAGAAAAAAATAATAAGTTCTTGTGATCTTTTTAGTTAAATCTAACATAAAAAGGAAAACAATTTAATTAAAATCAAATATCTCTATTAGTGGAAGAGCTGTATCCTTTTTCATTCACTGCATATTATGCTTTGCAAGTTCAGCAATATTGCCACTAAATCAAATGGGTTGAGACTGAAGGTTTCACAAATAACAAAAGTGAATCTGTAGGAAAGAAATTCGTTGACTGGTAGAAACTATTTACATCCTATAAAAAGTGAATCTGATTTAAAGCTTTAATCAGCTAGACATTTTTCAAAATGTTTCATGCATTGGTCTCGTTATTATCTTGCTTTGGGCTCTACATTGTCCCTTCAACCTTTTCTAGGATACATTGTATATTATGTAACATACATATTATTATACATCATATGTAAGCTTTTCTACTATTATTACATGATACAACATTAGGGACAACTGATTCAGTCCATTGTATCCCAAGCTTTTAATATGTGAGTATCTCTTTTATAATTTTAGTATATAATTCCATACTCATTACAACAACCAAAATACATATATTTATTTTTCCTTTATTGCTTAGAATATACATATTAATATTATTTTGTATGTTAAGACTATAGATCATAATAATTTGGTTGCCTAGTCTTATCTGAGGCATAGTTCCGCATCATAAAGTCTGCTCCTTTTTTTCTTTCTTAATATTTAATAATATTGAAACTTAACATAGAAAACCAAACTAATTCAGTAATATTTAGTAATTATATAAATTTGAAAAAAAAAAGTTTTACTGGAAATTTCTTTGGAAAAATATCATCTTCAAAACAATGACTAAGATAGAAAGGTAATTGAAGGACCCAAAATGTATTCCTAATGATCTATCCCTCAATTACTGAACCCGGACATCCTGTATAAAAGGAAAAAACGGTAAAATAAGATAGATTCTTAATGCAACAAAGGTTATTGTATTATTATTAATAAAAGGTTGGTATTATATTATTGAATATATTACCATCTATGAAAACTAAACACTCTATACAACTGCAGAGACTAGGAAAGAGGGATACCTAAAGGTTGCTACTCTAGACAAGGCTGGGTATAAAAATTGAAAGTCATAAAACATCTTCAAATTGTTTTATGAACTTTTAAATCTATATTAGAAAGACACCAACATAATTTATCCACAAATTTTATTAATAAATTTAAAATATACATTAATTTTGATTTTGGAAAAAATATATAAATTGGTTATTGCTGGCTAATAATTTTAATTAAAGGAACAAAATATTTTCATAATAATCAAATACTTCAGATGTTTTATTTAGCAGCAGAAAAACACTTGATAATAAACAAATTTAAGTATCAATTTTAAGTATTTACGAATATGAAAAATAACTAATTCATTAATGTATTATATCATTAATTTGTTTTTATTTAAGTTTTGTCTGATTAGGTTGTAGCACTGTTATTTAAAATCTGTTGAGGTGAGAGCTAAAGTAAATATTTTGACTTATTTATATCACGTGTATTTGAATCGTTATCTTCAAATACAAATTAATCAGTAGCAAACAGACAATTAGGGGCATGATTCATAGGATATAGGAATATTTCATGTTTTCATTTTTATGAAGAATGTTATTAAATAAAATAAAATAAAAATAAATGTTTGTATTAACAATTCTTAAAAATATGAATGAAAGAAAAACAGACCAAGGCATTTTAAAAATAATTACATATCAGAAAAAAGTTCATAGTTATATGATAAAATGAAAATTATAGTTATACAAAAGTATAAATAACTTCAATAAAAGAAATTAATTACATTACTAAATAATACTAGACTAGACTTTGTAAAACAATAAGTAATTTTACAGAATTAAACTAAAACTGCATAAAATAAAATATATAAACAAATTTGATAAATATAATTTAAGAGAAAATAAGACTAGACTCTCCTAAATAAATTAAAAGTAAATTACACAATGATCATTTTAAAAAATAATCTTTATTTTGAATTAAAATCATAAGTATAGAATGCTGATGGTGTAAAATTTATGTTAGATATTTATTGCTTTTTAAACAAATGAATAAAAACTATAGAAACTATAACAATTTACAGGTCTAGTTTTCAAATGAAAAACAATGGAAAAAAGTTCTCTGAAAATCACTATTTTGAGTAAAGCCTTTTGTAATGAATGATATTTTTTTAAAGGAACAAAGAACAGTTAAACATCTCTCTATGATATAAAAGTTTTTAGTGATCAACATTTAATATTGCATTTAGTAAACTGGACAGACCATAACGGAGACACCACACTTTTTATTCCAAGAATTATTTCCATTATTTCTCCCTTGAGTTGTTTTGTGTTCAATTTGTACCTATAAACTACCCTCTGCACTTCCGTAGAACCATTTAATGACGTACAACTTTACGTGCCTTCTCTCCTTACTTTCTTTCACACCCACGTCTGTGGCCAGGCATTCTCCAAACAGTCAGAGCGAATCTCTTAGGACAGTTGATTCTTGGAGATCAGTCATCTTCTCTTCAACTCTTCTCAAAATAGTTATGGCTTAAAAGACCTTATTATTTAATTTTTTTAAATGATCATTTTTTTCCCTCCAATATATAAAAAAGTTTTTTGCGATCAAGGAGTAATATTTTATTTTACATAAAAGGTGGAATTAAAATGTCTAAATAAAGACTTGAAAGGTTCTGTTTTTTTTCCTCCTTACACTATATTGAAAAAAAACAAAACATCTGAACTACAGAAGAAGTGTAAATTACAATAATAAAATTTGAGCAATCAGTTGTACAATTAAATGAAGAGTTGTATCATTTGTAAAGTGGGAGTTGTTCCGACACTAAGCGGAGAGCGGATACCCCCACCCCATCTTATACTTATTTAACTTTGAAACCAACTTATGGTTCATTAGAAAGTTAAATAATATATCCATTTTTTAATGAACCAAATGATGTAAATAATTATTTTTTCAATACAATTATATCAAACTGAATTTTTAGGATGTTAATTTTAAGACTGAGTTAAGAGATCTAAATAGATTTTTAAAAAAAATTGTTAGAAATCACTTACACTCAAGTGTATCAACTTCGTATATATGGTTAAATGCCTCTTCATTTCCACAATAAAATTCTGTATAGAAAAAATCATGAGCCGTTTTTAGAACCAAAATCAGCGATTTCAGCAAAAATCAACTCCTTCCATTGATACAATGTGTATTCCAATGACTCAATTGATCGGTCATATTTAGGTGAAGCCTAAAATCAAATGAAGATCTTCATTAATTACAAGTAAATATGTTACAACCACAACAGGTTGTTTATAGCACTTGTAAATAAATTACAATTAAAAACAGAAATACCTGGTGAATAAGTGGTTAAGCCAAATTTTGTCCATGGAGAGTTAATTTCATTGAGAGAAGTGAAATCGTGTTATTCTTCTACTTATGGCCTTGAAATGAAGTTTTATTACAAGAAACAACTCCATTTCAAGCCCATTCCTAACTTAGCCACTTATTCACTTTTCAATTTGACTCAACCATTTATTCATCAGGGCTGCAGATATAATGATTTATTCATATCCAAAGAAAATCCGTGATAAAAAGCAGGCATAACAGACATGAAGAAAAGAAAATTTTATTTGAGGATAGTTAGAAAAAATGCATTTATTGTTAATTATTTGTATGTTTGTTTGAAAGGTAGTGACATTTTCTAAAAACCAATAACCCTAAAGTTGGATCATCAACTAGTATTGGCACTAGTACTGCGTATTAATGGAATTCGTAGAAATATTTTTGTACAATATAATAGTATTCTGAACATATTCCCTCTGGAAATCCATTTACTTTATTTTAGTGATTTGAAGAACAAGATAATATCAACCTCCAAAATAAATCTGATCAAAATTATAATTATATTAATTTGTTTTGCAAAGCTAAACTTAAACTAAAATGTTTACAAATCCTTTTAAAATGAATTGATTATGACATCACCAAGTTTTTGTGCACTCTCAACACCCAAAATAATAAAGATGTGTGAGTGGACACACCTTCCATACAGAATACACTATAACAATAAGCAATTAACAGTATGATTAAACATTCAAATGTAATATTTACCACCATTACTTCTTCATCCTCGTACCAAATATACACATAAGGGTGATGCAAAGCCTGGTTGACTGACATCCTTTGCCTCGGATCTATTACAAGCATTTTGGATAGGAGATCTCTTAGTTCCATCATGGCTATAAACAATTTAAAAAAAAAACTCTGAACAAGATAAATATTAAGACAAAATATTAAAACATAATTAATTCGGCAGTTGTTGTTTGTTCATTCAACATCACTTTATGCGGATATTGATAATCAGACGATGCTAAGGTGGGAGCCCTGAATTTTGGCTTTCCAGGTATAATCAGGATTGGGATCTTTAACGAGTACCTGATATTGTACAAGCTCGGGAGCCCCATTTAACCTCCCTTCCGAAGGATGGCATAACCAATGATTTTTCACTCTCTTTGAAATTCCTAGTGCCACCTGCCGGGCTACGAACCCTCGAGATCATGGGCTTAGTAGTTTGTTATGTTATCCATTGTTACAGTCTTATTTGACATATTATTTACTTCAAACACAGTCAACAATTCTATGCTAAATAGGAGTAAGATACAGTTTATAGAATGAAAATTGTACATTTCTTTTTAAAGCAAATTTACTTGTAAATTTCCCTATTTTACCCTTAAGCATCATTAAATAAATAAATGTATGCATTTAAAAATAATAAGTATTTATGCTTAAATAACCTATTTAAGGTAGAAATTACTGACCTTCTGGATTTTTATCACTTTCTAACATAAGAAAAATATTTTCAAAAGGTGTGTGAGGATAATACTGCAGGTGTTGAACATATCTTTGTATGTCAGGCTTGAGGGTGTCAATGAAGTCTTTTGAAGGAGTTCCAAGCAGTTCTACAAACAAAATTGTTCTTTTTATAATGCATAAAAATACAAAAAATCTGCTAGTTATCAAGGTATAAGAAATTACTTAATTACATAGATTTAGGGTTTGAGAATAAAATTTAGAACTTCAAAAGTATTAGGCAGCAATGATGTTAACAGGACTTATTCTTTTAACATTTAAAAGCATACATAAATACCTTGAATCTATTCCTTTCAGTGAAAAGCATTGTGAGTAAATATAAAGTTGGATTCATATGATCAGTAGGTGTCTTAGAAAAATTTCTATTTTTATTTTTAACAGTCATACTAAGCTCTATTGTATTTTAATTTTATTCACAGACATTTACGTAAGGAAAAAAATAGTTGGGACTGCAGTCAAATAAAAACACTAAATAAGTGGTTACTTATTTAATTATGTGCCGACGTTTCAACCCACTTTGTGGGTCATCTTCAGGGCTAAGAAAGAAAAACAGACAAAATAACAGAACTATAAAAATACATTGCAGTACTAATATATATGTAGAGAGGTAGAAATTTAGAACAAAAGTGAGGGATATATATGAATAAAAAAACACTGATGTAGAAAGCCTATTTACCAACATACCTTTAGTTAAATCCCTCCTCATAATAGATAAAAACTGGTCAATCATAGAACCCCATATCTCTCTCAATCGGTCCCCATACCTCCAATCCTTAAAACTCTGTTGTGAATCCGGTTACCTTACCTTCCATGGACAGTTCTTTAACCAAATTTCTGGACTTGCCATGGGAAATCCCCTCGCTCCTGACCTCTCCAATATTGTTCTAAACGACCTTCTTGACTCCATTCTACCCCAGTTCCTTGACGAGGTCCTTCTTATTAAAAAATATGTGGACGACCTCCTCCTTATCCTAAATCCAAACATTATTCCAGAACTATTATCATCCTTCAACTCATACCATCCCCGCCTCCATTTCCCTTTTGAACTAGAATCGAATAAATCACTACCCTTTCTTGACCTCTGTATCATTAAAAATCCAAACCACACCTTACCCACAGATTGGTATACAAAACCCACTTATTCTGGCAGACTCCTTAATTATTACTCCCAACATCCGCACCACCAAAAAATTAACGTCACCAAAAATATCATCCACCGTGGCTTATCCCTCACTGACCCCTGCTTCCATAAAACTAACACCCACCGAATCAAAGAAATCCTTTTAAAAAATAATTTTCCTCCGTACGTTATCAATAAACTCATCCATGACTATAATAACCCACCCACCCCCACCATATCTCCACATCCGCCATCTACCTCTATATACAGATCCATGCCATATATACCCACCCTCTCACATAACATTCAAAAATCCTTACATTCATCTATCCCCAATTTACGCATCGCCTTTAAATCCCATAACAAACTCTCCAATATTTATACAAGAGTAAAAGATCCCATTCCCCTTAAACAACGCTCCCATGTCGTCTACCGCATCCCCTGCTCTACTCCTAATTGCAACGCCTCCTACATCGGCGAAACTAAGAACTTCCTTAAAGACCGTATCTACCAACACAAATACTCCATTTCCTCCCATAACCTTACCGCATCAAAACTCTCCGAACACGCCTTATCCCTTAAACACAATTTTGACTTTGATAATACATCCATCCTAGCTTCTGTTCCCAACCATGATAAACGCATACTCTCTGAAACCATCCACATAAATTTAGATTCCTCCACTGTTAACCTCAAGATCGATTCAAACAACTTATCCTCTTTCTACTCACAAATTTTCAACTTACTAAATAAACCTTAAATTAGTTTACCTTGTTATTCCTTCCCATTTTCATTCTGTTACTACTATATTATCTTTTCTATAATACTTATTTTGACCTCTTGACATCAAATCCTACTGTTTTATCACCCTACCTTTCCCATTAATTTAGTCATTAATTTTCGTGGCCCTCTATAAAATAGTCATGATACACATTGAAATATAATAAAATAGTCAATATTTCTAAAAAATAGTCAATAAAAAATTACTATTAAAATACAATTAAAAAATATATATAAAAAATAAAAATTAGTCATATTTTTGGCCGTCAGATATCGCTGGCAACACCTTCATCACGTATATTTTTGTCAGTTAGACCGCTTCTAGTCTAACTCTAGTGTGTACATTTTTAATATTCATATCTTCTCCTCACCCCTTTCCTTCTCCATTTTGCACACCTTTTTTCTCATATTAGCTTTTAGGCATCCATCGTATGTTATTATTATTTAAGATTTCATTAGCATTTAACATCACTATTTCATTATATTTTATTCTATTTCCATGCTCATACCATATTGTTACTTATATTTCTATACGTCCCTTGTATATTTAAACCACTTCATTCTATATGTATGCATTTTAAAACTCCCCTTACTTATATTTTCTACTTTCCATGTTCAGTTTATTTTTCACCTGTTATACTCTATATTTATATCTTGACTTTCTACTGTTATTTTTCCTTTATTTACTCTTTGATATCATTTTCGTTATACCTTCTTTCATTTTACTTATGTAAACAAACTCCCTAGGAGTCTAGTATCTTACATTTTATATTTTTTATATATATTCTACTACCTTTTCCACAATTTTACTTCTCACCTCTGATGTTTATACTTTTTCTTTTTTAAAAACTTTCTGTTTACTTCTTTCTTTTATCTTTGTAAAAAATTTTTTTGCATCACCACCTTTTTGTACATTTTCTCTGTAATTTTTTATTCATATATATCCCTCACTTTTGTTCTAAATTTCTACCTATCTACATATATATTTTTTCTATTTTATCATATATATTTTATCCTACTTAGTACTGCAATGTATTTTTATAGTTCTGTTATTTTGTCTGTTTTTCTTTCTTAGCCCTGAAGATGACCCACAAAGTGGGTCGAAACATCGGCACATAATTAAATAAGTAACCACTTATTTAGTGTTTTTATTTGACTGCACCCTCAACTATTTTCTTCCTTACGTCTATCTTCCAGTCAACCATCCCTTCGCTTCTCACAGACATTTACAATTGGATTACTTATTGTGCAGATATTTCATTAAATTTGTTTTATGGATAATGAAGAACAAAATTATGACAAGAAAAGATAAACTTGTGATTAAATATAACATTGTTTTTTTCCCCATTGTCAGCACCAGCATGAATAGTGAATAAAAATAATATTTGTTACAGGCTTTTATTATCAAGCTTCATAGTTTTAAAAACAATAATAATATTAGAAAGTTACATGCCTATAATTTTATTCCATTGGTCGATTTGGTCGTTTCCTCTAAACATGACTCGTCCAGTTATTATTTCTCCAAATATGCACCCAATCGACCAAATGTCAACATTTTCCTGATAACCTATTCCAAGAATAACCTATGGATAGATATACAAAAATATATAGAATATTTTAAATTCTCAATAAACACAATTTAAATAAAAAATGCTAGTAAAAAAAATCCCATAGAAAAGAAATAATGTTTCTGACTCAGGTCCAGATTCAAGCATAATAAATAAAAAGTGACATGATCTTAAAAATCTTTCACCAATTGAATAAATTTAAAGTTATTCCACAGCAACAACTTAGAAGGATCTATAAACAGCTTTACACAAACCAAATTCATATCAAGAATCAGAGGGTGAGAAAATGAAGTTTACTAAATTGGAAATGATAATGTAATAGAAAATAATGTTCTTTGGCAACAGATACAACCAGAGGGTCAAGACAACAGTATTGATATGAACGATAAACAAACACACTACTGGTGTTAAAAAAATAAATAATTCTACAAACTAATAGCAATGATGAAATAGCTAAAAAATTCACAAACAATACAATTATCAAAATCCTATGTTAGAAGACGATAAATTAGATAACAGTAAGTTAATTAGACCTTACTCTGGAAAGTTGTCTAATGAAAATAGTGAATAATAAATAGCATGCCATCAGATTTTAATGTCATGTCTTTAATGACTTAATTACAATTAATGACTAAACTACAAATTAAAACATATAAATTTATATAATATTTGAATTTTTTTCATTTAACTTACTTCAGGTGCCCGATAGTACCTAGTCACAACATAAGGAGACATTTTCCATGAATGGCTTATCGCCCTGGATAAGCCAAAATCGAGTATTTTTAATGTGCAGTTAGAATTGACACCAACATTGATTGGTTTTAAATCCTGTAATAAAAATATATACATGATTATTTGTTTTTTTAAAATATAATGATATGTTTTATATAAATTTATAAATTAGGCAAATATATTTATCATCTCTTCATAGAAAACTCATATTTGACAATAACAGTAAAGTTGTTGTTATTCAAAGGTATAAAACCCTTTTGTCATCAACGCCTATGAATAAATTGTGCTGTATATTTGGTCGATAACTAACACACACAAACTCATTAACAAAAATATACACACACTTAAACAGGAGGATGGAGAAAATTTAGACACAATTTGAGATAATGCTCTAATATTGAGACAATCGGGGATGTGCATTCAAAACTGAAATACCAACCCAACGGTAGCTTCATTGTCACCAAATGCCTTCGACAAGTTTGGGGCTAGTCTTATTTGATTGTATTGTGATAGGTAATACAGTATGGTTACTGACCATGCTCTTACTGTTTTTTAAATACCTTTTAGTTTATACTTGGATAGCTTTCTTCCCACATGATTTACCATCTATCTGAAGTTTCTATTTTAAGAAGTCTACCAAGTTCTGATGAAGAGAGAATTGTGGTGCCTCGGCATGGTAGCTTAAGTCCCTAACAGTTAAGTAATACAGTAAAACAAGGGAGGCCAAACCAAATGATCCTGCAGGCCACTTTGGAAATACAATATAGCTAGGCGGGCTGTATATAACATTATCTCCAAATTAGGTTTAAACCCACTATAAACATTTTTTGGAGTGAGAAATTGAAACATAATGAGCTATTATCATTACTCTCATATACATATGAGAAATTGAAATATAATTATAATAAAAATTATATTCACTATTACCCTTACATGGAAAAATAGATAATATAATAATAATGATAATAAACGCATTACATATCATAAATTTGACAGTCAATTTTTTTATGCACAAACAATTTATTTCTTAAATATATGGCTTTCACTACTTTGGCTATTATAAAATAAATATATTTTGTAAAAGTAAATGAATCCCTCAGGCTGAAAAAACGTTCACCGAAGGCCATGGGTTGGCCACCTCCGCAGTAAAGTATTGATACATTTGAGAATAGTTAATAAACATAATAGTGATTAATTTACCCTATGAATGATGCCAGCAGAATGAAGATATTTAACACCACAAAGAAGTTGGTATAGAAGAAAAGACAATCTCTTATGATTTAATTCTCCACAAGCATCAAGTGTTGCTTCAACATAATCCATCACCAAATAAATGTCCTGAAAATCTTCAAAATTTTGGGGCGTAAACACTTCCAATAATTTTACAACCTAACAAAAAGAAAAGTAATAGTTAAATAAGTAGATTAATAAAAATCATTTTAAAAATATTTCTATTAATATATATATGTGTGTGTGTGTAGTGACTTATTAAATAAATATTTATTCTGTGGTACATCAAGAAATATCTAGAGTTTAAGCAACTATACCAGAAGCATTTCCCAAATCCAAATAAATATTTAGGCTATTGTCACTGTTACACTATTTTGCTATGATATAAAAACCCATCAAAATATTTTTAAAAAACAATTGACTACCTAATAAATGGAAGAATAAACAAAAGATAGAGAGAACATCATGCATTACCTCCAATAATACTCAACTTAGAATCTAGGTGATTGGTGTTACTAAACTCCGATATAGAAGCATTTGTGAAGGAAGCAACAGGTGTTAGCTGACTGGCCACTTGAAAAGCAGATTATGGAATTTATTATATAAATTACATTGAGTCTTATTATAACAGTTAGTAATATACATGCTAACACAGATTGATAAAAAATAAAATTATTTTGTAGGATTCCTTACATTCTTGTGGTTCATTAACTTCATAATTGTCAATTCTCTGTAAGCTCTTCTTGCAAATACAGTATTTTGGAAAGCTCTAGAGAGTTTTTTTATAGCGACCTTTTCCCCAGTGGTCGTATTAATAGCAGAACTAAAAAAATTATGCAAGATTAATTTAGAAACAAATATAAATATTTGTTCGACAGTCGTGTACAAATTGAAACTCACCAAACAGAACCTTGTGAACCTGATCCAATTAACTTTAATTCTGTATATTTAACAGGGATCTTGAATACTATCCCATTATCAAACAGAATGGAGTGATACATGGTGTTTATAAATCCTGATTTTATCCCTAGGTACAAAAAAATTTTGAGTGAATTAGATACAAAAAATTGATATATTCGAAAATGAAAATATATATTTTAAAATGACAATTACATAACAGTATAGCTCTAAATAACAATAATTAGAATTAATCTCGTGCATTTTGTTTAAATATTAATCTATGATGAATCCTCTATACATAACCGTTTTGGTTCTTAATTGATCATTAAATTAAGCGTAAACAGTTAAAGTCTATTGTAACAATTTTAAAAATTTTATAACCATATTTCTTAACTTCTTTTTAAGTTACACTCTTCAGACAAACTTTAGTTCAAAATGTGAAATATTCATTAAAATAGACTACAATTAATTATCAAATTATAGCTCTTTCAAATTTTAAAAGTTAAATCTAATTTAATGACATTCCATATAAGTTTTTAAATCTATATTAATATAATTCTACTTACTTTGTCAGTATGGAAAATGAGTATTGTTCGTTTTATTTCTTCGATATCATCGTTCGGAATACACAATATTGTTAGATACGAACCAGACGAGACATAAGATCCAACTGAAGCAGAGAGAGCTGTGTATTCAAAATTGATAACGCAGAGTGATGAGTAATCGCCCTGGAACAATTGCTCAAGGTCACGATGCACTCAATTTTGTTAACTGTTTAAAAACTATCATTTAACAGTAAGCTGCGCTTTTATAACTGGCAGAAATGTTTTGATAATGATGTAAACTGAAAAAAAAACCCATAAATTGTTCCCTATTATGTAATAAATACTTGTTTAAATGAATAATTAAAATCATTACCCGAAGTTAACGATACATACTTTATCACTTTATCGAGAAATAGGATCAGAAAAAAAACTGTTCTGACTATATTATTTAAATATATACATTTTTAAAAGAGTATTTGTACTTACATGAAAAAAATTGTACCACTCAAGTTCAACGCCCGGTTCCAAGAACTTAATATGGCCTGTTATTCCGGTTGTGTTACGTATGGCTTGCGTATTATTTTGAAAAAAAAAATAATTATAACATATTCAATTTGCAGTTTTCTTGAGTTTCTTAGTTTGAGTTATTACAATATTTTAAAACGTGAGATATTTGTTAATAAAAAGTCAGTAAACTGTTTACCACTTCAATTTATGAATAAAATATAGAACTATTTAGAAAGCATTGTATTTAATGTTTTTTCCTGTAATGAAGACAGTATCTGATACTACTACTGATACCGAAAACATGGGATTTATGAATACCAAGAAATTAAATTTAAATTAATCTTTATATATCTTAAGATTCGATCATTATTTAATACTTTAAAATACAATGGATTTTAATTGATAATGGTTTGAATTGTTTTTTTGAAGCTGTCCGGAAGTTAACTTCCCATTTAACGGGATCCTTGTCAACGACCCCTTTATTGCGTCCATCATTCCTAATGGAACATAAAAACACTGCAATAGATGAATTGTTTGGATGAAGATTTGAACGGCCACTGCCTACCATTCCATTCAATTTGTAATATAAACATTAATTATTGTAAAATAAAAATTCAAATTAAACATGTAGAAATAACTTACACGTTCAAAACTGTCATCAGATTTGGTTTTAGTTTAGTTGTTAAACCCTGTATTCAAATTACTTCGGGATGTATATAAAAATATTGTGGTCCTAAAATTCCTTAAATCGTCTGTAAATTATGAACCCTTTGAATGATTCAAACCGAATTGGGTAACTTATAAATTATCATGATACTAAAAATAACAAACTGTTCCCCATCAATGACTGAAGGCAGTCGGGAGAAATAAAAAAACAAAACAGTACCTACCACTACAACACATACAGGGTCTTGGATTCAAGTACATGGTAGAGACTGTACTGTTTAAGGACAATGTTTGTGGAGGAAGGTAAAGTGTCCAACCCCCCCCCCCCAATATCAGTCTTTTCTCCCCAATTTTATGGTACACGCTTCATAGATACACCTAATATGTGTGTCTTATAAACAGATAATAAAAAAACTATACCATTATAACTCATGAAGAGACTACTGTTTCTAAGACAATAATTGTGGAGGGATGTGATTTCTCAGAAATCACTCTCAACTGCCAGGTTCCCCCCCAATTTGGAGTAATCACTTAATAGAGCCTAGGTGAGCCCCTGGAGGTTATGTATTTCCCATAAGGTCCAGCTGTGGCTGTTACAGATGAAATAATTTATCTGCCACACCCGGAAACTTCAGTCTAACAACTCAGCATCCTACCCACTCCAAGATAGAAACTAAAGATTATTGAAACCCTTTTTCGCTCTAGAATTTGACTAAATATTGCCAATATTTGTTGGCATATTTACAATAGAGCCAACTTAAATATTAACAGGGCTTGGAAAAAGGTACTTGTACTAGGACAATTGTCAACAAATGTAGTATGTAAACACACTACACACAATTTCTCATAACCATGGCATTCCTACTTGCTTTAGATCTAATATCACTAGCGAAAAAACTTAATGTTGTTTTAATATATAGAAAGAAGAAACTTTTCCCTATTTTAACGAATCAAAGAAAGACAATATTGGTACTCAGACTTTAGCCTCAAATCGGAAAGTAATTTTGTGGCTTAAAAGTTTTGATTATCTTTGAAAAAAGTTGTTTTTGTTTTCAATTTTTTCAACATTAAGGTCTTTTAGTGGGCAGTACAAAAATTTTCTGTCATTTTTTTTATAAAACATGAGGCTAATTTCAAATTGTTTAATAGTTTATGACCTAAAAAGGAGATATTTTTTAAAATATTGATATACTTTTCTTTAATATACTCAAGAAAAAAAAGAAGTGTTTTGCTGCAGAAGTCATGTCGATACTTCTAAAATTTGAGATATAAGATATTCTGAGTATCTTCTTTTTCTAATGTATGTATGTATCATTCAAAAATGTTTGATCAACATCGGTGAAATATACATTCCCCTTTCAAGCCTAAGAAAGTAATTATTAGATACTATAGTGATATGCCTCAAAAAGTTAACCGATCGATCCCCAACTTTCTTTTGGTTTTTTTAGCAGGAGGTATTGGAACAAAGCTATTGATATGAGCTCGATCAATACTATATACATTATTGGAGATAACTGTGCAAAAACATATGTCTCAATGGAACCGGTCATTTGAGAAACACCTCATATCCAAAAAAGTAAACTTTCAGGAAATCAAAAAAACTCAGCTGGTCCATAATTTAACATCATATATTTTTTGAATTTTTTAATGTTTCTACAGGGGTTTGGTAAGCTAATTCTACCAAACTAAAATTGTATTATAGAAAAAAGTTGTGTTGTTTCTCCAATGACTGACTTAACGGTCAGGTATGAAATAAAAGGTGAAACAATTCAAATTATTAATAAAGATCAGTATTTTATTTTTCAAATAATATATACACTTTTTCCAAACATTGTTTCTTAAAACAGTTCAATGTCATCCATATCGATAGTTGGCCAGTCATAAATTTTTTAATAAAATTCACCAACAATGTCTGCAGTTTTATAGGTTTCGACTTTCTTGAGGTCATTGATTTTGTTGATATTGATAGGTACGCACTTTTGCTGGTAGGCACTGGGTTTTGGAAGCACTGGTAAACCAGTTCCCTGTTTTGTTTTCCTTTGGGATGTTTCTTGCTTGAGTTTCTGTAAATATTACATTTTTTTTTTTAAATTCACCTCTGCATGATTTAAAATCCTTTACGTTTTCACTTTCTACTATTTCCAGCAGGAACTTGTCCTGAAGAGCAGCAGAGTGCAACATTAGTTCACCATACTGTTTTACTGTGTAAAGCCTGTCAGTTTTTTTAATTTTTTGTTTGATTACACTAAAGTCACAGAAGGTACGAATGACTTCGAATAGGAAAATAATGATGAGTACTGTCGAATCGGCTAGTTTCTATTAGGGCAAGAAAAAACCGCACAACCACAGTGTTTTTGTTTTCCCCAAGTGCACCATCGGAAAAAACATGAAGATGCCTAACACCAGCATCAAGAACTTCATTGATATAATCAACTAAAAATGAACAATTTTCATTTGGCAACTTCTTAGCTAAGCCCTCATGATATACATAAAACTTGGCTTTATTGGTTACAACATCGCGAATATTAAAAACATTCACTGTCAACTGCCATGAGTAAAATATTTCTTGAACTGGTATTTGAGGAAGTTGAAGGTTTTGCATAAAGTAGAATCAATCTGATGCCTCCCAAAAGTTAGGTCAAAATCCTCATGAAATATTTTATATATATATATTGGATTAAAATAGAATAACCAAAAACAGTGCTGCCACCAGCCACATTTTTTTGTGAGTCATTTGGGAAACAACACATTTCCAGGAGATGAGATGTTTCTCAAAAGAATAGATATTTTCAAATGCAGCATCACCATGATTACTAAGGGAAGATGAGACGTTTTACGTGTATTGGATTTGTCTAGCCTTCACCAACAATTTAATATGTCTAACTCAATTTTGGCCAAAAATGGACATGAGGTGTTTCCCAAATGACTGGTTCAATTGTTCATTAGATTGTACATGAATCATTTTAATTATCCATAAAATGATATTTTTAGTTGTTTCTATTATTTAAAATCTATTGAACTAAAATTTATTTATTCCATATAACTTTCAAAGTAGCCTAACAAAAAAATAAAAACAAAAACTATGTCTAATAAAAAATAAAATAACATCATCCAATATTTTGGGCCACAGTTAATGAAAATCGTGAATCAATAAGGATCAGTTTTGATTAATGCATGCTATCAAATGAATTATTCTTTGACTACTGATTTTCATACCTTAGTATATTGAAGAAGAAGATAAATATTAATCAGTAAACAGGATGAAAAATTTGAAACTGTTCAAAAAATTAAAAAAATTATCAAATCAATAACAAAATATACACAAGGAAAGGTTGTATACATAATAAACACGTTATAGAAAATGATTGTATATCATGGGTTTATTAATTACAAGTTTTTAAAATCTAATGCACATTGCATACCTGTCAATCTCATGATTAATGGGTTTAGAACATAATTTTGACAATAAACAATATACTGGTAACAGCTAGCAAAATCAGGTAAAAAATATCTCACATGTTTATAATATGTTATTAAACAATCTAATTATATAATTATACATGTATAATACATTTATTATATTATACATGTACTTATTTATTTATAATGCACGGCCCTAATTACTACATATTGTATTTTCTAGTTTTAATATAATAATATAGCTACTTTGTACAGTCACAAATAAATATCTACCATATGAGGTTACAGGCTTTTAATTTGAAAAATACTACTTTCGAAAAAACTGAAATAAACTTATTTCTATTTTAATAAACATCAGCAATTTTATTAATAAATAAATGCTGGAAATAAACTCACAAAAGGGTGTACATTATTTAATTATGCTATTTTATTTTACACCAGAGTGCACATGAGAGGTTACGCGTAATTAAATTCTATGTTATAATATGTATATATATAATGTATAACTAGAATATCACTTTCATACTAAAATTTGTAAGCTAAACCGAATTTCAGACTAATGCAATACATATTCACAAAAATACAGCATCAACCATGTTTTTTTCCATTTTTTTAAATATTTATGTACAGGAGGTATATTTTGATTTACAGAGTTGAACGGAATAAAAATAAATAAATAAAAATCAAATAATTTATCTCTTTGCATATCCACACAGTGGAGGGAATATAGGGGATACAATCCCATAAATCTCAACCTTTTTGTGATTTCAACCTATTCCATCAAATAAATCAAACTAGTCAATTAAACAATGCAAAATACTATAATACAAATAAAAAAAGGTTGAGATTTTTACATTATCAATAGAAAATTAAACTAAATTGGAAAGGGAGATGAAACAAAGTGAACCCTGCTTATAATAAAAGTGCTAACAAATCGCTTAGCCTATAGTATTATCTCACAACACATATTTTTAAGATATAAACACGACATGTTGATAAGTTATGGAACGGAATTCTATTAAATTCAAGATCTGAATTAATAATCAGACCAAATTTTCTTTTACATTCAAACATGTCAAAATTATACACATTTTTAAAATATTTTTACCTTATAAAACTATAAGAATATCACCCTTTTTATAACAACAAGGTTTTTTAGAAGGTTTCTTATTTAATTTAAATATATCATCAAATTGAATAAAAACCTTCGAGAAGCAAAGTATTGTTTGATCAAATACTTTTTTTTTTTATTATTTAAGATTATATGTAAAAACAGAAGCTCAAAAATTGTAGTTTAATAGATAAAATAAGCATGGAGACAGTTTTCCTCATGAAAAAAAAAAAATTGATTTCATACTTAAAATATGATCTGTACAGTGATCAGTGTTTATAGCCTAGCTTAAATTATATTAAAAAAAAATTATATATATACTTCATCAATTAATACTAGGTTTAGTATCAATAAATAAACTCAAAATTACACGAAAAATAGATCAGTCATGGGGAGGGGGTTTGTTTACCACACAAAATCGGCAAAAATTACTCGCCAAATTATAACTTCATAAAAATAAACCCCACAAAAAATTCAAATTGAGAAGAACCTTAACAAAAGAAGAAACAATTTTATAAGCTACTTCCTAGCCAAGCCATCTCTCAGAAAGGTTCTTCTTTCAAGAACGAATATTCAAATCCTTAATGCCACTTCACCCCATCCATAATTAGGGATAGAGAGTTTTGTTACACAAAACAATTCTTTATCACATCTTAACATTGAAAACATCTTTAATAGCTTTATATGATTTATGTGATTGGTAAAATACATAATTTTTGTAACAACTAAACATGTCAGCAACACATAAGGAATTCTGCGTGATAATAAGATGATTTTAAGGAAAAATAAAAAAATGCAACCCAACAGCAGTCTACTGGTATAGCTAAGTATTTATGATAAGCGATCTTTTACCAAGAATATTGCTACAATAGGAGAGTACTTAAAAAAATTAACTAGATCAAATTATAAGAAAAAGTAATTAAAATAAAAATTTCTATCTTCTGTTCATTGAAAACAAATATTAATTTCTAATTAACATGGAATATTGATAAGTAATATAAATATTAAGAACTGAAGTTCTATGTACTTACAACATAAATTGGAAATCTTTAAGACTACTTCAATTCCCTCGATTAAAACAGTTTAACATATTCATGGAATAATATGTAAATATAAGTGATAATATATTGAAATATAACCTGTCATCAATCAGGAGCTAGATAACCTGTCATCAATCAGGAGCTAGATAACCTGTCATCAATCAGGAGCTAGATAACCTGTCATCAATCAGGAGCTAGATAACCTGTCATCAATGAGGAGCTAGATAACCTGTCATCAATGAGGAGCTAGATAACCTGTCATCAATGAGGAGCTAGATAACCTTTCGCTTAACCTAAAGAGGCAGTGGTCTTAAAATGAATTCACAAACCGAGAATTATACAAGACAGTAAATTCTTTTGTAGAAAAAAAGATTGTAATAAAAAATAAATGTAAACAACATATTTTTACATATGTTTTATTTGAAACTCATTTTAAACCATTTTATTGTCTAATTATCTATAAAAATTTTTATTGTAAAAAATAAGTTTTTTTACACAGGAAGAAAACATCAAAGTGAAGTGCCAAATATGATGACTAATGTTTTGTAATTTTTATTACACAATATATTTATCAATATTATTTATCACTATAGTCGGATAATTGATAGCTCATATTTTTTAGAATTCTGCAATAAGGGCTGCTCACTAGATGACTGATGGGACACTTGCTAAAATTACTATAAACGATCTCAGATATAGGATGTAATAAGTGTTTAATGGTGTCCCATGACTACATTATATAAATTAAAAAATACGTATTTCGATTGAATTATTTATTATTATTAATCTAGAAAAACACAGTCCAACATCTATATTGGAATGAATAACAGCATTGGGCATTTTCACTGACGATAAACCCTAGAGATTACATCTACAGGCATAGTTTCAATTTAACTACTGCATATAATACAAGGCTTTTTCACTTCAATATTTATAACCTATTTTTAATATATAGATATAGAAAGGTCATGAGCCAGAAAATTATCCAGATTGTTTTCAAAATGTAATTGGCAATCAGGTACATTGGATATAGGTTTTCACAATGAACTTCAAGTCATTGTGTCAAGGAAGGATTATATTTCATATTTTTAAATAAATGAAAGCTTTTAGAATAAGATTATATCTATATATTCTTTTTATTTCTTATACAGAAACAAAATTATAAAAAAAGAAAGTGAAATAAATTTTAATTAATCTTTTCATAAGGTGAAACACTTATTGGAATCCAATCATTTCAGCTAGTATATAATTGCTATAATAGAGACTCAAACAGTGCAATACTGCGAGATCATTGCACACAATCTCACTAAAAATACAAAATAAATACTTAAAATAGAGTGCTTCATGAATTCAATACAACAAAATTGTTGCAATAAAATAATATTTAATCTTAATATTTTTTTTTCATTTTTAAACCTTTTTTTTATGTATATACAAATGGATTTTCATAGCCTTCATCAGAGAATAAAATATAATAACTAATAATAACAAGAAAAACAAAAAAAAACAAAGTCTTTTTCTAAAATATAAACACTAAAAACAAATGGCACTTCAACCTGAGCTATGCTATATAATTTATAAATTACAGGAAACAAGTTTTTTACCTTACACTATAAAAAGATACAACACCTTGTTTCTTATATATAAATGTACATAAAAAATAAAAAATAAAAACGAACTGTGATAATTCATAAGGATATAAAAATAAAAGAATAACATTTTAATTTTTTTTTTTTTTTTTTACATGAAAGCTATAATTCTCCCATTCCATTGAACCCATTACCCAATCCCAATTTTATGTACATGACACTTCTCAAGGAAAGAAAGATTAAATAAATAAAAGCTTTTGCAATGAAAATCAAAATAGGTCTTATTTTCTTCTGAAAATAACTTAAAATTCCACCTCAAATGAAAAGGGAATATCATTAATGAAATAAAAAATGAAGAAAGATGAAAGAGAGATGTTTCGTTGTATACGAGGATCCTTTATTTAGCCTACCGCCTGTTTGGCGAGGCTTCCTCTTCAGGCGGAGCGGGAGTAGAGTTATGACTCTGCTCATATTCCATCACTTCCTGATAAATCAAATCCTTCCACTGATCGACTGAATGTTCCCTTTCATCTACAGAATGATCGTATGGCCCTGGAGCTGGCTAAAAATGTTTAAAACAAATTAAAATTAATTAAACATAAAATGAATCCTATAATTTAGAGAATGAATTTTTAACATGATGCATACGTTTGTCAAACATGCTTGGGCCAATCTTTCTGTTTTCCTTAGTCAGGTGTTAAGTATATTTAACATTTTAATAAAACAATAAAGACATTTAAATTATTTTTTCAACAAAGATAAAAGGAAGAACCCCTTTTGTATCACCAAAAGAGACAATATATAATTTTATTAAATTGATTATATATTGATAATTTTTAGTGTTATGGCCTTTTAAAAAAAAAAATTGCACACAAAAAGTTAATAAATAAAATTTATACAATTTTAAAATAGGCAATGCCATCCTACGGAAAGGACAAATAATAGGGGTCCTGAGCCTGTGCGGTGTCAGGTACTCGTTAATGATCCATATCCTAATTACACCTGGATTGGCAAAATTTATGACTATCACTGTAGAATAGTCCGATTAGCCAAAGTTGCATAAAATGACTTTAAATGAAGAAAGAAATTAACAATTAAAAAATATATATACATAAAAAAACTATCATGAAAAATACATGGGAAGTACTTATCTTTAATTAATCATTTTAAAAGGAACTATTTTAATTTAAAAAAAGTTTCCAGAAAATTAATTTTTACTTGATTATTAATTATGTTGAAGTAATTCCTCTTCTATACATCATCTATATTGTATAATAGTTAGACAACACTGTAAAGTGACAGTTCATGTTAGCATGTGTACTGTGAAATCCAGGGTTTGGGGACACAACAGCCATGTTGTCATTAAGTTAGTGAGCGTCGGTTTGAGACTAAGGACTGGATCGTTATTGTGTGAAGTGTCTCTGTCTATATATGTTCATATATATGTGGAAGAAAATGGTCCGGGTAGAGGTCAATAAATTTCTCTGAATATCTAGAAATATTTATTCAGTAGCCAACGTTTCAACCTACTTTGTAGGTCTTCTTCAGGGCTGAATATGAAAAATACAGACAATTGAAAATTAAAATTTTTTCTAAGTATGGAAAATACATAATAAAGATTAAAATGAATGAGTGAATAGTATTAATAACCAAGTGACAGGAAGGTAGTGAAATACATAATAGAGATTAAAATAATAATAAAACAGAACAGGGCATGTTAAAATTAAAGAATAATAACGTATAAAGAATAAGTTAATAACGGTAAGATATTATATAGATAAAAGTATAGATGGGTAAATATAAAGTATAGATGGGTTTAATCTTTATTATGTATTTTCCATACTTGGAAAAAAATTTAATTTTACAATTTTTTAATTTTCAATTGTCTGTATTTTGCATATTCAGCCCTGAAGAAGACCTACAAAGTAAGTCGAAACGTTGGCTACTGAATAAATATTTCTAGAAATTCAGAGAAATTTATTGACCTCTACCCGGACCATTTTCTTCCACATATTTCATCAAGGTCAACTATGTTCATATATAGTGTTTATATCCAATAAATCTGTGCCCGTATCGTAATAACTTTTACTGTTGTTTCCCTGCACTTTATCAACTTTCTAAGTTAAAATATTATCCATGAGAAGCGAGGGATCGTTGACTGGATGATGTAAGGAAGAAAATAGTTGGGGGTGCAGTCAATTAAAACACTAAATAAGTGGATACTTATTTTAATTAAGTGCCGACGTTTCGACCCACTTTGTGGGTCATCTTCAGGGCTAAGAAAGAAAACAGACAACATACAATGAATACAATAAAAATATTGTATTTCTCAATACAATGTATTTTTATTGTATTCATTGTATGTTGTCTGTTTTCTTTCTTAGCCCTGAAGATGACCCACAAAGTGGGTCGAAACGTCGGCACTTAATTAAAATAAGTATCCACTTATTTAGTGTTTTAATTGACTGCACCCCCAACTATTTTCTTCCTTAAAATATTATCGATAGACCAATTTTGTGATAGCCTTCATAATAATTTTTAACAGAGAATATTTATTAAAATACAATTAAAATTAATCAATAAAATGTATACATAATTCGGTAAAATTTATTCCTGGCAGAACTTATGACTATGAATTTTATTTATTTATCTATAATAGTTTATGTGGGAATTCTGTACTGTGTAATGTATCAAACACGGTATATGATACAGTATTGTACATGATTATTAATATTATATATATATATATATATATATATATATATATATATATATATATGTTAACATTCTTAATCGTTAAATTGTATTAAATATTATATACTAACTGTTAGAGTCTACTTGTTTGAAAATTACTAAAAAAGGCCAAAAGTATTTTTGAAATAAATAATGAATTTCAAAACAAAATTTACAAGTAAATTCTGTTACAAAAACATATTAGAAGAAAAAAGTGATCTTTTTAATCTTTTTTTTTAAGTACTTATTTAAAAAAAATTATTGTTTTATTACAATAGGCAGGAATGATCTTCAGGTCTAACATCTAATCTACTGAAGTGTATCAAGAGAGTGAACCATGCAAATGAATTCATTTCATAAGCCTTTAAATTCATAATGCATTTAAAAGGATTTAATGCTTTTACAAAACTAAAATCAATTTAATGTGAAAAGTAAGGAAATTCAACGAGCAGTTGGGTTGTTCCATTATTAATGTCTTAAAATCAATATCATAAATAATGATTAAAAAAAAAAGTCTAAAGAGAAACAAATAAAATATTTAACCAAGATGAATTTATGAATACAAATTTAAACTGATAGAGAAATTGCAAATGCTTAAAAATAAAAATATAATATTTAATTTTATTTTCTGTTTATATGTTGGGTTTCAATTAATAGTTAATAATTTGTTAAACTTTTTTTTAATAGCCTTTTCAACAATCTCATACTCTAAATAATTTATACAGCCAAATAAAAATTATTTTAAAAATATTATAACTAATTAAAATTATAATTACCGCATTCACTTCCCCTTCATCGTACCAGACATTAATGTAAGGATGAAGTAACGCATCGTCAACTGATATCCGTCTCTCTGGGTCTATCACTAGCATTCGGGAAAGAAGATCTCTAGCTTGACTAGCTACAAATAGAAAAAAAAAGAACATTTAGACAATAAATAATAACTTCATGGCACATAAAATAAACATATTTTAATAGTTGAGATCAATCGCCAATTGAAAACTTTTATTATAAAGGAGTAAAGCTTAATCCTCATAATATATAAAATAATTTTTAAAAATATATTTATTTTTTCAAAGATTTTGGCGTTTGAAAGAAACAAATCTAATGATAAATTTTTTTTTACATATTAAAAAGTAAACTGGTTAATCGTACTTAAAAGTTTAATACAATAAAAAATTATAAGTTCTTAAGAAAACTTCATCGGTTATAATTTAAAGTGGGAGATGGGAGAATATTTTATATTTTGACGTAACAAACAGAACAATTTGCCTTGCTTCGAGCAAAAGAATTAAAATATTCTAAACTAAATAGTAAAATTTAAAATGAGAGAATATATCTACACCCCCAGTGAATAAGTGGTTAAGTCGGATTTTATCCAGAGAGAGTTAACTGCTTTTAGATAACCAGAATCGTATCATTCTCATAGTTTTTGGCTTGAAATGGAGTTGTAATATAGGCAATAACTCCTTTTCAAGCTAACGCCTTGCTTATGCCCTTTATTCACTACGAAAATAACTCGATTCCGTTTACTTAAGTACAAGAAACTCATTTTGGAGAAAATAAGACTTAACCACTTATTCAACGGGGCTGTAGGTATAAGCATACAAACAATAAATAAATAAACATACCCTTTAAACGATTGTGCTCATTAGAATCAGTTGGAAACAAAACATCTGGAAAAAGCCTGTCAAAAGGATAGCCAGCATAACGAGGTCGATTTTCAACATAATTCCGAACAGTCAGTTGAAGCCTCTGCATGAAGTCAGCTGATGGTGTACCCAATTGTTCTACATAAAGAAAAATACTTTACAGAAGATGAAATAAACAAACTAAAAAAAAACTTGAATATGAGTTTTTTTTAAGGTGGGCATAAAAATTGCACTACGACCATTGTTGATCTATTGTGCGCCCCAAAATATGTTTTTTCTGTATATTTGTTCGAATGAGCTGCCTAGCTCAAAAAAATTTTAAACGTGGATAAAATATTGAATAATTTTATAATTCTATTATTTTTCTATGTTATATTGCACTTCCATCCAGCAAATTCGTTCTCAATGATTTTTTTCCTCCTTGATTTTGAGGAATATGAAAATTTTGATAACTGATATATAGTTTCTGAGCAGGGCTCTAGGCCATTATCTTTTTATACTTCTCATGTCAAGTCCAGAGAATAAGAAAGAGAAAGAACAAGAAGATTTTGTGTTGACAATTGAAATGTTGTATATTTGCAGTAAGAATCTTCATGTTCATTTTTCTTGGAGTTTTGGCATGAGTTGTTTATATCTTGTGTTTATGGATGTGTTTTGCTGAAACCCTATTAAGTTATGCTCCGTATGCCATATGATAATTTTCTAATGATTTCAATAACAATATAATTTGATTTATATCTTACCAACTTTGGGGTTCAGCAAAACAAGTCCACATACACAATATACAAACAGTCCAAAATTCTCAGAAAAATTGTTAATGCCCCCTGGGTATATTTCGATTCATACCATACACAACAACATGAACATTCCCACTATAAAAATCACATATTCATAACATTCCACTCATCGACACAAAATCACCCAAATCCACTCGTTCTGCTTTCCTACTCCCTGTTAGCTGGACTTGATAGCAAAGATTAAAAAGATATTGGCCAAGAGACCTACTCAACTATTGACATTTCCATTCTAAAACTTGATGTTCCAGTAGAAAAGCAAAGAGAATAAAACTTGGATCAAATTAGCTAGATGCTCAATTGCGCAGGTGCAACTGAAAATTAAATAAATAAGAAATATCTTACCAATAATTTTATTCCATTGATCTATGTGATCCGTTCCGGGGAATAGGACTCCTCCTCTTATCATCTCTCCCATAATACAACCAACTGACCAGATATCCACGTTCTCTTTGTATCCCATTCCCAAGATAACCTAAAAGCAAAAACAAATTATAATAAAATTATGATTATATTTTACTGAGGATATAATAAAAACCCCTGGGTGATCCACTGAGAAGGTTTGGTGATATTCTCAGTTATTCAGGTGATTTTCATGAGAGCCCCAACATAATTCCTCTTTGCTCCTCTATCTTATAACCAAATCATAGTCTGCTCTAGGTCCTAAGATGTGTTGAGTGTCACTGATGACCACAATATTCTAATCACTTCGCATTACCATATGTGAAATCCTAGGTGGAGTGGTTGCAATTTAATGATGGGAAGCATTTGGAACTTGATTGGCTTATACTAAAACCAGTTACTTCAACTGATGGAGAGGATAGAATGGGATTCATAGTTCATTCTTTTAATCTAAATTATAAAAAAATTAATAAATTATAATGGAAGGAGCGGAGTGGCTCAGCGGTCCTGAGTTGGCCTGCCAAAGATCTCGGGTTCAAATCCGGCTATGGTAGATAAATTGTTTAATCTGTTAACAACCATGGATGGACTCTTGGGGGTCTACAGACCCCCTAGGGCTCCCTCAGCCTCTATAAAGTGGGTACCCAAAATAGGAGAAAAAAACCTGGTCAAAAAAACAAATCACTTCCTTGCAAGAAACCGTTGTCAAATTGTCCAAGAAACAATACGTTGTACCACATAATGAACTCACGACTGAAGAGTCATGAACATAATAGTAGTTGTACAAGTTTTTAAAATTTATTTTACTTTTTTATTATAATGGGAACACGCACGTACAGGAGATATATCTTGCATAAGGTTTCACAGATAGGTGTCATCTATGCAAAGGTACAAATAAATCAATATATGTGACCTCGAGTTGCCAGTATTAGTAGGGAAAAAAAGCCCCAAGGACACAATAATGCAGCATATGTCGTCCATCAAGTCATTGCTCAGCAATATCAACTAATTAATGATCACTGAAATTTCTATAAATATAAATCAAAAACACTGTTAAAAAGTGATTATTGTTGTTTGTTCAATTTACGTCAATTTATGCTTGCTATGGCTAATCGGACAGTGCTACAGTGGGAGCTCTAAATTTTGCCTATCCAGGTTTAATTAGGATAGGGATTTTTAACGAGTACCTGACATCGTACAGTCTCGGGACCCCCGTTTAACACCCCGTCCGAAGGTTTTTTTGCTCCCTTTAAAAAATCCTATGGCCAACTGCGGGGCTACAAAATCGCGATCTTGGGCTTAGTAGTTTGTTACGCTAACCACAAGACTACAGGTCGCCCTTAAAAAGTGATTTAACTATATTGAAACCAGACACTCCACACAATAGGCCAGGCATATGTCGGAGGTATAGCGAGGACATATTTTAACATTGGAAGAACTGTCAATAGAGCTTACCCTTCACCAAGGTCCTGATATGCCACTTAATCTGGCATTAAAAGTGCCAAGAAGAAATGGGATACGAATTGTTGGTAAGTGTTATTAACTTCATAACATAAGAATCTTGCAGAAAATACATTTGTAAAAATTGATTAAGTAACTTATTTTTCTATAATGCATGTTAATTAAAATAAAATGAGTTTTTTTATTGTGGATTTCTAATTTGTAATATGCATATAATGTTCACTACTCTTTTGGAGAGGGGCTTAACATGTAGAGTATAAAACTGGGGTAATACTCTGAAGTAGGCTTTATATTTTCTTTTAGCTAATTTATTTGAATACAAAACTTAGAAATTTTCTTAATGATTGAAGGAATTATCTATACCTCTTTTATTCTATCTTTGATTAGTTCATACACTTGACTATTTGTCATTAGAGTACAGTGGAGCTTGAATGATTATCCGCAGTTATCAGAACTGGTTTTTTTTTTCAAATGTAATTTTAATTAATTTGATCAGACCATCCAGTTACTTATTTGTATTGTTAAAGTTATTGTTATTTTAAATAAAAGTTTATGAAATATAAAATGATTTTTTCCATGAAAGGCAATAAGAGGGCCCTAATCATTTCTCGGAAACAGCAAAAAAATGAACTTAGACTTCAATACACATTTGTTTACTAAGAACTGTAAACCTAATTAGGTAATTTTATTTGTTTCTCTGAATCCATTCCTATTCATTTGCTTGGTATTTAACTTTTAGTGAATTTCAATTATAACCACCCCTGACAACAATAGTTCTGATAATCGATAATCAATAATCCACTGCAGTAATAGTTAATAAAGTAAAAAAATACAAGTTTCAATGAGGACTCTACAAATAGAGTTAGAGTTAGCTATTAAAAGTGAAATGATAATTACTTTATGACTCCTTCCTCTATATTTATAACCAGAATAGATTTTTTCGTTTTTTTTTAATCATACAAAAATTTTTTCTATTGAAAAATTATAAAAGATATGATTTATATAATTCTCAAGTGGAAGATTTCATCATCAAATCGTTGCCAATGTTTTTCCTCCATTTCTCAATTCATCCACTTCCTTTTCTTTTCAGTCTCCATTTTAAAATTCTCATGAGTCAATGTTCGTTCCTCTTTCATCATAATTTCATGTTTGAACTGTCATGGATTGGTATTTGAAACCTTCTCTAGCCAGGAAAAAACACATGTTCACTTCTAATTGAAATGAAAATCTTTTTGTTTTAAAATTGTCCACAAAGTCTGCTAAATAAGAGTCATCCCCCTTATAAATTTCATAAGAAATAAGATAAATTACGATAAACGAATGGAAAAAAATACATAAAATAAAAATGGATTAAAGTTATAATATAACACACAATAATATGTTATACCTCTGGAGCCCTATAGTATCTCGTAACTACATAAGGTGTCATCATAAAAGTTGTACCAGCTGTCCTTGCCAAACCGAAGTCGAGGATTTTCAATGTGCAATCTGATTTCACCACAATATTACTCGGCTTCAGGTCCTACAAGCAGAAATAAATTCATTACAATAATTTCTGTAAGTATGTATGTAAGCTGATGTATAAGACATTTATATTGCTGACGAATTAATCACAAAAAATAATTTAATATAACAAAACTCTTAATATTAATTTTTATGGAAAATTTCTAATTATCAACTTTTTCTGTGATAAAAAACTAAAAATTTAAACATTGAATTTAAATTTATTACTTTTTTCACTTGTCAAATCCATTTACTCCACCGATCACATAAAAATTGTAACATTTTTGACAATAGCTTTTTGGCTAGTCTTTCTTATTAATTTTGTATACTTTTAGATGAAAGCTACATCTTTATTTATGCATTCTACAATATTTATTTGAATTTATATTACGAAGGGAATTTAAAAAAACAATAAACACTATTTTCTCGCATTTCTCCACTTTTTGTTTTATGGAGTTAATCAATTTGTGCATTGAACGACTCAAATATAATTCAGAAATATTTTCTTAAATTCGATTCAGGAAATCATGAGCACATACAAGAAAAATAAAAAATAAAAAAATTATTTGATTGTTTCATTTAAAGCTTCCCAAACAGAAGAAGTTAATTTTAAAAAATAATCACAAACACTAAATAAATATAAAAATCAATAAACAAGTATATAGCATGAAATCTAATATTTATTTTTTTAGTTAATAGTAATTATTTATTGAATAATAACTTATTTTTAAATTTAATTGTTTTAAAATTATAAATAAAATGAATGCCATTCTATGGAACGATGCGACACTTTTATCAGTTTATCAGTGACTAAAGAGACAACAGACAGATTATTTCCATCAATGTGTTTTAGAAGTGGCCTGAAGGATTTACAATGGCATTGAAATAGACCCTTAGATTATTTTAACTTCTTCCAGTCTCCTCCAATTCAAATCCTCAGCCCAGCACCACAAAACAAGATCCCGCCTTTCCGATCTCTACACTCGTTCCCAAAGAACCAAAGCATTTGAGCGTTCCTTTCTCGCCCACTCCACCACAGTGTGGAACTCAATCCCTCCTTATATCCGCCATGCTTCTTCACTAACTTCATTTAAATCCTTGCTTTTCCAACATTCCAGACCTCCCAAAAGGATGCTCTCTAAGCAGGTCAACCATCTGCTTAAATAAATCAGTATTGAATAATAAATTTTGTTGGTTAGGCGTTTTTTGTTTATTTTTCCCGAAGAAGATATAGACTATGTAAAGACTTTATTGCATGCTATCCCATTCATTTATTTTATTTATTAACTGTTGTAATTAATATATTTATTCTCGACATTTGGTTAAAATCCTGTCAAATTTTGTACTTTTTAGTTATTTCATTTCTATTTTTATTTTTCTTATGTTTTTGTCATAAATACTTCATGATTTGTATTATTATGTAGCCTTCTGGCCAGATATATATTATGTTTATTTTTCTGTTCATGTATGTTATTCTAAAGGAACTTGGTCCAAGAATAAAGTTTGTTTTCTATTCTATTCTATAATATTATGGAGGTTGATCAGGTTAAATTTAAATATAAACAAATTAAAATGAAATATTACCCTATGAATTATTCCTGCAGAATGGAGGTGCTTTATACCACAGAGCATTTGATAGAGCAGGTAGGACATCCTCTCATGATCGAGGTCCATTTGGATAACTTGGCATAGGTTAGCGTCCATTAGTTCCATCACTAGATAAACATCCTGAAATTCTTCTAATGACTTCTGTGGTGTGAATGCATTAAGCAACCCTATAATCTACAGGACAAAATGTTACATTTAGTAAATCAAAATAACAAATAATATAATAATAAAGCAAAATAAATATTTTTATGAATTTTAAGATGCATCGCTAATTAATGTTGAAATTTTTTGTTTTTGTAAACTGTACAAGAGCCAAACTAGTCGTGAATAATTTATTAGATTTATTTTATTTTTCAAATGATAATTCAATTAATAAGATTAATCTTGTCACTTTCTCTTCCCTTAATTATGAATAGCAGTATCAAGCATAATTCAAAACAAAATATGAAAACTTTTTTTCAGAACAAAAGTAAAATACTTCTGACAACAGAAAAATAATTTTTTTTTTCAATTATTAATAAATATATAAAAATTAATATATCCTCTTCAAAACAAGTTACTTACATTTTTATGATTAACTAGTTTCATTAATTTAAACTCTCTGTAAGCTCTCTTAGCATGAGTGACATTTTGAAAAGGTCTCGAGAGTTTTTTAATGGCTACATTTTGCTGCTTAACTGTGTCAAAAGCAGCGCTGAAACAAATATAAAATTGTTAATGTAAAATTAATACAAAATACCATGCACTATATTAAATTTTTAACTAAGCGAAAGAAATTTCTATGAAGTTGTAAACATAAAACACTGAGCAGCCAGTAAAGTTTTTAGAAATGTTATCAAAACACCTCTTATAAAAATATCATAAATATTTAATCACCAACTATTGACATGACAACATCTGAATATTGTATCTATTTGAGGATACATAAGAGAAAATTGTTTTTCAAAATAAAAAGTTGATTATACATTAGTAATAAATAAAATTAAAAAGAAAACTTTTAGATGTTTACATTACATGTTTTCAATACATTAAATACCTTGCATAATGTCATAGTTAGCCCAACAATCATACAATAGTAAGTGAAAGTAAATAAACAATATAGAGTGTAAATAAATAGTTTCCTTACCATACTATGCCCTGAGCGCCGGAACCAATAGGTTTCAGATTTTGGTACCTCTTGAGGATGGTGAACTTGGTGTCCCCGACCTCCACTGTGTAGAACATTGAGGAGAGCCGTGAACTCATTTTACCGGTGAGGAAAGGCATTCGCACCTGATAACATTCAACATAAAAATATATAGTTATCGAAATAAAAATAAAAAACCACATTGTACTAGTATGTATCTTGCTAATATGCTAAGAACAGGTTGGGGCCATAGAAGTATCCCATTACATTCATTTCAAAACTTAAAAAGTTTGAAAATTTCTGATTTGAGAATCTTCTCCAAATCGTGAAAGATGAAGTAAAAGATTTTACTTTTTACTAAGCAGCCCCCCCCCCCCCGACCATTTTCAACATTATACATATTTAGTTGGGAAATGAGGCAACAATTGTAGAAGCAATATTTTTGAGTAAGTAAATATAAAATATTTAGTAATCAGCAATAACTAAAAATGCTAAAAATATATCATATAATTATGTTATATCATAAAATAAATCTGTCATAATTATTGTAAATGAAGATGTCCTTGGAAGTATATAAATACAAAGACAACTTTAAAGTAATTCAGTATATGGTCAGCATTTACCCCCGCACCTGTTGCTTCAAGATCAAACAAGTGGTAAGTGAACTAATAAGTGATGAGCACCTTAGCATGCAGTAGTCGGCAAACTAAATTAATTTATTTTTCAATGAGCAGAACATTTTGAATTCTATAAATAATCAATAGCTAAAAAACATATAATAATGATAATTTTCAATTAATTGACACAAACTCATGTGAAGAATAATCTTGTTTCCTCAAAGATTAGATATCTTATCCAATCTTGTGATCCAAGCTAATGAGGATCAGTTATACATTATATTTCAATATAACCTTTTCATAATTAAATAATTCTTTTATGTTTACATGTAAAACTAAAAATATGATGAAATAAAATGATAATTGTGTTTATTTAATTTAATGGAATGGGTAACAATGTTAACAAACCTTTATTTATTAAGAAGGTTTTTTATTGAAAATAGGACATTACGATTGCTTAAATGAGAATAAATGATTTATGTATGGATTTTACTTTGTTGATGATGCTAAAAAGGATAGATAAGATAAAATATAAATAGAGAAATTTAAAAATTTTGGGGGTGCAGTCAATAAATTTCAAACAACCAAATAAGACTTATTTTATTGGTGCTAACATTTCGGACTAATTTTTAGAGCATTATTAAGGCAGAGGAGTGTAGAGTCTAAGAGCAACTCTACATACATACATCATAGTCAACCATTCCCTCATCCATTAAAATGTATATATAAGATATTTCCTGAAGAAGGTTACAGTTTAGATTACAAAATATAAATTATGAGCAAGTTTTTTCAAGTTATTAAGCATAAAAAAGCTTAAAATGAAGAATTATTCCTAATGAGTTTAATTCTTCCAGTTAGTTAACTATACACAGAATACAAAATGGTGTAACAAGAAATATTTACTCAAAAGCTGTTAAAAATGTTTTAAATATCATTTCAATAAAATATGTAGAATCCAATTTTGGAAAATTCCAAAGAAAAAAGCCACAATCTCAGATAAAAATATATTACCGGTGAATGTTTCACCACTCCGGATACTAATACAAGCACATAATAGTGATTTCTTTTCCCCTGAAGTTATCTTAATTCTAGTTAATAAGTTTTATATTTTAAATACTTGGTTCAGTTATTCACTCTCCTACTATGCTGGCAACTCTCTAGATTTGAATCAACCCAGAATCTGAGCTGGAGTACCAGATTTTAGGAGAATTACCTTAAAACAGCCTAGTGCTCATGGACATAAAATCTTTGAGCAATCTCAACTTTTAAAACACAAATAGTCATTAATTATTTAGAAAAGGAGAACTAAATCGATGTATTTTCATAAATCTAAAATAACAAACCTTGATTAGTATCTCGAATTTACATTTATTAACAATGTGAATATGCTTTGTGCAACCAATTTTGTCGATATTCAATTATTAATTAAAGCTATTATCTTTAAATTCTGTCTGTTTATGTAATAATGTGTTATCTAGTTTCAAATAGTTATCTGGCCACTTAATTTCTACAAATTTTAAAAATAGTTTTAATTTTATCTACGAGTTATTATTTTTTTTTTCACAGAACCTTATACTATTGTATCAGTTACAGTCCTTTAAGGGTCAGGAAATTACAGGTGGTCCATATGATCCTGGTTGAACATTTTATCACCAAGGAAATGTTTGTTTGTAAATTTTAAAATCATTGCAGTGTACAAACACTATAATACCTAGCTAAAATGGCATTTTTGGTTTAGAAAACAAACTGTTCCTGTGTTTAGAAGGATTTACACAAGCTTACTCTGTGTAAGTAAGGTCAATAAAACATAAACAATATCACGAAAGTGTGAAATGGTCGGTGCTTAAGTTTAAAAGTTTAACTTAAAATGTAACTATGAGTAACCATGGAGAAATATAACTAGGGTAACAGTTGGACTCTGATGAGGGCCTAAAAATTAGGCCAAAATGTTGGGACAAATAAAATAAGTTATTGATTGCACCCCCAACCATTTTACTCTATTAAGGCATATCCAGCCAATCATTTCCACATCTCAACATAAACAATTTTGTTAAGAAAACAGAATTTTATTTATAAATTAGTTATATATTTACTAACTTAGATCGACTGTAAAAAATGGTATTAGTTCGCGATTCGAATTATGGTTTGACCAGAAACGTTGAAAAAAGTCATAAAAAAAACAAAACAGCACACATACTTATAGATACATACACAAACAGATTACACAAACATATAGATTAGTGTTTGAAAATTGACAGTACATTTGCTTTGAAAACATTAAAAAAACAAAACAAATAAAAAAAACGAAATTTCTCAATACCTCCTGACCCAATATAAGTATACATATTCATCATAATTGCTACAAGTAGAGGTAGTAGGCAAATTAGTTTCCTAAAATTCCGGAAAAGGGGCGACCTGTGGTCTAGTGATTAGCATAACAATCTACTAAGCCCAAAATCGCGGGTTCGTATCCCAGCAGTTGGCCCTAGGGTTTTCTAAAAAAAAACCTGTACCACTAGAACCCGTGAACGGGTCTGGGGTTCAGTACATGGGAGAGGCTGTACTGTTTCATGGACAACAGTTCTGCAGGGAGGTGATTTGTCTTAGACCACGCTTAACCGCCAGATTCCCCCCTCCCTTATTTTGCGTACGCTGTTTTTAAACATATTATAGAGGCTGGGTGAGCCCCAGGAGGGTCCTAGTCCCATACAATCCATCTCCGGCTGCAAACAGACTAAATAAAAGTCATGCCTGCAGCGAGATTTGAACTAGGATTTACGGCATGGCAACTCAGTGCTCTACCACTAGGGATGGGTAAGGTTGAATCTATCGGATAATTTGTAGCCGATACTGAAAAGTAGTGGATACAAGGATCGGATACGATCGAAATGTACCGGGTACAGATACTCAGTCGAATACTTGGGGTAAGAGGTGCTAATAAGTCTAGACTAAATAAAAGTCTTGCCTGCAGCGGGATTTGAACCAGGATTTACGGCATGGCAAATCGGTGCTCTACCACTGAGCCTTTGCGCAACCCTAGGGTGTTCTATAGGGAGTAAAAAATCCTAGGTTATGTCGTCCTTCGGAAGGGACGTTAAACGAGGGGGGCTGAGCCTCTACTCGTTAAAAATGCCTATCCTAATTAAACGTGGGTAGGCAAAATTTAGAGCTCCCTCTGTAGGAACGTCCGATTCGATTAGCCAGAACAGCATAAAGTGACGTTAAATAAACGAAATTCCGGAATATCTTCCAAGTCTTCAAGAGAATACCATGGATGGACAAAGAAACTACTAATATAAACATGCCACCTATGAATTGTTTCCTTTGAGTATTATAAGTATCCTTTAAGTATTTTTGTAATTTAATATTAAATAATTAACAAACTTACCATCAACTGCCCATCATCAGATGAGTGCGTAACGGGATGGGAAGAGATCGTACCACCTCACCAGCATCACCTGCAAAGAAAAAAATAAGGCATCAAAATAAAGCGATGAGAAGTAATTGTACGAAATATATGAGTGGTGCTTAGATAAATTATTTTGACTTCATTGAATACATGGCTGTTATAAGTTTTTATTACATGCCCGTAATAAAAAAACGTTTCAGTGAAAACCGGAAGTCTCCAAGATCATCAGTTCAAAAGATATTAATTGCCAAAGAGGAGATATCAAGCTAACTGATAAGAACTGTGTGTTTGACAGCTAAGACCAATTATGGTGTCACTAATTCGGAAGATTTTTATCACATTTCCTTTAGAAAACTTTGTGTTCTTTATTGCAAAATGTAGAATAATTGTGTGTATTTTTAAATAATTTTGTTTTTGATGTCAATTAACTTAGTAATAATAATCCAATTAGCATAAATTATGTTGAAATTAGAATCTTTCTTTCACCATGAGACATTGATATTTTCTAACCCCTTACTTAAAAAATATTTACAATGTTTAAATTAAAAAAACTACATTTAATGGTTGCAGGTAATGATATAAGTAAATAGTTATATTGAAACATTTTCATACCAGGAAGTTATTCTTTTTTTAATAACAATAGGTAAACATACGATAAAGATAAAAGTTTGTTTAGGCAATAATTGCCAACAATACGTTAATCACCCATATACATATTGACAGGTATGTATAGAACGAACAGAATCTATATACGAACTATCATATAATTAATAATCATTCTTTAAATTTTATTTAGCTCAGCTATGATCAATATAAAAATTCTGATTATTATTAGTACTCTCCCTTTAAATTAAACTTAAAAAGGGTTTTTGATTAACGTTAATCAAAAATCTATTTAAGTTTAATCAATAATAAAATTTTTATTGTTGTTTTTAATCAAGGCTTTGAATACCAAGATGGTACTGTATAACACTTATATGTATGAATACTCTTTAAAAAAAAAAAAAATCAGGAAGAATAAATAGAACAAATCGACCTACTTCAGTAAATAAACAAAAAAAAATTCTAAAGTTCCAATTAGCCATAAAGTGGTTCCCTTCCTACGGTTTTAAATCGATTTATGTGTTACTTACAATTTAAAATTATATTAAGTAACTGCTCTTCTTTGTATACAAGTATAAAAGGTTTCATTGTTTTCACAGCCTTAGAATAAAGTTTACAACATAATTTAATAAGTTATTATAATTAATTTTATAACAAAAGTAGAGACGAAATGGGGTTAAAAAACCCCAATTAATTCTTGCTATTTATTCATTATCTTTTTGCGTTTGTTAGAAGGGGGATAACGAGAGGAAAAAAATATATTTAAAAAATATTTATTGTTACTATCTTTAATGCCACTGGATTTATTTACCTTTGAACTGTTAATATTTGCTTATATGGCTTTCAAGGAAACAAAGACACATAAATAAATATTAATTCTTGTAATTTTATTAAAATTATTCGTTCTCGACACTTGTCCTTTCAGTCGTTACTGAATTAAAAAATTATTGGGATCTAACATAAAGATAGTTTCCTTTAGATAACGAAGGCTGAGGGTCTCCTCAAAAATATTCATCATCATGCCAAAATGGTATCATCGATACAGACACAACGTATCGAATTTTTAGTTTTCAATATATAACGATTGCTGTAGGATTGATCTTGAATGTGAATTCACTTTGTAAAGGGGAAGAATAACCCAGTCAAAAGGTCGAATATGGAACTATCTTGATCATGTTCCTAAGCAAAGTTAAGAATAAAAAATCATTATTCTGCATTCGTTACAGTGAACATTTTTTGATACTCAAGTGTGCCACATTCGCGTGTTTAACTCGTTCTAATAGGAACAAAATCAAATTCCTAGCTTGACAAAGTATTGAATGTCATACTAGTCTGTTTGATGTGGCAAGTTTTAAAGGTTGCTAAACAGCAACGGTGTATTAAAGAAGACTAACGAACGAAACTAACGAATGTGTTTTGTTTTACTAATTATTCGATAAAATTCTTATAAAGTCATCTATAATTGGTTCATAGAAGAGATACTTGGTCCAGGCTTTATAAGAAGGATCCCCCCACAGCACAGCGGTAGGTGATGGACAGAGTATGATGATGGTAGTCATCAATAAGGCACAAAACCAGATAACGACTGTCCATAATGTCATCTGTCTATAATGACATGCGTAGCAATACACGTTGATTTTCAAGGAATCAATGAATTTTCACTCTCCTCCAATCATTTTTGATACTTAAGCATTTGTATTAGATAATTTACATTTGTATCGATGATATATGAATATGTTCAAAAATATTATAATATATTACTAGCTGACGCGTTGCTGTGGCTGTTGTAATATTAAAAAAAAATATTACGTTAAAATTAGAATTTTAAAGTAACAATTTGATTTTACATTTTATTCATCTCATATCTAAGTATAGTGTATAATAAATAAATAATATACAAAATTCTTAACTGATAAAATATAAACATTAGCTTAATGAATGAGGTATATTCGGAGGAGTTTTGTTACAAACACGACAATTTTATATATTAGATTTATATTTAATATTATAAATTTCAGGTTTTAGGGACACATAAAGATGATGAACGAGGAGAGATTAAAAAAAAAAAAATTCAGTAAAATTATGGGGTACAAATTGAAACACTGATTCACAGAACAAATAAAATTAGAAACACAGAGACTCGGGATTACACAGAATTTATTTGAAAACAGAACATAATACCAGAAATTTCTATAAAATGCGGTACTTACGGCAGACCGAAAAAAATTTCCGTCCAAGACTTGGACGGAAGAAAGAAGAAAAACATTCAGTGAATTCATGAGGCAAAGATGGGCCAAAAAGAAAAAAACTAAAAAAAAAACCTGCATCATAGTCGGGTTGTCCTGCAGGACTGTTTCGCATCAAATAAATATTATATGTTAAAACTATAGAATAGAATAGAAAAAAAAATTGTTTCTGGGACCAGGCCCCTTAATATTTTTGTAAATGTCTTTTACAATTTTTCACAATCTCTCACCCTACATATTTATTTATTTATTTATATAGTGAACGAAAATCTTATTCGAATTTTCAGAATAAGATTTTTAAATATCATGAATAATTATTGGTTGATCGTATTCAAATATATGGGGTCAACATTCCCCAGGTGTAGAGCAGAATATTTATTTTCTCCCCCATATGTTTTTATATAATATACATATTTTTATTAATTCATAAGCACGATTCTTTCTCTTCAAGAATCAAGTATTTAATCCCTTAAAAACAATCGAAGGTTGAATAAAGATACGTTTGATTTATAACAAAAATCCTTTGGAATGGCGATATTGGGACAGGGTATGGCGCATTGCGGCTCTACGCTAAGTCTTTCATTACTCCCGGACCTTCAGCGATACATCACTCCTTCGCAACTAGATCATATTAGTAATAATAAACAATTAGTCATTAATAAGATCATAATAATAGCAGTAATAAAAATATAACTAAATAAAGTTCCAGTGACAAATACTTGGGATTAATAAAATCGGCCCAATGGCGACAGGATCGATAGAGGATTTGTGTGTTCTAAATTAACATGGCAGCCCAGAAATATAGAGCTTCGAACAATTTAATGGATTGTTTGCCGATTAATTTATTCTCATTGGAAATCAATAAAGGTATATCCCCCTATATAATGATGTAACCTCGATCGTAATAATCCATCAGGCAATGCGGCCAAAGACTTAACAACGTGACGCGTTTATATACGTTACCCAATTACAGCTTAAGGTTTTTAATAAAAAGTCTTATCACATACCATTCATTTTATATCTTTATGATAATATTTCTTTGTAAGAAAAGATTGTTTTATCGTTAGTATTTCTAAGAAATATTTCTGAAGTAAAATGTTGGTCGTTTTTATCTTATTAGAGAATAATATTTAAATTTAAATTAAAAAAAAGAATACACTTGCATATAATATTACAAATGATGTCCGACCAAGTGTATGGTACAAGGCGAGTAGGACGTCCCAAGCTTCGGACTGTGTAACTGCGGACTCCAGAATGCTACTTGGGCTAAGAAATTGGTACCCACTTTAAAGAAGCTGGGTGAACACCAGGAGGATCCTAGATCCTTTATGATCCATTTCCGTCTGGTAACAGACTGAATAAAAGTCTTGCCTGCAGCGGGATTTGAACCAGGATTTTCGGAATGGCAACTAAGTGCTCTACAACTGAGACACTCCGCTCCCATATATATATATATATATATATATATATATATATATATATATATATATATATATATATATATATATATATATATATATATATATTTATAAATAACATTTGGATATTGAAATTAATAAAAAGTAAAAAGATGTTTATGTAATTGGTAAGTTTCCAACAACTGATGGAAGCCATCTGACAGCGATGCAAATTAAGATTAAAGCCAACCAGTTTGATTCAAGAAATAATAACTGGCCATATTACAAATAAAAGAGAAAAACATTTTAGATACTTTTTTTTCTAAAAAATAGTTTACATTTTTTCAGTGATAGAAATAAGGCAAAAAAACGTGTTTGATTTAAAGAAAATGTTTGATGATCTAAAAACTGTTTATATGAACCTTGAAATAATTGTCTTACTCTCCTGAAAAATCGTGTTTTTTTTCGTTCGATACTTAACATTCGGCCTAAAAAATAACTTTAAAAAAATGTACTTTTTTGCCTTTAACTTCATAAATGAATGAAAACAATCTTTATTCACCGATTGATCTACTGAAGAACCATCGGTTCCATTTATATTATCTATAAGTAAATAAGTATTCTTTTAGATTTTTTATTTTAAATTATAAGATCATAAATATACCGAAGATAAAATAGGGGAAAAAATGAGTGTACATAAAAAGATGAAATAATAACTGAAACGAAAAAATTAATTGATTGTTCAAATGGTAATTGGTAAATGTTGAACTAAACTACAAGCCTTATGATGTAAGGAAGGTATTTAAGATATTTAATCTATCCTAAAAGCTGTAGGACAGGGCCCGGAATATAATATTACGGGCAACACCCAACACCTCCAGGAATCTTCCAATTTTATTCTTTACTTCTAGAGGAAGTCCTGCCTCCCACACAACATTCGTGTCCTCCAGCATATGAATTCATCTCTTTAATATTCTATAAATGTTTTCTTATGTATATTCAATAATTTATTGCGCTGGAGCCTGGGATTCGTTTGATGTAATAAAAAAAAAAGTTTTTTCCCCTTAGAATTGAGTGTTCAAATCACGATTAAAAAAAATACTATAACTTAAATAAAAATCAGTCTCTTATAGCCCATCACATTCGTTATTCATTTAATAATAAAAATCAAGTAAAAGTTAAAATATTAATTAAACATATAAAATAAAATAGTGTAAAATAAATAATGAAAAGGTAGAAATGACAGTATTTGCGTTTTCAAGAGGACTACACCACGACTTCCAGAGAATTGTTCCATAAATTCAGTTATGGAAATAATATAAAATTTATTCGATTCAATATAATAATATTCGAGAGGAAAAAAGTTGACTGGAAGATCTAATGGAGGATGGAAATAGTTAGGTCCAGTCAAAAAAACATCAAATAAGTGAAGACTTATTTTTTATTTGTGGCGACGTTTCGACCTACTTTGTAGGTCATCTTAAGGGCTAATAGAAAGAGTGGCGGCTGGGTGAGCCGTGTAACTGACACATAATAATTAACTGACCTATAATTATTGGGTCAGTTACGCGGTTCACCCATCCACCACACGAAACGTCGGCACAAATAAAAAATAAGTCATCACTTATTTGGTGTTTTTTCGACTGCACCCCACAACTATTTCCATCCTCCAATAGAATAATAATATTTAACTTCCGTAAAGTCTTCAGTTTGCAACTTTTCTCGGAACCAAAAAATCGGATAAAAAAAAAAGTCCGACTGGTTTGCTTGTGTACAAATTATGAGAATAGTAGATTTAATAAGACCTTCAAAACCATGGACATCATCTAAGATCTTTCCAATTAGAATGAACATTTTCAATAAAAATTGTAACTTTAAAGAATAAAAATAAGACTATATATTTTAAACAATTAATACAAAAAAATAAATAATTACAACTAATAAAGCTATAAACCGCCATTCAGAATATAATTATTTCAATTTAAACTTTAGTTTTGCCACAAATTTTTTAACAGTAGTTTAACTATTGTTTTCTCAATCTTCTATAGGCGATAAAATGTAAGAATGAAAATATATTAGAGAACTTCATAAAACCTAGGGAAACTCATTTTTAATAAAAAAGAATGTTATAGTTATATATCAAGCATTTCTGTTTATTGTTTCTAAAACAAAAGAATATGGAAATTTAAAAAGTAACATGAAAAGTAAAAAAAAAAAACCTGTAACACTACAAAGTGTTAACGGGTCTGGGGTTCAGTACATGGCAGTACTGAACTGTTTCATGGACATAGGTTCTGCAGGGAGGTGATTTGTCCTAGATCACGCTCAACCGCCAGATCCCCCCTTTTTTGGATACCCAATTTTTATATCATTTTAAAGAGGCTGAGTGAGCCCCAGGAGGGTCCTAGATACTATATGATCCATATCCGACTGCTAACAGACTAAATAAAAGTCATGGCCGGCAGCGAGATTTGAACCAGGATTTCCGGCATGGCAACTTAGTGCTCTACCAATCCAAATTCTAAGTGTCTTGGAACGTGAATAGCAAAAGTTTGAGGTAGGGTTAACAAATTTTTTTTTGTTCAATTCCATAGCTTTCAAAAAATAATTAACCAATAAAAAACATGATTTTAATCAATTGATGCCTTTTCCAGGTTACTATTTCGGCGAATAACTCTTTTTCCTTTAAAAATGATACCAAAAACTGATGCCTCAAGAAAGGCTTCTGTGTAGCGTATTAGAAGAGTAAGAATCGGGATAACTCTATTCAACTACAAAAATATCAAGTAAAAGTATCGGATACAGAAAAGTATCCGTATCACTTGTATTCAGATACAGGAAAATCCAGTATCAACCCATGACTATCTACCACTGAGCCACTCCGCTCCCTAATAATTAGAATTAAAAGCTCCTATAAAAGCGATACTCGTCAAGATAAGTAGAAATAGATAAATAAAAGGTTATATATTTCGTTTTGTCGCGGATAATTTAAACCTTTTTTTTTTTAAGCATAGGTAATAAAACTATTGTTAAAAAAAATATATGATAATATACCAAGTATTTCAAGATGTATTATAAACATTTTAATATAATGTTTCAAGAAGACAGAGCAGACGCCTTTGAAGTATTCAAGCGAGATGGACCGTGGCTAAGGACAGTTTCATTAAGAAATAGGCTCAATTTAGACACATATACATTAGATGTCATAGAAAGAATGTCTGGCACGCAGCGGCGTAAGGTAGACCGGAATAGATTGTAGCAACTATGTGGAATAGTATAATATGCCAAGTCAATTAAATTCCCCAACATGAAGCCAAACTGCACTTTTAATGAGTTATAAAATAAAAAAAAGTTTCGTAAATCAGCCCTAAAGTAGACAGCATTCAATTAAGGTAGCCTGTATTACTTTACGACCAAAATATATAATAAAATGGCTAGGAAAGAAGATAGAGAAAATCTAAGGAAAGGATCGTGTTCACTTTCCACCACCAGGTAAACCCTTTTAGTGATAACAATATAGGTTTTACCGATTAAATCATAATATCCAGGGCAAAGGACATTATCTATGTAGGTCATATAGGATATTACAGAATTGGGTTCGATTCCCGCCTAGTTTAGTTAAAATTTATGTAGTGGACGTCACGTATTCGTAATGATCGTTTTTCGAGGGCGATAACCTCGAGAAAACCGCGGGGGATTGGGAAAGTCGATAAGTAGGTCCCGCAAGAGAATTCTGGCATATATTCTGGTCATTATCACATAACTAATTTGTACTTTGAGATACGAACCCTTGGCCATTTTCCTTCATCGCCCGATTTCATAGACAATCCTCAGTGCAAGACAGCGATTGCAGAAAAAAGAGAGACTGATGTTAATAGCCTACTGACCAACTTCTGCCATGTCTACTGTCATAAAGAAGGCCTCAAAACTTCTCTTAACGTCAACTCAAAGCAGTACACTTCTATGGTAGTCAATCATTCTTCAATATACAATACAATAGAATAGAAAAATTATTTTATCCTGGGACCCTTAAGAATAACAAAGGTGTACAAAATTTAATATATATATATATATATAATAAAAGCTAAAGTAGCAAGAATTAAGTTATGAGTGAAGAATATTTACAGTAATTCATCTACCACTTCTGATGGATATGAGCTATTGATTCTCACAGATTAAAGAGCATCTGTTTGGAAATTCAGGTTATGCAAACAAAGCTTGGATTTGAATATGGATAAAGAAGAAGCATGACGGATATCAGGTGGGAGTGAGTACCAAAATAATGTGGAACGGGCGAGAAAGGAACGCTCAAATGTTTTCGTTCTGTGGGAACGGGTATGAAGGTCGGATAGGCGAGATCTTGTGACCTGGAATTGGATTCAGGATTTGAACTGTAGGAGATTGTATAGTTATATTATAACGATATATAGCTATGTTATCCCATAGATTTTAAATAAGGTTAACTTGACATAGGAATGTTAGTTACTTTCCTTATCGCTCAGAATTCAAGTTACTTTCCTTATCACTAAGAATTCAAGTTACTTTCCTTATCACTAAGAATTTATATTACTTTCCTTATTCGAAACCGCTATGGGAGACAAATTATTAATTCTGTTAATAACCGTGGAACGAAATCCTGAAACCTCCTCCAGGGGCTGACCCAGCCTCTGCAATGGCTATATGTGATGGGCATGCACAATTGTTCGCGTAGTAACAAACACTACAATCATGAACACTTACTGAACGAACATAGTAGCCTAGATTATTTTCCTTTTTTTAATCTTCGAAACCCCTACAAATTAAAGCCTTGTTTTTCTATTCAACTTTATAACAGTAAGTATAAGACCTCATAATAAACAATAACCATGAAAATAATTAGTGTTAATATATAATAAGAGTACATTCTTCAACCTGATTAGTTACAGATAATTCCACATCTTATTTTTAAAATGTCCCCTCCCCTTATCCACCTGTTTTATTTTTAAAACAATGTTATTCCAGAAGTAATTTTATATTTTTAACTTAGTGTGGGCAAGCTGGTTCTCGGGTTTAAGTAGAGGACCTATAATTCTTCAAATGACCGTGTTTTAAAGAAAGAAACTCTTTGCAAGTAAAAAAATAACAAGTATTTCTTACAACATAGGGTGAAGATATAGCCTATTACTTTACTTATTTTGTACAAAGACTAGCACTACAACCCGTTAATGGTAGGGTATTTGGGTTCATTACATGTTAAAGACTACACTAATGCTAACAGTTGAGTAAAGAAGAAATTATGCCGAGGAGTTGAGATCATGCGCCACCGCCAGTTTTTCACCCCTAATTAAGGGTACGCACTTTGCACTGGATGGATGATTCCCAGAAGGCTTTACAGATCCAACAAGACGGACTTAAAGCTTACAAAAAAAAAATACATAATTTATCTCCCCAGCCGGTCTCCTGAAACGCACCCATTAAGATCAAACACCACCTTACCCGCTGAGCAGCCCTGCTAGATAATTTTGTAATTATATTGTTTTGTTCTTATTTAACTTTTTTTAATTATAATATAGAAGTAAATTACTTCACTGAAATTTCCAGAATACTAAAAGTCTGGGAGCGGAAAGTCCTTCGTCGAATTTTCAATGCAGTTAAGATTGGAGAATCAGAACCAACCAGATAATGCAAGAGTTTTTTGAAGAGGAAGACATTGTTTCTTAAACTCGGCTGCGATGAATGAATGGTTGGAGCACGTGGAGAGAATGAACTCCAATAGAATAAACAAAAAAAAAACAACTGCTCTATCGGAAGTCAGGCAGTGGACGACAGCGTGGGAGGCCTCGAATGCGTAGCCTGGAGTCAAGGAAGACCTGACTGAGTGGAGGATTCACACTCAGGTTGTAGGCGAATAATTTTAATGCCCAGTTATGGATAATCGTACGTCCCTTGTTAACTATGAATCAAGTTCATCCTCCGGAATAAACCAAACAAATACTGGAGAATGCGAAAGAGCTACAGGAAGGCAGTTATGAGGGAAGAAGGGATATTTGAAGGGGAAGAAATTCCCCGCGGCGCCCAAGTATTTATACCGGCGCGGTGATCTACGAGGAACCCTCCCGCCAACGCCCACCTGATTTACACCTCCTTTATTCAACAGTCTAATTATATATAGGAGCTGGGAGGTCAATACCCCGTCCATATATCTCCGGTCCGTATCTCTTCTAATCGTCCCTGGTTTATATCCCTACTAGTGTCCCATCGGGATCATCCTTGTCTCCGCGCCAACTTACATAACTCAAAGGATTAAAGGATATCTGAAGGTGTATGCATGTATCCTGACCTAAGGTCAATAAATAAGTCAAAAATTTATTTATTTTGTAAACAATAAAATGTATTTAAACCGAAATAAAGAATGTGACTCGCCTAAATCGAGACGCACATTAACAGCTATCATCCTATTACAAGGCACGGAGGCCTATATTTATTCAAAGGAAAGCCTTAGGAAGACTTCTGTTGATTGTAAATTAAATGTTTAACTCGACTTAACACAATATATATCTAATAAATGTCCATGTTTTCTTTTGCTAAGCTTACGAGCTTAAGAATCAGACTTACAAAATAAGAAGAAACGTGACTAAAACACAATTATGTTTGTTAATTTTTAAAATTTTAAATTTTGAAAATGAATAGCCCCACTTTTACCTCCCCATGCTTACGTATGGATGTGAAAGATGGAAAACCGCTTGATAAACACATAAGCCGTATTAGAAGAGCAGAAGTGAAGTACCTTCACAGAGTGGTCTGTAAAATAAGGAGGCTAAAGCGACAATAAGGGACGAACTACAAGTGCCCGAACTAAAGGCTTCCATCGAAAACAGACAATTGAAGTAGTTCGGGCATCTGTCGCATGGAGGAAGAATAGCAACCAAGGAAGCCCGATCACTGGGCAAAAGGTTCAGAGGTTGCCCAAGGATCTAGTATCTAGATCACACCAAAGAAAATGGGTAAACTCTGGCCCAAATGAAAATGATGTGTCAAGACCAGAAATGACGGCTCCAATGGATAGAGAACAACAGAAGAGTAAGATTTTTGGTTACGGGCAGGCTTGGTGGTGTGATTTATGTAACATGAAAAGAGTAAGAAGAGATATGAATCTTATTATTTTAAACTAAACTTCAGAATGCCAGGCATTTGTTTTCAATGAATGGGTTTTTCATTCTGGATTCGTACTACATTATCAATACCTACATGTCAAAACAAGCTTATGCTTATTTTTCAAGCGTGTCTTTTAAAACAACAACCAAAAGAGTATTTTAGTCAATTACGTATCATAATGTAACCATAATACTATTGAGTTTATCTTAAAGATCTTTTTAAGCTTCTGTTTTTTTTAATTTATTGATCTTTACAACTGTATTACAATAATACATCAAGTAAATAGCCTAATGTCTAGGCTAATGACATGTGAAAATGACAAGTAGAGAAACTACCCACTGGTAGTACTCAAATCGCAAGTTCAGCTAAGAAGGTCACGGGGCCATCTTCTTTTCAGACGCCTCGGAGGATTATCGGGAATTGTAGAGGAAGCTAGGTTTGAAACTAGAGGGTTTGAGTGGAAATTAAGTTTGTTATGAAAGGATAGATAGCGGGTTCGGGCCAAATCAGCAACAAATGGGACATTAAGGTCATTATGGATGACTTCATTCTTAACAAAATAAGGAGCATTGAGGTTTTTACGAATGATTTTGGATTGTAGGGATTGGATACGAGAGGAATTCGATGGCTTAGTGGAGCCGCAAAGCTCTACTCCGTAAGTCCAAATAGGTCGTATGATTGTCATGTAGATGATATCTTTTGTAATTAATTGGGAGCTTAGAGCGTCTGTCTAGTAAGTGTTGAAGTATCCTTAAACGTCGAGCGGTTTCTTGTCTTTTTAGTATCGTATGAGGATTCCAGGTTTGCATCGTTTGTCAAGATGCAACCCTAAGTATCGGATCTGTTCTACAGGCATAAGTGGGATATTATTAAAGGATACTGAAGGGCAGGAAGTCATTGGTTTACGGCGTAAGGTAAAAGGGATTTGATGGGATTTTTAAGAATTTATTTTAATTCTCAAGTTTTGACACCATTCTTCAAGATCAGTGATATGGGATTGGAGGCTTTGGGGTACAATAAGTGGATTGGTGTTGACTGATAATGCACATGTATCATCAGCATACGTGGTAAGGATAGTGTTAGGATGAGTTGGGATGTCAGCTGTATAAACTGTATAAAGGATTGGGCCAAGGATACTACCTTGAGGAAGCTTGTGGTTGTGTTTAGAAACGTCTATAAGACTAAAGCATGAGAAAAGTGGTATCATGGTGAAACCTATATGAAATACAAGGTTAATCTCAGTAAACATTGAAGTGATGCGCTAAAAGGAAATTATCTAATTTATCATTCTTTAGATTAAGACTTTTAGAGTTTTATCTTTGAACGACCGTTATATCGTAAACAATCGTGCGAAACGAAAGCTATACGACCCCAATTAGTGACCTAATGAAGCTGAAAGCTCACAGGTGTCGAGTGGGGGCAGGGCGCATGCGCAATTATCATGCGAGTAATGACCAGCTAATCACTTGCCTCAAACTAATCGATACCCTCATTCGATTATTCGCTCATTACAACTACTCACTTATTTGTCAGTTGGTAAAATAAAGTTTAGAATTCAAAATATGTTAGAGGCAAGTCGTATTATATCTGTAACGATGAACTAGACAGTAAAAACTATGAAAACCACCATTTAAGCTGTCTAGAAGTATTTCTGAGACATTTTTCTGCAAATAGGTTTTCACGAATACTGGGGTTTTATCTGCAGCCCATGTGATGAGTGGTTAAGCCGAATTATATCCAGAGAGTGTTAATTGTATCATATATTGAAAGCGGAATCATATTATTCTCGTAGTTTGTAGATTGGAATGGAGTTGTAACAGTTATTACCCGACGCAGTAACTCCATTTCAAACCAAGGCCTGACTTAGCCACGTATGCACAACGACAATAACACGATTCCGCTTCCCTAAGTAAAAGAAATTCATTTTGGAGAAAATTCAACTTGACCACGAATTCCCAAGGGCTAGAGTTAAATGGAGTTGTAATTTTATAGAGGTATCAGCGATTTAAGTTTTTATTTTATTTTATACAAAACAGGAAGTAGATACACAACCCAACTACTTAAAAATTAATAAAGTCATACTCTATCTAATCGATAGATTCTATTTGGGTTTGTAAATACCAACACGGACCATGAATTTGTCTACTCAGTGAATCGTACAGCTACTCAGTAATGTAAGAGAGACCAACGGGCCTAAAAGCGGGTAAGTGTGCGTGTGTGTGAGAGAGGGACGGGCGAGATTTCCTAGCTTTCATTTTGTATCAGAGGATAAGAAAAATATCCACATCAATCTTCTATTCAATACTTCATATACTCACTGCTGGACTCAGAAGAAAAATTAAATTAAAATTACATATACTCAAACGATGACTGATTTTCAAACAGATTTTTACATCACGCTAAACATTCCGATGGCACCATGAATAAATTCCAGATACAACAAATCAAATTGGTTTGGTAAAAGTGAAATTTTAGTAATTTATACCAAATGTCAACCATCTGACACAAAATCCTGATTTAAGGTGAAGATTAAAACTTTAAAAACGCTGCCACAAAACCAACTTAACCACTTAATCACTGGGACTGTTGATATAATAGAGGTTATAAACATTTTTAAAAAACCTTTCCAATTTTTAATCAGAAAGTTGTTATATAAATATATAAAAAGACCTAATAATTAGTTAATGAAAAACTAAGCAATGGTTTTTGCTATAAGGTAGTTCACATAAGCTTAAAAAGCGAAATAGTGAATTATACAACTAATATTTTGCGAATTGTAGACCAACATGATATGATATAATTAAATTTTAAGATATAAGACAGGAATATTTATAGAGGTTTACAATTCTTGCGAACCTCGGGCTATGACCTCGTTAGCAGCAATCGATAATACCCTACAGCCGGTCGCCAATCGTGTAAAGGCGATTTAGTCCTTCGGTGTCGGGTTAACTTCTATCAATAACGCTCAAGGGAGCATACGATTTAATCCTGCATAAAATAATCTCTTATAGGCTGGATTATCTAAAATATATATTTATATATTTTTAAATTTGCAGTAGAACTTATACAAATGCTATAATCAGTTATTTCAAATAGTATTAGTTAAATACCGGGCTATAACTCTTATAAATTAGGAAAACTGGTTCCTTAGGAATATAAGAACTTTCTGGGTCGTGCGTGAACAAGCAAAAGTAATGCAGAATTTTTTAACAGTATCAATATTTTTTTCCTTCAATCTTATCAATTTATGACATGAATAATAACGCTTCTATCCTAATCGAAATAGTTTGAGAGAAGATAGTGACATATCAACATTTTTTTTTCTCTATGTATCATGAATTTTGTTTATCTGAAATAATTGAAGGTTTATCATTAATGCTATAAATAAAAATATCAACAATGAAAGCATTCGATAACTGACTAAATTGATTTTTAAAAAAAACCTGCGCCACTACAACCCGGTAAGGGTCTGGGGTTCAAGACATGGTAGAGACAGTACTGTTTCATATACAACGGCGGTGCAGGGAGGTGATTTGTTATAGATCACACTCAACCACCAGATTCCCTAATTATTTAGGGTACCCAGTTTGAGAGGCTGTGTGAGCTCCAGGAGGGTCCTAGATCCTATATAATCCATCTTCGGCTGCTAACAGACTAAATAAAAGTCTTGCCTCCAGCGGGATTTTACTTAGGCTAAATGTGATAAAAGGAAAACTTTTTTCCTTATTGAAAATAAACTACCATAAATAAATGTAGATTTTTTTTATTATACTCAGAAACTAAATATTGTAGAACAAAAGAAATTATTTGACATGTAAAATGGTAGGAGGTATTGTAGAGACGAATAACTCAAACTTAAATGATTTTAGAAGATAATATGTTCTATTCTTATGTTCTTTATTAGAATCTAATAGAAGAAAAAAAACATGAAACTGATTGATAGAAGACGGAAAAGACAAATGCAAGTGAACAAAACCCTAACATTGCTAAAAAATTTCGATAAAATAAGATAAATTTAATCTATTATTTCATATATTTTCTTTTAGTTTATCAACCACTCCAGAATAGTATGGAAAGAAAAAATCGGAGAAAGAAAATTATGAAAAAATAATTCATTACTTAATTATTATAATTAGAGTCTATAATTTAAGAAAGTGGCCATTCCAGACCATTGGTGCCGAAGTAAATTAATAGATTGAGTTCATAGAAGTTTTAAACGAACCTAAAATTAAAATCAGTGAATTTTCTTATTAATTCCTTTTATAATAAAAATGGGTATTAGCCCAAAAAATTATATGTTAGAGCTATAAGATATTTTTTTTTGTTCCTTATATAATATGAAAAACAATGCGATAGATAAAAACAAGAAATATAATATCGCAAGTAATTTCAAACAATAAAGACCTAACACAATATTTAATCTTTAAAAAAAAGATCAATAAAGCTATGGAAGTAACAACCAACAATATTTTAAACCATTCTAAAAAAGATCGATTATCACTAGAAAATACTCATTCCCAAAAATGAATCAAATAAAATCGGGAAAAATAATTGGTTAAACCTGCAAGTATTACGTGGACATATATAATTCCATACAAAGGTATACATCAAGTAGATAAAAACAATGGAGAAATAATGAAACGTAAAAAGGCGAAAAGCGCAGCCTCGTGGATGACTCTATTAATTTGTATCAAACGAACCTTTGTAATTAATTGCCAAGACAACCAAGCTAGAAGATAGTTATGTAAATTAAACCTCTTTAGTAGCATTTTGTTAGCACGCCACTATCTTAACTCAAATCTAATTAAATTTGATTTAATCGGACTTATCTAATGTGTGTTAATTATTGTTATTTCCATTAATGATAATTAATTAAAATATCTTAATAGACCAGTCAAATAATACGCCAAATAGCTCTATGGAGAGAGTTAGTTAATTGAAGTCAACATAAGAATCGATATATTTTTTGATAAAGAGAAAAATGGAGATTCATGGACTCATACAGTTACATATCTTTACAACGCTTATTTTAGTATCTGCCTTTACCTTTTCATTTTTGATAAATAAAGCTTGGTGATTTTATTCAAATTCGTAAATTTTTTTCAACCGAAGCAATACTATTCTCAACCAATTCCATAGAGTTAATTTAATTGGGTATCGTAATCAAGCACTTAAGTGCGACTTTATGGGGATTAGATTCCGGTAATTAAAGATTTTCCATTAGCGATTCATATATTTTTCTATGCAGAACACCATAGCCTGAGTTCTTCGTAGGTCTTGTAACTGCATTTATATAGCATTTCCAAGTCTATTTGAACCTTTTCCAAGTCAACTGCAACCTTTTACAAATCAAATGCTACCCTTTCCAAGTCACAAGCAACCCTTTCAAATTCAAATGTAACCCTTTTCAAAGCTAATCAATTGTAACCGTTTCCATTTCAATTGTCACCCTGGAAATTTAAGGTCTCAAAACTCAACGGGATTAATCATGACAGTATTTTTAATTTTATTATTGTCAAAAAGCAGTAAACGAATGAAATTAATACAATTTTCGAAAAGCAATGATTTTCGTTTAAATAATTATTCTTTTTTAAAGGAACCCATTAAAAAAAAAAAAAAAACGCATTCTGAGAATGTAAAACTAAGTAAACTGAAGCTATCGACAGTTTCTTTATTCGATTTTGCAAAAATCAATACTCATAGCAAAATTATCGCACTAATAAAAACTTCTTTGGCCCTGAGGAGAAAGGAGAGGAAAAAAAATCAACTTTTTGTTTTAAATGTTTTCCTTAATTTTTTGTAAACTAGAATATTATTATGTTTATTATTTTATTACCAAAACTATGAAGATACTACTGTTAAGTTCAGATTACACGTTTTTACTTTTTTTTAAATAAACTTTCTCAAACAAAAAATATTTTTTTTGTTTTTTTAATTATTTCCTTCATTTTTGCCCTAACGAGAGTTGTGAAGAAAAAGGTTGCGGTGATTTTACCCAGGCGAGTTCTGTGGCCTTAACTTCACCAATTCCATAGTACGTTAAATTTTCAAAACAGTTTCAAGGGTAACAGTTGAATTGTAAAGCGTTACATTTGCTTTGGAAAGAGTTTCAACTCATTTGGAAAGGGTTACATTTGAACTGGAAAGGGTTGCTTGTGACTTGGAAAGGGTAGCATTTGATTTGTAAAAGGTTGCAGTTGACTTGGAAAAGGTTCAAATAGACTTGGAAATGCTATGTCGTCAAAGACGAGTGTGGTAATTCATCTTTGTTGGGACCTGTGAACAGAGGAAGACGTTGATTCTCTTCATAATTATTCAATGGTCAGGCAACTAAGCAACGAGCAACGAAGAAGAGGTAGAACATAATTATTATGTTAATTCGCTACCACTAAGATGTTCAGCAGATTGATTGATCAAAAATGTCTCTCGATCACCGTAACAAGGCCTGGCGAATAACTGAGACTGTAATGTTCAGCATAGAAAAATAAATAAACAAATTACTACTTGGAAATATCTAAATATTTCAATATAATCCCCTTCAAATTGAACATAGTTCTTAATAACGACACTTCATTAAATTAAATGTATGAAATTAGATGAAAAATTCGTTTTGAAAAAAAAATATGAAATAGATTGAAAAAAGTTATACAACTTAAAAAGATGTACAATCAATAAAAAACAAACAAAGTGGACAAAAAATGAGGAACACATAAAAAAAAAAAAACTTCGCTTTGGCGCCTGGCGATGTAAGGGGTTTAGGCTATACAGCACACGCAATACACAGCTGCAAGGCGGGCATGACTATATCCTCAGTTACAAGATGACAGTTTCTGAGCCGATAGTAACTGTCACTTCTAAAGCTGAATAACAGAGAGAACAGAAATTACTAGACTATCATACTATCAAACCCAATCAGTATAACAGTTAGCTACTATCAGAGTAAATGTCACAATGTAGATAATTCATATCTTATGCACGTATAATTATGCACAAATATACATTCGCATCAATACACAAACAGGAGTAAAATAAACAAAAGTTAAATTTGAATGAATTAGAAGTAAAGAAAGATAATTATTATGAGATTAAATATTTATAATTAAGGAACGAAAATTATTCCATTAATACGAATTGCAGTGTTTTTAGAGTTAAAGAAATATAATCAAAAATACCAAGCTCTATTACTTAAAAATAATAAATAGCTTCGGCCTCGTAGGTTCTAAGAAAATATAAAAATACTTTATTTTTGTATTATTTTTTCCCTAAAACGTCTTAATTGCGCTTACAAACACTCTACCACAACACTTCTCGTCTCTATTAACCTTTCCCCATAACCTTTCAGTTAGTTAATAATTTTCTTTAATTCTATTCAATGTTGTTTTGTTTTATTTAACCCTTTTAATTGATAAAGAACTGGCAAAAAAAGTCTTACATTTATTTTTCCGAAAAAAATTAGAACATCGAATAACATATTTTACTATTGTGAAAAATGTCAAGATAAAATTACAAATACTTGCTACTTTTTTTTAAACTGGATAATTATTAATAAATAAAAGTAAATAAAATACAAATATTCAATGTTTTTTTTTTATTTAACCCTTTTAATTGATAAATAACTGGCAAAAAAAGTCTTACATTTATTTTTCTGAAAAAAATTAGAACATCGAATAACATATTTTACTATTGTGAAAAATGCCAAGATAAAATTACAAATACTTGTTACTTTTTTTTAAATTGGATAATTATTAATAAATAAAAGTAAATAAAATACAAATATTAACTTAAGAACTTTTACATAGACTGTCATTTTTTAATTGAGCAACATATATTTTTTTGAAAAAGGTACGAGAATAAAATGGTTTATATATTTAACGTTAATTTATGCTACTATGTCTAGTCGCACGATGCTACAGTGGGAGCCCTAAATTTTGCCTATTCAGGTAGAATCTTTAATGAGTACCTGACATGAAACAGACTCGATGTTCCCAATTTACGTCCCAATTATTTTAATCCCTTTAAAATCAGTTGCACTGCGAACCCGCTTTCTTGGGAATAGTAGATTGTTACGCTAAGCACTAGACCAAAGGTGATACTACTATAAAATTATAATTAATACTAGTGACCCGATCCGGCTTCGCACGGGTAGTAGGGCATATTGTGCTTACAAGTTATACCTGCCGTATCATACTCGTATCCCCTCCTTCCAATATGTATTGATAACGAAGTCAAAAGAATGAAGTAAAAAAAAAAAACAGCTGTAAAAACCAGTTAGTAATTATTTTTGATGACCTGGTTATCGATACACGTTGGGAGGAGGGGACTCTATGATCAAACCATACTTTTTGTAGGACAAATATTTTTTCAAATAATTATCTTGAGATTTAACAAAAAAAACAAAACACAGTTAGTAATAAAGTTTTGAGAATTATCAAATCGACATATTTTATCATTGCTACCTCTGTTAGCTACCACAATCGAGAATATTCGCACAGGAAATTTTTGGGCGTCCAATCAAAACGAAACTATTCACGAAAATCAAAACGAAAGATTCAGCTTGATACTAATCAAGTTCAAAAATGGACCCTGGATTAAGATAGATAGAAGGGATTAGGCAGCATCTTCGATGAAAACTCCTAAGCGGTTATAGTTTTTCTAAAATTCACAACAATTATCGTTATATTCCAACAAACTTACACAAAACCCTGGCAAATTATATACCTAAACCTTTCTCGTGAATCACTCTACCTATTGGTGAAAACCGCATGAAAATCCATGTAGTAGTTTTTGTGTTTACCGCGAACAGACAGACAGACGCGGCGAAGGACTTTGTTTTATAATATGTATAGATATTTTCGGTCTCAATCATTTCTTATTTGCCTGAGTGTGATATAATTCAATTTAATAGTTTGATTAAAAATTATTAATACCTACCTGAAACATAAAGTTTCTTAACTAATAAACTACGCACAATAACTATGTTGCTTATAACATCACTTATTATATTTTATTGTATTCCCTGAGGATTGCTAATACCTTCCCTTATTAAAAATATAAATCAGAGCGAGGAAGCAGAAAAAAAAGTTGAAATACTGAGGGTAGAAGGAGAAAATTCCAATTGGCCGGTGAAGTTGGAGAGAGGGAAGGCAGAACAGCTGTCACTAGCACTTATATTGCACAGGCTAGGTTTTATCCAACCCCCCAGTTTTAGGACCTTCCTTCTTGCTGTGGAGGGAAGAGGAATAGTCGAGAAGTTGGAACTTTTTATTGGCTATGACGTTCCTATTCCAGTTATAAAATTAAAATTATAATTTATCAATATTCATTATCCTCCCACCGCACAGAAGTAGGAGAGGGAAAGATTATGAAAGGAGGAATATTCATTTTTATAGAACAACAAAAATAAATTTAAAGCAGCATAGACACTATTTTGTGTTTGTGCAAACACACACACGCACACATACAATGAACAACAATTCAATAAATAGCATTGATTTTAAATTTGATGGACAAATGTGATTTATGATATGGAATGAATGATAATGGTGCACAGAGTGGAATATATTTTTTATTTCCAAAACCGAAGTTTCGGGCCCACATCAGTGAGCCATCATCAGCGCCAAGTTGTTTTGAGAGAATCGAAAATCAACTTCTTTAATAGAAACTAGTTCTATTTTAGGCTCTCGCAACACAACTTAGTTATAAAGATGATCACAAATTTAGGACGAAACCTATGCATGCATTTTACAGTTCTCATCAAACTATATACATAATTAAATATTTGTTATCAAAGGGGTGAACAGAATTCCTCCTCACACACCATATGCGGTTCATGAGGACTGAATATGGTGAACATATTCATTGTGCGTACTGATATTAATTAATTTTCGCCTTTTCATAGTGGTTTTTTTAAATTGCAAACTCATGATTTGCGACAATAAATACAATTTTGACCTCTACTTATACGTTCACCACAACCAACTTAGAATTAAAACACTTTCAAATTATCAAAAAATGGTTCATCAATTTCAATTTAATCGATTTTTTACTTATTTATTTTTAAGGCTATATCTTGGTATATGGTTATATTTTATAGCCTTGGTATTTCTTCATTAGTTTTTAACGTCTAATAGTAATACTGTATTCAAAATTACAACCACAGGATGACTAGTGACTCAAGATGACTACCATATTTGTAAAATTAGCCCAACAATATCTCAGAAAATCCGAGAATGAAGGTATACATACCACCTAATTTAATCAATTGATCATCTTGAGACTAAATGATGAATGGTCATGTCGAGAAACTAGGTTCATCCTAACAGACCATACAAGTACAAGAGCATAGTGTTTTTTTAGCTTTTAGTGATTTAGATATATTTCAATATTGAATAGCTAAAAACCCTATACATCACCACTAAAGGTACACAAAGGATTATAATAAATGTGAAAGAAAATGGTCCAAAAATACTGAATTATGGTAAATATTTAAGTTGAAATGTATAAGCATCAAGAATATTAATACTTTGTTGTGCAGGAGGTTGTACAAAAAATAATAAAGAATAAAAAACTTTTGTTACAACCTTTTTTTTTTTTTTACAACCTCCTGCCATTTTTTTATTAATACTCTTGATGCTTATATATTCCAACTTTAATATTTACCATAATTCAGTAATTTTTAATAATTTAGTGATTTTCATTTGTCTGTATTTTACATATTTAGCCCTGAAGAAGACCTGCAGAGTGGGTCGAAACGTCGGCATTTGAATAAACATTTCTCCCTACTTTTGAGAAATGTATTGAATTCCACCCAGACCATTTTCTTTCAGTTATACAAGGTCAACTATTGTCATTCAATATTTCAAGACAAGGTAAAATAATGGCCTACTTTTTGTTGTTATTATTGTAAACAAATAATATTTATAAATTACTACTAATAATAATAATAAGCAAAGGTTCTTCCTTGTACAAACTATAATGGGAAGAAAGTAAAAAGGCGTGGTTTTGCGCCCGGCTGTATCCTTCAATTACACTCAAGACGTTCTGATAATTGAATCGTCGGGGGAGTGTTCACTTAGTTTTTGCCATCTAATCCCGAGCCACTCTAATCGCAGGCCAACACCACCTAGGTTGCCTCCACTCCCAACAATTTCTACCTCACACAAAAACTAGCCAACTAGCTGATGCAATACAAGAGATTAAAGGCCGAATTGCTTGATGTTATTAAACCTAAATCTAAATCTTTTTATTTTATATTTTATTATTCAATGAAATTTACAACTATTTTACAATAATATAACGAGTAAATAGGCTAAGTGATGCATAATTAAATGATATAATAACAAGTAGAAAAAATACCTACTGGTAGTACTCAAATCGCAAGTTCAACTAAGAATGTCACGTGGCTACCTTCTTTTCAGACGCCTCGGAGGATTATCGGGAATTGAAGAGGAAGCTAGGTTTGAAACTAGAGGGTTTGAGTGGAAATGAAGTTTGTTATGAAACGATAGATACCGGGTTCGGGCCAAATCAGCAACAAATGGGACATTAAGGTCATTATGGATGATTCTTAACAAAATAAGGAACATTAAGGATTTTACGAAGGATTATGGATTGTAAGGATTGAATACGAGAGGAATTCGATGCCTTAGTGGAGCCCCAAAGCTCTACTCCGTAAGTATAGATTGGTCTAATGATTGTCATGTATATGATTGTTTTGTAATTAATTGAGATTTTAGAGCGTTTGTCTATTAAATGTTAAACCGTTACTTGTCGTTTCAGGCTAGTATGAGGATTCCAAGTTAATCTTTTGTCAAGATGAAGTCCTTAGTACCGGACCTATTCTACAGGAATCAGTGAGATGTTATTAAACAATACAGGAGGACAGGAAGTCGTTGGTTTACGACGGAAAGGCAAAGGTGATTTGATGGGAATTGATTTTAATCCTCTAGTTTTGGCACAATTTTTCAAGGTCAGTGATATGGGATTGAAGACTATGGGATGCTATAACTGGATCAGTGTTGACTGATAAAATATATGTGTCATCCACATACGTGGTAAGGATAGTATTAGGATGAGCTGGGAATCTTATGTATTCGTCTTGCTCAGAGGTTCCCAGACTTTTTTTCTTATAGTCTACTTTCAAAATTTGAAGATTAGATCTGACTATGGGAATTTGCGTTGCGGCTGAGTTCCAACCAGGAATTAATAGTTTCCGAATTAATTAATTGATTGTGCTGTGAGTGGATGCCAAACAAGTTGGCCAATCAAAAAAGTGATTCCGTCCAACTTTACATTTTTGACATCTACTCACAGCACAAGGGACCGATCGATTCTCACTTATTTAATTTAGAAAACTCCCCATTCACAGTGGTAAAAATAAAGATAAAAATACTATATTTTTTTGTGTTGTCGAGTCTCCCCTGGACCACTTTGGGAACTCGATGTTACTCGCAGAGCTATGGATATTTGCTAGTCTGATGTAGAATTATAGGACACTAAATTCATATAAAAACATGATGAAATTTATCATGCGCGTGGTTTAATTTTATAACACCCTCATAGTTCCACCATTCCTGATATTAATAACTCAACCTTTCAAACAATAATTAGTTAATTTTAAATATTGTGGTTTTGAAGAGAAAAGATTTGTCCTGGCCGGGATTCAAACCCAGGTCGACTGCATCTCCGGTACAGTGCTCTAAACCACTGAGCTACCAGGGGTCGTATTCAAGTCAGTCAAATCCGTTCTCTACAACGATCATATATCCCCGTGTTCTCGGAATTTTAGCGATGTATACACGGAGAAGAATTTTCATTGAACATTAATTTAATTAAGATCTAGTTGACTTACGCCAATACATATTTTTGTTTTGAAGAGAAAAGATTTGTCCTGGCTGGGATTCGAACCCGAGTCGTCAGCATCTCCGGTGTAGTGCTCTAAACCACTGAGCTACCAGGGGTGGAATCCCGGCCAGGACAAATATTTTCTCTTCAAAACAAAAATATTTAAAAATAATAACCATCATAATAACAATTAATAAAAATAAATAATTAGTTAAGCTACTGTGCTAAGACTTAGCTCTTCTTTCATGTGTATAGGGCTAAATACTTAGCTTTGATTATATTAGTTGATAGAATTATCAAATAATATTATTATATAACAATGGCAGATGGTGCAGAGTTTAAACGAAAATAATTTACTATCTCCATACACATGCTTTCTTTTGAGATTTTTAATATCCGTTTTTATTGTTGCCAAAATTCAAAGTCGAATTAGTGGACTTGTTGTTTACTGGTTGTAATGAGCTGTTATTAATCCTCTCTGCTTTGGTAATATATACTACCGCTACGTAATACGCGGACAAAAATTGTATATCATGCCATTAAATACGACCATGGAAACAAGCGACTTAGTATAATTTTAAATTTGGCCACTCGGCAGCCCAAGCTGCAAGTAACAATACCAATATGTTTGGAGAAGGATGTTGTAACGAATGGAGAGTTCGCCATTGGTTTGACTAATGATCAGCTAATGGCACAAATTAAAATATAAATAATTATTCTTCATTTCACCAAGAGGTGAAACCATCACACCCACGTCTTACTGTAGGGATATTGACGTAACGTAACGAAAACATAAAAAACAACAACAGGTTGAATCGGTTATTCGGAAGGGGCCACACTCATACCAGACAGTGACTGAAGAAACTAAAGGAGATGGTTTACGAAATACTCCCACATCCGACAGACTTATCTCAGACAGATTTCCATTCCATAGAAATTTGGACTACTTACTCAAGTCAACAACTTTTGAAAACGATTCTCAAGTCAAAAGCGCCGTTTCAGACTTTATTTCATTACAATGCCCTGAAATTTTAAGTTCTGGGATTGGAAATTTGAATACATTGTCAGAAAATAAGGGTAAATATTTTGACCTCATAAAATTGTTTAACTAAATAACCTTTCCTCGGAAAACGGAGATATCATATCTTTGAATACAGTCAAATAATTCAACTGTCCTGCCCGGTTGGGCTTGAGCGAGGTTGTAGGAGGAGGGATAGATGACAGAGGGAACAAATGTTGTGTAAAGTTGGAAAAGAATCCGTATTGGGTGGTTATATATCTTTGATGCGCGGTCAAAAGGGCTTAGTCAAAATAATTCCATAATACAAAATCAAGAAATAAATGAATGTATGCTTCAAATAGAATTACTACTATTTACAAATTACAACTATAATATTTGATAAAAATAAAATTACAAATAATATCAATAATTAGATTTTACATAATGTTTTGAACTTTGTTGTTGCTCTCCTGAAAAATTCAAAATTTCGACTTAACACCTTTTGACCGCGCATCAAAGATATATACCCAATACGGATTCTTTTCCAACTTTACACAACATTTGTTCCCTCTGTTATCTATCCCTCCTCCTACAACCTCGCTCAAGCCCAACCAGGCAGGACAGTTGACAAATGTTCATTGCATGGGGCTCCTGGCTCCCACAGCCCCGGGTAAGTTTCCTTATCAACTATGGATCAGACAATCTTCTTAAAAAGGTGCCCTTGTTTTTAAATTATTTCAACGAATTCTTAGTAAACATTTAATTTACCTAGTGGTTCCTTGGAGAATTTCTTGATAGGGATTCAAAACCACATTTTAATTATCCATAAGACCATTAGTTTCATAAAAAAATTCTGCTTTTGCTAGTAGTATTCGAGGAAGCGACAAAAATAAAAAAAAGGGAGAGGTTTGATAAAATTGCATCAACCTAGTTCTAGAAGTCCTGAGAAAATGAAAAGGAGTTTTTAAAGGGAGTAAAAATCCTTGGTTATGCCGTCCTACGGAAGGGACGTTAAATGGAGGTCCTGAGAATGTGCATCGTCAGGTATTCGTTAATATCCCTATCCTAACTGAATCTGGATAGGCAAAATTCAGGAATCCCACTAAAGCATCGTCCAATTAGCCATACGAGCATAAAGTGAAGTTAAATGAATAAACAATTCCTGTTATTCTACGATCACTAAGCATTGAAACAATAAACATCCAAAAAACTTCATCTTCAATGAAATGTGTTTGAGGACAGAGTCTAAAGAGGAATGAATGACTTTTATTTTCAAAATTATTTAGTAATTTCATAGTCTACCTTTACGACTGTAATTATTATTTAGAAATTAAAAAAATAAATATTTTATTAATATAAAATTATTTGTCCTGAATGACTGACTTAGGTATCAACGCACAATCGTAGAGACCTGAAGCTTTGAGGGTGTGTTCTTTATATGACGTAGGCATCCGATAACAAAGGATTTTCCGAAGTTTGTATGCTTGCTTACGTGTTTCTTACTCGCAAAATCTACATAGTTTCCCTGAACAAAACAAATTAAATAACATAGATCACTTCTCGCTGCAGCCGTACGACAATTGAAACCGTTATACTAAGTAATCCTTTTTAATAAATTCAATAACATTACATATTAATCCTTTACTGACACGAACAACAGTAAACTTCTGTCCGTCCCGTTTGTTAATCAGTATCAATGTATGTTTCACGGCTGTCCTGATCCGTCTGTGATGAAATTTGATATGGATAATCTCAAGCCTGGGCCTGAGAAGGGACAGAAGCTACTTTTTATCAACACACCATACAGGAGAAGTTTATATAAAACTGTAGCCAGATTGACTAACACACTCAGCGGTCAACGCACCGCAGAAACTACTGAACTTAGCATCTTGAAATACGCAGAAAGGTGCTTTTATAGCTTAAATGAGCACTAAGAAAGGAATTTGGATAATTCCACCCCCAAGGGTTTCCCCCTTAATATAATGGGGGCTAAAATATTGTATGGAATCTGCCAGTTTTGAAGTTAGACATCTGACATTTCGGATGTACGAGTAACTTATAGTAAAAAAAAATTATTTATTTAAAATGATCTGTCACGAAACTTTATTTGGCAGACCAAATTCCACGCTAGCGAAGCCATGAGCAAAAACTAGTCTACAATATAGAAACAAGCTATATAATAATACAGTGAAAAAAATAAATGGAATAACATATCTTTATTCACGAAAACAAGTACTACATTCAATAAGTATGAATTTGAAAATATAAAGGAAGATCAATAAATGGTTTGAAAATAACACACCTACACAGAAAAAAAAAAATGGAATAGAACTGCATTGCCTATATTGTTAACAGAATAAACATCTATTCATAAAAGGCAGAACGAAATTGATGAGGGCAGGTTGGTAAGATGAGAAGCATCCCCTAGCAACCAGAATCAATACTCCAGTATGTCTGTATGCTAATACAACCTTCCTACAAAGGCGCCCAAACAACACATTTCCTTATTCTCATAGAAAATAGAAACTTGGCTAGAAACAACAACATGATGGCTAATTTAATTTTCAAAATGTACATATCATTTCAACCCATAGTTTCTGCTTATTTTAATTTTTTTTCTAAATAGTGAAAATCCATTATTATAAAGGTTTTAAAATTATTAAACATTAACTAACAAAGGTTTACTAAATGTAACAAGAGGAAAAGATAATGGTAAACATAATAAAACTAAATATATGGCTTATAAATAAAGTGACATACAATCATAAATGCTTCCTTTATTATTATAAAAACCACACCCACCACTCGCAATCGAGATAACTCTATAACATGTCTAATTGTATATAGATAGATTGAACTGAGGGGCCAATTTTTAATTATAAGAACAACAATGATTGGTAAGAAATGTTAAATATTTTTATAAACATAAACCTGTACCACTACAACCCGTGATCGGGTCTGGGGTTCAGTACATGGTAGAGACTGTACTGTATCATGGACAACGGTTCTGCAGGGATTTGTCCTAGATCACGCTCAACCGGCAGATTTCCCCCCTTTTTTGGGTACCCTATTTTTAAAACATTTTACAGAGGCTGGGTGAGCCCCAGGAGGGTCCAAGAACCTATATGATCCATCTCCGGCTGCAAACAGACTAAATAAAAGTCTTGCTCGCAGCGGGATTTGAACCAGGATTTCCGGTTTGGCAACTCAGTGCTCTACCAATGAGCCGCTCGCCCTTTAAATCTTTATAAAGTTAGTGAAACATTCAATAAATATTTGCGGAAAAATGCAAGTGGAATTGATGAATTAATGAATCGTAGAGGATAGGCTATGTGTATAACTCATAATTTTTATGGTTCGTTATGGTTAATAATAGCTACTTAATCAGTTATTATTAAGAGGATATTCCGACCGGCCGTAACATACAAAAGCCATAAACATAATTTATTAAGTGTGGCTATTTTTAAGTTCAGAGGAATCTAGCGAGTATTGATTTAAATTTTATCACATTCATAACTTCCAATAAGACTTTCATTTCGTTAATTATTCACATTTGAATGTACTTCACCATAATCTGCACTACTACAACCCATGAAGGGTCTTGTCGTTACGTGAAAGAGACTGTACCATTTCTAGGATAAAACCCAATTAAGGGTGCCTAGTTTCTAGATCCCACGGGGTCCATCCGTGGCTGTAAATAGATTATTTTTGTTAATTAGCCGGATTTAAACCCGATACCTTCGGCACAGCAACTGATTTTTACATAATATAAAAATTTTACACAATATAATAAAAATAAATGAAAAATAACGTCTTATCCTATTAATCTCCTGAAAGTTATGAACTTTACCTAGGACATTACTAACTTTACCTCGTATTAGGAATAATATATCTGAAAGTAATGCACCAAAACATAATCAAGTACTAAATATATGCTTGCTTGTTGACCTCAGTTATAGTTGCTAGTTATCGTCCCACACTTAAACACTGGCAGGACCTCTTTGGTAAAGACCTGGATAACCGTCATACTTCCCCTTATTAATGGACATACTTTACTCCAAAGTTTATAACTTAAGCTTCCCTAAGCTAGTTAAGCATCTTATGCAAGGTAACTCTGGCGTGACTGTCATGCCTGTAAACTTTGAAATTATCCTAACCAGGAATCGTCTACCTTTCAGATCATCGGTGGTTAGTTAAGTCATAACTACTTGATTTGAGGAAACGGGTTTAAATGTTTTTGTTTTTTTTAACATTTAGTTTCGTTATTTACGGTGTCGTATAATCATATTTATGGCGTGGAACCAAAATTATTGCTATCATTGATATTAAAACTCCAACATATGTTCCTAATCCATTAATTCGTAAAGAGTAGTGGCTATGACAAAGATAATAATTATAAAAAATTAGTAATAGCAACGTTGAAATAAATATTTCATAACACTAAGAAGTTTTATAGATACTGATAGTATCTGTATTTGATACCTGTTGCTAACGATGTTGATGAGATAATCGCAGAGTTTAAAAACGTCCCTATGATAAAATAAAAAAATCAGTGAATTTGTTAAAGAAAATTATCTATTCTTAGAGTGATCTTATAAATTAGAGCATCTTTTTTTTTTTTGTTGATATTTTTATGTTATTCAAATTTAAAAAAAAATCCATAGCCAGTTTTCCTGTATTAATAGATGAAAATATTCTATTATCAAATAGTAACGTTGGGGACACTTGTACTGTAGTGCTTAACATAACTACTTTCTATGTCCAAGAGCACGGGTTCGAGATTTTTAAAAGAGGGTAAAAATCTTTGGTTGTGCCGTCCTTCGGAAGGGACGTAAAAAGGGCTGCACAGTGTCAGATACTTGTAGAAGATCTTTATTCTAATTATACTAGAATAAACCGTAGTCTATTCCTAACAGCCATAGAAGCGCATAGTGACGTTAAATAAATAAACAACAATAACGAGAAATTATTTACTTGCGTGTTATTCAAAATTTAACGAGTTGAATTCGGAGAAAATGTTATTTGGCAATATTAGAAGATTTAAATCAACTGAGTGTTTCCAAGGTAAAACAAATATGTACCCAACATCAACTACTTACGTTTCAGGCGTGGCGTAGACAGGATATCTTCAACTCAGACCATAGAATAAAATAAACCTTAAAGATACGATTATGGCTGAGCATTTTCTACATCGTCGGAAAATAATCGATGTATTCGCTACCGCCATGTTTCCCCACATATCGATATTTTTAATATTTAACGATTCTTTTAGTAGGTATATTAGTTTAATTATGAAAATGCAGACCTACTTTTCTTGAATAACGTCGCTACACAAGCGGTCGATTCACTTTTAAAAAACAACAAAAAAAACACAATTATTAGGTCTTTCCAAGAGGGGAATACAAAAACGAAGGTAAAATTAACAATTTGCCTACCTAACAACATAACAAAAAAAAAAACGCTGAAATCCATATGAGTAATAATATTTAAACAATTTTTAATGAGTAATTGCTTTAAATTAATGACGATGTGACATCATTACTTCCCGTACTATCGGCTAACACCTAGACCCTAGACCCCAGCAACCTCTAGTGATTGATGCCCAGTTAGCAAAATATTATATACGGTAAGGATCTGGCAGCTGAAAATGACCGCCTGAAAATGGGGGATTGTTTATCTTCTAAAACAAATCAATATAAACCGTTAGACATTATCGTACCACAGGTTTTAACTATCGATCCTCGTCCCAATTTGGAATGAAAAAGGATATGTGAGCACCTATGAGAAATAAATTAAGGGAAATCGGTAGATTGATAATTAAATAGAGCCAATTAAACAATTATATTATTGCTGTAAATATTAATAAAAAATAAATAAAGTTCTTATGTCATTGAACTATGTTTTCTACATCAATATTTCTCCCTAAAATCCATTTATTAATACTTTTAATACATCGTTACATCAACTAGGGCGTGGCGTCATTACTAACTCTCACTAACAATCCCAAGCTATGCATGTTGAGTGCGGGTTCCCAGCCCAGCAGGTGACACAAAGATTTTTTAAAGGGAGTGAAAAATCCTTTATTACTAGCCCTTAGGAAGGGAGGTAAAATGTCGGTCCTGAGCCCTAACGGTTTCAGATTCTCATCGCTATCCTTATTATAATTGGATACGCAAAATTGATGACACCTACTGGGCCATCGTCCGGTTAGCCATAGCAGCATGAACAGTCGTTAAATGAATAAACAACAAACTACCAATTTCTAACCTTCACAGTAAATTGGCTTATTTTATATGTGATATATGGATCTATTGTGGTCGATATTATTGTCTCATCAGAAAATACAACATCGATGTTGATTCCTATAAGCAATGGTTGCTTATACGTAGCTACGTACCAGTTTGCCGACGGTAACACTTTCGTTTCCAACCCTCCCCCCCCCCCGTAATCTCCATACACCCCTTATACGTTTATTCCATGTTCCTCTGTATATTCTCAAACAGTAGGATCCCAGAACTTGAACCCGAACATTCCTTATCACAGAGCTCCCTCATTTGAATAATCCTATTTAATTTGTACTACTTCTGGAAATCCTTATCCATTTCGAATCGTAAATCGTTTCTCTCCATTTATTTAAAAATATTTATCCTCCTCCTTAATCAGAAATCTACTGCCAATATTTAAAACTACAGGTATATAATTTTAATATTTTTACTTCGTTAAAATACAATTCTTATGGGAGTAATCCTAATAATACTAAAAACTACATTCCACTACAATAATGAAAAAGACACGCTCAACGTGTTAAAAAAATATTGCTTGAAAAACTAAAGGTTAATAAAACACGTACTAGTAACCAGCCAAACTTGAAAGGAGAAAATAAATAATAGTTTAAAACTAAAAAACACAGCATGGAATGCTTGATATTAATTTATGTAAATATTTAATTGTTATATTTGGGTTAAACTAGAGCTATTATATGAAGCAAAATCACTAGCGATTCCTAACCTATGACAGAAAAATCAGTCAGGTTCTGCGTAATGCAAAAGATAACTTAAGTTTAAAGACGCCAGGGATCCTATGTTTCTGTGGGAAGGAGTACCTTGGTCTAACTAACAGGAAGGCTAGAGGGATTAAAAAGTGTAATTTAGTGACAGAAAGAAAAATACTAAAAGCAATGGAAATTGTATAGCACCCCGAAAATATCAACAAAGGAGATGGTTATAAATTAAGCATGTTATGGGTTCCAGAAGAAACTAAAAAACCTGAAACAAAAGACAAACCAATCAGAAGTCAGTCGGTCGAGCCCCCTCTCCCACCCGGTCGGAACGCAGCCAATCAGATCACTGGAAGTACATGCTCCGCCTCTGGATAGGAAAAGCTATAAATATCGAGGTTTAGAAGAACATCTTCAATCTCAGATTAAGCCCTGGGGAAGCTAGTTGTATGGCCAGCGAAATATTGACATAAACATAGCGAACGAACTTGACATCAGGGTCCAAACCAGAAGAAATAAGTGATGATTGGATTAAAAATTATTTTTTGTAGTAAAATATACGGAACTACCCAGTTGATCCAGCGAGCAGTCATATGTTTGTCTCAAACATTCTGAAGATCATAGACGGGATAATGAGACAATTTTATTAAATGGTATGGCATGGGTATTGTCATCGATTCTTGAGAAGTGTGAAAAATTTAAATTTTATTCGATTTTTTGAAGTGGTTGAAAATCTAGTTCAAATATCACGTTATTTTCATAAATATACAGACCCAGGGAATGAGAGGTTAAGTCGAATCGTGTTATATTCGTAGTGAATAAGGGGCTAAGTCAGGCATCGGCTTGAAAATGAGTGATCGCTGATATTACTTCATTTGAAGCAAAAAACTACGAGAATGAAGCGTTAACCCTCAATGCAGTTAATAGTCCCAGGCCCCATGATCCATTTTTTCACTTGATTAGTATCAAGCTGAATCTTCGTGAATAGCTTTGTTTCGATGAGACGCCCAACAATTTCCTGAGCGAAAATTCTCGGTTGTGGTAGCTAAAAGAGGTAGCAAGGATAAATTCGATTTGATGATTCTCAAAAATTTATTACTAACTGGGTTTTTTTTTGTTAAATCTCAAGATAATTATCTAAATTATTTGAAAAAATATTTGTCCTACAAAATGTATGGTTTGTTCAAAGAGTCCCCTCCTTCCAACGTGTATCGATAACGAGGTCATCAAAAATGATTACTAACCAGCTGTTTTTTTTTTTACTTCTTCTTTTTTGACTTCGTTATCGACACATATTGGAAGGAGGGGACTCTTTAATTTTATCTTTATCCTTGCTACCTCTATTAGCTACCACAATCGAGAATTTTCGCACAGGAGACTGTTGGGCGTCTCATTGAAACGAAACTATTCACGAAGATTCAGCTTGATGCTAATCAAGTGCAAAAATGGACCGTGGATCCTGGAATATAACTCTCTGTGGGCAAAATTCGACTTGACCATGTATTCACGGGGCTGGAGATATACAAGCGAAGCTAACAAAAACGTATTAAAAATTAAAGATACAGAACAGTAGAGACACTGGTTTGGTCGAGAACAAGAATGTATTATATTTATATAATAATAATAATTTAGGAGAAGGGAGGAGGTGATTATAGAGGAAGGTGGTGACCCAGGTAGACTAAATATGTTGCAAACTGTTCCTTTGAGGATCGACAAGCCGGAAAATCAAAGGATCCGGATGGACGCCCCTCGTTAGTACGACCGCCCTTCCAACCTCTCTCATCTTGTAGTATATGCCTATAAGTCTTCAACGACAAACATCAAACCATTTTTACTGATAACTGTGATTGGATAATTTATTATCAATATTGAAATAAAAGACCACATAAATTTGAAAGAAAATCGGCGCATAAAACTGATATTCATTGCGAAACACTTTTAACATTGGACACAAGGACGTCGTGGTAGCTCAAAGCAGAGGTAGTGTTGCTGTTCTGAAAGTAAATTCTGACCGTGTCAGGTGGATAATTAAATCTGTTAATACCCATAGATGGAACTTGTAAGATCTGTAGGCTCTCCTGAGGCTCAACCGGCCTCAGTTTAGTGCCACCCTAAATTGGGGGGAAACCTGGTGATTGAGCGTTATCTTTGCTAAATAACCTTCGTAGGTAACTCAGAAACAGTGGACTCTGCAACGTACTTCTTATATACGTAGTTGTTATTATTTATATCTATGTATTGTACCGGGCGGCATTACAAAAATAGAAAAGTTTGGTTTTAATAGAAATGGTCGATCATGTAAAAAGGGTCAGGCTGGAAAAATGGTGGGTGAAGAGACAAGAAAAGAGGGGGTCGAGGACTCCACTTGTACAAGGACTCTCTGAAGAGGAGGTAGCGAGGAAGATTCGGAAGACAGAGCGGGCGAACTATGCGGGGGAGTGGTACCCGGAGAAGGCACACCTCACGAAGGACTCTAGATGTAGCCCTGTTTCACAGATAACATAAGTCTGTTATGAATTTTATGGCAATCCTCTATACATATCTATATCTGAATCATTAACTGTACTCTTAAATGTATATATTGAATTATTAATTTTGTTTAAAATCGTATTAATAAAATATATCTATTATAATTCCTTTAGAGCTTACTTGCCCCAGATGCGCTATTTATTCATGAATAATATATTGAAGGTTTAAATACTTAGTTGTTGGATAACATATAAAGAACTTCTGAAAAAGAATGCAATTAAGACTAAAGTTAGAAATAATAATTTGAGTAATCATCTTAAATGATTACTCTGGCACCCCAAAACTAATTAGAATATTCAAAATATATCTAAGCTTATAAAACATAGCAATATGTATAGTGCGTTTCGTTTTAAAATTGCGGCCGTAAGAGAAATAGCCAGGTATGGAAATCTTTATACCTGTAGCCCCGGCAAATAAGCCGAAGTTGGCCCAAAATTAGTTAATTGCACTATAGTCTCCATAGTGTTAATAACTCTATTTCAACCCCAAGGTTGATTAAACTACATATGCACTACGAGAATGACACTATTCCTCTTACCTCAGTACAATTACCGGTTCTGAACGAAATTAGACTTAACAGGGAATAATTACCGAGGCTGCAGATATATTACCAAAACCCTTAAACGAAAAAAGATCCTAATTAGCTCTCAATATTATAAAATCAGTGACGCATGCGGTAAAATTAAGGATCCCCTTCTTAAAGAAGCTGGATTAGCTTCAATAGGGTTTGCAAATCATAAGGGTCCAACTATGGCAATTAACAGATTAAATAATATACCAGCTTCACCCGGATTTAAATTCAAGACCTCCAGCAGGAGAACTACTAATATTGCGCTATAGAAACTGATCATTACTTTACCTCGGATAATAAAAATTCATAACCAATTAGATTGATTACGTTGGAAAATAAATATCAAATGTTAACTAATTTATACAGTTTTCATAAAACATACATTTATTAACTAGTTAAAAAACTATTGCTATATAAAAAAACAATTTAATGGCCAAGGGTGAAATAAGCCTGTGGAGTCTTATATGTATGTATTTATATATACTTCATTTTTATACATATAGCTACAGCCCCGGTGAATAAGTGGTTAAGTCTAATTTTCTACGAAATGAGTTTCTTGTACTTAAGTAAGGGAAATCGAGTTATTTTAGTAGTGAATAATGGGCTAAGTAAGGCATTGGCTTGAAAAGGAGTTATTGTTTATATTACAACTCCATTTCAAGCCAAAAACTACAAGAATGATACGATTCAGGGTATCTGAAACCAGTTAACTCTCTCTGGACAAAATCCGACTTAACCACGTAATCACCGGGGCTGTAGATATATGTACAGTCAGTTCTTTAAACTTCTTTTGGCCAGAAGTTTAAAGAACTAACGGAAACCTGATAGCCATAAGTACATATTATATATAACACTCAAGAGAATTAGAAACCGATATAAATAAATAGAATATGAATTGATTAAATAAAACTGGAGAAAAAAGAAAAAAAACAATTAAGTTTATACAAAATCTTAAATATAAATTTACTTTATTTTCGTGGATACTTTTATTATAATATTGTACTAATGGACTGAATTGGTCAGGGGGTGCTCTCATTGATAACACAAAAAATAAGCCAAGCTTATTTTTTATTAATCGTGCCAACGTTTCGGCCTACAGTGTAGGCCATCTTCGGGGCAAATAGTGAGTGCGGTGACTTGTCACAACACTAGAACTGTCAACTCAACTATAAAACTGCACCGTAGGCCGAAACGTTGGCACGATTAGTAAAAAATAAGTTTTGCTTTTTTTTATTGTTATTGACTGCACCCTCTGACCAATTCAATCCATCATTTGAATTATTCAGTCAACTATTTTCCACTCAAATATAATATTGTACATATTGACTTTCAATAATATACCAAATATAATTATACCAAGTTGAATATCACCTCCAATCTTTCCCCTCTGACTCCCGAAAACCTGTAAAAAAAAAAATTAAAAATATGGATTAATAAAATACTGAAAACATAATTATTTTAATAAAAAATTAAAATTCATAGCAAAATTAATTCCAATTTATTAATAATATACTTATATCATCGAAGGACAGTATTTTTAAATATTTCATTAATACTTACAAATTCATAAAAATTAAAGCATGATACAAGATTAAGAAAATTATTTTATAAAACATAAATAAAACTAAATTAACATCAAAGAGAGGGGGAAATATGAGCATGAAATGGTTGGAAAATCGTTATCAGCTGGTGAGAGCGAGGGTGAACCACCCCTGCCCACGTGACCTTATAGTCCCCAAACCCATTGTCTTCTCAAAAGGTGCTGGTTAACAAATGTCAGCAACTATTATCAGAATTGGACATCATTCGGTCACAAATAACTACATTCAAATAAAATGCGTTAATATATTTAATTAATCAATCGTAATAGGGATGGACCGAGCAAAGAAATATTTATTTTCGTGCCTCATTTTATTTATCTTTATTAAAAACAATTAATTAACATATGATTTTGTCAGTTACTCTGAGCCGTTCACTTCACAAATTGACTAACTCCGCTTTTTGAAAAATCTTAAATTTAAGTGTAAAAACATTTTGTATAGCCATAAATGTTTATATTAATAAAATCTTTCCAAAACAATAAAGGTTAATTAAGATTAAACTACAACATTTTTTTGGCCACTGAATAATAAATAATTTTTTTAAAAGATCGTTTTGATTAACTCCATACTCTAATGGAAACCGCTGCAATAATATCGTTTAAACGCACTATCAAGTGCTAAATGATGAATTTTATCTAGTTAGAAAGCCCCAAACCTCACCTTTTCCAATTTAAATCTGGAATGGCCTCTACTCTCATGCCTGAGAAAACTAGGAGGAGACTAAAAAGTACGTGGATAAGGGATTTGTTATCATAGGAAATTGAATCAAGGCAAGGGAGAGCTACCGATGGCTACTGTTCTTCTTCATGCCTTTCAAGTCATTGTATATTATTTTACTACCAGCCAATCTGCTAATTGTCACTGTTTTGTATTTGACAGGTGTAGATAAAAATATAAAGAGAAAAAAAAAAAAGTGACTACAATGAAGATTTAAAATTTAATGCAATCTAAAGAAATCAGATACCCCACAGGCAGATAGACCACAAAGTTTGAAAAATGTGGATCAAGCTTTATTACATCCCAAAGGTAGATCTGTAACCAGGGGAAAAACGAGAGACATGGTGAATCTGCTGAAATCCATTCCTCCCGTTTAACAGATTTCTTTAAAAACTTGCAAAAAATCGAAATGGCAAGCCCTCACATACAGCTGATGAAGAAGACATTATTTATATTGCTGACGGATTAATCACTAATAATACTATAACATAACAAAACTGTTCATATTAATTTTTATGGAAAATTTGTTACAAAACTATCTAATCATTTGTGATAAGAAACTCAAAAATGTAAACATTAAATTTAAATTTATTACTTTTTTTCACTTGCCAAATCGATTAACTCCACCGATCACATAAAAATTGTAACATTTCTGACGATAGCTATTTGGCTAGTCTTTCTTATTAATTTTATACACTTTTAGATAAAAAGCTAAATCTATATTTATACATTCTACAATGTTTATTTAAAATTATATTATAAAGGGAATTTCAAAAAACAATGAAAACTATTAGCTCGCATTTCTCTACTCTTTGTTATATAAAGTTAATCAATTTGTGCATTGAACAGCTCATGTATGCCACAGCCGATGCTCATAATAATACATGGCTCAGTAACTCAGTGATGTACACACACCTATCTACCTCGTTGTCAGGTACTAGTTCAAGATGCCAACGTTTCGACCTACGATGTAGGCTATCTTCAGGGCTAATAAAGGGGCATAAAATAACTATATACAACTTTAGAGTACCAAGTAATTCTTTATATAAATTCTGTAATTCTTACTTGGTACTACAAAGTTATATATAGTTATTTTCTGTTCCTTTCTTAGCCCTGAACATGGCCTACACCGAAGGCCGAAACATTGGCACAATTAAAAATCAGTACTTATTTTTGTGTTATCATTGACTTTTACCCCCTGACCAATTCAATCCATCATTAGAATTATCCAGTCAACTATTTTACACTCAAACATAAATAAATGATTATTAAAAACTACCCTTACATTAAGTCTGTTCTTACACACAGATATTAATAGAACCACGAAGTTTATTGGCGATACTATGCTTTCTATAACATCCTCCATATCCATATACATATCCATGCCTTTATTTGATATGTTGAGAGGAGGAACGGTCGTGTAATTTTAAGTGAACCTACATAAAAATATTACGAGCATTTTTCAAAATTAGAAACGTAGCTGCCAAAATAATTTTTAAAATAATAAATGTAAAACCGAGCCTGGGATCCGGGATTGCTCTACAAACTCCGTAAATTTCTACCGCCTACCTACTTTCTCATCCTTCAATCATATCTTGCAAATAGATCTTTCCAAGTAAACCATAATAATATCTATTCATCCCTCTTTTCCCAATCTGCTAGTGTTCCTCAAGGTAGTATCCTTAGCCCAATGCTTTATACAGTTTATACAGCTGACATCCCAACTCATCCTAATACTATCCTTACCACGTATGCTGATGATACATGTGTATTAACAGTCAACACCATTCCACTTATTGCATCCCAAAGCCTCCAATCTCATATCACTGATCTTGAAGAATGGTGTCAAAACTGGAGAATTAAAATAAGTTCTCAAAAATCTCATCAAATCACTTTTACCTTACGTCGTAAACCAATGACTTCCTGCCCTTCAGTATCCTTTAATAATATACCACTTGTGCCTGTAGAACATATCCGATACTTAGGGTTGCACCTCGACAAACGATTAACCTGGAATCCTCATACAAGACTGAAAAGACAAGAAACCGCTCGACGTTTCAGGCTACTTCAACACTTAATTACAAAATATATCATCTACATGACAATCATACGACATCTACTTACGGAGTAGAGCTTTGGGGCTCCACTAAGCCAACGAATCCCTCTCGTATCCAATCCCTACAATCCAAAATCCTTCGTAAAATCCTCAATGCTCCTTATTTTGTTAAGAATAAAGTCATCCATAATGACCTTAATGTCCCATTTGTTGCTGATTTGGCCCGAACCCGCTATCTATCCTTTCATAACAAACTTCATTTCCACTCAAACCCTCTAATTTCAAAAATAGCTTCCTCTTCAATTCCCAATAATCCTCCGAGGCGTCTGAAAAGAAGATGACCACGTGACCTTCTTAGTTGAACTTGCGATTTGAGTACTACCAGTGGGTAGTTGCTCTACTTGTCATTATATCATGTCATTATGTATGACTTAGCCTATTTACTTGTTATTGTAATACAGTTGTAAATATCAATAAATAAATAATTTAAAAAAAAATTGTAAAAAGAAATATTTTACGAGAAAAAATTATTTCTGGTACCAGGAATATTTAAAAATAAGGGAGTATGCAGAGAGGCATAATACGGTTTGGAAGATCCTTTATAAGGAGCCTGTATAAAGGGGAAACCCGAGAGGCCAAAAAAGAGAGACGAGCTAAAATGTAAAAAGAGTCCTCTCATTGAACAGGCAGCGCTCTCTCAACCTTCATTAACCACCTAACTAATTACATTTCCTCTCCTCCCCCTCCTAATAAGCGGGCAATGAGCGTGTAAGGGACTTTGCTATACAATATTGTTAAGGGAATTCATGATTAGTTCATTTATTACTAGGTATATGAACAGGAGCTAAGGATACAAAAGGATTCGTAAACAAAGAAATGTTAGGCTAATTTTTAACCAAATTAGTTAGTCATTAATTAATAAAAGGTGGTATCCACAGACATTTTAGGCCTGTTCCCATGAGCATTAGAATGTTTCGAGACGACTACAGTTTTCGAATTTAAAAAAAAAAATAGTATAGGCAACCAGTATACATAGGAACATGATCAGACTACTGAGAAATCAAATGAATAAAGTTCAAGCTATATCATTGCAAAAAACAGACCAATTGGGATGTGACATTCCTTATGAATGATAACTTCTCTTATAACGTAAAAACTTCAAATTTTAAGGATGGATTAATAAAATATTTTCTCATGAATATCTCATTAAACAATAATGATTAATAAAACATGATCTCATTTTTTTTCTTGTTCGACAATAAGGATTTTTTATAAAAATAAGAAAAAAAAATGCAGAACAAAGTTCATGTTCACCTTTATTTCATATCCATTAGGATCGCATTTTTCAAGTCAATGATGGATTCTTGTTATAAGTGATAGTGTATCGCTTTTACTTTATTATGTAAAATTTATTAATTACTTACAAAATTACTTTTAATTTGTCTTATTTAAGATATAAATAGAATCTTTTCAAGTAATACCAATAAAACTCGCAACACCTCTCATATATCTATAGTCTCCTCCAATTCAAATTCTTAGTCAAGCACCACAAAACAAGATCTCCATACTCGTTTCCACAGAACAAAGCATTCGAGCGTTCCTCCTTTCTCGCCCACTCCACCACAGTGTGGAACTCCATCCCTCCTCTTGTCCGCCATGCTTCTTCACTCGCTTCATTTAAATCCTTGCTTTTCCAATATCTCCTGATCTCCCAAAAAGATGCTCTCTAAGCAGAGCAATCATTTTTTTAAATAAATCAGTATTGAATAACAGATTTCGTTGCTTGCGCGTTTTTGTTTATTTTTCCCAAAGAAGATATAGACTATGTAAAGACTTTATCGCATGCTATCCCAATCATTTATTTTATTTATTAACTGTTGTTATTAATATATTTATTCTCAACAATTGGTTAAAATCCTGTCAACTTTCGTTCTTTTTAGTTATTTCATTTCGATGTTTTTTATGTTTTTGTCACTTTTAAATATTTCATGATTTGTATTATTATGTAGCCTTCTGGCCAGATATATACTATGTATATTTTTCTGTTCATGTTTGTTATTCTAAGGGGACTTGGTCCAAGAATAAAGTTTGTTTTTTATTATATTCTACCATGCCTGAGATTCTTCACATGCTAATAATGAACTGCAATAAACTTTCTGGTGCCCCAACCTAATCCAAGATCACGTAAATTCAAATATTGTTTCCTATTAATTGTAATAATTATTGATTAATAAAATACTGTAAACAACATTAATAATTTTTATTCACTCCAACAGTAAATGCGCCTTACTCCCTCATGTTATCGGACTTTCGTCATAATTTTCACAAAACTGTTTTATTTTATTTCTGCGCTAAACTAGAGCGTCTGAAACTTTTTCAAGATTTAGGATCAAGACATAATGACTTTTCTTTTTAATAACTTTCTAAAAAAAGTTAAGTCCTTAAAATTTCAGCAGGATCTCCTTTACAACCAAACTTCCGTGAACACTGGTTGGTCAATATCGAAATTTTACGACCAAGGATATAAAAAAGAAGAGATACGTTTAGAGATTATAAGTATTATAACTATTTCAGTATTATAATATCCATTCTTAACAGTTAACATCCTCTCCTACATTTTTAATAAGCAACGGTTTTTAATTTAATTGAAACAAATAATTAATACTATACTAATTGAAACCGAGTAAACTAGATTAGAGATAATAAAAATAATTTCTAAATGTATATATACTTAAACAGGTTTAACTTATTAATCAACAAATGTATATTTAGAACTATAAGAATGAAGAAATTCAAAAATGACAATACAGAATTGTATTTAACCTGAAAAATCTAATGTGAAACTGTACGAAACTAATTTAATGTTATAAGATAATCAGATAATGGCCATTAAACCAACCAAGTACTGCCAATTACCTTAAAGCAGGGTCAAACTTTTATCGGCAGAGTTAATCAAGAAGTCATATTTAAATATTTATTTCGTTCTATGCCAAAGATCGCTGGTTCGCAGCACAGCACGAGTAAATATTACAGCATAAAGTGACGTTAAATGAATAGACAAACACAGATTTATTGCACACCCGGTCCTGAATGACCCAAACCTATAGCATTCAAGTTGTCAAGACAACTTCTTACCTTTGACTATCTAGAGTTTTTATTCTCCAAGAGTAATGTAAGGGATCAACATGTGGGAATGTTATAAATGTGTAATTTAAAACAGATAACGTTTTATGATTTATATGAAAATACTATTATTTATTAATACTGTCCCTATAAAATGGTATAACTGTTGCTTAACTGTCTTAATTAATTTGTAACTGCAAAGATATATTTTGCATTAATAATTATTTATTAAGTAAATTATTCGACATATGACAATCCGTGAAAATATTATCTTCACAAATTGTGTTTCATTGCTATTAGTAATTTTTAATATTGAAAAGGGAAAGGTAAAAAGAAACCTTACATAAATGTTAAGACCGTGGAAAAATTCCAACGAAAAGCCCTTAAGTCTCCAAAACTAAAAACAGAAATTGAAAATATCTGTCCAATATTTCGCCTATTCAGGCATCGTCAGGGTAGAAAGAGAATAACAGCAAAGCAAAACATGAATCATGCACCCAAAAAACACCCCAACACCTCCAAAGGCTCAAATGCAACTACTGAATCATAAGGAAGGTTGCTATATTCCCAGCTGGATAAGGTTAGATAAAAAACAGCTGATCAATACTTCAGAAATTGAAAATTCAATATATACTCACCAAACTTAAAAAAGCACAACAGGAAAATAAAATAAAATACATAATAGTAATAAACAAAACATTATTATTATTTTTTATTTATTTTATTATATATTTATATGTTAATTAGAGCAAATATGTATCTCACGGCCGTGCAGGATATGGGCAATTTTTTTCCATAGAACACTGACATATAAAGAATTTCCTAATGGTCAAAACCAATCATCGAACACCTCAGTCCGTTACGAAAAGTTACAGCAGCCAAAAGTGTCCACCAGTTTATCATCCGTCCACGCAGGTATGAGATTTTCTTGACTCAAGTGTGACTGGGGATGAAACGTGGATGTATCGCTGTACTTCTGAGTAAAAAAGGTAGTGTCCAGTAGCATCATACATATTCACTGTCAACCAAAAAATTCAAACTTTTTTCAAAAGTTTTCAGAGGGGGGAGATCATGACATCTCTCTTTATGCTGGAATGCGATCTCTTTAGTCGATTTTATGCCCCAAGCAACCACTATCAATGCTGCAGAGAATAATGTGAGACACTGAAATGGTGAAAAAATTGAAAACTAAAGGAGGGGAATACTGACTTGTGGAGTGTCACTCCATGGCAACGCTAGACCCGACAGCTCCCAGGTGTCACCAGGATGGGATATTGTGACTAACCCTCTCTACTCTCCAGACCATCGGATTGCCATATTTTCAATAAAGTGAAGGGGTTTTTGGGTGGGCAATGATTCACAAATGACTAAGAGTTCTAAGAAGCTGTCGGTCGAGAAATGGTTTCCGGAGGTGGTGCTGATGTATACGAAGAGGGTATAAAAAAGCTTGTTTCCGGGCTTCAAAAATGTATTGACCTCAATGGCTATTGGATTGGTATTTAATGCGAGAATGTTGTTTTGCATATCTTGTAATTTAATTCAATAAAATCTACTTTGCCTCTGCACTTTACGCAGACATCGCCGTGACCTATGAGCTTATGAAGTATTTAGGTTTGAACTTGGCTCGGAAGTAATGAGTATACGGACCATATATATAGAGCTCCTATACTCCCGTAAGTGAGAAGAGAACCATGAGCAACGAGGAGGAGCTGGGAACAGACATTGACCCTAGGCCTCTCTCTCCTGGAGCGCGGCCCCCTCTCACTTTAGGCCCCCCCTACTCCCCCCTTTCAGTTATCGATTCCCCTACGCTCTAGCAGTTTCCTCAGGGATTTAACCCGAGGGATGAGGACGAACCGCGTCGTCTTCCTTCTCAGCAAGGGTTGGTTTATTAATGTGTAAAGAGCAAGTCAAAGGTACTAGTACATCATGAATATTCTCACAAAGCAGGAATGAAGTAAATGAATGAATAAATAAATATATTTTAATTTGAACACGTAGTTTGGGAACGCATAAGCAAACATAATCCCGATAAGATTTAAACAGATTAATGAAAAATATTCATATTTTTTATTCTGTTTAGCTACATTTCCACCTGACCAGTAAAGCATCCAGCAAAGTTGATCTAAATTTGTTTTCTGCTTTGGAGGAATGGTCTCTAGACCATCTTCTCATGGAAAGTCTATGAAAAAGAGAATATGAAACAGAAAGAACAAAAGGATTTTGATGATGTTTTGTTGACGAGTGAAATGTTCAGGTCGTTGTGTATAGTATGATTCGAAACAAACGAAGGAGAATTTGGAATTTCTTTGTAAAAATGGATTATGCTATTTGTATCTTGAGTATATGAACATCTTTGTCTGAACTGTAAAGCTCTCCTATATATGTCCAAATAGGTCTTAGAAAAGTGTTGTACACGAGTCATGGGAAGTCTTTCTCAAGTTATGCAAAGATCTTTAGCCCTGAAGATATGATAGCGTCTAATCAGTTCTAGCCTTTTTAAATTTGTATGAATGTACCAAGGAAGTCTGTTGTCCAAGAATAGTCCGAGATAAACGACATAATTTTTAGAAGTTACATAGTCGTCAATTTTGTTTCCTGGATTTCGAAACTTTCCGAAGGGAGAAGCTAATGCGGCACGATTTTGCGGCTTTTATTTTGATTTGCCATAAGTGGAACTACTTTTCAAAATCAAATAGGTGATTTTGGAGAGCTTTATTACGATCTTTATTGGACGAAAGAATGTCTGTATCTTCAACAAAGATATAAATGTTGGTGCAAGCGTGCTCCGGAATATCAGAGGTGCAAATAGAATAGAGAATAGGACTTAAAACACTGCCTTGTGATACGGCATTTTGTTGAGGAAAGAAGGAGGAAACTGGAAATCATAAAACAAATATTTTAAATGACGTTTTTAAATAAATTATATTTATAACTACAAATAGAAATTGAATAAAAGTTGTAATCTAGTGTAATCTTTAAATAACATGGGATATATAAAACTTAGATTAATAAAAACGACGAATTAATATTTATAAATATATTATATTAATATTTATTCAAAATGACAAAAATATAACTTTATTTTTTAATAATCGCAGAAAACTTGGGCATGCTTCATTTTGCGGGCAATGGGTGTACCAAAAATCAAACCATCAAACTTAACATCCAAGTGTTGCATCAATCATTATGTTAACAAACAAACACTTTTGTTTTTGTAGTAGTAGATTTACCAGTAGGAATTGATGGTTATAATAATGGCCAGCTATAGGAAATTCTGATTATTCACATTTAACATTCTAGAATTAACAGTTTATATTTTTCGTTTATTTTTGTTATATCTCATTAGGCGATAAGAAAACAGCACGTTATTAATAAGTTTATTATTAACTTATTAATTATTATTATTAACTTATTAATTAACTTATTAAGTTATGTTAATAAGTTTTAGATTAATTAAACTATCCCTGCAGATTCTTATTTATTTTCGTACTACTAGAGGTAAAATATGACTCCGAAAGTCGTTAAGCAGCTTTCTCTCTTTCAACAAATGAATAAAAAAAAGCACTTAGAAAACAACAAAAAAAGTAACATTTGCATTTTAATTATAAAATACAACAATGATATTAATATGTTGGATTATAAATTTTTTCAGATAAATGTTTACCTAGAACATTGACCCAAAGGTGATCTTCCTTAGATCATAGTGTCACGCATCAATGTGCATGTGAGAGGAATCGCGTTGAGTTCTGCACGAACTGGAATGATTAAAATAAACTGACTCGAATCTAAACCTACCGAATTTGGAGACCACCTACAATAGGATTGTAGATAAAGCTCATCAAAATAAAGATGGGCATGCCTAGGGTGGATTAATACAGTACTCGGTTAACCCATTCGTGACGACGATTTTTTTCGAACAAGATGCGAATTTTTTCTTATACTTTAAATTGTTCATTTTTAATAAAAAAATATGTTTACTATGGAAAACGCCCAATTTGTAATTGAATTCACATAATTAAGATCATTGCACATAGGGTTTGCAGCTCGCTCCCCGGAAAATTTGTATTGCGAGGAGCGGATTGAACACCATATGTGCAATGCAAGGTAAAATTAAAATACATCATTAAAAAATTAATAAACATTTACTTCGAAAATAGTTATTCTGCATTCAATAATAAAGAACATAATATAATGAAAAGAATTTTTTTTAAAAAGTAGTAAAAAGTAAAAAAAATAAGTTGAATAATGAAAAACCGATGCCAAATTTGGTTTCCCTGTACTTTACAGATTTCATTAGTTCAAGAAAAAACTTATTTCGACGAATAGTTTACTCAGAATAACTTATAGTATCACATTACTGTTATCGCACAAACGGTGTGTGCAATCGGTCTGGAACGGGTTAATACCGATATTAAGAAAGTAACAAATCTATAAATATATTACAATATAATAATTAAGTATGAAGTAGTAATACGGTACTTCCTATAGATATCTTTCCTGCTCTCAAGAGCAATCGACATCGACAAAGGAAGTGTCAAAAGAAAGGCAATTTCTTGAATAAGTGACGAATCCAATCAAGCGTCCAAATTTTTTAGTTATACGTACTTTAATAGAAGTGCTAAAAAGATGTAATTGTTTTCGAAATTCCAAGGCGTGCATCAAACCCGAATCATGTTCTGAAAGAACCCTGCTTCTTAAATACTTCAACTTCAAACCTATCGTCTTCGAGATAAGGCACGAGGTAGGAACTTTGTATCTTATGCAAACTTGCTTACGTGTCGTTATCATATCATTTTTCGAGGAAGAAAGATACTATAAAAGCGAAACGCTATGAAGCAGTAAAGGAAACGCTTCATGTATTTTAAACGCTAAAATTTTCATATTTTAACTCCTAACTTCATTTTGACTATTTTAGTAATCACTTCTCTTTGATGAGTATTTTTGAATAATCTAAGTAAAAGATACGGTAATTGATCTAAAGATGTATGCTGTTTTATTGTTGTTTTCTTTCAATGTCCTGATGATCTGCTACTTATTTAAGATACATCAAGTGAGGTAGCTCTATGGATGGATAGCTGGTTCGAGACCGATTGAAGCGGTTAAATTATTTAGTCTGTTAACAAACCACGGTTCGACTAAACACGGTACTTCTCACCCTCCATAAAGTGGGTACCCTAGGAAAAATACCTGGCGGTTGAATCACCTCCTTGCACAACCGTTAGCTTGGAACAGTACACCCCCTCTCTTTTAATAAACCCCTAAACCCAATGCCCTTCATGTGTCTTTTTTTTTTTTTTTAAATCCTTAAGGCTATTTGATTAAAATTTCCAATTTTACTATAGAGGATTATAGTTTGGATACTTAGATATAGAGTTTATAAATACTAGCATGTTTGTAGAATACTGTTACTCATTTAATAAATCTTAAGGATTATTCATTTACATAGGCTTCTATCAAGTTCAGGTTAGATGAACAGAAACAAAAATTAAGGGAAATATAAATCTATACATATAAAATGATCTGTCCTGAATGACTCACGGATCAGCGCACAGCCTAAACCGCTGATCGTAGAGACCTGAAACTTGGAGGGTGTGTTCTTTGTATGACGTAGGCATCTAATAAGAAAGAATTTTCCGAAATTCTACCCCTAAGGGGGTGAAAAAGGGGGGTTAATTTGTATGCTTGCTCAAGTGTTTCTTACTCGCAAAAACTACATATTTTCGCTGAACAAAACAAATCAAGTAACATAGGTCACTTCTTTCTGCTGCCATAAGACATGATAAACCGTTATAATCAGTAATCCTACAATAAATTCAATAACATTATATACTAATCCTTTACTGACACTAACAGCAGTAAACTTATGTTTACTAATCAGTGTACCCGTTTGTTAATCAGTGTCATTATATGTTTCACGGATGTGCTAATCAGTCTGTGATGAAATTTGATATGGATAATCTCAAGAATGGGGAAGGACAGGCTACTTTTTATCAACACACCATTTAGGCGAAGTTTATATAGACCTGTAACCTGATTGACTAACACACCCAGCGGTCAACGCAAACTTAGCATCTTGAAATTCGCAGATAGGTTCTTTGTGTAGCTTAAATGAGCACTAATAAAGAAATTTGGACAATTCCACCCCCCAGGGTTCCCCCCTTAATAAAATAGGGGTTCAAAGATTGTATGGAATCCGTAAGTTTTGAAGTTAGACATCTGAAATTTCAGATGTACGAGTAACTAAAAAAAATTAAATTATTTATTTAAAATGATCTGTCACGAAATTTCATGACTAAGTTCCACGCGAGCGAAGCCGTGTGTTATAATAATAAGGCAGCGGAGTGTCTCAGTGGTAGGGCACTCAGTTGCCATGCCGACGGTTCTGAGTTTCAATCCCGCTCGCTGGCAGACTTTAATTTATTCTGTTAGCAGCCGGAGATGGATCCTATGGGATCTAGGACCCTCCTAGGGCTAACCCAACAAGAAGGGAAAATCTGCCTGTTTTAATTGAGCGTGATCAAGGACAAATCACCTCCCTGCACAACCATAGTCCAAAAACAGTACAGTCTCTATCATGTACTGAACTCCAGACCCTTCACGGGTGGAGCTACAGGAAAAAAATATGTAAAAATATTAGAATAATGGAAAAAGAATAATATATGAGGGAATGAACAGTAGAAATAATGTGAACAGAGCTAGATAGGTTGATCGATAAGCCTGCAGGGACTAACTACTAACAGTTCGCCCTGCCAGCACCTCAGCCATTAACCTACATTCCAATGCACCCATACACGCTATCATTATTTCTTTATGTAAAATGTACGGAATATTGAGGGGGGAAATCCTAAAAAAATATATATATAAATCAAATGAATTTAATCAATAATCAATATTTAAAAAACCTTAAAAACAACCATCCACCTAGAGCTACTCTTTTGCTTCTCAGTATATCAAATAAAAGGTTCGAAATTATTTTATAAATGATGGATAGAAAACGGATAAATCCAAAATTTCGATAATTGACCTTTTCGCTCGTTTATACCAACAATTTTTTCTAAATCTTATTTCTCACGGTTTTAGTACGGGTCTGAACCTGAACCTTCCGGAACATACACCAGTACTTGAATAAAAAAAAAAAAAAAAAACCTGTACCACTACAACCCATGAAGGGTCTGGGGTTCAGTACATGGTAGAGACTGTACTGTTTCATGGACAACGGTTCTGCAAGGAGGTGACTTGTCCTAAGTCACACTCGACCGCCAGATTCCCCCCCCTAATTTTGGGTACCCTATTTTTATAATATTTTATAGAGGCTGGATAGGCCCCAGGAGAGTCCTAGATCCAATATGATCCATCTCCCGCTGCAAACAGACTAAATAAAAATCATGGCCTGCAGTGGGAATTGAACCAGGATTTCCGGCATGGTAACTCAGTACTCTACCACTGAGCCACTCCTCTCCCTAGTACTTGAATAAACCAGCGAAATATGTAAAACTATCATATAAAAGACGATATAAATCTATACTATTCGCTTCGATTTGTATTCGACGCCCCGAGGAGGTCGCATGTGTCTCGCCGGTACGCTGAGGTAAAGTGGCTTTTCCCTTCTATCCGTAGACTTTACTTCCTTGGTTCTTTCTTATATCTAACTATCAACTCACAACATCTATCTTATATCTATAGTCACCTACAATTCAAATCCTCTATCCAATCACAGGGCACAAGATCTCGCCCTTCTGATCTTTATATCCGGTCTCACAGAACCAAAACTTTTGAGCGCTCCTTTCTAGCCCGTTCTATCTCTCTTTGGGACTCTCTTCCTCTCGATATCCGCCATGCGTCTTCTTTAACCTCATTTAAATACAAATTTTTCCTACATCTGCTAAATTCCCAATCAGATGCTTTATAATCAATAAATAATTAATAGATATATTCAAATTGATCGACTGATGAACTACTTTAAATATTTTATTTTAGTTGTTACTAATTTTTAAATTAGTAACAACTAAAATAAAATTAATTACTGTAAATATTCCTCATTCATAATAATGTCATTGTTTTTTATATTATCAGATGCTATTATTTATTCACTTATTTTTCCAAAAGCTTATTTCTTTTTATTGTAAATATGTCTGTTATTTTATTTTTATTTTGTATCACATTTTCTTTTTCTCTACAAACAAAACATACCTGTTTAGTTATTTACTTTATTAGTTATAAATAAAAATTTACAGATTTTAGAGGACTGGAACACCAGCCCGCTGTCTTGAAAACGTCAACCTTCTAAAACTGCATTAGGAAAACCACCACTTTCCATTTTCTGCTCAATTCCGGCACTAAATGAAAATTCTGATGAGCCGCTCTTGGAGGTGGATGGGGGGGGGGGTGAGTCAAGTTCGGAAGAGATCATTTAGTGAAGGAAATTAGATCCCGGGGCCCTAACCTTAGAAACTTCCACAACTTGAGAATTAAATAAAATTCTTCAACTCAAGGAAAGTTAAAGGCCATACAGAATATGACCATTGTATCTAATAAACACTAGCATTATCAACCACATAAAGACATACCTTAATTCTGGATAACTGATTAATAATTATTGTATAAACAATAATTATACGACCGCTTATGGGAAAGCAAATGTTTACAATAGTTTTTTTATGTAAATCACATAGCCATCCAACAAGAAAAAAATATCCTTCCTTTTTGATATTTTAATCCACCGCACTATTTTTTTTTTTTAATGGCATTGGATACTTCCATACAGCCAGATATATTTATTTGATTAATTGGTAAGTTTAAAGAGATGCCAAAAGCACGCGGTTATCCTAGGTGGTCACCCATCCAAGTACTAACCAAGCCCGACGTCGCTTAACTTCGGTGATCGGACGAGAACCGGTGTGTTCAACGTGGTAGGGCCGTGGGCATCCACCGCATTATTCACAATTGAAAAAAAAAATTTAGAAAGAAAGAGTTCAAGAATGAAAAATGCGATAACATTTCCAATATTAATTCGGATAAAGGTTGATCCAAGATGTGAATCTACATTTTCAAGAAGAATCAACACAAATTTTATTAAAAAGTGGTTTACATAATATTATTTATTTATTTGTGTGTGACTCTTATATGTTACCATGCACTTCGGCCTAAAAAGGTTTACATGCTATATGTTACCATACACTTCGGTCTAAAAAGGTTTACATACTATATCAATGTTGTTTTTTTTTAATTTTCTTGTTGCTTATAGGGCTTCATTGAGAAATCAGTTGGTTTGTTTGGATAAAGGCCTAGCCAAAAGACCTTAACCTTAATTGAGAAACTGCCGAGCACAGAGAAAAGGGTTCTTTCTGACAGCGACAATATTTGTTCCCTCCTTTGCGTTTTTCCGCGCTGCGATTCACTCAAGATATTGTAAAAAAAACATGATTTAATAAAAAAAAACCTGTACCACTGAACGAGTCTGGAGTTCAGTACATCGTAGAGACAGTACTGTTTCATTGACAACTGTTCTGCAAGGAGGTGACCTGTCCTAGGTCACGCTCAACCGCTAGATTTTTCACCATTATTTTCGGTAACCTATCTTTATAATATTTTATAGAGGCTGGGTGAACCCCATATCTTATATTATCCATCTTCCGCTGCAAACAGACTAAATAAAAGTGCTAGCCTGCAGCGGGATTTGAACCAGAATTTCCGGCATGGCAATTCAGTGCTCTACCTCTGAGCCACTCCACTCCTTATTACTTTACAAAATTAGTAACAACCCTATTCATTTTTGCATATTTTAGAATAAAGGTTACAACCAAACTTGATATACTTTAAAGTAAAAAATTAACAAGTTATAATAATAAAAAAAAATTAAGATGAGATTGAAAACATATATATATATATATATATATATATATATATATATATATATATATATATATATATATATATATATATATATATATATGCTCACAAATACCATAATTTCAAATGTTTGCAGGATGAACGAAGTCCCGGGTGACCTGAGGTGGAGAGGTTAGCACACATAACTATGCTTAAGGTCATAGGTTCCTACCCTGTCAGGTGGCTCCATGATTTTTTAAATTCTTGGTTAAGCCGTCCTTCAGAAGACACGTAAATAGGGGGGTCCGAGCCAGTGCGATATCAAGTACACGTTAGCAATACCTACCTAATTAATATACCATAATATTACGTAAGGAAAAATTTAGGAACCCCACTGCAGCATCTTCCGATTATCCATAAAAAATTTGTTGGTATTTTTTTTTAATACCAATAAAAAGCGACGTTAAATGAAAAAACAAAACAATGACGTTCGAAACCGTCAAATTACAACATTAAACTATATAAAACCTATAAATGAATAAATTAAAAAAAAAGTCTATAGTTTGTGAGTTTTCCGAGTCTCTAGCAGTTTGAGCTAAGTAGATCAGATTACACGAAGCACTTTCAGCGTATGGCTTCATTTGGGGAACTTGACGCCTCTTCGCCTTAACTACAGATAAATTACTTTTCAACCATTTTGTTCTTCAATCGTATATACCATGAATAATGCTATTTAAAAAAATATATATTATGCATTTTAATATTTCTTATATTTGTTCTTATACCACAAATCCGGCTCATTAAAGTCTATTTTGGTTTAATCATAAAATTTAAAATAAAAGCTAGCATAATCAAACTAAAACAAAGTCGCGTATTAACAACTGCTTAATATACTCCATTCTCCAAAAAAATAAATCTCCACTATCCTTCCCACGTCACTATCCTTGGGCGTGTTTTTATATTTACGTAAATGGTATTTTCCCCAAAAAAGTAAATTTATGATTTAAAATTATGGCTAACTGTAAGGCACAGGTCAGTATAGAAGTATATAATGCAAAATAATATTCAGACGTAATTATTGTCCCAGGGTGTCCAGACTAGAAAGAATGCAAACCCAACAAAACGTCCTACGAAATATGGAGAAAAAGAGTTTGGAATGGTGTGGTCATTTAAGAAGAATGAAGGAGGAAATGTTGCCCATTCAATCGGAATGGTGAAGGGAGGAATCGGCGAGAAAGACCGAAATTGAGGAAAGCATGCACGGCCATGGTCTGAGAGAGGATGATATAGAAGACAAAAGAAAACAATAGAAATTGTTGGTTGACTTAGAAGGTTGGTTGAAAGAAACCTAAATCCGATGAAACCCTTAGCAATAATAATAAAATAGTGTTATTATTTAACTACCTATTAATACCACGATTAATGATACGGGATTAACACTTTTATTTATAATCAAACAATAACTGACATATTAAACATAATCAATGCATCCAATAATTTAATAAATGCTTGATAATTATACAGGTTGTAGATTTTTAATTTTTGTAGGATACAGTGTGAGTGTATCAAATAAAATGGCTATACAATGAAATAAAAAAGAGTTTAACATTCCATCATCAATCATTTTAGATAATATCTATATAATTAATGGGGGAAAAAATGACAAAATAATAATATAGACAGAGATACAAATAATAAACAATATGTTATTTACAAGGACGGATCAATAACACATTATACGTCTAGAGCACTCTTTTATGATCGTTCATTTAAATAATATTTAAGGGAATATTTAAAGGAGAATTCACTATAATCTATACAATGTTTTGATTAACTTTTAGAGATATAAAAATAAAGGGTGTGACATCATAAAAATATGCATTGGTTTTACTTTAAAAATTAGGCTCCAAGATAAAGCATAAACATGTTTATCATTGTATATACTTATTTTATTGTTTATTTAATTGTTAAAAATCGAAAAAAAGTTTCTAAATTAAGTACTTGTAGCCAAATGAATAAAGTTTTATGACCTTTTATCATAAAACATGGAGAATTTTCTATTTATAAATATTATTTGTCTTGCATCAGTAAATAGCTTTGCTCTTATTTTTTATTTTTTTTATTCCTCAGAGATTTTGTGTATTTTTTATATTTCGGTGGCAGTAAAACCTTTTTTGGCGGAACCAAGGTGGTATTGATAACGTTTTTCTCGCCAGGAGTTAAACCTTGTCGTGGTGGCCAGTCAGTTTTTGTCCAGTGTAGATCTCTGGCTCTACTATCCCACAAACATAGAAAACGAGGGAATTTTGTATAAACAATTTGAAGCTTAAAAAAAAATACAAAATTTTAACTAAATCAGAATTTTACACAAAAATAAAAATATAAAAATTAGTATTGTAAAAAAAATTGATGTGATGGAATTTTTTAATTTTTTTTTCGATTTTATGACATCAAAATCTATAAGAAAATATATTAAAAAACCAATGCAGTTTTGTACTTGCAGACCTGTGTAATAAGCAGACATAATTATTTCGGATTGAATGAACACTTGAAGAGAAGGACGGTTGAGTTGGTGACAGTGAACGTTGGTGAGAGGCTAGGATACTCCGATGAACTATAATATGCAAAACCTCATTTTCTCCCAACTTAATATTCATAGGGCAATTTCCCGCCAACCTTTATGCCCCGTGACAACCACAAGTATTTAAATTAAGCCAATATTAATTAGTCTACACCGTTCCCAGTAAATAAAACTGAAGGTGCGACGAAAAAAAAAATTGAACACAATGGTTTATACCCCCATTGTGCCGTTTCTTTTATGTATTTTGTTTTTTAACAATATTCAGTCTTAACTTTAGGAACACTTTGAAAAACATTTGATTAGGTTCATGAGAATACTAATGTCATATTTATATTTATCGTCGATGAGCAACTGCACCATGAGTGATTTTTGTTCGTAAATTTCCAACATTACTCCGAATAATTTAACATAAATAAAAATCCCATATTACTGACCTTGAAAAACGGTGTCAAAACTAGAGGATTAAAATAAATTCTCACAAATCCTGTCCTCCTGTTTCGTTTAATAACATCCTACTGATTCCAGTAGAATAGGTCCGGTACTTAGGACTACACCTTGACAAATGCTTAACTTGGAATCCTCATACTAGGCTAAAACAACAAGAAACAACTCGCCGTTTCAGGCTACTTCAACACTTACTAGACAAACGTTCCAAGCTCCAAATTAATTACAAAAGACTCTTATGCATGAAAATCATTGGACCCATCTGGACCTACGGAGTAGAGCTTTGGGGCTCCACTAAGCCATCGAATTCCTCTCGTATTTAATCCTTACAATCCAAAATCCTTTGTAAAATCCTCAATGCTCCTTATTTTGTTAAGAATAAAGTCATCCATAATGACCTTAATGTCCCATTTGTTGCTGATTTGGCCCGAATCCGATATTAATCTTTTCAAGAAAAACTTTATTTCCACTCAAGCCCTCTAGTTTCAAACCTAGCATCCTCTTCAATTCCTGATAATCCTCCGAGGCGTCTGAAAAGAAGATGGCCTCGTAACCTAAGTTGAACATTTTACTACCACTGGGTTGTTTCTCTACATCCCTTTATCTCGGGACATTATTTATCTTTCAATTTATTTACTCGATGTATTCAATATAAAGTTGTAAATTTCAATATATACATTTTATTTTTAAATATATTTCGTCGTAAGACAGCACAATTTTCTATGTATTTAGACATGGAATCTTTAAGATGATAATGAATGATCCATCGAGTAAAATAAAACCAATACAAACAATGAGCAACTGCACCATGAGTGATTTTTTTTCGTAAATTTCCAAAATTACCCTGAATGATTTAACATAAATAAATTTTCAAAAGATGCGTTTAATAAAATTACCATTTAGATTTTAACTGATACCTTACTTATTTTAAGAACTTTCAGTAATTCTGGTAAAAAAAAGATTGATTATATCACAAAAGAAATTATAAAATAAACAATATTTAGGATGCTAAGCCATTCACACAAAACTAACATAAAACTTCAAACACAAAAGTCCCAACAAAAGAGGTAGTTTATGTTCATTATGTCACACAATATTATGTGCATATGTTTGGTGTTATGTAAATGTCAATGCCTTCATATCAATAAGAATATAATATTTATATATGTGTCCATATTTCTATTTTTTGCAAAAAATAAAATAAAAACCCTTTAAGGTTCTTTATCACCGAGATCACGCTCAAATGTCCCCAATTACACAGGCCAACAAAAAAAATGTTGCTATGTTTTTTAACTTTAATAGTTGATCTTTATAGATTTTTATGTGTTGAATCTAAATCTGGCTTTAGTTGTATCACCCATAGTTTTGGAAAGTTGTTGCTCTCTCTTCCTGTACACATAAATGCTGGTTCCAACCGCCAACAAGTTATTTTCTTTTAGTCTAGAGCCTAGCAATTCAGCTTTTTCTTTCGTTAAGCCAAGATCCCTAACCAAGTCATTGAACTCGATTTGAGGAAACAGTTTAGACTCTACATTTTCTGTAAAACATTAGAATTCTTCATTATCATGTTCATCTAACTCCGATTGTACATCAGAAAATACTTCCGTTGGAATAGAATTTAAATCATCTGGTGGTGCAGGGACCGGTAAATCAACACCGTGCCCTATTGGTCGGATGGCGGACGGAAGGTTAGGGTGGCTTATTACCTTCTAGTTTTTTTAGTTATTACCAGTAATATCGACACTGCAAAAGTGGCAATCATCGGAATGATTTCTTGGCTCCCTCCGTATTATAGGAATAGCAAATTTAAAGTTTTTTTCTCCTTTTTCGACCATTTTCTTAGATTTTCGGCACATACATAGCATACCTTATGCGGGGCCCAAGATTTATCCTGATCACCAAGTTTAGTTCCAAAGTATGACAGATAAACCTTTTTGACAAAGTCTGTAATATTTCTTTGGTGTTTTTTAATCACAAACTCACCACAAATATAACAAAAACTGTCAGCAGAGTTTTTACAACCGCGATTAGACATTGTACTGAGCACATGTACAGGGAACGTGAAAGTGAGGTTAGGTTGACAGTAAACAAAACATCAACAGAAAAAAGAATGAACCTTTTTTGGACAGCAAATATGTTTCAGCAGTGCTACCAACTTCATCCACACCAATAGACCTACTTTTTCAGTTATTTATTTTAAATATTAAAGCTGTTCAATTCTTTAAAAATCGCTTTATTTAATAAATTTAACTATAAAATGTGAAGAAATTGTGGGTAATACGGTTTTTTTATATCATATTTAGATTCAGCACCCTAAAAACTATAAGAATAAGGTATTTTCAGTACAAAAGTGTTTTCAGCGTTGGGCTGTGTTATTCGAGGGAAAATACGTAAGACAGCATTACCAGGATATAACCACACCCCTATGCTTTTAAAGACAAGCCCTTAATACAATGACAATTAATAGTAATTTTGAATAACTGTTAAAGGAATCTTTCTCCCAGATTATCAATATAGGAAGAGATAGATATCGTAATCTATCATATATACATACTGAAATCAACTAATTTTTCTTCACTCTCGGTGAACTTGCTCCATAATAACGGCTCATGGGCATGTCTTATAGTAATATTTTAATTAAATATAAAATTTAACAATTTTTTTCACGATCAATAAAGAATTCCTAAAAAAAATATTTAAGCCTTGTGGAAAACGAACTGTCACCACGGATTATTAGGAGTATAAGTGAGAGCGAAAAACAAATTAATATTCCGGGTGGAGAATTATCGACCCAGGGCATTTCTACTGCTTCATAAAGAGGCCAGCTTAAATTCCTTCATGCTACCCCAAGATAAGATAGCAGGCAGCCATATCTTTAGTTAAAATATTTTTACTGCATTCCTATTTCTAATTTTATTTACAGGATACATCTTTAAAAAATATACGATAACAGTAAAGAAACAATAAACATATTTGGATTCTGTAATCAAGTCTTCTTCAATAAATAGTTATAAACTGAAATAGATCTACGCAACGAATGTGATGAAAGTCTCAAGGGATTACCTGAAGGAACTCCAATGAACAGAAAAGTCTGTTATCTTGTCAATTATCACGCCGTCAATTGATTCGTTAAATGAAAGTGCACTAAAAGAGCATTAATATATAACAATTTTCCAAATATATATATTTATGTCAATTAATTCAAAGCAGTTTTTATAATATAAACTCGTTGCAAAGCGGTTTAAACACTTTAAAATAGTTAAAAAATGTATAAAATACTTATGGCGGATGGAAATAGTTGGGGGATGCAGTCAAAATAAAACCAAATAAGTGAAGACTTATTTTTTATTTGTGCTGACGTTTCAACCTACTTTGTAGGTCATCTTCAGGGCAAATAGTTCACGCAGAGAGGCGGTTGGGTGAACCGTGTAACTTCCATTTGCCCTGAAGATGGCCTACAAAGTAGGTAGAAACGTCAGAACAAATAAAAAACAAGTCTTCACTTATTTGGTGTTTATTTTGACTGCACCCCCCAACTATTTCCATCCTCCATTAGATCTTCCAGTCAACTATTTTCCTCTTTAATATAAAATACTAGACTGTATCAATAGACTGATTAGAGCACTAAAAAAATACAGAGAGATACTACAATAAATAGAAAATTAAAGTAAATCACATAGAAAATTACACTAAAGTTAAAATTATGCATAAAGAATAATGTATATCTTATATTAATGCATTCAATGTATATCTTATATTAGCCAAATATGCAAAAAATTCATTTTTAAGGGTTACCACAATAAAAACCAACATATAAAAAATATTGGGCCTATACAAAAAAATACTACAAAGCGGTATGTACATAAAAGAACAAAACATTTATTATGGTAGGATACCAATTTTTATTTTATTTTATAGTTATTGTTTATATATATGCATATAAGTTATTAAGAATGTATAGTAACAATTTTTGTTTATTTTATTATTATTAATTTTTTTCTCTGTTGAAAGTGTTTGTATATTTTTATGTGCAGTCAAAAAAATACACACAAATAAGTGAAAATTATTTTTTCTTATTACTTGCCAGTTACACATTTCACACAGCCACTCCAATTGGCCCTGAATATGACCTACAAAGTAGGTAGAAACGTAGGCACAAATAAAAAATAATTTTCACTTATTTGTGTGTATATTTTGACTGCACCACCCAACAATTTCCCTCCTCCATAAAGTACAATACCTTGGACTAACGCCAACTTAATGTAGATAAAACTCAATTCAATGTATCCAGTAAAAACTCCAAATTAGATTTAAGACAGAAATTAAACGCGTACACTTACTGACTAAAACCAGTTTGGACATATGCATTACAAACTTGCGGGATTACTAAAAGACTCACAGGAAACGACTGCAAACTTTTCAGTCAAAAGTACTTTAAGTATTTACATTAACCTCAATTGCGGACCAGGTAAGAACGAAAACGTTATTCGTTACCAGCAATAAATAGAATTCTCTTGAGAACATTGGTTGTTTTGTTTTTTTAAATAAAAGTACAATGAAAGGACAATAAAAATAGAATCTGGTTCAATGGATGGAAATCAGAATGGACGGAGTAAATAAACTCCGAGGAAGCGCATCTTCCTATTTGTTTGCCTCGAGTCAATAACAAGAGAAAAAAAAAACAACCTTTTTAGGAGCCATTGTTATCAACCGTCTTTTTGCCCCGGGGAAAGGTTAAGTATAAGGGCCGCTTGTATAAGGGAACCCCGTTTTCTTCAAATGAGATCCGTCCAATAATTTATATTTATTTTGCCTCATGAATCGTAACGTGTATACAAATGGAAGAGCATACAATTCAAACACTGATTGCGAATTATAACAACTCGTAAATTGTTATAACGGAACGGACATGGCCTTCGACTTTAACAATTCGAAGATATTTTATCCAGACAGAAAAATTTTGCCGCAATAACAAGAACATTATGGTGAACATAGCGGCTGCGACACTATGAACTCTGTTGGCAAGACTGACGAGTTTATCACACCACTAAAGGAACTCCATATTTCCAGCAAGAACTGTCTAAGAGGGACATAGAGATATATCTACAATCTCTCAACACTATGGAGGAGCATTGTTGCCAATGTCCCGGTATATTCCGTCATTTTTACGGCAATTTGAAAATTCATTTAAGTTTATTTTGTTAGGGTTAAGTTTAAACTGGTTTGCACTACTTACTTAAATATAGGTTTAAAAAAAAATTAATTATTTGAAAAGGAATTTTGGAATCGCTCAACTTAGGTGAAAAGAAGTGCTAAACCTTGGGGTTAAAGATATGAACATAGAGAAAAAAATACTTTTCCCTGTAACCATTGAGTAATGCTATCCATTACTCAACTGAAACTGGTGTGGAAAGTCCCACTTTCCCCTACAAGTGAGGGAAAGTAACAGCCACCTAGGTCGATTTTGACCATCAGCACTCTGTTATTTTAAATGTTAAATGGCGGCATTATAATATTATTCATTTTATATTCCTAAAATGTTAAAATAAATAATTTTATATTAAATTCAAAAGAGATTTTATTTATTTTGAAGCAATTTTATAGAAATTAATAATATATCCTTAAATGTATTATAACCTTCACACATCAGAAATGTGGAGATCTAGCACTAAAAGTGATCAGACCACATACAAAATAAAAAATGGAAATAGATAGTGATGAATTCATAGAATTTACTCCTCCATTCATAAAAGAACAGGCTGAACCGGGAATAAATCAACCAACCAAAAACATCTAAAGTCAGATATGAAGAGAAATATAAATCAAGATATAATAATATACGTTTGTTTTATTTTTGTATGTGTTATCAGAATATTATTTTCTAAATAATAATAAATAAATGTTTCAATGAGTAAACCGTCCTGGAGTTATAATTTGTATGGTTAGTTATAGAAAATTGTAAGAGGTAGCGCTAGTGTAGTTTTAACAAATCTTTAATTTCTTAATTTTTAAATGGTTGCAGGAAAAATGTAATATTTAACACGTGAGAAAAGTGCTTAGAACACCCTGGTTTAATTACCACGCGAGCCGTAGGCGAGGTATAATAAACTGGAACTTTCTTAACTTGTCAATTAAATAACTATTTTTCCAAATCAGGGGATATTTTAATTTTCTAGACAAAATGAAAAATCTGTTTCGGTTATCACAAAAATAAAACTTGATCATGGTTACATCAGCAATTATGATATAATGATTGTCTATATCTATATGTAATTTACTCAACATATTCAGGAGGAAATGGTTGACTGGATGAATCTTAAGGATTTTGAAAATTTTCAAGGACTGCAATAATTAAATTTTACACAAATAACTACACTACAGCTTATTTTATTTCGTGTCATTGTTTTGGCTTTATTTTTTGTTTTTAATAAAACAAAACAGAATAACCTTTGTAATTATGCATATATATATATATATATATATATATATATATATTTCAAAAAATAACATCCTTGTCTCATCATATTCATTATTGCCCTTAAAAAGTGGTTTATAATCATTATTTTCCAAAAAAGAACAATGTCCGTGATATTCGATCAAATAAATTTACAAAAAGATGTTTATTTTTATTTCTGTAATAAAATATTTTTATTTTATTTATTGCTATTACTATTAGATTCCATTGATATAATTATATAGACCAAAAATATAAAAAGAGTGACATTTGTTGCTTTCTTCTTTTAATGAAATGTCATCAAATTTTTAAGGCGTACGGTAATAGTATGCGGCGCGACGGTCTGTATGTTCGCGGTAAACTCAATAACTACTGCATTTTTTACGTCGTTTTCACCAATAGATAGAGGGATTCACGAGAAATGTTTTGTGTAAATTGGTTGGAATATAACGATAATTGTTGGAAGTGTAGAAAAAAGTATAGTCGTCTTGATCTTTTCATCGAAGACGCAGCCGAAGAACTTTGACATATAACGAAACAATGCATGGTGGAATATTCCTCTTTTTAGATCTACAAAAAAGTCCGTGATAGCACATATCTATTTTTTAAAGATAGGTTACTTTACCTATTAGATCTTTAAAAAAATTAATTATGTATAATGCGGTATTAATCCTTATCAACTTATAATACTTTAGTTACTTTAAGGATTTCATGCTCATTATTAGAATATTTTATACGATATAATTTAAATCAGTATCTTAGAAAATATCGCAAAAAATTAACGCACGTGAAAATAAATGTCTGTAGAAAAATATTTTATTTTTATTATAACATCTTCATAATCAAATATATTAAAATACTTCATGTACTGTAGGCATTATGTTACATTCAAGTCTACTCCACATATTTGACTCATCAAACGTATGCGATCCTGCGACATACAAAACCTGTGGACATAATCTGCTCTACCAACCGTGCTAAGCCAGTGCGGGTCGCTTGTACATAGATATAACATAAAGGTGAATCACATTCAGTACACTATACATACCTCCATAAATCGTGGGGTTACAAGAGAAATACACCAAGTAAATAACATGATTTTGAGAAAACGCTGATGAAAAGGCAGAATATTTAGTAGGGGATGTTTCTATTGCAGAAACCCACTAGCTCATTTCTATATTACTTTTTTTTTCTATGTTTCCTAATCACACTCAGTACTCTAGCCTTTTCATTAGCGTTTTCTCAAAACCATGTTTTTTACTTGATGTATTTCACTAGTAATCCCACGATACATAGCCCTGAGAAAAATAATACAATACTAAATTAGGATTAGACATTCAATGAACACTTTCCGATCGAACCAAACTAATTCAAAATTTACATTCGTTTAAATCTTATACGATTGGTAAACGTTTATTTTGGTGATTAAAAGAGATTTATATGTGGCAGGGGCGAGTGAACAAGCTATATGGGCCATGTTCAGTTGTTTTAAATGGACAATGCTGCGACATTTCATGTCATAAATCGAGCTCGGGAAACATGAGGATGGATGGAACATGAGATGTTCGCAGTTCTTCACAATTCTTATTACTCGAGATCGTGAATATTGATGTCGTGTCCATAATGTATATTGATAATGGCGATTATTATTTTTGGGAAAAAAGTTCATTCAAGAAGTCTTCATCATAACCATCTCAAAAAACATAAAACATCTGACACAATTAAAGAAACATAACTTTTTAATTTTATTTTAGGCATGCGTTGCCTACTAATTTGACGTCACTTATGCTACTATAGCTAATCGGACAATTCTGCAGTGGGAGTCCTAATTTTTTTCTATCCAGGTATAATTTGGATAGGGATCCTTATCGAGACGTGATACCGTGCAGCCTCGGGTTCGCCATTTTACTTCCACTCCGAAGGACTTTATATCCGTTCTTGCTGCGGGCTGCGGAGCCGCAATTTTGAGCATGGAAGTTTGTTATGCTAACAACTACACCACAGATAATTACCATGGTTTAACCCTTATTCAAAGTTTAAAACATTGTATAAAGCACTTTGTAAACTAGTAGGCGTTATAAAGAATAACTGTATAAATCGTAATTCTCCTGGAGAAATGGAGTAATTAATTTACTTTTAATATTTATTAATAAAGTAAAAATAAATAAATAATACATTATTCGCACATTCAGTGAACAGAAATTTAATTTATGGAGATAATACACCTTCCACCCTTCAACTCGAAAACCACCCAGCACTCTGCCGCAGGTTGATTTAGGGTGCCACAACTCCAGCTGTGAGGATTACTTCTGTCGGGGAGAAAGCAGATACTTTATACTTATTTTTACGTCTACAGGAAGTGGGATAGATTTATGTGTAGAGCACTGAGTTTCTATGCTGAAGATCTCAAGTTCGAATCCGGCTATGACAGATGAATTATTCAGACCCTACAGACCCTCTTGGGACTCGCCCAGGATCTATAAAATGAAGGGGGGGCTGGTTTGATTTGATAAGACACTTGAGTGTGACCTCAGACAAACCACTTCCCTGGAAAACCTTAGTCTTAGAAAAAGTACAATATCTACAATATACTGAAGATGACACCATAGGTAGAAATCGTAAAAGTTTTCTTTTAATATATAAATTCATTTATTTTTCTTTTTTAAAGGGGCCACATACCGAAATAAACAGATGGTAATCAAAGTGCAGTGTTTTGTTTTGTTTTTACACTGTATAATAGCCAACAGAAAAAGAAGTTTAATCCACAGAGGATCTTCTTTTTCTTCGAAGGAATTCGTTTATGGCTGGAAGAAAGTAGAGGCTCCTTTTCTTGGGCAGGTGAAAAGGAGCTAAAGATGAAAGGAGTAGAGGGAAGGAAGTTGAAGAAAATAATGAGAAGTAGCGAAGAGCAGGTTGGGCCTAGAGCTATATTGATACTCATGCACTACTTGCTCACTTGCAGCTTTGCGTTGTTACCCAGATATGCATAATTTAACTTTTCCACAAATACCCGGATCACCTTACAGACATGGTTCGGTACCAAATAAAACAAAAGTAATACTTCTTCAAACCAAATGCAGAAGTTCTTGTCGATTTATTAGCCTCAAACAGTCACAATCCGCTTTAGTCACGGATTTATTACCTTTCTCCAAACTATAGACTATAAAAGACCACATTGGGCAAAGAAGACAACTTAACCCGAGATTCATAAGATGATGGTCCTGGATGCCAAGAACCTTAGTTCAAAGGGGGTGTAAATTATATCCGACCCGGCGGCTCTAGTCGGAAAGGCCGATCGATTTGGTAAAATATTTATCCAGTCGGTGGAAGCTTGGAAGGTATAGAATAGATCCAATGAGATCCACGGCAATATTCGTCATCCTCTCCCAAGTCATCCTTCTTAACCATCCATCCTAGCCATCCATCCCATGACGGGTGTAAACAAGAAGATGCTGTCTTCCCACTAAGTGGTTTATTGATCTCGCTCATAACTACCCCTTCATTATGCGACATCCAGCAATTAATGAAGCAATATTTTTATCCTCCTATATACAGTCTGTTACATGGACCTGTTATACAATTGTCACTTCATTGTGTCGTCTCTTGTGTATAATTCAGTAACAAAATTAATATATATATATATAGCAAGTATCCCCGAATAAAATTAAGTATACAACTCTAAAACAAAACCTAGAGATCCATTATTTTACGTATGTAAGTTTGAATAGTGACGCCAAACTTAATATACATGAAGATAACCTTCAGGAACAGGTGTGAGTAAGGTTATGATAGATATTGCATACTAAGAGACTCGCTCGAGTGAACATTTGATAAATCTATTTTATGTTTGTAATTACGGAATATTGACTATTGTGTTGATTCAGGTTTGTAATTAAAGATACCTGGAGTTATTTAGTTATTTATGAGTTAGTAAATATGTTTTTTTAAATTACAGTTCTTCACTGCATCCACAAGTGTTTTATTCCATTTACCTTCTTGGTTAAGTCGTTGAATTCACGACCTAATGCACGTAATATACAGAATGATGTAAACAATATATTACTTCTTCTTTCTGCAAACTAATTAGCAGATGTAACTCCAAGAGCAGATTCATTATTAAATAAATATTTTATTACTAAAACATATCTTGAACGGGTCGCTATCAGATAGTACACATTACCTATATTTGAAATATCGTCGTATGCTTTAATAAATTTTTCCATTTGTTATTTCTTGGAAGAAACTGACAGAAATATCTTTTATTCTTCCTTTCCAAGCAGTAGCATCTAAGTTTTGGCTTCTTCCTCCTCTAATTTTTCCTGCGTTTCCTTCAGGTTAATATATTTTTATTTTTAAACTTTCCTCCTGTGTAATTACTCATCTACCTAACCCCACTTTTTTTTATTATTTTTGGTTTTATGTTGTTATATGTGACACTTTTTTAGAATACTAGGATTATGTAAAATACACCTGCGGGGGGTTGTCGAGCAGGTGTCCCCATGGATATCTGTTTAACTCAAAAGTTTGTACCTGAAAAAGTAAGAGATGGCAGGGTAATAGGCAGGAAAGCGGACGCTCAAGATGTGAGCTGTCACATTGAACGAAAATGCTCTCTGTTTTGTTAATAGATATATAATATAACTTGATCACCACACAATGAAAGTAATGTTGTTCTATCTCGTATAAGAGAATCTTTATTTACTAAACAACTTCCTGTCAATCAGCAACAAGAAAGGGGTATGTATAGTATTACTATATCTCAGTAGTAACGAACTCAGGGTAGCATCTTTTCTTATTATCTAAAAATTATTCAGATCAAAGTATCTAAACTTACCCTGAGATTGTTTAGGCAACCTACCTAATAATTTATGTTTCGATTATCATTACTTAAATCGTTACATACTTGCATTACTTACTAACCATAATTTTGTATAATGTTTACTAACATACTATGTTTTTTTTATAATTAAATTTCAATCGAGTTGTTTTTGTTTTACTTGTTTCAAGTATAAATAAAAAATCTGTACCGCTACAACCCGTGAATGGGTTTAGTAGACTGTACTGTTTCATGGACAACGGTTCTGCAAGGAGGTGACTTCTCCTAGGTCACGCTCAACCGCCAGATTTCTCCTCTTATTTTGGGTACCCTATTTTTATATTTTATAGAGACTGGGTGAGCCCCAGGAGGGTCCTAGATCCTATATGATCCATCTCCGGCTCCAAATAGACTAAATAAAAGTCTCATTTTCATATAATATCGGATGTATTTCACACAGTAGTTCCATATATACCATTTTATTGTTATATACTCCTCCCTCCTTCTCCTTCATATAACGGATACTATTTTTTTCTTGCTAGCTGTTTATTCCAGATGAAGATCTACAAAACAAACTATTTGTTTGTTATCGAAAATATATTATATTACTTTTTAGATTGAAACAAAAAGTGATGGATGGCTACCGCTCGTCATATCTCGGCAAATCAAATTTATCGAGCATACAGAGCCTCTAACAACTAAGGCGGGGTTGTTCCTACAGATGGCAGCCCTCCCCCATCGGAATGACTCACCCCACTTCTACTTCCAAGCCTTCTTTCCTGCCATACATCCAATAACCCAAAACACAATATCCGAATATTGAGTGAAATATAACAAAAACATTTTTTAAAAAGTAATTATGTAAAATGATAATGATATCAACAAGCTAATAATAAAATTAATCTTACATATAATGAGTTACAATAAATAAATAATCAATTATACTGGATAGAATAATTTTGAGTAACGTTTGTGCATGGAGGTGATTTATCCGATGATCATGCTCAACCGTCAAATGGTTCTCCCTATTAAGAAAACCCGAGGCTAGGTGGTCCACAAGAGGGCTTCCAGATCCCATAAGGTCAACCCGTGGATGCTAATATCTACTAATATTAAATATCTACCACACCCGTATTTAAACCCGGTACCTACCGCATGGCAGCTAAGAATCTTCTTCTTTTTCGAGGCCCTTTTAGTATCTTTCAGCGTAGGGGAGCTGCCTTTCTTCCCTGGTTCTTGCGAGTTTCCGAGCTTGTCTGATGTTTTGCCTTCTGTTCTGCACAAACATTCATATACAGTTCAGGTATGATATTCTTGCGCGCCCTTGCGATTTTCTACCCTCAGGAATGTAGTCTATGGGCCAGAATATCCTCATATATGGCTTTTAACAGATATAATAATTTATCTACTGTAGCCGGGTTTGAGCCCTGGTCCCTCTGCCAAGCAACTCTGCACTCTACCACTTAGTTACCCCGCTCCCAAATATAAGAAGAAAAAAAACAATTCGGCATTTTATCAAGATGTAACAATAAAATAAATATATATTAATGCTAAAGATGTTAAAAAATTTACTTCGTTTTGAGTGTCCTGTTAAAATAAAAATAAGAAATATTTAAACTTCAAGTTCAATTAATCAAACCGAAACGGCGTTAAACAGACTAATTGGAGGCGGCCTCAGTCGGCTCTCGTGCCATTTGACCTTTCGCCCTAATCCACAACTGACTGACCTTATCCTCACCCCGTTTCTAAATTTAACACTCTTCGTACATGAACTCTGGTTATAATATTTTCAGTATATAACTTATACAACTATATATAACTTATAAAAGTTACATATATGTAACTATTTCCTTTATTTTATTTCACATAACGCATTAGTACTTCTTAAATGACACAATTAAAAAATCGGTGATATTTTGGTGGTGAGTTATGTGACCATGAAAGAAATGGATCGTGGTCATAACTCACATCTCATCAAAACAGTATCAACCTAGCTTCAGAGCTTCAGAGCTTGTCTGGTAGAAACCACTTGTGTCACTCTTAATATCCTAATGCTATTCCAAGCTCATTAATAGTTTTTTCCCGTTTTCCCCCAAATGGAAGCCTTTGACTAATGTCGCTACTAGAAATACTAGTGCGATATGTTATATGCATCAGGTACACACTAATTTAATTTCCGAAATAGCTTTCACTAAATCAAAATATCGAGAAATTCCTTATTCAACTGCGGTTCGTCATAATGTTCAGTGCAGTATGAAGTACTTCGGGATCTATAACAAAACGACACTTTCAGACTAAGAAATGCAACAAAACCATTAGAACCTCCAACCAAAAAAGCATATACAACAGTACTTCAAATAAATATTTAAAAAGTGATGAAATAAAAAAACATGACCTGAAGACAAAATGGAATGAAATCTCTTAATGGTTAATAACCACAGTCTCTCTCGATGAAAGCATCGATAACTGAAAAAGTGTTCTCCCAACCAGTGTACAATATTTTTATTATAGAATGTTATCTAAACTAAACCAATAAGTTTTATTAAATCTAACTTAATTTATAATGTAAAATGTCTTAAACATTTATTTAACAGAAACACTTGTCCTTTAAAAAAAAAAAAAACATTTTCTGATACAACGTCGCAGAATAATTTGATATTCGCATAAATTAGAATGATACAATATTCGCATAAATAAGTTGTAATTGTAATTTTCAATAAAATAAAAACACAGAAACAATAATTAGCTTTTATATAATATATGAATCATTTCTTTGTCTCTTGTAGTTGCCTTTGTGCAGCAAGAAATTCAAACTATTCAGAAAGTGAACAGTAAAGGATATGTTGTTGCTATGAACAATTCCTATACGAGACAGGAAAACCAGTTTCTACAAGTATTAAACCAGCATTCCAATCTAACATTTACAGGTGTTTACTTTTCTACCTCATAATAACCTTGCATATAATCTTCGTACCAACAGTTCCAATAACATAGATGCTTTGGTGAACATGATAGAGAGCGCTGCGTAAGTAATCCATGACACCCTGTCCTACAAGAGCAGACTATCACGACTTAAGGGATTGTAATAGTGATTTTAGGGTCCCAACTGCGATCCTACTTATTGATCTATCCCCAACGAAGATCCCAATTTTAATGAGCTCCTCACAAGCTAACTAACTAACTGATTTGGCCCAACAACCCAGTGATGACTCATGACCTCCACCAGCAGCTTCCGCCCATCGTCGCAGTTCTGAGCAGCTGCCATCCAGTTGCGCACACCAAGGATGTATCCTGCATCAGCCGCCACTCCGTCACTCCACCTAAGTGTGGGTCTCCCTCGTCTTCTTGTCCTGTATAGAGGCTCTGTCAGCAGCTTCCTGGGCAAATTTTCCTCACTCATGCGAGCCACATGCCCTGCCCACCGCATTCGACCCAGATTTATGACCTGGTCAATATTCGGTTGTTTGAATACGTCATATAGCACCTGGTTCTCACGTCTCCTCTAGTTTCCATCCACCACCACACCTCCAAATATCCTGCGAAGGAATTTCAGCTCAAACAGGACGTCTTGTTCGCAGGCCTTGGTCGTTGTCCAGGTTTCCGAGCCATACAATCCTCACAAGATACAATGACTTAACTCTGTCGTTCAAGCATTCAATCTGAAACCCATAATTTCACATTGGATATTCCTCCAATAAATAACTGTCTGAAGTTCATACGTGAGTTGGAAATATTACAAATTAAGACAACAGGGGAGAAACGAGGTTTATTTATTATACACTCTTTTTTTCTCACTGTTCAGGAGAGCGAAATCAACCTCCGAATCTATTAGTACTATTGTCATCATTATTTTTCTTAGTTTGCTTCTGTAAGTCGATGCAGATTGTAGTTCCAGTCAATCTGACTAAAAAGAGGATGTTTGAACTGCTTAAAACACAACTCGTGGAAGCCACGTTCAGTCGTAATTTAACCGCACCGTTTGGACGAACTAATTGTTCCTTTGTTCGGACGTATACATCTTCAGCCGTATTAAGCCGGCATTTTTTAAATTTCTAAAAACATATTTTTAAATATTTGTGTGCCATTTTTCAACAACTAGAATATTTAGAACGTCAAGGTTCTACTGGACTTTTGCTACGTTTAATAGGTATTTGTGCTGAAATATTTGCAGTAAGAGTTAACGTATACATGAAACGTATATAGAAGGTCTATACCAATAGATTGCAGTCTGTAGAAGTTTTGGGAAGAATTAGAAAGGGAGTACGTTTATCAGTGATGTAGCTTGCCATTGGATTAATTTTGTTGTAAATGTTTTATACAGTTTATTTTGGTAATGTTGAAAAGCATAATATCCAACAACCGCTACCAGATATGGTGGAATAACTGGAGCTAATTAATACTCAGACGTCAATTTACTCGAAACGTATGATGTAATATTTTTTAATATGTATGAACATTTATTTATCAAGAAGACTCCTTTGAACATCTTAACTGCAGAAAAAAAGCTTGTCCATTTAGAAAAAAAGAGGATACAAGTAGGTACTTGTATGTATCCTGAAGGTTCTACAGGACTCCTGCAATATTTAATAAGTATTAGTAAAACTCTGTAATGCCAGATAGACTGCCTTTATAAGGAAATGAATTGTAACTTTGGTCTACTTGTTTTCGTGTTTTTGTTTTTTGTTAAATAAAGACTAATAAATATATAGGTATAATATCAACTACCAAGTATGATAATGTCATCTTCCACAAGCATGGCTCGGCCGGAGTCGACCCGCGCTCCACCTTCCATTCCCCGAGGAGGTCGATATCGTCAAGCTCAACCTAACAGCCTTCCTGAGGGACTCTGACCCAGATGTGAGGCCATGCAGAGGTAAGGAGGTAAAGGCAGTACTGGCCACTGGCACCGCCGGATCGATAACAATGAGAGCTGCTGAGGAGGAAGAGAAAGAGATGGCCGACCTTGAGGAACAGCGAGAGGGGATCGAAGTCGAAGCGCCGCCGCAGTATGGTCGAGGGCGAACAGTCAGCGGGGGGCTCTCTATCTGGCAGCAGGAACCGTTATCACTGCCAATGGTTATCACGTTACTCGCGAAGAACGGTTCCATCCTAGTTCGATATTACTGCAATTCGACGTAAAAACTATTATAACTAGAAAGGAAAACTACTTCATAAGAAATGGAGTAGATCGATGGCGCGGTGCTAAAACCAACAAGGCGTCGCATAAACAATAAATCTTTCATATACAAACCAACTCTAATATCTAGGATGTACAAACATACTTCCGTTGTAAGCCTTTAAACATTCTATCTCCAGCTGTGGCAGAACAAAATTCATTCATATGAAATAGTAAAGAAAAGTATTGTGTTCATCAAGGCCCCTGAGATCAAAAATTTAAGTCACGCAAAATGCATTTATCAGTTTACAAATGAAGAGCCTAACTCGAAACGAAAGGTTATACGAAACTGAAATTATTTAGTGAATGCAGATGTTAGCTGGGATGTTACAGCAATCAAACGAAATCAAAATTATATGCTACTCTAAATATTTTGTTTCTTTCTTTACAGTTGTGATTTTAACAAAACTTGCAGTTAATAGTACCCAATGTAAACTCGGGTATAACAAAATATAAACCAACCCTCATCGAAATAAAACGATATCCTTGTCAAAGTAGCTGCCTCTTAAACACCTATAATTTTATTTTGATTTGATAACTAACCGCATTCAATTGTAAAAAGAAATAAAACATGGGTAATAAAAACTATGAAACAATTTGATAAGCAAATGAAGGAAGGAAAAAGTAAAATATTTTATCCGGTTTGCGCATGCCCTGACAGTTTTATAATAGGCAAAACTATATTTGTTGAACCAGACCGATAGATGAACTGTTCAATGCACAAATTGATCAACTCCATACAACAAAAAGTGGAGAAATGCAAGAATATAGTATGCATTGTTTTTTTTTAAATTCACTTTATAATATAAATTCAAATAAATATTATAGAATGCATAAATAAAGATGTAGCTTTCATCTAAAAGTATATAAAATCGATAAGAAAGACTAGCCAAAAAGCTATCGTCAGAAATGATACAATTTTTATGTGAACGGTGGAGTTAATCAATTTGGCAAATGAAAAAAGTAATAAATTTAAATTCAGTGTTTAAATTTTTAGTTTTTTATCACAGAAAACGTTGATTATTAGATATTTGTATTACCATTTTTCCATAAAAGTTAATATTAACAGTTTTGTTATGTTATATTATTATTTGTGATTAATTCATCAGCAATATAAATGATGTCTTCTTCATCAGCTGTATGTAAGAACTCATCATTTCAATTTCTTCGCAAGTTTTTAAATTAATATTGTTTGTCAGGAGGAATGAATTTCAGCAGATCCATCATGTCTATCATTTATTCCCTTTTTACAGATCTACCTTTAGGATGTAATAAAGACTGACCACATTTTTCAAAATTTGGTGGTCAATCTGCCTGTAGACTATTTGATTTCTTCAGATTGCATTAAATTTTGAATCTTCATTATAGTCACATTTAAAGTGGAACAGGTGTGGTTTGGACCTCCTATTTAGATAAAATTCACCTTTGAGCGCTTTCTTGTCCATTTAAATGGTATTATTGCAGCGATTTCCATTACAGTACGGAATTAATTAAAATGACCTCTGAAAAAATTATTTATTATTCAGTGTCCAAAAATTGTTTGTCGATTAATGGAGCTAACCTTTTATTGTTTGGGAAAGATTTTATTAATATAACAAGTTATGACTATACCAAGTGTTTTCACACTTAAATTTAAGATTTTTCAAAAAGTGGAGTTAGTCAATCTGTGCAGTGAACGGCTCAGATATAACTGACAAAATCATACGGTAACTAATTGTTTTCAAAATCATATGTCTATGGATCTGTGCCAAATGGCATTTGTATAATTTCTATCATCATACTATTATGTCTATGAATGTATAGTAAAGAAAAAGTAATTTTGGAACAATGAAGATTCATCTTTGATTTATGTTTAGAGAAGTTGGCTAGAATGCAAGAACCATTTTTGATATCATTACCTCACAAATTTATGGCAAGTTTTCGGTTGGTAAAAAAAAATTCTTTTTCATCGCCTGCAGCAATCCAGATGGCTAGTTTAAAAAAAAAATTGTCAGCAAAGCTAGAACTAAAAACCGGAGATAAATATAAATTTATAAAATCTAAGAATCGATTTTACATAAATCTGATAAATTTGTTTAATATTTAACAAGTTACAAAAGTATACCTTTTTATTGTTAACTCAACCATCCTTGTTTTTTATTCATAATTGTATTAACTATATTTGATGCTATCATACAATTCACTAAAGTGAAAATAAAATAAAATAGTTTTTAACGATGGAAAATGTTGTTTCTTCAATTAATTACTTTTTTTGTAGATAACATTTATCTCATTATTAATATTACTAACAAAAGAAAATATAGTATTTGCACCTAATAATAAATCGAAATATACATTTTGAATTTTTGAGGCCTGAATTTTTTTCCAAAAAACAAGACGTTGCTATGCAGGCAAGTAAAAATACACAATAAAAAGAGGCAGGCGGTAAAAAATGTAGAAATGCTTTTTCCAAGGTTATTTTACACCTCAATTTTTTTTTTTTTTTAAATTTAATTTAATGATATTTACAATTATAATGGTATTAAAACAAGTAAATGTGCAAAAATGTAGAATATGACATGAAAACACTTGTGGAGAAACTACTCATCGGTAGCACTCCAATAAAGTTCATAGTAGATGCTCTCGAGGCCACCTTCAAAACCTTAATTATTTAACATTTTAATAAATCTATGATCAATGATTTATTGATATTATTAACAAAAGATGGTGTTTACTCAACTATTCAAATAAACAACTCTTAAAGAAAGATAAGAAAGGAATAAAAATCCTGAGAGAGGAGACAAATGGAACAATGTGGGGGGGGGGGAGCCTGCGTGAGTGCCACGGTGATTGAATTTCCAAGCAAACCCCAACCAAAGCAAAGGAAAGCATTCTCTACCGACACACAACTTAAAATACCAGGTCAAATATCAAATGGGTCGGATCAGATCAACACAAGTCTTCATTAAGTCTGAATCATTGAATAAATAAATAAATAAAATTATTTTCGAATAGATAATGTGAAGTAACATACTAAAAAGCGACTCTCAGCCTAGTGTAGTTAAGTGGTGGTTACGATGGAAACATATGAATATTATGTTATAATCCCTATATATAATAATTATGATAGTATGTTGTAATCTTATCGTGGTATGATACCGGTGATAAATGATAATGAGGTGATAGTATTTGCTATGGTCTGGGTTCCGCTGCCTAGCTTCCTCTAAAAAAATATAAATAAATAAAATAACTTCAAGACTTGTGATAAAACAAAAACAAATGACAATAAATGATTATGTCGAAGAAGTTGTCTTCAAGAAACCTATGTATTTCATTTGGTGGGCGAAAAGGGAGAGGGAATTAAGAAGGGGTCGAAGAATAAAATTAATTGTTGACTAAAAACAACAGTTCTATCTTCCCCTAGGGGGGAAAATTAAAAATTCTCAAGTGGAGATTTCAAATAGCCCCAATCTTAAATCAGAGATAGCAATCCGATATAATTGAATTTTGTTAATTTTCTGGTTAACGGAAAGCAGATTAGAAATCTATAATGGATGGTTATACATAAAGCATTCACCATATTGACTCCTGGGGGCAACAGTCCTTGCAGGACCTAGAACTTCCTGCACACCTCTCCTCGGTCTGTCGCCTTCTCCCAACTTCGCACTCCCACCTTCCTCATTTTCTGCCTCTGCTCCATCATTCCACCGTAGACGTGGTCTTCCTCTACCCTCTTGGTCTGTCATAGAGAATTTTCTTGAGTAGTTTACTTGGTTCCATCCTCTCCACATGCCTAAGCCATCCCAGTCTTCCCTGTTTTATAATATTGACAATGTCGTGTTCTTGATACACCTTCTGGAGTTCTAAAATTTTCTTTATCCGCAATTATCCATTCTCCAGTATTAGACCAGATATCTGTCTCTCCCATCTGATCACGGTCTCTGCATGCTGGGGTGAGTGCCCATGTTTCACTCCCGTAGGTCACCATCTAATAACTGTCTTTTATAGACTTATTTTTACTCTCCTGGTTATGCACTTCGACCTAAAGGTTTTAGACAAAGCATAAAAACATCTATTCCTCGCAGTAAATCTTGTATCCACATCTGCCCCAGTATTGTTATCATTTGTGATAATCCCGCCTAAATATTTCAATTCTGTGCCATAAGAAATACAGCCTTATTACCATAATGCATAAGATATAACCATACTACCATAAGGTATAATACAGTTTTTGAAATTTCTAATACTAGTAAGTGTGGTGTCTTAAAGTATATTTCATATGTTAAAAATGAATATACTTCATAGATCAGGATTACTTAAGAGAAGATTGTTGGGGCAAATAGACTCTAAATCGTGTCTTGAGACCCTGAGAAAAAATATCTAGTATAATCAACTTTTTTTTTTTTTAGCTAATAAGAATCGTAAATAAACTACTAAAGATGTGAAACGAGAATTATTTCGACTATATTATATTTTAAGATTTATCATTTTAATAAAACAATAAAGACGCTCATTATTGTTTCATAAAGAAAAGGTTATAAAAGTCATGACAGAGGTATCAGCAATGAGCACTGCTGTGATTCTTAAAGAAGTAGAAGATAGCTTCCAGCAATAAAAGATTAAATCGTAGCATCAAATGGGCAATAAAACTGTGTTTATTGCGATAAGAGGGTGGAAAATAACTGTCTATCTCTGAAACTCAAGAGGATCACGTTAAGTCTTATAGAACCTTACATACATCATGGTAACAGCTATTTTCTATCCTAGCCCTTAACCCTTATCTGGAACAAAAATAGATATTTTAAACATATTTGTACTTTTTAAAAATATGAAATTCAGATTTTATAAAAAAAAGTATTCAAATAACTATAGTAGTACAGCAATTAAGAATGCCCTGCATTATTCTGCACGCCTTCTTTTAGGTAACGGGGTAACTCAGGATATGGGGTTAGAGTTCTAGATCCCGGATTCGAGACGAGTTGTGGCAGACAAATTGTTTATTCTGTTAACACCTGAAGACCCTCCTGGGGATCATCCGACCTCTATAAAGTATGTATCTATAATAGGGGGGGGGGCTTGTTGGTTGACAGTGTCCACGCTAAAATCACAACCATTGGTCAAGAAAGTGTAGTCTCTACCATGTGCTGAAACTAATAACCGTCGTGGGTGGTAGGGATACAGTTCTCTTTTTTTGTATTCCAAAACTGTCTTAAGTTTCGGGAATGTCCTCCCGTCATCAAAATATTTCCCTTTTTTTAATCTAACAAACAATACATATTGGTAAACTGTAGACGTTCGTATCATTATTAGCAAATAAATATAATAGTATAATGAAGGAAAATGATCGTGGATGCCAAGAGTACATTTTTTTATAAACATACCTAGTATGAAGAATTTAATTATACTGTCTTGATTTTATAAGTATCTAATGTATTTTTTTGCGTTTTATTTAATAAAAAAAATTATTTGAGTCAATAAATAAATACATAACGTAATTTAGAAAAAAAAACTTGTTAGTTGAGAACCTGGGAACAACGTTTCTTCCATTTTATGAATCTGTTTGGACATTTAGTGTGAGATGCGCTGCACTTTGTTTTGTAATTTCCATTGGTCATTTCGATTCAATAGAAAGAAGCAAAGGGACGACACAATAAATCTAATTGACAGTACTCAATAAATGGCAATATATTAGACGTTCAATGCATAATTTGATTAACTCCATAAAACAATAAGTGGAGAAATGCGAGAAAAATAGTTTTGTTTTTTAAATCCCTTTATAATATAATTTAAAATAAATATTGTAGAATGCATAAATGAAGTTTTAGCTTTCATCTAAAAGTATATAAAATTAGTAAGAAAGACTAGCCAAAAAGCTATCGTCAGAAATGTTACAATTTGTATGTGATCGGTGGAGTAAATGGATTTGACAAGTGAAAAAAGTAATAAATTTAAATTCAATGTTTAAATTTTTAGTTTTTTATCACAGAAAAATTTGATTATTAGATATTTTTATTACCATTTTTCCATAAAAATTAACATGAACAGTTTTTTTATGTTATATTATTATTTGTGATTAATTCGTCAGCAATATAAATGATGCCTTCTTCATCAGCTGTATGTGAGGACTTGCCATTTCGATTTCTTCCCAAGTTTTTAAAGTAATCATGTTTAACAGTAGGAATGAAAGGTGAGGTTTGTATCTTGAGGATGGAGTTAATCAAAATGGCCTCTGAAAAAATTATTTATTATTCAGTGGCCAAAAAAAATTTGTCGTTTAATGGTGTTAACCTTTATTGTTTGGAAAATATTTTATTAATATAAAAAGTTATGACTGTGCTAAGTGATTTTACAATTAAATTTAAGATTTTTCAAAAAGTGGAGTTAGTAAATTTGTGCAGTGAACGGCTCATATGTACGTTTTCCTGTCTATATTCTATCTATAGTATTGTTCGATTTTATCTGAGGTACTATTGTTCAAATGAACCAAAAGCACGTTTATTTACAATCTACAGTAATAAAACATACTTGAGATATTTATAACAAAATAATTTCAAAGGATATATACTAAATAAGAGGAAATAAAATGAAAAAAACAAACAGGTGGTTTACAAAAATAGGACAAAACAAAAGACAGAGGCGATGTGTAGGGACAATACAGAGATAGTAAGCCGGGATTGGCCAGAGCTTCGGCCCTCTGTTTTAATTAAATTCTGTCACAATTACAGGCAGCCTTCCAGCAAACCATGGCTTTCCAGCCCCAGCTATACCGGCCCTTTATATATAACTTGCGACATAAAAACGCACAATGAGGAGGAAAAGCGATACAAATTATTATAAAATCGTTTATTATTTACAAATATTTCTTAATTGAAAAGAATAAATTAAAAGTATTCATAAAGATGTTTTTTCGTTAAAGCATTGAAATACCAGAGAGCGGATTGGATCAGTGCTAGAGCGCTGAGTAGCAGTGCCGTATGTCCCGGGTTCAAATCCGGCTGCTAACAGATTTTTTTTTAAATTGTTAACAACCAGGGTTGGATCCTTTGGTATCTGAGACCCTCCTAGTACTCACCCAACATCTATAAAAGTGGGTACCCGAAGTAGGGGGGATCTGGCGATTCAGAGTGGTCTAGGACAAAGCATGTCCCTGCACAATCGTCGTCCAAGAAACAGTACAGTTATTATTATTACCCTTCATGGGTTGTAATGGTACAGGTTTTATCGAAATAATGATTTAAAACAGTTTACATTTTTCTTATGCCTATGTATAGCCGAGCTGATGAGCTATAGCCGAGCGTCTCAAATCTTTTATAAGTCGTCATTTTGAATCATAATAACGAGTCCATTTGGAGCCATAAAAAAGTAGCGTACGGCGAACAAAGTGCGTCAGATGGTGATATGTGGTTCGTTGGAATTCTACATATTTTAAAACAATGACCTCAAATTTTTTTGTTCAATAAAAAAATTCCGTTAATGATAGATAACAATAAATCAATATCAAGATCCAAATAATAATTGAAATAAGCTACAAAACAAAACACAACACATTTTAATAATTTTATCGCCATCATCATCATCATCATCATAATCACAACAGCGTACGATACTCCACCATTTCCCTTCTTCTTTTCCATTTTTATTAGCCTCATAGGTTTAAAATGTTTAAAACCTGGGAAAATATTTCTCGTACAGTAAATCATTAAATTATTCTTTAGTTCATATTAATCCGTTTAATAAGATGACTAACATTATATAGTCTTTACGTCTAATAATTAATAGAAAAATTATTTCGAATATTTGGCGCCTATACCTTATTTCAAAAAACAAACTTCACATAAAAGTAAGAAAAAATAAAAAGAAATATGCCTTGAAAAATTCAATTGTTTACCAACGGATATTTTACTTTTTAGATAATTATTGTGTAAAAAACAAATTACATACCAATTTATGATAAAATAATCTATGCATCAGATTTTATCAACTAATGTGAATGCACAAATTATATCAGACGATGAATTAACATTGCCTATTTATTGTTAATTTCTGGTTACAATAAATATCGTTTATTGAGACAATGAATGTATGCCGCCAATATTTTATTATGAAAAATATTTAATAATAACTAAGGATAAACAAATCTTTAAAATCATTATTATTAATATTAATCATTATATTATTAATTTAAACCAGTTGAACTTCTAGGCCTCAAGAAAAATGATAATACTTCTTCAACTATAATACTATCACAGATCTTATTAGTTAAGTATAGTGGTTATTCAGAAAAATAAATAAAACATTAATAGACTTTTCAGATAAAAAAAATAATACTTCAACAATGTCTTATTACTACATTAACATAGTAGGGGGGATATGTTATAAAGTGAAACAAACTAGACATTATATCGAAAATGTATATTATTTATTTCTTTTAAAAAATTTTAAAACTTTCTGTTGCCATCAATAAATAAATAAACGTAGTAAAATAATTTAACACCGGTACAAAGTTAGACTATAGCCACATAAGCAGTAGCAAGCAAGGTTCTGTTGTATTAATAATACAAACGATATGATGGAGGAGGAAACCGTAGAAACCTTATAAAATATTCAACCCTCATACGTCTCCGTTGAGGATTGTTGTACACGTTCGTTTTCTTCAAAACTACTAGCTAAAGCATCTCTGCTATGAAATAGAATTTTTAAAATGACAGATTTACGAATACACTCACTAGAATAAATATTGAACAAAAAAAAAAAATCTGTCCTGTTAATCAAGATCTGACCCAAAAAAGTTGTCAGTAGTGAGGTATTTTCGGCCATCTAAAGAAAAACACAATAAATTTAGGGCTCGAAATGGGTTTGTAGAGGGTCAACTGCAATGCGGTGTTGAAGGGCGCTCATTCGATTCCAGTCAACATAACTACAAGATTCTTTGGCACAGCACCTCAAGCAAGTCAACTCCTTAATTCTCAGCAGGGTCAACTAAGTCAAAACGGAAAGGAAACTGAATTTTCTATTTTAATACATTAAATATTATGTAAACCTGTAATATGCACTATTTTTATAAATGCTAATTAATTATAATATTTAAAAATACAGTTCTAATATTTAATATCTGAAGGTACATCTATTTATATTACGTAAAAGCATGTAAAAATATTTATCGTGCATAAAATGTATTCGACCTAATATGCTCGGGATTCACAGCGTGACAAGTGATCTTAAAATTGTTTAAAGGCAGTAAAAAATCCTTAGTAATCCCGTCCATCAGAGGGGACGTAAAATGGTATTCCAGAGCTTATGCGGTGTCAGGTACTAAACAAAAAAATCTCGCTAGGTGATTTTGAACCCGATTCCAACAAAACAAACGGTACAATTCCACAAAAATACGGGAGATAAAAAGCAGTTAATAATTAAAAGTAAATAGTTGAAGAATACGGGAAAGAAAAATGTTCATTATATGATGTAAACATCCAAAGCAATTTTTTTTCCTGCAACCATTGAGTAATCCTATCCATTACTCAACTAAAACTGGTGTGGGAAGTCCCACTTTCCCCCACTAGTGAGGGAAAACCACTTTGAAGTAAGGGAAACTAACAGCCACCTAGATCGAATTTGACAATCAGCACTCTGTTATTTTAAATGTTAAAATTAATAATTTTACAACTATTTTATATTTAATTCAAGATGAATTTTTTTTATTTTGAAGCGATTTTATAGAAATATTTAATACAACCTTAAATGTACTAGAACCTTCAAACATCAGAAATTTGGAGACCTAGCATTAGCATTACCCAGCGCTAGTGTAGTTTTAACAAATCTAAAGTTTCACCTTTAATTTCTTAATTTTCAAATGGTTGCAGGAAAAATGTAATATTTAACCCGTGAGAAAAGTGCTTAGAACACCCTCGTTCAATTACCACACGAGCCGAAGGCGAGTGCAGTAAAATTCACTCGGGTGTAATAAAGTGTCACTTTCCTCACTTGTGAAATAAATATATATATCCTTAAGGTATAGAAATTAAAAAAAAAAAATATTACTCCTAAGGTTATTTTGGCACAGTGAAGTGAAAAATGCAAAATATCTGATTTTATATATAAACTTATTCTCAAGAGACAATAAAATATACTGATATTCATTAAACACTGAATTTAATGTTGTTGTGTTTTTAAATTTACAATGACATATTATTTTCGATTAAACCTAGAGGTAATAGATTATAGCTTTTAAAAAAAAATGAAACATTATATAACTGTTTTATGAAAAAAAAAAGTCATTCTGACTTAATTGTGGATAATCCGTATACATCCACAATTGTATTAACCTGTTAGAATAATTATTTATAAACATCACATTTATTTATCAATTTTGATAAATTTTATTATTAAAACAAAAAAAATCTTGATTCTGATAATTATTTACTTCATACAATATATTGTAGACATATAAACAAATAAAAAATTATCTGTAATGAAAACATTTATAAAAATAATTTGATTAATTAAATCAATTAACTTATAATTTAACGAGGCGAATCCTACTACGAATCGTTTAATTGAGCGTCTATATAGCGAGTAAACACTATTAGAATTCCTATACACCTAAAAACACACAGAAGCCAGACGTAGTAAAAAAAAAAAAAAAAAAAAAGAAAAAAAGAAGAGAAATATTAAAATAGACGAGACGGGCTATAAGTGCCAGTTAACACAAATAAATACGAGTAGGAGAGGAGATAGACATTCCGTAGGTGACATACCAAGAGCACTTCTACCGAAATAGTCACTCCAACTGGGGCGCCTGCATCTAACAACAGGTGGACACTCGGCCCATTCAAATGTCTCCCAGCTAGCTTATTAAATCAAATTATTATTAGTTTTATTACAATAATAATCAACATCAATTAGTACTTTTCTGTAATAAATTCAAATATCTTAACAGACCAAAGTCCAATAAATGAACACATAAGAGACTAAAAAGCGCTGGAAAATTAACACAAAATCGATTAATATTACCAAAGATAACATCGATTTTTTATCGATTAAGTTTATTTAATGTTTATCTATGTAGACAATATTAAATGAGCATCTGGAATGTTCCGGGAGATGAACGGTTTACGAGTTATTACAAACATGAGTCTATACAAAAAACTTCAGTTGTTTCTTCTGGTTTAGACCGTATCGGTGAATTTTTGCCAACGTTTTGCCAGAAATGCCGCTGACTTCCTCAAGGCTTAATTGAGATTCCATTAAGTCTTGAGGAAGTCAGCAGCATGTCTGGCGAAACGTTGGGAGAAAATTCACCGACACGGTCTAAACCAGAAAAAACAACTGAAGTTTTTTGTATAAATTGTGGCCGTGGAAACTTGAAAGAGTATTAAACATCAATCAGTTTCCATAGGGGCGTTAGAAATATTAAGATTTAATTATAATGAATTCAAATTTATACAGTAGTAAATTTCATTAAATTATTTTATTTTTTTTAAATGTATATACATATCTAAAATTTTTGCAAATTGTTTTAAGATATCTGTAATAATATATTTATTTTTGATTTTACAGCGAGCACAGTAGGAAACTATTTGTTTTCTTTAAAACTTTAACGAACAATAAAAATAATAATAATAATTGAGGCGTTGAAATGGAAAAGATAATTTTACAGTAGAAGAAAACAACTATTTTGACAACAAAAATTAAAGTTTCAAATGGAAAATAGTAACTACCATCGTTCGTATAAGCTAAACCAAGGGTAGGGTAATACAGAATTTTTGTCAGGTGAATTCATACACATTTTTAGGACTTCAAAAAATGTTTTACGTACTGTTCTCCTATACATTTACGTCATTAGAAACCGATCCACGCAATAAAAATTAAAATCGATGTGATAAAAAAAATATATAATGTATTTAATAAATTATTAAATCGTCATAAAAATTCTTAGCTTTAGTGGGACAAAAACATAACTACAAAATTCTTTCTTTTTTCATAAAATGAATAAAATAGTAATTTTTTAGTATAAATAAACAAACAATGAAAACAAAAAACCTATATCAAGACAACGTAGGACATCTTGCGATCCTAAAATAGAACATTAAAAACAATGCTACATACCACACGTATCGTAAAAACGTCAATTTTGTAGTTACGCTTTTGTGTCAATAAGGCGACGAATTGCTTTTTTTTATTCATTTTAAAAATAATAGGCACATGCAATTGCTAAAAAATGTATACACGAACTTTCAACAACTTAGTGAAAAAAATCTAGAGATGGAGTAAACCTGGCCTAATCGTTAACAAAGAAACATGGTTTGCTTATCAAATGATGAGCAAAAGAAACGAACATCATTTAAATTATTTATAATCAATTTAAAAATACAGAGGAATAAACAGACTTATTCTACAATTAAGAGATTTGGTTAATTTTAATTAAGTAAGACTTAATGAATTGGTCGGTGGGGCTTTCGAGGGAGGTAATAGAAAGCTTCTCTCTAAGTTGGTTTGTGTCCCAACTTGACGCTCTCACCGCATTCCAACTTCTTACCACAAAAACTTAACTCTCTCCAAAAATCATTTTATTTCCATAATTTTTAAAATAAAATTTATTCAAGAACAAAATGGAACATCTATTAAATATCGCAGATAGTGATCGTTATTATTAAAGAAACAGTACCCAGTTTCCTTGAAAATAACAATACAAATTGAACAACTTAACAACTATATTATTATTTATAATTTATTAGTTAGTTGTTTTAATTTTAAATATTTTTATTTTGAAGAGAAAAGATATGCCCCCGGCCGGGATTCGAACCCGGGTCTCCTCTGTCTTACCGTGACATGACTCTACCAACTAAGCTACCGAAGTTGATACCAGTCGGGGACAAGATAAGATAAGAAGAAGAAGAAGATAAGAGAAAAGATTTGCCCCCGGCTGGTATCAACTCCGGTAGCTAAGTTGGTAGAGTCCTGTCACGGTAAGACAGAGGACCCGGGGGCATATCTTTCTCCCGGCCGGGGGCATATCTTTTCTCTTCATAATAAAAATATTTATATTATTAATTGTTTGTTGTGCTTGTAGCCAAATATAGGTTTAATGTTAGTTCCTGGTTTTTATATCATTCCCTATTTCCTAAATAAGAATACTTTTAATGTAATCTATGTAAAAGATATAAATAGTCTCTGGATGAATTTCAATATGGATCGTCAATCATTGAGATAACATTGATAAAATATAAATCAATTCATTTATAAATAAATTTATAATTAGAGCAGGATACTGAAGTAAGAAAAATTCCTGAGATCATTAAATTATTCCTTTGAGATTAACAACTTTCTGTTTTCCAGTGCCCAATCGTTGATCATATGTTATCAAGATAAAAGGCCTACAATAAATATATGTGTATGTGTGTATAAATATATACATATATTAATATAATAATAAGATATATCTACATTGAAACTTTAGCTATTAAAAGTACAGGAATGATTGGTTGTTTCGTTTAATGTCACTTTAAGCTGCTATGGCTAATAGAACGATGCTACTGTGAGGTAGTCTTAAATTTTGCCTATCCAAGTTTAATAAGGATAGGAATCTTTAACGAATCCCAGACATCGCACAGAGTCAGGATCTCCAATTTTACGTCCCTTCCGAAAGAGGGCAAAACCAAGGGGTTTTTTTTACTCTCTTTGAAAAATCCTAGACCCACCTGCCGGACTAAGAACCCGCGATCTTGGGTTATGTTGACTGCTAAACCATAGGTCTCTCTTCCAGGGCTTACTGTTTTCCATTGTGTAACCAATTAATCATTTATCATCAAGATAAAATATCAACAAGAAATAAATAAATAAAGGTAAACAAACTTTGAAAGTTCAGCTATCAGGAGTACAGGCTAGTAAGAATTATATCCCACTGCAAGAATTGTATAGAGACCTAGGAGTATATTTTTATCGATTAATAAAATTAGACAACATTTATTTATTTTTAAATATTTTTATTTGAAAAGAAAAGATATGTCCAGGACCGGGACTCGAACCCGGGTCACCCAGATCGCTAGTCTGGAACTCTACCAATTGAGCTATCCTGGAGCTCAATCAAGCTCGCTCCCCGGTCATGGCCATATCCATTCTTTTCGCTGATACCATTTCCCCGCGTTCTCGCAATTTGCGATGTATAAGAGGGGAAGAATGTTCTTTGAACATTTATTAAATTTTGGATCTTGTTGACTTACGTCATTATATATTATTATAATTTATTTTATGTGTAGAGGAGGGGGTAGGCAACCTTATCCAGCCTAAGAGCTCGTTCTAAAATAATTAACTTCTTTAAGTCAAGTACCTTTATGTTTGATGCAAATAAAATTTCACACAGGGACAAAACATGTTTATTATACGAAGCAAGTACATATACAACAATTAGTCACTAATTATTAGTGTCATCCTTGGCCTCGCATTTCTTTCCGAAAACTTGATGAAATATGTGCTCATATAACAGCCCAAATTTACATTTGTCATTCTGCTTCTATATTTGGATTTCATGTGCTTCATTGTTGATAATATGGATTCACGTGCCTATGTTGATGCACTACAAGCGTCTTTTCTAAAAGACAATGCTCTTGAAAAGGTATGTTTATATTCATCAACAATATTCCAAAGGTTTTCGTGCCTGATATATATCAAGTCCTCCTTCAGTGCTATTATATCCAGCTTTATTTCTTCCTAAATTTTTATTCTAAAATAATTTTTGATGTTTGCCTAAACATCGTTTTCTGCAAATAAGCTAATGATGAACTCTCAGGATTCTTAAATTGTTTGAAACAATAATTAAATTCGTCTAAAAGTGTATTAGCAAGGCGGGCGCACCAAAAAGTCGTGTCGGACGCTTATTTGACCGCTGTAAAAACCTGGTATAGAGTTCTGCGCTCAGATCTATGTACTGAGTCCCCCGAAAGACTGATATTTCCATCATCACAAAATTATTTTAATATATTTCAGAAAATGTTTATGGTGGCAAAAAAGGATCCCATTGATTCCCTGATAAATCTTGTATATCTAACCCCCATGAATCCCCTATATGTACCCAAGGAGTGTATAGTTATATTTGTTTTTTTACATACTACAGAATTGGAACCACTACGTATAGATAGTACGGATAACTAAACCTTAAAACAAACAAAATAAATGTGTGTGTGTGTGACAAGTGAAAGGTACGAAGCAGTGTCACAGGAGAGCAGGGGATAGGAGGAGCTGGCGTGGGCGATGTAGGGAGGAGGGGGGAGGGGATGGGAGGAGCCAACCCGGAGGGGGGGAGGGAGGGATCAATAGAACGGCCACAATTCTAGCCACCCACGCATCCGCTCTTCTAGCGTTAGCACCCCAAACAATAATTGTATCCTTTAAATAGATATTAAATATTTTTTAAATATACAATTTATAATACAAATAAATAAATAAAGATATAAAAATAAATCGTAAACGCCTCTACTATGTACAGAACGAACTTAGATATATTTTTCGGCATCAGTTCCCTCCTAGTTATGTCACAAGTTTCAACTTTTCATTGATTAATAATATTCTCGAAAATTAAAATAATTTTATTACTGACGGTATAAAGATTAAAGAACCGACTTCGATTATATCTGATAGACTGTTTAGATTATACCATCAATACTTCGAAATATTCGTTGAAACGTTCATTTCTTGATGAAATGATTACTGAAATATACACAATTCCCATAACTACTTCATTATATATATATAAAAGCTCACCATTATTTTTGTTTTCGAGAATATTATAAATGAAACTTATGAAAAGTTAAAACCAGTTGTGACTTAACTCGAAGCGACAACCTGCGGAACTGAAAGCAAAAAATGGACAAATAAGCATACAATAATTTATTTTCCTTTATTCAAAGATATATATTAACTCAAAAGATCTATAAAGCAACATACTTTAAAAAAGAAAATGCATGCCTAAAACATTACAATATAAATTAAAAATCTAGGTTCGTCCGATTAGCCAAGCGACGTTAAATGAACAAACAACAAAACTCTAGGTATCAGTACCGCAGGTTGTCGATTCGAGTTAAAGTCCAAAGTAGTAACGTCAACGTTACAACATTTCTGCTTATTATATTATTGAAACTAAATTATAGAAATTTTGTATATATCATGAAGAAATAAACTTTAAGAAGCATGTTTATTTTTTCTTTAATTATACTATATTAATATTTTTTAAAACCTTCATATGTCATAAAGTTATATATGACTTTATATAAATTTTTATAACCACGTTATAAACAGCATATGAGCTCTGAAGAAGAGAGAAATGTTTCATTAAGAGGACAAGAAACTTTCCTCCTCAACAGGGCAAAGAACCTGTAGAAAAATAACTCAAATTATGTCTTTGAATACCTTCTTTTTAGAATATTTTACAATCTTACATAAACTTAAATATACAAAGATAATTAATGGACAGTATTTATTTGAATTAACACAATTAAACTTTGTTAAATTGTTTAAATCAGAACGAAGTTTAACTTTTTATAAAATAACAAATATCCGAAAGAAATACAATACTTCTTTATGTTGCTCAATAATTAATGGTTAATTGCAGTAATCAGTATTGATTAAAATTTTAGCTAAATTCTAACTTAAATTTTAAATGAATAATTCTTTCAATGTGGCAGTTTTAAATACGATTTTTCACACGCGAACGCTATGGGCTGCTTTCCTGTAGCAGTATAAAATCCTCAGTTCCCAATCAGGATTACAGTTAGTAAAATACAGACAGCAAATGATTCGCCATAAAACTGTTTTTTTAACCTTAAAACAGTTTGAAAAGTCAGCATTGAAGAAAACGCAAAATTATTGATGATTTTGCATGAACTTTAACTCATATTAACTTTAAGCATTAAGCCTCTTACTATGAATCGAACTATAATTATAAAATGTATAATCATGGTTTAGGCATGAACTAGATCCAAGTTTGATTTATGTTTATTATTGAATCATTAGATGCTCTGAAAAAATGTGGATTAAATACTACTTTAAATAAATGATGTTTTTACACCACAACATATTTTCTAAATTTCAATTGGTCAAAATAATTTTTTTTTAATTTAATGAAAAATCCATAAAAAACTTCAATAAATCTAAGAATAATTGCATTAGCATACATACAGCCACATAGGTACAGGTGCAATGGTATCTGTTAAGTCGACATATCTGTTGTTGCTGAAGAGTATCAATTTTTTTTTAACAGTAGTATACAATTTTTTTGAAATACTTTTAATTAAACAAGTAAATTTTCAATAAGTAATATACAAAAGAATAATTTATTTATTCTTTAAAATGTGACATTAAAATAAAAAAATAATTTTTTTTTTTAATATTTTTATTTTGAAGAGACATTTTTTTTTTTAATTTATCTACTTCCAAAAAATAGTTCAAACAATGATAAACGCCAAAACATTTTAGGCCAAGTGACAAAAATCATTACTAGATAATCATTTGTAATTAGAATTTGATTAAATTAAATTGGTTAAAAATAAGATGATTGCATGACAACAATCATACTTTTTCTGTTTTCTGCATACTTATTTTGAGAAACTTGAAAATGGCTCAATGTTGCTGATACATTAATAATTTGAAAATTTGGATTTGGAGGAAATTTATAGTCTTATTAATTAATAATATATACATTCTAAAATAATAGCAAGTAAATATGTTAACTTAAAACTAATTTATCTCTGGTACCGAAGAGCAGCACAAACTCTGTTGGCATACATGTTAAACTTTTTGGTTATTTTCTTTAGAATTATTATTAAATTAGTTTAATTTAAATAGTGTTATTTCTTAAAATTCAAGGTTTAATAAAAGAGTATAATTTAAAGTACATCTAGATTCAAAATTATTTATGAATAAACGTATGATACCAGACTTAGCTAACATGAAGTAACTGCTTTACTATTACAAAAAGTGTTGAGAATAGTTATAAACAATATTTTTCTTTAATCCGACCATTGAGTTTAATTTAAAATATATACTTGTTGATCAGTCCAATATAACGCTATGACAAAATTGATGAAAGAAGTCGTAATTCGAATAGAACAATTTAAAAGAGTTAATTTTACACAGCTTCAGTCCTCTTAACCAACATTCATTTTTGCTGTGTAATAATATCAATCGACCTAGTACATAGATTGGTGTAAAACCATCCAACATAGTTTCGAGCAATTTAGTTAAGGGAATTTATCAAATCATTATCAATTCAACAAATCAATATGTACTTTGTACATACAGATGTATTTCAAACTATGTAGACATAACATGAACTGGAAATTATGAGGTATCTGTTAAAAGAAAGTAATTAAATAGAACAGGAATCAACAATTGATAAGCTTTTGCCAGATGGAGAAAGGAATATACATCACTTCTCAGCCTATTGGCTAAATTCAAAGTGTGGTAGTTTTTGCTGTTTCCAATTATGCATTTTAAGTAGGGGGAAAAACTGTTTAAAGTCCCAAAAGAAAAAACAACTCCAACTCTGATCCAATATAATATTACATAATAGAATGAAGGTTTAATTGTAATATTACATTATAGGTGAAAATTGATTTGATGCAATAGCTTTAATATTTCCAAACATCATTTAATGATGTTAATAAGAAATGAAGTTGGAAGTATATAACTAAAAGTTAACATCCCATTAATATTTTATTAATATATTGCCTAGAAATATAAAAACAACATGAAACAAATGAGCAGGCGTTTAAACTCAAAAAACTTAAGATGAACATGAGTTGGTTCAACTAAATAATCATGTTTATGAACAAAATGATTATGGCTTGGACTATTCCTGGAACTTTATAAAGAATTTGTGTAAACTTACATGCTAAAAAACATTAAACAAGTACTTTAATATAATAATAACTAATCCCATACACGAACGTTATGAAATGTATGTATATATAATAAGGAAACATTTATCAATAGAATACTTTTGATATCAAGACAACCTGATAAGTGAAAATATAAATATTAACAGTCCAGATTATCTAGGGGTGAGATATTAATAAGTATATGCATTTAAAAATTAAAGCATGAAATAGTTCGAAGTTTTGTGCGAAATGAATGACTAAGAAACTTGATAACATAAAATTAGCTGTCCTAAAGCACTGGTGATCGGTGAAACCAATTGCTTGATAATAATTAAACTCCATATATAAAAGAGGTCGACTAACCTTGTTTCGTGAAATGACATAGCTATTAAATGTCAAAAGAAAAATTTCATTTTATAAATCGGAAAAACAAAACTGTTATCGAAACAAAAAACTAGCAGAGTACTTACCAATAGATGTTAAAGCTCAAAATTTCAAAGTATTCTTTATCCAAGAGTCACATTGATGTCAATCACAAATTACGATGGCTATTTTTTACACTCCATAGATGACGATTAACGAGAGAAACCTACCAACGAAACTGATAAAGCCCCGACATACCAGGCCACCGTTTACTCTTCCACTGCCTCATAAACACTGGATGTCTAGATATGTTCCAAAATGGAAGATAAGTAGGGAAATACTTATGTAGGCTGTGGCATTTATATATATTTAAAATTATTTTTACTTTTCCCAATAAAGTGTTATAAATAATAACTGAAAATTATTGTAGTAATATTTAATATGTTTTTCAAATAAGGTTCATTATTTAAATATAATCATCAAAAGTCATGTTTGTAATCAACTCCAGGGCTTCCCTCCTTTTTCAAAGGTAAATGTACATTTACTCCAGAGTATCATTATAAAATTAACTAAGAACTTAAGGGCAATAAATGTAAATTGAGTTTAATGCTCTTTATTTATGATTTATTATTATTCAACATTACCGCAATAAATATAATTTAACATAATTAACACATTTAACATTTGATAAACCATTTGAGTAGTATTAAATTTTAGAGAAAAGTCTGTTAAATAAAAATTCAAAACAATAAAATAATTTCAAACGATAGATTACTAATTTGAAAAAATTATGAGAACTATGATACTTTAAAATTATATTATATTATTATTATTTTATTATTATGGATAATTGATATTCCATTACTCAATGATCATTATAATTTCCTAAAAGACGAATTTAATATCATAAAAATATTTTTTAAAAATTTACAACAAACATTAACACTTAATGCTATATAAAATATTGATAATTATTGTATCTAACAGTACATTATATAGCTATACAAATAAAACATTATTTTGTTAACAGCTTCATAATGTTATTAAATAGTTTCAGATACACTAAAATTAATATATCACTCAAATGCTTTTGGTTCACATTAGGGTTATAAATATTAAATATTACAAAACATAAAATTTTAACATGCAATTCCTATAGACAAGCTAGCACAATTAATAACTTATAACAATAATATTTTGATGGCAAAATCATCAATTTTGAATTGATTGAAAAGCTTGTATAAAGGATCTCAAGTTAATTTGAAATGGTTTTCATCATTGTGTTAAATTGGTACAAAACAATTTAAAAATGAATTTTTTATTTATTTTTTTTTTACTTTTTTGTTCGGAAGATTCAGTATGTTACTTTGTTAGTTTATAAGAATTTAACCTGCAAAATAGCATGCAATGTTTTAAATATACATGCTTTATATTTTCTTTTGATATACGGCTAATAAGTTATTTCATTGTGATTTTTTTTTTTTTAATTCCTACTACTACCAAAGTTAGTTGAAAACCTATAATGGCAAAAATAAATATTTTAAAACATAATGTTTTTCATGCAGATTCGATGCTACAATGACTAGTTAACATATTATTATCTAAGACCATTTGTCATCTAAACTATTAGTCGAGGAGCTTCTTCTTTCTGCTCCCGGAGCAGCACTACCGCGGAATGGACTCCTCTGTCTTCTATTAAGTTCTGCAAATTAAAAAAAAAAGAAGAATGATTAAAATGGACAGCTTCATGAGTATGCTTCGTTAAAGTTAAGCTAATAATGCTATTTTATAGTACTTTTGACAAATGACTTAATTGTTTTACAAATGTGATCATTATATTTACAGATATGAGAAAATTAATAGTATCAACATACTTTTTTTAGACATAAGAATATCCTACTTTTTGCATGAAAACAATTAATTAAATTTTTGAAAAATCTAAAACATCAAGAATTTTTTATTTATTTTATACAAACATAAATAAATCTGTAATTTTTTTAATGAAATGTTTAGAAATTCATTCAGGATTACAGCGCGACAACCCACTTAGTGAGTATCCTCCACCAAACGGCTGTCTTTTGCAGCAGCAGTCCAATTTTGGAGTGCCAGCAGAGCTCTAGCATCTGCCACTACACCCAGCAACATTGCTCTGGGCCGCCCCACTCTCCTAGTTCACCACAACTCCTCTTTTTACTTTCTTGGAGACATAAGATTCACTAATGCGAGCGAGGTGACCAGTCTATCGAAGTTTTTCCAACATGATAAAGCAGACTATATCAATATCCTTTTACAGGTAGTATAGCGCCTGTCTTTTCCTTCTCCTCCATGTTCCTCCCTCTCTGATATCCTTCGAAAATTCTCCCCAACAGCTTTCTTGCAAATATTAGGACTCTACTTTCATCAGTAGTTGACCATGTTTTCTAGTTATTACGCATATAATAATTTCCTTTAAAAATTCTATTATACAACATATAAAGTTTTTGAAATTTTCATAATCTTAATTTAAACTTTAAATCAGCAATTAGATATTATAGAAGAAATAAAGAAATGTTGAATGAACTTACCAGCAATACTTAACAAAATTTTGCGTCTTGCACCGAATGCTGTTATTCCAATTTCTTTCAAATCTGAGTCAGTCAAAGTTCTAAATGTCGTAATGTCAATTTCATTTGATTGAAACAATCCTAAAAAGGAAGAAGACCATCAGTTAGATAAATCACAACATTCTTAAATTACCACTTACACTATAGTTTTGTATTTAGTCTATATCTGTATGGTTACAACATAATTTTTAATGAGTTTTAAATGGAACAATAGTAAAGAAGAAAAGAAACAGAATTGAAAAGAGAACTAGTCAAAGAAGACGAGAAGCATAGTAGGTTATTATGAAAATATTCTTAAAAAAAAAAAGAATTTTTTTTTTTGAGTTAAAAACATATTTAGAGAAAAATTAATAGGTCAAATAAACTTGCTAAAGATGAAGGCCCGATAGGAATAGAACAATGAACTTTCCGGGTTTGGTTGGCTCATTAGCACTACCAGTACTTGTAATAGTCAAATTACTTCCAGTCAGAAATGATATGAAAGAATTCTTAGTTGTTTTTAACATATTAGTTTTGTAATTTTATTTTTATGAGAAATAATTGGTATAGATTAAAGTATTATCACAGGGTCTCTGTAGATATTCAACTGTTCAGTTAATCTGTAATAACTTCGCTCCTGTAATACATTCTACTCTTCTAACTCTAGCACCTCTTATTTATTTACTGTTAATTTGTTTGCTGCGTCCTAATCGAATTCTGGTACTATCCTAATCTTTAGTGCTACTTCTATGGCTATTTCCCAGACCTGACCCCTTCACAATTTGACTGTCCTTATCCAGGCCAAAATACTTTTGGCCATCTTAAGCAGCAGTACATACACCAAGTTATTGGATCCTGATAATAGCACAACAGTATCATTTTAGAAAATCACATTTTTAGTTTTAAAATAGTATATTTTTCACTTACTTGAGTACTTTTCCAGACCTATGACAGCTAACAAAGTGTGAAGATCCTTAAAGCTGGAATTGGACAAATTAGAAAGTGTGGCAGAAGATACAGAGTCAAAATAGTTGGAAGACGAAAATGCCATGTCTGGAGAACAGGAGTTACTAGAACTCAAATCTAGTCCATAATGGCTCGAAGGATACCAATTACTTTTTTCAACCTAAAAAATAGTAGTTTTTGATTATAATTATTTATTTCAGGGTAACAAACAACATTTCCAGAGGATACCATGGAGTGTCCATCATGGTCTAGAAGATAAAAATTTCACACCTGAGTAAGTTTTTCTTCTTCAAGGTTTTTCTGATCATGAAGTGCATAATTTGGATTAGATTGGCTGAATCCATAACCAGACCAGATCGAATTGGGATTCCTTATGTCACTTGGCCTTGGTGGCCTTTGCATAGCTTAAAAAAACAAAACAATAAATAAATAAATCTAGAAACATTTACAAAAAGTTTTCGAAAACTTCAACTACCTTGTAATGCTTGTATTTTCATCTTCTGGAATTCTTCTGGAGTAAGAAGAGGTCTATCAAAGCCAGGAGCTTTCGTCTCTGTGTTACTGTTACTAAACGTTGCTACAGAAAATTTACAGATAAGTAAATTTCAATATATCTATACGGTAATTAATAAAACATTTGAATATGTACATTTTAAAATTATTATCATAGCAAATCATATTCTTTTAAAATGTAATGATTCAAAGAAAATGAGGAAAGAAGAATAAAACCAACTATTTTTTTATTGCTACTTATATTTATAACAAAATGAATAAATAGGTAAAAAATAAAATAATTTATACACAAATAGATATTCCCAAGGTATCTATAGGGTCCAAAATGTGCTTTTACAAGTAATTAATTCACCTGGTGATAACATACGCACCCAAGACATGGCCCTTATCACTAGCCGACGCCAGTGGCCTGCAGGTTTTTGAAAGAAAAATTCTGAGAAGAATTGCTATGTAAAGGATGGTGGCAAATATAAGCTAAGGCAAAATGATGAGCTCTACCAAATTTATCAGGAGCCGGACATGGCCTGATTCATAAGAATCTGAAGACTTCGGTGGGCAGGCCATATTGCAAGAATGGATGATGGTTCGCAAACCAAAAAACTTTTATTTGGGTATGTGGATGGACAGAGAACGGAGGCGACAACTTGACAGGACCAAGACCCATACCGCTTGTAGTGCTAGTGATGAGAGTGATATAAATTATATTATGCCCAGGATCACAGGTCACAGGCTGCCCTTAGGATTTCTTAAAGGGAGTAAAAAATCCTTAGTTAAGGGGTCCTTCATAGGGAACGTAAAATTGAGGTCCTGAGCCATTGCGGTGTCTGGTATTTGTCAAAGACCCCTATCCTAATTATACCGAGATAGGCAAAATTTCAACTCCTGCTGCAGTGTCATCTGTTTAGACATAGCAGCATAAAGTAATGTTAAATGAATAAACAAAAAGCTACTAAAACAGTTTTTTATAAATAATATAGTTTTCTTATTGTACTTAAAAATAACACTCTATGACTCTAATTCTTACGGTTCATAAGCAGGAGTTTGTGAGCCATAGTTTACCCAAATTATGATTGAACATTACCTTATGTCTGTAACAATAACAGCTTTCTACTGATAACAATGGCTACAACATCATTATCAAAATTAATTTCAGAATACTCCGGGAGTGGAGTGGCTCAGTGGTAGAGCACTGAGTTGCCATGCCAGAAATCCTGGTTGAAAACCTATATTGCTGCGGGCAATACTTTTATTTAGTTTGTTTGCAGCTGCAGATGGATCATATAGGATCTAGGACCCTCCTGAGGCTCACCCAGCCTCTATAAAATATAAAAATAGGGTACCCAAAATAAGGGGGAAAAATCTAGCGGTTGAGCGTGACCTAAGACAAGTCACCTCCTTGCAGAACCATTGTCCATGAAACAGCACAGTCTCTACCATGTACTGAACCCCAGACCCGTTCACGGGTTGCAGTGGTACAGGTTTTCAGGTTTGCTGATTAAAATATTAATAATTGAGAAAAAAAATGTAAAAAAAAAATGGGACAACAATTTTTAGATAATGTTACAATTATACGTAGTCAATGATTTCAATAAATATTGATAATAGGGAGCATGGAAGGAGCTTTTTGAATAACCATTTAAAGGATAAATATTTAAAGGATATAATTGGGTAAGAGTGACCTTTTCAAATGCATCTTAAGTGTGTAATACAGTTTCACTTATCTACTATTGATGATAGAAAGGTGTTTTTGGAAATGAAATACCTGTCTTATTTTGATCTGGCGTTGCAGCATGTGGTACTGGAGAAACAGTTCGAGGGCTTGCACTTGGACTTGATATTGTACTAGTATTGCTACTTAGCGATGAATATACAGCTATAAAAAAATGATAATAATAAATACAAATATCTATGTTCAGCCCCTCTGACAGAAAATAAAATTACCAAGTATTATTTCAAAATAAAAACTAAGTATAATTTTTTAAAAACACACATAAATACAGTAAGATCTTGAATAAGTTTTGCATTTCTCATACCTCAAGGGATATGATCCAGTTTATTTTATTATTTTTAAATTTAATTTTTGAAAAATAAATTATTGAATATGGAATCAAAAAATAATTCCATTAGGCACACTGAGGTTTTCACCATTGCATAGGACCTCCTGTTCTGAGAGAGAACTTGGAACGTAAAATTTGTTTGAATTATAATCTGATTGTCAATAGATTTTAATACAAATCAGATTTGTCAATTTATTTTCATGGTTATTTTTTAATAGAAATTGTACACATTTGAACAAAAAACAGCTCGTTTTTCATATTTAATTATAAGGTATTAATTACAAGTATAAAATATTGCTATAATTATACTATCGAGAAACTTCTCTCAGGAAATTGTTGTACAAATTTAATTCTAGTTACTATTATTAGAATTTATTTAAACTTAAAAGCATCATGATTAATACAAACTTACCTAAAATAATACTTGAATAGTATTCGCACAGATGAAATTTAATTTATTTATATAAATATTTAATTATACTTAAATTACTTGTTTCAGAGTTATAATAATTGGAACTACTCTAATATAATGAAGAATCAGACTATTTATAGCCATATTTCATCAATGAAACTTTTAGCCACAATTTTATTTTTAAAATCAAATTATAAAAACATATCATTTTCGTCTAAAAATATTATTAAGGAATCTGCAATCATACCTGGAATATCTGGCAAAGATAGCGAGCTATATGAAAAATGAGCTTGTGCCAGGCGATCAAGATGTACACTGTGAGGTGATAAAATAGGAGGTTGGTGATAAGAGATATGTGGAAGCAGTTGGAATTGCATTACGGGATGCCAAGCATCTGGCCGTCCCAGCATAGGGACTATTGGAGGTGGTGAAAGGTTCGGGTACACAACGGAGTCATTGTTGTTAGTTCTCCCTACAAATAAATACAATTATTATTTAAAATATAGATATGACATATGCATTATCATTTAATCATAATCATTACTATACTAAATAAAAAAATATACTTTTAATCAAGTTTTTGTGTGAAAATACTATATAATATATTATTTAATAAAAATCCAATTCTTTATTTAAACCATATCAAATGATACAATATAATATATATCTTATTATGATTTGAAATTCAATATAATAAATTGTGAGAGAATTGTATCACAAGATAAATTAATACAAATAAATACAAAATAAAATAATGCTTTTCTGTTATTAAAAGTGTTGATATGATTACATCAGAAATTTAAGTTAAATGGAACTTGTTTGAATGGTTTTTAGATTTTTATTAAATTAGAGCAATGCTCATGTTAAATAATTGTGAATCAACAGGAAATTTAAGAAGTACAAGTACTTTTTTTTATATATACATATATATATATACACTTTATTGAAATATTACAATATGCCACTTTTTGGTAATAAGTAATATCTATATAATCATTCAATCAAAACTAAAAAGATAATAAAAAATATACATGCGGATAATAAAAACAAAATAAGTACTTGTGAAAATAATAATAAAAATAAAGTAATTTCTCACATTCATTCCGTAATTACACTATTTATAAGTAATAACGACTATTTTACTTTAATCAAACAAATACAGATGACTCATTTGGATGACGAATTCCATAATTAAAAAATATATATTATTCTAGTTATTTATTTACTTAATAATTTCTTTTTTACTGAAATAGTTCCAGTGAAATGATTTCTTTAAGAAAAATGACTGATTTTTAATTTTAATATTTATCTCTCTGCTGACTGTCAATTATTTGTACATCACAGGTGTGAATACCAAAATATAAAGAGAAAAAACAATTTATCTTTATATCATTTTATAGTCAAATTAGTGAATAATTGTGATTAGAAATCAACACATATATGGTTAGTCATACATTGTCAAAATATTATTTATGAGAGCAAAAAATTATCAATCTTTCACTTCCATTTTAATAATTGAAAATAAGAAGAAGTTTACTTGGTTTTTTTATAATGAAAATTTGCCAAAATTTAATTCATGATTAAATTTAAAAACTGCAGATTAATTTTTTAACTATTTGTTTTATTTATGAGGTGTGGAACAAAGGCAAACCTCTCGTGTAAAATACAAGTTTTTTTTTTGTACTGTGGAACTCTTCTTCCAATCAGTTGATGTATTCATTTTAAATTGATTATGAATGATAGATATGGGATATAAATAACAAAAAAATATATAAATAAATACATATTAAAATAATTTTTTTTTAGATATAACTAAATATAAAGTTCATGAGAAGCGAGGGGATGGTTGACTGAAAGATAGACGTAAGGAAGAAAATAGTTGGGGGTGCAGTCAAATAAAAACACTAAATAAGTGGTTATTTATTTAATTATGTGCCGACGTTATAAATATAAAGTTATTATAAAAAATTATCCAAATTAAACCTCTGAATAGAATTGAAACAGGTGTTAAAAAAAAGAAAAAGAAAAGAACATTGATGGTTCAAAAGAGATAAAATAATGCTTACAAGCTGATTTGAAAATAGGTCCTGGATTGGGAATAAAATATGAAAGGGGTATGTTCACTTCTACTGGGTTCTCACTCGAGTTAAGCAGTTTTCTTCGAGCTTCATAAACATTATCTAAAAAAAAAAAATTGGTGTTATTATGGAGGCTTGTAGTCCAATGTATGTATGTATGTACTTTAAGAAATAAGGTAAAGTACTCACTGACGTTTCTTTCTATTCCTTTAATAATGAATGATAGAATGTTTTGTTTTGGTTTATGTCTTGTAGTTATTAAAACATCATATTTACTCATAATCTGTGCATTTAATTCTGTATCAATATCAACCGAGTTTTCAGGTACATCAAACATTAACACTATTGGCAGAGAACCCTTAAAATGGAAAACATATTTTAAAACACAAAAATGTCATATTCTACATTTTTGCACATTTACTTGATATAATACCGTTATAGTTGTAAATATCATTGAATTAAATAAAACAAAACAAAAAAAAAACACAAATTAAATATGGTGACTGATTATCTATTGTTTAATGACAAGTGTCGTCAATATTATTATTTTTAAATTAAATATTATGTTTTACAAGAAATGTGTTATTACGGCTTCTATGGTTATCAGCTAGACCTTATTTTTTTTATAACTGTAATTAGTCAGCCAACCCATCTGTATTTTAAGTTTATATCATTTAATATTTAGCATTAAAATTGATTTAATGTCCTAAGGAAATTTATTGAAAGTTTTAAAAACAAACTAAAGGCATATATATGAGTTTTCCAATATTTATTTATATAAAACTTTTTTAATCAATAAAAGATTTTGCTTTGTTGAAGTAAATATTATAATATTTAAAACTCATGAAGCATGATAGTCAGAGATTAGACAAGGAAACTTACAATCAGTTGCTGACGGGCAATGTAAACGTTGTGAATGGATCCAGTTATTGTTACATTACTTTTCTTCAGTGACGGAATATTTGGATCTGTAGGGTCAAGAAAAATAATCTGTGTAGAAGTTCTTTGCATTATTCCTTTTAGGTTTTCATTATTTCTTCCAAGAACTATACTGTGATGCTGAGGTGAAATTTCAACCATCATATGGACTGAAACCTGATTCTAAGGCAAAACTGAAATTAATTGCTAAAATACAGCTATAGCCTATGCTAATGATGATTAGTATGTCTTTTTTTAATTAAAAAAATAAATAAAAATACATTATACATTTAAATGTTGAGGAAATGTAATGACTGATCCATCTATCCGTCATTACATTTCCATATATATTATTTGTATACCTACTTTATGAATTGTATACCTACTTTATGAATTCGATAAAGTATTTCTTTGTTTTTTTCTCGTTATATTATATATTTTATAAAAATTAGACATGTAATAAAGTTATAATTGCAGTGTTGTGCAGGTCGTGTACTGATAATTGAGCAAGAAATAACCAAAAGACACACTATAAAAAAAATTATAAAAAACAAAATAAAAATATTCAGTTTTAAAGAGGTACAACATTAAGTATAAATTTAAAAAATCAAATTTGACTGAAAAGGAACACGAAAAATGCATTCTATAAATGATAATATGAGTTTACAGCGTTTCGCAAACTTAAGTAAATTTTCCTTGTATTGTATTAAAAAGGGATGGAATTATATTTAAATTTACATATGAAAAGGTAACTAATTACATTCACCTGCAGTAATTATCAATAGTTCATTAATATTTAAATATAGGAGTAGTGATTTAGCAACGACTGAAGTATCTACAAGCATAGAATATAAGGTACAAGTCCTAATTAAAAGGTGTAAAGGAAATATCCTCAATATTTTTCTACGATAATATCGGGTATGACAAATTAGTGGAGGAATGCTGCATAAGACTTGATGAATTAGCTGTTCACAACAGAGTTAATATATTTTAGATCCCTGGACACTGTAGTATACCAGGAAATGAGAGAGCTGGCAAAATGGCAAAGAAAGGAGCAGGAATTGCTCCAATAGGACCAGAACCATGGTGCAGGGTCCCCCTTTCCCTGGTTAAGGATATAATTAACAAACTAGCCAAGAAGAAGGTTAAAACACGTTGGGATAGAGCCAAGATAAGGCACCCCAAACTTTTTATAAAGGATCCCAATGACAAACTTTCTGAGAAAATCAAGAAAGAAGCCGCTCGCATGTCGAGTACCGACCTCAAGAGTATGGTAGAAGCTATTTCTAGGTACTGCAAACTCAGGAAGCATATCCACCGCCTGGGCCTCAAAGAAAAATCCCGGTGCAGATGGTGTACGGAGGAGGATGAAACCCCTTGCCACGTTCTCTCTAAAAAAAATGCACTATGTCGGAAGAGGACATTGGACCTTGGCCCTGGAGGACACAAGGATCTTCAAGAACTGAGATTTATAGATTACCTAAAATATCTCAGAAGCCTAGACCTATGATAGGAATTTTACAACTCGAGAACAATGGGCCTCATTGGGCCGAGGTGCATGGTAGTGGAAGAGTCAACCATTATTATTATTATTACTAGGACCCTCCTGAGGCTCACCCAGCCTCTATAAAATAGGTCAGGTCTTCTTCAGGGCTTTGTGCTCCCAAGTATGGGCCTGTTCCTTGCTATTAGCTCCGTCTTGTCATTATAATTACCCAATAAAATCAGACGATGCCAAGATTGTCATTAATCATTACCCATAGATGTGACCACTAAGCGCTGAAGAATACATGCAAGGTGATTCGATATGTCGGTTTCAAATAAATAATTTCACTGCTTAAAGGTTATACTTCTAAAATGTTTATATTTTTATCTCAGCAGAATTTTATAGTAGTATCATAAGGAAAAATGGGTGTGGAGTGGCTCAGTGGTAGAGCACTGAGTTGCCATGCCGTAAATCCTGGTTCAAATCCCACTGCAGGAAAGGCTTTTATTTAGTCTGTTTACAGCGAGAGATGGATCGTATAGGATCTAGGACCCTCCTGGGGCTCATCCAACCTCTATAAAATATTATAAAAATAGGGTACCCAAAATAAGGGGGAAAAATCTAGAAACTTTTTATAAAGGATCCCAATGACAAACTTTCTGAGAAAATCAAGAAAGAAGCCGCTCGCATGTCGAGTACCGACCTCAAGAGTATGGTAGAAGCTATTTCTAGGTACTGCAAACTCAGGAAGCATATCCACCGCCTGGGCCTCAAAGAAAAATCCCGGTGCAGATGGTGCACGGAGGAGGATGAAACCCCTTGCCACGTTCTCTCTGAATATAATGCTATAATAGAAATTTTATGACTTGAGCACAATGGGCCTCATTAGGCCGAGGTGCATGGTAGAAGAAGAGTCAACCATTATTATTATTATTATTACTATCGGGTTGAATATTAGAAGTTGAGAATAGAGTTTGAATATAATTTTATAGTATAAAAAATAAAATAAATTAAAATGATTATGGAAGGAGATATCGTTGAGCTTGAATGAAATTTAGGAGAAGTTTAGATGAAATGTTGTTGACTTACAGCTAAGGAGTCACACATGTGTGAAATGAGGAGTTGCGTAGCTTCTTTTACCCTTGCTACTTCCCATTCACATCCTTTTACAACCACCAAGGTTGAGTTTAATTTTTGTCTTGTTCTAAACATAACCTTAAAAATGAAAAGCAACATTGCAATAGTTGAGTAAAGTATTATCAGATTAACCTAAATGATAGTGTATAATATATATGGTATAATCATATACCTGAACATTATATTGCTCTTGCAGTGATTTGATGTAAGGAGATGATGGGTCAGGTGATAATGCCAAGGCACCAAGAATAGGCAGCTCAAAACAAAATATCAGTGGTGTTAATTCCTGAAATTAAAAAAAGAAATTTATATTTTCACGAAATAGATGTTCAACACCAACTGTGACAAGTAAATAACGTAATCTGTTCATAGATATAGAATGGTCCTGTGCAATCTGTAGACCTGGGGCTCATCCAGTCTCTATTAAGTTTCAGACAAATCACCTCTTTGCACTACTGTTGTCTTAGAATCAATCCCGGCTCTACCATCCAAGACTCTTCACGGAATGTAGTGTAAAGGTTTTTTTTTCTATTAAAATTTATGTGATTAAGGATTTAAAGAAATTCTCTTTGTTCATCAGCCCATTTTTTCTTAGTATTATTAAATTTTGCGTTTAAGCTTTCCCGCATTTTTAAACAGGCATTTTAATGCTTAGCTCTACTTACTCCCTACTGTTAGATTAAAATAACAGGTTAAGAAAATATTGTAATCAATTCAAAAAGGATCTTATCTCAATCTGAAGTTCTAAAAGGATCTATGCGTTTCAGAGTCCTCTGGATCGGAAAAACACATTTTATCCATAGGGACTGTCTGTCTGCAATGCAATTACTTGCTGAATGTAGGGAGCGATTTTTTGTTTTTACAATTATAAAGCTTACTGAACAGAGCTTTATAATTGTATAATTAGAAGCTCATTTGAATGTTTGGTTTTGTAAAAATACAAAATATTCAGAAAAAATCTTAACTGAACCATTATTAGCAAAGATAAAGAAAATTATATTTATTTTGGACTTTTAATACCCAAATTGATCAGAAGATATTTACACACTAGATATTTTTATTTTTTGAAATTAATTAATTTTAATCTTCTTTAATTTGTTTAATAATATTTTACCTGGGATTTAAAGATTGATATGTTAAATATTGCCAGAATAATTTTGATAATGTATTAATACATTGGGTTGTTTCATACGAAATGTCCGTTTTTATTATTTCTAAAATTCAAAGTGGACTTCTGTTGTTAACCATGTTTAAAGATTGTAATGAGCAGTTATTAGTTCTCTCATTTTTGATTATATTTACTATCATAAATATCAAACGAACATTGTTTAGTGACAATGGAAACACACGATTTTTCTGTAAATATTTCATAAGTTGAAACTTAGACACTCAGCATTCCAAGTTGTAAGAAACAAGACCACCTCGTTTAAGGAAGAGTGTTATGATGAACGGAGTGGAGAAATTTTCAGCTGGTGACACAGATTAATTCATAAATAAGAAATTAATCCATAAATAATTCATTTATCCTTTCTACCCAGAGGTGAAACCATCATATCCAAATCCTACTCCAGGGATATTGAAATAATGTAACAAAACTTTATCAAAACACAATATGCATAGGTTAATCGGAAGGGACCTACACTCTTACATGGCAACGCCAGACTTCATGTTTCATGACAGACAATGAAGAAACTAAACGAGCTGGGTTATGAAGTTCTTCCACTCCCACTTTATTAGCTAGACTTATTTCTATCTCCACACATTTTCTGACATTATTTCATGACAAATTTTTTTTTAAAAAGATTTTTCAGTTCTGGGTTTGAAAATGTAACAACACGTTGGGAAAAAAGTATAGAAAATGAGGGTAAATATTTTAAATAAAAATGTTTTAATTTTTTTAATATTGTTTTACAAAATAACCTTTCCTTTAAAAACTGACATTTCATTTGAAACGACCCAATATAACATTCATAAAATTGGCATCATATTTTAAACCTACATGATATTAAAAGCTCTCATATGACTTAAATAAATTTTAAGCTCACTCGAACTCTCGCCCTAGCTTTTTCAACTCCTGCGACTTCACCTGCTATTGAAACCTGATTACTTTTTTCTGTTGGGTTACTTCTGTTTGAATCTGGGAAATGTATGTGGCAGCCTGTTTCCTCCATTACCCTTCTGATGGTCAATCCTCCTTTACCGATAATATGGGAGTGATCAGTGTAGCTAACATCAATTTTCATATTAACACGACTGGCCTGAACAAAAATAAATTATCTGTCAAGAAAACGTTTTTAGTTTATAAATTAAATATAGTATTTTTAAAAAACAAGTTTTTACATGAGATTTTTTTAAATTGATTTTTGATAGAATATTCAATTTTTTGTTTAGGATTTTAACAATCTTGAGTTTTAGAGTAATGAAGTGGCCTAGGGAGAAAATCATCCTACCAATATAGAAAATAAAATAAATAAATTAATTAAATTTCTTACTCTTGTGTCGAGAGATGCAAGAATTTTTTCTCTTGCAACTTTTACATTCTCAGCTCGTCCAATAACTCTAATGTGAGGATCTGAAATCGAAGAGAAAATAATAAAATTCCAGACTCATGTGAAAAGAACATACTTTACAATTGATGTTACCTTTCTTGGATTTAGCACCAAGTTTTAGTCTGGAGGGCCAAGTAACATGGGTTTTAGTTTCTTGCATAACCTTAAAAATTATAAGAAAATGTTTGAATGCATATTGTAATTTAACAAGGTACCAGAAAAACATTTTTTGGCTAAAAGTACATACATGGTCAAAAAATTTTTGAGCTGCTTCAGGAACATTTTCGTTTCCTGAAAGAATTTTCAAAATATTTATGATATATATATTTTTTCTAACTTCATTATTTATTTAATTTTTTCTAAATATTAATCGACAAATGATCTGATGGTCATAGGAAATGACATGTCAGACATACGGTTCGACATTTACTTAACATTTTAAAAGTATGTAACGATTGTATTGAAGTTATTAGACCTGATTTCTTTTAATAAAACATTGAAGTTTACTAGTGTAAAACTTTTATTATAGTTTAAACTCCTCCTTTTAAGGGTGAGTGAACCCAAGTTACATCTATTAAAAAACTGTTCTAAAAAAATCTATTAATTTTCCATCAACAGAAGTCTAAAATGAAGTCATTGGACAACCTATTTATCTATAATTTAATAGATCAACTTTGACAATCATTGTAGTGCATCGTAGTTTTAGTTAATAAACTTAATAATATAATATTTTTAAGTAATATTATTATTAATAAATCAATAATAATACAATTTATGAATTAATGAGACACCTAATCCTCATTTTACATTTTATATTAATATTATTTTTTGTTTTCATTAGTAATGCAAAACTATTTTAATTAAATATAATATTTTCTTGGTATCATTCCATTGGTATAATGGATTGTCATAATATTGATAGGCTTGTATAAGAATTTTATTAAATAAAATCATTAGAATTATTAAAAAAATAATAAATTACTGTTTTTTTTTTTTTATAGTTTAAAGTTAAAAAGGCTAGTTGTAATTTATTTTCTACAAAATGGTGACTGTATTAATGAAATACATCATATTTATTTTAGCTTATTTTTTAAAGTTCGTATATTGATGGTTGATACTTTCTTTTTTCTATAAAGTCAAAATTAAGAAATATTTGCCTTTATTTTTTTTATTTAAGAGTAATATATTTTCTTATTGTGAACCTATTATATAAACAATTGAATAAAAACTGCCTAAAAAAGTCTTAAATGGCTTGTTATAAATCATGCATGCTTAAATAAATAATTTTTGTATTGAATTGATATCCTTTCTTCCCATCATAATCATAATGTTTTTTTTAAACTGAGAGAATAATTGATATATATATTTCTGTATTTTGCTACTTTTAAGTGTTATTTCCCTTGGCTCAATTAGATAGATTCTTTAAGCATACATTATAGTCTTAAACCAATATATCTTTTTTTTGTTTTCAAACCGAAAATAAGAGCTTCCAGCCTCTTTCTGTCGACTCTAAATCTATCTTGTGAAAGTTCCGCTGATGTTAGACCAAGTGAAGCAGCCAATTCACTTAAATCTTCCCTACTCCCTAAAGAGCTGCCTCTTCCTGTGCAGTCAGACTGGCTGTCTGACATGGCCTCACTCCTGATGCTCATCTTGCCACTGACTGTCTTAAATAAAGAATTTGTACATTGGTCTATAATCCTAATACCTTTAATTCCATGTTCTAATTTCTGTTTTGATTGTCCATAGTTGGTTGATCAAAGATTTAGAGAGGGGAGACATTAATAACAGTAGCATTAGATAATAGTAAATAGTAACGAAATTTTCAAAGAAGATAATAATAAGATTTGATAAAAGATCTATTACTATATTTTAATTCTTAACAATAAATTACAAAGATAAGTGTTTATTTTTTGGCGCGTAGTACGAAATGTATATATTTGAGGACATTCCATATGCCAAATTCAGGATATTCTATAAGATTATAGGAAATTTCGTTTTTACTTTATCAATTTCAATTAGTTGTCTACTTAAAATTACGCAAAGACGTTCCTTTATTCTTATAAAGAATGAGCCTTGAAAAAATAGTTGTTATTAAGTTACCTATTGTAAAAATTTTATTAAATTTTGAATTCACTAATTTTAATAGTGGCTCTTTTAATTGTTGTGAGTACTAACTGTCATGTCCAATACGAAGAGGCTGTGTGCCACTTTTGTTGTTGAAATAACCTTCCTTCAGTGAAACCAGTTATTTATTTTATTTTATTTGTTTGACTGAACAGTTTAATCCCAATGTTGTATATGAAAACTACAGTATGAGTGATACTTTAAAAGAGCTGAGAGAACGTTCTCAAAAGAGAAAAAAACTTCTTGCCCAAACGGTGGGTACATATTGTTTACTTAATTTTCTGGATTATTGAGTTTGGCTTGTATGTAGCTTTTGATGCGTTTTTAGTTTGGCGTTTCTAACGTTGCTGAACTAAGGCAAGTACTGGGGACAGCTGAAGAAGAACCTGCTAAAAAGGTCCCATTATTGTCACATTCATCTACTGAAATAGTAAATGAAAAAGAAGAAAATGGAAATGACAGTGTTGTTTACAAAGATTCATCAACATTCCTTAAGGCAAGATATCATTGATTATAACTTTTTTGTTTTCATTCTGATAAAAATAGTCATTTTTTGATAATTTAAAAATGTTAGACATTTATTTTGCATTCACTGTGATCTGAAGTGTCAGCCATGATAATTTTAATGCACGGTTCATTACATTTTGCCAATTTTATACTATCTTTTGAAAATGCATCAGTTGATATCCTTTAATAAGGATGATTCCCGGCTACCATTTGCCATTGGCGGAGGCTCTCTTTTACAGCAATAGTCTCCTAGTCACAACTGAATAGACTTCTCCTTTCCTAGAATACATTGTTGCATTAATTTCTATAAATCATAATTAATATCTCGCACTTATTATTCTCAGCACCTTCTTTCCAAACGGACATTCCTACGGATACAAAGGGCTTCTTACTTCCTGTAAATGTGCAAATTTATTTTGTTGTCACAAATATTAAATTTTAAAAAATCAACTAGTTTGTTTCTGCTGATTATCCAATTTGGTCCAACAAATAAAATCTCTTACCTGGAGGATTCCCATAACTTTAAGTGTAATAGATCCACACTCTCAAGTAGGGGTGGTTGACCCAAATCCTCTTGCAGGCCACTTTGGGGTATCTGTTCCGCTGGTTGTTGCTTCGAGTTTAGTTTGTACAAGTTTTAACTGTTTGTTTCATTTTTAGTATTTTCCATAAATACAAGTTATTGCGAGCTTTAGTATGGTAATGAGTAGATTTTGGTAATTATTTCATCAAGAAATAAAAGTTTCAACAAACATTTCGATGTATAGTTGATATATGTTTGTTGAAACGTTCATTTCTTGATGAAATAATTAGCTAAGTATACACATTTCCCATAATTGCATTATCTTTTCTATACTAAAGCTCATGATAAATTGTATTTATGGAAAATATTAAAATGGAAATGAATGAAAAGTTTTTTTTTGTTTTTCTAAAAATTATTTTATTGAATTGTACAACTGTAATTGTATGAATAAATAAATACATGAAAGGACATGTAGAGGGACTTCCCATTGGCAGGACTCTAGAATGAAAAGTTAAAACTTATTTTATATTTATTATTCTCATGATATTGATAATTTTTAAATATTTTTATTTTGAGGAGAAAAGATTTGTCCAGGGCCGGGGTTCGAACCCAGGATCTCTGTATTCTCTAGCACAGTGCTCTAACCAACTGAGCTGGTGTACCAGGTCAGGTTAGCTCAGTTGGTTAGAGCATTACACTAGAGAATGCAGAGGACCCGAGTTCGAATCCCGGCCCTGGACAAATCTTTTCTCTTCAAAATAAAAATATTTAAAAAGTTAAAACTTGTGATCAATTCATAGGGACAACCTGCGGAATAATTATCTTCTAAACTATTTATTTGCTCCATGCTTGGGCTTAGCAGACAGCAGTCCTGCAGCAAATATGGGGTATATGTACCATTTTCGCAACTGATGGTTCAATAAAAAGTATAGTAACTATTACATTGTTTAAAATAAATTTTACCTGACAGCCTGTATCAAGGATATTTAAAAAATACAAAACTTAATATTTATGTATTCTACTTCACATTAGCATATAAACATGAGAGCAAGTAATCTTTTTTTATCTGTATATTTACTGATATTTTTATTATTCTCTAGACTAAATTTATAGAGCATTCTCATTAATTTCTCTCTCTTTTTTTTTTTTTTTTTTTTTTTTTTTTACAGGGAACGCAATCATCAAATCCTCATAATGATTACTGTCAACATTTTGTTGATACTGGACAAAGGCCTCAAAATTTCATAAGAGATGTTGGATTGGCTGACCGTTTTGAAGAGTACCCCAAACTCCGAGAACTAATTAAATTAAAGGTTACTTAATTTTTTTCTATTATAAAACATAATTTACATGCATCCTGACTGTCATTATTCTATACCCAATGTAACTTATTTAGATTCAAATGTTTTTAAGCTTCAGATTAGTTTTCAGATTGTTCATTATACAGTAATATCTAAAATAATACAATTTATATATATATATATATATATAAATCTACAAGAATTAATTTGTTTATTTATTTCATATAATTAAAAGTTATTTGATATAGCTCCGATTATGAACCCTTTGTTGTCTTAAAAAGTTCTTTTTTATTTTATTAGTTAGGAATTGTCTTATATAATTCCTAACTAATAAAATAAATAAATCTCTCCAACTATTGAGATGGAAATATTATCAAGCAGATATGCTAGCTGTGGATTTCGGGAAGTTATCTGTTTTTACTTATCAATTTATAGAATCTAATACACTTGTCAAGCTAGAGCCAGTATAAACTTACAGATTCCAGCCATTTTGTAATTACTTTAAGCAGGAGTTGTTTTTTTTTTATTCATTTGTCACTTTTTGCCGCAATGGTTATTTGGATGATGCTACAGTTTGAGTCCTAAATTTTACCTATCCAGGTACAATAAGGATAGGGATCATAGTGAGTACTTAAACCCACACAGGCTCGGGGTTTACATCCCTTCTCAAGGACAGCATAACCATGGAGTTTTTAGTCTCTTACTCCACCTGCTGGACAACGAACCCATGATCTTAGGCATAATTATAATATTATAATAAGCATAATAGGGTATCGTGATAACCACTACACCAAAGGTAATACCTTTATGTAGGAGTTCTTAGAAAAAGTAAAATGGCTAACAAAATTCTCCCTCATTGCTTTTTGTTAGCTTCTAGATTTTAAGGATACACTGTTAGTATGCACGAGTGAGTTGCCTCTATATTTTATATTTTAACCCCTTTATGCTCTGACAAACTAAAATAGCTATTTTAAATTTTCCACGTACCACTAATTACATTGTAGCCTTACCAAATGGCATTATTTTGGATTAATTTTTATTATAATTTATTTTAGGATGACTTGATTGCTCAAACAGCAACCCCTCCAATGTTCCTCAAGTGTGATCTGGAAACATTTAATATAAAGGATCTAAACAATAAATTTGACGTGATACTTGTCGAACCTCCGCTTGAAGAATACCAAAGAACAATGGGAGTTACCAATAGTAAACTTTGGAGTTGGGATCAAGTTGGTGATCAGTAATTTTAGATAATTTTTATTTTTTATTTGTAGAGGAAAGTATATAATAACTCAATCCATTTTAATTTTTAGGTCATGCAATTGGATATTGGTGAAGTTGCTGCTTCTAGAAGTTTTGTTTTCTTGTGGTGCGGCTCATCTGAAGGTCTTGATATGGGAAGAGCTTGTCTCCGTAAATGGGGTTTTCGTAGATGTGAAGATATTTCTTGGATCAGAACTAATATAAATAGTCCAGGACATTCCAAAAATCTTGAACCAAAAGCAATCTTTCAACGGACTAAAGTATGTATTTCTAAATTGTATTAATTTCAATATATCGTTAAGTAACTCCTTTGAAATTTAATTTGATTGAAGTGGTCCTTGCTTATAAGGGCAAAAGCTTTTAATGAAGTACTGGTCAATGGAAAACTAGACTAAATATTTTTTCAAAAGGTTTCTTCTGCTATTAGACCCCAAGCGTTTTGATAATTGTCAGAAACTTTCTAGAAGTCTGAAAAGAATTTATTATCAACAAATGTGAAGACTAAAGTATATCGAATGAATATTAATTTTCACATAACTGGGTTATGAACCAATTAATATCAGTCATTAGCTTTTAGTTAAAGAATAGTGTAAAATGGCCAGGGGGTGTAATCAATAAATTAAACAAAATAAGAATGACTTATTTTTAATGTTTCGGCCATCTTTAGAGTTGAGAAAAAGAAGAAAGAAACAGAAAAAAAACTATAGTTTATCTAGTCAACCATTTTTATTCAAATAAAAAGATTTCATTTTAGTTTGATTCATCGTTTCTTTCTAGTATTTCTAAAGTGATACAACTCAAAAATCGGTGTTTTTAAGCTATGACCATGAAAGAACTGTTGAAGTATCTCTCTATCACTCATCCAAACTGTATTTCCAGAGCTTGTCTGCCAAAAGGCACTTGTATCGCTTATAGTGTCCAGATGCTGTTCCCCCTCCTTAGGCAAGAGTGACACATAAGTCTTGAATCTTGTGGTGAACCGAAGTTTACAAGTGCATTATTTTGATTTGTGATATTGTTACTGTTTAGGGCTCTGAGAAGACTTAGTTTTACTACTAATAGTTTTCCCATTTTTTTTTCAAAAATGTTGGTTTTTGAGTTGTATAACTTTAAAAAAGGGAGCGGAGTGGCTCAGTGGTAGAGTACTGAGTTGCCATGCCGGAAATCCTGGTTCAATTCCCGCTGCAGGCCATGACTTTTATTTAGTCTGTTTGCAGCGGGAGATGGATCATATAGGATCTAGAGCCCTCCTGGGGCCCACCCAGCCATTATAAAAATAGGGTACTCAAAATAAGGGGGGGAAATTTGGCGGTTGAGCGTAACCTAGGACAAGTCACCTCCTTGCAGACCCGTTATCCATGAAACAGTACAGTCTCTACCATGTACTGAACCCCAGACCCTTCATTGGTTGTAGTGGTACAGGTTTAAAAAAAAAAAAAATTTAAAATAACAACTACCGGTGCGATTAATGTTTAGAAAATTTTATAATTACTTTTTAACCAAAAGGAAATGTGACTAAACAATTTTATCTTTCAACAATTTTTATTTTTTTAGGAGCACTGCTTGATGGGAATTAAGGGAACTGTACGTCGATCTACAGATGGTGATTTTATACATGCCAATGTGGATATAGATTTAATTATCAGCGAGGAACCAGAATATGGCTCTTTAGAAAAACCAGTGGAAATTTTTCATATTATTGAACATTTCTGTTTAGGAAGAAGAAGGTATTATATAGATATTTCTTTTCCGATTCTTGTAAAAATAAAATTTTAGTAACTTACCATTTTGTCTCAAGACTGGGTGTGGTATTTAATGTGGTTAAAAGCTTTGATTAAACTGAATAACTATAAAATAAGATGTTTGGTTTAACAATTATCCTTTGAAAAGAAAAAATAATTATTCTTAGGTTCCCAAGCATGTTTATATATCTTACTGGTGTACTGAGTTGATTAATTTAATGCTTCTTAAGTGTCTTTCTCTTCGAGATTCTAAGAAATAAAAATTACTTCCTATATCTTTGATCTTCTCCCCCAAATTTCAATGCATTCTTTAGATTCTAAATCAAAAGTTACTTGTTTGTTTAAACTCATAGCACAAACTTTAGTACATCCTTTATTATTCAAGCTAGCTTTTTTTTAAATGTCTTACCCATTTTCACTTGTGAATCTACAATTGGCACATCTTCCTTCAAATGTGACTTATTTCTTTAATAATCAGATCATGTAAACAATATATATTTATATTAATAATGATTATTTATAGCGAATTTAAATTGTATTGTTTGATAAACAGCTGTTGTCTTATTTGTTCTTGTTGGAAATTTATAGTTATTATGTTTACAATAATTGATTGGTTACATTGAATTATTTTGATTCAATGCTGTTAAAACAAATTATTGTTTAGGTTACACGTTTTTGGAAGGGATTCTACTATTCGTCCAGGATGGTTGACGCTGGGTCCAGAGCTGACAAACAGCAACTTCAATCCTGATCTTTACGCCAGCTACTTTACACCCTCAACGCTTACGACTGGTTGTACCGAACGTATTGAAGCTTTGCGACCTAAGTCTCCTCCTCCTAAAGGAAAACCAAGGACTAGTTTTAACAGGGCAAGACCCCGTGCTCGATAGTACTGATAGATAATTCTTAAAAGACTGGTATATATTATATACCAAGCAAAATCTGCTGAATGTATTATTATGTATATAATTATGTAAATATTTTAATCTAATTTTTTAAAATTATTATTCAGTAAAAAAAATTTTAATTATGAACATTGGATTGGATTATCCTGATGCTTTAATATTATTATATCATAAGCAATTTTCATGTCTTTTATTTTATTTTTTTTATGAATGTGGTTTAAATTAAATTAAATTTGTGAATCGGTAAGTGTTCAGTTCAAACTGCTTTTAAGGACAGTTTTACTATTCTTTACAAGATACTACAACATAATATCTTCTTCAATCGGCGCAACAACCCATTACTGGGTCCTGGCCTACTAAAGCAGCTTCCACCAGCTCAACCGGTCAAGTACAGCTGCTCTCCAATTCCGTACTCCGAGCAGGGTCCTTGCATCTTGTTCAACACCATCCAACCATCACAGCTTAGGGCGGCCTCTCGGCCGTGTTCCGTGTAGGCGCTCATTAAGCAGTTTATTTGGGATCTCATCAGTTCCCATCCTTGCCACATGGCCTGCCCAGCGCAGCCTACCAATCCTCACAATTTTTCCGATATCAGGCTGACCAATCAACATAATATAATTTGTTTTATTAATATAAATTTGATTGATTCAAAGTTTGAAAAATTTAAACTGCTAAAAGTTAAAACTAATTATGAATTATTTATTTAACCAACTTCTGCCAGTGGTAAAATGGAATGCTTTGAATGTATTCACCTTAATTTTATTTATTCTACTGATGTGTTTTTCTGATTTCACTATTCCTGACATGCCTTAGCCTAGAAACTCTGGTTGGCCTTTTCAGAAAATTCATCTTTGCCGTTGAAAGTCATTTTTCCTGTTCTTAGATGGGAGTCCACGTTTCATAACCATATAACATTGTTCTTTCAAGAGTTCCATTATTTGTCAGTTTCTTAGACTTTTATTGGAAATCAAAAACTGTATTCCTTGGAAAAAGTTTATAGAAGATGGAGAGCTCAATAAAATCGATCTTTCAACCATTTAAAAAAAATGATATTCCCTATGAAAAACACAAATAAAGAAGGGAGCGGAGTGGGTCAATGTTAGAGCACTGAGTTGCCATGCCGGAAATCCTGATTCAAATCAAATCCTACTGCAGGCAAGACTTTTATTTAGTCTGCTTGCAGCGGGAGATGGATCATATGGGATCTAAGGCCCTCCTGGGGCTCACCCAGGCTCTATAAATAAAAATTTTTCTATAAATTTTGGTACCCAAAATAAGGGGAAAAATCTGTCGGTTGAGCGTGATCTAGGACACCACCAAAGGATTCGCCTCCTTGCAGAACCGTTGTCATAGAAATAGTACAGTCTCTACCATGTGCTGAACCCCAGACCCGTTCACGGGTTGTAGTGGTACAGGTTTTTTTTTTTTTATGAAAAAAGAGACAAAAATATAAAAATGTATTGTTTACTGTCAGATGATTCCATTGCCCCATTGTATAAATAAAATGTTTATATTTTTATTTCCAAGAACAATTCAAGAATTGTATTTCTGAATGCTATCTTAAATTAATATTAATTTAAGGTTAAATAAGTATAAAAGTATTACGCTTCTTTAAAGTTTATTACAGTTTCTATATATAATTTTTTTTGTAGCTAAGTTATACAATTAAACATATATTAAAAATCATTATTTCATTAAAAAAGTAATTAAGTAGAAATATATCTTTTTCTTAAATTTATTTTAAAGCTTTTTCTTGAAGAGTCTTATTATAAATATATAGCAAAAGGGAAATTAAAAGTAATCAAACTGAAAGATGTTCTTAATTTTTTTTCTTTAATGGATTGTTTGTTTGCTTTAAGAACCTTTCAATCAATCGTTGGCAGATATAAATGGGCTATTTGCCCCTTTAATAAAAAGCTAAACTTGGTTTTGGTAATAAAATGTATCAGTCAGAATGAAATAAACAAACAACATATTAATGGGTACAAAAATTATAGGTAAGCATAAAAATTAAAAGAGATCAACTAAATATAAAAATTATACTAACATTTATTTAAAAAAAAAAAAAAAACCTAGTCGATTTACTAACATTCAATTAATTACATAAAAATTCGTACAGTGGCAACTAAAAGACAATAGGTCAGAAAATTTGTAAATCTACCTAAAAATAGAAACAATTTATTAAATAAGAAGGTTATTGATGGTAAATCTTATATTATTTTTTCCCAACGCTGCAAAACATTGCACACTCGATTTTATTTTAACCTAATTTTCATGGATGTTAGGTTATTTAACCAATTTTAAATAAAACAATAGAAAAATATAAATATTAAATATGTGTGTTTTGTATGTAAATTTAATTCAGATTTTGTATGTAAAAAAATAGACATACATAACACACTCAAATAAGTAATTATATAATAATAGATTTTGTACTTATGATTACAATCTACTCAACAGAACAGGCAATAACGTAACACAGTAATCATTCCGATAAAAACTAATAAAAATTGTAGTTTTCAGTTCAATATTTGATAAATCACAGACCTAAAAGAGTATAATAATGACTGGCAGAAGGTTCTCAGGCTTCACAGGTATGTAGATTCACCTAAACAAAAATATAGTAAAAACAAAACGACCTTTTTTTTTAGCTTTAAAGTTTTTCAATAATTAGCAATAAGTATTGGATAAATGGGTACATTTTAAATGTTAAACCAAAAAGTAAGGCCTCATGTGTTATAAAAACTTTATTAAGAAACATATAAGTACTCAAGTTTTTTAAAATATTTTTGTAGAATTTTCACTGTTAAGGTCGATCTTTTAAATCAGTCTTAACACGATCCAAGTCATATTAATAGAGTACATACAGCATACTGAAGGAACGAGAGTAGAATTAAAGACTCATCTTTACAATAGTACAGTTTTTCTATCTTGGAAACCATTACCAATCCTACAACTAAAAAATTCAGAATTGGCTCAAAAATTAATATTAGTAAATGTATAAAATAAGAACCTAAACACTAAGGAAAGAATCACATGGAACTATCAAAAGAACTGACAAATTGAAATATTCGGGCTAATGACATACCAGATACCATAAACGAGCAACGTCCTACAATCAGACACTACAATATAATTGCAAAGCCAGATGGTCTATAAGAGTTTGAGTGTCTGACAATGAACAAAATGGGAGAGCTAAAGGAAAGAAAAATTATAGAATCATCAAAAAGTCCTGACGTGACCTGGAAGAGGCAGAAAGATGAAGACCTCTACAAGAATATTGAAAGGATCACTGTCACAATCTGTAAACGATGGCTGAATTTCTACAGACATCTTGATGAGAATTATTTAATTTTCAATACTTAAGACTACAACAAAGTTGGCTGAAGAAATCAAGAGAGATGTAGTTGAAACTGGAATGCATTAATATTAGATCAATTCCTTGTAGCGGTAAAATGAAATTCAACCGAGCATTTCTTCCAGGGGTACACCAGACCGAATACTTTTAGTTAATAAAATATTTTATTAACAAAATTGTTTGATTTGGAACAGATATACTTGAAAATGAAACTTAAATGGTGTTTTGTTATAACTAAATATATTATTAAAAATTTGTATATGCCCTTACCTCATCCTTCCACAGAAAAGAAATATAAATATCATATTTTTTTCTTCTAGCCAGGCATACATTGATTATATTAATCCCAATTGTTTCAATCTAATCATAATTTTTCTTAAATTATAATAGTTTATCTTGATTATATATGAAAGAAAATGGTCCGGGTGGAGGTCAATAAATTTCTCTTAAATAGGGAGAATGTTTGTTAATGAGCCGTTTCGACCCACTTTCCAGGTCTTCTTCAGGGCTAAATATGCAAAATACAGGCACTTGAAAATTACTAATTTAGTTCATTAATAAACATTTCTCACAATTTAAGAGAAATTTATTGACCTCCATCTTATAGTTTTTCATAGCATTGTCAAAATTGAATATATATATATATATATATATATATAAATAATACAGGGTCATTAAAATAATTTGTTTTTTAAAGTCCCAAAAATTTGCATATAAATCTATATAAATCCAGTAGTAGATTTTAATTTGTATGGTAATAACAATTCATTAATTTTTAAATCAAATGATTTAAAATATAAATTTCTCCATTAAATTACTTAGGCTTACCTATACAACATTTTTGTAAGTTAATTCCTAAAAAAAATATAGAATATGAATTAATATCTAATTATCCATGAAAAACGCAGGGCCAAAAATTAAAAGAATCAATGATAATTTAAATTGATTAATTGCTTCTAAACTTTGTAAAATTGTTAACATTACTCAAATTACAAATAATACTAGGGAACGATAATAAGCAGAAATGTATATAAAACCCTAAGGTAATTTTTCAGGGATTTGATTGTTAATAAACCCAACAACTAAACAAGTCTATCCCAATCTAAATTGGGTGACATTATCAGCAATGTCAATATTGTCCAAACTTCAAAATACCTTATTCTCAAAAACCTCAATTTTGTTGTTCCTTCAAAAAGAAACAGCAGTAAAGATAGTAGTTTTGTAAGTTCTAACTTTGTGTCAAGTCATAACGAGTTTTAACTTTCATTTGTTTCCTTTTTAATATTCTTGAAAATAAAAAAAATTAGTGATTTTATTATTGAAAAAAAGTGTAATTATAGGACATGTGTAATCATTTCATCAAGAAATGACCGTTTCAACTTACATATATCATCATCTATAATTCGAAATGTTTATTTCTTTATGGAATGATTATCGAAATGTACTTTCTCTTTTCCATATTAAACTTCACGATAACTTGAATTTCTTTTCATACCAATATTCACTATGATTTATATTTTTGAGAATATTAAAAAGGAAATGAACGATAAGTTAAAACTTGTGACTTTACTCGAAGCAACAACCTGCGGAACTGATGCCAAAGATGTAACGCTTAGAATGAAACATACCAAGCATTATCTATCTTTGACCTGGCCTTTAAATTCTTGAATTTAGTTTTTACTTGTTATGGTTAACCCCAAATAATTATGTTTTTCAACATGCTCAAAACATAATCTGTCTTATATCTAATATATTATTAGATTTAGAAATATATTTCATATTTTATTTATTTAATCCATGTCTTGATTATTAACCAGCATTATTGAAAGGGAATTTAAGTTTGCCCAAGCAAACCTGATACTTCTGTGACAAATTCTAATTTATATAAGAAATAATTAGTGTTTTAAAATTTATTTTAACAGTCAGTAAAGCCAAATATTAGAAACAAAAATAAACGAGTTTCATGAATGCTAAGTGAAATAAGACAAGTAATATGCTCTCTGAAACTTTATCACAGATTTTAACTTTAAATGCAAACAGAATTTTAATAAATAAATGAAAGATATCTAACTAATGATTTCAAATATATTAAAAGGATCAGTAGAGCCAAGTTTTATAAATGAAAACAAGTTTCAGGAATCCTAAGCAAAATAAGAGCTTTTTATTTTACTTGTATGGTACCTTTTCTATCTTAAAAAAAAAATTATGAAGGGTTATTCGCTTATTAAAGGGTACACAAAAAAAAATGGAACATGCAAGAAAATAACAGATTCCTTACACCAATACAAAACGATTTTTTTTTGTTCAAATAGCTAATAGAATCAGAATCTGGAAGCAACAGATTAAACATTAGACAAACACCATAAGGAAAGAAGGGAAGAGAAAAAGATACAACATGTGAAAACAGATACTGTAATCCATTAGTTGAGTTCAACTAAAGTACATATCCAATTTGTATCACATAAGTCTAGATTTTCACTTTTAGAAAGACAATAATAGATTATATATAGTACATACAAATTTCTTTAGTTCTCATTATACAAAAAAAATATATATTTAGACAGTATTAAAATTTTTACTGTGAAATATAACAAAAAATCACACAAACATAGTATACATGTACAGAATACATATATACACAATTATTTATATAAAATTGTTACTCCTATAATACAAAATACCTTTCTCTTGAGTTGTTATAACTAGTTTGTACAAGAACACCCGTTCAGCCCTTATAATCATTTTTTTTTTTAATTATTTTTATTTCCAATTTTAAGTAGCGAACATTGATTGGAGATATATGAGTATTCCATTCATTGATAATATTCTGTTACAGAGAAATAAAAATACTCAATTTCTGCAATGAATTTCCGCTAAGTCATTCCAGTTCATCCTCAAAGAATCATACAAATACAAAGAAGCCAAATGTGCACCGACGCCAAGTATAAAACAACAAATGACAATGTTAAGTGAAGTAAATATCGACTGTTTACATACTTAACTGATTTCATTAATAGGCACATTTAACTATGGCTCTTTTATAATCAAATTCATTTTTATGTTAGTAAATATAAAGAGATCAAATAATATTACATAAAAAGTCTTCAAGCATTCATCACTTACTATCATTCATTATGAAATAATGCTGACCGCTTTAAGGAGGGGGAGATAATAATATTAATAATTAAAAAGAAATTAACTTTAAATACTGACATTATATTATCCAATACTATCATATTTAACCAGGGAAAGGATTGTCATTTACAATGCCAAAAAAATTTGTTATAAAAATTTACTCCTCTTGTCATAAATTTAAAGCAACAGTTTAAAAACAAAACATATATCATTGGTAACTACAATAGGCAATATACTTCTGTTAAAAACATTGATAAAAGAACTCAATTCAATGTTACATTTTTTTTTACATAAATGCTAATAGCTTGAAAACATAAGACATTCCCGTCCCTGTATATTACATCACATTGCAAATTTTAACATAAATTTTTTAAAGTAACTACTCAATATCACTTACAGGTAATGATTGTTTTTCTTAAAATGCGAAAGAGCAGTTAAAGAATTTCTTTTTTTAACGATCCAATCCACAAAATCACTCATACTTTGTTCTATAATTCACATTTCAATTTTTTTTTTTTTTGTTTTTACTGAACCTTCTCAATAAAATAAAAACACTAGGTCTAATAAATCTATTTGTAACACATTGTAAGGTGTACAAAAGGCAAGTAGTAAAAAATATGCACAAGACGAAAATTTTTTGTATGTACAAAACATAAACAATCCTAATTAACAATATATTAAATACCCTATCTATAATTTCTACAGCAATTAGTTAAAAGTAAACAATTAACAAGTAAGCTTAAACAATAAATTTGACCTAATGTACAAAACTAAAATAAAAAAAAGAGAGAGAAAACAGTTAATACATGTATTATTATTTTTTTAATCCAATAGATTTTTATTAAATTAAGCCTTGATACCAGAAATTTTAACTACCACAATTTATTATTATTAAGTAGCATTAATTTAATTTTTCTAAAAATAAATAAATTTAAGAAGAAAAACAAAAACAATTATATTTAGATTTTAAATCAAAATAAATAATAAACAATGAAATGAGATTTTCCTTATATTCTACTGAGCATAAATTCTCTAATTATGGCATTTAAATCATATTACTAATTAACATTTCAAGTTTTATCTACAATGTATGTAGAAGTCACAAATAAATAAGTACATAATGATAAAATCATTATGTAAAATTTGGAAAAACCGATGATTTTTAATCATTATTTTTCTTTTTTATATATAGAAGTATAAATTTCTATAAATAAACAAAATTTAAATAGTCACTAAGTAAATCAGGTAAAAAAAAAACAAACTATGAATTGTGAAAATGACTAATATTCTAATTTGAAGGATAAATAGGGAAAAATAAGATAATTCACTTTTGTTTTTCAATGGATCAGAATGGAAAGGTCCATTATTCCAAAACATGTCTGCAAATGAAAATTTTCTATGATTTTACTCTTGTAGAGAAACTCAAAAAATTAATATTTCCTGACTGACTCAAGTTTTCCTGAATTATAAATCCCAAGAAAAAAGCATCTTTTCATTTTGATTCATTGTAAAACAAAAGTGACTTTCCAGTTTCTATCCCGTATCTCTAATTTATGTAAAAAAAAAGAAGTGATAAATAAGAAATTATTAAAATTAATTAAAAAAAAAGAAAAGAAAACAGAAGTGACTAAGCACTACACATAAACTGACAGTGACTTAATTCACCAATATCTACTAGGGAATGCATGTTCATTCCTTCATATATACATTTATTGCAAACCCAATGTAATCACCATGCAGAATCAGGTACAAGTTTTAAATATAATCTGTATGTACATACACGACTCATAACCTTTTTTTTTTTTATTGACAGGCATAGATAATGCACATCTATTGTGTTTTATAACAACAATATGTAAGGGCAAGAAAATCGTGAGTTCTTGTCGGGAAAGAATAATTTTCATTGTAAATTCATAAAACAATATGAAATAAAAGAAAAAAACAACACTTCTTGTGACATGGCCAGTGGTTTTCCTTGCCCAAGGCTTTAATAATTTTACAAAAAATAATAACAATAAATAAATAAAAGAATAAGCATTTCGGTACCGAATTTCTAAATAAGATTAGAGAAGAAATGATGAAGACCATTTTTTTTTATTTTATAAAATTGAAATTGATTCACCAAGAATATGCATTACATCTGAACCATAACAGGCATACATAATACATATAAATGGTATATATACACTAATAAATACATAACATTTATATGTAATAGTTTTTAAGTCTGTCAACATTCAAGCAGTTCACATCTTGTCCCTCTGAGTCTTGTCAACCTGAAATTGTAATTATTATTTTTAACAGAAGAAAAGTACCGAGAAACACAATAAAGGAATTAACAAAATGAAAGAGAGAAAAGTGTTAAGAGAATAGCTGATACCAGTCCAAACACCAAGCATTATGCTTTATTAGGATGAAAATTTTAAAGGATCCTGTTACAAAAAAAATTCTGAATTAACAACTTCCATACTGACATATGGACCAAGTACTAAATTAATGTAAACGAGACAATTTATTATTATTATTTTTTTAAGCTATGAAGAAAAACCTTTAATTACAGATATTTTTTTTGTACAACTCAAAAGAACTGTCAATTCAGGTACTACACTAGTGACATCTAGCGGAATTTTTGCTAACTACTCTGAATTTAACTGTAAAAATCATACTAATTGTAATTATAGAATTATTACTACATAATATTGCTAATTAATAATTATATCAACATTATTATCTATTAGAATGCAAATGGAAAAAACCACAAGCAAAGCCTTATGTTTCAAATCTGGTGTAAAAACAAACAATTACCAGTCGACGTTTCGCCTATTCAGACATTATCAAGACACAAAAAAAGAGTAAGATCAATCACATCTCAAAGAAGAAGTGCAATACATCCCAACGAATAATCGCTCAAATAGGCTCATAACCTGAGACCACACCCCCACCCCAAAACTCGTTATTTGTTGGGATGTATTGCACTTCTTCTTTGAGATGTGATTGATCTTACTCTTTTTTTGTGTCTTGATAATGTCTGAATAGGCGAAACGTCGACTGGTAATTGTTTGTTTTTACACCAGATTTGAAACATAAGGCTTTGCTTGTGGTTTTTTCCATTTGCATTCTAATAAATTTTAATGTTTCGTTTTGAGTTTTGACTCTATTTTATTGATTATTATCTATTGATATAATTATTTATGTTGACTTCCTTTTTTTTAAGATAGCTCAAGAACTTAACTTTAACTTTGCCTAGCTTCCCAAGCCTAGGCAAGTCAATTGCAACTGTGTAAAGAAGCTTATTGAACTAACTATCCACCAACACAGCTATAATTTATGTAAATACACAATAGCCCTTATATGGCTCAACGCAGTGGTCGTGAGCCTAGACCATAACAACCAACAAACTCATATAGAGTAAAGAGTAATCTTCAGTTTTTGACAGTAACCCTTTTGTTTTGCTTATCAATAGACTGGCTTATGGGGATATCAGTCTGAATAAATTTATAATGGTCATTATTTACGTCTTTGAAATACTTCATTTCCCTTTTTACTTAACCATAATGAGTTCTTATATTAATTCAGTATATATTAAATGTTATGCCATAAATCTGCAAACAAACTATGCTAATATACTTTATTCTGGTATCGACTTTCCTCTTGATAGTTTAAATAAGTTAATATTTACTAAAATAAATTCTTAACAAGCCATGCAAACCTTTGCCTTAGATACAGAGTTCTTAATGATTAGTTCGAGATGTGTGACATAGCACACATAAAACTTAACTGTGGGGCATCACAAGTCTGTAAAAGCTCTGCCTATACAAGAGAGAAGTTCTTTTTATTTCTCAAATAAACTGAGTGAGAAAATTCTTTAACTTAGCTCAAATATACTAACATAAAATATGCTATACACTACTTTAAGAAATAATCAATAAAACTATTTATTGATATTGAACTTTTATTTGTCGAGAACAGATAAAAATCAGTAAACAAAAAACAACAGACTATTAAATAATTGACGCAAACCATATCACTACTAGACAGCCTTGTCCCTCCTCTTTCTTTCACATCCATCTGCCAATCCGTATTTGACTCGTTAACTGCTGTTAAATTTGTTTGTTTTTATAATAATACTTCAAAATACAATAAATTTGCCCATTTGTTAAACTTTCTAAGCTTAAGGAACAAAATATTCAATTCAATTACTATTTAAAGAGCGAATATATTGAAGATTGTGAATTGGTCTAATTATTTAAATTAATTGAGCAAAAAGACGTTTTGCTTTTTCGATGTTTGTGAATTTATTTTAGATGAAAATTTTTATTATTACTTATTGTTAATAAGGTTAGTATTTGGGTCCTTTTTTTAAAAGAGAATTTTTTCAAAATTAGTATAAGATCTAAAATACAATGCTTATTGTTATTACTTCAATTCTATAAAATTAATTGGCTATAGTTTAGTATAGTATAAATGTTTTTATTTAATGTTGAATAATATTAGTTATATATATATATATATATATATATATATATATATATATATATATATATATTGTTTATGGTTCTCGAGTTTCAGTCAGTTATTTCAACTTCTTAGGCGACGTTTCGAGACTAGGTTGATCATAGCTAATGCAATATAAACATTCTATGATATATTGCGAAGTAAGTGATTAATGATAAATTGATCAATTCTTAGGAACTTGGCATGAATATGAGACTAACCTAGTCTCAAAACGTCGCCTAAGAAGTTGAAATACCTGACTGAAACTCGAGAACCATAAACAATATATTTCTACAACAGTCAAGATAAGTAGAAACCAATATATATATATATATATATATATATATATATATATATATATACATATATATGAGGAACAAAATGGTCCGGGTATAGGTCAAAAAGTTCTTACAACGGGAGAAATGTTTATTTGGAAGCAGACATTTCGACCCACATTGCAGGTCTTTTTCAGGGCTAAATATACAAGATACAAATAAATTAAAATAGTATATGGTTAAGGGTAGTATATGTAATAGATAGAGTAATATTATGTGTAGTAAGTAGTATAAATAATAACCAGAGGAGATTGAATTATATAATAACAAAGAGGTACTATTTATTAACAAAGAAGTAATGTTTAAATCCAACAATATAACAAATGAAAGTAGTGTAGAAATAAAGTAATGGAGTAAACAAGAAGTAGTAAAGAGTAATGAATAATAATTTCCTATAAAATTCTTATTACTCTATAAAATTTCAATATGTGTCTGCAAGTCCTAATCTAATTTTTAGTTTGTATTTTTATTTACTATAATCCTGTTCTAAATTTCAATTTATCATTTGTTACTTTGTTAGATTGATGTATCATTATTTCGTATAAACAATAATAGTTTTATAACCCCAATATTATTCTCTTTTTTTTTTGCAAATAGCAGCTCTTTGTTATCCGATCTCCTTGGTGATAGTTTTCTATAATCCATCTAAAATTTATATCTTAAATTATCTCTATATGCCATTATATTATTCGTACTCTTTATTACTTTTTGTTTACTTCATTACTTTATTTCTACATTAATTACATTCTTGTTGCTAGTCCTAATCTAATTTTTACAATTTTTAGTTTGCATTTTGACTTCGTCCGCCGTTGATTTTGAATAAAATCTTAAGTTGAGTTTAAACGGAGAGTGAATCAACTAACTACCTACTCCAACTTAATTAAAGTTGTACTCCATATTATTCACAATGACAATGAATTCACCCAGCCTACCAATTCTTATCCCTTTGTTAATCGATTTTAATAAAATATCCTATTAAATATTAAATGGCATAATTAGAGAACTTTCGATGTTTTTTTCTATTGAAATCCATTAACTGATACTCAAAACTGTTATCTCTTGAATTGAAATGTATACTCGGATGGTATTAGAGGTGTCCGTGGGATAAAAAAGGTTTTTCCTCGACCACAACCCATAACTACAGTTACTTGTTTTTTATCAGCTCGCCTTCGAATCCCTCTAGGAGCATATCATTGATTTTAGATGCGATTATTCTTTATTTAATGTAATTTAGTTTGATGATACTATTTGGGCCAGAACATTGGGGTCGTAGTTAAGTTCCCGGAGGTACTCATGATAATGCAACATAGCTTCAGCACTTGAAGGTTCAGGTAAACCATAATTCTGTATATATTGCCCTCCTTTTGCAAAATCTTGAATACAATTGTTATTATGTTTAATTGTAAAGCCTGCTTACTTATTTTCAGATCCCTAACTAAACATTTTACGATTTCTCCTATTTTACACTTTTAGGGGTTTAATTTTTTAAAAAAAATTATTTTTTTCACCCTCTTAGGGGATGAATTTTCAAAAATCCTTTCTCAGTGCGTCTTGGCCTTATAAAATAAACCTACTGTCCAAATTTCAAGTTCGAAGCTTATGCCGTTTTGGCTCTGCGTTAGTCTGTCAGTCAGGACATACTCTTTTATATATCTAGATATAATCCTGTTCTAAATTTCAATTTTTCATTTGTTGGATTCAAACAGCAGTTTTTGTTGTTGTATAATTCAATCCCCTCTGGTTCTTATTTATAATACTTAAAACACATAATATTACCCTATCAATATATTACATATACTACCTCTTTACAATATACTGTTCAATTTTAAATTGTATTTACTATAATTCTGTCCTAAATTTCAATTTTTCATTTGTTACTTTGTTGGATTTAAACATTACTTCTTTGTTAATATATAATAACTCTTTGTTATTATACAATTCAATATCCTCTGGTTCTTATTTATACTACATATAATATTACTTTATTGATATTTTACATATACTACTCTTTACCATGTACTATTTTAATTTATTTTTATCTTGTATAATTAGCCCTGAAGAAGACCTGCAATGTGGGTCGCAACGTAGGCTTCCACATAAACAGTTCTCCCTATATAAGAGCATTTTTTGGCCTATAGATGGACCATTTTCTCCCTTTTACTCATTTAATGTTTACCAACAATAATGTAAAAAAAAAAAAATTACAAGAAAATGTAATGAACTGATGGAACATGAACATTATCAACTCTTCAATAATACAGTGGAGCATCCATTATCCGAACGTTCAATAAACAGAACTTTTTTTATTCAAATGTAATTTTAATTAATTTGATCAGATCATCCAGTTACTTATTTCTATTGTTAAAATTATTGTTATTTTAAATAAAATTTAACGAAAAAAAAAAATTATTTTTCCCTATGAGGGCCCTAATCAATTCTCGGAAACAGCAAAAAAATGAACTTAAGACTTCAATACCTATTTGTTTACTAAGAACTGTAAACCAAATTAGGTAATTTCATTTGTTTTTCTGAATCCCTTTCTACTAATTTGGATGGTAATTATTTTTTAGTGAATTTCGATTATATGAACCACCCCTGACAACATTAGTTCCGATAATCGACGTTCCACTGTATTATAACATTACCTTGGAATGTCAGACTGCTTCACTAGAGGAAAAAAAACTACTGCTGCCCCGGCAGTTACATTTTATAATTGACAAAATGGCAGGAAAAAAAGAATAAGAGGAGAGGAAGATAGAGAGAAATCTACAATTTGTATACAAAGAGAACTTTAGTCGCTCTAAAATGATTTTTTTTTTATTTCACCGAAAAATGAGTGTATTTCTTAAAATTGATCATGCAAATCAAAATACTTTTAATTCTACTAGTTTAAAGAAGGCAGTAAAAAGTATTTTATAAATGAATAAATTTTTATCTTCAATATTATTCAATGTCACCCTGAAAACCATGACTACATACAGAAATATAGACTTAAATGCAAAAACATATTAAAAATAATGGTTAAGGATAGATAAAGAAGGATTAAAAATAAAAGAATAAGGCGATAAAAAGCCTTACCGAGCAAAAGATTAAGATAGCAGATAGCTAGAGAGCGCTAAGGTATCAAGAATAGCCAATCATGAGGGAGGCCCGCTAAGGATGAGATCAGTGAGAAGGCTGTACCTGCCGACACCTCCACCAACTAAACAGCAACAAGCACAAGCAACCGTTCTGTATTAGAATATTATCAGCCTTCCTCTATCATGTCTTTATTCAAATACAAATAGGTAGATTAAAATAATATATTTTAATAAACATTAAATAAAAAAAACATGACTTCCAGGCGTATACCATAACTAAATTAGTAACAATTTAATAAGTGATGAGAGAGAGAGGTTTTCAGGTATCTTTTCCGCAGGTTGTCGCTTCGAGCTGAGTTACAATAAATGTTAACTGTTTATTCTTTTAATTTTTAATATTTTCCAAAAATTTAAAGTTATCGTGGGCTTTATTATGGAAAAAACAATTTAATAATGGGTAATGAGTAGATTTCGCTAATCATTTCATCAAGAAATAAAATATTTTAAACAATTTAAAAATGTAGATGATATATGTTTGTTGGAACATTCATTTTTAGATTAAATGGTTACCGGAAAAGTATACACATTTCCGCTAATTACATTCACTTTTCTACACAATAGCTCATGATAACTTGTATTTTTTTGAAAAACATTAAAAGTGAAACCAACAAAAAGTTAAAACTTCTTGGCACTCAAGTCAAAGCGACAACCTGCGGAATAATTACAGGTCTTCATAATTAACATGAAATTTATATTAGACTTTTGAAATAAAAATTAAAAAATAAATGAAACATATATAGAATATATTGGAAATTCAACAAAAAGTGACAATTTTTTCCCCATTAAAGAAAGTTTTTTCCCGATTACTATCAATGTCTTTATTAATATATTCTGTTTATATCTCATGAGAGTAAGGGTGCCTGAAATGGTCTTTAACAGGCAGATCAGAACTCTTAATTGTTTGGGGGCCATAATCAATCAAAATTTTCGGGCATTCAGATGAAGATACAGATTAACAGAAATTTAAATTTAAAAAACAAATTATATCTTATTATCATTCTCTCTATTGCTCATGCAGTGTGAGGTTATGCCTTATTAAAAAGAAAAAAAATAATGACTAAATTTACGTGAAAATTATGCATACAAGAATCTAAAAATTGGAAAAAAAAATTATTATCAAGGCTATATTAACTAATTTTTAAGTGATCACAGGCAAATGAATGGAAAAAATAAATTTAAATTTTGATCATGATGGTTGACAGATATTTTTTATTTTTAAATGGTTTACAATACCAGTAGGGCCAACCTCAGCGAACATTTTTTTGGGCACCAAAAACAGTCACTTTTCTTAGAATTGCCTACATATGGTGACAAATATACATAAAATAAAAACAAACATTATTCCCTATTTCATGATAGTGAAAATTGAATTTTGTTTTAACAGAGTTATACAAGATATCAAGAACTGTTTAAAAGGAGAGAGCTATGGAAAAAACAATCTGTCATCGAATGATACTCTTTTTTATCACAGCACAGTGATAATAATTTATATAAATATAAAAAATAATCTTTAATTACTGAAGTCAGGTAAATTGACTTTTAACAATTTTCCTAATCATTTTGAGATACAATAGTATCAAAAAAGAAATGTTAATGCAATAAACAAGAGTTATGTACATGTATGTGCATTTATAGAGAGGTATATACATGGGTCCAGAAAAATCCTAGTATAGTTACTTTTAATTTATTATTTAACCCAAATTGTTTTTTCTTATAAATCCAAACACATTTATAAAACCACTAAAAAAACTACTAAAAAACCATTAACTAGTGTTTTGGGCTTAGTAGTATTTGAATAGAAAATTTACTGTCTTCTGTACACATAAACAAGATAAAAATGTGTTTAATAACATTATATTAGAGCATAATACAAGAATCATTAAGTTTAAAATTTAAAAAATAAAATATTTGTCAAATAGGTTATAAAAATCAAAATGAAGACATTTGGGATTAAGACAGGTTTAGTTGAAGGAAATAAATAATACAACCATAAAGAAAGACAAAAAATGACTAAGAGGCTTTGGCTTTGTTCTGTAATAATAAAAGTTTTTAAAAACAACATTTATGCATGCAGGGATAAAAAAACACATACATAAACACACATGCACATCCCAACTACTATTTAATACAGTTACTTAAAATTGTTAAATAGTCCAGCACATAAATTAAAAAACTTAAGGAATCCGATAAAATCGCATGGATTAATATGCACTAGACTAAAAGCTTTATCAACATCACAGATAACAACTTTCTGCTACACTATCTCCAGAAATTGACATTAAGCAATAACAAAAATGGATACTCTACAATATTTGATAGGGGTACTCACAATAATCTTCTCTGAGGATTATTATTCACTATAAACTAATTCATATTCTTTCAGTCATAGGAATAAATTTAACAACAGGAAAAAAAATCTACTGGAAGGCTCTGAGTTGTAACACCTGATGGGTGTCGATCTCGAAAATAGTCACAATATTGTTTTTGACTACTTGCATATTTCAATAAATGTTATATATTTGTTTAATAACTTCAGTCAACTTAATATTATATTATACACTGGAGAAGTGGTAGAATAGATAAAGAAAAAAAAGTAACCAAGAGAGAGCGAAATTTGAAGACAGTACTCTATAAGTTCATCCTTGCAACCTAAAAGTTCTAACCACATAATCTTCATTTTAGACATTACGAGCTCGATAAATAAAAATTAAAAAAAAATCAACAAAAAGTAAGATCCGCTTGAATAAATCACGTAGTAAGTAAAGGTTTTATAAAAGAAATAAGTCAGTAAATCAAATACAAGCTACTGTTTTTAGCAAGATATGATAATACATGGCCATCTATGATATGATAAACCATCCCGAGCCCATACATAATGCTGAAATGACCATTTTAGCTACACACCATGCCAAAGATTCTGAGTACCTCTGAGTATTTCTATTTCATCTTATAGCTTTTAGCTAGATAATCAAACGAACACAGAAAATGTTTGGGAAAAGTATAACTATAATGATGAATGATCAAAAGCCAAACATATATTTTAACTTTCAAATTAAAATAAAGAAAAAATTATTTACTAAACAAATTGAAGCAATGTTATATAATAGCATTATAAACATTTTTTATGCTAATAAATTTAACAAGCACAGAATTTTCATAGATCATGCAAATGCATCAGGACAAGGGAAACACAGAATAAACTTCACAATCCCACCTAGAAACAAACAAGCTAGCTACAGCCATGCTAGTGATTGGAAGGAAAAAAATATTTAATCAGTTTATCCATTTGTCAAATAATTACTTTTTTTTTATTCCATCTAAATTAGTCCTGTGTGTTCAGATTTTATACATTATCAGAGTTCTCAGCCAGACCTAGTCAAGCTGTATAATGCCATGGACCACTATGATGACATGTAGCATTTTAGTGGACTGGACTTAATAATGGTTAATACAGATTAGACATAAATCTAAAGAATTTAATGTTTATTAAATAAATACGTCATCTACTTCTAGACGATTAACAATTTTGAAAAAATATATATACAATTTTGAAAACTGTACTATTGTAAGAATCTTTAAAAAAAAAAAAAATTTTATACATTACTTTCATGAACCAAAATTCACAAATTAAATAGACGATCAATAAAATAGTTAAATAGTCCAGCACATAAATTAAAAAACTTAAGGAATCCGATAAAATCGCATGGATTGATATGCACTAGACTAAAAACTTTATCAACATCAATAAAATAGTAAAGTAGAATTTTATATAATTCACAACAAAATTATTCACACAAGTTTTTAATTTGCAAAAGCAACACACATCTAATAAAAAAATAACAAACTAGTCAATAAGAAATGGCTAAGAGGCTTACCCGACTCCCAGCCATCATCATCTTCATCAGCGGTTGATGACTCAGTCGTGTCATCTGAAGACTCTGAAGGAGTTTCACGAGAAATCCCAGGCCCTCTCCTGGTCCAAACAGCACCAACTCGGCTCATTACCACGCTTACCTAATTGGATAAAAGACTGGCTATATTATTTTATTATTATTATTTTTTACAGATGGTCTCTATAATATACTAAATATGGCATTTGGTTTCAAAATCGGGTACATCCATTTTTTCCCAAAAATATCCTCTTTTTTTTTTTTATATATGCCAAAAATGATGTATTAGTTGTGTTTGTTTCAAAACCGTCTAGATCTTTCAAAAATCAAAACCAAAAGATTTCATTCCCCATCAAAAGTGGTTACATAATATTTCATTAAATGAAAATTTCCGATGCATGAAAAATCAACACGAAGTATATATATAATGTTTAATTATATTGATTAAAGTGATTTGTTTTTAAAAATGTCTATTTTATTTTTTATCAACCATTAACTAACTATATATCGATATTTTCTGATCTAAGTATATCCAAGGTATTTTTTACATTAAATGAAATTTAAAAAAAGTGAAGATCATAAAAAATTGTTGTTAGCCAAAGAAAAAAAAATTTTGTTAAATTTATTATTTTTTAAAATTGAATTTTTTTTTATCAGTCCTGAAAAATTTTGAAAATGGATGTAACCGGTTTTGAAACCAAACGCCTCTAATATTAACCAAGCTGTTTAAAGCGGTTGATATCGTCAAATCAAGTATTTTATTTTTATTTTTTTTGTTATTTTATATTAAAAAAGAAGGAAGTTGGAACAAATAACACTGTTTGTCTAATATTTTTATTCAAATAAATCCCACACTAAAACCTTTTAAGAAACAAAAAAAATAAAATAAGAATGAAATATTCTTCTCAAGAATATCAAAAAGAAAAGTAACAATTAGAGTTAAATATTCTCGTTTAAGATTATGATAAATTATATTTTCACCTCAGAAAAAGGACGATCTCTATTTTCCACATTGTACGATTACAAACAACAGAGATGAAATTTTTAAGATAAGTTTTTGGTGAGACAAGATTTGACCCAATGAGAAATCAGAGGATGAGATAAGAAGAAACAAGATAGGAACCAACAATAGAAAATACCAATGGGAAAGAAATAATACAGTTCTGCCATAAGAAAAAAACGGTAACTATAAGATAACAAAAAAAAAAAAAGGGAAGCCAAGACAGATGGAAAGGGACCTTCAGTGTGACAGAGAAATAAGTGAAAAGACCTTACATCGGGCTTAAAACATAGGATACAGTTAGTGTGATATTCAAGAAATGGATACAAGCTGCCCTCCCATAACTGAGGTATGAATATTGGATAAAGAAAAAAAAAAAGAATCTAGGAGACAAAATTTTATTAAAGTAAATCATGGAATAAATAAAGACAGAAATGGTGAATATCTGTGCCCTGGAGCCTGGAGGTAATGGGCACCATGTCAACAAAATAGGTTATGTTATAGATAAAATGTCATAATTTAATACTATGATCAATACTTCTAACTACTTATCAATGTCAATAACAATGTTAAATATTTTCTTGAAGTTGTTTCTATAAATAATGAACAAACAAATTTTAATAATTTATAAATAATAAGTTATAGAAAATTTCCTCTCCTGAACAAATAAAAAAACGTGAATGGTGTCCTTTACCTCCGGGGTACAGATATGTTATTTAATAACACAACCTATCAACTGACCACTTTTGATGGAATTTGCAATCCAATGCTTTTTTTATAAAAATTTCGTATTAATTTTAACATTTGCAAGTGTATATTTGATTTTTGTGTATCGGAACTACATTATTATTTTTTTTTAAACTGCTTAATAAATTATCTACTGGATAACAATTATAATCTAATTAATAATAATAGCAATTTACGGTCCAGATCATACAATGTGTGCTTTGAAGAATATCGACCCCTTGGAATGATAAGTTTCCAATTATGACTTCATAAGTTTTAAATTAAATGATGTTAAAGGTTCGATAGAAAATTGCTTAGTTATCTCCCTAGCTATGGTAGTAGTGATTTTTTAAACATTTTATAATAGTTGATCCTTGTTACAATAAAATACAATTACAACATAACTGATTTACTTTTCCCGGTCTCATTGTTTGTAAAACTGCTGCTGCAAGCAACCTTTCAATACCATAAAAAGTTGTTACCTGATAATATGTTCATGTAGCTCCGCTACTTCTCAACATATTTCAGCACAAGTACATTCTAGAAGTATGAAAGTCATTTTCTAACATTTCTTTGATTTTGTCAGATGGAATTTGTCATTACAAGGAATTGATATGACATACATTGTGTTTATATAAAATTTGTATAAAATTTCTTATCAGTCAAATTGGAAAAACTAACCTGTTCTCTTTCCTCCCACCCTACCTTCAAGGATGACAATCTTACAATAAAAAATATGAATTAAAATGAAAATTTTTACATTAAAAAATGATCATCTATATAAATTACCTTTAAATTTTATATAAAAAGAAAAGACAAAAAAAAATAGGAACCAAGATTGTTTCTGTTTCCACACGGCACCAACAACCATGCAGAGGCCAATTATTTTGATGACCATGCTTCACACCTAGGTACAACATAAGTTGCGATTCATTAATAACTACTTATACTTTTGTTTATAAGTTATACCACAAGCTATTTTTAAAAATATGGTCTTTAAAGTTTTAAAGGTTTCAGAATGAGTTAATATAGGAAAGGGACAAAAAAAAAAAAAGTTACATCAAAATTCGAGGATACATTTAGAACCATAACGATTCGATATCCTCAATAATTCCTAATAGACTACTGCTTTTGTAAAACGAAGAAAACAAACAGTAATCAGCAATCTTATCAGTAGTATTATTAAAATTTAAGAAATAATTAAAGTCGAAGGACCCAGCCTTAAGTAAGAAAAGAAAAATCAAATAGTTATTATATACCCTAAAATCCGATGGATAAACTTTGTTTCCTTTGTCTTTGTGAGCATCATCCAGGTCCCATTTATCAATCCTTAATATTAAAGGAAGGCCTTCGGTTTCTAAGTTGACCAATGAGTTCGCCCTGAAAATTAATAACATTTTTAATAATATTTAAATATTTCTAACAAATAATTATAAATTAATGGAATAAGATCAACAATCTTCCCTTCCTTATCATGTTTTCTTCTAAATTAACTTGAAATTAATAAATATCTTATCTACTTCCTCTATTCATATAATCAGAGTCGATTCCGTCATAATGAAAGTTAATAGTTAATATTTCCAGGCCAATTTGTAGCTATTATACCTTAGTCTTTGGCCAAAATTTTATAAACTGATTCAACATTTATAATCGTTTTTTAGATTCGTTAAAATATAATAATCCTCAGAGTATTTTCTTATAATAAAAGTTGATTATATCTCTCTGAATTTAGTATTCTTATTATTAATTTAATGTAAGATTTTACAATGAACTTAATGCATGCTTTAAGAGGACCCAAATGGGCTTTATACAAAAAATGATTAATCATTTTGAAGAAATATTCTATTCTAGACAGTCCTAGAACAGTTGGTAATATCTGGTTTTGAACATATTCTACAAATTTATATATTTTTTTAAATATTAAAGAGTATTAGGTATACTCAATAATCAAAACAAAAGTATAAAGCTGTGCACTTATCACTTCCCACTTTTAATAAGCTCTCTTTAATTATTTTCTCAATGCTAGTTTTTGGACTAAAGCCTTTTTGGAGAAAAAAAAAAACCTGAACCACTACAATCCGTAAACGGGTCTGGGGTTCAGTACAAGGTAGAGACTATACTGTTTCATGGACAACGGTTCTACAAGGAGCTGACTTGTCCTAGATCACGCTCAACTGCCAGATTTCCCCCCCCCCTATTTTTGGCACCCTATTTTAATAACATTATACAGAGGTTGGGTGATCCCTAGGAGGGTCCTAGATCCCATATGATCCATCTCCGGCTGCAAACAGAATAAATAAAAGTCTTGCTTGCAACGGGACTGGAACCAGAATTTCCGGCATGGAACTCAGTGCTTTAGCACTGAGCCACTCCGCTCCCTTTTTGGAGAAAAGAGTATTTTTAATTTTAATTCATTATTTAAGACTTTAAAAATATAATAACAGAAAACTTTTGGACAAACCTTGGCTTGTAGAGCTGATGAGAATTAGAAGTCCGCTGTTCGACGCAGCTGAGGGATCGTTCTGGCATAACCTCATTGCATTCAGAGTTACCATTTTCACCTCCTTTAAACTCTTCCCGAACAAAGAAAGTGTTAAACCAAAAATGGAACATTTTCTCCTTCATGAAAAAAAAAAAAAAAAATTACATTACGTACACATTCGAATTTTTTGTTCAATAACCATCATTACTAAAATACATATTGTATCGCCTGTAATAATAATCATAATGAATATATTAAAAGAGTATTTAATATTTATATTATTCTATAATTATAATTTCAATCACTTATTTATCATTTAAAAAAAATTAAAGTACTAACTATCATAATTTACAATATTAAATTTAAACAAGAAGGAATCTTTCAGAGTCTAAATAATTCTTGACTGTATTGCTCAACAAATGAGCAAAAAACATTTATAGCAACAAAGTAAACAAATGTTAAAATCATATTCACCAATTTAAATTAATGCAGATGCTTTATGAATGAAAATATTGAAGGATTCTTGAGAACAATAAAATGAACCAAGAAAGTAGAAGATAAAAAAAATATTAGACATTTGATAATTTATCATAATAATTGAATTAATAAATGCTAAAAATACCTTTACCTTTCTAATCATTTTCTGTTTGCTGAAGACCTCCACTTTAATATCCCCCTGTACCGGTGGTACTTCCAATTTTATTGAAATGTAAGAACCTCCTTTTTTAACTTCATACTGTTCAGAGGTAAAGACCTTGTCTTTTCCTTCGGAGATGACAAACATTACACCTGGAAACCCAGAAAATTAAAATTATAACAATTAAAAGATCACTAATGAATCAATAAATCACACTATTGTATAAAAGGGCAGAAATTTGTTTTTTCTATTTTAAATCACTGACTGCGAAAACTACTGAACCAATCTTTGCCAAATTTTATCTTCATAGTCATTTATCATCATGGTCCAGCTATAATGAAATCAATATTACGCAATGACTGAAAATTCACTTCTTCCCAAAAGTATGACACTCAAACAGTTCGGCAGATTTAGTTGAAACGTTTAAGTTTTTTTTTGACATAATTTTATGTTCCTATAATTGTAGGGAGAAGAAACAATACAAACGTAATCATGCTGCTGGGGTATGAAAGCCTATTTCTGATTCTTTCATACATTACTATATACACCCAGTATAAGTAAATCTATGCTTATAAACAAACACACCATTAATTTAAAAATATAATTTTTTTAAATAATTTGACTTTTGGGCAAAAGTGAATTTTGTTTTTTCATCATTATTGTTAATCTGTTAAGGATCAATTTAATATTCTTACTAAATTTAAATAATTTATTAAATGATAGCTGAGCAATAAGTTAATACTTACATCCCTGAGTTCCATTAAAAAGACTGGGAAGCGGCTCAAGGCGTATTTCCCGAATCGTTAATGTAACTGGAGAATATTCTAAACCTTCCTGGACCAAACTCGCATAATAGTTCACATACCTTCTTTGAGAAGGGATCGTAACTCCCTAAAAATTAGGACAAAACATCACAATGAATATTAAATTAAATTTCATATGTGACTAATGCATTTATTGTAATTATTATTAAAAAAATAATAAAAAATATTTCTACCTTTGTATCAGTTGTTCTCATATGACCGTAATAGTTTAGTGCTTCATTTGCTGTTTCAAAAAGTTTAGCATGAATCATATAACAACAAACCATCACACCTGTCCTACCCTAATAAAAAAAATATAGGCATAAGCAATTAAAAAAATGAAATATAATAATAATCTCTCTCTCTCTCTGCCTCCTTCTCTCTTTCTACAAAATACTGAATCAATTCATAATATCTTTATAGTTTATAATTAATTAGACCAAAATACAACTACATTAAGTAAATCGAAATCCCCTAAGATAATTTATCTGCATCATGTCCATCAGATGCCAATTCCTAATCTAAGTTATTATCATAGGGTACAGATTTTAATTTATTTTAATTAATTTATTAATTATTTTTAAATTATTTTTGAGTGGAAAATGTTAATGATGAGTTGAATTGGTCAGGGGGTGCAGCCAATGATAACACAAAATAACCATAACTTATTTCTTTAATTGTGCCTATGTTTCGGCCTACGGTGTAAGCCATCTTCAGGGGAAATAGCAGGTGCCTCGGCTGTGGTGACTTGTCAAACTAACACTTGTCAACTCAAGTCACCACAGCCGAGGCACCCTTCAACGTTGGCACAATTAAAAAATAAGTTCTGCTAATTTTGGGCTATCATTGACTGCACCAATCATTGACCAACGCAATCCATCATCTTTAAAAATTTATGGATATTGATCTGTTGCAAATGGCCTAAGCAACGCAGCTCTGTTGCTGACATTTCTTTTTTTTAATATTATCTTACGTACTATCACTATATTTATACTTATTATTTATATGGTTTTCTAAAATATAGAATTTTTTAACTCAGGTAAGGTCTAATGAGTTTTATTTCTGATTGTATAAATATCCTTGAACAGTTCTGTAGCTATTCAATACTTTTCCTTTTTTTTTAACACCTTATAAAAGTTATGACTTACGATGAAGAAATAATCATCAATCAAGATCTGATTACCGAGTTTAACCAAACTAAAAAATAACTATTAATTTTGCAGAAGTAATGATTTTTAAAAAAACATAAAATAAAGCAGATACCTTTCCAGCTTTACAATGAACAGCAGCTACGTTATTAGAATCTTGTGACAGCCAATTGTGAACATCTTCACAAAATGGTTTAATTACTTCAATTTTCGGAGGATTGTGATCGTCGAAAGGATAATTAGCAACCCTTTGTTGAAATTTACTAACATCATAAGATCGCTCGGAACATCTATGAATATAAATATAATAAATTACCATTCATAACACTTTATGATTTTAATAAAGTATTTATTTAACATTATGTGTCTTAATAATCATGTACCACATGTGTTGAAAAAATACCAAGCAGAATTTGTAATACTTATAGTGAACAATATTTTACCTTAGAGGAATTTTTTAATATTAGGACAAAAAAAATGAAGTACTTGAGAATATAATTTTAATAAAATAAAATACAATAAAAAAAGGGTATCATTAGTTTGTTTTGTGAAAGAGATGAAGAATTTAAATGGCGACAATTGTGTTCCTTTCGGATTTAATAAGTACAAGTCACTCAAAAGTTCAACAATAACATTTACTAGACAACTGCAAATATTTAAAATATAGCCTGTACACTTAAGCCATACTCAAAAATATCTAAAAATTATAAAAGTTCAACAATAACATTTACTAGACAACTGCAAATATTTAAAATATAGCCTGTACACTTAAGCCATACTCAAAAATATCTAAAAATTATATGTTTGACTAAAAAACAGAGAATTTTGATAATAACAACCTTCGAAAAACTAAATAGACTATTTTTAAAATCATTAGCTTAGTCCATTAGTTTTTACAGATTAAACTGAAAAAATCTCTAAAAAGAATTTTAACTAATCAGATAAAATTGTGCCACAAAAATTATTTATTAATAAGAAAAATGCTATACTAGGATATTTTCAATAATACATAAAAAAAGATTTCTTGTGGGAGTGAGGTATTGGTTAAAAAATATAACCCTTTTAAATTGTAAGGAATATATTTTATATGCTATCAATCAATATAATGTCCTAATTCTATTATCATAGTTGTCTTAAAAGATCAGGAATCATGTTTTATTTTTCTCCGGTTTTTAGTAAAATTACGGAACTATATTTAAGGAAAAATTAATTTTAATCCAGGACAGAATAGAAGATAAATCACAGATGAAAATAGTAGAAATCAAAGCATGAAATAAGCTTTCAATAATACTTAAAAAGCAAAGAGACTTAAAAAAAATATATATAACCAAGACAACTTTATCATGATTTTAAAATTTAGTGCAAACTTCTCCAAGACAGCCATTGCAATGAATACTCAAATAGTTGGACTTTCGTAGCATAAACATGATATATGGTAAAGCAGAAGTAATGATTAAAAAAGCCCTTTTAAATGTTTGCTTGAGATGAGCCCATTTTAGCTTGATACTTAATTCGGCAAAGGTGTAAAGGTATAAACATTCAATAAAATCCATTACAAAAAATAACAGTATTACTTACAAATTATAAATTTTATAATGGTCCTTATGTTTAGCTTCAAGGAATTTGACAACATCATCAATATGATTCCTGTAAACGCCTTCTAATTTCTCAGCAGGAAATCCCATGGCAATAAGGTTGTTCCTTATATCTGAAAAATTGTGAATTTTAAAATACATGTTGTAGGTAATGAACTAAAAAAAAATTAATAAACATGCCAAGTAATTTATCTTAATGAATCAAAGAGGCCTCTATCTATTAGTCATTAAATTACTAATATTTAATTAAATAGATTAATATGGGAATTCTTAAAAACAAAATGTAAAACATTAAAATGAGAACTTATAATATAGGAACTCATAAACTAAATACATTGAGTTTTCAAAAATTATAATCACAATACATGAGTATTTACTCAAAATACCTACAAATAGGTAACCTTGGCAAAGCAGAGGGTCATAAATATTTAATAGATTCATACACTACATATAATTTAAAAAAATTATATTATGAGAATGAAATAATTTTTCTGGTTGGTCATTATTTTATACAATAATATATATATATTTTTTAGGAATTTGACAGGTGACCAAGACTTGAACTCATTATTAAATGGGTATTAACAACCATAATAATATTAATTAATACTTAAAAGACATTAGATATATTGAAAAAAAGAGAAAATTTTTATCAATATTGTAGAACTTCCCCAGGCAGCCATTGCAACTTATCAGAGGCAGTTACCGCACTCTTACTCTTTAGCCACATTAGCCTGGGCTAACTGCTTTGTATTCAAATGGTAAATTTGTGTTCATTAAAATTATTACTGCTTCAATTATATTTTATCTAAAATAATAATTATGCCTCTTCCGGTGGACACCACACAAAGGAAATAGTTCTTAAGACAGTAATGAATTATATAAGGGTAAAGTCGTGGCCTCAACAGAGGAGGATCCTCTCAGGGAAAGGTATATCTATCAAGCTTGGAGAAGTTGACAGTTGCGATCTGATTTAAAACAGTATTAATTAAAACTATAGTAAGCTCCTAACCTCAAATGAAAAGTAATGTATATCTCTTAATGATAAATAGGCAGCAGGTCTGTACAAAACTAAGTATTTTAGAAACATCAAAGAATAAGAATATAACAAAAGAATAAAAATTAGTTAGATAGCATGAGTGGCATTAAAGAATGCTAGACTAACAACCACCCCTCATAAGTGGTCAACTAGGGAATCAGAAACTATTTTTTTTTTTTAAGTTATTTTATGAAATTTACAACTGTATAACATAATACATCAAGTAAATATAATAAATGTGTACATAGGCATGAAAAGACAAGTAGGGAAACTACCCAGTGGTTAGTACTCAAATAAAAATAAAATAAATACCTAAAATTAAAATAATCATGAACGCAGGTGGCAATAATTTGAATTATAATCAGTTTTAAATAAGTGGTAAATTAAACAAGAGCTTAAAGGGTATCAATAAACTTATGAGTTTTACTTGAACCGGATTACATCATGACATTTGATCACTGTTGGATGAAAAAACTACTAAAAAAAATAAACAACCCCCATACTGCTGTCCCTTGTTTCTCATGAATTGAAACTTTACACCACATCTTCACTTTATAATTACAATAAAAAAATAATTTAAATGAAAAGATAGCAGAAGTCATGTAAACTACAAGGGAAATTAATCACAAAAAAACACTAGGCACAAATTGAATAATATAAATAAAATAAACATTTTCACTGCATTTAAAAAATATTTATGTTCTGAAATACAATATGTATACAAGATCTGGAAGCAACAAGAGTACAATCGGCCATTAAGGTAATATTTAGATTAAAACTTCTAAGTAATCCTAAAATTACAAAATAATTGTGCTACAATCCCGGCAATTTAAAACCACACCGAATAGAGCCTTGTACATAAATTGAACTTACATTGATGATAACAAGTTTAAAATTAAATAAAATAACCATTAACAGCGATTATTCAATATATGTCTATAAACTTTGTTTATAGACCATACAAATGAAATTAAGTAGCACTACATCCAAAAAAGAAATGACATAAAAGTTCAAATTTTTAAAAGCAATCCCTTTTTAATAGATTAGTTAAAATAAAAAACTAGGAATTCACTGATGTAAAATTAGCTAAAATCAGTATTTTAACCTTAAATTCTAAAATAGTGGGGTTACGGAAATGCATTTTCAAAAAAACAAAATAAAAATGAGCATATCAATAATACAAAAAATTACTGATCACAAATGATACTACAGAAGAAAAGCAATGGAATATTGATAACTATAAACAAAAAAACAATGGCACGCATTAGAAGAGAATGTGATATCATTACACTGATAATAAGCTGAAAAAGGAAAATTTCACAAAAAAAAACAAAATTTTGATTAATCAAAAAGGCAATACTTAAATTATTATCTTCAAAAGTGAAGTAGCAAGAATTAATCACTGCTCTAAAATAAATTTCAAAGCGATAACTTGATTACATTCAGTTAAAAATATTGAATCACTTACATGTTAGGTCCAAATTGAATCCATCTTTCGTGTAGCGCTTTCTTCTTTTGCTGACAAGGCCTTTTATAGGGTTTGTTACTTTCATATTTGATATAGTGCTGGCCATTTCTTGTAAACCTATATTGAATGATAACACCAGCTGAGCAAAGCCAAATGAGGTCTTCCGAAATCTTTCTGTTGAACATGGAGTAATGTTATTTTCCCTCGATTAGCGAGGTGGAGAGCTAGCCACTATAAAACAAGAAATGAGTGTTATAAGTATCATGACTAGCCAATAAAAACAATCGATAAAGCTAAAAACAAACTGTCATTACTTTGACAATCAGGAAATATTTTGATAAGTAAAAACCAACTATCTCCTGTATCTCCTTCAATCAAGATTTTAATTAACATTGACAATTGACAAAACGAAAAAATTTGTATTCTTCTAGACTTATAACATTAAAGAAAGTTACAGATAAACGCTATCACTTTTAGCAATGCCGAAATACGTTTCTTCATCGGTTCATATAGGAGTATCAACCATTACAGTGCTACCTTCCGATCTTTCAGTTCATTGATCAAATAATGAAATCGAACGACTAAAGTGAAAATTAATTCAAACATTTAAAATTGCCTTTGTAAATTATTTGAAATGGGAGAAAAAATAATTTCGGTGGAATATAAAACATTAAAAACATTGTGGGAACACCAGTATAGGAAAATCGAGTCAAATTTGTTCTAATAAACTGTAGGGGGTATATATACAAAATAACTTACTGAAATTTCATTATTATGGTCATTTTTGTGCATGTTCTCGAATCAATCATATAAGCATCTCCTTTGTCCGTAATATTAGCTTTAATCGGCCATATTGAACAATATCGATCACTGATTACATGATTGTAGTTAACAGAATTTCCTTCGGAAAAGTAGTTTGATGAGGTAAGATTATTAACAAGATGGTTTTTAAAATTAAAAAATGTATGTATATTTCAACGAGAACCCAAATTAAAACTAAAGAGAAATTACTAGATCGCAAATATAAGCGGACTTTGTTCAAATTTGAAATTCAGGTTGTTATGAAGAATATTGCTCTTTAATTTCGTACAACGAAATTAAAAGCCAAAAACTAACACAAAATCTATTTATTTTTATGATTCTAAATATTATAAATGATTCTGGGTTCCATAATACAGGAAGATCGAGAGTTTTATATCGAAGACTTTATTGCGAAATTGCCAACTTCAAGGAGCATTTCACCGTATGTCGTCAACATATTTTGTGACGTGAAATATCTTTTTTAAACCGTATTTAGACCAGTGTTGGTGACGTCAATATGGCAACAATCGTTGGAAATATTCAATCAAATTTTAGCAAAAAAATGTTATCAACATTATCTGATAAACCGACAGCATGTTTTTAGTACTGCACAACTAAGGATGCCAACTCTAGTGGAAAGGTAACTTTAGAAGGCAAGCTTTTAAAGTTAGTATTTGGTGCTGAATGTTAGCGGTTGGCTTGATCCCTACCGAAACATGGTCAAATTCTTTAATCACTGTGGTTAACTACTTTTAAAATATAGCTATGAATTTATTCAGTTAAGGTTCTTCATAATTTAGTTTGGAATCTTATGATTTTAACCTGATGTATCCACTGAACATCCACCTTTTCATTTTCTATTGTTTGTCTGTTATGGAAGTATAGTACTTACATGAAACTTCTTCGATTTTCTTCTTACATTCTTTGGAACTCTCCACTTTTCTTCTTCAAGGACAACCAGATCGAAGAAGGCGGGTCTTCACTTTTTACATTAATATGCTCTTTATTCCTCTAATTTGGCACCAAGTGATATTTCCATAAAAGAAAATATACCAATATTTAAAAAAATTAATAAGAATTGAAACTCTTCAATGATGGATATGCTACCATTTATTAACCTGGATAGACATACTTTATGGCTCTCGCTGTAGCATCATCCGATTAGTCATTGTATGAAGTGAATTAAATGAAACAAAGAGTATTGTCGAATATAACCCAAGACTGATAATGCCTATTTTCTTCTATGTACTTCCCATATCATATTTCAACATAAATGCCGAGAAGAGAAAAAAAAATGGGGATAAATAATTTCCTGTGGGTGACAATTTTCTGAGTATCAGACCAACTGAAAGGGAGAGTAAAAGTGTATACTGCTGTTTGGACTGTTCTCTCCCTAAGAAAAGAATAATAAGTACAAATGTTATAGTAATGGGGAGTATTAAAAAAAATAAGACAGTTTTATCAAATTCCAGAGTTTGAAAGTCTGTAAATGTTTTAATGCTATTTATTATTTACGAACACTTAATAATCCCTTTATAGCATTCTCTAAGCTTTTTTTTTTATACACCCCATTATTTGAATCCGTTGGGTGAAAGTATTTGAAGGGTCCAAAATAGTATGATGCTCAGTTTTTATTAGTATATCTTTGTTCTTATTAGTAAGTAGTACTATTTAGAAACCGCTTGAATTCTTCACCAAATCTCTCATCTTTGCACGACGGAACTGAATCCAAGTTGGCTGAAACCGATCCCTGTGAAGAGCTCGCTCATTGAACGAACAAAAGATAGGGAGCTGACCTAACTTAGAGATTCTTTTATACTATGATGGACTTATTTGATTAAAAGCTCGAAAACTGGCCTCAAATTTATTCATTATCAATGGATACCATCAAGACTATAAATACTTAAGACTAGTTACATTTATGAAAGATGGGGAATGAAGTGGAAATAGTAGCAGAGGTTTTATAAATGTATTGGGGAGATGTGAAGTGAAGAAAAACGGGTGCTATTTTAAACAGCTCATGGACCATAATGCAAGGAGACTAACTGGATTGGAAATAAAATATCTCAGTAGAATAAGCAGGCCGAATCAGAAGAGATCGCATCCGTAACGAACGGATTAGAGAAGAAGTATGGTAGTGACTACCGTTCTAAACTGTAAAACGAAACCTACTCACATGGTTCGAACACATCGTAAGGGTGAACGACGAGTCTCGAAATATTTTCGAGATAAGAAAGTCGACCACGGAAAACATGGTAAGACGATATCACAAAGCTTGGAGGGAAAGGAATGAGGCAAGTAGCTGGAAGCAATGAACGCGCCATAAAGTCTTCCCCAAAAGACTTCTTGCAGCCCATTAAACCTTGGGGAAATTAAGAGCAATTCGCCTCATTGGGTGCAAAACTTCATCCCATGTACTTGAGACAAGAACAGTTACATATTTATGAACTCATGGTCGAGGATGTACTGCATAAGAAGCAGCGAAGGTCATATCTGATGATCATGAATCCTATTGAACTTTAAAATAATCAAGGCGGATTACCGATCTAAAAACAGTAACCAAGTGGTGGGAGAGACAGGATTGTACACTGTTTCCTTTCTAAATAATGTTGATTTTTTCTTGAAGACATATTCTTATTAAGTTCCTAGCTGCACCAAAACAAGTGAGTGAGTAAGGCAGGGGCATCTAGGAGTCTTCTGCTGCTAGGCCTTGATTTGCCCATATCTAGAAATTTTTAAATGTGAAGAGATCCAGGGTGGTACTGTTGCTATCAAACCCACCTATTACAGATTTTAAATGATTGTAACTATTTATTAGATTCCTTTCCCTTTCATCTCATAATCCAATCCCATCTGTGCCTGTTGTAGCTTTTCTTTTAAATCGACAATTGGATGTCTACATTCTGGAGACAATTGATAAGGACTGCCCTCACCTTCCAATTGCAATCCATGGCTGTTCAGCCCTTGCAATTTTATGTATCTCATTTATTAAACTGTTGAATAAGAAAGGCCTCGACTGTCTCCTGAAATTCGAACTATTTTCCATCAATCCTTTTGCATTTCTGTAGATTGGTTTTATTACTTGCAGTAAGCCTTTAGGTTATGGATGTGGCGAGTTCATTCCGTATTTTGAACATAGGTAGAATCAAACACAGAGGACCTTCCTCAAGTCCAGAGGTCATATATATAGATCTGTCCCATGTTTTATCAGATATATTTATGAGGGAATGCATCCACTTGAATACTGAATCTTCTTCTATTAGTTCCCTCTCAACAATACATCTTAGATTCTTCTTTCAAGCAGTATATAATTTATAGGCCACAGATAGCAACCTAATATGTCTTTAAGTAAGGAAGAAAATAGTTGGGGGTGCAGTCAAATAAATACTCACTTATTTAGTGTTTTATTTGACTGCACTCCCAACTATTTTCTTCCTTACTCAGATCTTCCAGTCAACCATCCCCTCGCTTCTCATGAATAATATGTCTTTAGTTTTTACAAGTACTTTGAAGTGCATTTCTTTATTGTGCTGTAGTCTCACAGGATAGGTATCTTCAGATATCTATATATCTACTTTAAAAAGACTTTGAATAGCATATCTGAACCTTATTATCTTCTAAAGATTCTTGATAGTTATAAATCCAGCTGTGTATTGGGAACCGGTAGAGCATATTCCTCAGGGAAGAGATTTCATTCCATACATCATCTGGTTTAAGATCTACAGAATGTGACTATCATTTTTATATTACTATTTCTGCTAGAATTATTCAGCGTTTTCTTGGTGGGTTAAATTCAGACATAGATTTTCACAGCAGATTACAAAGGGATTCCAAGGAATTTAACATAAAGAAAAACAAGCAGGGAGTTTAGAAAGAGTTTGGATGAAAATCAGTCTCAATATTTTACGACTATAATAAATCCACATAAATTTTAAGGTTTTAGCTTTTATTTCCCTTCAAGTCCTATCATTGATAGCGGTAAAATGTGATAAGGCTATGTAAATACTAAAAAACATTAACTTTCTTCATTTATAGGCTCCATTAATTTACAGATAAAATGTTTAAAAGTATCTAAATGTAACCAAATCCGCAACTTTTGAAAATTAAAAATCGCTTTACTTTAACATGAGGGGAGTTATCATAAGTGAAATTTAACAAACAACACTACACCATTAAAATAAGATTCTAAATCAGAAATAAACTAGCAGTTCTCTAAGCAGAAAATAAATGTGGGTTAAAGGTGATTCAGATCTCACTAGGTGATAGATGAGGTGCAACACTTTCTCAAGAAAGCAATGGGGAAATGGTTTGGGACAACCATAGGAAAATTATGATAGTGTTTTCGAAAATGAGTTGACCAAAATGGAAATTAATTAGAAAAAATAAGTAAATGTTAGAACATTCAAATAGAAAACATAATTTTGGTATTTATAAAAAAAAATGGGAGACCTTACATTACCCTCGTAAATATATTTATTTATGCTATAATGTGTAATATATTATATCATTTACAAGTAATCTTGCTTTGACATGCACATTAAATCATTTAAGAAAAATAAATAATTATAATTTTTAAATAACATGATGATAGACTCTTAAATTTGAATGGTTCTGCTATAATTCTTTTTTTCATTATTAGTAATTTTTTTTAATCATGCATCAAAACATATAAATTAATTAGTTTTTCAAAATAATTTCAATCTACTTGGAAACCAAATGGAAAAAAACAACTAAACAATGAACTTTACCGTCAATGAAATATCTCTTGGTTGTCTATAACAAAGAGTATCAAGCATTTTATCTTAACACAGCTTAAACCACAATTGTTTATATTGTTGTGATAGTAAAATAAATTATTTTAATAGTTATTCTTTATTTTAAAAAGTAGCAGTATTGCTTTGTAATTTATAAATTTTTTTTCAGATTCATTGGGAGGGTAACATTTCAATATTATTTTGGAAAAACAACTTGAGGAATCTTAATTTTTCAAAATAATCCGCTTTTTAAGTATTCCTATTACTTGAATTGGATTCCAATCAATGAGAGCTTTTAATTTTAATATAAATTTTCCTTTACAGATCATTCCTTTATCACCACCCAGTTATTGGTACATATGCTGTGCTAACAGATTTTTAGATTTTTTCCAGGTAAAAAGTTGTTTTTATAAAAAAACACAACTGAAATACCCTGAAAATACCTCATAAAAGATAAATTAAAAAAATTCAAATAATCTGTTGGAATCCTGGATCAACATAACCAATGTTAAAACAAGCAAACTGCTTACATAAATTAACGACTTTTTTACTTTAAGAAAATTAATTCTTCAAATTTGCAAGAAAATAAATCAGACAGTAATATCACAAATTTAAGATCAGTCTCTACCAATATATAATCTGTCATAATTAGTGTCATCAGGGCTCTTACAGAATTTGTTAAATTTTTAGATATCTATATTTTTCTTACTCATCTAATAACATTGAATGGAAACAACTTACAGAGCTTAGTAACTTTTTAAATACTTGGCGTTTATAATTAATTTAATAATTGCTAGAATAACAAAAAGAGATTCGTTCACCGACAAAGGCAAGTGAAAATGATTGAAATTAAAACTAATTTAAAACAGAATTCCGTAATATGTAAACTTAAATAAAATAGAAATTAATACAGACAGTAATTATTTGAGTTATTGATATATAAACAACTTATATAATATCAAAATGAAAAAAATCTTTATTCATACAACTAATTGATAATTAAAAATAAAAAAACTGTCACATTTGTGCTAAAATGTTTTCATTCCACAATTTGTTTTCCCAACAATAGAGCAACGACAATTGAAAATAATTGTTTACTTCTAATTTATTTAGTTCAAAAAATAAATAATTAATAAAAGACAAAACAGAATACTTATTTCTGATTAAAAAATGCAATTTTTCTTCGTTATTTTTCCAAGATACATTTTTAAAATTAAATCTATCACAATTGGGACTAAAGAAAACCTAGTAAGTTTCTTTCCCCTCGTATAAGGCAACTTTATAAACTAGGACTAGCTTTTAAACCTTCATTACTACTAATAAATTAATTACAGTAATAAATTGATTTCATTTTCAATCAAGAGTTAAGGAAGATGTATTGACTTTAGCATCTCTCATTTTCTTTAAAGATTTGGTTAGGTCATCCATCGTTATGGGTCTTAGGGTATCATGAAATTCCTCTTGGTCCTCACTGAGCTTCATTGAACTGGAATTAACGCTTTTGTTCTTCCTACAAAATTAGATAATTATAATACTATTATGCCAATTGATATTTCTATTTTAATGTGGGATATTAAAAAACACATAGAAAGAACTTTTAAGACAAACAGATAAAATTACATAAACTGATAAAAATAACTTGTTAATGCTTTATTTCAGGGATGGCCAACCCGCGCATTCTCAAAGTGGCCAGCAAGATCATTTGGGCTGACCCCTCCCTGTTTTATTTAATATAGACAAAATCTGCTAGCTATACTTTTGTTTTGGTACTATTTGTTCAATTAAGATGTTATTTTTATTATTACTTAGTTAATTTTAAAAATTATGCAACTGAATGAAATGTTCTGGAAGAGGTATAGTTTCAATTTGAAACATACAAAAAAAACAGAAAAAATATTAGAAAATGTGCAGAATAATTATGTTTAAAAAATGGCAAAAAGCTCAATATCCTGGCCTGATCTAAATTACACGATCTAACTTTATTGTTGGTTTGTATAGAATTAAATTATTGTTCAAATGATTATGCAGAATATTTCATAATTTAAGCAAATAGAACTTCTTTACTAAAATAAAGTTTATTTTTTGTTGTAAACCTTTTTTTCTTAAAGTTTCAAGGCAGAATAACGTATGATAAATATCTTTAAAATGTAAACTTTGATCACAACCAGTGCCCTATTTGAATTATTTGAACCTTAAAAAAAAAAAAAAAATATTGGCTTTTATACTTGGATGGCCCTGAAACATTAAGATCTGAACCTGGCCACTTCGGAGGATGATAAGAAAATTAACTAATAATAATCACTTTAGTAATAGAAATAAAAAGATAATATTAAGTTCTTTAAAAGAAAGGGGGACCAACAAATCCAACCAAACCAACTAATACTTTTAAAACAACAAGAGTTGTTAAGGTTTAGATATCCTTTAAGTAGAAAAGAAAGAAAAATATCAATAAAAACTATTTGATTAAACATGGATAACGTGATTCTCACATTTTATCAGAGAACTGGGTGTTAGCGACATAATCACGAACTCTATAAAGCGAAGCATTGCGACAGAGCTCCTTGAGATCAGATCCAGAGAAGCCTTCCGTTTGCGCAGCTATACCACTTAGTTCAACATTATCAGCCAATGGTTCCCCGGACATAACAAGGTGTAGTATATCTTTCCTTTGGACAATTGTCTGGGAAAAAAAGCAACAATATTAGTAAACATTTATTTGAAATGAAAAATTAGAGTTACGTCAATATAAAATTAAATATTATATAATCATAGAATGGAACAAAAGCACATAACACCTTACAAATTGACACTTCAACAGAATATAATACTAATGTTAAATGATATACAGGCCCATGACAGTTAGTTGGCAGTGGAGAATGAATTAGTTTTAAATCTGATTTATCAAACTCTTTTGTGAAATTTTATTTATTAATATAAAAACATATTTTTAAAATCAGATACAAATACTCATTACATCCATAGTAAAACATTTCTATTAAAAAAATTCTTAATATTTTTATAACAAAGAAATACAGCGACAATTAACAAAAATAATATAAATATTTATATTTTTATAATATTCAGGATCAAAAGTGGATAGATTCAAAGTTTTAAAAATTGATTTTTTCATATTTTTAGCTAGTTTAGTTAAGCAATTTTGTCACCTTATTTCTCATGGTTTTAGTCCAGTTCTGAAACTGAAGTTTCGGGGAACATAGTGAAAAATATGACGGTAATTTTTTTTTGAAATTTGAAATTATATGTTTATAATTCTGAATGATTCATATAATAATTTCAATAATAAATAAAACAACAGCTATTATTATACCAAAATATAAAATAAATAATTTTTTTCAGTGTAATATTTTCTAATTTATTGATTAAATATAAATATTAGATTTTTATATTTCTTATTATAACTAAATTAGTCTATGATATTTAATTATGAAATGCTAAAGCAAATATAAAAACCTTGTACTGTAAAGTTTTATTTTTTAGGTTAAGCTACTTCTGCTCTGAAGTGAGAATATATTTAAAAAAAATTATAAATTAATAAAAAAAAAATAATTATTTTACAGGAAGAGGAATGTGAAATATTGCAGGCATACGGCGAAGAATAGCTTTATCCAAATCATGTGGCCTGTTAGTAGCACCCATTACTATCACAGTCGTCCCAGGATCGGTGTTGAGGCCATCCCACAATGTCATGAACTGAGCCTTCATCATAGCTGTGGCTTCATGATCTTGCACGTTGCGGCTTCTAAGAAATGAATCTGAAAAGTAAAAAGTATTTCTTTTAATTAATAATGTTACCATTACTTTATAATCTTTTAAATTAATATATATTACGTTTCAGTGGAAAATAGTTGACTGGATAATTCTAATGATGGATAGAATTGATCAGGGGGTGCAGTCAATGATGACACAAAAATAAGAAGAACTTATTTTTTAATTGTGCCAATGTTTCAGCCTATGGTATAGGCCATCTTTAGGGCAAATAGAGAGCGCCGAGGCTGTGTTTGACTCGTCAAACTAACATTTGTCACTTTATTTGACACGTTGGCAGTTCTTCTTATTTTTGTGTTATCATTGACTAGACCTCCTGACCAATTCTATCCATCACTAATGTATAGTACATTATTACCATCTCTTGGATAAGTATATAATATGTTAATACTAATATAACTACTAGAAAAAAATATTATAAACTTGCCTATTTCATCAATAAAAATTATGCAGGGTTGCAATTTAACAGCTAACGAAAAAACAGCAGAGGCTAATTTCTGACTCTCTCCGTACCATTTATCTGTGAGTATGGATAGGTCTAAGTTGATGAAGTTAGTCCCAGCCTCTTTAGCGGTAGCTTTGGCGATCATTGTTTTTCCACATCCAGGTGGCCCATGTAATAATACTCCTAGAAAAATAAAATGATTTATAAGTATGTGAACTTTTTTTTAGATTATAGTTAAAAATTAGATGGGAAAGAATTAGAGATTTTTATTAAAAAACTCTAATGGATGATGAAATAAAAATGTATAATTTGTAAAGGACAAAACCAGAAGAGACCCGTAATTGTGAGAGGAATACATTTTTAATTTCCTTAAAATCTGGATGATATATTTATAGACAGATCCAAAAAGATGCATATTTTAGAGTATTAAGAGAAATCATACGTAACAATGGATCAGCAGTTGCAGTTAACATAGCTCCTTTATCCCTTGACCAATAATCTTACAGGAGATTGAGAAGCGTAGAAGTGTAAAAAAAGCAGGTTTATAAAAAACAGAACAATTTATCAAAATCTCTATTGAACCAATTAATATTAAAATATATACCAATGTGATTTACATTTCGCTACCTTAGTATTAAAAGGTTGTATGACACACATATATCAAAATGAGAAAGATGATATCAAAGATTCTGAGTATCGGATTCTTTATGTGGTGAAATATTAGTTATATTTCACTTCTGTCGGGTGGCAATGGGCAGCAGAAGAAGAATCCCATAAAAACAATAAATGAAAAATGAAAGCATGATCCTTATTGAAAAGATAAAATAACATACAACTTCGTTTCTCCATAGTGAGAAAAAAAAAATTATCAGTGTAACATATAACCTTATGATTCCGAAGTCACACCTACAAGAGTTGCCTATGTGATCGAATTCACGTAGCCGCTTGATATTTTCGGTGCCGTATTGTTTTATATTATTATAAATATTGTGTACATATTTATAATATTATAATAACTGTCTAAAACAGAGATTATTATTATCGTACCGCGAGTGGGGAGATTTGGCTAAAATAACTGGGACTAAAAGTAAGAACAACACATTTATTTATTTATTTAGTCAATAGTCATACGCTGTTGGCAACATTCGATAAGGGTTAGGTCCGTAATTCCTCAAACAAATTGTGATATTCTCCATAAATAAAGTAAACAATAAATTCTAAGTATAAAATATTAGTTCTACTTCTCTGCTGTACGTACTTCTTGAGTATTTCATATTAAAGTAATGAATTTTCCAATAATATTTGTTTCCGTCTGTCCATGACGCATGCAGTCTCTCTATTGAAAGTGGTGGGGCGGGACACTTCGCACGCACGTAGGAGGTAGGGTTATAAAGGTTTATGTTCTACACACTACCATGTTACTCCCATTTAAAATCTTCACGACACACACCTTAGTATTTTTGGTGTTTGGACGATACAAAACATTTTTGACATTTTGAAGATCTATGTATAGTTTTCGACCCACAGAACCATTTGGTATTAAAATCTCTGATTTGTAATACTAAGGTAGCAATTTGTTAACAATATTAAAATATATTTCAATATGATTTACATTTGTCAACAATCTTTCTCCCGGTTGTTCTGTGCAATACAACTAACAATCCTTGGGCACATGCCGAAAAACTCTTCACCAACATTTCAACCACTCCAATATTATTAATTGTTATCTCTTGAAGAAAGTTGGCCATAGAACAAAAGAAGTGTAACTTGATAGAACAATGATTTTTCTTTTCCTTAGTTTATTTGGAAAAATTTATCCTGCTAGCACTTAGAACACTCAAGTTTATCCATAGCTGGGTAAAAGAGTATTAACTTTACATGTTTTCCATAAAACTACTTCATTAATACCCATTGATGCTCCCCTTGAGTTCTGTTTTCCTTCTGAAGGACCTATTTCCACTGCACCAGTGACATACATACAGCAATGGATTATAAAAACTAACAGGAATAATTCTACTAGACTTTTCAAAAGCTTTTGATTCTTTGGAGATTTGGAACTTACCTGTTTGAGTGAGTCTCAGAATTCACCTATCTTGGATCTCAAGTCACGAATATTCTTTGCCAAGCGCTCCTATTTTGGGCTGAGACAACATCTAGCAAGTACGGTATTGACAAGAAAAACTAAAATCATCCTACATAAGACCCTGATTCGTCCAGTGTTTACCCACGGAGCGGAAAGATGGACAATGACGAACGATCCAAACCGAAATTTTCTTCTATTCCAACGCAGGGCCCTCCGAAAAATATTGGGACTGGTCTCTATAGATGAAAGGTGGAGACAAAGAAAAAATGAAGAAATATATTAAATAAGAAATATTAAGTGTTAATTAATGTCAGGAAGAAAATAGTTGGGGGTGCAGTCAATTAAAACACTAAATAAGTGGATACTTATTTTAATTAAGTGCCGACGTTTCGACCCACTTTGTGGGTCATCTTCAGGGCTATTTCGCGCGGACGCTTGCAGTAGCACGAGGGGACGCGGTCTGGGCTTTTCTTCCTTACATCATCCAGTCAACGATCCCTCGCTTCTCGTTAATTAATGTCATTAAACGATCCCGACTAAGATGGGCTGGACCTGTGACCAAGATGAGCAAGGGTGAAATACCAAAATGTTTACTGACAGAGGCATCCATAGACAGAGGAGAGTCGGCCGACCACGACTGCTTTGATTGACTGTGAGGCTGAAGATATGAGGAACCTGGGAGTCCACAACTGGATGGTAGCTGCACTAACAGGGACTACTGGTGGATACTGATTGAAGAGGCCTGGACGTGTCCACGTGTTATTATATAATAATTTGATTCTTTAGACCATTTATACTCTTATTATTTTGTATTTTTTCATGAAAAGAACTTGTTAGCTGAAGAATAAAATTATTTTTCTATCCTATTCTATTTTATTGCACAGTATAAAAATCATTGAATTTCAATGGGACAAGTTTTTCATTACTAAATAAAAATAAGCAAGTCAGGTGACTTAGATAATAAGCAATAATGAGATGTCAACAAACTATTTACTTTAGGCTAAATTGGGAAATCGCAGAAAGGTATATAAATCAAATAATGTAAATTGTATTAAATATAAATAAAAGTTACAATTTTTTTATCACAAACCATTTAATAAACATTAACTAAGTAAAAGAAAATGTTTTTTAACTATTTTTTTTTACCTTTCAACACCAATGAGATAATTATTCCAGTAAAAATCCTGATAAAAGTTTACTTTATCATAGCACTTAAAAGTTTTTATTGGTTTGTTGAAGGTCAAAAATTACCTTAAGCCAAACGGGTCAATTATCACTGATAAACTTACTTACATAGTTAATTTGCATACTTTGTCTAACAGAAACATGTTAGATTTTTCTAAAAATCTGAAAGTAAATACTTCAGTAATGAAACAAATTCATTACATGTAAAATAAAAATTTAAAAAATAACTAATTAAATGATAATTTAAATTTAAGAAATGGAAGAATTAAATAAAAGTGCATATTTAAAAATGATCAGATTAAACAGACAAGAAATCAATATGTTAAATATTCATATCAAATAGTATGGCATAATATCATATCACATTGCGAGTCTTAGTAGGAAAAAAGAGTGTAATTATTGGCAATTATCGTGTATATTTCGGCAACCATTTCATGAAGAAATGAATGTTTGGACGGAAATTCCAAGTACAGTAGAAGATATAACCTAAATAGTAAATTAGTTCTTTAATACATGTACAGTCAGTCATGGGGGGAAGTAGAAGGAGTGAAGTTCCCATCCTAAGAAATATTGGTGAAGTAAAATTGACGTCACTACTTCGGACTTTCTTTTTGACACTGAAGTGACAACCTACGGAATATATACCCAATTATCACAATGTAAAATCATAATATGTTAATACTACTTATGAGGTATTTGGGCATGAAAATAAACAACTTTATAATTGTATCTACACGTAAACCATAGAACTTCCATACATAGGTGTAAATTGTTGATATATTGATGGCATGTATATACTTTATTATTTTCATAGGATGTGACACTATCTTAATATGATTATAACTAAAATTAGCAGAGGTACTACAAGAGCATCCTCTCCTTGATTAGGGATAAACATTATATTTATGCTAGAGGTGCACTTTTAGACTAGTACAATTGTCTTAAGTATTACAATCCACCTTTTTTAAGTACCTTTTGGGGGTTGAGTCAACTGTGAATTGCTGAATAGTTCTCTCCTTCTGATAGGCAATATAACAGTTTCCTGAATTTCTTGAATAACATTTCCTAAACCACCTATACTATCCCAGGATACTGTAATACTCTGAGGATCCACAAGATGATTAGCTATCATCAATTCATATTCTGTTAGCTGTAATGTTTTAAAAATTAATTAATGCAAGTATAAGAATTATACATTAGAAAATAGCACATTAACTGCAGATTCAGGAGGATAGCAATATAAAAAGGAGTTAAGAATTTACTGAAATCATAATTTAGAATTTTATATTAAAAAACATATATTATTTATAGCATTAGTGAAGAATGAAAAATTATGATAATCACATTTGAAATTGACATCAAGAAATTATTAAAAGTCCACCATATCTAATTTTATATCAATGAGTGTGAGGGCAGTTATGGGAATCACATTGATTACTAAGCGAAACAGGGAAAACTTACTTGTTTGGCAATTTTGATTCCAAGTCGGTCAAGCAGATCAGTAGCCTAAAATTAAATAAAACATGACTATACCACTTCATAAATATCATAATTCATAAAATAATATCAAACACTGATAAGCGCTATAAATGTACCGTTTTAGCTGCATAGGTTTTTCTTTTATTCGTTGGATCGAGGTGCTTCATTAACAATTTAGCTGTCAACAAAGCTGTTACCGAAAACAAGGACACTCTAAGGAGTGTAATGAAAATATCAGCTCTGGTTATTCCTTCAGGCATCGTGAAAATTTACTGAAGGAAAGATTCAACTTGAAATTTTACTGACTACAAAACGTGATCGATCACAGCGAAATACAAGGGCTATTCTAACAGCGAGGTACGGCGGGGTGAAACATTAAATAAATTAGTTTTATAATTTCATCCTTGTTGAGTTCATGATATTAATGAATACAAATCTAAATTTATTTAAATAATGAATAGCTATAATACGGTACTGATTTCCAAACTTTAAATACACATGAAGTCTTCAGCTTTCTGGAACTTTATTCAATATGATCCTGTGATGAATATTTTTTTATTTACTGATGTTTCACGTCACAAATGGTAATTTGAAGAAATATGACACCTCTTGTCTTTATTTAGCTGCTTGTTATACTAGAGTAATTTTTGATGATGGCTGCTATTCGGAAAATTATGCATAGTGTAGAAGTGAACACTCGCGGATTTAGAACATAATAATATCGAGTTTAAGGTCATTTTTCCACACATGTTGAATTACATCAAAACAACCATTTGTTTTGGTATAATATAGTTATTGTGAAGAAGATACAATTTTTTTAAGATCAGATCAAATCAGATACCATCGAACTTCTTTAGTCGGTACAAATACCATATAGTTTCCTATGAAAGTCCACAAAATTACTTACGAATAAATCAATTCATTATCTGAGCGGATTTTTTTTTTTACATTGTGTTTCAGACTGTGTGGCCACTCTTTCAAAAGGCAACTAGCTAGCGATTTTCATATAATTTTAATTTTATTAATTCAGAGACCAGAGATCACCGGAATATTGACAGCTAGTTCACTAGTTAATTACATTTACGAGTAGTTTACTAATTAACATCTTTACATTGGGCTAGTTTACGAGCTTTTATCACTTTTTAATAAAATCAAATTAAAGCAGTAATAATTTTAATAAATTCAGTGATTACGAATTTTACGAGTTATCAGGAATATAACTGTAGAAGATAGATGGCACAAGTGGGAACCTTGATTTGTTATGATGGCGAAAATCTAATTCTGGAACCAAATCTTCCACTAGTTTTCACGTTTTCAGTTTGGCAGTCATAGGTTATAACCACGAAGTCATATGAAAATATGACAACTTATTTTTTCTTTTGATCTCAAAATGTGAAGATAATATTGCTAATTTTAAATATGTATATGATAATAAACCTAAGATAATGAGGTGTACAGGTCTAAATAAAAATAAAATGTATCTATGAACAACTAACAACCTCTGATATCTTCATGATTACAGAGCCTATTGAGACTAAAACTGAGTCGAGGTAGATTAGCATATCTAATTTTCCAACATATATTTTTCTTATTTCTTTCTTTCTCTTCATAAATCGAGTGGTAAAACAACCCGTGTTGTTGTTATGAATGTTTATGTCCCTTTTAGCTAACGACGAATGCCCTTCATTTTGTGACATCTCAATTACAGTGGCGGCAAAAAGTATTTGCACACCCAGTCTTTATAAAACTATCAGTCATAATGGAAATGATAATCCACCTAACTTCACATTAATAAAAAGTATATTTAAAACTTAAACAATTTTATATGTGTACAATAATTAACTGTTTAGATTAATGGGTAAAACTACTGAAGTCCTCTGGCCAAAAGTATTTGCACACTTTGTGTACTATCACTAACATCCTTCGTTTATTATTTATTAATTCTTACAACAGTATTATCTACGCTATCTAATGTTTTTCCACAATGCTAAAGCATGAGGAATTAAATACTTTAGTCACTGGTTAACTGTCATGCCGAAAACAAGTGAATTGAGTTTCGGAACTTGCGAAAAAATTGTTTTGTTGAGGTTAGTGAAAGGACTATCAGATACTGCAGGAATTCTGAAGAACTGCATGGTCGAGTAGCTCGAAAGAAACCTTATTTAACTTGGTCCACTCTAAACCCAGACGTCTACAGGCAATTATTGATGTCAATGAACTTTTTACGAAATATTAAATTTATATTTATTCTCAAAATAAAAAAATAATCGGAAGTGTGCGAATACTTTTTGCCAGAGTATTTCATTATTTTTTCCCATTAATCTTAAAAGTTAATTATTGTACACATATAGAATTGTTTTAGTTTTAAATATACTTTTTATTAATATGAAGTGGATTATTATTTCCCTTATGACCGATAGTTTTATAAAAACTGGGAGTGGAAATACTTTTTGCCGCCACTGTGTGTCCTTTTGAGGAATACCATTGAGGTTATACTTCTTTACCCTATCATGCTTGGAGGCGAATAGCCCTTGTTGTTGGTTTGTATCTTGCGTTGTTATGGCAAAGACCCTTGGTTTTCCTTGTTTATGTTTCATTTATCTACCATCTACTCTAAATGCCGAACAATCATTATTCCGAGCCTTCTGATTTACAATATAATTATAACCTCGTTGGTCACTTTTATTAGTGCTGACAGTTCTTTGGGAGTTTCTTAGCTAATTAGGGTGGGGTCAAAAATTCTGGTTTATGATCAGTGAGATAACTCTTTAATATTGACCTATTAATGTCATTATGCTGTTAATTCTTTATAAAGTTGTTACCTAGTAGTTAGGGACACTAATAAACAGTTTATAGTGTTTCAAATTATTAATAGTGTTGTATACTTAGGAGACATGGCGCTTTAGAGTTACAAGTTGGTTTAATTAATTTATGAAATTATTGTTAGATATAACAGTCAAGTTTCATTTTGATGAATACGTATTGCTGTTTGTAATATTTCAAAACTGGTGGATTGAGATATTGGAAAAGCAAATTTTTACTAAAATCTTTAGTGATAAAGAGGAAAATGGCCGACTGGAAGATCATAATAGAGGGTACAATTTGTCTGGGGGTGCAGTCATTGTTAACACTAAATAACGTTTACACTATAATGTTGGCACTTGTAATAAATAAGTTAATCTTATTTAGTGTTATTAATGACTACACCCTTAGACAAATTGCATTCTTCATTAAAGTCTTTTGTGTTGAGGATATCGGTGTCGAGTATTGATATAGTTTTACTGTCCTAATCTAACTCTCAAGTTAAACAAGTGTATTCTGTGAATGGTTCTTTTTCTTTATTTTCCTCTTAGTACCTTTCGGTGTTAAGTTACTGTAACCCATTTTGATATTCTTCCCTCTTGCTAGCCCTAACTTGGTAATATAATTATATCCCTCTAGGTCTAGTGCCCGTGGGTTTTGCTTTAAATAATTTCTTGGACCTTAGTCTCATTCTGTGAGCATGTCCAGACCATTTAAGCTGATGCTTCTCCTGAGTTTCTTTCAACGAGGAAATGTGTTGCTCTTCTCTTATTGTCTCGTTCCGAATCCTATCCCTTATCATCTTGGAAGCTACTCATCGGAGTTGTTTCATTTCGGTAGCTGTTAAACGTCTTTGGTCTTTATTTAAGAGCACTCAACTCTTAGCTCCATATAAGATATTTGCCAAATATACACTTTTGAATATGTTTCATTTCCTATATCTCTATTACTAATCGATACAATACAATAGTGTTACAGATCTGGTAGTGTACGTTATTTGCTTTTCTGATCCTGTTTAAAATCTCTTGTTCCACTTTCTCATTTCTTTAAATCATTGGGTCTATACTCAACGACATGGAATCAGGCGGCTGGCAGAAAATGTGGTGTTGCCAAATCGACCTTCTTTCTGACACCCCAGGAATCTTTTATATTTCATTTATATTTATTGGTCAGGGTTTAAATGTAATGATCAAAAAAGTAATTTTTTAATAAAGATTCAGATTTAATAAACATGCTACATTAAATTTAAAATAGATTATTATACAGTTTAATTGATTAAAACCTAATAATTTTGTTTACAATCATGAAGTATAATCGAGAAAAAAATTATTGTTCATGATCATCAGAAAATTCTTCGGACTCAGATGTGGTTTGGTCACTTAAATTTATCAATATTTGTTCAATAATTTCATCCCTTACTATTTCTTTGTCCCAATCAGCTTCTTGAAGATTTTCCCCATGCTTTACACATTTACGCCAATCTTCAGAAGTCACACGTTAACCTCTCCACATCAGTTAATTTAAAAGTTTTATTTTTATCGGCCTCTTCTCTTTTAATTTGAGCCCATATCAATTCGATTTGGTTATATTGACAGTGGTACGGAGGCAATCTCAAAACATCATGCCCTGCAGCTCTTGCCAGTTCATCTATTTCATAGATTTTATTGAAGATGAATCCATATTAACAGTTTAACAAGACTGAAGACAAGATGTTCTTATGAGAAACGCAGAGGTGGAATAAGAATGAAAAAACAGAACACTAGCGTACCAAGGGTAAAAACCGAATAACTTAAGCCAGGAGAACTAGGCAACAACACTAGCACACTGTTGTCAAATATTGGCAGTTTTGTCTAAAACCACGCCCACATTCTCGCTACAAGTGGCAACACAGCTTTTTTTCTGACCCGCCTAATTCCATGTCGTTGACTATAGGCATGTAAATTCCTCTATGATTTCCAATTCTTATCCTATTCTTACAATATCTTTATCTTCAGGATTTCAAAGAAAGCACAATTAGAAATATTGTATTCATGGGATAGAGATTTTGAAAAATAAATTGAAGGACCTGGATAAAAAAAAATATAAAAATTAATAATCAAAAACAGCATTTATTTATTTGTACAGATAAAGATAATTATTATCTATTAAAAATTTTCTTAAGTTCTCAATAGATTTAAAAATATATAACCCCTTTTGTTGATAATGGCGAGAAAGTTATAGAATATTATGGTACAGTGATATTCTGTGTTCTTAGCTTTTTAAGCCTTTTCCAATAGCTGTTATTTCTTGTTAATGGAATTTTCCGTGGATAAATAATCGTAGCCGTCTCCATTTTGTTTTTCAATGTCTCGGATAATTTTTTAAGAAGCAATATCTTTTCACTTTATTCTAGCTTCATATCTTACTCCAAAACCATTGATTAAACAAGTATCCTTTACTATCATCTCTTTCATGTAAATACCCATCCCTACTGTTTTCCAGATATGATATGTATTAAGCATTCTATTGTTAAAATGAGGGCTTAAATTTTCACCAAATACTGTTTTTCTATTATCAGGCCATATATTGTCGGTTTTAGTTGAAATTAGAACCTATCAGAAAAAATAAAAGTATTTAAGGATCCGCTTTTTTTATTTTATATCTTTCTCGAGCATAGTGAAAGCTACTTTCTGACTAAATTATGTATTATTTGAGTCCTATTTTTTAAAATTGATTCCTAATCATGTTTAACAAAGTCTGAGGTACTACAAAAATTAAATTTTTAATCTATAGTGTATTCGTAGTTTTAAGCTTAGAAAAATTGTAATTTCTGGCACATATTTCCAAATATTAATTAAACACCACATAAGTTACTATTTATAAAAAAAAAAAATATCTCAGGTTTCAAAATGGTTGCAACTTTTATTATAACCGCCTTTATAAATATTATCAATAAGCAATTTCATTGTTCCACTGACTGGGTAGACTTTTGATGTGTTTCTTATTTTCATTTTGAATATTAACCTAATTTGTTTCATTATAATGAAATATATTTTCTTCATAGGAGGTACTGCCTCCACCTCTTTTTAAAGATAGTAGAAAAAGTTTCCTATTTGCTAGCCAATATTAACAGATCAATACGGGCTTATGATTGTTAACATGGCATCTCATTTTTGAGCAAATGCTTTTGTGAAGCAGCCTTCCTTTCACCACATTTAGTCAAAACATTTTACTTGTCTCCTTATTTAATTTAAGTTAGAATTAATAATAACCTTAAAGATTCAGGTACAGGAAACCAAAGATCGAAAGCCAACTGTGTGTTCTAAAATAATATCTTAAGATGTATAAGAAGGCTTACCTGACCAATAGAAAGGGAAGAAAGTTGAAATTATTAAGACCAAGAGAACACCTCTTTAGAATAATATTCTAAGGAAGGAAACAGAAATAGCTAAGAAGATGGCTTTTATCCAGAATAATTGCAGAATTGCATCAAGTACAACTCATCAGACAAAAGTTTGTTTTGTTTCAATGATAATATACCAGAAAACTATTGTAACCACGATAATTTACTGGTATATTATCATCGCAACGGTGCAAATCTACTACGTTTGGGAATAAATAATGATCGTTTTTGTATTAACTTGTAAGAATATTTATATTATGGTTAAAAAAAAATCTGATATTGTTATTGTAACAAACTGTAAACACAGATATAAGTGCTTATTGTAACTTCTTGTACACAAATAAAAATTAAGTTGTATTTTAAATTAAGAAAAGCCATGTACCTCAATGCATGAAGGTTTCCGTATTTTTATTAATTTTCTTTTCTTTTGATTGGAGTTTAATCTCCCTGTCTAGACCTGTTAAGGGAAACAAGATGAGATACATTCCAGGGGTTCCTCTCTAGGTAGATTTCAATCCTCACAGACTGGATTTGAACCAGTTGCAGAAGTAGTTACGAGGTTGCTAAGGTTGATATTTTAATATGATGAAAACCTCAAAAGGTTCAGTAGTTTCTATGGACTGTAACTTAAAGAGGTTGTGCAGTCAGATCAGTTAATTAATATTTTATATTTTAATTTGAAATATTAATGTTGTTATATTTGAAATAGGAGATGGTAGTCCTATATGTGATAGTTTCTCCTTTATATTCAAAGTGTTTGGAAATATTGTTATTTTTTTAAACTTTAAAATGAGTAATGAGGCATTAAGTAATATTGGAGGACCTGTAATATCTTTTGTTACATCACATCTGGGCAAGAGTGCCTGAGGGATCTATCCATGCACTGTTCGTGGATACAATAGTCACACATAATATACTAGTTTTTAAAAATAGAATAATTGCATTCTTTACTAAAAATCAGTCTTTACTTACCTCTTTCTGATGATGAAAACAAAACTTATAACAGGCATAGTACAAACAATGGCAAATTTGACTACAAGAAAGCTCTGTTTGCAGCCGGAGATGGATCGTATGGTAACTAGGACCCTCCTGGGGCTCACCCAGCCTCTATAAAATATAAAAATAGAGTACCCAAAATAAGGGGGAAAAACCTGGTGGTTGAGCGGGACCTTGGACAAGTCACCTCGTTGCAGAACCGTTGTCGATGAAGTGGCATTATAGTATTAGTAATAATTATTCCTGTTCATTAGCTTTTACTGTTTTTGTCACACATAACGACTGCTTTATGCTAGAGATTGTTGTGTACAATTCGAATTAAATTTAAGGCATGACTCAATATCCATTTTTTTCTTATTCTATCAGTGCTATGTTCTAATTATCAATTAATCAAATGATAATTGACAGACAGAAGTGATTCTCAATGGATCAATAAATTTTAAAATACTAGTATAGTATTAAAAAGGTATTTACTAATCTGTTGTTTCCGGTTTGTTCTTATGTATTTTCTTTTTATAATATACAATTATTAATATAGTGTATAATCCTAATTTTAATTATAGTTGTATAATTTTATTTGTAAAAATATCCTGTTTTCTGATTGTATTTTACCATTATTATCTTATAAGTGATTAAATAAATCTGTGATTTTATAAATGGTTGTACATAGTGTTCTTTGTTTATTGTTTTTTATTATGATCACTTACAAAGAGGGAAAAAGTTATGTAAATATATTAGAACTAAAGTACCAAAGGTTAACGGTAGTGAGGTACTGATTGTAGGAGGTGTAAGAAATAGACGAATAAAATAAGATTTAAAATTGTTTAAGTCCTATAAAAAATAATCGACAAAGAAATATATTAGCCAACTAATTTCTTGTTTATAAGATGAATGTTATAAAATGATTTCTCTGAATTATTTTTACAGTTTAAGGGCTAAATTGAAGTATAATCTTTCTCATTGGCTTTACAATATAAAAGGGAAGCTCAGTGTATGGTGTTGAGGGCGCCGGTTTCAAATCCAGCAGTGACCGATAAAATATTTATAAATATTTTTTATTTGAAAAGAAAAGATATGTCCAGGACCAGGACTCGAACCCGGGTAGTCCAGATCGCTAGTCTGGAACTCTACCATTTGAGCTATCCTGGCCCCAATAAAATATTTAATCTGTTAACAGTGAATAGACAGACCCTGTGGGATCGACAGAGCTTCCTGGGGCTCTCCCAGGCTCTGTAAAATTGGTACACTCAATTCATCATCATCATCATTACCGTCCAAGCAGTGTGAGGTGGAATTCTGCACAGGTTTCTCTAGCTCTGCCGGTCTTCCATCAACTGTGCTCTTCTGCACCAATGGAGTCCCCTCATCTCAAAGTCCTTCCTCAGCTCTTCTTCCTAGGCCGGCCTCTTCCTTGTTTTGCCTCCATTTTGGCTCGGTAGGTTTCGCTAGCAATTCTGCTAGGATCCATCCGCTGGAGGTATCCAATCCATCACAGTCTGTTTCCTCTATTAGCTCGCCTGGTTTAACATTCAGGTTCGACCTTATAGTGGTGTTCCGGACTCGGTCTCTTTTTGTTTTGCCCTCTATCTTCCTCAGAAATCTCATTTCTGCTGCTTGTATTCTGGATTGGTATTTCTTTGTCAGAGTCCATGATTCTGAAGAGTACGTGAGGATAGGGAGGAATGTTGACTTAAATACAGCCACTTTTGTTTCCTTTTCTACTTCTCTTCGGTTAAGAAATCCTCTCTTAAACACTTCAAACATCCTGTGTGGATCCTGCCCACGGCAACGGCTCTCGGGGTCCCTTCCAAATCGACGTATCCGTTTTCGTTTAGATGCGCCCCCAGGTATTTGACGTTCTCCACTTGTTCCAGGACTTTATCTTCAACTCTAATGACCTTCATTGTTCTCCTTGGGTTCTTTCATTCGTACACTCAATTGAGGGGAAAATTTGGCAGTCCCTTGCTTAGTAAACCTGCAATGATGAGTATGATAACTGATTTTTATATTAAGATATGATTTAGAATAATTAATTTATATATTTGTGATGGATTCAACTCAGTAGTTTTTCTAAAATAATTTTATCTGGGAAAAATTATGCATATAACTTTAATAAATTAGTGATAATATCGTGTAAGTATTCAATTTTCTCTTAAAAGTAAAAAACAAAAAAAAAGAATTTTTTATAATATCGGTATAATTTTTTTTTTCCAATTTCAGATTTCAGGTGATTAGCCAAGATCATTCTACAGATTTTGTGTTTTTATTTTCTTAATGAGCATTTGTCAAAAATAGATTGATCTAAGTTTTTCATGAGATTTCAACAAATTCCTATTTCTTCAAACATCATATTTATCAATTTCAGTTCTAATCTGTTAGCTACTGTCAACAGAGTTATATTTCCCTGGAAATATAATGATAATTGACTTATCATACAGGTTCAATTATATATGCATAAGTTCATATGTAATAAATGTTTATTGATCAGATATAGAGGAGTTTCAATAGATGAGATAGTGTACAAGCTGGTAATATTTTTTTTGATGTCACCATACATTTAAATAATTTATTAGTTTTAGTAAACAACTGAAAAAAGTATCGTCTAGTTATGAATCTATGGGTTATTAAAGATTAGATGTAAATAATGTGTTTAATATAATATAATTTAAAAACGTCAAATCTTAATTATTTATAATTAATTAATAATTATAAACGTTTCTTCATAGGAGGTACTGCCTCCACCTCTTTTTAAAGATAGTAGAAAAAGTTTCCTATTTGCTAGGCAATATTAACAGATCAATACGGGCTTATGATTGTTAACATGGCATCTCATTTTTGAGCAAATGCTTTTGTGAATAGTCTGGAACGACCATGCAGCCTTCCTTTCACCACATTTAGTCCAAAACATTTTACTTGTCTCCTTATTTAATTTAAGTTAGAATTAATAACCTTAAAGATTCAGGTACAGGAAACCAAAGATCGAAAAGCCAACTGTGTGTTCTAAAATAATATCTTAAGATGTATAAGAAGGCTTACTTGACCAATAGTAAGATAGGAAAGTTGAAAATATTAAGATCAAGAGAACACCTCTTTATCTATAGGAAGGAAACAGAAATAGCTAAGAAGATGGCTTTAATCCAGAATAATTGCAGAATTGTATCAAGTACAACTCATCAGACAAAAGTTTGTTTTGTTTCAATGATAATATACCAGAAAACTATTGTAACCACGATAATTTACTGGTATATTATCATCGCAACGGTGCAAATCTACTACGTTTGGGAATAAATAATTAGTCTTAAATAATGATCGTTTTTGTATTAACTTGTATGAATTTTTGTATTATGTTTAAAAAAAATCTGATATAGTGACAAACTGTAAACACATATATAAGTGCTTGTAACTTCTTGTACACAAATAAAAATTAAGTTGTATTTTAAATTAAGAAAAGCCATGTACCTCAATGCATGAAGGTTTCCGTATTTTTATTAATTTTCTTTTCTTTTGATTGGAGTTTAATCTCCCTGTCTAGACCTGTTAAGGGAAACAAGATGAGATACATTCCAGGGGTTCCTCTCTAGGTAGATTTCAATCCTCACAGACTGGATTTGAACCAGTTGCAGGAGTAGTTACGAGGTTGCTAAGGTTGATATTTTAATATGATGAAAACCTCAAAAGGTTCAGTAGTTTGTATGGACTGTAACTTAAAGAGGTTGTGCAGTCAGATCAGTTAATTAGTATTTTATATTTTAATTTGAAATATTAATGTTGTTATATTTGAAATAGGAGAAATAACATGACATCTCATTTTTGAGCAGATGCTTTTGTGAATAGTCTGGAACGACCATGCAGCCTTCCTTTCACCACATTTAGTCCAAAACATTTTACTTGTCTCCTTATTTAATTTAAGTTAGAATTAATAATAACCTTAAAGATTCAGGTACAGGAAACCAAAGATCGAAAAGCCAACTGTGTGTTCTAAAATAATATCTTAAGATGTATAAGAAGGCTTACCTGACCAATAGAAAGAGAAGAAATTTGAAATTATTAAGACCAAGAGAACACCTCTTTAGAATAATATTCTAAGGAAGGAAACAGAAATAGCTAAGAAGATGGCTTTTATCCAGAATAATTGCAGAATTGCATCAAGTACAACTCATCAGACAAAAGTTTGTTTTGTTTCAATGATAATATACCAGAAAACTATTGTAACCACGATAATTTACTGGTATATTATCATCGCAACGGTGCAAATCTACTACGTTTGGGAATAAATAATTAGTCTTAAATAATGATCGTTTTTGTATTAACTTGTATGAATTTTTGTATTATGTTTAAAAAAAATCTGATATAGTGACAAACTGTAAACACATATATAAGTGCTTGTAACTTCTTGTACACAAATAAAAATTAAGTTGTATTTTAAATTAAGAAAAGCCATGTACCTCAATGCATGAAGGTTTCCGTATTTTTATTAATTTTCTTTTCTTTTGATTGGAGTTTAATCTCCCTGTCTAGACCTGTTAAGGGAAACAAGATGAGATACATTCCAGGGGTTCCTCTCTAGGTAGATTTCAATCCTCACAGACTGGATTTGAACCAGTTGCAGGAGTAGTTACGAGGTTGCTAAGGTTGATATTTTAATATGATGAAAACCTCAAAAGGTTCAGTAGTTTGTATGGACTGTAACTTAAAGAGGTTGTGCAGTCAGATCAGTTAATTAGTATTTTATATTTTAATTTGAAATATTAATGTTGTTATATTTGAAATAGGAGAAATAACATGACATCTCATTTTTGAGCAGATGCTTTTGTGAATAGTCTGGAACGACCATGCAGCCTTCCTTTCACCACATTTAGTCCAAAACATTTTACTTGTCTCCTTATTTAATTTAAGTTAGTATTAATAATAACCTTAAAGATTCAGGTACAGGAAACCAAAGATTGAAAAGCCAACTGTGTGTTCTAAAATAATATCTTAAGATGTATAAGAAGGCTTACTTGACCAATAGTAAGAGAGGAAAGTTGAAAATATTAAGATCAAGAGAACACCTCTTTATCTATAGGAAGGAAACAGAAATAGCTAAGAAGATGGCTTTTATCCAGAATAATTGCAGAATTGCATCAAGTACAACTCATCAGAAAAAAAATTGTTTTGTTCCAATGATAATATACCAGAAAACTATTGTAATCACGATAATTTTCTGGTATATTATCATCGCAACGGTGCAAATCTACTACGTTTGGGAATAAATAATTAGTCTTAAATAATGATCGTTTTTGTATTAACTTGTAAGAATATTTATATTATGGTTAAAAAAAAATCTGATATTGTTATTGTAACAAACTGTAAACACAGATATAAGTGCTTATTGTAACTTCTTGTACACAAATAAAAATTAAGTTGTATTTTAAATTAAGAAAAGCCATGTACCTCAATGCATGAAGGTTTCCGTATTTTTATTAATTTTCTTTTCTTTTGATTGGAGTTTAATCTCCCTGTCTAGACCTGTTAAGGGAAACAAGATGAGATACATTCCAGGGGTTCCTCTCTAGGTAGATTTCAATCCTCACAGACTGGATTTGAACCAGTTGCAGAAGTAGTTACGAGGTTGCTAAGGTTGATATTTTAATATGATGAAAACCTCAAAAGGTTCAGTAGTTTCTATGGACTGTAACTTAAAGAGGTTGTGCAGTCAGATCAGTTAATTAATATTTTATATTTTAATTTGAAATATTAATGTTGTTATATTTGAAATAGGAGATGGTAGTCCTATATGTGATAGTTTCTCCTTTATATTCAAAGTGTTTGGAAATATTGTTATTTTTTTAAACTTTAAAATGAGTAATGAGGCATTAAGTAATATTGGAGGACCTGTAATATCTTTTGTTACATCACATCTGGGCAAGAGTGCCTGAGGGATCTATCCATGCACTGTTCGTGGATACAATAGTCACACATAATATACTAGTTTTTAAAAATAGAATAATTGCATTCTTTACTAAAAATCAGTCTTTACTTACCTCTTTCTGATGATGAAAACAAAACTTATAACAGGCATAGTACAAACAATGGCAAATTTGACTACAAGAAAGCTCTGTTTGCAGCCGGAGATGGATCGTATGGTAACTAGGACCCTCCTGGGGCTCACCCAGCCTCTATAAAATATAAAAATAGAGTACCCAAAATAAGGGGGAAAAACCTGGTGGTTGAGCGGGACCTTGGACAAGTCACCTCGTTGCAGAACCGTTGTCGATGAAGTGGCATTATAGTATTAGTAATAATTATTCCTGTTCATTAGCTTTTACTGTTTTTGTCACACATAACGACTGCTTTATGCTAGAGATTGTTGTGTACAATTCGAATTAAATTTAAGGCATGACTCAATATCCATTTTTTTCTTATTCTATCAGTGCTATGTTCTAATTATCAATTAATCAAATGATAATTGACAGACAGAAGTGATTCTCAATGGATCAATAAATTTTAAAATACTAGTATAGTATTAAAAAGGTATTTACTAATCTGTTGTTTCCGGTTTGTTCTTATGTATTTTCTTTTTATAATATACAATTATTAATATAGTGTATAATCCTAATTTTAATTATAGTTGTATAATTTTATTTGTAAAAATATCCTGTTTTCTGATTGTATTTTACCATTATTATCTTATAAGTGATTAAATAAATCTGTGATTTTATAAATGGTTGTACATAGTGTTCTTTGTTTATTGTTTTTTATTATGATCACTTACAAAGAGGGAAAAAGTTATGTAAATATATTAGAACTAAAGTACCAAAGGTTAACGGTAGTGAGGTACTGATTGTAGGAGGTGTAAGAAATAGACGAATAAAATAAGATTTAAAATTGTTTAAGTCCTATAAAAAATAATCGACAAAGAAATATATTAGCCAACTAATTTCTTGTTTATAAGATGAATGTTATAAAATGATTTCTCTGAATTATTTTTACAGTTTAAGGGCTAAATTGAAGTATAATCTTTCTCATTGGCTTTACAATATAAAAGGGAAGCTCAGTGTATGGTGTTGAGGGCGCCGGTTTCAAATCCAGCAGTGACCGATAAAATATTTATAAATATTTTTTATTTGAAAAGAAAAGATATGTCCAGGACCAGGACTCGAACCCGGGTAGTCCAGATCGCTAGTCTGGAACTCTACCATTTGAGCTATCCTGGCCCCAATAAAATATTTAATCTGTTAACAGTGAATAGACAGACCCTGTGGGATCGACAGAGCTTCCTGGGGCTCTCCCAGGCTCTGTAAAATTGGTACACTCAATTCATCATCATCATCATTACCGTCCAAGCAGTGTGAGGTGGAATTCTGCACAGGTTTCTCTAGCTCTGCCGGTCTTCCATCAACTGTGCTCTTCTGCACCAATGGAGTCCCCTCATCTCAAAGTCCTTCCTCAGCTCTTCTTCCTAGGCCGGCCTCTTCCTTGTTTTGCCTCCATTTTGGCTCGGTAGGTTTCGCTAGCAATTCTGCTAGGATCCATCCGCTGGAGGTATCCAATCCATCACAGTCTGTTTCCTCTATTAGCTCGCCTGGTTTAACATTCAGGTTCGACCTTATAGTGGTGTTCCGGACTCGGTCTCTTTTTGTTTTGCCCTCTATCTTCCTCAGAAATCTCATTTCTGCTGCTTGTATTCTGGATTGGTATTTCTTTGTCAGAGTCCATGATTCTGAAGAGTACGTGAGGATAGGGAGGAATGTTGACTTAAATACAGCCACTTTTGTTTCCTTTTCTACTTCTCTTCGGTTAAGAAATCCTCTCTTAAACACTTCAAACATCCTGTGTGGATCCTGCCCACGGCAACGGCTCTCGGGGTCCCTTCCAAATCGACGTATCCGTTTTCGTTTAGATGCGCCCCCAGGTATTTGACGTTCTCCACTTGTTCCAGGACTTTATCTTCAACTCTAATGACCTTCATTGTTCTCCTTGGGTTCTTTCATTCGTACACTCAATTGAGGGGAAAATTTGGCAGTCCCTTGCTTAGTAAACCTGCAATGATGAGTATGATAACTGATTTTTATATTAAGATATGATTTAGAATAATTAATTTATATATTTGTGATGGATTCAACTCAGTAGTTTTTCTAAAATAATTTTATCTGGGAAAAATTATGCATATAACTTTAATAAATTAGTGATAATATCGTGTAAGTATTCAATTTTCTCTTAAAAGTAAAAAACAAAAAAAAAGAATTTTTTATAATATCGGTATAATTTTTTTTTTCCAATTTCAGATTTCAGGTGATTAGCCAAGATCATTCTACAGATTTTGTGTTTTTATTTTCTTAATGAGCATTTGTCAAAAATAGATTGATCTAAGTTTTTCATGAGATTTCAACAAATTCCTATTTCTTCAAACATCATATTTATCAATTTCAGTTCTAATCTGTTAGCTACTGTCAACAGAGTTATATTTCCCTGGAAATATAATGATAATTGACTTATCATACAGGTTCAATTATATATGCATAAGTTCATATGTAATAAATGTTTATTGATCAGATATAGAGGAGTTTCAATAGATGAGATAGTGTACAAGCTGGTAATATTTTTTTTGATGTCACCATACATTTAAATAATTTATTAGTTTTAGTAAACAACTGAAAAAAGTATCGTCTAGTTATGAATCTATGGGTTATTAAAGATTAGATGTAAATAATGTGTTTAATATAATATAATTTAAAAACGTCAAATCTTAATTATTTATAATTAATTAATAATTATAAACGTTTCTTCATAGGAGGTACTGCCTCCACCTCTTTTTAAAGATAGTAGAAAAAGTTTCCTATTTGCTAGGCAATATTAACAGATCAATACGGGCTTATGATTGTTAACATGGCATCTCATTTTTGAGCAAATGCTTTTGTGAATAGTCTGGAACGACCATGCAGCCTTCCTTTCACCACATTTAGTCCAAAACATTTTACTTGTCTCCTTATTTAATTTAAGTTAGAATTAATAACCTTAAAGATTCAGGTACAGGAAACCAAAGATCGAAAAGCCAACTGTGTGTTCTAAAATAATATCTTAAGATGTATAAGAAGGCTTACTTGACCAATAGTAAGATAGGAAAGTTGAAAATATTAAGATCAAGAGAACACCTCTTTATCTATAGGAAGGAAACAGAAATAGCTAAGAAGATGGCTTTAATCCAGAATAATTGCAGAATTGTATCAAGTACAACTCATCAGACAAAAGTTTGTTTTGTTTCAATGATAATATACCAGAAAACTATTGTAACCACGATAATTTACTGGTATATTATCATCGCAACGGTGCAAATCTACTACGTTTGGGAATAAATAATTAGTCTTAAATAATGATCGTTTTTGTATTAACTTGTATGAATTTTTGTATTATGTTTAAAAAAAATCTGATATAGTGACAAACTGTAAACACATATATAAGTGCTTGTAACTTCTTGTACACAAATAAAAATTAAGTTGTATTTTAAATTAAGAAAAGCCATGTACCTCAATGCATGAAGGTTTCCGTATTTTTATTAATTTTCTTTTCTTTTGATTGGAGTTTAATCTCCCTGTCTAGACCTGTTAAGGGAAACAAGATGAGATACATTCCAGGGGTTCCTCTCTAGGTAGATTTCAATCCTCACAGACTGGATTTGAACCAGTTGCAGGAGTAGTTACGAGGTTGCTAAGGTTGATATTTTAATATGATGAAAACCTCAAAAGGTTCAGTAGTTTGTATGGACTGTAACTTAAAGAGGTTGTGCAGTCAGATCAGTTAATTAGTATTTTATATTTTAATTTGAAATATTAATGTTGTTATATTTGAAATAGGAGAAATAACATGACATCTCATTTTTGAGCAGATGCTTTTGTGAATAGTCTGGAACGACCATGCAGCCTTCCTTTCACCACATTTAGTCCAAAACATTTTACTTGTCTCCTTATTTAATTTAAGTTAGAATTAATAATAACCTTAAAGATTCAGGTACAGGAAACCAAAGATCGAAAAGCCAACTGTGTGTTCTAAAATAATATCTTAAGATGTATAAGAAGGCTTACCTGACCAATAGAAAGAGAAGAAATTTGAAATTATTAAGACCAAGAGAACACCTCTTTAGAATAATATTCTAAGGAAGGAAACAGAAATAGCTAAGAAGATGGCTTTTATCCAGAATAATTGCAGAATTGCATCAAGTACAACTCATCAGACAAAAGTTTGTTTTGTTTCAATGATAATATACCAGAAAACTATTGTAACCACGATAATTTACTGGTATATTATCATCGCAACGGTGCAAATCTACTACGTTTGGGAATAAATAATTAGTCTTAAATAATGATCGTTTTTGTATTAACTTGTATGAATTTTTGTATTATGTTTAAAAAAAATCTGATATAGTGACAAACTGTAAACACATATATAAGTGCTTGTAACTTCTTGTACACAAATAAAAATTAAGTTGTATTTTAAATTAAGAAAAGCCATGTACCTCAATGCATGAAGGTTTCCGTATTTTTATTAATTTTCTTTTCTTTTGATTGGAGTTTAATCTCCCTGTCTAGACCTGTTAAGGGAAACAAGATGAGATACATTCCAGGGGTTCCTCTCTAGGTAGATTTCAATCCTCACAGACTGGATTTGAACCAGTTGCAGGAGTAGTTACGAGGTTGCTAAGGTTGATATTTTAATATGATGAAAACCTCAAAAGGTTCAGTAGTTTGTATGGACTGTAACTTAAAGAGGTTGTGCAGTCAGATCAGTTAATTAGTATTTTATATTTTAATTTGAAATATTAATGTTGTTATATTTGAAATAGGAGAAATAACATGACATCTCATTTTTGAGCAGATGCTTTTGTGAATAGTCTGGAACGACCATGCAGCCTTCCTTTCACCACATTTAGTCCAAAACATTTTACTTGTCTCCTTATTTAATTTAAGTTAGTATTAATAATAACCTTAAAGATTCAGGTACAGGAAACCAAAGATTGAAAAGCCAACTGTGTGTTCTAAAATAATATCTTAAGATGTATAAGAAGGCTTACTTGACCAATAGTAAGAGAGGAAAGTTGAAAATATTAAGATCAAGAGAACACCTCTTTATCTATAGGAAGGAAACAGAAATAGCTAAGAAGATGGCTTTTATCCAGAATAATTGCAGAATTGCATCAAGTACAACTCATCAGAAAAAAAATTGTTTTGTTCCAATGATAATATACCAGAAAACTATTGTAATCACGATAATTTTCTGGTATATTATCATCGCAACGGTGCAAATCTACTACGTTTGGGAATAAATAATTAGTCTTAAATAATGATCGTTTTTGTATTAACTTGTAAGAATATTTATATTATGGTTAAAAAAAAATCTGATATTGTTATTGTAACAAACTGTAAACACAGATATAAGTGCTTATTGTAACTTCTTGTACACAAATAAAAATTAAGTTGTATTTTAAATTAAGAAAAGCCATGTACCTCAATGCATGAAGGTTTCCGTATTTTTATTAATTTTCTTTTCTTTTGATTGGAGTTTAATCTCCCTGTCTAGACCTGTTAAGGGAAACAAGATGAGATACATTCCAGGGGTTCCTCTCTAGGTAGATTTCAATCCTCACAGACTGGATTTGAACCAGTTGCAGGAGTAGTTATGAGGTTGCTAAGGTAGATATTTTAATATGTTGATAACCTCAAAAGGTTCAGTAGCTTGTAAGAACTGTACCAGTTTTTAAAAATACAATGAATGCATTCTTTGCTAAAAATCAGTCTTTACTTACCCTTCTGATAATCAAAACAAAACTTATAACAGGCATAGTACAAACAATGGAAAATAAAATTTTACGACAAGAATGCTCAAGACATCGCTTTCGTTCTCAGACATTATATTTTCCCTCAATAATTAACAATTAACAATTTTAAAGATCAACACAGTTCATTACTTTGGGCTAACTGTCGACGGATGGTTTAGAGGCTACAGATGAAATAGAAACTCTTATACTCAAACTTAACTTGAACGCCTCATTCTCTTCTTATTGATACTAAAAACTTATACAATTAAGTACTTGAATTGCAAAGAAGAGGCGCACCGTTAATAGTTAGAGACTCACTCTTTTATTTCATTTGTTTGGAGTAGAATCTGATTAGATATGGGTTGTGTGAGCCACTAGTGGCATTATAGTATTAGTAATAATTATTCCTGTTCATTAGCTTTTACTGTTTTTGTCACACATAACGACTGCTTTATGCTAGAGATTGTTGTGTACAAGTCGAATTAAATTTAAGGCATGACTCAATATCCATTTTTTTCTTATTCTATCTGTGCTATGTTCTAATTATCAATTAATCAAATGATAATTGACAGACAGAAGTGATTCTCAATGGATCAATCAATTTTAAAATACTATTATAGTATTAAAAAGGTATTTACTAATCTGTTGTTTCTGGTTTGTTCTTATGTATTTTCTTTTATAATATACAATTATTAATATAGTGTATAATCCTAATTTTAATTATAGTAGTATAATTTTATTTGTAAAAATATCCTGTTTTCTGATTGTATTTTAACTTTTATTATTGTCTTATACATGATTAAATAAATCTGTGATTTTATAAATGGTTGTACATAGTTTTCTTTCATTATTGTTTTTTATTATGATCACTTACAAAGAGGGAAAAAGTTATGTAAATATATTAGAACTAAAGTACCAAAAGTTAACGGTAGTGAGGTACTGATTGTAGGAGGTGTAAGAAATAGACAAATAAAATAAGATTTAAAATTGTTTGTCATATAAAAAATAATCAACAAAGAAATATATTAGCCAACTAATTTCTTGTTTAAAAGATGAATGTTATAAAATGATTTCTCTGAATTATTTTTACACTTTAAAGGCGAAATTGAAGTATAATCTTTCTCATTGGCTTTACAATTAAAAAGGGGAGCTCAGTGTATAGTGTTGAGGGCGCCGGTTTCAAATCCAGCAGTGACCGATAAAATATTTATAAATATTTTTTATTTGAAAAGAAAAGATATGTCCAGGACCAGGACTCGAACCCGGGTAGTCCAGATCGCTAGTCTGGAACTCTACCATTTGAGCTATCCTGGCCCCAATAAAATATTTAATCTGTTAACAGTGAATAGACAGACCCTGTGGGATCGACAGAGCTTCCTGGGGCTCTCCCAGGCTCTGTAAAATTGGTACACTCAATTCATCATCATCATCATTACCGTCCAAGCAGTGTGAGGTGGAATTCTGCACAGGTTTCTCTAGCTCTGCCGGTCTTCCATCAACTGTGCTCTTCTGCACCAATGGAGTCCCCTCATCTCAAAGTCCTTCCTCAGCTCTTCTTCCTAGGCCGGCCTCTTCCTTGTTTTGCCTCCATTTTGGCTCGGTAGGTTTCGCTAGCTCTGCTAGGATCCATCTGCTGGAGGTATCCAATCCATCTCAGTCTGTTTTCCTCTATTAGCTCATTGGCTGGTTTAAAATTCAGGTTCGACCTTATAGTGGTGTTCCGGACTCGGTCTCTTTTTGTTTTGCCCTCTATCTTCCTCAGAAATCTCATTTCTGCTGCTTGTATTCTGGATTGGTATTTCTTTGTCAGAGTCCATGATTCTGAAGAGTACGTGAGGATAGGGAGGAATGTTGACTTAAATACAGCCACTTTTGTTTCCTTTTCTACTTCTCTTCGGTTAAGAAATCCTCTCTTAAACACTTCAAACATCCTGTGTGGATCCTGCCCACGGCAACGGCTCTCGGGGTCCCTTCCAAATCGACGTATCCGTTTTCGTTTAGATGCGCCCCCAGGTATTTGACGTTCTCCACTTGTTCCAGGACTTTATCTTCAACTCTAATGACCTTCATTGTTCTCCTTGGGTTCTTTCATTCGTACACTCAATTGAGGGGAAAATTTGGCAGTCCCTTGCTTAGTAAACCTGCAATGATGAGTATGATAACTGATTTTTATATTAAGATATGATTTAGAATAATTAATTTATATATTTGTGATGGATTCAACTCAGTAGTTTTTCTAAAATAATTTTATCTGGGAAAAATTATGCATATAACTTTAATAAATTAGTGATAATATCGTGTAAGTATTCAATTTTCTCTTAAAAGTAAAAAACAAAAAAAATAATTTTTTATAATATCGGTATAATTTTTTTTTTCCAATTTCAGATTTCAGGTGATTAGCCAAGATCATTCTACAGATTTTGTGTTTTTATTTTCTTAATGAGCATTTGTCAAAAATAGATTGATCTAAGTTTTTCATGAGATTTCAACAAATTCCTATTTCTTCAAACATCATATTTATCAATTTCAGTTCTAATCTGTTAGCCACTGTCAACAGAGTTATATTTCCCTGGAAATATAACGATAATGATAATTGACTTATCATACAGGTTCAATTATATATGCATAGGTTTATATGTAATAAATGTTTATTGATCTGATATAGAGGAGTTTCAATAGATGGGGAAGTGTACAAGCTGGTAATATTTTTTTTGATGTCACCATACATTTAAATAATTTATTAGTTTTAGTAAACAACTGAAAAAAGTATCGTCTAGTTATGAATCTATGGGTTATTAAAGATTAGATGTTAATAATGTGTTTAATATAACATAATTTAAAATCGTCAGCACTATCAATAAATAAGTCTTACTTATTAGTTGTTTACATTGACTGCACCCCTAGCTATTTCCATCCTATTAATAATTTAAAAACATTTACTACAGTAAAAGTTCTGACAATAATGAATATGTTTTTTATTTTTATTTTACCATTGCTCAATATAAAAATGAAAAGTATATTAGCCATAAGATAAAAATCACATAATATTTTAGACAAAACATAAGATATTTTAATATTTTTATTTTGAAGATAAAATATTTGTCCTGGCCGGGATTCGAACCCGGATCTTTCACATCTCTAGTGTGGTCCACTACCAACTAAGCTATCTGGGCTCATAACCAGGCCAGTAAAATGTATTCTCTGCACCGATCTCACATCCCCAGCACATCAATTTTTGCAAAGTACATATGGGGAAGAATGTTCATAGAACATTACTTTAATTGGGATCTGGTTGACGTACGTCTTGGTTTGTCTGGTCTAGTTACGAGCTCAGGTAGCTTAGTTGGTAGAGTACCGGGTTAGAGATGCGAAGGACCCGGGTTCGAATCCCGGCCAGGACAAATATTTTATCTTCAAAATAAAAATAAGTAAGGTAGGAAATAGTTGGGGGTGCAGTCAAATGAAACATTAAATAAGTGGGTACTTATACTTATACTTATACCCACTTTGTTGGTCATCTTCAGGGCTAAGAAAGAATAACAGACAAAAAACAACGAAACTATAAAAAAAAAAAAAAAAAATTTAATATCACAATAAAATATAAATAAAAAATTATAAGATATTTTATGTTGACGATGTCTATTGAAAAACTGAGGTGGGGAGTAGAATACGGTACTTCATACAGATTTTATTCCTGATAAAATTGTTTATTGTTTTGGTGATAATAGTAAAGCTGCTCTTTAAAAAATAAGGATTTGAAGAAAAATGGTGCTCCATTAACTTAATAAAAAAATAAATAAATAAAGGGCAAAGATCTTAATTATTTATAACCTAAAGAAATAATCTTTTAAAAGTTTAATAATGAAATACTTACCTTGTTTTCACATTTAGCTTTAAAAAACAGTTTGTACAAGTCATCAAGTACATCATTTAGACTTTGATAGCAGTCTTTATTAACGGAATATGATATACTAAACAGGGGATAAGTAATACTTTGCCGTATTTTAGTAATCTAAAAAAAAATTATATTTATTTAATAAATAGATAAGTTTTTGTTATACTATGGTTTGCGCACTGCATCAAGGTATAGCCAATACCTGCACCACACAAAATTTATCTCTCCCAATATGCCATTTTTATTCAAATAGGTCATTTCATAAAAATTCTACATGATCAAAACTTCTTGTATTCATTGGTACCTAACTATCCATAACAATATTTAGTAAAAATTGATTCGTTTTGGCTGGGGTTGACTAATAAAAAAACTTCCCTCATTTTCATACCTTCCATTCTTATAATTTATTCAAAATGAGTTTATTGTTCTTAGGGAAGTCGAATCATGTTATTTTTATAGTGAATAAGGGGCTCAATCAGGTCTTGCCTTGAAATAATAAGGGGCTCAATCAGGTCTTGCCTTGAAATAGAGTTATTTTAATATAAATCCATTTCAAGCCAAAAACTACGAGAATGGAATGATTCCACTTCCCCCAAAATAGTTAATTCTCTCCGGAAAAAATTCGACTTAACCACTTATTCAGCGTTCAGGTGATTTATGATAGCAGGTCAGTGTCAACCGATTAAAAGGTCATAGAATTTGTCTATCTCGGCTCATAGGTTAACGTGAACAACAATGTGGCACCAGAGATAAGAAGGAGTACTTGCGAACAGAAATTTCTTTGATTTAAGACATCTTTTCAGAAGTCATAATTTCACAAGGAGTTCAATTCAGTATGGAGGTTTCCATACTTTTACTTAATTTAAAGCCATAAAATGGGTGCATTTCATTCAAGGATTAAGAACTATAGATAGATTTATGAATAATTAAACTTACATCATTGTCACTTATCCTTTGAGTGACAAATTTCTCCAAATCTGCTCCTTGAATTGCAGAGAAAACATCTTGCAATTTTGATTTGCTATATGTTTTAATGTTAATAATTTGTTCTGCATAAATGTTATTTTCCGTAGGCTTACTGTAATTTTTTGAAAAATTGCATATTCTATTCTTTAAACTCTTCTTTCTGTTGTATTTTGGGTTGTAGCGGTCATGAGTAACTTGGCAGTTTTGATGGCACTCATTATTCGTTTTATTTTTGTTCTCATGTTCCTCTTCTTCATCACATTTATTCTCTTCTTGTGTTGATAATTTATTTTTTACATTATTGTCATTTTTTAAATTATTATTTTCATTTATACTATTTACGCTACTTGGCCCCTCAGGTTGAGAAGTAGATGTGGTTTCCGTCTCAAAAGGAAATCCTTTTTCCAGGGTAAATGTAAAGTTTTGTTTGCTTATGAAACAGCCATATGTATCGAGTTTACCAGAGGAGATATTTTTTTGCAATAATGGAAAAGTTGTTACTTTCTTTTCTGACATAATTGTTTTATTTACTTCACATTCCCTATTATTCTGAACAGTATTGTTTTCATTGCTAATATTGTCTGGATTATTATAAGAAAATATACCTTGACTATGACATAACGGTTTTGGTTTTGCATTGAAAGAGTCATCGTTTTTATTTTGACTTGATATACCATTTAAATTTTGTTTGTTCTTCGAGTATTCTTCAGCTACAACAAAACTAGAAGTGCAAGAAGTGTCATCCTTTTCACTGTGCCTAAAAAAAACACTGTTGTCACCTGAAGACAATCGTGTTTGTTTTGAATTGAAAATTTCATTATCACTATTACTAAAAGCTGGGATAGAAGATATGTTTTGTCTCTTCTGTTTATAATCCTTGTTGATAGTGCCTGTTTTATACTCGTCGATATCATTATGACTTTTATCTTGTTCCTTATTCACTTTTGAAGTAATCACACCCCTGTATATATCTTTAATATACTGTTCATGATCCAATGAAATTTCTTGTACGGCAATCAGGAGCTTTTCCAATAATGTTTTGGATGTAGTTTGCCAGTTTTCAAAATCGGCTGATAAGGTCTGTAAATTGCTCTCATACGGCATTACGTTTTGGCTTTGTTTCATCATAATGATTGATGAGATACATATCCAAGAGTTGCAAATATGTAGAAAACCAAGAATCAAATCTCTTAATATTAATTCAGTTTGGTAAGTGTTAATTGAATGTGATAATTGGCTTTTGACCGATCTACACAATTCCTCAAGATTTTTTGCTGAGATCTTGTCATTACTCGAAGCCAGTAATTTTTCGAGCAGTAAACACCCGTCTAAAGCTATTTTTTTAAAAGTGTTCAAGTCATTGCTCTTATATTTCATGCTGTTGATAGTCAAATATGACAACAGTTGTTCATGATCAGCCACACTTCTGCTCGGTTCTTCAGGCTTCGATATTGTTATGGTTGCTGAATTACTTCCATGGTTGATGTTTGCAGAGGTGTGCATATCGTGAATGTACATGTTTTTTAAATAAATGGGAACTTCTTGACTCGGCTGAAATTCCCTTCTATATTTATTTTGATTTCTACAAAAGTTTTTTGGAAATGGCAGTTGTGGGTAGGGTGCATTTATGAAGTTGTTATCGTAACTAAAATGAGCCTTATATCCCATGTCTCGTGGGTATTCATACGCATGTTCATGAATATTCTGTTGTTCATAAAATCGTTCCGCCATTCCGAAATTTCTCTGCATGTTGGGTGACCTCATTTCCACATTAGGGTTAGGTATGTAGGGGAGATGATTTTGTCTCCCGTGACTCCACCAGCTGTAATCTACTCCTTGATAACTCCTATTGCATTGGGGGTTATTGATTGTCCTAAAATCTCTTTGATTAGGTATGACATATTCATTTCCAAGGGGGTATGCATAAGGTGTTTCTTGAGGGAAGTATGAGGACCCTCCACTGAACTGGCTATAATTTATCTGTCTTTCAGTTGGCTGAGGAAACACAGCAATATAGCAAGGAATACCATACGACAACATGTTGGAATTAGGAGTTGGAGCTGTCACTTCGTTGAAATAATGTTCTTCTGGTTTATCGTACGATTGATCGAGTAACCCTTTAGGGATCATACTTTCTTCGTCGTTTAAGTACATATCACTGCTATTTTCATTAGATTGATTCTCTTTGTTGTTATTCAAATTTTCTGAAACTTAACAGTTGCATTTATTAAAAATTAATACGAGCAAATTAGTTTTATTGTTGAAGGTTGTTAATCTTTTGTTTCATAAAATTTATGAATAAAATGCGATTAGATCAATTTTTTTTCACTTAAATAACCTCTTTTTCTTAACTTATGTATTAGACTATGTACTAATGTACTATCTAGATTAGGAGTGGGCAACCAAAATGATCTTGAGGGCTACTTTAATTATTATAATATTATTACACCAATTACAATGCATTATTGGAAATGCATTGTATTTCCGAGGGCAGCATATAAAATTATGTATTCCCATATTAGAAATAGAACCATGATAGACATTTTTTTGGAGTTAACAATTGAAACATAATGAGTAATTACTATTGTATGTAAAATCTAATAAAGTCTTCAAGTCTTCCTTTATTTCAATCTTGACCTAATCCTCAGAGTCATGGGTCCTGACAACCAACCATAAATCAAGGCTTCAGGCTTCCGAAACAAGGTTTCTTAGGAAGGAGGAAGGGAAGACCGGAAGAGACAGAGTGCATAATAAAACGCAGCAAAATGTGATGCAACGCAAGAGTAGAGGGCAAGTGAGGGAGAGGAAGACCAAGACAGAAGTGGGAGGACGGGATGAAGGAGACTTTCAAGAAAAGAGGAATGGACTTTAAATGAAGAAAGGACAGGGACAGCTGGGTCAAGCTCTACAAAGGATCTCCTCACACTGCTTAGGCGGTAGGCGAGAATAAAAGATTATGGTGAAGATGAGGATGATGATGACCTACAATTATTTTTACATGCGAACATAGATAATATAATAATACTAATGATGTTATTAAATGCACATTGTTTTGGAAAGCAAAGTGGAAAAGATTTTGATGTTTGCTTTCATAGTATCAAAGCAAATGAGGAAAGCAGTTCTTGGTTTCCAATCAATAAACAAAAGGTTTTGCATGCTAAGGGTTCATAGAAAAAAGTTTAATATTACTCTGATAAACGTTCATGCCCCAACAGAAGAAAAAGAGGAAGATAAAAAGGATCTTTTCTATGAAGATTTAGAACGGGGTATATCTGCTTCCCCTTCTTTGATAGTAGAAAAATAGTGGGTGATTTTAATGTATTAGTTGTGAAAATCAATGTATTAGAAAAAAAATACATTATTGGTGAATCCATATATTCAAAAATAAATTGTCGAAGCTATGAGATAAAATTTGATATAATCATTATAATGATGGCAAATTATAATGATTATATCAAATTTTATCTCATAGCTTCGACAATTTATTGTTGAATATATGGATTCACCAATAATGTATTTTTTTTTTAATACATTGATTTTCACTACTTTTTGTATTATAAAATATATTTTGTAATAGTTTGATAAATCACACTGCCCGGAAAAATGTAAATGTAGGCCGCGTGCCATGGGTGGACCATATTCAAAGTTTCTAATCATGCCTATGTTGACCTTCTAGCCTTTGCAAAACATGATTGTTTTTAGGAGGATAGGTAGATTATCCTGCTTAATGGAATGATTCAAGTTAAAGTAAATTTTTTAATTGAAATTAATAGCTGGAATAATGGGGTTATCCATAAATGAAGATAAAACAAAACTTATGGTGTTTAGGAAGAAAACGCCTAAAAACCCGCCGAAGCAATATGTTGTGGGACAGTATGCATTCCAATGTGTTTCTAGTTTCAAATACCTCGGCTCCATAGTAAATAATCGGGTGGACGAAGAAGAAGAAATTCAGAATCGCATAATGGGAGCTAACAAAGCATTTTTTGCCCTAAGAAGTTTACTCTTTAGTAAATTACTAAGTCAGGGTACCAAAATGAAGCTCTATAAAGCAATCATCCGACCTGTACTGACCTATGCCTGTGCAACCTGGACCCTACGAAAGATCCTGGCTGAAAAGATTGACAGGTTTGAAAGGAAAGTGTTGAGGCACATCATGGGGCCTGTTCGAGAAAATGGTACTTACCGTTTAAGAAAGAACAAAGAGTCTACGACTTATACGACGATCTCTGAGTTTCCCACTTTGTGCGAATTCAGTGCTTCAAGTGGCTGGGACTCCTTATCAGAATGGATGATGGGAGAACAGCAAAGAAATTATATTACGGAACTCCGAATGGAGCCAGGCCACGTGGAAGACTGAAAGGAAGATGGAAGGACGCAGTGGCTGAGGACTCGAGGATGATTGGAGTGTCCAGCGGACATCAGGATGATTGGAGAGTCCGGCGGACATGATGCTGACCAAAATGAATGGGAGAAGGCAGTTGAAAGGGCCAAGAGCAGCTTTAGCTGTTCGAGCCGATAACAAAAAATGAATCCTACTCTGAACAGAATAAGTATTAAATTTTCATGTAACCAAAACTCATGTTAAATTTAATATTAACCACTATAATATTTCACCTATTTTAGTGTTGAAATAGATGGGACTTCTGATATTAATTATTCTAGATCACAATAAGAGTAGGAATTTGTTACGTAGATAAAGGAATAATACAAAGAACAACAAATTATATTATTTATTTACATTAAATAATTTTATTTACTACGCAGCATTATTTTAATAATTTTTAGTATCAGTTTCAGATTGTTCAATATAAATTTAATAATTAAAATATAACATTTTTCTCCAATAATTAATAAATGAATTAACTAATTTCTTATTTATAATTATGTTTGGTCAATAATTGAAGATTACTGATAGTTACTTTAATTGTTTCTTTATTATAATTCTTTTTATTGTGACTTCTTAAATTAGTAATTAAAATTATATTTCAAAGTAAAAGGCTACTCACATTCGACTTGTTGACAAACATCAGAGGCAGTTTTTTGAACAGATTGTTGGTAAACTTTGGAAGTTATATCACAAAAAAAATTTCCTTTCTTATTTTCTATATCATCCTAAAAAAGTTACTTAAGTTATAAACTTAAAATGTACTTTGCTGGAATGCCGTAAATGAATTAGTTCGAATTTGAATTTACCATATATTTCTCTTCTTGGTTCATTCTATAATGATCTAACATTAACTGTAAAATTTCTATCCATTAGACCATGAAAGAGAAAATTACAACTTTTATCTTTCTAACAGCCTATTTTGTAGGTCACTCTCTAAAACTTTAAATATATAAAAAATATATTTAAGTAAAGTATTAATTTACAGTTTATATTACAACTATTCAACAAATAGAAGTTTCATTGATACTTCACATTCATTTAACTTACATTTTCAAAAAAAATTTCTTATTTTACACTGAACAGCACTTGGATAATAGGCAAATATAAAGTAAATAATGTGTTTTATTAGTTTGCCTTATGGAACAGATGTTTTTTTTTTTTTATTGCTATTATTATTTATTTATTGCCCTTAAAAAAATGTAAGAGCATTCACTACTAATGAGATTGGTGAAATCTACACATAGCGTAGGAAAAGGTTAATCAAAATCACATTTAATTTTTTTTTCCACTTTTGAGTTAATTTCCTAAACTATGAGCCTTGGCAAAAGAACTAGAGATGTGACTAGAATTGCTGCTATGGATGAAATTGAAGCTCCGTTGCAGAAATCTGTTGCGCAAGTACAAACTTCTTGACGACCTCCGAAACCACTCCTCTGGTAGCAGCTCTGGAAGTAGCTGGAGTCGTCCCACCCACAACTCCTAATTATGCGAGTGTCAGGTTTCACTGAAATATTTTTAAAAATTCTTGAAAAAAGACATTTATCTTCGATTGAGTAATATTCCAAACTTAAATAATGCATAGTGTTGTGTCAATTTCAAATTATTTAAAAATTCATATTATATATTAACCGAATGTTATCAGAAAAAATGAAATTTTTAGAACTTTTACTAGTCATATTTACTGTTTTTTATATTAATTTAAAATCATATCAAATTCAGGATTTATTTGTTAAAATTTTTTAACATGTTAAAATAAAATAAAATAAGTAGATATGTTATTCTCACAAAAGTCATATATAACATGGTAATTAAAATGTGAGGAGTTTGCTAACATCAAGAAAAATATTTATAAATAAAATATTAAGTATTGTTGTAGTTGATGTAATACTTGGATCATCCAGAGAAAGGATACATTGTGTAAATATATAAACATAGTGAGAGAAATATAAATTATTTACTTTCTATCTGACTTGTAAAACAGGTATTGCAGTTAGTAATTCACTTAAAAATGTTTATGTAAAATATGTTTTTTTTTAACCGGTGTTATGGTCCATGCAGGACCATGGCCTCCTTGAGAATTTCCCTCCACTCTAAATGATCCTCTGTGTTTCTCACTTCCAGGATCTTACGGTCTTTTCCCAATCTAGGCCTGCCTCTTCCTCTTTCTCCATCTAGACATCTCTCCAAAATCTGCTTTGGAGGCCTTTTCCTATCCATTTAATGTGCGTGGCTCAACTATCTTGTTTTTCCTTTTTTAATACAAGACACTATATCTGATCCCCCAAATAGCTCCTTAAGTTCTTTATTCGTTTTGACATAGAAATGATTTCCTTCACTGGTCTGGCTATATATTCTTCTGAGAATAATTCTGACATTAAAAAAATGTGACCTGACACTTCTCATTACATCTGAGACTGTACCACCTTTGGATACTCCCAAATTTTTTTCTACATCAAGGGTCCCATTTTAGAAAAAATGTTATGTTTATTGTTTATTTATATTTTTTAATAGTCAATGTAAGCTATTAGCCAGAAAAAAAAATCATTTTTTTTTTGTCTACCTACGTATTATTTTAAAACATATGATCACTTTACATTAAAAGTAAAATTATACACGATTTCACTCTTATTACATTTAAGAGAAATATCCTTGAAATAAGATATTTCTGTATAATAAAAAATATTTTAAAATTGTTTAATTTGAAGGGATTTATATAGGTGTTGTTACAAAATTATATCATATGTTTGATGTCATAAAGTTTAAAAAAAGAAAAAAATATGCCATATGATGATTGTGATCAAACTATGTTTTTCTGAAATTTTTTTAGTAAATTTAATTTAACAGGCAAAGGATTAACGTGTTATCAATAAAAATCTTTATTCCAACAATTAAATTGTATTGTGAAGTGAGCTTAGACCTTTCTCAACAGTATATGTCATGTGGATGATTTTAATTGTTTATTTTTTTATCTTTTTCCTCTTTCTTTTAATCCATACCAGTTACTCAGATTATGACTATAAGTGGTTGTGATAAAACAAAGCATAGATCGTAAAAAATGCAACAAGGTGTTTATGTTGAAAAATAATAAATTTATTGTTATTACAACTGTGTAATTGATTATCTAATTCAAGGTATATATGCAGATTGCAATAAGTGATAAAAACAAATGGAGAATAGTTAAACTTTAAAAGTATTTAAGTTTTTTTAAAATTAATCTTATAAATATTGTTTTATTTGTGTGTGGGTCACTATCCTCTGATGGTACAATTCTAACTTTTGTTAAAAAATTAATTTTCTTTTTGTGTTACAATATGTAAGCATAGACACTAATAATAACATGCACTAAGATAACAAAGGTACACAAAATGATCATGTCTAGGAAATGTGAATGTTATATTTGAAGATGATAATAGAGAAAATAATGTTTGATTTTTTTTTCAGATACCTAAGAAGTAAAGTTCTACTTACACCCATTGACTTCATACTCAATAGTCTGGACAATCTTCCTACACAACTTGTATTTGTGACCTTCAACATGCTCTGCACAGTCCTTCTTCAGAGATTCAGGAGGTACTTCATTCGCACAGGCGGTGTCATTTCTGCTGTTGCATTCATAGCATTTGAGAGCCTCACCTAAATAAAAAATAACATGCATTTACTTTTAAAACAAAAAACAAACAATTGATTTATATGATAATAAATACTATATTTATTTTACAGAAAAATATGAATTACTTCAGCAGAAAGAATATTTCCTAATAAAAGTAATCAGAAAAACTATTAGGTACAAAACAAAATGGTACAATAAAGAGTATTGTTGTTAATGCCAGATGAACAAAATCTAAAAAAAGTAGATATAGTTTTTGAAAGGAAGGCCTAATGAAAAAAAACAACAATGTGATAAGAAACCATTCCTGGAATGAGAACCTTTAAGTTCCAGCAGGTTAAATCGGTGATATTGATTTACCTATCTAGGCACAAAATTTAGACATAGATAGAAAAATCTTTGATTTATCAAAACATCTAGGAAAGAGGTCACTATACAAAAAACTAAACCACTAAGCCACTCTACTAGAATTATAATAAGCTTAAGGACATATTATGAATGCGAAATATCTATTTTTGTCATTAATACTTTGTCTACTATAAATTATTAGACAAAGTATTATAAGTCTGCTAATGATACATCACCCGAAAAAGGACGTATCTCTTCCAATATATATTCACGATTACAAATCTACCAGACCATATTCCGATTTTTGGAAAATAATTCTGTTACAAATAAATTTTCTCTCAAAACAACTTTATTGCAATCAAATAATAATTAAAATCAAAGGAGTATTTTTTGACCAAGAATGAAAGCGGGCTGGTAGATGGCATCCGTTTCCGACTCTATACTACTCATCTACACCATTTTCACGATGCAACGCCACCGGGAAAGCTTAAAAAAATTTAGGAGCCATTGTTAAAAAAAATATATAATGTTCTTTTGAAGATCAAGTTTAATCCTGTAGCATTTATTACATTTATAGTACTAAATAATCGTTCGATAGGAAATATGAACCTTCTTGCCACAATGACCAAAAAAGTGAAAATCCAGAATACCAATTATTTTTGGTAGCGAGGCATTAATATCTAATTTAAATCCACTACTAAATTAATTCCATCAACTCTCATGGAGGTAAATTTAGTCATTTAAAGAAAAAAAGTTAGCTCAAATCATTTTTCTCAATTTAATAAATGTTTACATATTAGGTGGAATAATAAAAATATTAAACGGTGATCACAATCAATAATTTTTTTTTTATACTGCATACAAACATACACATACACACACACATGCCGGAAACATGGAGAGGTAGATTATTATCTCACCCAACTGCTCACAGGGCATGGTTGCTTTAGGGCCTACTTGGCTCGCTTCGGAATAGAAGACCGAAAATCTTGTCCTACTAGTGATCCTGTGGATGAAACAGTGGATCACTCGTCCTTCTGTTGTCTAGGTTTTTCTCGAGAAAAGGAAGAGCTAGACATAAAATTCGGAAAGAAATCATCGCCGGAAACTATTGTCACTTTGATGATGACTAACTAGGCAGGAGCGTTGGAGTGCAGCAGCAGACTATGCAGCGCAAGTCGGAAGAAGGCTCAGAACACAGGATCGAGGAAGGAGAGGCCAAGCTCTGCCTAATCCCACATAAGTTGTCCAAGGAAGAAATAGGCACATAGCCCTTCTGCCCCCCCCCCACGAAGTCATCTTTGACGGCTGTTCCGTGGGATGGTAAAAGGAGAATTGGGAGGTGGTTTTTTAGTGAGTGGGAATTTCACACTGTTGTGTGACTTTTTTTCTTAAATGATTACACTTCGTCTTATGAAAGATTTTTCCCCTACCCAAAAAACAAAACAAAAAAAAACAACAAAAAAACAAACAAACAAAACAACCCAAAAACAAAAAAACACACAAATATATGTAATATATCTACATACATTCGAAAACGATAGTTGTGGGGACGACATTGTTATTTTGAACTTATCCCTTGAAAATGCTTGCCAGAAAATATATAAATAGCCAGATTACATAACATAACCCGATGATTATGGTGGCCGCTTTAGTGTTTTGAGTGTTCAGCTTTTATAATATTTCGAGACATACTTTATCATTATTAATAGGATTTTATAGATTTTAAGTAGGAATGCTGTAGGTTCCTAGAATAGGGTTTCCTTTGATTTCGACTTGAACAAAATTGTAAAAAGCAAATAAATATGTTTTTTACTCATCCTTATTATTAAAACCTAAACTTATGACACCTACTCCTCCTAGTATAATTGTTCTGAGTATACGTATTTAAAGTTATAAAATTTCGATAATCTAATTTTTAATAATACTTGAAATTAATTTTAATAGTTTAATTTGATTCTAACTAGGAAATAATATGGAAATCTTACATAAATTTTAGCACATTTAAACAACATGTAATGAAAAGATTGATATCGGATTCGTGGCAAATCAGCAACAAATGGGACATTAAAGTTATAATGGATTACTTTGTTCGTAACAGAGTAAGGAGGATTGAGGATTTTGCGAAGGATTTTGGATTGTAAGGATTGAATACGAGAGGAATTCGATTACTTAGTGGAGCCCTAAAGCTCTATTCCGTAAGTCCAGATGAGTCTAATGATTGTCATGTATATGAGTCTCTTGTAATTAATTGGGAGCTTAGAGCGTTTGTCTAGTAAATATTGAAGAAGCCTGAAACGGCGAGCTGTTTCTTGTCGTTTCAGTCTAGTATGGGGATTCCCAGTTAAGCGTTTGTCAAGATGAAGTCCTAAGTACCGTACCTGTTCTACAGGACTTAGAGGGATGTTATTAAACGATACAGGAGAGCAGGAAGTCATTGGTTTACGGCGGAGGGTAAAGGTGACTTGATGAGATTTGCGGAAATTTATTTTAATCCTCCAGTTTTGACACAAATTTTCAAGGTCAGTGATATGGGATTGAAGAGTATGGGATGCTATAACTGGACCAGTGTTGACAGATAATAGATATGTATCATCAGTATACTTGGTAAGTATAGTATTAGGATGAGTTAGGATGTCAGCTGTATAAACTGTGTAGAGAATTGGGAATATAAACTATATTCAGCACAGAAAATTCATTATTCTTTGGATAGAGAGCTTGAACGGATATTTATTTTAAAAAAAAGAAAAGAAATGGCAATGAAAATTTGAAAAGTTTTTATATTTTGATTAAACTTAATTTTATTGATATTTATTACGATCTAGTAACCATGCTATGACTGAAAAGGATAATGGATAACTATATGTTGTAATGATAGAAAATACATAATTTCAGCATAATATACCTAACAATTTTTGAGTTATGTTGGATTAGAAATAATAGACGAAAAAAGGAAGGTAAGCGCAGGACGATGATACGAAACCGCTCAAATGGATCCAGGCATTGATATTTGCATTTAAATTTGAAAACTAGATAAAATTCGTTAAAAGATAGTTCTGATTACAGTACAATAAGAAAAAAATACCTGGCTCGTTTTGGATAGGACAAATATTATTGTCCTACTTACAAATCCTACTATTGATTTCGAGGTTGGACATGAGTTGTTTTCTAGTTTTCCTATGAAACAATAGTGTTGAGCTTAGACAACGTTAGTTCATCGATTTAAAGACTTAATTTATGGCATTTGGTTAACAACGCGAGTCCTATTAAAGCATGTAAAATGTATTATGTTATCTATGACTACTTAAAACATGAACTGATTCTGTCGGATGGTTTCGGATTTTTTGGAATTTAAGATAAATTCGAAAATCGAACCGAGAGTAAAAATTAGTAGAGAGTAAATTTTCTGAAAATTGTAATTAAAATTGTTGGTCTCTTTATGCATAGTTAATTAAAAAAAAATAAATGAAACAGTTTTTCAAGATTCAACCTCGAGTCTGTTTTCACAGAAAATCGATTTTTCAATTAACACCCCACAAACCCATAAAAAAATCGGAATGAGATTTTTATCTAATCTTCATGTAAATTATAAGTCCTTGTAACTCCACTTTTTGTAAGTTGCATTTATAAAAATTATTTAACATATTCCTTGATTTAATCGTAAAAGAGTGCTTAGCGTGTTGTTAAGCACTTATTTGATATGCTTGATGATAAAGACCATGCATTAAATTTATGAGTCCACTCAAATCGATTTAAAAAAACAAAAACAATTCATGATTTATTTGACCAGAGAGCTTGAAAGGATATTTATAAAAAAAAAAAATAATAATACAAAACGATAACTACAAAATTAGTTAAGACGAGACACAAAACAAATGAAAATACAATCACATGATCAAGTAATTTTATTTTACTAAATTTATGCTGAGATTGATAAGAACTTGAAGAACGAGTAAATATTTATGAGTTAAAATTACATTATCAGATAAAGTGGCAATCAGAGCCTGGCTTGTTTGATTTTAGAAAAACAAATGATAACTAAATATAATTTTGAATTGAATGTTAAAACATTAATTTAGTATATATAATATAAATTGAAATCAGGACTTAGTTATTATTTTTGTGGTTTATTATATTTGTTTGTTTTTGGAAAGTTCTTTATTAATTTATATAACTAAATTTTAAATGTCATTGTAAACTTGAAATATTTTTTTTTTGGTGGGGAATTCATAGATAGCGTGTATTTTTAATTTCTGTTACAAGTACCAAGTTTATCGGCAGAGGTTAAAGAGAAATCACTGAATTCTTATCATTGACTATGACGGAACTGATAGGATGCACTAAGGTAACCTTCAATGCAGCTCAATGCGCACTTAATTCACAAAGCGCAATGCATTAGCATTAGCCGTGTATTGAATATATCGGATATATCGGGATATTTTGAGCTGTTAGATGGTTTCAAGCAAAAAAAACAACAAAAAAATAACCGTTCTTTAACAGAATGAAATGTCATTTTGTATATATAATTTTTTTAAATAATAAAATAATTGGAATAAATGTTGTTTTTATTGTTAAACAAAATAGATATGTATATAATGGTTACCTGCTTGAACAGCGACAAGAAGGAGAAGTACTAAGTAACTAGATGAGACCATCCTGGGGAGCAATCCGGATATAACTGGTTCAACGGAGGGCCCGATGGTAAAGGAGTGGGGGTTGCCCCACCGCAAGACTTAGAGGGAACGGCGTGGGCAGGCTACGGAAGCCATTGGCAGGATAAAGGATATTAAAGGACCAACGAGAAGTAGTAATTAGGAATAAGGTTTAATCAATAAGGGCTTACATGAAAAACAGTATTAAGGATGATTAGAAAAGGATACTAAACAATTGAGAGATAAGCAGCTTACAGATCAATCATATTCGCATAATTGAGGATGCCACTTCTAAAGGTCGATAGACGTGATTTTTGTATTATGTATTGGGTCGTCCAGATATAGTGCAGAATTATGTTGTTTTTTTTTAAAGCCCATTCAATAAGCTTGTTTGTTTGTTCATATAATATTAGTTTATGCTGCTATGTCTAATCGGATGATGTTATAGTGGGAGTTCTAAATTTCGCCTATCCAGGTTTTATTAGGATAAGGGTCTTTAACGAGTACCTGACATCGTACAGGCTCGGGACCCCCGTTTAATATCCCTATTTAAGGGATAATTGGCTTAACCAACGATTTTTTACCCCCTTTAAAAACTCCTAGGGCCACCTGCCGGGCTGCTAACCCACCATCTTGGGGTTAGTAATTTGTTACGCTAACCACTAGACCACAGGTCGCTCCCGTTCCAAATAGTGAACTGTTTATGTTTGTTGGACCTTTAAATTTAATAAATGTAATCGCTTATTAACCCTGTTTCAAACAAACATGTTAGTTTACCTCTATAACATTTTGCTACATGGAAATGATTCAGTCTTTACTAAGATGTCGAAGCGCAAATTTCTGCCACTGATGATATGTTCTCTGAGCGCTAGTGGAAGAAAATCCCAGGAGAACTGTTCGAGAACTGGCAGGGAAAACTCGAAGTCAGCAAATCAACAGTCGATGATCATCTCAAGTAAGGTGAAAAAGTTTGAAAGTTGGCAGAACTTCTTCCACGGCCTTCTTTGTCTTCAAGGCTCAAGTCTTCCTCTCGAATTATCTGGAAGCACCGTTGAACATTGCACTCTCTTATGCTACCTTCGCATAAGACTTCGTTGATATTTTTGGGCCCAGTTCCGGCCGAGTTTGAACTCGTAAAAAAAATTATGCGAAAATCACGCTTCGAAATCTTAGTTTTTTTTTTTTTTTAATTTATTTATTGATATTTACAACTGTATTACAATAATACTTCAAGTAAATGGGCTATGTGATACATAATGACATGAGTTAATGGCAAGAAGAGAAACTACCCACTGGTAGTACTCAAATCACTAGTTCAACCAAGAAGGTCACGTGGCCATCTTCTTTTCAGACGTCTCGGAGGATTATCGGGAATCGAAGAGGAAGCTAGGTTTGAAACTAGAGGGTTTGAGTGGGAATGAAGTTTGTTATGAAAGGATAGATACCGGATTCGGGCCAAATCAGCAACAAATGGGACATTAAGGTGGTTATGGATGACATTATTCTTAACATAATAAAGAGTGTTGAGGATTTTACGAAGAATTTTGGATTGTAGGGATTGGACACGAGAGGAAATCGATGGCTTAGTGGAGCCCCAAAGCTCTACTCCATAAGTCCAAATTGGTCGTATGATGGTCATGTAGATGAGTCTTTTGTAGTTGATTGGGAGGTTAGAGCGTTTGTCCAGTAAGTGTTGAAGTAGCCTGAAAAGTCGGGCGGTTTCTTGTCTTTTCAATCTAGTATGAGGATTCCAGGTTAATCGTTTGTCGAGATGCAACCCTAAGTATCGGATCTGTTCTACAGGCACCATTGGGATATTATTAAAGGATACTGAAGGGCAGGAAGTGAAATTTTAGTGAAGACTGAATTATCACCAATCAGCAAAATGTTACAGAGGCAAACACACATTTTTATGTGTTAGGTCCAACAAAATAAACAGTTTATTATTTGGGGGGGGGACATTTTAAAGAAAATGCCGGATGTTTTCTTTAAAATGCCCCCCCTATTTTCCGGTCTACCCAATATTTTTGATTTTAAAAGGCAAATATGTTCTAAAGCACTAACCATATAAAACTTGGTATGCTAATTAATACAATTAATATTATCACAGAGCACGTCAAATTCATTTCCCCCGTCGCTACGAAACCTAGATGAAACTGGTTGGACTATCCTCCTTAATACTCAGCATTAAATAGAGTGCCAGGGTCAAAGCAAGGTTCGCTTTTAAAGAGGTTAAAATAAGCCTAGCCCGTCATGCCCATAATTCAAGGATTGATAAAAAATGAATAGGTTTGACTAGATTTACTGTAATATTCCTAATACAGTCAACACTGGATGTATCCATGGCAACCAGCCTTGGCCAGAAGATTCCAGGTGTTTTTAGACTAATTTAGATACTTATAACCTTTACTTAATGTTTATGTTTAAGTGTTATAATTGTTATCAAATTAATATAATGTTCAAAATATCTACATTGATTTTTTATTTCATAATAGTTGGCGACGAGGTAAAAAAGTAAGTTTTTTTTTCTCATAATTTCATTAAAATCCTGTTGATAAATACGATACAAGATGGATCCCATCCTCCTCGCCAATTGTTATGAAATAAAAAATCACTGTAGATATTTTGAACATTATCTTAATTTGATAACAATTATAACACTTGAACATAAAAATCATTGAGGATGAATGATGTAGACATTTTTTTTTCTGTATTGAGATAAAACTACCAAAAAAAAAAAATAAATAAATAAAAAACTTTGTTAAAGTAAGACCTTTTCTGCTAGTTTTCTTCTTTGTTTATATTATCTGTTTATTCTCGAACAGTGCTGCCTTGATTTCATTTATAGAAACAATAATTGTATAATAAAGTAAAGATATATTATTTCTAGCATTCGATAACAATTTCGTCTTCGTTTAGGAAAAATATTGTGTGAATTTTTCCACTCGCTTTCCATTATTAGGCGAAAGAGGTGAATGTATTTTGTTTTGATCTTTATATTAATAATATTTTATGATATCTGTTTATAAAATAATTGATTAAAAATAATTATAAAGATGAGAAGGAAGGTTGGAAGAAGAGACGGCAAAAATGTCCTCCTTTTCGTGCCAAAAAATGGTAGTCCCTGTCTGCGGTACATTTAAAGGATAATTGTCAGTGAACTAGGCAATCAGCCAAGCGAATAGAGTGCCATTCTAAGCTTATTACTGAGGACAATCACTTGAACATATCTCTTTTTAATATCATTAATAAATTAATAATATATTTATTATTAATAATACCATTATTAATAATTAATACCATTGAAACACTAAAAGTTGGTGAATACATTAAACAAACATTTTACATTGCTATATAAGAATTTTATTTACAATACTTGCTTAGATATATTACGCTAAATTATGATAATTTTTATACAAAATACTTCAGTGGTATCTTCTAGTTTAGACTGCGTCGCTAACTTTTTCGCCAACATCTCGCCAGACATTCGAAAAAAAGTTTCTCTTTTCTGCCCTGAAGAAGCCAGCAGCATGTCTGGCGAAAAAGTTAGCGACACGGTCTAAACCAGAAGATACCACTGAAGTATTTTGTACAAATAGTGGCCGTGGAAACCTAAAAGAGTATTTAATGATAATTTTAATTATTTTTTGTTTTTAAGAAAATACTTACAAATTGTCATAAACACGAGCTGAAAAATTGTCGCTCCTATTATTATTTCTTATCAACAGATTGTAGGACTGCATTGTAAACTCTAGTCTGCTGAGGGTATGTATCCCGATTTCGAATCATTTTTATTAGAGTTCAACAGGACCTATCACAAACTACTATTATCATCTTAGTTTCTTCTCTAATGTTATATTATTCATTAATCCTGATACTTGAAAATTGTTGTAAGATCTCGAAGTGGTTTCAATTCTTCTCGATATACCTGCCTCTATAGATACAACATGCCCTAAGAGCGTATTGGCTGTTCTTCCAGTAATAACATCATCCGCAAACGCTAGTTGCAATAGTCTGTGTGATATATGAATTCTCCTTACCTTGCGTAGATGAATGCCATGGCTACTTACACCATATTGATTAATACTTGAAAAGAGTGCTTTACTACTTATCGACTTTCTTTTCTATCTAGTGCCTCGTCTCTATTTCCTCTTCCTAGTTTTTGGTCTATTTTCTTCATTGGCCGTAATATTACGAAATGTTAGGCATTTGTAGGTTAATGGAATTATTTTTGTTTGCATGAGGGTTCCCTTATTAAATTGTCCTTATCAGATGAGTCGGTTGCATTACATAATGACTTAATTACTTAACAGTGCTCCTTTTAGATTTATAAATGAGCAAACAGTTGACAACAATAAACTAAAGCGATCTTATTATTCATTGTGTGAATTGTAAGAAATTCATGAATATTTGTTGACAAAAGGAATTTAATTTCAAACAATGCTATCTTGATTTCATTTTTAGAATTAAGAAATGTGTAAAAAAAAAAATATATTGTATATTTATTTTTTGTAGAATTCATCTTTGTATAAATGAAATCAAGATACCAGAAGATGAATTTTAGTTTTTCAATCATCTAAGTTTACAAGTATGAAAATGAGTGTGAAATTTCTGCGAATTTTATGTTGGTTTTTCGCTAATGTTTGGTGAACGATTGAATAGATTTTAGCGGTTCAAACGGGTTTCTTATTATTTTGGAAACAGGGTGAGATAATTTTCTGACTTTTCATTCGCTTTTTCTCTTTTAGTAGGTTAATAGGTGAATGTATTTGACGTGTCCACACTATTTTTCTAATGTTAATAAGTATGATAAAAGGGAAAAGATTATAAAATTTTCCCAACTTTTCAGTTGTTTTTATTTGTTTTCATCTCTTAAACGAATAATGGGATTTCAGCTGAGAATTTTAGCTGTTCAAACAATTTAGCGTTTAAAATTAATCACAAAAAAGAATCTATGAGGGTTTCTAATTCTGTAGATAATTTTGTCTATGGCATGCTCGAACTTTGTAAGATATGTAATGGAATCTCATTGAATTTTTATCTCATTTGAGTTAATTAATTATAATTGTTGCCTTGTATTTGGATAAAAGCGAGGTAACTCAGTGAGTGGAGTGATGAGTTGCTATGCTGAGTTTTGGCCGTGACAGATAGATTATTCAATCTGTCAACAGCTACGGATGGACCCCGTGAGATCTGCAGACCCTCCTGGGGCTCAATAATCTATAAAGCGGGTAACCTTAATTGGGGAAAAAATTTCGATTGAGAGCAATCTCGGGCAAATTATCTCCCTTAACAATCATTGTTCTAGAGAAGTCTCTATCATGTACTAAACCCAAGAATCTTCATGTTTAATAGTGGCACGGCCTTGTTTTTGCTTGATTTGGATCTTGTCTCTCTAATTTTTTTATTTTTATATATACACTTTATTGATATATTACAATCAGTCACTTTTAGGCAATAAGTAATAGCGGTAAATAGCTGTACAATCATACAATAAAAAAAAAAAAATATATATACATGCGGATAACAAAAACAAAATAAATACAGTCTCTTTAATAAGTGTTTTTATCTAAATAGAAAATTTGAAAGCATCTAAATGGCAATTTAATATCAACTCAATTCACAAACAAGTTGTGAACCCTTTAACTAAATTAGAAAATGCTTTAAAAAGTAATGAAAAGAAAATTAGTTGAATCGAAAACAAAAATGCTTTAAAATGTACACGTAAATTGGTAACGTGCCTTATCATCCTTATCATACTTATCCCCCTGAAAAAAAACTCATAACCATCCATTCATTCCATTTTTCCTAATAACATCAGATAAATCAATTTATGTTTGTAGTTTTGACTGTTTTGGTTTGCGAAGCATCTTGATACCGAGCTGAGTCAGCAACTTTATCAACTTTATTACAATTATAAAATTAAAATAAAGTGGGAAATGAAAAATAAAGGAATGGCGCTTGGCCTGTCAGGAGTATGCAAGGACGTCGGCACGATGTATTAATTTGGCACAAAGCCGATCTGGGGCGAATTTCGTGTAATTTGCTGTCCCAAGTATTTCTTTGATGTCTTTTTTATGCTTATACATCGGTTTGTAGTCTCCCCACGCTGTATCTTGCCGTTTATTATTGCTTTTTAATTGTTTTTGGGGTCTAACTATATGGCAATAACCCCCCTGCCTTCCTCTCATGAAATACAAATGATTTAACTAAATTCTTATACCGTATTCTCCTTTAAAATACAAAGCCGTTTTGATTTTAATGCTGAAGACTTTTTTAAATGTCCCCAATTACATCTGTTAGGGCACCTTTAAAATAAGATCAGTATTAATATTAAACCAAATCAGTATGATATGATCAATATTTCTTTAATTTTATAAATTATTTATTTAATTTATTTTTATTATTTATAAGAGAGAGAGAGAGAGAGAGAGAGAGAGAGAGAGAGAGAGAGAGAGAGGGGGGGGGGAGGGAGAGAGAGAGGGAGAGAGAGGGTGAGAGAGAGAGAGAGAGAGAGAGAGAGAGAGAGAGAGAGAGAGAGAGAGAGAGAGAGAGAGAGAGAGAGAGAGAAATAGAGAGATATTCTGCAGCACCACCAAGGTGAATCTGCGTTCAAGGACAGTGACAAATAGACCTAGACCCAAGAATTATGACTGTTGTGGTCAGCAGGCGCACAAGGACCTATATTTCTTTTTCTGTGCAGACTATATTTCATTTAAACTTCGTTTGACGATTTCATACACCCCTTTGAAATTTGTATCACAAATATTTATTCGTTTTGCTACATGAATTTCTTCCTATTCTTGCGGAACCCAAATACCGTACTTCTCAGCAAGGCCATGATCTCTTACACGATTTTCAAATGTGACAGAGATACAGCAGTAGCCTCCTTCCCACCGAGGTGAATCAGTGTTCAAGGACAGAGATATATGAAGCTAGACCAAGGATGACTGTCGTGATCAGCAGGCGCACGATGACCTATAGTTGTTTCTCCTGTGCAGATTGTACAGGATCAAGACAATTTACATGATTTTCAATTGTTTTATTTTAATCATTAACTGTTTCGAAATCACTCTCATAGTTATATGACTATAGAATAGACTATGACTATAGAAGTTCTACTATACATTCTATTAAACTATCAACAACATAAACTTCACTAATCTCTTTATGAGGTTCAGCCACATTCTTGCCTTTATGAAAAGAAAAACATTAAATGTATTAAAAACTTCTTATTTTTAAACTTTATGTTATAAAGTTTCCGCAGGGACTAGTCTATGTGCCAGGCTAGATAGAGGGGATTAACGAACCCCCGGGACTCCCGAGTTCAGTACACGACTACACATACTACACAACAGTACACTCGACAATTATTCTGACATAAGGTCACATACAGTACACACCTCGGGGCCACCTTCCCCGGGAAGAGCCAGTTTGGAGGGTACAATCAAACAACCAGTTGTCCAGAGGATACGGGGCCTTTGTTGCTGGGCTAATCACCTGTAAGAAAGTACATTTGATTCAGAGCAACTCAGCGAATAGCCTCAAAATGGCTAAACGCTCCCCTACACTGAGAGGCACAAAAGGGTGTTGCGAAAGAAGAAGAGGAGAATGTTATAACGTAAAAATATAAACAAAACTAGACGGATTTTGTTTCTATAGCAACCTAAAGGTATCGATTAACACTGACAGAAGAGTAAACATAGCGCTATCTACTGGTGGAAACCGAAATCAACTTTTCGTATAATATATTCAACCACATATATTGCGTATTGGAGAGAGCGTTGGGAGTGACTTATTAAAATGCAATGCAATTTTCAATATTTAAGTTACTGAAGTATACTTCAAATCTACTTTTACAATACTTCACTACGAATTACAATGTTAGATGTTTGAAGGTTTGATTCTAGAAATGGCGGGGTAGAAATAGCGACCAAACCGGCCGTCTCCATGACAACGGTGCAAGGCCGCACCACTCATCGCCATTGGTCCTAAGAGGATAATTCGCGGTATCCTGCTGAGCAAAGTGGGTCGTTATATCCTATCTGGGACCTTTCACGTCCATCGTGTCGCTATATCTAACACCAGATATAATCTATCTCTCTGCTATCTCTTTCAAGCGTTTAAAATATGAGTCAAACTCAAGTATACTCTTAATACATTGAATTAAAGTGGTAGCTGAACAAACCGTTTTTTTTGTTAAACAACTCTTAAGTATTCATAAATAAGGCATTGCATTGCATACTTCTACGAAAGGACAAGTCCACTGTGAAATATAGATTACACCACCTTCGTACGATTTTTCAAGAGGTTTTCTTATGAAATAAAGTCTTAAAATGCGTTTATGACTCGAGAATCATTTACAAAAGTTTTCCACTTAAGGCGGTTGTCCAAATTTCTGGACAGATGGAAATCTGTTGGAGATAAGTCTGGCGAGTTAGGTGTGTGTGAGAGGACATCGTAACTCAGATCATTTAGTTTCTTCTTGTCTGTCGTGTGTAAGTATAGGTAAAAAGCATAGGTGGAAGTATCTCTTCCGATTAAACAATTAAGGTTTTTTTTGATAAGTTTTTGTTGCATTATGTTAATATCCTTCTTTTTGGATTAAAATTTAGTTTTGGCAAGAGTGAATGGTTCGTTCGTAAAAAAAACCCTTGATAGTAAATATTATTTAAAAAATAGAGGGTTAATAACAGCTCATTACAATCTGTAAGCATAAACATCGTAAACAACATAAAAAAAGGGACTTCTCATATGAAACGACCCAATAGTATTGCGGAAATTAAGATGGACATAGTAAAGTTGTTGAGTTTAGAAACGAACGACTTCCTACAAAGTTTATTAGTGCTGAACCGATTTGAAAGTGTCCGAGGACTTGAAGCTGTAAGTTTAAATGACAAGGAATGTTCATTCCATTCATGAATACAAGACATTTATCTTTATCTGGAAATTAAAGAATATTCTTAAAACTGTGAAAATTATATTGATTTTATTCAAATAGTTTCTAAAATTAAAACAAAAAAACACCACCATTTTTTAGGAGTTTTAACAATGAAAGTTGTCTTTAAATAAAATGTAACATTGTTGCTATAAAATTCGGAAACGTTGTAAGCTCCGAAATGTTCAAATCCAAAAAATTATGGCCAATTGATTTAGAATTAAATTAGACCAGAGCATAGCATATCACAAATATTGGAAATATAAGGACAATACTATAGTCAACTCTCCTTAATATCTGTTAATTATTCTTTTAAGGTTTGAGAAATTGGTGGTACTTTACTTGTTGAACATCAAAGATTTCATTAAAGAATATATTTTAAAATATGATGCTAAACTTATCATATTTGGCAAATAAGATTCATGCATTGATATAAATATCATACTAGAATTTATTTTAAATTGGCAAACCGGAAAAATTTTTTAACTTAGAGGGAACTTATAGGGATGAATGAATTTTAAAAAATGATCGAGTTCTGTAATCAAATTAACGATGCATTAAGTCAAATAAATTTCAAAAATATCTTCTTGACCGATTTAAGTCTCTCAGTTCGATCTTTGAATCAAACGAAAATAAATAAAAAAAATCGTGAAATCGTGAGTTATTCTTATCCGACTGGAATTGGTATCATTTATATTAATATGACCTAATATATTTATATGCTTATAATTTATATGCTTTCATAGGACTCGCATTGTTTGCCAAACACTACAAATATAATATTAAAATATATTGTGAAAGCTCAAAATTATTTGAAAGGATGACAAGAAAACAAGTGACGTCAAATCAAGAGATCAATATCTGAAGGAAGATCTAGGATTTGAATCCAGGACAACAATATTTGCCCAATTCCAAAAAAGCCAGGTACTTTTTTGTTATTTTATTGTTATCAGGACATTTAGTTATTCCGATTTAAACGGAAATATTCATTTTTACCATCCCCGAATCAATTTTTACTGGTCTCGTATCTGATTCAGTATCTGTTGCTTATTCATGTAACGCCACTTTATGCTGCTATGGGTAATCGGAAGAAACTTCAGTGGGAGTCTTAAATTTTGCCTATCAGGTATAATTAGAAGACAGATCTTTAACAGGTACCTGACTCCGCACAGGCCCAAGACCCCTATTTTACGCCCTTTCGGTAGAACGGCATAACCAAGGAATTTTTACACCCATTAAACAATCCTTGAGTTTAATTTATAAACACGACAACTAAAAGTAGATCTAAAATAATTCAAACAGTCGTGAGACTTTGTTGAACTACAGTTGAGCAAGTTTATCTGAGGGTAGATTTTCAGGGTCAAGATTATTTCACAACTGATATTAACCAACGAATGTCGGATCTGGTAGATGTTTGTTTATTGATTACGTTACATAACGATTGTATTTATACGTTATAATCTAAAGTTTTAATATTTTAATTTAGATTATGTATATATATATATATATATATATATATATATATATATATATATATATATATATACATATATGAGTGTGTGGGATATAAACCACATACGTATGTATTAATATCACCTAGTTAGATATTTAAAAAAAGGAAGAAATGAGTGTAAATCACTGACAGTATTGTTTGAATTTTTCTTCATCATTTTTTGTTTTTTGCTTGGCATAAACATGTTGTAGGTATATGTAACTATAAATTGTTTCTATTATATAATTATTGTTAACTTATTTTAATTTTTTTTATCCTTCTCTTCTTCTAAACTGTTTTTAAAATATTGTTATTGGAGGTAATTCGCATTTTTGTTTCATAATTTTTTTTATTATTCTTTCTCACTTACTAAATTATTTGTAATAATTAATTAAATATAATTATTTTACACTCTAAGGCATAATATCTTACAACACCGGTATTGTTATTCTAAAGGGACTGGTCCCAGAATAAATAAAGACATTATTACTATTATTATTATTAAAGTATATACAGATCGTATTTAGAATTATCTCAATTATGGAAAAAAGTAAATTTGGGACTATTTTTCACTTAACTATTTCTAGATATGGTTAGATAAACCATGAAAGCGTGAATTTTATTTTATTTTTTATATCTTTTTGAAAAAGTATTTTCAAAAAACCAATAGAACCAAAATCGAAAAGTTTTATATTAAAAACAAAAAATTGAAACCTATAGGTATAAACGGACAACAGCTATTACTCATAAAGACTGGAAATACACTATTAGGAGAATTATTATCAATTGAAAAAGAAAAGTATGTTTCATGTCGCCAGTTTAATCCTGATATCGCTTGAATTTCACAATTATATGAGAAAAACGTCCGTGCTTCTAAGCTACGTTTTATTTTATTTCAACCAAAATACATTTATTTTTTTTTTTTAATTTATAACAAAATATAAAATTTCATTATTTTTATAATTAACGTATTGCTTTAATACCCTATATATATATATGTCTCATATAATCATATAATATTCATTAGCGATCACTATAAAAAAAAAGTAACTTGTAATTTAATTTTAGTAAATAATTAAAAACAGTTACTTATTAACCAATTAAAGTAACTGGCGTAACTAAAGCAAAAAGAAGGCCCCCAAAACCTTTGTAGGTCAGGCTATAGGACCACCTATAGCAAAAATTGCACTACAGCATCGCCGATCCTCACAGAAATAGATTGCACAATCTTCATTCGGCAGTGCAATTAATAGCATGATCCAACCCAGTGCCAAGATAAACAACCTTTTCGACTCAATGTTTGGTTGAGTTACAGCCGGCGCTATGGCAACCTTATTTACAGTCGCCATTTCTTTGTGTATTCTCTTGTTATTAAGCTTACGCCTGTTTCAATCCCTTTTAAAAATAGCATTTAAGCTGCATTTTAGCTCTATTCTCCTTTAAGAATTAAGCTGCACAATAATTTCTATTTATCCATCACGGATTATTTTTTAGCATCTTATTATGTCCTTATACAATATATACTAGAGAGGAAGTTATGAGAAAAATGGAAAGATTTCCTTCAAAAATAAACATCGAAAAAAAAAATAAACAAAGAACGGATAATTTAAATTAAACCTAAAAGGCCTATAGGAACCGAAGAGAGGTTTCCCCAGCTATCTTAGGACCGAGTCACGCTCAGTTCACTTATCCATATATTACTAAAAACGTGGTAATTATTCCGCAGGTTGTCGCTTGTCGAGTCAAATCAAGTTTTAACTTTTCATTCCCTACGAATTCCTGTCCTACTGTATCCTTTAATAATATTCCACTGAACCCTGTCGAACAGATACGTTACCTAGGACTCCATCTGGATAAACTTGGAATCCTCATACAAGACTGAAAAGACAAGAAACTGCTCGACGTTTTCGCCTACTTCAACATTTACTGGACAAACCCTCTAAGCTCCCAATTAATTACAAAAGACTCATGTACATGTCAGTTATCAGACCTATTTGGACATACGGAGTTGAGCTCTGGGGCTCTACTAAACCATCCAATTCATCTCGTATCCAATCCTTACAATCCAAAATCCTTCGTAAAATCCTCAATGCTCCTTATTATGTCACAAACAAACTCATCCATAATGATCTTAATATCCCATATGTTACTGATTTGGCCCAAACTAGATACCTATCCTTCCATGACAAGCTCCATACACACTTGAATCCGCTAGTCTCTCAACTTGCTTCCCATTCTATTCCTGATAACCCTCCGAGGCGTCAGAAAAGAAGATGGCCTCGTGATCATCTACTATAGAACTTTATTGGAGTGCTAACGATGGGTAGTTTCTCCACAAGTGTTTTTCATGCCATATACTACATTTTAGCACATTTACTTGTTATAATACCATTATAGTTGTAAATATCATTAAATTAAATTAAAAAAAACAAAAAAAAAACTTTTCATTCGTTTCCGATTTGTCCAAAAATACCAATCATAGTGAGCTGTAGTACGGAAAAGAGAATGTAATTATGGGAAATCTATATACTTTGCTAATCATTTCATCTAGGAATGAACGTTTCAACAAATATATATATCTATATTATGAATAAAAATAGTTGACCTTGATCAAATATGTGGAAGAAAATGGTCCGGGTAGAGGTCAATAAGTTTATCTTAAATATTTCTTGATATTTAAGAGAAATTTATTGACCTCTACCCGGAGCATTTTCTTCCACATATATATCTATATTTTGAAGAGAAAAGATTTGTCCGGAATCAAACCCGGGTCTTCCGCATATCTAGCGCGGTACCAAATAAGCTACCAGGCTCGTAACCAGGCCAGACAAATCCATTCTCTTCACTGAGTTCGAATCCCCGGACAGGACATATCATTTCTCTTCAAAATGAAAATATTCAAATAATCACAAAAAAAAAAATTATAAATATAAAATTGACGTACGTCAACCAGATCCTAATTAAAGTAATGTTCAATGAACATTCTTCCCCATATATACGAGTATTGCGAGTACTGGGGATATAGGATCGGTGAAGAGAATGGATTTGTCTGGCCTGGTTACGAGCCTGGTAGCTTAGTTGGTAGTGTACCGCGCTAGAGATGCGGAAGACCCGGTTTCGAATCCCGGCCATAACAAATCTTTTCTCTTCAATATAAAAATATTTAAATAATTACAAAATAAAAATATATATCTATAGTTCGAAATGTTAGTTGAAACTTTTATTTCTTGATTAAATGATTAACGAAATCTACTCATGATCCATAATTAAACCTTTACCACTACAACCCGTGAACGGGTCTGGGGTTCTGTACATGGTAGAGACTGTACTGTTTCATGGACAACGGTTCTGCTAGGAGGTGACTTGTCCTAGGTCACGCTCAACCGCCAGATTTCCCCCCTTATTTCCGGTACCCTATTTTTATAATATTTTATAGAGGCTGGGTGGGCCCCAGGAGGGTCCTAGATCCTCATGATCCATCTCCCGCTGCTGACAGACTAAATAAAAGTCATGGCCTGGAGCGGGATTTGAACCAGGATTTCCGGCATGGCAACTCAGTGCTCTACCACTGAGCCACTCCGCTCCCTTTAATTATCCACAATTACATTCTCTTTTTCGTACTAAAGCACACCATGACTTGTATTTTTGGAAAATATTAAAAATATAACGACTAAACAGTTAAAACTTGTAACTAAACTCGAAGCGACAACCTGCGGAACAGATACCAAAAACTGCCAGCTCCTTCATGCCAATATTGCTGCGCCATTCTTACAGTGAAACATATTTTTGAAGAATGTAATTATTACCTATCAATATTAAATAAAATAGTACTAGCCTCAAATTTATTGAAATCTTTTGGTGAAAATGAAGCTACCAGTTTGTGTGGTTTGTGTTTTTGTGGATGGTTCAGTGCTGTTTTGGATTCATATCAATTGAACAATAATCAACCGGAGGAAGTCAACAATAGTTATTTATTTGACAAGTGAGGAAAGTGCCACTTGATTACACCCGAGCGTGGTAATTAAACGAGGGTGTTATAAGCACTTTTCTCACCTGTTAAATATTACATTTTTCCTGCAACTATTTAAAAATTAAGAAATTAAAGATGAAACTTTAGAATTGTTAAAACTACACTAGCGCTAGTGGGTAATGCTAATGCCAGATCTCCAAATTTATGATGTGGTAGGTTCTAATACATTTAAGGTTATATTAAATGTCTCTAAAAATAAAAATAAATAAAATCTATCTTGAATTAAATATAAACTAGTTCTAAAATTATTTATTTTAACATTTTAGGAATATAAAATAAATAATATTATAATACCGCCCTTTAACATTTAAAATGACAGAGTGCTGATTGTCAAATTCGATCTAGGTGGCTGTGGGGAAAGTGCGACATTCCACACCAGTTTTAGTCGAGTAATGGATAGGATTACTCAATGGTTGCAGGAAAAATCATTTATTTCTACATAACATCTAGTACATTGTACCTTTTACACGACTTCCTTGAACCCTTACTTAATTAAAAATCGGTAGCTCAAACTACAAAAATTGGTAGCTCAAACTAGAAAAATTGGCAGCTCAAACTACAAAAATTGGTAGCTTAAACTACCACCACATTACGTTTATTATATTGTACTTTAAAAAAAAATAGGTAAAACCTACTCTACTCCTTAAAAAATAAAAAATAAAATAGAAAAAAAAATATAGTACCAGTGTTGCGTGAAACCCATCCTTCGATAAACGACATCAAATCTGAACAAAACCAAATCCTTATCGCATTTCTAGTTTTGTCTTAATCATTCCGGGTTGGGTGTTCATTTACGTAGTCATAAATATCAATATAAATAAATACATTTATGTCGAATCCGTTGAATAAAAAAAGTAATGTTTTTTGCAAGTTCAATATTGTTTTTATTTATTTATATTATAATTAGTGATTTCAGTAATCTTATATTTCATAGACACCAAATTCCATCAATAAGTCAGTTTCACAAATATCAAAAACGTTCTAAAAAAAAGGTTCTAGGCCACACAGAAACTGAAATGTTTTCGACTCTAAACGTAATAGATTTTAATTTTAGATTAGCAGATGTTAATTGATTTTTTTTCTAAGTATTTAATTTTAAAGGGAATTTTTTTCAATATTCCCTTTTGCCTCACTCCACTATAATTTAATCGCATCTGGTAGATATGACATATTATAATAGGGTACCCAAAATAAGGGGGGGAATCTGGCGGTTGAGCGTGACCTAGGACAAGTCACCTCCTTCCAGAACCGTTGCCCATAAAACAGTACAGTCTCTACCATGTACTGAACCCCAGACCAGTTCACGTGCTGTAGTGGTACAGGTTTTAGATATGAAATACTAACATAAGAAATATATTACATAATCGTCTGTAGTTGATGAGCACTGTTAATGGTTTAGTTATACTATTATTGTAATAGATTAAAGGCAGCTTAAAGACTGGGCCAAAAAATCATAAAGCATAAGCTGTAATAATATTATTACAGGGAACAAAAAAAGAGGATAAATAAGTAAAGAGGATAAAGCTAAAATGCTACTTTAAAAAAATCCGCATAATGTTTCATAATAAAGTTACACCGCAACAAACGGATGCTTTAGAAAAGAAAAAAAAACAAGAGAATACACAAAGAAATGTCGACTGTAAATAAAGTTGCCATAGTGGCCGGTGTAACTCAACCAAACATTGAGTCGAAAAGGTTGTTTATCTTGGCACTGGATTGGATCATGCTATTCATTGCACTCCCCTATGAAGATAGTGCAGTCTATTTCTGTGAGGATCAGCGATTTTCTAGTGCAATTTTTGCTATATGTGGTCCTGTAATCGAATCAAAAAAGGTTTTTTCGTTTTCAAACATTTTGAGTCTTTCTCGGGTTCAAAGGACCGCCTTTAAAATGTGTTAGTAATATAGATGGTATTGTAACTTAAGAGATGTCGCACGAAAAAGAATAAAAAAAAGAATGAAAAAGGTTGTAATGACACACACTGGTTGACTTCTGGAAACACACTGCTTTATTTGGTCTCATAATCCTGCTTTTATCTGTTTTACAGTGTTTATATTTACATGGATGGTATTAGCAATAATACTGTCCTGCTCCTACTCATAACTAGTCCATTCGAACCCGAGCCTCCTGGGTGAAAGCCAGGTATCCTAGCCTGTAGACCATACCGGATAAAATACTAAAGAACCGACTAAAAATTTCTCACGACTTAACAACGAAAGTCCTGACTCATAGCAAGACCTCTAATGGAATATTTAATAGTGCTATAGAAAGTACTATGGTCCAGCAAATAAAGAGTTTTCCGATGAAATAGTTGCAGATACAAATAAAAAACAAAAACAAAAATGATAGATTAAATTTTCTATAATTTGAATCCAACCGCAGTTCAGTAGGTGTAATAGATTCTGAGTTTCGTCCCTTTGAAAATTGGTCATTTTTTCCGAAAAGTCCAAATTTTAAGTTTGGGGCGATTTTCGTGAGGAACACCGGCCGAAGGAGTAATCCTACGATGAAAGTCAAAGGTAATGGAGTTGTAGTAAATTTAATTAGCTTTAATTTAAGCATAGAATGAGGCCTGTAGGTGTTAAACTTCTATTGTTAATTAAAAAAAAAAAAAATGAAAATCGGGGAAAGTGGGTGTTTTAAGAAAATGACCTGGTACGCCACGAATCGATCTAAAACAGCTTGTTTATTGCTAAGTATAAAAATTTACTTGAAAATTACCTATACAAAAAATAATGGTGGTACTAGTAGGCACTACTATGCAGGGGGGGGGGCAAACAGTCTTCCCGAGGTTTTTCGGCTACCAAAAGTTTTCCTATCCGTTTTTTCGGTTGCGAACTTGGATATACACTACTAGGACATGTCCTTACAATATATCAAAAATGCAACTCTAGCTTCAATTTTTTGCGAACCTCAAACACCTGGCCGCAGGCCTATATTTGGGCTAAATGGAAAAAATGACCAAGGGGCGTAACTCAGAATCTATTAGGCTTACACGCTTAGGTTTGTGCTTAAATTAAAGCTAATAAAATTTGCCACAGCTTCATTTCCTATAACTTTCACCGTAGGATCACTCCATCGGCCGGTGTTCCTCACGAAATTGGGCCAAAACTTAAAATTTGAAAATTTTGGAAAAAATTACCAATTTCAAAGGGACGTAACTAAGAATCTATTAGAGCTACAGAGTTGCGGTTGAACTCAAATTATAGAAAATTTAATTTACATTAAAAGTGGTCACCAATCTTGATTATGAAAAACGCACTGATTAGGAGCTATAGGCCAAAAACTGAAATAACTCTGAAAATTTCGAGAAATTCACCAAAAGTTTTCCCATCCGATTTTTTCGGTAGCAAACATGGATTTTCACTAGTCAGACATGCCCTTACAACATATCAAAATTTCAGCTCTCTTCAATTTATTGGAACCTAAAGCCCTTTTTTGTTACCTGGCCGTTTGTCTAGTAAAATTTATTGACTGCACCCTCCCGACCATTTCATACTCTTCTAAGATATTTCTAACGCTAAAAGAGAATTTTTAAAACTTATTTTTTGTTATTTTGGTGCCCATCTCTTAAACGGGGACTGTTCTCACTATTTTAAAGTATACTTGGAAACAAACAAAGCACGGTCATAGTATCAGAGGCAGGTAACTACTCAGTGTGTACGACAGGTTCAAAACCGACCAATCGCTCGACACAAAAGCTGCTCCCTTTTGAAAGAGCCCATTGACCGCTGAGGAAGTGAGCAGTTAGCCCCGCAGCGATTTACCAATCTCTAGTGATAAGAGAGCCGAGTCTGGTGAGATCCAAAACCGAGGCCTTGAGTCCTCTGAGTCAACGCGATGATACGAAGTGTGGCAAAAAAGAGACGCGAGCGATCCGGTTAGAGATCCCGTCCAGATAAATTCCAGATCAATCCTGCTGGCTATCTTAAAACTAGGGGCTGCCGTCTCGCCACCTGCTCAGTCAGTACCAGGATGGAGTCCATAGTTCTTGCTTTGGTTTTGGCAATCTCAATTCACAGTGAGTATAGTCAAACATAGGTATACTTCGTCAGTACTAACGAATCAAAATGCCAGCTATGTTTTTCTGTTACCTTGAACTAGGTTTAAATAAATGTCTACCCCCTTGTTGGGTATTAACACTTCACTTCTAGAAGAGTTAAAGCAATGGTTCCCAACCTGGGGGGCGTGAAGACAAGTCAGGGGACGCGAGAGCTGTTTAAAAAAAATCTCACTTAGTTTTGGTTATTTTTCCCTTACTTATTTATCTTAAATTGAAAATTATAATGCTGTATTTTGTGATAGTAAAACTAAATGTTTTGTTTTCAATGCAATTATTGTTGGTTTTTCATATGCCAATACAAATTTTGTGTAAAGAGGATGTGAGAGGCTTTCATTTGATCAGGGGGAGAGCGTGGTACAAAAACGGTTGGGAACCATAGATTAAAATATGCTTTTAAAAGGTAATTTCCATTTTATCGATAAATTATAAAATTATATATTTAAAATAAAAAATAAAATATTGTGTCGTTTCATATAAAATGTCTGTTTTTAAATGAAAGGGTATTCAGTAAAATAACTTTATGAAATCAAAACAATTTAATTCAAAATATTTACCTGTTAAGAATAAAGTCATCCATAACAACCTTAATGTCCCATTTGTTGCTGATTTGTCCCGAACCCGGTATCTATCCTTTCATAACAAACTTCATTCCCACTCAAACCCTCTAGTTTCAAACCTAGCTTCCTCTTCAATTCCCGATAATCCTCCGAGGCGTCTGAAAAGAAGACAGTGATCTTCTTAGTCGAAATTGTGATTTGAGTACTACCAGCGGGTAACTTGTCACTATCTCATGTCATTATGTATCACTTAGCCTATTTACTTGTTGTATTATTGTAATACAGTTTTAAATATCGATAAATAAAAAATATATGTATTTACCCTCATTTTTAAAATATAATTCAGTATTTAGTATAAAATAAAAATCCAGCATTTTTTGATGGAATAAAAATTGAAAATGTATTTTTGACTTGAGAAACATTTTTGAAAGTTTTACCTTTGAAGAAGTTGTCCAAGTTTTGAACAAATGGAAATCTGTTGGGGATAAGTCTGGGTAATAAGGTGGGTGTGGGAGAACTTCGTAACCCACCTCGTTTAGTTTCTTCTATATCTGTTGTGATAGATGAGTTCTGGCGTTGTGTAAGAGTATTTTTCCCTTCCTATTAACCAATGAAGTTGTTTTTTGATATATAATATCCCTGCAGTACGATGTCAATTCGATGGTTTCACCTCCTGATAAAATTGAGAAATGAATTAATTATGGGCCACCAGGTCTCTAACCAACGGCGAACGGTCGGTTCGTTACAACACCCTTCCCCGAACGCGGTGGTAATGTTTCTTGCAGCTTGGGCCGACGAGGGTCCAAGTTTAAGTATGTATATGTATATATCTTATGGAAGGTGTCTAAAGGTTTTGGAAAATTGGGAGGAGTACATTAGTTACTAAGAAGGATTGCCTCGAAATACTGTGCCCTCAAATGTTTTTTTCTGTTGAACAGTGAATAAAAGAAAAAATTATAAATTAATTAATTTGGAATCACAGTTCTAAAACTCCTACAAATATTTTTTCGCTCAAAATTGTTAAAATTTAACAACAAAAAAAGGTTTAAAGTGCGTTTTAGGGAGTGTATTCTTTAAAAAAAAATTTCCAGTTGAGTAATGTCTATCCGACGTTATAGTTCAATAGAACCATCGCTTTCAATGGTTAGATTAATTGTTTAGCGGTTTTACAAATAATATAAATTCAATAGAATTGTACACCAGACGAAACCAGTTCGATAACAGACATATTTTATAGAGATTTTAACGAGGTGATAAATATCTGATTTGTACTGGTCCTTAGATAAGAATTAACTGATGAATTTCAGAATTAATTATCCAAAAATGTTAGCTTTAATTATTTATTGGTATATGTCCTTGTTGTTTGTTCATCAAATATTACATAAATTGAAGGAGAGTGTCGAATGATCGGCAGCCTGTAGGCTAATCCGCTAGGTTCAGTATGCGTTGGACACCTTGGATTAATTGGATGCCAGTAAAAATGTTAAGGTTCGAGACCTGTTTGGGAAGGTAATATTCTGTTATCAGTTGTGGACCAATACTGTGAGACTCCTGGGCGTCCTTCACCCTCTCAATAAAGCAATTACCCTTAGCTGGAAGAAAACATAGGGGGTTGAGCTTGATATCAGCGAAATTTGCTTAAAAATAAAGAATTAAAAAAATAAAACTGCGATGCGCTTATCGGTTTCTGGATTAAATGTAACGTTAATTGAAAATAATAATGTGTTAACAGTAACGGTTTTCTTCATTATAGTAGGCGAAGTTTGTTTGGATGGTTTTCATTAAAGTTTGCGAAGTTTAGTTTGGAATGGTCCGGCTGGGTTGAAATCATATACTTAAGTAAGAGATATTTAAGTGAGGTACGTAAGCTGGATATATGAGATATGTTAACAGGAGATTTGAGATGTATAATCATGAGAAATTATGTTCTAAATAGGGCTTTATTGTGGGTCTAGGAAAGTCTTTGTACGAATTAATTGAGAATCATAGCGTGATTCAGAGTCATAAAGAATACAAATATTTTCAAGAAAGCATTTCTCATAGGGGTGGAGTTAATGCTAAAGTTGCTACAATGTGGATATGTATGAGAGGATAATGGAAAGCTATCTTAACCAACTTTTATTTTCTTTAGGTTAACTTATATTACACCATTACTTCCTATAGGGTTCCTATTTGGTTCTATGTTTATTTTTCTATATATTAGATATTTATTTAAACTTTTAAACTTCCTTAGTCCAATATTATAATAATTTAAATAATGTAATATTTATATAAGCATAGGTCCTTATCGAGTGTTGAACCTTGATAACTTGAAGAAGGTTATCGACAGAGAACAAAAAAAGGAATTAAAGATTATTTAAAAAAAATATTTTTAATAGTCATTGAACTCTCTTGAATGCATGAATCTATTTACGAACTTCTAATATTGATTGTTGCTGTGTTTTTTTTCATTCAATACTTTCATACCTTATTTTTTTACTCACATTTTTCTTAGTAAGTCATTAAATGCTATCTCTTAGTTGCTTCGGCAAATATGATAATGGAGTAAATTCTTGTATTGTATAAACTATTGCATATGATGTATTCAGGATTAAAAGCGGATAACACCATATTTTCAAAATCTGGCTTTTCCAGATTTTTCACTAGTTTACTCAAGCAAGTATCATCAATGATATTTAATGGCATGAGATAAAGGCAAGTAGAGAAACTACCCGTTAGAAGAATTCAAATAATAAATTCGACTTAAAAGGTCAATTGGCCATCTTCTTTTCAGACGCCTCGGAGGAATATCGGGAGTTGACGAGGTAGCTTGGTTTGAAACTAGTAGGTTTGAAGGGGAATAAAGTTAGTCATAAAAGGATTAATATCGGTTTCGAGACAAATCATCAACAAATGGGACATTAAGTTCATTATGGATGACTTTGTTCATAGTAAAGTAAGGAACAGTAAGGATTTCACGGAGGATTTTTGATTGTAAGGATTGGATAAATGAAGAATTCGATGGTGAATTCGAAGAATTTGATTTTGTTTGAAATTAGTAATGCCAAATTTTACACTGAATGCACATGAAAAGAGTTATCGAGTTATGACAGAATTTGTTAGCTGTTTTGCAAGCGGTGGAAAATTCACTTGAAGGGGATAGAAAATTCGGATTTTTCACTACCATACAAAATTCCTGAAATTACTCTTGTTTTTTTCAATCCAAAATATGACAATCTTCAAGTCGGAAAAGAGCCAATTCTGAGAGGTAAACTTTAAAGAATTTGTAATTTTGAAACTCGGTGTTCAGGGAATTTTATGCGCTAACATTTTTTACACAAGAGTTTTTCTCGTACTAAAATCTTTTCCATGCTACAGATATACAGATAGACAGATAGATGAACTCGTGTACTGTTCTGTCCCAGTTTCTAACAAAGTTGGGAAAAATCCCCATTTTACGAACGTGGTTTTCTAAAACAAACCGAATTTTGTTGCACTACTCTTTCAACGCAAGATACATAAAATTTATACATATCTACATAACATAAAATTTCGAAATTATTTGGCTCCCAAAATACTTTCTCAGGCCTTATATGTTGTTATTATTATTTTTTGTTTACATGTTTACATCTATATACACAAATCAAACCTTCTATCCACCTTTTGCATCAAATAAACTATCTACTGATAGGAAAAAACGACAGGCGCACTGAAATAAATTATACTCAACATTCCACTATCAAGACTCGCAGAAAATTGTAATTCACCGGAAACGAACTATTTAGCACTCCACGACTGCTAGTGGTAGATTAATGAGCCTTCTAGATACCTCGTTCGCATTTAGGACAGGAAAAGTGGATACTCAAGGCTACTAAATTGAATTAAAATAATATGGATTGAAACGTGGACTTGAACATAATATGTAAACAGCTGATGAAATGTATCGTTTCCAAATTAAAGATTATACTAAAATATTATATAAAAGTTATTAAAAAAATATATAAATTTTTACTCACTCTCATATAGTGCACAGTACCCTCCATAACATCGATATTTTAATTTTAATTAATTGTCAATTTAATGTTAAATTAACAAATCTAAAATTGCTACAAAAAATTTAGATTTAGTTACTGGCACAAGATCTGCCTATGTTGGTACACACACGCATATATATGTATTTTTTTCTTTCAAAATAACCCTTAAAGTCATCCATAATGACCTCAATATTCCATTTGTTGCTGATTTGACCCGAGCCCGATATCAGTCTCTGGAACTTCATAAGCCATCGAATTCCTCTCTTATCCAATCCTTTTTTTTATATTTAATTCAATGATATTTACAACTATAATGCTATTATAACAAGTAAATGTGCTAATATGTACAATATGATGTGAAAAACACTTGTGGAGAAACTACCCATCGGCAGCACTCCAATAAAGTTCTATAGTAGATGATCTCGAGGCCATCTTCTTTTCAGACGCCTCGGAGGGTAATCAGGAATAGTATGGGAAGAAAGTTGAGAGACTAGCGGGTTCAAGTGTGTATGGAGCTTGTCATGGAAGGATAGGTATCTAGTATGGGCCAAATCAGTAACATATGGGATATTAAGATCATGATGGATGAGTTTGTTTGTGACATAATAAGGAGCATTGAGGATTTTACGAAGGATTTTGGATTGTAAGGATTGGATACGAGATGAATTGGATGGTTTAGTAGAGCCCCAAAGCTCAACTCCGTATGTCCAAATAGGTCTGATAACTGTCATGTAAATGAGCCTTTTGTAATTAATTGAGAGCTTAGAGCGTTTCTTGTCTTTTCAGTCTTGTATGAGGATTCCAAGTGAGACGTTTATCCAGATGGAGTCCTAGGTAACGTATCTGTTCGACAGGGTATCCAATCCTTAAAATCTGAAATCCTTACTTTTTATGAACAAAGCCGTCTGTAATGACCTTAACGTCCCATTTGTTGCTGATTTAGCCTGAGCCTGATATCAGTCTTTTCATGACAAACTTTATTCCCACTTAAACCCACTAGATGCAAACCTAGCTTCTTCTTCAATTCCCCATAAAACTCTGAGGCATCTGAAAAAAAGATTACATGACCTTCTAAGTTGAATTTTTTAATAGAGTACGTACTACCACTGGGCAGTTTTTATATTTGCTTGTATCCATGCCATTGCTTATCACTCATTATGTTTACTCATTGTATTGTAATAAAACAGGTGTAAATTTGAATAAATAAGTAAAAAAAAATATAAACCTTCCAGAGGAATGTTTATTTATCAGCACATTCCATACAAGTGTATATAATGAAACTTATAATTAAATATTTACAATATAAAATCATAACGTGTGTAATAGTATGCACAAAATATTATCAACTACTTTCTACTAAAAAAATATAAACAATTACATTAGATTTAATCATATTTTACATTAAATATGTGTAAGCATTAGAGTAATACACAAAGGTTTCATATTCCAGATGAGTAAATTAATTAATGATATGTATTTATAACTAATTATTAAAAAACAACTTTTCCTAGGTGCATATGGAATCTACTGTTTCCAATGCAACTCCTACATGGATCCAGAATGCGCGACCATTGAACCTAACGACACTTCTAGCAAATTTTACAAATTATGTGAACCAACCGAGGCGTCAGCAGGAAAAGAAATGTTTTGTAGAAAAACTGTACAGACAAGTAAGTATATTGTCAAGTCTATAAATATTCCTTAGGAGAATTCCGATGCTAAACATTAATTATTATTTTATTTCAGTAACGGATAGAGAAAATATTCGTAGAGTAATAAGAAGTTGCGGTTGGGTAATCCATCCTAAACAAGACTGTTACTGGATCTGGAACAAGGGACATGAAGATGTATCATGCCAGTGCTTTTCGGACGCCTGCAACTCAGCTGCAGTTAATTCTTCATGGATATCAGTTTTAATAGGAATGACTGCTACGTTATATTTTCTTATTAAAGGATAAATAAGAAATAATTTATAATAACAGCAGTTCCTTAAAAGTCACTTCTTTATAAATTTTTGTTTTGATAATCTTAAACACTGATGTTATTTAATCATAATTTACTGTGAATGAAACTGTGGATAAAAGATTATCTAAAAATAAATTAATGTAAAACTCAGGGAGAATGTAATATACTATGTACATACTTTTGTAATATATGCCTTAAATTATCTTAGAGTAATTGATTTTATATATGTATGCATTTTTAACATGTTTGTATCCTGTATTTATTTTTAAAAATAATTTTATACAAATACATATAAATAAAATATCATCATTTGATTTTAATTTATTCCCCTTTTTTCCTTTAACATTTTGTGTTAATTCACGTTGAATTTTATAAACATAGTACTTAATACTTATATTTCAGTTCCTGACTGGAATAACTCATCAGTTGGCTAACTTAATTTGTTTAATGTTCTTTAGAAAGATAAAATTTTGTTTTCAACAACACAAATAAGCACAACAAACACACACAACCACAAACAAGCTCAACACACTTTTAAAATCACACACACAAATATATATTTAAATAAATAAATATATAAACGTTTGCTAAACAAAATAAAATTAATATGAATATTTAATTCCCAAGGTGCCGATTTCATACAAATTAGCAATAGTTGATAAATATAGATATGACTATATTTTTATAGAAATATAGCTGAAACATCATCTTAATGAGCATAATTACACAAATTAGAGATTAACTCGGTTATATCAAGTTTAAGGAGAAAAATGGGTGTCATTTTTTGAAATTTATTACAAAAAATGGTTTCTTTTTCCAGGACTATTGTTCCAGGTAGATTGAGGAAATAAATGTGCTTATAGTTCTAATAGGTATGTAAAACTTCTGATTTATTTCCCTCAAAATATCCATGCCATAGAGGAATGCTCTATTTTCCTCTTTACTTCATATATATATATCATTCATTGATTAATGTTAGTACTAAAAGAATTGGGGGTCACCTGTGGTCTAGTAGTTACATGCTTAACCACCTACTATGTCCAAGATGGCGGGTTTGTTGCCCAGTAGATGGCCTTAATATTTTTTAAATGGAGTTAAACATACTTAGTTATGTGGACATAAAATGGGGAGGGGCCTAGTCTGTACGATGTCAGGTACTTGTTAAAATTATACCTGGATAGGTAAAATTTAGGGCTCCCACTGTAGCATCGTCCGACTAGACATAGGAGGATAAGTGATCATAACTGAATAATCAAACAAATAAAAAGGATTACTTTAGTAATGGAATGTGCTACCTCTGAATACTTAGTATGAATGAAACAAACAGGAAAGACAATTCAATACAACAGTTTTCAGAAAAGACAGGATATTAGAAAAGATTCTTTTCATTATTAGAAAACTAATTTTTTTAAATATTTCTTCAAGCAAAGTGTACTTATTTTAAAACAGGAGTTATTTTTTAATGTATAAGGAATACAAAAATTTAAACAAAATATTGCAAGGTTTCTTATTTATTAATCAGTTTCTTGATTAATATGAAGAAATCTACAAGATTTTAATTTGATAAAAATTGTTTTTCGAGGTTTTTAAATTATCATCTATAGTGTCAGAGTTCAGGGTTTACAATCCAACACTTCAAATTAGAGTGACCAGTTGAAGATACAGAAGACTACTCAATCTACCTAATAATTCAACAACAATTAAATTTCTATTCAGTTAATATGACAAAGAACATCTTATTTATTGTTACAGCGTCTGCGTTATGTCTCATTCTTCAAACTGCAAGTAGGTATTTAATATCTATAACTATTTATACATGTTAGGATACGTTTAATATTGATAAAAGTCAATTATTATTCACTAAATTCTCAACTGTATAATATTTTATATTTAATAAAAATTTGTTGTTTTTTTTAACCGATTTATTCTTAAACATTAAGAATCTCTCTGGGTGCATTATTGTTTCAGTTCAATTACTGAATTTGATTTCATTTTGGTGTTAAAAAAATCCTATAATTTTTTTAAACTAATTTTTCCCAAGTATTCCACATTCAAAGATTACAATAATAATTTTATTAGATAAAAATAAAATACCAATCCCTAGGTGTTCAATTTTGTTTTGACTTTTTTTTCGGAGGATGGTCTCAATGAGATAAATTTCTTTGAGAAGACATGTCAGATTTTTAGTTTTAATATTTACTGCAAAAAAAATAGTCATTTATTTAAATTATTATAAATTCAAATTCAAACATAATTAATCCCTAAATAAATATTAACTTTAAAATAATTGTTCGAAAATAAAATAATAAATTGTAATGTTATTCACTCAAATGTATGAATATTTTGCTCTTGTGTGGATGATTGAAAATATCATTATTTATTTTAAGTACATTATTTTAGATTTTGAAACATTCCATGAAATATTTATTTTTGTGTGTTTTTTATGTTCAATTAATTTTATTTTTTAATATACTTTTTTTTAAATACGTCTTCATTGTTTATAATGTCCATTAGAGTTTGGGCTGTTATAAAAAAAAAACAAAAAAACAATTCATGACTGATTGAGCGATGAAAATGTTTCTTTTAGCAACGTAGTAAATACTTAACAAAATAGTTGCTTAGTATTTGCTATGGGGGATCTTGAAGTTTTATTTGTAAAGATTTTGTGTGTTTCAAAATAAACAAAAACAACTATTGTAAAATTATTAATAAATAAATTTTGAAAAAAATATTATTTTATCAATTTAAGATAAATATCCCAGGGGCATGAAAGAACTAAAATAAAAAAAACAACAAATAATTATATAAAAAATAAGTATCCACTTATTTAGTATTTAATTTGACTGCACTCCCAACTATTTCCTTCCTTACTACTAATAATTATATAACTATAATTAAGAAAAATAAGATAGTTTGTTGAATATTTCATTATATATATATTTTTTTTCTAGCGGTTTCAGCAATTTACTGCTTTCAATGTAATTCTTTGTATAATCCTGAATGTGAGAATATTCAGCCAAATGACACATCAAGTGAACACTACAAGCTTTGTGACCCAGACCAGGCTGTTGGGAAAGAAATATTTTGTAGAAAATTAGTCCAAACAAGTGAGTACAAATTAATATTGTATTGTAGTAAAAAAAAAAAAAAAAAACAATTTAGATTTCTAATTAAATAATTTAAATGATATTAATAAGAATATTCTCATGAAATATCAGTTTAATGGTGAAATAAATTTGAGTATTCATACGTTATTGTTCATTAATTTTTTCAAAGAAAAATATTGAGGTTCGATCTGCGATAAGTGCTTATTAGACCATCTACGTTTTGTAAATAAAGCTTAATCATTTTCAATTTAATATAAAAGAATACCTTAACAATATCTTATTCCAATCAAGAACTAAAGAAGGATGGAATTAGTTGGGGGGTGCAGTCATAAATAACACCAAATAAATGAAACTTATTTTTTATTAGTGCTGACGTTTCGACCTACGTTGTAGGTCATCTTTAGGGCTTTTCATTTTGTATCTTACTGTTTACCTTATCATTTTTCTTTCTCTTTGTATTTCTTTGCATTATCACCCTTCTGTACACTTATTCTGTCATTTTTTTTATTCATATATATCCTCAATAATATATCCATCGCTATTTTTTTTACTTTTCAATACCTCTATATATAATTATATTCTTTCTTGGTACTGCAATGTTTATATAGTTATTTTTGTTTTTCTCTCATAGCCCTGATGATGACCTACAACGTAGGTCGAAAGGTCGGCACTAATAAAAAATAATTTTCACTTATTTGGTATTATTTATGACTGCACCCCCCCCCCCCCCAACTAATTCCATCCTTCATTAGATCTTCCAGTCAACTACTTTCCTCTCTAACAAGAACTAAAGAAAGTTTATACAATCGTTTGGGTGTCTTTGTATATAGCGAGTCAAGGTATTGTAAATGTAGTTGAGTTAAGGAGTATCAGAATGGTTCAAATAATGCATAAGTAGTAGCATGATATGTAGCAGTAGATGGTTGAGACAGGATGAACAGTTGTATGATGAAAGGAAAATCAGCAATCTTGTAAGTAGAGGTTCTAAGAAAGGTTATAAATAATAAAATTAATTGGCTAATAAGGGAATTTATAAAATAAAGGAGGAAATCCCATTATATCCATGCATACAAGTTATCATTAGGCAGTTTCTTTAAAAAAAATATTTTTATTTTTATAAATTTAATAATAATAAAAATAAGTCTGTGCCTTTACTATCCAAGAAATAAGGTCTTGGGTTCAGTACTTGATGGGTACTGTAATGTTTCAAGGCCAACATTTTCACATCAAGTGATCCAAGTTTTTTCCTCCAATTAAAGGTAACCTCTTTAAAAAAGGTGGCATGAGCCACAGAAAGTCCAAACCATGGCTGATATCGAAATAAATAATTATATTTCCACACCTAGGCTTGTGCTCGTGACCTATTTACCCTGTTACTAACACAGTGGCCTATCCACTGAGCTACCCTATTCTTATTATAAATCTTAACTATTTTAAAGTCCACAAAAACATTATTATTAGTAAATAAAAGAAACTACTCATTCTGATGGAATTATTTTACATTTATTTTCAGTTTACGATAGAGATGGAATGGTACGAGTGATAAGGAAATGCGGATGGGAAATGCATAAACGTGATTGCTACGTTGTATCGAACAAAGGCCATCAAGATGTGAGCTGCCAATGTTTTACGGATGGTTGCAATGCTGCGAATCCCAGCTATAAAATACCAACTTATTTCCTTTTATGTCCCCTTATATTTTTATATTTGTACATATAAAAGGTTTTTCAATTCAGTATTTACACTTCAATTATTCTATAATATAATTTTTTTGTTTGATAATATAATTAATCCAATTTTTATTGATAAAATGTAATACCCAGAAGTGAATAATTAGCATTAGCTTAATATAAGAACAAAAATATGTAAATATGCTCAAAAATGTGTAAATTAAAATATTTTTGAAGAGTGTACCAACATTTTATCATCAAAGATTAATATGCTAGAATTACATTAATAATATATGAGTAGAAAGGCGAATGGTAAAAGAGGTCTTCTATGGTGAAAGTTAATACGATGTTGCTTAAAGGTTGACCATTAATACTACATAAGTAAGCATTGATTTTATCTTTACGGGCAAGCTTCTTGTGATAGGTCAAACATTCTACCACCATAAAGTATGGATGGATTAGAAACCGGAACACTTTACATTGCCCTGGCCATTAAACAGAACCAACGAAATTCACTGTCGTAAGCAAATATGATCAGATTCAGTAGACTATTTCTAATAATTATCATATTAATGGCTTATTCTGAATTAGGTAAGTGCTAGAATATGAAGGTAACTAGAGGTTTTGTTCCTTTAAATGTTTGCTAGTTAAACTTTCAATTATTTAAAATAATAAATAAAAACAATATTAATTTGTCAATTAATATTTCTGAAAATATTAGTAAACATGTGTTAAGATCCACAAAATTATGCCTAAGTTATATTGAAAAAGAAAGAAAATTTTTTTTTTTATTTTATCTATTTATTAAAGATTAATATTTATATTTTATAGCTCTTGGTAAATGTTTGTAAGAAATTATTGATGATTCTAAAATATCCAAATCATGTTCCTAATATGTTTTTTTTTCTTCAAATTAAATAATCTTCAAATTTATTTTATTTTATTTGTTACTAATTTTTAAATATTTTTATTTGAAAAGAAGAGATGTGCCCAGGACCGGGACTCGAACCCGGGTCTTCCAGATCGCTAGTCTGGGACTCTACCAACTGAGCTGTATCAGGCTTGCTCCCCGGTCATGGTCATATCCTTTCTTTTCACTGATCCTAAGTCCCCGCGTTCTCGTATTTTGCGAAGTATACGAGGGGAAGAATGTTCTTTGAACATTATTTTAATTTGGATCTAGTTGAATTACATCATTATAATTTATTTTAGTTAATTTGTTACTAATTTTTAAATATTTTTATTTGAAAAGATGGCTCAGGAAGGCTCAGTTGGTAGAGTCCCAGACTAGCGATCTGGAAGACCCCTAGTGAGGAGGTCAGCTGTGGCAAAGTGGATCTTGGGCTTAGGTATTAACATAAAATTCTCCTATTAGCAGGAAGCTTCAGGATTTTTAAAGGAAATAAAAAATTCTTGGTTATGCCCTCCATCGGAGGGGAAGTACAATTTTTATAATATTTTTACTTCCATCATTTTTCACCATAATTGTTGTGTACATTATCTTAAATAAAACATTTCACTTTTTACACTTTAATATTCTCTTTGAAACACTAATTATTATAAAGAAATTTCATAAAACGTATTCCTTACATTTATATTTTGATGTTCAAAAATGTAAATTTGATAATTATGTATTCTTAATATAAATATTAGCTAAAAGGACCAAAGTGATCCTACCAATATTCAACAATAATTCAGGGCCGAAGCGATCCTACTATTATTTTATTTTTCTTTGAGTGGGAATATCTGGAAAGATTTCAAATTGACACCAGTGACAAGAAGTATCAGTTATTTTTAGGGAACAAGAACAATTAACTGTTACCATGCAGCTGTTATAATAATTTATGTTGAAAGGAAAAATGTAAATTTTGAAAAGAAACAAAATTTGGAAAACTAGTTAAATAACACTTAGTAGTAGATCTGAGCAATGCTTAAAAACATACAATAACTTATATAGTTACTCCAGGTATCTATTCAAAGTTACACCACCAAATATAGTAAAGTGTCAAAAATTTATATCTTGTGAATTTTATGATTTTTTTTTTAAATTATTTTATTGAATTGTACAACTGTAATATATACATCTAGTACAATGGCTATATGAATAAATAAATACATGAAAGGAGATGTAGAGGCAGCGATTTATGAATTTAAAGTTCAAAACTTTCTTAATACTATTAAAAATAATATGCTATGAACATCATAAACTACCACTCCTCCCAATTAAATATAGATGAGACTGATTTAAAGCTAATGAATTTTTTTAAAAATTTTATTAACTAATAACATGCAATCATATTTTCGGGGTTGTGATAGTCGAAACACCAGCTGAAGGAATAAAAGAAATAAAAAAATTATGCCAATAAAGAAATATTATGGAGAGTTCTTATTTTAACTAAAATCTATGCCCTTTGACATTAATATGAAACTTCCAGAAAATGGTAGAAATTAAATAAAAATAAATTAGTTTTTCACTTTTTATTGTCATCATTTAATTTTTATCATAACTGCAACAATAAAACCAAGCCCTGCCTTGGAGACATTGAGCAAAGAGAAGGAATTATAAATTAAGATCAAGAATTGTTCTCTGTATTTAATGGAAAGTCTTGCGTTGAGAAAACAGAGCTAGAATACTCTGTTAGATATTCGTGATTTTGAAAATAATTGATTTAAGATTGAACAATGGAAAAATTAATGTATTTATTTAGATACATGGCACCAATAGCTTTAATGACAAACATCCAAAACGATTTTGGATGGAAAAGAAAAAAGAAAATATTAAATTTAAAATCAACATTAGTAAACTGACCTGATAATACACTATTATAAGAATAGAAAATAACAGCGTTCCAATTAGGTATTAGTAATTAATGATGCTTTAAAAAACAGAATCCAAAAGAGATAATTTCATTAAAATTACTTTTAATGGATAAAACTGTAATTAATATAGAAAACTAATAATAAAGTGACCAAGTCTCTCATTAAAATACTCAAGGCCAATAAAAGCCATTTAGGTGATACAACCAGAAAATGTTGAATTAAAGTTTTTGTTAATTAAATTATCAGAAAAATTTATAAAAACCAAATAAATAAAGGCAATAAACAATTTTTTTATAGCACATGAAGCTAATTCTTTGATATTGTACTATTTAATATTCACATTCGATATTTTAATACAAACTATGTGATGCTGGTGTAGAGCAAAGTTAAGAGGATATAATTTTAATTATTGAATAGAATTTTCAGATCTTTAACAATATTAATATTTTTCTTTCTATTTAGTCTGTTTGGAGCGGGAGATGGATCATATAGGATCTAGGACCCTACTGTGGCCACCCAGCCTCTATAAAATATTATAAAAATAGGGTACCCAAAATAAGGGGGAAAAATCTGGCGGTTGAGCTTGACCTAGGGCAAGTCACCTGCTTGCAGAACCGTTGTCCATGAAACAGTACTGTCTCTACCATGTACTGGACCCCAGACCCTTCATGGGTTGCAGTGGTACAGGTTTTTTTTTTCACAATAAAAATATGGCAACCAGAATTCCTCCATTTCTTTTGTTTATATATACAATACATTTAAAATCATTGATGTTTTGGAGCATCTCATCTTTAGAATAATATTTCTTAAAATTTCTATTTTTTAAATAAATTAAAGTTATAAAATAATAAGAATTAAAGAGTACATCTCACAACTGCGCCTTAAAAAAATAATTTAAATCTCTCTATTTGAAATTTTCAGGACAGGGATTAGTTTGTTTTGTCTGCCATAGTCGCAGTGAAGATGAATGTTTGGATCCGTTTGTTGGGAACAAAACAGATGCTATCGATTGCCAAAGAGTGAGGGATGTTGGCCTTGGTCTTGTAGCAGCAGCATCAGCATTAGGAGCTGCCTCAATAAAGTACTCTGCACTAGACCAACCGCCACATGTTTGCTTCAAGTTAGCTTGTAAATACTTTATTTGTGTTTCAAATTTATGAATTAAACCTTTATTTGACCTCTATTTAAAAAAAATGTTTATATTATTCAGATGGCCAATATCTCATTAGAGGGTGTGGAAAACCTGATGTATGCCAGAACTACACTGAAACACAATGCGGCACATGCGATTCTGATGGATGCAACAGTTCTGCTTTGAGGAAACCTTTTTATACCACTATGTTTATTTCTGTAGTTTTATCCTTATTTTGAAAATATTTTTATATACAGTTTTTATTCCATCTTACAATGAATTAAAAAACTTTATCTGAGCACCATTAATCAAATTTTATTTATCATAATATCTACGATATTATTTAGACAATCCTAGTAGTAACTAATGTATTCTAATATATATATATATATATATATATATCATTCTAGTAGTATTCTAATATCAATGCTTTAGTAGGAGTAATTACTTAAAGTTAGATCCATATATATTTCTTATTTTAACTATGTTAGCAATACTATAGATATTTAAAAATCAGTGTAAACCTTTCAGTGATAAATAAATAAACAATTTACATTTTTTTTAGAATTAAAAAACTTATTTCAATTAATGCTGTTGTTAATTAATGAGATGTATGACCTTCTTAGTTCATAATTTATATTTTTTCTAGCTAAGGCTGCTAAGAATGTTATAATTATCCTACTTTTGTAAAATAAAATTTAAGTTACAATTAAGATAGTAATAGTACACATTGAGGAGCCTCAATCCCCAAGTCATTCTGCCTGGTCTAGACAGATCTTCTTCAATTGAGCCAGGCTTTTTCTCTTCTTCCTCCTATCCTCTCAATATATTCTTCATGTTTATCATCTTACAAATAACATACAGATCCAAATGCAACCCGTTTCACCAAAATTTTAGGTATTTTAATGGAATCTATTCCTTATGGTAATGAAAAAAAATGCATGGTTACCAATAGAAGGTGAGTCAATTTCAAAATAGAGACCAGAAAAGCTGGGAAGTTCACGACTATTTTTGATTTTCACCTATTATCCAAAAATTGTACACTCTACCAAAAAAGTTATAGCAAATTGTGTAATATATGTATAAGTGTAATGTCATTTCATTCAGCTTCCAATAAGTACTACAACATAGGTAGTTTTCAACTACAACAGTTACCGAAATTATTTGAAAGTACACATGTGTAGTACCTTTTTAGACTCAAAATTTAATACATAATAACTTAATTATTTTATAATATTTTTAATAGTAAGCACTATTGAAGAATTATAGGAGAAAACGGTTCTGCAAGGAGGTGACTTGTCCTAGGTCACGCTCAACCGCCAGGTTTTTTCCCCCTTATTATTTTTATAATATTTTATAGAGGCTGGGTGAGCCCCAGGAGGGTCCTAGATCCTATATGATCCATCTCCGGCTGCAAACAGACTAAATAAAAGTAACTGCCCGGACTGGGATTTGAACCAGGATTTCCGGCATGGCAACTCAGTGCTCAACCACTGATAAACTGAAATAGTACTCGTATATTTAACCATGTCACATTCCTATCATATGTGTGTTTTATTTTGATATTTTAATCTCCAAAATTTTAATTCATGCAAGGACGTCAGTGAGATTGGTCATGTGGCATATCCACATTAATTTAAATTAATGTAAAGTCTCGACCTGACATAATCAGGAAAAAAAAATAAACAATAAGGAGCGTGAAAAACAGACTGAAATTCATGGTTATTAAAAAAAAACATAATTACAGAGGTCAAGAAAAAAAGGGTCCTTCTGAATATTGTAATTTTAGGAAATCATATTTGATGTCTTAGAAGTAAAGGATATTCAGGATGAATATATAATTAGGTGGATGTAATATATTTATACTCTAAAATGAAAAACCCCCAAAAAATGACATAAGTACATAGATGTACTTTTCAGGAAAAGATGTACTGGTGTAGTTCATGGTGAAGCAGATGTCATTGGTAGGACCAAGAGCCAACAAAGTTATATGGAAGCTCAAAATGATAATTACTTGGCTTCGCTAGATAGATTTATCTATTTAACAAGGTCAAGAAATCTTTACTAAGAAAACAGTATGTAGTCTGCCAATGATCAATTCCAGTATTAAATAAAATATTTGTAGGGAATATTTTTCACTTATGGAGACCACTGCTATTATGAGATAAAGACACAAGTAATTTGTCAGACTCGTCCATTTCATATATTGCAGAAATTTACAAGGGACCGAATAAAAAGTTCTATTAACGGGAAGAATGTGATGGTTAAATAAATTTTAGAATAGAATAGAATAGAAAAGTAACTTTATTCTGGGACTAAGTCCCTTTAGAATAACAGATATGAACAGGAAAAAAAACATAATATTTATCTGGCCAGAAGGCTAAATGTTACAAATCATAAAGCGTGTAAAACATGACAGAAAACAATTTAAAAAGAAATATATAAACAAAAATAAGTAAGTAAATAAATAAACAGTACAGATCTTGACGGGATATTAAGCAATTAAAGAGAATTGATAAATCCATAGCTTTTGTTAGATGCATGAGCTTTCATGCAATAATTTCTTAACATGATGTACAGCTTTTCAAACAGCAAAATTAAAAGAACTAAGAACACAATGAGTTATTCTATACATTACATTCTAAGCAAATGACTAACCTGCTTAGAGAGTATCCTTTTGGGAAGCTAAGAGGTGTTGAAAAAGCAAGGATTTGAATAATGATAGAGAGGGAGTATGACGGATATTAGGAGGGATTGAGTTCCACACAGTGGTGGAGCGGGCGAGAAAGGAACGTTCGAGTGCTTTAGTTCTGTGCAAATGTATATAGAGATCAGAAAGGCAGGATCTTGTTTTATGGTGTTGAACTGAGGATTTGAATTGGGGGAGACTGTAGATATATGAAGGGTGTTGAGAGTGAATGGATTGGTATAAGAATGAACAGAGGAAATATTGTCTTCGGCAGGGAGGGAAGAGCCACTTTAACTCATCATAGAGGTGGGAGACGTGCGATCGCTTCGGAGTACCAAGCACAAATCTTAGAGAGCAGTTCATTATTCTCTTTAGTCTGTCTTCAAGCATTTTAGAGAGGCCTCCATATACCACACTACAATAGTCAAAGTGGGGGAAGATGAGAGAAGATACTAGAAGCTTACGGGAAGACTGTGTGTAAGGAGATGACGAGAACGATGGAACAACTTCAGGGAACTAATTGACCGTCGGGATATCTGGGTGATGTGGGATTTCCAAGAAAGGTTTTGGTCGATGGTGATGCCTAGGTTTTTCACAGAGGAGGTTATCTTGATAGGATGATTGTTTAGGAGTAATGTTGGGAGGGTGTGGATGGATGTTAGGAGGGAATTGGAACCTAAAACAATGGCCTGAGTTTTCATTGCGTTCAATTCCAGTTTGTTCAGCTTTGCCCAGGCACAGATCCTATCTAGGTCTTCCTGAATACTAGCAAACGCAATAAATAGCTCGGAAGAAGGAAAGGACAGATATATTTGGAAGCCGTCAGCATATAGATGATGGGAACAGTGGTGAACAGATTTAGGAAGATCATTGATATAGCAGTTGAACAGAAGAGGAGAGATACTTGAGCCCTGTGCCACGCCTGAGGAAAGAGTGAGGAAAGGGGATGATTAGGTATGGAAACTGCTTGAGATCTATCAGAGAGGAAGGATTGGAACCATCGGATAGAACTTTTAGAAAAGGACATTGATTTGAGTTTGCTAAAAAGGATAGAATGGTCCAAGGAATCAAAAGCTTTGGTAAAATCAAGAAGGATAAGCACTGTGAGTTTTTTGTCGCCCATAGCGATATGTATGTCATTGGTGATTTTGGTAAGTGCCGATTGTGTGGAGAAACCGGGAGGGAAACCTGATTGAAGTGGGTCAAGGAGGTTGGACTGTTCGAGGAAATTTGACATTTGTGACTGGACTATTCTTTCTAGAGGCTTGGAAAGGTTGGAGAGGATTGAGATTGGGCGGTAGTCTTTGAGTGAGACAGAGTTAGAGGATTTATTGATAGGGTAGACTATGGATTTTTTCCAGGTGGTTGGGAATACTCCGTTTTGCAGTGAAAAATTGTATATAAAGAGTAGGACAGGTATAATATCGATAAGGCAGGATTTTAGCAGTTTGACAGGAATCCCATCGAAGCCTGTGGAGTTGGAGTGGGATTTCAGAACAGAGGAAATAATGTCGTTAGGTGAAATGTCAGTGAAGTAAAAGTTGTTAGGGTTGAAAGATGGTGCTAGGGAAAATACGGGAGAGGATGATTTTGAAGTATTTACTGAGGTGGACAAAAAATATGGGTTTATTTCATTGGGAGAGGCTGGAAAGGGCCTAGAAGAAGATGAATTAAGAAGAGAAAGCTTTCGAAGGCGATGCCATTTGGATTTAGGATCGGGAGCAGATGAAAGGGCTTCGTGGAAGTATTTGGTTTTTGCCTGCCTGATTGTCGACTGTGTCAAATTGCGGAGAGCCCTAAACGCTTGATAGTCATCAGTTAACCTTGTCCGTCTAAAGCGTCTTCGGGCCGCATCACGCTTCCTTTGAAGATCTTTAATTTTTGTTTTCATAATCGATGTTACACTTTCCTCTAATTTTTTCACAAAATAACTTTTTTGCACAATAATTAAATTTAAGGAGTTAGATGGGAGAGGGTGATCTCTACAATGGCTAGGACTTTTTATCATGTGCCATGACTTTATCAGGAGGAAGTATTATATATAAAAACATTAAATGAACTTAATCATTATAAAATTGTGAGATTAGTCCAACAATTTATTACATCATATTGATCATATTCGACCATCAAAGATTTTAAACAAATGTTTAAATTAAAGCAATCCGAGCTTGAAGCTATCCCAATTTCACTTTTTTACTTCTAGAAAAACGTTATTATTCTTGCAACTTGTTACCTCTTTGGAGCGTTTCGTTAGCGAACGGCTTGGCGAATGAAGTTGTATTCAGCGTGCTCAACGTAAACAATCAGTCCTAGTTAAACCATTTTTTCATAAATTATAATTTCTTTAAAATGACTAGTGATGAAAAAGAGGATAAGATGGAAGACAATGTTTCTATAGGCAGTATAGGAAGCCTGGATGACTTGGATGGATGCGTGGACAGTGATTTGGAACAGGAAATTCAGAAAAAGAAGAAATGTAAGCGAGGTGTGGTTTACCTACCTTTTATTCCACCTTCAATGAACCCCGTAATATTAAGGCGGCTCGTATCGGAATATGCTGTAGTTGAGAGGATATATTTGCAACCAGAAATTAAAAAGAAAGGTACAATACATTTTTATTATGAAACTTATGCATACGAATTTGATTATAATCCTTGTTCTTGTTGTTTTAGCAAAGAAACGTAAGATAGATCCCAAGAACGTGAAATATTCTGAAGGGTGGGTGGAGTTTTTGAAAAAACGAGATGCTAAAAAAATTGCTGAATTCTTGAACAACACTCCAATGGGTGGCAAAAAGAAAAGTAAATTTCGAGAGTATCTCTGGAATCTAAAATATTTACCTAGGTAATTATGATGTTTTAATTGATATCTTGTGATACCTATTAGGATAGCTTGACTTATTATTAGGAATATGAAGTAACTCGATTTAATGTCTCAGAATGATTATGAAAGGCATGCAACATATACTTAGTATTCTGCACCACATACACAACTGTCTTGAGTATGGATAGAACACTGGTCTGAAACTGATCCTGTGTAAACACTTCAATATAGTTAGAATTTCTTACTTGTAGACTAAATGCTTTTCCGATATTATAGTATAAGTGATAGTCCTTCCTACTGTTCGAGAGCATGCAAAATTATCCTTAAGGAATATAAATATTTCTTGTTTTATATTTATTTTTATATCTTGATTGAAAAATGATGATGTAGGCTGTTACAACACCAAAACTTTAAACTAAAAATAAAATTATCACATTATGAACATTTGATACTTGTGTATTAGCGTGTCTACAGGGACTATTGTCCAGCCTTGTTTATAACTTGAACACTGATAATTTTGTTGGATTGAATTGGTCTGGGGGTGTAGTAAAAGATAACACAAAATAATCAAAACTTACTTTTTTATTGTGCCAACTTGTTTTGGCCTGAGATGTAGGCCATCTTTAGGAACAGAAAATAATAGAACATAACTATATAAAACATTGCAGTACCATTATTATAAGAATTTATAGTAATGTAAAGAAATACAGAGTAAGATAAATTATAATTGAATTATATATTAATAACAGAATTGATAATAATGTAAAGAAATAAAGCTAAATTATGAAATAACTAATGAGAAAAAATAAAGGTAAGGTAGATTATGTTTTAAACTAGTGAGACATAATGGAAATAGAAATACACAAAATGTTATAATAACATGCTGATTCTTATCCCTCTAACGTTCCTTTGCTTATGTAAATGTTTTACCTACGCTTTCGACGTTCCTTGTCAAAATCCAATTGCTCACCTTTTTCACATAATTTTACCTTTGGAATTATTCCGCATTTCTTGAAGTATTTCACAATTTCTTCTTTTAAAGACGGCTATTCCCAAAGTGTTATTTGGTTCATTTTAAATAGGCAATAGCAAAAGGAATAAGACAAAAACACATAATTAAATTTAATTTACAATACAGGAATAATATAAATAGACAATTAGCTAGACAAAAACACTAAAATACAATTTAATAACACACAAATAATGCAAAGGAGACAAGTGGTAAAAAGAGGTTAAATGTGATAAGGGGGTAGGTTTCGTGGAGACCAGCCAACACACAAATGATGATATTTCCCACTTTTGGATAAGGTTATTCAGTTATAACTTAATCAAGAACCTTGTAGTTGTTTTAATGAGCCTAACAATAAGATTTTAACTTTTAAATAACAATCATGTCAAGTATTGAAGGAATGTGAACATTAATTGTTAGAAAAAAAATTCAATAAATTTGGCTAGGCCCTTCACTTTCCAAAATAAAAAATACTTATTGTGTTACAGATTTAGTCTGTCTCCTATTGTTATGGTTTAAGTTTTAGGGGGGTATTCCTTTGACATACGTAATTGAAGTTATTTGGCTATTAGCTTTTACTCATCAAAATAAGATCAATTGATTATCGATGAATATCCAATTTTATTCTGTTGGCTGTCTTCAATAGTTTTATCCACCGTAAATCGTTTTGTTGTTTACATAGGGTTTGAATTCACATATCATGTACTTTAATATAATAGTTTATTTTTAAATATATTCATAAATTTTTAGTCCTCTAATATTTAATTTATATTGTAGAGAATTTTAAGGAATCGATTTTTTTTAAAACTGACCTAATAAATGATTGTTGATTAATTATAGATTCAAATGGATCCATCTCTGTGAACGGTTAAGTTATGAAAAAGCTGTGAGACAACAAAAACTCCGAGCTGAGGTTAGTCAGGCGAAGAAAATCGCTAATCACTTTGCCGAGTCGGTTGACAAAGAAGAGAGGATGAAGAAGAAGAAGAAAGGTGGTGCTGTACCAACACCTCCTGCTGAGGTTGTCGGTAAGAGGTTTGTTCAAAAAGAAAGTTTAGAAGATAAAGAATCTAAAAAGAAAGTTGAAAAATCAAGAGAGGATTTCCTTAAAAGCCTATTTGCTTGATTTTTATTGTTATTTTAACGTTGAAATAATGATTTAGAAATAATATTTATTGTAAATAATCTAATTTCTATTCATTTTTTAAGTGGTTTCTTTGTTATAAATTTTTATTTCAAAAATAGGATTGAAGTTTTAATTGTAATTGTAAATAAATAAGTTATTTATAGTATACAATTTTGTTAATTTTTTTTTTTAAATGTGCTGAGTTAATGAAGTAGTTTTTGTTTTGTAAATAATAAAGTTGTATAGTTAAAACACAAATATTAATGTAAATAATTATGTATATTATATAATATATTATTATGCTTTTTAAGAACTTAATGTTGTTAACATTTATTTTGAAATAATAATATTAAAAGTTTTAGTGGTACCTTAGGGAGCAGGGTCGCTCAGTGGTAGAGCACTGAGTTGCTGAGGCAAAGGTCCTCGGTTCTAATCCGACCGTGGCAACATTATTTTATTTAATCTTTTAATAGCTGGGGATGGATTTGGAGACCTTCCTGAGGCACACCCAGCCTCTATAAAGTGGGTACCCAAAATAGGGAGAAAAAACTGGCAGACAAATCACCTCCCTGCACAAGTTGTCCTGGAAACAGTAGTCCCTACCACTTACGGAACCAAGGACCCTTCATGGGTTGTAGTGGTAAAAGTTTTTTAATTTCCTGAGAGCATCCTCCTATCAATGTTAACAAACCTTCGTCCAAAACCACAAAAATCTTTCTTGATATAATCCTCATACCACTGCCTTAGTCTATCTCTAAATGTTAACCAATCGGTTTTTAGGCATTTTTGTTTGTTACTAAAGCCGACAACAAGCCCATTTTAATATTCACAATCACTTTAACACTAATGTAATAATGATAATAAAACTACACACAATAATAATACTAAAACAACACACAATAATAATACTAAAACAACACACAATAATAATTAATATTCATAATCACACACAACTATATTGTAATAAACTGATTTTATTTTGTATTAGGCTTTATACTTATACATATTTTTTTCCCCTACCTCTCAATTAGGAAACACACCAAGTGTTTGAAATACAAACTTTTCAATGCCAAAGATTTAAAACTGCATGCTATTTAGCAGCAAGGTGGCTTTTATACCTAGAATAGATTGGTATATTTAACCATTGATTCTGGTTATTTTAATTAAATTTAACCAATATTAATTGGTTCAGTGTTTTTTTTTTTGTTTCTTTTTACTAGTAAACTCAAGTCATTCTAAAAGTTCAATGGAGGCAATCTAAATAAGTAACAAATAGTGAACCAAAAACAGCATTTTAAGAACTTATCAGCTTTTTAAATTTACCAGAAGTAAATTAGTTATTTTCACTATAGTTACCTGTACAAGTTGTTGATGTTTTCATAATTTGGTAACAGTTTATAAGAAACATTGGCTTTCATGTTTTTATCATTTTACTTTATTATCAAATCTGACTTTTAAAACTTTTTCTGTGAGCTTCATATCTATTCCTAGGGAGCAAGAGCTAAATAATAAACATTATTTTTTCTTTTCAATAAAAATTTAAATCTAAAGAAATATGAGAAATTCAATTAGGAAATCAACTCCAACAAATGAAAGAAAATCTTTAAAAAATGTATTTAAGTGAATGTATATATACAATAAATAATTTATGTACACCTGGGTATATTATATTATGGAACTTAGAAGAGTCTATATGAGGGTGGGAAGCGGACCATAGTTGATCTAGCAAGGTGCTGAGAACAGAACTCCCAGCCGAGCTTGTTAGCAGCCCAAGCAATACAGTTTTCTAGTTCTTTAGAAGGCTTTTCATCCTGTAATTTGATGGCGTACTTCAACAAGCGTCCGTAATTGTTGTGAACAGCAGCGTGCCACACACCAAAGTATGCAACAGTCTGAAAAACAAAAAAAAGAATTAAAACTAATTCTCAGTTTAGTATTATAAAATATTATATTAAAATACTGGTAAGAATATTATTAGATATCATTCTTTACTTATTAAAACTAATAACTACAATGTGTATAGTTTATCTGAATGTATTTGAGAAAACCAAAAGTATTATTATTATAAACAGATCATCAGAGTACATGGATCATACAACTAAGAGATAAACATATCTTTATTAAAGCTGAAATAATGCCTTATAAATTAAAACTTCAGAACATTTAGCTCATTTAATGTTTCATAAAGCCTTTTCCTGTGGTCTTGGTGCATTTAAACATATATTTCTATTTCTTTAAAGTACATATTTCCAACCCTCAGCAAAGCCAGTTAACCTATTCTAAAAGCGATCCAAGAGCTCTAGATCTAAAAAGGGATGAAATGTTATAATTCCACTCATAGGATAACCAGGTTCAATACAGAAAAGAGCTTTGCCACCGTGAGGCGGAGATCCGGGTTCGAACCCGGCTGGGGGGGGGGGGGGGGGGGTAAATCTTTTCTCTTCAAAATAAAAATATTTGAAAATTAAAAAATACTTGTGTTACAGATTTAGCCTGTCTCCTATCCTATTGTTATGGTTTAAGTGTTAGGGGGGGGGGGTATTCCTTTGACATACGCCATTATATTATTTATAATTTATTAAATCGTTATCTCCGGTGACTTTAATATTAATATGGTTTCGAATTCCAGCAATAAATCCTTTTTTACAAACCTAATATTTTCCCTCAATCTTTACATTGTTCCCTACTCCCCTACTCATCACACCCAATTTTCAGATACCTGGCTGGACCTTTATATCTCTGATTCACCTCTTAAAATCCTCTCCTCGTCTCAACATCTTGTTCCGTTTCTTTCTTCACACGATCTCATACAACTATTTCTTATGATTTGCCTGTCAAATCCTTTACTCCAAAAACTATGTCTTATCGCAGTCTGGAACTCCTTTCATTCGAATCTCTTCAATCCGACTTAAGTTCCATCAACTGGTACGTCATCTACTCCTATAATACTATCGATCACATGGTTTCCCCCTTGACCTCCAACCTGAAAATTATATTAGATTGTCATGCTCCTTTAAAAACCCGAACCTTACTCCGTCCAACAGCTCCCCGAAGTTAAGGATTTGATGAGGAGAAAATTTTGTCGCACACGACTATCTGTTGACTATGCATGTTTAAAATCCTTCACAATGAAACCCAATCTGCAGTACGTTGTGCAAAATCCCATCATATCCATTCCATCCTCTCTAATGCAACCAATTCCAAATCCACATGGAAAATACTCCGTCAACTATTGCCAACAAAATCCGGTAACCTCAGTTCACTTCCAGTCACTCCTGACGATCTTAATAACCACTTCATATCCAATATCCCTCCTAAACCCTCATCCGCTGCAGATATTGATCATATAAACTTTAATCCTGACAACTTCTTTTTCTCTCATGTAACATAAGACAAACTACTAAACACCATTCTGAAATCCCACACCAATGACTACGGTCCCGGCAACATTCTTTTAAAGCTAATAAAATCCTGCCTCCAAGTCTTAATGCCCGTATATTACATCATATTTACAATTTCTTGTTACAAAACTCCGTATGTAGAGGGAAAAATGACGACCCGCGACCCCCACCAATCATCGCACGGTTCACAAGGCAATCAGTGAGGGATGACCTGATCCAGAAGAGAAAGGTCAAGAGAGATTTCTCCACGCGAGATATAGGTTGACAGGAAAATGACTGCCACCGCATCTATTTAAGCGAGAAAATGACTGCGACTAACAGGCACCTCTACTGGCTGGCACGTCAGAAGAGGGCAACGGGGAAAATAAAATACGTCTGGTTCTCTGGTGGTAGAGTGCGATGCAGAAAAGAAATGGGCACCAAGTGGTCTTGGTTGAAAATCAATTTTCATTTTTTATCTTCTCTTTTCTCTTCATTTTTTTGTCTATTGCTTAATTTATGTCATTATTTACACATCATATCTCCTTTTGTTATTCTCTAATTTTATTATCTATTTTATGGTATCTAAATTTATAGCGGTTTTTAGTAATAACTCGACCCTGATAATCTTTCATTTGCACTCACAAACTTTTCAATTAGCTTTGCCAATAAAATTTGTCCTTATAGTTTCCTCTCCTCAAATACTGAGAGCTTCTCTTCTGCCTCCCTATCATGTCTAGAGTCCTAACCTCCTGTCACATCAACTCCCAATCCTTGCCCGCTCACTTTGATGAATTTCATCAATATTTTACCCATAACTTTTTCCACACCATTGGAATCTCAGAAACATGGCTAAACCCCATATCCCGACCTCCACTGTTTCCTTACCTGACTATTCCTTCCTCCGTCACAACCGAGTTGACCGGACTGGTGGAGGTGTAGGTCTTTACGTCCACAACTCCCTAAAATCACGCATCCTGGAGTCTTTACCAGCATCCAATTTCCCTCACATAGAATTCCTTCTCGTCGAAATTTCATGCAACCCAAATCCTCTCCTCTACGTTGTAGTGTATCGCCCGCCTTTGGCCCCTTTTGATCCTATCTTTGAGTCGGTCCTTTACAACCATGTTCCCCTCTACAACCACATCATAATCTCCGGTGACTTTAATACCTATCTTATGGTCCAATCCAATGATAAACTGTACCTTGAAAACCTTTTTTACTCTCTACACCTCTCCATTGTTCCATTCTCTCCCACCCATCACACTCTCCTATCTGATACCTGGTTAGACTTGCTCATCATTGACTCATTGCAGAGACTCCTTTCCTCCTCACAATTACCTGCCCCATTTTTGTCCTCTCATGATTTCATCCAAATTTCATACAATATCCAAACTCCAGAAATCCTACCGAAGACCATAACTTTTCGCAGCCTTGATGGACTCACCCCTGAATCGCCTTCCTCGAAATCCTGGAACCAAATTTATTCCTGTACCACCATCGATTCAATGGTTGACATACTCACCGCCAATCTCAAAAGCATCCTGGATACCCATGCCCCACTCAAAACTTAAACTTTCCGTCACCACCCTGCTCCTTGGATGTGTCAAAAAATTAAAGACCTGCAAAGGAAACGTGATGCTGCCCGTAGACGCTTAAGATGCACGAGGCTTACAGATGACTACCAAGCGTTCAGGGTTCTTCGCGATTTGACACAGTCTACAATCAAACAAGCAAAATCCAAATATTTCCACAAAGCCCTTTCCACTGCTCCCGATCCTAAATCTAAATGGCAACTCTTCCGAAAGCTATCCCTCTGCAATACAACATCCTCTAGAGCCTTTCCTGCTTCTCCCAATGAAATGAATTTGTATTTTTTGTCTGCCTCAATTAACACATCAAAATCTTCCTCCTCCGTCTTTTCACTAATGCCATCCTTCAACCCCGACAATTTTTATTTCTTAGACATTTCACCTACCGACATTATTTCCTCCGTTCTTAAATCCCGCTCCAGTTCTACTGGCCTTGACGAGATACCCGTCAAACTACTCAAACTATGCCTCTTAGAATAGAATAAAAAACAAACTTTATTCTGGGACCAAGTCCCTTTAGAATAACAATAATGAACAAATAAAATAAACATAATATTCATCTGGCCAGAAGGATAGATAATAATACAAATCATGAAGTAATCAAGATTGACAAAACATAATAAAATCAGAAACAGAGAAAAAAAAAATATATATGAATAAATAAAAAGTACGAAACTTGACAGGATTTTAACTAATTGTCGCAAATAAATAAAGGTATTTATATTAACAAAATAACATTAATACAACAGTTAACAACAATATTGCTAAATAAAATTAGTCAATGGCATAGCATGCGATAAAGTATTTACAAAGTCTATATCTTCTTTGTTGTTGGAAAAATAAACGAAACACGTAGGTAACAAGATCGAGTATTCAATATTAATTTGTTCAAGCGGAAGATTGACCAGCCTGGAGAGCGTCTTTTTAGGATGCCAAGAGATGAAGGAAAAGCAGTGATTTAAATGAAGCCAATGAAGAAGAATGGGGGATGAAAGGAGGAATTGAGTTCCACACAGTTGTTGAGCGGGCGATGAAGGAACGCTCAAATGCCTGAGTTCTGTGGGATGGAATGTAGAGATCGGAAAGGCGGAATCTTGTTTTGTGGTGCTGGACAGAGGATTTGAATTGGAGGAGACTATAGATATATGAAGGGTGATGCAAGTTAATGGATTGGTATAGAAAAACACTAAGGAAATGTTGTCTACAAATGGGAGGGAAGAGCCACGTTAACTCATCATAGTGATGTGACACCCAGGATCGCCTTGGAGTACCAAGGACAAATCTTAAAGCGCAGTTCATTATTCTTTTTAAGCGGGCCTCCAGCATTTTCGTAAGGCCACTGTATACCATACTACAGTAGTCAAAGGGGGGGGGAAGATGAGGGATGATACGAGAAGCTTCCGGGTTGAATGTGTAAGGAGATGCCGAGATAGATGAAATAATTTCAGGTAACTAATTGACCGTCGGGATATTTGGGTGACATGTGGCTTCCAGGAAAGGTTTTGGTCAATGGTAAGACCTAGGTTTTTAACAGAGGAGTTGAAACTGATGGGGTGGTTGTTTAGGATTAATGTTGGGAGGGTAGGAATAGTTGGAGCCTAGAACAATGGCCTGGGTTTCCATTGCGTTCAATTCCAGTTTGTTCAGCTTTGCCCAGGCACTGATCCTATCTAGGTCTTCCTGAATACTGGCGAATACAAATGAGAGCTCAGAAGGAGGAAAGGATAAATAGATTTGGAAATCGTCGGCATATAGATGGTAGGAACAGATTTAGGAAGATCGTTGATGTAACAGTTGAAAAGGAGAGGAGAGATGCTTGACCGCTGTGCCACACCTGAGGAAAGAGGAAAGGGGTTGGTTGGGCACAGAAACCGCTTGGGACCTGTCAGAGAGGAAGGATTGGAACCATAGAATAGAGCTGTTGGAAAAGGACAATGACTTTAGACTTTAGTTTGGAAAAAAAGGTAGAATGGTCCAAGGAATCGAAACCTTTTGAAAAGTCCAGTAGGATTAGCACAGTTAGTTGTTTGTTGTCCATGGCGTTATGTATGTCAGTAGTGATTTTGGTAAGGGCAGATTGAGTGGAAAAACCAGGACGAAAGCCTGATGGAAGAGGATTTTGGACTGTTCGGACGGAAAGGAGTTTGGACTGTTCGAGAAAATTTGAGACTGGACTATTCTTTCGAGAGGTTTGGAAAGTATGGAGATTGGCCGGTAGTCTTTGGGAGATAGTGGGGTTGGGGTTTTATTTATAGGATGGACTAGAGCTTTTTTCCAAGAAGTCGGGAATACTGCGTTTTGTAGTGAAAAATTACACATGAAAAGTGTAATTCATTTAAATCACTGCTTTTCCTTCATCTCTTGGCATCCTAAAAAGACGCTCTCCAGGCTGGTCAATCTTCCGCTTGAACAAATTAGTATTGAATACTCGATCTTGTTACCTACGTGTTTCGTTTATTTTTCCAACAACAAAGAAGATATAGACTTTGTAAATACTTTATCGCATGCTATGCCATTGACTAATTTTATTTAGCAATATTGTTGTTAACTGTTGTATTAATGTTATTTTGTTAATATAAATACCTTTATTTATTTGCGACAATTAGTTAAAATCCTGTCAAGTTTCGTACTTTTTATTTATTCATATATATTTTTTTTTTCTCTGTTTCTGATTTTATTATGTTTTGTCAATCTTGATTACTTCATGATTTGTATTATTATCTATCCTTCTGGCCAGATGAATATTATGTTTATTTTATTTGTTCATTATTGTTATTCTAAAGGGACTTGGTCCCAGAATAAAGTTTGTTTTTTATTCTATTCTAAAAAAAATATACCTATCCTTTTCCCCTTCCGATCTATTACTAGCTACAGAAAAACTCCAAGATGATCTGAATCGAATAAGTTGATGGAAAGGATAATAAGCTAATTTTGAAGGTGGACAAAACCAAGGCGATAGTAATAGGGTCAAATTACTTCCTTAAAACTATTCCCCATAATCCAATCCTCTTTTTAAACAATAATCCTATCAAATTCTACCCAACCGTTAAAAACCTTGAAATCAAACCCTCTCCTGGAAAAATCACATCTCGGAAATTTCCCGTCGTACCTTCTCCACCTTAGAGCATCTGAATTACCTTTGTCATCTGTTACCTTTTGAAACCCGTACTCTTTGTAACTTACGAAATTTTGCCTCATTTCGACTATTGCTGTACAGTGTATGGGGGCATCTCTGGGGATCTCGAGGCAAAATTAAAACGGTTGCTTAATTGCTTCATTCGTTTCATCTTTGGGATCCCGAGAGATGTCCCGGTCACCCGATATTACAAAGAGTTGAAGTGGCTTTACCCTTCCTATCGTCGTAAGTATTTCCTAGCATCCTTTCTTCATCAAGTTATCCAATTCCGCCGACCATAATACATTTTCGATCTCTTTCAATTCAAAACCACAATCCACTCCCATAACACCCGTTCTCGGCTCTCTGATCTACATACAGCATCCCACCGAACAGCAGCTTTTGACCGAGCTTTGCTTATCCGATCCTCATCTTTTTGGAACTCTTTACCTTCTTCCATTCGTCATTCCAATAATCTTTCAACTTTTAAATCCCGTTTATTCAATCACCTAATTTCCTCAGAATTCCCCAAAAATCGGAAATAGTTTGTTCAGTTTGAGATTAAAGTTTTGTAAGTGATGGATGGATGATGTATTTGATATAGATTTGTGTATCTGTATAATTGTATGTGAGTGAGGTGTGTATATACTTACATTTTCTTTCTCTGCTAATTTGGCTGTTCACTTCCAGTCACATATTTTTATATTTGCTTATTTTATTTTTTATAGTTATCAAAGTTAGTTTTGTTTATATTTCTTCTTTCATTATCTTATTTCTTTTTTCGTTGTAATTTTGTTTCCGAAAATTTGTATGTATATATGTGTGTGTGTGTTTATGTATATATGTAACTGTCAATTATTTCTCTGTTTATAATTATTGTTGTCTTATTTCTATTTTCCTTTATTGCTTCTTTTTTTTAAGAAATAGTTTTCTTTAATTATTGTTTGAGAAGGCAATTCTTAAATTTTTGTAAATTATTATTATTTTTTTTATTCCTGATCTATTGTAATTAATTAATGTAATGTCATATATTTTACTCTAAGACATTTTAGTTTTTACACTATTCCTGTATTGTTATTCTAAAGGGACTTGTCCCAGAACAAATAAAGCCTTTATTATTATTATTTTTATAATAATGACGTATAACAAAAAGATCCTAAAATTAAAAGTAATGTTCAATGAGCATTCTTCCTCGTGTATACATTGCAAAATTATGAGAAGACGGGGGGATATGGGATTGGTAAAGGGAACAGATTTGTCCTAGGTAGAGAACGACCCCGGTGGCTCAAATGGTCAGAACATTGCCACGGTGAGGCGAAGATCCGGGTTCGAATCCCGGCTGGGGGCAAATCTTTTCTATTCAAAATAAAAATATTTGAGAAATAGTTATTTTATATTGAAGTATTATGTTAAAGTTTCGAATTACCTTGTATTCAGTTTGATCTACATATTTGAGTAGATTCAACCATATTTCATCGATAGCTTGAGAACTACTAGTAATATTGGCATCTCCAGTTTCGTTTTTAAGATTAAAAAGCAAAGTTCTAGAAGCTGCAACACCTTTTCTACACAGTGCATCGATTAAAGCAGTTTTCTGTCGTTCCATAGACCTGAGATCAGAACAAAATAAATTAATAAATTCAACAGACATGCTTGAAATTAAGTTAGATAACAAAAGGAAACAGGTTGAGCAACTAATAAACAAATAAAGGGATTAAAAAAAATAAATTAAACTAACGTCTTAATAGTAGGTGCATCTACACGATGATCGGATTTCATTCCAAAATAAGCCAACAATTCTGTCTGATTAATTTCATTGCAGACAATTGTAGCGATTTCTTCAATATGCTTTAATACCTCGATGCTTTCCATTGTCTCCTCCATACCAGGATAAACGCGCTTGGAATCAGGTTCCAATGCAGCCATCATGCTGCTATGAGTTGCAATGTGGGTAGGAAATTCTTTTTTTATATCTTCATATAAATTATCAGCATCTTCTTTTTTATCTGAAAATAATAATAACAATAGTTATTAACATAAACTTCTGCTAAATAAAAAAATGAATTAGTTACCAATGATTGAAATTTGAAAGGATTCATTTGATAAATGATACCAATTCAGCTTATTAAAAAATCGATTGAACAAAAATTAATAAACGAACCCATTTTTGTAAGCCAATTTGCTTTGAGATCTCTTAAAGCATCTCGATACTCTTCCCATTTAGTTTTTTCAGCTTTATGGTTTCCAGATGAATTTTTCTTAGCTGTTAGATCTCCCAGGATATATTTGAATGGATAAGTATCCTAATATATACAAAAAAAAAATATATATATATATGTGATTGCTTTTTATATATAATACAAAAACAATTCTTGTAAAAATATTTTATCATTACTTACAACTTTCTTTCCTTGGTCATTCTTCGATAGTGTTAGCTGACCCATCAAATACTGCCCGACAGTGATGTTTTTCAGACTTCTAAAAAAAAATCAATTAGACAAAGGATATATATAAAATTAAACTAAATTATCTTAATATATTATTTAACTAAATTAACAAATAAATCATTGTTGAGTAAAATTTTTAACAATTTTGGCTTAGGTTTAGAAATAAATCTAAAATGGTAAAATTATCGAATGAATGTACAGACCAGGCAATAATATCAATAATTCGCTAATTAGTTGGCTGGTTTTGTAATTTTTTATAAACCATAAAAATGTAATTATTTAATGAAACTTTATGCAAATGTTTAATTTGTTTTCTACACAATGTAACACCTTAAAATAACTCTAGTTAAACTATTTTATCTGTTTTTTAAAATTAAGGTTCAATTAGACTACTTTTCCTTTCAGCAAAGACTAATACAAATTCATGTTTTTTTTTTTTTAAATGCGTCCATTTTCTTAATCTATCTCAAATATCAAGCAAGAGCTTATGTTTGATTGATTACAACAATAATGAAACAAAAAACTCACTTTTCCCCATGAAGAGGTGCGATATAGAGCGGCAATCTGTGCCTGCCGCTGGGTATAGTCGCACCCGATAACTTCTTTCCCCAAATAAGAGCTTGAGAATGAGACGGGTAGATGTCCAAATTGATTGGGCTGGCCAGTTTGGATTGGATCTGAATCGGAAGTTCTGTAAGCTTTTCAAGCAGTTCACGTTTCTCATGACGGATCTGCAGTTTTATATTGTAATCACCCTTCTCTAATTTCACTGTGTACTGAAATAAAACAGAAAATTATCACAGATGAAAATAAATTATCATAATTCAGATAATTTGAATTTTTTTAAAGTATGAAGGCTTGCTATCGTACTAACATCCTACTTTCAAAGATCTTATATCTCTATTTTATTATAATGATCAGAGAGATAATTTAGTATATGTTAATCAGAAGTAATAGTACCTTATACAATAAAAAAAAAACTTTTATTAATACAAATCCATTGGTGAAATTAAAAGAAGATAGGAGAGTTTAAGACATTTTAGTGCTAAAAAACAACCAATACCTATTTTTCTTAGATAAAGTAATGATTTTATTTAGCAAATTATTTGCTTAAAGTTGGATTAAAAACAAAACAATGTTAATGTAAATTTAAGTTCTGTATAAATTTTAGAATAGAAAAGTAACATTGTCACTTTAGACAGATAAAGAAACATGATATACATCTTCCCGGAAGGCTTTTTAGTACGATCCTTGAAGTATTTACAAAAGTACCAACAAAGTAAATAAAATAAAAAACAAGTAAATTTTGTGAATAAAGAGAATAAATAAATAAAAACATACATTTACATAATGTTAGACGATACAAGAAGACTTGACACCAAAAGCCATTATTTAACATTGATCCGATTAAGCAAAGAACTAAAAGAGCATCTAATAGGGAAGTGAGGAGATGTCGGAAAAGCAAGGGTTTAAATGAGGATAAGGAAGAATGGTGATGGATGTTAGGAGGGATCGAGTTCCTCGAATGTTTTGGTTATATGGGAACGAGTATAGAGATCGGAAAGACGAGAACTTGTTTTCTGGTGCTGGACTGAGGATTTGAATTGAAGGAGACTGTAGATATAGGACAGATATTGAGGGATGTTGGATTGGTATAAGTATGAATGAAGGAAATATATAATTTTCTTTGGACGGAAGGAAGAACCACTTTACCTCGTTGTTTTATAGAAAAGATTGAGACTAGTTTGCATAAAAAGTAGATTGATCAAGTACCTACCAAGGACTCGGAAAGCCCTTCTTATCATGTAATCCTATTCATATTTAATAAAAAATTCATATAAGGAACAAAATAGTTGGGGGTGCAGTCAAATAAAACACTAAATAAGTGGTTACTTATTTTAATTACGTGCCGACGTTTCGACCCACTTTGTGGGTCATTCGCACATTCTTGCGTCAGCCTCCCGCTGGTACAGCCCTGAAGATGACCCACACAGTGGGTCGAAACGTCGGCACGTAATTAAAATAAGTAACCACTTATTTAGTGTTTTATTTGACTGCACCCCCAACTATTTTCTTCCTTAGATCTATCATCCAGTCAACCATCCCTCGCTTCTCATAAAATTCATATAGTTGTATAAAGCTACCTTGCAAGGATAAGCATCCCCTGAAGCAATCAGTTGTTTGTTGTTATCAAACAACATCCACAATTGTGATTCGTACTCATTTTCGTAAAGGAGATCAGATAAAAACGAACAGCTCGGAGTAACTTCCGTCTGCTTTGGAATGTGCAAATTATAAGTCAATGCCAATTGGTAAATATGTCTAGAAGGTGGAATAATGTCTCTAAATGAGAGGAGTGGAGATATCTTGGAATCTGAAGGCCTGGAAAAAAAAAAAAAAAAATTAATTTGGCTATGAAATATCAAATATTGTGAAAATTATTTTTATTTTTTAAATTACTTCATTATCATGTATATATATATATACATATATTTTAAATATTAAGTATTTGACTGAATGAAAAAACAAAAATTAAATTGAAAATAAACTTATTCTACTAACTGTTTTATGAAATAATCTAATTTTTAAAATATTTACTTTAACATCGAAATATTATGGCGGAATTGAATTGAAGGGAAAACTTCTTCATTCTGAAGGCCGCTGAGAACTTCCACTACCATCACACCTTCACCATGATGCATGGTAATGTTGTCGCTTTCCGGTCTGCATCCGAACAATGCTATAGAATAATCCAGCATGCAAGGCTCTTGGTCCATCCATGTTTTAGAAATGGCTACTTCCAAAATGAGACCACCCTATAAAAGATATAAAATGAAGAATTAAAATTAGTAAATAAGATAAACTGAAATTCTCAAAAGAAAAATGTCTTTACTTAATAAGCGGATGATGCCATCTTATTTTTTAACGTAAAATTTTCTGTAATATTTTTTAATGAATTTTACAGTGGAGGTGGTAAAAAAAAAAAAAAGAGAAGAAAATTGAAAAAATTCAATTTTTTTTCTACACTCTTTTTAAAATTCTTATTTACTCTGCCCCACCTCATATTAAAACTGCCAATAGTTTGACTTATGTTTAATTAGTCTACTAAAATAATTAATAGTTTATGCCAAGAAATGTCATACAAATAACAGGAAATGATTTACCTTGACTTTAAACGAAACAGAAGCTTCTGTGTGCGGACTAGCAGAGACCATTTTGTGGAACTCAAATGTTTTACAAGCTTTCTTGGGTTTCAACTGGACTCCATGAATGACGAAATTTCCTGCTCTATCATCATTAAGGACATTTAACTTCACAACTAAAAAATAAAACAATTTTTTTTTAAAATTACTCATAAAAACTTCAAATATTTACCATAGCTTCAAAAATAAATTTCAAAAGTTACCTGCATAGGATACCTGATCTGGAACCATCAAGAAATTTCTGTGAACTTCTCCTGCTTTGAATAGAACAGAAGAAAACTTTAATTGCGGAGGTGAAATCATGCTCGTAAAAACATGCGGAATGACTACGGTGATTTCAAAATGAAAAACTGGTCCTTTGTCTGGGCATTTGACATCGTATCCCTTAAGCCTGTAAAATATCAACATAAAGTATTTAAATCAGGCACACTATGATTAGATCATAGCTCAGGGAAATAAAGGACAAAGAGTTAAGGGTGAAATAAAATACACATTTAATAATTAACAATTTTTTGGCCAAGTTATAAATCTTAATTAGAAAATAGTAACAGTATTACAGCCATTGATATAGTAACATATCTATGACCTTTACTATAAACTTGACCAATCATAGCCAGGCCCTTTATTTTATCACATTTTTTTTTTTTAAAGGCATAAGCTTCATTTAGCAAACTTTACAGCAAGTGTTCTTTCCTCTAATGACAATTTAATTTGCTTTAAAAAACATTTTTATTGTCTAAAACCAGAGTTCATTAAGGTAGTACAATTTTTTATAACTACAACATATTTATAAGGTTTTTTGAAGTGATAACAACTAGAATGAAAAGTTTATTGGGGCTTACATCATCAATAGCTGATTTTCAGATCATTTCTAATTTATATTTTAATAATTTATTTTTATTAATTGTTATTTTGATAGTGATTATTTTTAAATATTTTTCTCTTCAAAACAAAAATATATTATAAGCAGTAATCATAAGAGGTGGTTTATAACATATAATAAATTGATTTATAAATTTGATGCCCAAGCTCTTTTTTTTTTTAATTGTATAAAATTTAACTCAAATATGTGAGCAGAACTGTAACATTGACTTTTTGATTGTTATGTTCTAACTATTCTATAGATTCAGGCATTCTTCACAATATGATATGTCTAATTAACTAATACTTGCATTGACACAAGGTTCCAAGCTCATCGCTTATTCGCTAGGTGACATTGGACAATAAAGTGAGAAGTATAATACACCTATACTCACACATTAATAATAAAGTGGTAAGGAAAATGGAAACATACGTAGTGGTATGCACTCCAGGGGCGAGACCGGTCGGATCTACACTAACTTGAATACTTCTCGCAATATTTGTCATTTCAATATGTTTGGGATGAGAAACCCAGGGTTCGGAGCAAGCGAAAGCCAGGCTCATTTGGAATGCAAGCTTGGCTCGAGAATCTAAAACAAAGAAATAGTTTCTTCGTATAACAGGAACAAACTTAATATATCAATAACTTAAAACAGAATAAATCAATAAAATAATGTCAGGAAAAAATTATATTTTATTTACAAAAACAACAATAATTACCCAGCTTATGAGCATTTGCGAATACAGGTTCGATGTTAACCTGGTAATCTCTTGGTTTCTCTGAGATACCAGCTCTGAGGTGGATACCCTTCTGCGAACCATTACCACAGGTCACATGGAATCTGACACGTCTTTCAGGTTCTTCACAATAATTTACAAGATGATCAAAAGCTTTTTCAACCTGCGGATGAAAGAAAGGAAACAGATTACAGACAAGAATAAATTATACTGCAAGATGTTCATTAAAAAGAAATACTAGATTATATCATATTAAGTGATAAATAATGAAGTAAACTATAAATTATAGTTAGAAGTAAAGTAAATTGTTGAAATATTTATATTCTTTGTTTTTCCCTGATTAGCAATATAAAACGTAATTATATTGTTACACAACAATCCATTGATAAAATTCATCAGTATTCATTTCTAGTTATTTAACTTAGAATTACGTTATGGCCAACTATCTGTAATTTTATGTTGAAAAACTGAATGATAAACAATCATTATCACTAATAATTGATAACAAAAAGTGTGATTGAGCAAATACCTGCAGTAATCCATGCCCTTGAGAGAAATGGTCAATATCAGCTATATACTTTGCTGAATTGCTAAGAGCTTGTATCACTGAATACGGAGAAAATGGTAAATTTCTTTGTTTCATTCCAGACAACAGGACAGCTAAAATAAAATAAATAAATAAGGAATTGACATTATTTAATCCTAATTAAACTTGAGACAATTTTAATTATTTATAGACAACTAAAGCGAGCTATATCATGATTGAGAACTTCGGTTATTTATTTGGGTATTGAAGAGAATTAAATGGTGTAAAAAAAAAAAAAAAAAAAAATCAATTATACACTTTCACTTACTATATGATATTTTCAAGCATGCTTCAGGAGGAAATGTCAGTAATAAAAAAAAAAAAATCACTTTCGAGATATGACTTTTTAAAGAGCTTTGTAAGAAAGCCAATGTATCTTGCAATAAAATTGTATAAAGCTCTCCACTGGATTCATCCTAAATCAGGCTTACCCTTAACACCCTCTTCAAATTTAGGGAGCTGAGTAGCTCAGTGGTAGAGCACTGAGCTGCCAGGCCGAAAATCCTGGTTCGAATTCCGCTGCTTGCAAGACTTTTATTTAGTCTGCTAGCGGCCGGAGATGGATCATTTGGGATCCTAGTCAGTGGACTAAGACTCTCCTGAGGCTCACCCAGTCTCTATAAAGTGGGCATCCAAAATAAGTGGGGAAAACCTGGCGGTTGAGCGTGATATAGGACACATCACCTCCCTGCACAACCATTGTCCATGAAAAAGTATAGTCTCTCTCAACCATGTACTGAACCCTAGATCCATTCACAGGGTGTACTGGTAGAGGTTTTTTTAAAATTTTTAAAAATGGCTAATTTCACACCCATGCGGAAGCTTTAGTTGGATAATCATATCATAAATTTTTAATTTTCTTTAGAATTAAGTCCCTTAAGGTTCTTGACAAAAATTGGGAGTAATAAATGTTGAGAACAAATAGCAACAATCATTATGTATCTTTATCTCCCCTTAAATTTAATGTTGTAGTTTATTAATGCTATTACAGCCACCTCTGACTCAAGGGAATGAACTTATTATATAAATGTGAGTATAAATAATAATAATGATGTGAGTATTAATTAGTTAAAATTGCTCCTTCGAGCTGGAACATTTGGAACTGATAAGTTATTTTACAATTTCTTAACATCTGCAGTTCAATTAGTAACAGTCAGAGTGAGACGTGAAATATGAGACCTCCACCCGGACCCAAAACAGATTAAAACATTCCAAAATTGTTTAATCCTATATAGTTAATAAAAGGTTATAATAATTAATTACCGACTGCTCCTGCTACATGGGGCGATGCCATACTGGTCCCATTTAAAAGCTGAGCATGGCGAAGAGTATACTGAGGGACCGATGTAATCGCTCCTCCAGGAGCACAAACGGTTATTCCACGAGCTCCGTCTATTGTAGGGCCACGGGAAGTCCAAGTGTATGGCAATCCTGGAGATTTTTTACGAAGCGAATATTCGGCTTCCATCATTTCCGGTGATACATAAGCTCCAACCCCTAAGATTAATAAAATCACAGTGAGCTTGTTTAAAATTGAACTAGAAAAGCACTTTATACTGAAAAAAAAAATTTACTGACCAATGATATTATTTGATGAAATGTTTGGCGGAGTACCAATTGTGCAAAGAGCCGGGCCATGGTTGCCACCAGCAGCAACCCAGCATATTCCATACTTATCGACTACTTCATTCATCAACTCCCCAATTCGACTAATCAGATATAAATAAAAATTAATACAGATGTATAATCAACTAAGCAATAATTAATCTTGGCTTTTTAAAAGTTCTTTAATTGATTGATTGTTACATCATGGTAGCTAGTAGGGAGAACCAGTAAATATGAAAATACAATGGAGCGTCAATTATACAAACGTTCCATTAAGGGAACTGTTTTTTTTTTCAAATGTAATTTTAATTATGCGGAAGAAAATGGTCTAGGTAGAGGTCAATAAATTTCTCTTAGATGTGGAGAAATGTTTATTAATTAGCCAACGTTTTGGCCTACTTTGCAGGTCTTCTTCAGGGCTAAATATGCAAAATACAGACAATTGAAAATTAAAAAATAGTAAAAAAATTGCTAAGCATGGTAAATATAAAGGTTAAAATACAAAGGTAGTAAAAAAAATACTAAGCAATAAAATAAGAATAAAACAGAAAGTGTTAAAAATTAAAGAATAAGGCAATAAAGATAAAAATTAAAGATTAAAGTAAAAATACATAAGTAACAGGTATCTGAGTGGTAGACAATAAAGATGGGGGAGGGAGGATGATCATGTGGCCAACAAAAAACAAATAAAAACTACAGTAAGTAATAAAACAATAAAAAAATACAGTATGTAATAAATAAAGTAAGTAATACAAATAAGGCATAGTGTAATAAAAATGAAAATGTTGATGAGAAACAATGATGGTAAGTAATAGAAGTGAGAAATACATTTTACTACCAATGGGGAAAATAATGTATACAAAATGTTCATGAAATAGTATAAAGGATAGATGTAGTACAATATGTAAGACATGGTGAGAAAGGAGAACATAGTAGATATTAAAATAAACATGTAAAATAGTATAAAAAGTGCGATAAGTAAGTACCATATATCTTACTACCATCAGGTAGTAAAATGTATTTCTCACTTCTATTACTTATCATCATTGTTTCTTATCAACATTTTCATTTTTATTACACTATGCCGTATTTTTATTACTTGGTTTATTTATTACATACTTATCAGTATTGTTTATTTTCATTACCTCTGACTTTATATATTTATTCCTTACTGTATTTTTTTATTGTTTTATTACTTACTGAAGTTTTTATTTAGTTTTTGTTGGCCACATGATCATCCTTGCTCTTTATTGATATACATCTCATGTTCTCTCCCCTCCCCCAACTTTATTGTCCACCACTCAGATACCTGATACTTATGTATTTTTACTTTAATATTTACCCATTTTAATCTTTAATTTTTATCTTTATTACCTTATTCTTTAATTTTTAACACTTTCTGTTTTATTCTTATTTTATTGTTTAGTATGTTTTTTACTACCTTTGTATTTTAACCTTTATATTTACCATCCTTAGCAATCTTTTTACTATTTTTTAATTTTCAATTGTCTGTATTTTGCATATTTAGCTCTCAAGAAAACCTTCAAAGTAAGTCGAAACATTGGCTAATTAATAAACATTTCTCCACATCTAAGAGAAATTGATTGACCTCTACCCAGACCATTTTCTTCCACATATATTATCAAGGTCAACTATTATCATTCAAGAGTAATTTTAATTAATTTGATCAGATCATCCAGTTACTTATTTGTATTGTTATTTTAAATAAAATGATTTTTTCCATTCAAGTCAATAAGGGGGCCCTAAATCATTTCTCGGAAACAGCAAAAAAATGAACTTGGACTTCAATACGTATTTGTTTACTGTAACCCTATTTAATTTGTTTCTCTAAATCCCTTCCTATACATTTGGTTGGTATTTATTTTTTAGTGAATTTTGATTGTCCGAATTTTTGATGATCCGAACCACCCCTGACAACATTAGTTCGGACGTTCCACTGTAATGAAAAGCAAATTTACAATACTGAGTTAGTCAGGATATTAAATTGAAAAAAAAAAAACTTAGGGGAATTACTACACTGCAGATATGATTTCAAAGTGGTTCATATATTTTCTCTATCTTCATAAATGGTTGAGATCCTAGGCATGTAAATCAACAGCTATAGATAAATGTTGATGTTAGCCACGAGTTCTAAAAATCATAATGGGGTCATATGACGTATTTTTAAAAATTTATTGTACCTATCTTGATACTGAAAAAAAATTGAAGAGGCGTAAAAATTATTTTCTGATAATTTAATACGAAGTTTCATTATTAAAAATGAATATTGAATACAGATAGGTTCAGATTGAAATTCATTTATATTAAACAATATAATATGAAATATAATAAATTAAAAAAATCAATAATAATAATGAATCATTTGTTTTATTTAATACAGCCCATTATACTGTGAATTTATCTCAACTTTCAAATCTCTTTACGATGTTTATTAAGTATAACACTATTGACAATAAGCAACCATAGATAAGATTACAAGAGGAAGAAGCTAAAAATATTGTTGTCAGAACTAAAATAGAATAACTGCAAAACATGATGAAATATAATTATTGAATTAAGAAAAAAACATCTTAAACTAATATCGAAAAAAATGTAAATAAATACCCGGAACAAGACCAATGAGGGTGTTCACCGTAGCTCATATTGATTACATCGACCGGAGTACTAGAAGATCGGGATTCCATGGCTCTTATCATCGCACGAACAATGGCGGTCCCAGTTTCCATAGTGTCCAGTCTAATATCACCTGTACAAAAATGACTTATAAAATTAATATAACAAAAGAAAGTTGATAGATGACAAAATAATTTAAAAAAAAAAATTACCAATTGAAAATGATATAATTTGTGCTCCTGGAGCAATGCCATTTTTTTCTGGTTCATCAGGGAAATAAGCAGCAGCTATAGATGCAACATGAGTCCCGTGACCAGCTGAAAAAGGAAATAAAAATTATAGCAAAAGCTATAATATTTGAGATGATTATAATAATAATAAAGTTCAATGGTTTCAATCACTAACATGAAACTGATGTTATTTCTAATAAGTTCCCTTCTTCATAAATATTCACGGAATAGTTCAATAAATCATCATCAGATAAAGAGCGAAATTCGTAACTTGTTGAATAATCTTTTAATAGATGGCACTTCTCGAGATCGCCCTGCTCGCTAGTATCAAGGCATGCGCTAAAAAAATATATATTTATGCTTAGTCTATAATCCTAAAAAATAATCTTCGTAAAACTTCATATCAGGTGCTCCAACATGGCAGAAGGGCTTGAAATGGAGCTATGGAACAATAGAATGTTGCAACTTTTTTTATTACATGTTCCAGTTTTTAATTACAAGTAATACCTAATGCTAAAATGTTTTATAATACATAATATCCATCTATTTTGAACAAAATTGTTTCATTGTAGCGGAGTGGTTATCAGTGATCACCTTCAAGTAAGCCCAGGTGGTACTTCTCTATTAGGGGCACACCTTTTGATGTTAGTTGATATTTATGTAAGAGTGTGTTTACCGGGTTTTTTATTTTTACTTAAAACAATATTATGCAAATGCGGGACTTCCAAAAACGGAGATTGAAGCAGTTGCATTTTTACAAGAACAAGGGATATAGGATACATAGTGATTGCTGGAAGTTGTACAAAACCCAATAATCAAAGAGGCTTAGTTTTGATCATTATACGGTTAAACATTCCTACAATTTTATCAACCCTTAAAACGGAGTTCATACGCAAAGTATCAAAAGAATGGGGGGAAGTGCAAAGTGAAGAAACAAAAAAGAAAGAGGAATGAAAAGAGACTATTTTTAATTATATTTGATTGAATTATGAATGGGACAAATACAAGGACCTATTCAATGAAATATCAAATATAATTTACATCAATTTGCCTGTAGATATCTAAATAACCGTCATTATATTATTATGTTATTAATTGTATATAATGTTGTATTGTTCGTTCCTTATATTTTTATTATATTGTTTTATTATTAGTAAAACATTCCTTCTATTTTTACTACGGTTATATTAATAAAAAAATCTTATATGTTTGTGATATATTTTGTTAAGTCAAAACTCATAAACAGCAGCACTAGCGTTGGAATGTAAGGTTCAGCAAGCTTATCACTGGAGCCGCCCTAACAGACAAGTACCGTTTAGGCAATCTCAATCAACATTTGACATTCCAAAACTTAGCAATTTCACTATAATATATTGAATAATAATTCTATTCATGTAATATTCCCCACTTGCCATGTTGGGGGAGCTGAAGTATTGTTAAGCAGTAACTGAAATTCTAAAGATACTAGAGGGCCTATAAACCAAACTTGAAAAATATTTTACTAAGTCAGTTTTAATACTAAATTTGGAGTTATAAGTACACTATAAAAATTTATAATTTCCAATGACTACCGCCTTATCAGAAGATTTTGGGCATAGATTTAGCTTTTGCTCCACTAGTTATCTTTAGTACCATTAGCGCAACTGACTGTTTTATATAAAATTGTATAATTAGTAATTGTTGTTAAATCCTACTAGCTAAAAACAAATACAAAAGATATAGATCCTTTTCAGATAAGGTTATACCCTTAACGTCACGTTTTGGCAATGCGAATGTTCAAGGTATAAATGCGCTAATCAAATAAAAAATTCACTGAAATACAACCTACAGTTACAAATATATTTGAGAAATATTTATGGAATTTTGCTGCGAACGGGAATATGAATTAAATGAACATAGAAGCTTAGAAGAATCGGTTATAAATTTGTTGAGTTATTAATTTTTTTATCAACAAATTTTCTTCCGAATATCCATTGGACATTGGCAAATGCCTCATAATTTTATGACAAATTACTCAAGGTCGTTGCTAACAAGGAACGACTTTCGATTGTCATAAAATTATCTCGTCTATTATCAATATCCTAGGGATATTACTACTGAAAATGTTCACTTTAAAAAGCATATTTTAAATACATTCCTCCAAGGTAATGGGCTGTTACCTAACACAAAGGTATGCCCTCAAGATGGAGAAAAGCCTTACATCTATTGGTGGATATCACCTACACGTATAAATTGACGAGAGTCTATTTTCCAGAAAAAAATATAATGTAGGACGAATCCTTTCAGAGCAATGGGTGTTCAGAGGGATCTGCAGGGAGACAAACGAATGTTTCCTAGAATTGGTGCAGGATTGTTGGATCGGAATCCACACTATTTGGATTGATGTAAACAATTAAAATTAGTTTAATAAAAACATATGTTTATTATTTATTTCAAATTAAATCAATTATATTAAATTCTAAAGTAGTTATACCATAACATACAAGTACCATTTATTATATACATTTTATCAGAAACAAAATAAGAATCAATTAAGAAGATGTAAAATACATTTTAGCAATAAACACAAAGGAAAGGAATTTATAGAAGAAACTTCGAAGATAGAGAAACATAGTAGGGGAACAACAACAACAATAGATAGTGTAACAGTAGAACTGATAAGGCAGAAGTCATAGGATGTTATGCCTAAACTATTACTATGTATTTAATAGCAATTTATCAGAATATTTCAAAACTAAAATTCTAATCTCTATAACCATCATGGATGAAACAAATAATAAATAATAAAACATACCTCCACGATTCACCATCATGAAACACAATGCAATCATATACTGGCCCGATATCGCTATATTTCTTTTCAAAATGATTTAAACATTCTGTTTGGCAGTCTGCATCTTCCTTGCTTAGTTTTTCAGGCCTGCTCATATGAGACTTTTTACCCTCTGTATTCTGAAAGAAATGATTACCATAAATTGTTTAGAAAACTAACTATCAAAAGTTAAATTATTAAATACTATTTGATATTGAATTGTTTATTAAAGAAATAGTAACCTTGATGATTTCAGAAAAGTTTTTATTAGCACCTGCCAAAGCAGCTTTGAAACTAGGATCCCACTTCTTATCTTTCCTTTCCTTAACAATTCGCTCCAATAGTGTTTTAGGATATAATTCATAACCATTTTTTAATCCAATATGAAAATTTCCAGAGGGATTCTTCCAACTCGAAGGTATCTAAAAGTTGAAAAAAAACATACATTAAAAGTAACAAACTAACCTGTAACCAGACATAATCAAATGCAGCACATGCTGATAAGATAACACTTGTTTGTGACAAGAATTTACATGGCATTTATAGTCCAAATATAAATGATTCTATTGATTAGTTCAAACAAAAACAAAATAAAGTTAATAGCATATGAGTTTCATAATTTTACCTTCAAGGTTCTTCCTGAAAGCCCAGTTATTTCTCCATTCTTTGCTTGAACAACTGTGGATGTATCGACATCACCAGCACCGGTGCAGTCAAAACGGCCAATAACTTTGACTTTGCCATCACTTGTCACCTTAATTTTAAAGTCAAGCATTCAATAAACAATTACTCAAAAAGAGAATAGTGTTTTTGTAAGAAAAACATTCAAATATATCTACCTGTAAACCAGCTGCACCAGGATCAACTCCTGAATCGAATACTCCAATTATTACACCTCTACCATCATACTCTGGGAATTTATTAATAAAAGCAGTCACTCCTGTTTCTTTTTTTGGTAAGAGGGCACAAACTGGATATTCTGAATCAGTACTCATACTTGACATCTGAAGTTCCTATGATTTAACAGAAACGTTTAGAAAAACCAAACTTTTATAAGGGAAGGAATCAAGGAGGAATGATATAGAATCTTAACTAAATTTGAACCGAACCAAACAAAGAAACCTAACGCTACTGGGCAAGTGGATCGATGAGGGTTTAGGGAGTTCTTTCTTGTTGTGAACTCAGCAGTTTTTTATATCGATCGGACAAGGGTTACATATAGATATGCCTAAACATAAAATCACACATTTACTATGTATATTTTAATATTAGCTACTTAACAGAACAATACAATTAAATTACAAGCATACTAGGAATACTATACACATTACCTTACAAAATGTTTGATTATGAAGACGCTGCCTAGTGGATAAACCATAAATTAATCTACCCCACGTCTTAATTCGTAAACATTTTATTATCATTGGATTTTATAGTATTTATTGCTTACTTAAGATATTTATGAACGATAACATATACTAAAAATATAACAGACTACATATATAATAACTCATTAACTATTTATCTTTAGTCCTGCCTTCACTTGACTTTTATTTTAATAGAGGTATCGAAAGATATGCATGGCCATATGAAATAATATGAACGCAAAGAACTTTTTAATCTTAACCCGAATGATTTTTAGACTTGACTTAAATAAGACAAGGAGAGATTCACTTATACTAATATATTCCCTGCAGAAGTTGTGGATACACGGAGGTATGATTAAATCCTTTGGTTAAAGGAACATTGTTTTTTAATTTAGCAGTATTTATTTGGTCGTGGTTTTTATTTAAAAAGAAACATCAGATAAACAAGTCAATAATTCTCATTGCGTTTGTGCCACGTTAAAAGTGCCCGTTAATAGTATAGCAAAATCGATTGCAATATATCGCTAGTTTACAGAACCAAAAAGATAAAATTGATTACAAATAAGATTTTAAAATTCTAAAATATAAATCTATTAGTTAATAACTAAATTTTAGATAATTACATAGAACATACCTGTTAAGTAATAACTCTATCAGTAAACTACTGAATGCGGAATTGGCAGTATCGCCAATTCGTACTAACCACTTCCTTAAGTGGCGTAGTGATTAGGATAACAAACTACCATGCCCAAGATTGCGGGTTCGTAGCCCGGCAGGTGGCCTTAAGAATTTTCAAAGGGAGCAAAAAGTCCTTCAGGAGGGAAGCCAAATCGGGATCCTGATACGGTGTCAAGTACTCCTTCCACATCCCTATCCTAATTATACCAGGATACGCAAAATTTAGGAGTCTCACTGTAGCATCGTCCGATTAGCCTTAGCAGCATAAAGTTACGTTATATGAATAAACATCATTAATAAATTCAGCAAAGAATATTAAGAAATGTAAAGTCATTTTATTATATATTTTTCTGGTTGGCGCTATAAAGATCTTTGGCTGTGCGATATGGTAGTCTTGAAGACATGTATTGATTGCCGGAGTACAAACAGCCTGGAAGGGGTCACCTCACCCATCCCCAGTTGCGACGAAACCAACCATGGTTTCCATGGTACAGCGGCAGGGAGCTCATAACTCCATAAATAGTCCCTTTCGGTTCGATTCACCAGTATCCTTCCGAATACTGGTTTAATCGGTAAAGGGATTATGATTTCTCGGCATCAGCAGGTGCTTGGGGATATGTCCTAATAAGAAATTTATGAATTTCTTACCCCGAATCAGACCATCGCTGAAACAAACTTCCGATTGGCCATATTTCATACTGGAAAACCACAACGCGATTCCCTATAATGTACACAGGGTAAAGTTCATACGCCAGGGCCTCACATACCTGTTGGGCGATGCTTAAAGAATGGCTAGACGTCTTACCTTTTTTTCGAGAACCAGGAATGGTTATGGTGCAGCCTGATATGATAGGATAATGATGCCTGTATCAACAACGTAAACTAGTAGCTGAGCAGTTCTCTTGAACTTGGCTCCTGTTGACAGAATTCCTGACCCTACGGCAGCCTTTATCTGATAGCATGGCCCTTGCCGATACAACGTAACCTCCTGATCGTTTACTAATTTTGAAAGAGTTATTTGATTTTAGGCAGTTTCTCCACCCACTTCCTTTGAAACATGCATTCAGTTTTGATCAGATTGGAACTATCGGCGTGAACATGTTCCAACAAGAGTATTTTTGGAATCACAAACTTGAGATTATGACCCAAGCCACATTTATCTCGTCGCCCAGTAAGCTAACCTACTACTACTTACAATGTGGATTGACAAATAAACTTTGGGAAAGGCACCTGTCCCAAAATACAAAACTGTAGCGCTATTGTATACCATGAGTTCTGCAACTCATTGGAATTACCTAGGCGCTGTCTATTAAAGATGGAGTTATAACATTGTAGGCAACTATAAACCTTGTTCCATTAATGCCAATTCGAATCAAATAGCTGAAGTGTTAAGAGTTAACACAACAGAAAGTCATTAATTTCTGTTATTGCTTCGTCTAAGTGATAATAAGGTGTTAACTGATGATAAACATAGTATTAATAATTGTAGACTAGTGAGGGATAAATTATGTATTTTTACTCAGCCCTCAGCCATCAACATCAACAGCGTATAACGCTCCTTGCCTCCAATACTGTCAGCAACCATTGCACTGCCATTTACACCAGAAAGCCATTTTGTACCAACCAGAAGTTTAGACAGTTAATGAAATAGAGGAGTGAACTAGGTAAGTGATTGGTTTCAGCATTGCCACGATTGAAGAATCCCGTGTCCGGACAAAGAGTACTTTATTGGAGCTTTTCCGGATGTTTTATCGCTGGGTACAAACATGATTGATTATAAGTTTCGGTACTTCTCTGTTAGAGAAGCGCCGCTGATAACACAACATAACCTTACATTCCGACTGTTCAAGAGTTTTGACGTAACAATATCAACGGGGGCACGTGCCCTCCAGACGGTTTTTTGTGTACTGTGGAGAACCCTTTACAGTACATACTAATAGGCAAATCACATGATCAAAGTTGTTAAAATATATGAATAAAATAACAGAAAGGACATGAGTGAAACTATTGTTTTGATATTATAATAAACCTTTGAAATCTTACAAGTTTATTTCTAAGTTATTGTTGATTTGTTTGCCTTTCTGCACTTTGTGGCCCCCAGAAAAAAATCCTGGATCCGTCCTTGTGTAAGTATCATTTATATTTAATCTACATGTTATAAATATTAGATATTATAATGTATCCCTATAATATCTAATATTTCCTTAAACATATCCTTCTTTTTGTCCTACCTTCCAACAAACCTTCCCTCGCATACTGAACTATTTTCTTACTTAATATGGAAAACGTTTTATAAAAGCTAAACATCAAAGGTGGTTAACAGAAAACACACTCAAATCCTAAGAAAATTTCCCTCACATATTCAACGATTCTTAATGTGCAAGAATCAAGTAATTATATTATAAGATTCTCTCTTAGGCAAGCAATGGAAAAGTGCCATGAATACAGCATAGACATGCAACTCCTCTTTGTCGAAAGCTGCTGGAAGTACAATATTGGAGGAAAATAGCGCAAGATTGCAGAGATTGGATGGCTCTGGTGGTGGAGGGCGTGGGACTGTAGAGCCAGAATAATAATAATAATAATAAATTTAAAGAAATAAAAATAAAACATACGGCAAATAGGTAACGTTTACAAACACTAATGAAAGTCAAAAGGTTACAATAAATCCTCCACTGTTATCCGTTGTGGCGATCCTCTAACAGAAGAATATCTCAGTTTCTAATATGTTAATGAATCTTTATATTTTACAACGTGACACCCTCCGATAGTTATCGCATACATAAAAATAATCTTAAGGTAAAAGAAATAACTGAACGGCATAGACTATGCTGGTTTGACACATCTACCATATGTTTTAGTATCCAGTGATCTTTTCGAACTGTTACATCGCGTATCAGACGCAAATAGAATTTAAAAAAATCTGATACGAATATAAACCGAGTCAGAGACCCATTAATATTTCTTTATACACATTCCATAGTTAGAGGAATATATCTTATTCAAGAAGAAACATGGATGGGTTGTAAAAGAGTTCGTATTTATATAAGTAAATTATTATTTACTGTTACACAAGAAATAATTCAATAATATCATAATGGACGATAAACGGAATTGTTAACTTTTACTCTCTGAATGCAGTTCTGTACATTTATACGTATAACACGAAAAGAGGCATTGTTATGTATAGTTATGAAGTTGTATTAAGTAGTTCTAGATATAAATGGTGAGATTTACCTCAGAGAATGGAACAATTGGCAGGACTAGTAACATTTAGTTCTAAATTGCTTTTACCTCTCTTTTCTGATCTTCCGCTACTGCTGTACCTCCTATGTTCATTTGATTCATTGCTACCTTAATCCAAAAAATATCAAATATTTTAGAAACTTTACTCAAAAAAGTAAATTTAAATATTTTTAAACTCTGGTATTAGGTAAAAAAGAAAACAAAAATATTGTTAAATACAGTCCTGTTATACGGGCGGCACTGATAAGATATGTATCGATAACGAAGTAAAAAAAGAAGAAGTAAAAAAAAATCAGCTGGTTAGTAATCATTTTTGACGACCTCTTTATCGATACACGTTGGAAGGAGGAAACTCTTTGATCAAACCATAAATTTTGTAGGTCAAATATTTTTTCAAATAATTTAGATTATTATCTTGAGATTTAACAAAAAAAAACCCAGTTAGTAATATTTTTTTGAGAATCATCAAATCGACATATTTTATCCTTTCTACCTCTGTTAGCTACCACAATCGAGAATTTTCGCACAGGATATTGTTGGGCGTCTCATCGAAACGAAGCTATTATATATACGAAGATTCAGCTTGATAGTAAACAAGTGCAAAAATGGACCATGGATTATGGACTAATAAGGCAAAAACAAAGCTATTAAAGATTAAGAAATCATTTAAGACAACTGTTTTCTTATGTTTAGTAGACTTTGTAAAAAGAGGGTTATAACAAATCGAGTTTAAAAAATGTTTTGCTTCCATTAGCGTTTAATGCCAGTGACGCGGCTGGGAAAGGGGGCAGGGGCCTCCCGGACTCCTGCTTTGCCCTTATTCCTGGGGAAAATGCTTATTTCGGGGACCCCAGGCAAATTGTAAATAGTGTAATTATGGTATGATTGTGAGCAATTATTTTATTTTATTATCATTTGCGCATTTTTTTTTGTTCTATTACCGCTTGTATATAATTTTATTACATTTGTTTATTTTATTTTATTTTTTGGTTTGTTTTTATGGAATGATTGTATGGCTACTTAGCACCATTACTTATTGCCCACAAATGGCAGATTGTAATATTTCAATAAAGTATAAACAAAAAATCTGTTATAGTTTTTTAAAGTTGATAATTTATTTATGTGAATAAGATAATAACCAATGGTATATCCTATTGATAAACAAATATTTACCTTTCTTCGATATTTTCTGTTGACCATTTCCACGAAGTCATAGTTCGTTAAATTACGATTTATGTTCACACAGGTCTGATTTTTATCGTCAAACTTCCGAAATTTAAAAAGACCTGAAACCATACTTAAATACAAACCCTTCTTTTTATATTTAAAAACTAAAAAGTATAAATCTTTGAATAAATTACAACTTAAAACATTCAAAATAAATCTTTTTGTGGACCATATCGGAGGAGGCTCTTGTTGTTTTAAAGACATAGACACATCTCGAAACTTGGTTCGCAGGCGTAGATTCAGGGCGTTATATTTATATGGTAGATAAAAAAAAACACCAAACGCAGAGAATTAAAAATATTTTTAAATCAATCAAAGAAGTGATTAAGCCCTAAATCATCAAAAGACAAATTAGTGTGCACGCGATATGAAACCCTATATAAAATAACAGAAGGAATCTCCGATACTATAAGGAAAAGGAAGGGTTAATTTCTATTTACATATCCTAGGTACTAATGCAAGTAGGCTATCGAAAAAAATATTTAAATTCCTCAGAAACAAAAAAATAACCGAATTGGTTTAAAGAAACAGAGAGGGACATGAGTGAAATCGGGATTACGAAAGATATGCACAGGGATGGAACTTCCAAGAGGATAACCTGAGACATGAGGAAGAGGTTTGAGGCGAAAACAAAGCGGGATATCAACATCTACGGTGACGAAAGGAATAGGTAATCAGAGGGGATGAAAAATATTGGGCGGAGAGAAAGTAACGGAATATGCATTTATGGTTATAGAGTAGTCCAAAGTTGGGTGAAACTAAATAAAAAAACTGAAGTACTTACTTCATTTAATAATTTAAATAAGGGAGTGGATTCTCAGTACTTGTGTATTATAAGAGCCCCCGCGATTTGGTACCAGATAACACTGACTCTATGAATAATACTTTTAATAATCATATGACTTAATTTTTAAATAACTTCACTACCTTACTGTTTCTAATTAGAAAAATTACGTATGAGAAATCATTTTTGGGGAAAATGATGAGAGGAGATTTTGATATAATTATGAAAATATATAAAAGTTTATTTGTTAAAAGAAAAAAAAATAGGAGCCATCCTACAACAGCCATGGACCTTCGGTGGTTTGTGTAGGGGCTAATGAATATTTCCTTGACTTGGTTTCGGGCAGTTTAGAGGCTAGGTTATTGGAAAAAATTGGAGAGAGAATTCTTCCCGGAGCCATGATTATGTACGACTGTTGTAAAGGCTATTTGAACCAGTACAAAAAGGGATACATCCATAAAACTGTGCGTTATAACTTCAACTTTGTAGATTCCAAAAGGTTTACTAATACCCAAAGGATTGAAAGGATATGGGGCTTCCCAAAATGGATCAATAAAAGAAGAAGATACTTCTTTTCTTCATACCTGGCTATTTTACATGGTATAAACAATTTTTGGTTAAAAAGTGATACTTAATAGCAAATAAAAATATGTTAAAAGTCGTAATTGTTTTTTTCGTAGCATCTATGTTACCTAGTATGTATCAAATCACGGGGGGTTCGTATAGTACACGAGCACCTTATTTGCTTACATTTCAATTTATATCAAACTAGCTTTGCTCGCGTGGAATTTGGTCTGCCCATAAAGTTTCCTCACAGATCATTTTAAATAAATAGTTTTTTTTTTTAAATCTATAAGTTACTCGTACATCCGAAATTTCAGATGTCTAACTTCAAAACTGACGGATTCCATTCAATCTTTGAGCCCGTATTATATTAAGGGGCAAACTCTTGGGGGGTGGAATTGTCCAAATTCCTTTCTTAGTGCTCATTTAACCTATCCAAAAGACCTATCTGCGAATATCAAGATGCTAAGTTCAGTGGTTTCTGAGGTGTTAGTCAATCAGGTTACAGTTTTATATAAACTTCGCCTGTGTGGTGTATTGATAAAAAGTTGCCTATGCCCTTCCCCAGGCTTGATATTAGCCATATCAAATTTGATCAAAGACTGATCAGCACATCCGTGAAACATACATTGACACTGATTAACAAGCGGGACGGACAGAAGTTTACCGTTGATCGTGTCAGTAAAGGATTAGTATGTAATGTTATCGAATTTATTGAAAAGGATTACGTAGTATAATGGTTTCAATTGTCGTACGGCAGCAGCGAGAAGTGAACTATGTTACTTGATTTGTTTTGTTCAGCGAAATCATGCCGATTTTGCGAGTAAGAAACACACGAGCAAGCATACAAACTTTGCCCCCCTTTTTCACCCACTTAGGGGTAGAATTTAGAAAAATCCTTTCTTATCGGATACCTACATCATACAAAGAACACATCCTCAACGTTTCAGGTCTCTACGATTAGCGGTTTAGGCTGTGTGTTGATACCTTTGTCAGTCATTTAGGACAAAGCATTTTATATGTATAGATTACTTGAACATTATTATTTAATTAAATATTTAATCTTATCAAATTCTTGGAATAGTAACAAGATTTTTCCCAATTCGGGCCATTTGATAACGGCCAATATTCAGAAAGGTGTTTTGTATACATAACGCTGTATAAAGTTTTCTGCGATATACGATTGATTGTCACAATACAATTGACGTAGCGGAACACGGAAAAATGAATTGTTTTCACCTGGAGAGTTTCCACGATGGATGAGAATTACTGGTCCATGTTAAGGACATATTGTTTTGCTTTTATTTGGTTATGTTGTTTGCACTGGTTATATTGTCATGCCATTTTTAAATATTCTAATAACCGTACTAAAAAACAGAAGAAAAACGGACATAGAGAAAAATTAATCATTATTATACTTTTATCATACTTTTCCTCTAATTTTCTAAAAAAAATGTCTCCCAAAATACAACGAATCTGATTAGCTTTATCAACATGTTGAATTGTTGAATATAGAGTGGCAGACAAAAGTAATTGCACAAGCCAAATATTCGCCCTAAAGTTATATTGGAATGGAATAAAATTACACAATTTTTTCAAAAGAAAAATCTTTTATTTGGACAAGTTTTAAAGTGTTAAAATATCAATTAAATAAAACTGGTCACTTAAAAAAAAATACAACACAATAAAAGGACCTTTCAAAAGTATTTGGACAAATTAAAATTTTTATGATATAATTTTCTCGGGTCGCAATTGAAAATTCGCCTTTTTTGGTGACATGTTTACTTAGATACAGAACGATGCAGACTAAATAAATTTCATTAAAAACCCCCTAATCCTGAAAGGAATTAAGCTTTTAACAAACAAAATAATGTTTGTAAACAAATACAATTAAATTTGTGGAAATACTTTTGAAAGGTCCTCTTTTTGTGTTGTATTTTTTTTTTTGATTGATCAGTTTTATTTAATTAATTACTTATCATTTTAAAACTTGTCTAAATAAAAGATTTTTCAATTGAAAAAGTTGTGTAATTTTATTTCATTCCAATATAACTTTAGGGACAATATTTGGCTTGTGCAATTACTTTTTACTGCCACTATATTTAATGTTGAATAGTTTTCATCGCAACGTAAAACTTTATGTAAAAACAGTGGATCAACAGTTTTTTCCAAATACGAGATAGAAATGTTTTATTTTAAATTTTCCAACTCGGGAAATTTCCATGAACCTTGAGGCACAGATGAAAAACTGGGAACTTGTTCGGTGAGTTGGGTGAACTGGCTTCTTATTTCTGTAACGGGCTTTTGTCTTTATTTACCTTATCAGTTATTTTTAACTTAATAACCTTTTATATCTCAGCTGGTGCCTCTGCCCATTATAATCCTATAGATAGGTTAATGATCTGTTGAAGATCTTTTACAGAATTAAAGATTCTTTGCATGGAAGTCATGGCTTATTTTTTATTGTACTGCCAGTTTTCCTAATTTAATAATCAATTCAGCTTACAATTTAGCTAAACGTATTTATAATATTAGTTCATGCAAGTTAGATAACCTTCCCACTGGTTATCTATATTATCTCTCTATCAAATATGAAGTCTATGATCTATAAAATAGAAAGCTCAAATAAAGAGCATCTAAAAAATGTATCATTCAGTTCAACGCTCTAATCTGCAACTTATAATTGGCAGAATAGAATAGTAATTCGTCAAAATATATGATTTGAAAATTTATAAAAATAACTGAAAATTCGGCTGGGCCAGGTAAATTATTCGATCTGCAAACAGCCACAGATAGAACATGTTTGACCTGCATCCCCTGCCGGGGCTCACTGATCCTCTAAATGTGGCTACCCTTAATTAGGGAAATACACCTGCAAAACAGTACAGCTGTCTTAGAAACAGTACGGTCTCCACCACGTACTTATCCCAAGAAGATATAATTAGGTGACGAATATCAAACTTCCTTTTGCATTTCCAACATCTGTAATGGTCTTGGATATTTTTTTGTCATGCACTCAATCCAAAACTCTTCATTGGTTGTAATGTAACAGTCACTAGAGATATTGTGGTATGGTAAGCTGGTAGAAGATCAACCATTTCTATAAAAATATATTTGAAATATATTATTGAGACTATCTCTGAATTATTGACAGATTTAGAATTTACCCTCAAGAACTCATTCAGTCATAGTCATTGTGTTGAAGCCAAAATGTTCAGTAGCGTTAATTCAAATTTAAAATAATCCTGGTCATTTCTGTCAATAGGGAATTCACAATCTAGTAGGCCTTGAGAGGGGTGGGACCATTGCGTCTCCCCACCTAGGAGGCATGGAGCTGTTATACTTCCGCCAAGACGCCACGAGACGTGTGACGGGCGCTTTTTGTTGTCACCTTTAGCAATCCGAAGCTCACAAGTGATTGATAGGTTGGAGGTAAAAATTTCTCAGGAAGAGAACGCGATCACACAGTAAGTTCCTTCTCATTAAAAATCGTATGAATCTTCTGACCAATGATTGCCAAAACTGAAATCATCGAGCTGGCACAACTTTAGAAATTAAAGACAGTCGAATTCATTCGCCGTATCGCCAAGCCTTACTTAAGATTAGATTATTACTGCACCTTGACTATTGGAAACCAGACGATTACGGTTTGATTATCGTTCCTTCTATATAATTATATTCATAGTGTTCTTTTCCTTTTGAATTACTATTTTTTCTTTTTCTTTAAACTTTAATTTATGATTCATTTGTTTTTCTCTGACCTATTTATAAGTCTTATATGTTATTGTGCATTAGTTGTAATAAACCCATGTTTCTGCACCTGGACTAGTTTAATAAAAATTTCCCTACACTGACAATAAACATTTTTTTTGTTATTCTAATCAAGGTAATAATACAAAAGATAACTTTCCACTACGTGAAATGAAAAATGTCATAATAATCCATTTGGACAACTACATCTTCAATATTAAAAAAAAAAATAGTTTAAGACATTATAGATCTCATAGTATGCTTTATGGAAGCAGATGTTCTTCTAGAGGAGAATTTACCTTTACTGTTAACGAATTATATACAATTTCTTCCATAGTCTGAAATGATGCTACTGAATTCAATTTGTGAGTTATCTTGAAAACTGGGCTAGATTACTTGTAACTCGCTAGGTAGTTACCAGTTTTAGTGGTAATTAGTTTAGGTATCTGTAATGAGTGAGTGGAAAGTTTTGGTGTTTGATCCAGACTAGATGACCACCGGCTACTTACTTGTACACTTGCTCAATATAACCATTACACCCTCAATAGATGATGTAATAGGTTAAATGGATCTATTTGTAACGGGCCTTTTTGACCTATCAATACTCTCTAGTTATAGCAGAACGCTACAGGTACTCGTAAGGCTCCAGAACTCATGGGCGAGATTTTTTCTTATATATGGAATTTTGTATTTAATTCAGAAGAATAGTGAAGTGCTGTGCCCGTCCATTTTTCAGGCGTTTATTTTACAATTTCGGATATACTTTACATATATTTTAGACTAGCTTTTGCCCGCGGCTTCGTTCGCGTGGAATTTGGTCTGCCATATAAAGTTTTGTGACAGATAATTTTAAATAAATAATTTAATTTTTTTTTTGAGTATAAGTTACTCGTACATCTTTAATTTCAGATGTCTAACTTCAAAACTGACGGATTCCATACAACCTTTGAACCCCTATAATATTAAGGGGGAAACCCTTGGGGATGGAATTATCCAAATTTCTTTCTTAAATTATACAAAGAACCTATCTGCAAATTTCAAGATGCTAAGTTCAATGGTTTCTGCTGTGGGTTGACAGCTGGGTGTGTTAGTCAATCAAGTTACAGTTTTATATAAACTTCACCTGTGTATTGTGTTGATAAAAAGTAGCCTATGTCCTACTCCAGGCTTGTGATTATCCATATAAATTTAATCACAAACGGATCAGCACAGCCGTGAAACATACATTGACACTGATTAACAAATGGGACGAACAGAAGTTTACTGTTGTTCGTGTCAGTAAAGGATTAGTATGTAATTTTATTAAATTTATTGAAAAGGATTACTAACTTAGTATAACGATTTCACTTGTCGTACGTCCGCAGCTAGAAATTAAAACAAAGGATTAGATGTATGTAGATTTTGGGAGTAAGAAACACACGAGCAAGCTACTCAGAGGGCAGAATTTTATCCGACCTACTTGATATTTATCGTTATATTATGACCAAATTACACAAAATCATTATAAGTTGTAGCCTATATGTTATTCTGATGTATAACCTATATTGCTGTAAAGTTTCATCCAAATCCGTTCCGTAGTTTTTGCGTGAAAGATAGACAAACATACATACAAACTTTCGCATTTATAATATTAGTAGGAAGTAGGATAGGATTGTACCACTTAGTTTTAGATGGTATTACAATTTATATTCTTATTATTATATTACTTTTTTTTAAACGTATTATTGGTGAAATTAATCTTAATTGTTTAAAAATACATTGAATAGAAATAGAACAAATTCATTGTGCTAATAACTGGGACAAAGTAAATAATTTGGATTAAGTATTGCTCCACAAGTTAATACGAATAATACAATTAGTAGGAAATTGACCTTAATATGAATTAGATTAATTATACAATAAAAATTAATATATCTACTTAATAGAGCTAAAGATAACAAAATTTCTTATAGCGAGTTTGCAGCCCGTCATGGGGCTTTAAAACGGAGTAAAATATCCTTAGGCATGACGTCCTTCGGGTGGGGACGTAAAATGGAGGTCGCTAACATGTGTGGTGTCCAGTAGTTGTTAAATATCCCTACCTAATTATACCTCAATAGGCAAAATTTAGGGCTTCCGCTGTAGAGTCGTCCGATTTTGCACATAGCAGAACAAAGTGAAATTAAGTGAATAAACAAGAAACAAAATTTGAACCAATTGTAAAAAGATGACAAAAAGAATTAGACAGAATCATTAATGACGTAAAAAAGACATTCATTAAATACTCTTTCAACTTTCCACGGCCACTATTTATACAAAAAACTTCAGTTGTTTCTTTTGGTTTAGACCGTGTCCGTGAATTTTCTGCCAACGTTTCGCCAGACACGGTCTAAACCAGAAGAAACAACTGAAGTTTTTTGTATAAAGACATTCATTGTTTGCATTTCAATTTCATAATTATCTCGGCAAGGATATAATCCACCAATATACTTTTTATCATTCTTCACGTGGTAGATTCTTTTTTCTTTTTAAATACAATTTTTAATCCAGGTCTACCTTATTTGAAACAGCTCGAGAAAATACAATAGAAAAAATTGAAATAAACTCAAAAATCGTGTTGAGAGTTTTGTAACATTGTAGTAGTATATTTGTTTTATCCAAAAGTTTGCGAGTATAGCAAATAGTGAAAAAACTTTGTGAGGCTCGATGCCGATACCTCTACTTAATTTCCTACATTAATCTCAATCCGTCCTACATAAGTCTTAGCCTACCTTTTGGACCAGTTAGCTCAGCGATTATTAACATGGTAGGAATTAAATCGTTACTAAGCTCTTATTTTCGAATATTTTAAGAAAATGCTCGTCGAGACATTTCATATCCGAGAAATAACAAACACTTCCTGCCTTTTACTTTTTCCCCTCTTTCCTAAGCTAAATAATACGAAATAATAATCCGTTTTCCTTAACACAACTGACATTGTGGACGAATTTCGACTTAATCACTTATCCTCCGGGACTACGGATATAATCAAACCAATCTAAATAAAGGTTAGCGTAATGTTTGATTAGAAATGTACTACTCCTTCGGTAAGAACCTTTACACGCAATACTTTTCTAAAATTCGACTACAAGATAATAATTCATGGGATAAAAAAAATTATACTGCAGGCTAACAACTGCAGTAACATGATTATATGAAATACTAACATTGGAGATGCAGCAGTTGCGTGTAAGAAAAGGTTTCTAACTTTAGCTCTCTCATGTAAGAATCTTTATCACAAACTGCTTTTTTTTTTTTTTTAAATAGACATTTTTTTTTTAAATTGAGGGTCTCAACCATTTGTTTATCTTACTCTTCACAATTTTATCCAGACTCGTAAGAGAAATGCTCACGTACTGAGTATTTTAAATTACTTTTATGTGATTAATATTAACGTCTTATTATGTTTCGAACAAGATTAAATACTAGAAAGAGATGTGAAAAATTATAAACAATGAATCGTTAAGGTTAGGATATCAAGCAGGTGATGGAGCCTTAAAAGTAACTTTTAGAAGTGATTTATACAAAGATTACAAAATACGTACGTATTTGACAAACATACCTTGACCATACATTCAATTTATTGAGCTAACATTTATTGAGTAGAAATAGTCCAGATCATGTTTAATGGCAGTACAATTCCCTCTTTAGAATTTTCATGCCTAAAATTGCATTTTCAGTTCCATGTTTCCTTACAGATGATTGGTCCTATCAAAAACCCACACAACTATTCATTTTGAAACAATAAATTTGTTTAGTGATTGGCCTGATTATTTATAATCAATAAAAAAATAATACAAAAATACTATCATATGTTTATTAAACCAAAGGAACATTATAAAATTCTAGGATATAAATAAAAAATTATTAGGCTGTGGAGAACGGTGTCCTCACACATAATTTCGTAACTGCTGCTTCACTGGCAGAAATTTATTGGTCTCACAACACTTCTAACACTCCGGGCTAGAAGGGTTGGTCATCTTTGGGAATTAACTGTAGTGCTTGTATTTCCAATGTGGGTTCCGCAAAGGACGATCGACAATAGATCATTTGATTCAAATGGAAACAGAATTACAATATGCATTTGTCCAAGAGGAACAAGCAGTTGTAGTTTATTTTGGCATGCAAAAAGCCTTTGATAAGACAAATAAATACTCTATTACATTCACTAGGATTTAGAGGTAGCCTTCCTACATTCATCCAAGAATTCCTATCTCCTCGTTTCTTCCCGTTCCGTAAAGGAACATCATTATCCAAGCAATATAAACAGGTGAGTGGTGTACCGCAAGGGTGTGTGTCAAGTACAACCCTATTCGCTCTATCTATCAGTGAATTAGGAAAAAATCTCCAAAGTTATGCTTTGTGTTGACGATCTTGCTATACTTTTTAGAGCAAAATACATCCTGACTATCAAGGTGAAACTACAGGATTCGCTAAATCGAATTAATGATTGGTCTAGATCATCAGGATTACGTTTCTCTACACAAAAAACAAAGTGTATTCACTTTTGTAGAAAACGGAATAACCTCACTCACCAGATTCATACCTTGGGGAGTGAAATTACAATATGCAATTATTATTCTTACTTATTTGGTATTCCTCTCGGCATTGCTGGTTGATATGGCTTAACCGGACCATGGTCATGGTTAAGCTTAATCATCTTTTTTATCGATATTTAAAAATTTCCGTACAATACTAGCAGTTCCTAATAACACTGCTTTTTGCAGTAGTTCAACTTCCTTGTTCAGTTCAAGGATTTTATTGTTTCCTATGGAATAAGGGCATTCGTAGAAACTTCAATTGGTAGTACTTCAACCTTCACCAGCCTATAAAGATTCTTCAACTCTGGGCTAAGCTCCTGATATTTCCGAATTTTTTCTCCTATTGTTTTTTGCACATTATCATCGGAATGAACTCCTATCTTAATAATCTGAGCTTTCTTTGATGCCTTGTCAATAAGTACGATGTCAAGTCTGTTGTGAGATATATGGTGGTCTGTTATCATCGTATGGTCCCATTATAATTTAACATTACCACTTTCAATGCTTCAGGATGATATCTGCAGAAAGGTTGGTGATCTTTAATTAGATCAGAGCTTTTAGCAACTGTTTGATGAATGACCTTCGCTGCATTATTGTGTCTTTTCCCACTAGTACCTGACAGCCTGAGGTCACATGTTGTATTGATTCATCTGTAGATTTCCGAAGACGACACTTATCATCAATGGCCTCTTGTAAGATATACTTCCTATACGAACGCGTTGCCATTACTTGATCTTGTATAGCTAAAAGGAATTCTTCCATCTCTGGAAACATACTTCCATTTTTCAACCATTGGACAGATGCTGCTAAATTTATTCCAGAAGTATTTAAGGCGTTGTAAAATCTTCCGTGAAGGTGTTTACATTTCCAAGACTCAGTAAGGCTCTGTTCAGTTAGGTTCTCGTTCGGTTCCTCTAGAAGCAAGTTTAGTGCCGTATATCCATGGTCAAGAATTGCAATCGCAGATAATACTGGTGAAGTGCTGCTCATGACATACGTCTTAAGTTGTGTTTCCTGTTCTCTGCACAATTTTAATAGACTAGTGGTGACTTCATCGCCCGCTCTACCACTGAGTGGAACTCAATCCCTCCTTTCATCCGCCATTCTTCTACATTGGCTTCATTTAAATCACTGCTTTTCCTTCATCTCTTGGCGTCCCAAAAAGACGTTCTCCAGGCTGGTCCATCTTCCGCTTGAATAAATTAGTATTGAATGCTCGATCTTTGTTACCTACGTGTTTTGTTTATTTTTCCAACAACAAAGAAGATATAGACTTTGTATATACTTTATCGCATGCTATGCCATTCACATATTTTATTTAGCAATTTCCTTGTTAACTGTTGTATTAATGTTATTTTGTTAATATAAATACCTTTATTTAATGGCGACAATTAGTTAAAATCCTGTCAAGTTTCGTACTTTTTATTTATTCATATATTTTTTATTTTTTTGTCTATTTCTGATTTTATTATGTTTTGTCAATCTTGATTACTTCATGATTTGTATTATTATGTAGCCTTTTGGCCTGATGAATGTTATGTTTATTTTATTTGTTCATTATTGTTATTCTAAAGGGACTTGGTCCCAGAATAAAGTTTGTTTTATATTCTATTCTAATAATATTAATTTATCTTTCCTTTCTTCAAGTTCCCGAACGTTGGCTATCATCACGGTGATTTTAATTCGGTTTGCCACATCTGTACACAATTGTACTGACGTAAGTCCACAGCACTGGCGTAAGTTGCGGAGCCTCGAATGTCTGCTTCTTCCAGGTCCGCGATTGCTCTCTATCTTCCCCTGGACTGTTAGCAGTGTTAGTCGGTATATATGCCTCATTAGATGACCGATATATTCAATCTTCCTTTTTGTAATTATTCTTGAAGCTGATGTATTTAAAAGCCACGAAGTTGATTCAAGAAATTAAAGATGAGGAGTCCTCGCCAATGGTCCCAGCAGTCGAAGCGACGTTCAACAAAATAAAAAATTTGAAAAAACATTATCATATTACGATTTCTTCATCCCAGATGTAAAAGTGTATATTGAGTTGTATATTAATGAATGAATCGAAATTAAAAAATATTTTAATTTAAGAAAAAAATAAGCTCGACTTTAATATATTTTACAAAATCTGCTGATCTCGGCTACATATTTCCTAAAATGATGCCATTTTTGCTTGATAAAAACTGAATACATGCGAAAAGCCCTTTTGGAGATGTCCCTACATCTTGGATCTTCATAATGTTCTCTCTTAGGCAAAACTCCCTATTATGAAATTAAAAAAAACAGTAGATACTTTGAACAGTATATTGAATTGATAATAATCATAACAACATGAACATGAAGTAAAGGTTATAAGTAACTGAAGAAATTCTAACAACACATGGAATCTTCTGGCCAGGTTTTTTGTGGTTGCCATGGATACATCCAGTGTGGACTGTTTATTTTAGGAATATGACAGTCTCCCCTCCTTATAAGAAATCCCTCACAAGACACCCGCTATAGTACTGGATCCCCATAACGTTCAATGGGCCCATGTATACGGACAGGACGAGAGTAATGTTGTAGTGGAGGGAGAATTGGAGGTTGAGCAGGAGATTGAACACTAGTCTCAGCTTGAGGTACACCATAGAGTGTTGGAGGTGTTGGAGCAAATGCCACTGTCTTCTTTTGAACTAGTGACGATATGATTAATATGTCGTTTGATAATTCTTCCTGAATCAAGTTTCACAAGATAATGACCAGTTTCCAGTTTCATGAGTATTTCACCAAAGTGCCAGATTGGTTAATTATTGACATATACTCTTGCTTGGACTACTGTCATATTCCTAAAATATAAAGTTCACACTGGATGTATCCATGGCAACCAGAAAACACCTGGCCAGAAGATTCCAGCTGTTGTAAGAATTTCTTCAGTTACTTATAACCTTTCCTCCAAGTTCAAATGTTATGATTATTATCAATTTAATATACTCTTCTAAGCATAATAGTTGACGGCGAGGATGGGATTAAGACTAGAACTAGGGGTACTTTCCAGTGTAGATTGGTGGATAGATGAAATCAGATTTGACATAGTGGCATTGAAGGTTTTCAGAAATTCCTTGATTTGAGTTGGATCCATCTTGTATCGTATTTATCAGCAGGATTTGAATAAAATAATAACAATAAAAAACTTCGACTTTTTTTACCTCGTCGCCAAATATTATGAAATAAAAAAAAGAGTAGAAACTTTGAACAGTATATTAAATTGATAATAATCATAACATTTGAACATGAAGTAAAGGTTATAAGGAACAGAAGAAAATCTAACAACAGCTGGAATCTTCTGGTCAGGTGTTTTTGTGGTTTCCATGGATACATCCAGTATGGACTGTATATTTTAGGAATATGACACTCCCTTTTCCCCCAATTTCCGATTTTTATAAAGAAAACCTGATCCACCACAGTTCTAATTTGTTTTCCATATTTTTTAACAACGAGAAGTTCAAATAACATTTTATTCCAATCCATGCTGATTTACTTTAGTCTGTTCCATTTCATTTCCATTGCCTTCCTATTTGAATCAAATTAAATATAACAAAATTTTATAATTAATTACTTTTTTAAGGAAATTTTATTAAATAAATACTGACCTTTTTCAGAATAATTTAATTTAACAACTTTCCTCATCGGGGCTGATGAGGAAATCTACTATTTATAGTCGTACTGCATTCAACAGTTCGGGATCTGTAAAGAGATAAGATAAACAGGTCGTAGTGATAAAGATTATTTCCTTTAATTATTATTTTAAAGAGCAATCGATATTAGCTGTCGTTTGTTCATTAAACGTCACTTTATGCTGCTATGGCTAATCGGTGGATGCTGCAGTGGCAGTCCTAAATTTTGCCTCTCCAGGTATAGTTAGGACAGGGATCTTTAACGAGTCGGGAAGGGCACAACCAAGGAGTTTTTACTCCCTTAAAAAAAAACCCAGAGCCAACTGCCGGACTACGAACCCACGATCTTGGGCTTAGCTGTTGTTATGCCAACCACTGAACAACAGGTCGCCCATAATTTATGTTAGTTAATCAATATAAATAGGAACTTAAAGCTTTGAAGTTGTAATAGACACGATTCTTGCCATAGAGATCTAAAAATAGTCTCTCAAACATCTCGTCATCTTTTTATCCAAGTCATTTAAATTTCCGTCTCGACAAACTAGAAATGAAATATTTTAACGCACCTTGTAATTTAAATTAAGCCATTTCAATAATTATATTTATATTTACATAGTGTAATATTATCATGCTTAGTCGTTCATTAATGCGTGAGTGCAATTTATTTTTTTAATAATTTATTTAATGAAATTTACAACTTTACTATACCAATACAACGAGTAAATAGAATGATTGTTACATATTACCATGAAAGACAAGTAGAGAAACTACACAGTGGTAGTACTCAAATAATAAGTTCAACTTATAAAGTCACGAGGCCATCTTCTCTTCAGATCCCTCGGAGGATTATAAGGAATTGAAGAGGTTGCTAGGTTTGAAATTAATGGATTTGAATGGAAATTCAGTTTGTTATGCAAAGATTGATATCGGATTCGGGCCAAATCAGCAACAAATGGGACATAAAGGTCATTGTGGATTATTTTGTTCGTTACAAAGTAAGGAGCATTGAGGATTTTACGGAGCATTTTGGATTCTATACATTGAATACGAGAGGAATTAGATAGTTTAGTGGAGCCCCAAAGCTCTACTCCGTAAGTGCAGATGGGTCTAATCATTGTCATGTATATAAGTCTTTTTTAAGTAATTGAGAGCTTAGAGCGTTTGTCTAGTAAATGTTGTAGTAGCCTGAAATGGCGGATATGTCTTTTAAATAATAAATATTGCATAATTTTTAGCAGGCCATGAACAGGTGACGTGATGTTTAGAATTTATCAATCATTTCTGTTTCGTACATCTAATTTTTGATAGTATTATTTTTCGGTTTTATTTAATTTCTGTTTGTCCGAAAGCGTGAATTTTTTTTCAAATGTTTCCTACTTTTCGAAATAATTCGGTTTAAATTTGAGTTAGTTGAGTTGGATTTCTGTAGATTACTAAGTATGTATGTGTTTAAATATAATGAGTGCTATTGATCCACTCTTTTTACGATATTTACTATTACTACGATTGAACGAAAATTATTTAGTATGTCATCAAATATGATAATAGAAACACGCGATTTTGGCGTAATTTTCTTTTATGAGTTTTGGACACTCGGCCTCCCAAGGTACAAGAAACATTACCAATCGTTTGGGTAAGGTTGTTGTAACGAACGAACCATTCGCGATTGGTTTGAGAAATTTTCAACTGATGAAACAGATTAATTCAGGAGCGATCTGCGGTTTAGTGATTAGCATAACAAACCTCTTAGCCCAAGATCGCGGTTCCCCCTAGCCCGGCAGGTGGCCCTAGGATTTTTTTAAGGGGGTAAAAAATCCTTGTTTATGCTGTCCTTCATAAGGGACGTTAAACGGGGGTCCCGAGGCGATGTTAGGTACTTGTTAAAAATCCTTATATTTTTTCTCTTTATATTTCCACCCACACCTGTCAAATAAAAATCATCAGATTGGCTGACAGTAAAATAAAATACAATTACTTGAGAGATATGAAGAAGAAAAATATCCAGCGGTTCATCTCCCTCGGCTTGATTCAATTTTAAATGATAAAAAATCCCTCATCCACGTTACTTTTAGTCTCATGAGAGTCGTAGCCACTTGCGTAAATAGTTACGACAAAATACCTACCTAATTAAACCTGGATAGCCAAAATTTACACCTTCCACTATAGCATCATCCGATTAGCCATAGCAGCGTAAAGTGACGTTATATAAATAAACAACCGATTAAGTCATAAACAATTAATTTCTCCTTTCTACCAAGAGGTAAAACCATCACATCCACATCCTACTTCAAGGCTATTGACATAACGCAACAAATACTCTTAAAAAAAAAAATTCTGATTCAGAAGGAAAGTATTTATAATAAAGTATTTATAATAAGGAAAGTATTACACGATAACCTCATGTTTCACGACAGACTGTGAAGAAACTAAACGAGCTGGTTTACGAAGTCCTCCAACAACCACGCCAGACTTATCTGCAACTGATTTCCATCTGTTAAGAAATTTGGAAAACTTCAAAAACGCAATATTAGACTTTATTACATCTTAAAATTTTTCAGTTCCGGGTTAATATGTTAATAGGTAGGGAAAATATATTTAAAACGATGGGTATATATTTTTTTCCAGCAACCATTGAGTAATGCTATCCATTACTCAACTAAAACTGGTGTGGAAAGTCCCACTTTCCCCCTTTAGTGAGGGGAAACCACTTTCTCTCACAAGTGGGGGAAAGTAACAGCCACCAAGATCGAATTTGACAATCAGCACTGTGTTACTTTAAATGTTAAATGGCGGCACTATAATATTATTCATTTTATATTTTTTAAATGTTAAAATTAATAATTTCATACTTAATTCAAGATAGATTTTATTTATTTCGAAGGGATTTTATAGAAATATTTAATATAACCTTAAATGTATTAGAACCTTCACAGATCAGAAATTCGGAGATCTAGCATTAAAACACTGATCAGACCACAAAAAAAAAAAAAAAAAGGAAATAGATAGTGATGAATTCATAGAATTTACTCCTCCATTCATAAAAGAACAGGCTGACACAGGCAATAAATCAACTTTTACCAAAAACATCTAAAGTCAGATATGAAGATAAATATAAATATAAATCAAGATATAATAATATAAGTTTATTTTATTTTTGTATGTGTTATCAGAATATTATTTTCTAAATAATAATAAACAAATGTTTCAATGAGTAATCCGTCTTTCTTAATTTTTTAATTGTTTAATGGTTGCAGGTAAAATGTAATATTTAACACGTGAGAAAAGTACTTATAACACCCTCGTTTAATTACCACACTCGCCTTCGGCTCGTGTGGTAAAATTCACTCGGGTGTAATAAAGTGACGCTTTCCTCACTTGCCAAATAAATCACAATATTTCATAAAGTTGTTTTACTAAATAACTCTTCCTTTGAACCGGATATTTCATATAAAACGAACTGATATAATATAATCATTCAGAATTAGCTCAATTGGCTACAACTCATTGAGGAGCAAGCGAAGAGCTAGTCACTGACAGAGACTGGAGTGGGGGTGACTAGGGCTGAGTCAGTGCTTGGGCGGCGGGATAGGCAGACCCACATCGCACCTCTGTCTTGCGGCTTCGCGATCTTCAGGAGTTTTAGAAGGTAGGTTGGTTGGCTCTTGCTACCAAAGCTATAGGAGCAGAAGAAATATAATGTATTATTTTTCTTATATTTTTACTAATAAAAATTCTCATATTTAATTAAAAAAAAGAAAAAGATACTTGGTGTTGGACAAGAAGTGAAAAATAAAATAAAATTTACAAAGCAGGAGGAAAATTAAAAAAAAAAATTTAATGCTATTAGTGAAAAGTGATAATAGCAGAAAACATCACAAAATAATTTTATGAAAATAATTATTTTGTTTATAACAAAATTATTTTGTGAAGGATAAGCTGTGAAAAGTAAAATTTAATTTATACAGCTGGAGAAGAAAATAAGCTTATTAAAAAAGTTTAATGTTATCAGTAAACAATTATGATAGGAAAAAAAATCACAAATCAATTATATGAAAAGAATATGTGCTTATCTACTATATTGAGGTGATCATCGATTAGCTGGCATGGATTAAAGATATACAAAAATAAATAATCAAATAATAAGACCTATCTTGTGGGTTCGCGATCTACAGGCATTTACCAAGTTAGATTCCACGATAGCTGTTGACACAGAAATTAAAGAAGCTGAAAAAAAACTATATATTTTTCACTTATTTTTTAAAGATAAAAATTCTAAAATTTAATAAAGAAAAGATGTTTTTTATTAAAGAAAATGATTTTTTGGACAATCTGTGAAAAATAAAATTTAGTTTACTAAACTGCAGAAGAAAATAAACTTTTAAAAATATTAAAAATGAAGCTTAAAGATCTTACCGAAAAGTGAAAAATGAAAAAATCTCAAATCAATCATAAGAAAATAATTTTTTTTTCGGGGAAAAATATTTTATGTTGGACTACCTGTGAAAAATAAAATCCAGTTTATCAAACTGGACAAAAAAATAAGCTTTTAAAAATAGTTTAAGGCTATTAGTGAAAATGATGTTATAAAAAAAAAATTAAAACTCCCTACAACACTGAGACCATAATCGATAAGCTGTTATGGAATAAAGATATAAAATTAAAAAAATATAAATAAAATTCATAATTAACTGATAAATAAATTAAGATCTACCTTGTGGGTTCGCGATCTACAGGCGTTTAAGGAGGTAGGTTGGTCGGCTCTTGCTACAAAGATTGTAGGAGTTGAAAATAACATTATTTTTTTTTCTATAATATTTTTTCAATAACAAAATAAATCTCATACTTATAAAAAAAAAAGTATTTGTATTCATTTAAATAATTTGTGTTAAACAAATAATATAAAATAATATTGAGTATATAAAACTGGAGAAGGAAATAATTTTTAAAAAAGTTTAAGGCTATTAATGAAAATAGTTATTTATTTGACAAGTGAGGAAAGTTCCACTTTATTACACCCGAGTGAATTTTACCACACGAGCCGAAGGCGAGCGTGGTAATTAAACCAGGGTGTTATAAGCACTTTTCTCACGTGTTAAATATTACAGTTTTCCTGCAACCATTTAAAAATTAAGAAATTAAAGGTGAAACTTTAGATTTGTTAAAACTACACTAGCGCTATCTCTTACAATTTTCTATTACTAACCATGCAAATTATAACTCTAGGACGGTTCACTCATTGAAACATTTATTTATCATTATTGAGAAGATAATATTCTGATAACATATACAAAAATAAAATAAACGTATATTATTATATCCTGATTTATATTTATATTTCTCTTCATATCTGACTTTAGATGTTTGTGGTAAAAGTTGATTTATTGCCTGTGTCAGCCTGTCCTTATATGGATGGAGGAGTAAATTCTATGAATTCATCACTATCTATTTCCATTTTTTATTTTGTTTGTGGTCTGATCACTGTTTTAATGCTAGATCTACAAATTTCTGATATGTGAAGGTTCTAATACATTTAAGGTTATATTAAATATTTCAATAAAATCGCTTCAAAATAAATAAAATCTATCTTGAATTAAATATAAAATTATTTAATTTAACATTTTAGGAATATAAAATTAATAATATTATAATACCTCCATTTACCATTTAAAATATCAGAGTGCTGATTGTCAAATTCGATCTAGGTGGCTGTTACTTCCCCCCAATAGTAGGGGACTTTCCACTACAGTTTTAGTTGATTAATGGATAGCATTAGTCAATGGTTGCAGGAAAGTAATATTATAAGAAAAAATGTATACGTCCCTACAAGACTAAGGCAATCATAGATAACCTGGCATGGAATTATGATATAAAATAAATCAATAATAAATAAAATGATAAATTTTCACAAATTATCATAAAGAGACTTTAAATTAAATTATATAAAATGTATTGAAAAAAAGGCTAATATAATTATTGATTATTACTGTTTGAATTTAGAGTGGTCTAGTCATAGAAGTTAATTGATGATGATTTATCGTTTAATTATTATTTCACATATTAAAGAATTCATAATAAATTATTTTTACGTGTCTCAAAGGGAAAAAGTGAATCTAGTTAGTTAGTTAGTAACAAACTACTAAGCCCAAGATCGCGGGTTCGTAGCCCGGCAGGTTATATTACTACTCCATTTAAAGTGAAAAAATACGAGAATGAGTCGATTCCGGTTATATGAAAACAGTCAACTCTCTCTGGAAAAAATCTGACTTAACCACTTATTCACCGGGGCTATAGATATTTTACCACGTTTATTACACGTCAATTTATTCAATGGATGTCTCAGCGTTGTAGGGTAGCGTAAATACTGTTTCATATATAGGATTAATGAAAACAATTCATTTCGAATATGGAAAAGAAAACGAGTTAAGTAATGTAGGCAAGGGATTTGTTATTAATCAAGATAAAATAGTAATAAAAAATTTAAAAGACTATTACGATGTTATTATAATAAAAAATACAATACAATGGTAATTAAATTCCTCCCTTTTTGAAGGCGTAAATTAATTCTATTCCCTAAATCGTGAAGCACACCCGCTACCAATTTTAGATACGCGGCACGTAGACAAGTATAACGGTAAGCCTTTAGCCCAAACTAATTTCGACTTAAAAATAAACTCAACATAAAAACATAAAGGAATTAAAAAGGAAGAATTATAAAGATTCCTAAAGGATAATAAAGGAATTTCTCCCATCATCACTTTAGCATCCATCATAGTTTTTATCAAAGAGTTCATGTTCATAGAACATCATTATTATTTTTTATAATATATCTCCATTCACTAACTGATATCTTATATCTCTCATCTATAGTTTCTTTTATACTTACATCTTAATTTATATAATATAAGATCATTCCTATTGTATACCATTATATAACATCTGATACTTATATTTTAAATTTATATTTCACTTATGTTACTCCCCAGGAGTCTATTTTCATACTATTTTTTCTCTGCAATACAATTCTATCTTTATTATACTAAGTTTTCCATACTCATTATTTTTATATCTTTTTCATTTTATTTTTTCTGTTTAACTTCATTTCTCTCTTTGTATTTTGTTTTGCATTATCACCTTTCTATACATCTACTACGTAATCATCTTTATTCATATATCCTTTCATTATATATCCTTCACTTTTTTCGCTCAATTTTTCTATATCTCTGCATTTTGTTATGTTTTCTGTATCTCTATCTTATGTATTTTTACAGTCTATTCTGTTTTTGTCTGTTTTCTCATAGCCCTGAAGATGACCTATACAGTAGGTCGAAACGTCGGCACATAAAAAATACAATGAGTTTCACTTATTTTGCTGTGTTTTCTTGACTGCACCCCCAACTAATTACATCCTATTATAAAAACATAAAGATATTAAGGAAAGTCGAAAATGGAGTGAATTGTTAGTTTCTAATTGGAAAATGAGAGAAATAAAGTATTCATTCATTCAGGATTATGGTGTCTCCTTAGACAGTCGAGTGTTTCTTTTGAATATTTTTTTTGGCTTGTGATTTTCTCACATTTAATATTTAGCTAAGATATATCCTCTTTCAGAACATCCATAACTTTCATGTAACTTTTGAAGGAGAATTAAATTATTAAATTTTTTGAACGCACAAATATAGTTTAATTGACCGTTATAGGACATTTAAAGTTCTGCCATTATAGTATATAGAGATTAAAGATAATTTAATGTATCTTTATGCTATGGCTAATTGGACGACACTACAGCGGGAGTACTAAATTTTGCCTACCCTGGTATAATTAGGGTGGGGATATTTAACGAGTATTTGATATCGTACAGCCTCGGGACTCCTACGTCCCTTCCGAAAGACTGCAAAACCCAAAGATTTTTTATTGCCGGTCATATTTTGATGGAAAATAGTAAAATTAAAAAAAAATATTTTTCCTGCAACCGTTGAGTAATGCTATCCATTGCTGAATCTGGTATGGAAAGGACCTAGATCGGATTGTTAAAATAAATAATTTTAGAACTATTTTATATTTAATTCAAGATAGATTTTATTTATTTTGAAACGATTTTATAGAAATATTTAATATAACCTTAAATGTATTAGAACCTTCACACATCAGAAATTTGGAGATCTACCATTTGCATTACCTACTAGCGCTAGGGTAGATTTAACAAATCTAAAGTTTCACCTTTAATTTCTTAATTTTTAAATGGTTGCAGGAAAAATGTAATATTTAACACGTGAGAAAAGTGCTTATAACACCCTCGTTTAATTACCAGACTCGCCTTCGGCTCGTGTGGTAAAATTCACTCGGGTGTAATAAAGTGGCACTTTCCTCACTTGTCAAATAAATAACTATTCCCCCTTGTGATTTTCTTACATTTAAAATCTTAATAAAATCATGTCCGTTTCAGATATCCCAAAACCTCACAAATTGCTGATTAAGGATTATTTTATTATATTTTACGAACGCACAAAAATAACTTCTTTCTGCGTTTGTGGTTCGAAATAGGACTTTTAGAGTTCTATACAGTAAATATAAAAACACTACTCAGCTTGCAAAGTTTGGTAACATCAAAAAATATATGGTGCATTTATTTGGAACCTCTATGGAAGTGTATGTTTTTTTTTGGGTGATTTTGATTCATTGAATAAAACTCAACTCAAGATCAGCTTTTTAACCCATTGGTCCTGGAAGTTGATACAAAAATTAAAATATACTGGAACTGCTTTATCCTTTATATCGAGTTTGAAATATGATTTAGATGTAGCCTTTGCTGAAAAATAAATAGTTGTTAGAGTATTTAAAAAATACATTAAAACTTAAACTTTTAGGTTAAAAAAAATTTGAAGATTTAAATATATTGATTATTCGGTGAAAAACCTATAAACTTTATTAATTTAAAAAGGAATGGCGTATACTGTTCCCGTGGAAAAAAACCTTTGTTTTGAAAATATCAACTAATGGAAAAAACTAAATTTTTATAAAGATCCAAGTTATAAAATGAAATAAAGTTCTATAGTACGTACATGTATGCCCTGCTGATGAATTTTATATGTGATGACATCAGTAATATTCGATGCAATGAGGAGTTAATTTCATTTTAATTAAAAACCAGTATCACATTTGTTTTTAGCACTTTGTAGTAAAATTCAAATTTTCGGAGTATAAAAAATTTATTTTTTTCATGCCGTAATATTACAGAATCTAATCAAGTGTAGACATTCATTTATTTCCCATCGAGAGCGAAACATTACTAAATTGCTCTAGACTAAGAATTGGATGCCGTAAAAGAGGCCCAACATTATATTTCATTTTTATCTGGCAGATTTAGGGCCCTTTCGGAAGGATGGGTTGGAGAGAATACCATGTAGTAAGACCATTAAAATCATGTATATAGAAGGATTATATTTTATTATTTATTATATTATTCTGAATAGCACATTTATTATCATAACTGTCAATCCTCAACTACTGATACTAACATTATCTGCTGATTTATAATAACATTACAAGTATTATATAAAATTATGTATATATAATGTCCTGGGACTCACCCAGCCACAATAGTGTGGGTACCCTTAATTGGGAGAAAAACCTGGTGATTGAGCGTGGTTTAGAACAAATCACCTCCCCGTACAACAGTTGTCCTACAAATAGCGCAGTCACTACCATGTACTGAGCGCAATACCCACCATGTAGTACAGTTTTTTTTAGTTTTAAAATGTTTTGATATACATTATTCGCCAATTTCATTACTTTCAGTATTTTTTTTTAAGATTAAGACAAAAAATTTCACAGATTTTATCGTACGTTATCTATTATTTAATGGCGTCAAAAAAACAATTTAGTTCAAAAAACGAAACATTTTTATTTGCTTAAATTCCGTAAAATCTAGTTCATTTCATTTCGTACTTAATTGAAATATTCTTGCTATGGCACGAGCATCTCTTATTACAGAAGGCTTAAGGACTTCTCCAATTCTCTTAAATTCCTTTCGAAAGAGCATACATAATTTACATAACCTCTCTGGGTCTTAACTAATTAAGTACTTTAAAATGTTTTTTTATCTTGGATAAACCTTCTTTTACTTAGAATTGTGTTTAAAGCATAAGTGGTGATCCAGCCTTTCCTGATATATTTCTTTTCATGGATTCTTTGTTACATTCGAATCGTAAAATTGGTAAAAGAATTTAATATAATTTGTACGAATAATTCCTAATCTATGCTTACTTATTTTTCTTCTTTATCATCTTTTTCCAAAATTGTTTGGCATATACAGATACAAGCTTGATACACTAAAACCAACTCGTTCGGACGAAAGGAGTCAACAGATGTTGATCCTGTCCAATCCCTCAAGTTCCTCAACCAGGAGTGACATCTGGACCTGGATCTCTCCTACCTTCAATCATGCCCCGTATGATTAACTGCAGCAGAAAATACTTTTCATTTCACATCTCATGACCAAATTATGCCAATTTATATCTTTGATATATGATATTGTCATATATTTAAAACTATATGACAAAATATCTTTGATATTGATATTGTCCAATATTCCGTGGGGTTTCTGTATTCATTGTAATATGCTTTCGTTTCTAACATGGTATGTTTGTTTGCTTTTTCATTTAACGTCACTTTATGCTGCTATGGCTAATCGGACGATGCTACAGTGGGAGCCCTATATTTTGCTTATCCAGGTTTAATTAGGATAGGGATTTTTAACGAGCACCTGACATCGTACAGGCTCCGGATCCCCGTTTAACGACCCTTCCGAAGGACGGCATGACTAAGGATTTTTTACTCCCTTTAAAAAAATCGTAGGCCCAACTGCCGGGCTGCGGAACCGCGATCTTGGGCTTAGTAGGTTGTTATGCTAAGCACTAGATCACAGGTCGCCCTTTTTCTGATATGGTGCACCTATGAAACTTTGACCATAAGCCAATAACACCTCATCTCGTATGCTTGAAGTCTAATGAAAATTAAATCAGGCCAAGGATAAACATAAATATATAATTTCTATAGCAAGAAATAAAAAAAATAGTACTTTAACAATAAGACCTTTAAATATTATTTGAGGTAACTATGAAGAAATGTTTACAAATTATTCAACAAACAATAATTGAGAAACACCTCATATCCATTTTTGGTCAAAATTTAGTTAGACATATTAAATTGCTGGTGAAGGATTACAAAACCAATACGCATGTTTGGAAGATGAATTGATGACATACATGAATTGATAAATAAAATACTGATTTTTATTAAAAATTTGATTTATTTTACCTTTTATTTCATACCACCTAGCTTCCTCTTCAATTCCCGATAATCCTCCGAGGCGTCTGAAAAGAAGATGGCCCCGTGACTTCTTAGTTGAACTTGTGATTTGAGTACTACCAGTGGGTAGTTTCTCTACTTGTCATTTTCACATGTCATTATGTATCGCTTAGCCCATTTCAATCAATTAAAATAATTAAAAAAAAAAATTCATATCTGATAACATATCGTTAAGTTGGTCATTTGAGAAACAACACATCTCCAACAACGTTTATAATGTTTTTAAATATCAAAATCAAAATAATAAAATTTTAGTTTGGTAGAATTAGCTTACCAAACCCCTTTAGAAACATATAAAAAAATTCAAATAATATATGACGTTAAATTATGGACCAGCTGAGTTTTTTTTGATTTCTCGAAAGTTTACTTTTTTGGATATGAGGTGTTGTTTAAATAGCCGATTCAATTAGGTTCCTTAATTGAATTAAGAAAGATATAGATAAAATGGAATATAAAGATATAGATTAAACATAGGTTAAATTTACCATTTATTTATGTTAAATCTGAGTGACTAAAATACACGAAGACGCAGGCATGAGAGACGGGAATCCTTCTTAGAACTCGATGGATGGATTGATCTATCCAAATATAGAGATAAAGGTAATTCAAGGGGAAGCCATAGATAATATCACTTTCGAATACAGCTTTCTCAGTATCTCAAAAATATATGATGTCATTCTATTGTATATCAAATCACCTGAGCTATTAACCATTGGCAACTAAATACATTACCATATACTTTTTTAAACATAGATGGGTGAAAATTGTGGAAGGAGCGTGATCAAATAATTCAGATTTTAATTATATTGTTATATAACACCTTCCCATACCTCATCCCTAAATTTGCCAAACTATTCTTACACTGAAACATATTTTTCAGGAGCGTATTTATAGCCTTCCAAAGATGAATAAAATAGGACTGGCCCCAAATTTAATTAATACGTTGACTGCAAACTCGTAGATTGCGTTCTTTTCTAGGACGCCATCTACAAGTTATCTCGACCTGTGTTTACTTGCCATTATTGTGAAGGCTACGATTAAATACGATGCTCTAGAATTAGAGTTTTTAATAATATAATGTGATTTAATCAAATTGTCATTTTAGGCCAGATTTCATTTAAAGAAAACGAAGCTACAATCATATTAAAATTTATTTTTTGAAAACATATCGCCTACTTTCTGAATTGTAATACATTCTCAAATTCATCTGTCTTTTCTTCATCATTTCGATGCCTTAGTTCACAAATGTGTTAAGTGCAAATTTTTCAAAAATGGTTTTCTTATATAAATAATATTGTAAAGTTGTGATCAGGAAGTCATAGATCAAATGTTGATATAAAATTGATAGAGAAGCTGTAAAATTTACAAAAATATATTGCGTGCTTAAACTTGAACTATATTTCTTGTGTTAAATTATAATCAAAGTTGACTCATGTAAAATCTTGTTTTCGGCACTAAAAACATTTGTGAACTAAGGCATCGATTTAGTCTATATGGATGCATAGGTGTGTCATATTAATATAGAATAAACCAAAATTTTATATTGAAAACCATCGGCCTTCAGGACCTAAGAGTTTTACACTATTAACCATATAAAAAATTAATAATTATAATTTTTTACTTGGGGAGCGGAGTGGCTCAGTGGAAGAGCATTGAGTTGCCATGCCGGAAATCCTGGTTCAAATCCCGCTGCAGGCCTTGAGTTTTATTTAGTCTGTTTGCAGCGGGAGATGGATCGTACAGGATCTAGGACCCTCCTGGGCCCCACCCAACCACTAAAAAATATAAAAATAGGGTCCCAAAAAAAGGGGAAAAATCTGGTGGTTGAGCGTGGCCTAGGACAATTCACTTCCTTGCAGAACCGTTGTCCATGAAACAGTACAGTCTCTACCATGTACTGAACCCCAGACCCTTCATGGGTTGTAGTAGTATAGGTTTTTTTTTTTTACTTGTACATCTTGTTTGTATTATACTATATTTACTTATTGGAGGTATTTATTGAACGTTTCAAAAGGTTTTGACTACTCTCAATTTAGCATATTTCAGTTTTGACACGCTTGGTTTAAAAGATAAAATATCATCCATTATTGACGAAATGGAGTGAAATACTCCAACAGGCAGGCTGAATGGGAATATTATATTGAGATCTCTTTCGAACTAAAGAAGGGTCCGGTTGGAGTTGAGCTATCGCAATGGAGCGCCCACACGTGTTACAGTCCAACGAGCAAAATCCAAGATTTATACAATCGAATAAGAAGACCGGTTGGGAATAAGGGCCTTTGGACCTTCCACCTCATCTCGAATAAGGTCCATTCAATATATAATGACATTGTATGTCATATATAGCTTTCAACTATTATCTCAAACAAACATAATATATTTTATAATTAATTTCTAAACGGCCCTTTTGAAGTACTGAGTCGTTTTCTGTTCTAAATAGATATCGTATATTTCCTCACTGTATATTTTGCGTGGTTTTAGGGCTCAATAGAACCTTAACTTTTGCCCGACGCAAGTAATGTTATGCCCGATTAGTGCAAATGGTGTTTTAATGATAAAAAAAAAGCAATTTGATAGCAAAAACAATAAACTAAACTATTTATTTTAAAAAGGAAAGATAAGAATTTCTTTAAGTTCAAAAATAATAATGGGTTGTATAAAAAAAATGATCATTTCACCTTCCCTATGGAGAGAAGATGGCGACTAACAGTATATTTCGACACACCACACTCCCTGGCAAGTTCTCGAGTACTTGTGGAAGGATTTGACTCAACAGCTTCCTTAAAAACCTCATCAATATCCATTAATGGTCGCCCGGAGCCCTTCTTCCTTTCCAACGTCGTATCTCCACTGCTACATTTTCAAACCAATGCCGCACAGTGCGCTGGCCAAGGACACCTTCACATTTAACAATTTCACGAGTTGCTTCAGCGGCTGTGAATTTTTTTTCCAGTAATGTCTTAAAATTACGAGAATTTCGAAGGACACTTTCACGTTTATTCTTTAAAATAAATAACTAAACTGAGGCTTTTTTTGAAGAAGTGCAGTGTTAGTAAACAAGCTTAAAGAATGCTCTAAAGGGATTATTAAGTCTTGGTAAATAATAAATAGCATTAAAATATTTACAGACTTTTGAACTAAGGAATTTGATAAAACGGTCTTTTTTTTTTTTATACACCCCATTAGTACTTAATACAAAAAAGACTAATTTAAAGAACTTTGAAATGAAAAAATTAAATATAATAAACTATGATTTATTGTGCACATCAATAAAATTGTTTAGATAAAAAAAAAATTGATTGAAACTTATTACTAATACGAGTAACGACTGGTCCATGAGAAGAGATGCTTCTGGTTTTTTCGGTTAATCTCTGAGACGTCAGTTGACTGGGAAGCTCGAAGAACACATGTCCCAATGTAGGCTTGGCGTACGCACACTGCTTTGCTTGGTCGAGCTGAAGGCTCTGCACTGGAGATAACCCCGTGAGACGATGCGTGGTGTTTTACACTTTTAAACCAGTTAGTTACACTTTTTAGACAAAATAATCATTAACAGTCCGTTTAGTACGCTAGAACATTTAATAGTACAAATTACACTGAGTAACATATGTCAATCAATCACATGTTTACAAAAACAAATGCACAATGCTTCTTCAAATATTAAATTATTTATTTTATTTTATTAGTTATTGATTTGATTAATTTTTAAATATTTTTATTTTTATTTGAGCCAGGATTGAGCCTGGATAACTCAATTGGTAGAGTTCCAGACTAGCAATCTGGGCGACCCGGGTTCGAGTCCTCGTCGTGGACATATCTTTTCTTTTCAAATATAAATATTTAAAAATTAATAAAATCAATAACTAATAAAATAAATTATAATAATATAAAATGACGTAGTCAACAAGATCCAAATTAAATAAATGTTCAAAGAACATTCTTCCCCTAGTATACATCGCAAATTGCGAGAACGCGGGGACATGGTATTAGTGAAAAGAAACCATGATCGGGGAGGGAGCCTGATTGAGCCAGGATAGCTCAATTGGTAGAGTTCCAGACTAGCGATCTGAGCGACCCGGGTTCGAATCCTGGTCCTGGACATATCTTTTCTTTTCAAATAAAAATATTAAATTATTTAATTTAAAATTATTAAAATTAAATAAACAATATATTTTGTATGTTTTTTTATTATATCTAGTATAAAGCTATAAATCTAAAGGACAAATATAAACTGTTATATTAATAAACCATTGTTATTATTAACCATTTTATGTCAACAGTATCAGGGTGATTCTGTTCTAACTATAACTTTTTGATTAGAAATATTTGAATTCTACAATGAACCTTTTTTAGTATTTCAATGCATATTAATACTCTATTTTTCAATGCATATTAATACTCTATGGTAATTTCTTTTTGTAAAAATGAAAGTTCGAAAGGATTTTGGTACAACTTAAAAATATCGAGAATGATGATCGAACTTCAAATATTCCGTGGCACTGTAAGTAATGGCTCATTCATCCACGGTACTGACAAAATAAATTTCGTGTAGACATTGCTCAAAAAAATATTACATTTATTAATGGATCGAACATTGATATTTATGGATTAGTTAGTTTTGTTCATTCATTGCGAAAAAAATAATGAATTTTCCCCCCTTACTATGGGAACCCACTTTTAGAGGCTGGGTGAGCCCCAGGAGGGTCCTAGATCCTATATGATCCATCTCCGGCTGCAAACAGACTAAATAAAAGTCCTGCCTGCAGCGGGATTAGAGCCAGGATTCTAGGAGGAGAATAAAAATAACGTAGATGAGGGATTTGTTACCGTATGAAATTGAATCAAGCCAAGGGAGAGGTACCGCTGGATGCTACTTCTTCATGCCTCTCATGTCATTGTATATTATTTTACGGTCAAACATTCTGCTGATTGTCATTGTTTTTATTTGACCGTTGTGGATAAATATCATCATCATTACATGGTCCATGGAGGACCTTGGTCTCCTCTACAATTTTCCTCCACTTTGAACGATCTCCCGCTCCTCTTCTCCATGTTCTTACCCCCAGGAGCTTAAGGTCTGCTTCCACATCGTCCAGCCATCGCATTCTAAGCCTTTTTTTCTCCTTCTCCATCTGGACGTCCCTCCAGAATCAGCTTTGGGAGCATTTTTTTGTCCATTCTGTGAACGTTCCCCAACCATCTCAATCTTGCTTTTTTAATATAAAAAACTATGTCAGGTTCTTTATATAGATCCTTAAGTTCCTTTTCATGGGGAAACGATTTCCTTATTTGGTTGGGCCATACACTCTTCTAAGAATCTTTCTCTCCCACGTAGATAAATATATAAAGAGAAAAAAAGTATGATTCTTCCAAAAGAAAGTTTAATAAGGGAGATTAGTGACTTAAATTGATTTATATTTATTTTTACGATTGTTTCATTCTGGACACGTTTTTTTCAGCTGTTATTATCTTATCTCTTTCATTCGCTCTCCCGCGTTTTTCTTTCTTTCCCGTTTTTATCTTTGGTCTTTCCTGAAAGCTACGAGAATTCTGAAGTTCCTTCCTAAGTGAAGAAGGTCCTCCAGTACTATCCGGAGAAACATCGAGCTCTTCGATGTCCTTTTCAGTCTCCTTGACCCAGCTACTGTCCATTTTCAGTTTTTTAATGATACTTGAATACCATTTTGGTCATTCTTCTTTGGAACCGTAGAACTGAATTCTTTGTTTTCTTATCTTGTCATTAATTTTTAATATTTTCGGGCTGAGTTCCTGGTCATGGCGTCGTCTTTGATCGGTCCCAAACCGTTTTTTTATATTTCCATCTCCGTGATTTCTAGATCACACATCTACATTTTCTTTTTCAAGTTTAAAAATTGTGTCGCATGCGACCTTTCTGGGCGGATAACTGTAGTGTCTAAGTTAAGTAAGCTCTACTGGATATGTAATTCTTGTGGTAATTATATTTCGTGAGACGAAAGGCTGTTACCTCTAAGTATATATATTTAACGGCTCAATTCAATTTATTAATGATTATTATTATTTTTTTTATAAGGCTGTTCTCAATAATTTACGCAATTTGTCAATTACTTTAAAAAAATATGTCAACGTTCTAAGAACCTTTTTATAATAATTAATATTCATTATCAATAGAATTATTAATAACTAAACGTTCAAGTAGGTCGAGGCGGTTAAAACTGGATAAGGCTAAATAAAAGTCCTTCCCGCAGCGGGATTTGAACCAGGATTTCCGGCATGGCAGCTCAGTGCTCTACCACTCAGCCATTCCGCTCCACTGTAACTTAGGAAAAATAACGAAAATTACAATTTAGGTGCCAATCCGTTTAGTCCCAGCAAGACAAATGAGACAATAAAACTCAGCGTATAAAACAATAAAACTAAGCAATAAAATTTTCATATAAATAATTAATAAGGATTAAAAGGCAAGTTTTTAATCGCACCAAAATTATGTATTTTTGTTTTCTTTTATAGTTCAACCGTACATAACATAATATTTGAGTTTCTTTCATTAGTTTTTTAAAATGACTATACCATGAATATACTAAATTTACAATTTATTATGCCGAAATCGAAATTAAAAAATGGCCACTATTCAGGAACAGTGTAAGGTGCTTAATAGGTTAATGACATATAATAAAATCAACTTATTCTAAATTGTTCAAGCAACCACCTTAATTTTTATTGGATCACATCATTTGGATTGATCCAAATATTAGGTGAATCTGAGATTGTATTTTATAGGGTTATATGAACTAAAATTAAGATGACGAGGATTTTAACGATTAAGTTTCTGGCCGCTTTAATCGGATTAAAGAACTGCAATTTTAAGTTCAAAGTGATTAGTATGCGAGGGGTGTACAAGGAAGTACTCTTTAATAATATTAAAATATAATATTATCCTTGTTTCATGACAATCAACTAAATTCGATCTGAAATTGTTAAATATAGAAAACACCCCTCTTATTCTGTGGGCCTAGATAGCCTGTGGCCTATCTGATTTCCTTAGATTGCATTAAATTTTAAATCTTCATTATAGTCACATTTAAATTGGACAAAGTGTGGTTTGGATCTTTCTAACTAGATAAAATTCATTATTTAGTGCTTGGTATTGCGTTTAAATGGCATTATTCCAACGATTTGCATTGGAGTATGGAGTTAATAAAAATGACCTCTGGAAGAAATTATTTATTATTCAGTGGCCAAAAAAATTAGTCGTTTAGTTAGCAAATGTGAGGAGTGAACGACTCATATATAACTCGACTACGATTGGAAAGAAAATGAAAGCTTAAACACAGAAGGGATATGAATAAAGTAAAATAATATATAACTTTTCTCATTAATCTCTCGCCCATTTACTGTTTACAATTTTGAATAAATTTTCACTTTACTTGATTTTATTCGTTATTCGAAACCGTAGACCCAATGCATTATCATTACGCCCATAGTAAAAAGCGATTGATGTCTGAAATTCGAAGAACATCAAATGAAATGTTAAACGGTCTATCTACATTTGCCTGCAGTCTCAATTATGGCTCTTTAACATTTTTTTTAATCAGGTGCAACCGTTATTAAAAAAATTAAAGAAGCCAAAATTCATACTTTAATATTCTCAATCTTTTATGATTATGTAATAGTTTAATAGTGATTATAATAAGTTTATTTGATTTTTTTGTTTAATATTTATGATTTTGTTCATTCGAAGTTTCTAGAACAGCTATTCATGAACTAATTTCTTAGATTGTTCATAAAATATCATTGAGACGGAACATTTCCTAAAATACTAAAGATATTAACTGAAAAAAAAACCTATACTACTACACCTTCATATCATGGGTTCAGTACATGGTAGAGACTGTACTGTTTCTTGGACAATGTTTGTACAGAGAGGTATTATTCATTTATATATTTCTTATATAATTTACTACAATTCACAAAAATTATATAATAAAAAAAAAATGGAGAGAGCGCAAACCTTTAAATTTCTAAAATCTTGGAAAAAAACACATCAACTAACATCAAGAGGACATACACCAAAAGAAAAATCACATCAAAGGTAGAATAGAGTCCAACCAGTCCATCAACCAGTTGATCCATGACGTTAAAAAAAAAAAGCTCTTATATATAATATATATATTATATATATATATATATATATATATATATATATATATATATATATATATATATATATATATAGAGAGAGAGAGAGAGAGAGAGAGAGAGTGAGTGAGTGAGTGAGAGAGACAGAGAGAGAGAGAGAGTTAGAGTGAGTTTGAGGAAGAGCGGAAATCCTATTTATTTATCCTATTTGGTGGAACGATCCTCCATTGTGTTTCGCCAGTGTAGAATTACATTATTTTTGAAAAAATGCATATTATATTATGATTTTGGATAAAAATCATATTTAAATAATAAACACAAAAATAGACACTCATTTGATATAATTAGTAACATTGTGTAATATAACAGACATTATGTAAAGAAATTATTAAATCCTGACTCATGTATTTATTTGTTCTTATTAATATACTTATTCTCTTTAGTTGCTTATTAATTTGCCATAAATCATGCTTCTTATTTAATTTTTTGACCATATGAAATATTTTATCATTTTTATTATGTAGCCCTCTGGAAAGATGTACATTACGTATCTTTTCATGTTCATGTTTGTTATTCTAAGGGGACTTGGTCCCAGAATAAAGTTACTTTTCTATTCTATTATATTCTAACACTGGGAATCATCACATACGAACGTTCTGTTGGGATTGCTGATACACTGCATCCTCTAATTCGGGATGCTTCTGCATTATCTAGCATTAATTGAAAGGATTTAGGGATCAGATTGCTGGGTATCTTTGGCCGAAACAGTTACCCCTCTCCGTCACTAATAGGACAATAACTCACCGGGTAAATGCCGGTAGATTACGACCGGATTAAAATTGTCTGAGGAATATTCGCCTGAACCATCTAGATGGTTCAGTTCTTCGCTTCATTAGGTTTCCATCATCAGGATTAAGAAGGAAGAAGAGGAGGGTCGAGGCAATGAGACGGGTAAAGAGGTTTTTCGTATATTATCTTCTGTTCATAAAGAATCCTCATATCTTATCTTATATCTCTAAAATAAAATTTGATTATATAAAATAATACTAAATAAAAAAAAAATTCTTGAGGAAAATTCATATATTTGGGTTTTTTGTAGTCAGTAGGTGCACGAAGACCTAGATTCCTTTTCCCTGAAGCAGACCTTCCAAGGACCAAACTTCCGGGCTGCTATTTGATATCCTGGAATACCAACAAAAAATAATATAAATTAATATTTGACAATTTATGTTATTTCATATTTTAATATAATATATTAGTGTGTAAAAAAAGAATAAAAAAAAAAGCAATTTAAATGAATACTATAAAAGAAGAGATGAGAGAGTGTAGAAAAAAAGTTTATTAATTTTTTTTAATTATACCTCACATTCCGATGAAGGAAAAAATTCAATCTTCATTTTTTAATTTATTTCTTATGTGTATTGTATGAAAGAGGTTAATAACCTAAAGAACCTTGAAATATCCATCGAATATAATTATTTTTATCTAACTATTATTTAGTGTAGCTCTTTGTATAAATGTTCTTCCAGAAAATAATTAAATCAAATACTATTATACTATTTTAAAATTATAATATAATACACTAATATAAACATGTACTTAAAAATACGAGACAATAAAATAAAAGAATAAAGAGTCAAGTCAATTTCAGATGGAAATTGACGGATTTGCATAAGTAGGTTTCTAAACTGAAAATGATTAAATACGAAATATAGTTGATTGGAAAATTAACCACCTTTGCTTTCTAAATGCATTAGATAAACATTCATCATACTGAATAAAAAGCGGATAACTCCGAAAGTTCATAAATTTACCTTTTGTTAATCAGTAGACAATATGATGAAATGCCTTACTGATTTAAATTACAATGCAGGATTCAATCGTAAATTATCAGCCATGGCAGGGTTAAATTTCCTGAGGATTCTTTTCATATTATTGGAGTTTGTCCAATATTAAAGAAGTTGCCAGGCCATCCTTGTTTTCGGAAATAGCCATTAAATCTGACAGAAAACAATAAAAATAATAAATGAATCCGTTACGAGAATAAATATTTTTGTTTTTAAAACAATCTAAATTATAGAAATGGAATAGTGAAAGTATTTTATTTTTAATAAATTGATATATTAAAATCTCTGAAATTTTTTTTCCTATTTCTATGAGTTTACGTTATAAGAAGATAGATTCCCTTGATTGGGAAATGGACCTCCGGATGAGTGGACTATGTTATATAATTCGGTAGAGTGAAGTAAAAGGCAATTGGCTTTACATATTATAATGATAATAAACACAAAATTAATATGATTTAGTTACTGCTATGTCCATCTGTGAATGGCATGTTCGATGCGTTGGTTGCTCGCTTCCTCATCCTCTGTTGGCTCTCAGAGGTGTCTACTCCATGCTTAGGTACTGTGTAGAGCACATGACACCTATCCTAGCCGTTCCTTGTCTACTGGTGTACTGCTACTGGACTGTGGGATGGTCATTTTGTGCCTCTCGTTGTTGGCCAATGAATTTATAGATGTCCTGGCTCTGGCCCAAGGAGGTAGAGTAAGAAGTGGTGCTGTTTTAGATTGAACACTGCATTTTGAATATACATCGTATGACTGATTATTTAAAGTGGTTTTTGAAACCTTGCGTGGTATTCGTAAGTAGATTATGTACAAAAGTAGTTTAGATGAAACAAGGACCAGTTAATTTTTTTCATTTTTTAGAACCGTTTTCGAAATAGTATTATAAACGTGTAAAATGACAAATGTTGCAGCAATACAAAATTGGTATGTCTATTTTGGCGAACGGGGTTTAGTCTACACTCAGGCTATAGATATAACTTATACCTACCTAAAACACGCAATCTTATTTACTGAGATTGGCACGCACCAAGAACATTTTGCGAGGATTGGTTATTTCGAGTCAGGAGAGTTTAAGATCTGTGTTTCCGTTGAAAAATCGGATTTGAATTTTTTACCATCATAAAAGTTTTCTTTAGCATGTGTACATATTAATACATAACACAATATATTGGAGATATGTAGAATTAAATAATATAAAATCTGTGAATACTTTTATGCCATATTTTGAAAAAAAATATATTTATTGAAATTTACAACTGAATATTGAATACATCAAGTAATAATGCACCCAGTGGTAGTACTCAAATAAAAAGTTAAACTTAGAAGGTCACGAGGCCATCTTCTTTTCAGACGCCTCAGAGGATTATCTGGAATCGAAGAGGTTGCTAGGTTTGAAAACTAAAAACTTGAAGTGGGTTTGAGTGGAAATTAAGTTTGTCATAGCAAGATTGATATCGAATTCGGGCCAAATCAGCAACAAATGGGACTTTAAGGTCATTATGGATTACTTTGTTCGTAACAAAGTAAGGAGTATTGAGGATTTTACGAAGGATTTTGGATTGTAAGGATCGAATACGAAAGGAATTCGATGGCTTAGTGGAGGCCCAAAGCTCTATTCTGTAAGTCCAGATGGGTTTAATGATTGTCATGTATATGAGTCTTTTGTAATTAATTGGGAGCTTAGAGCGTTTGTCTAGTAAATGTTGAAGTACCCTGAAACGGCGAGCTGTTTCTTGTCGTTTCAGTCCAGTATGAGGATTCCATGTTAAGCGTTTGTCAAGGAGTAGTCCTAAGTACCGGAACTGTTCTACAGGAATCAGTGGAATGTTGTTAAACGGTACTGGAGGACAGGAAGTGTTATTTAAAAAAATAAAATAATATAAATTATATTTTGAGAAGAATGGTCCGACTGAAGGATAAGTGGAAGTAAAAATATAATTTCTTAATTAGTGACAAATTTAATAGAAACAAACATTTAAATCTACGTTACAGGTTTTATTCAAAAAGACCATTTCTTCTCTTGTTTTCTTTAAAAAAAAATTTAATATTTTAAATGTAAAATAAGGAACTTATAATGGATGTTAACATCCCGGGATTGAAATAAGTTGAAAAGTTTGATTTCCTTAAAACTTTAAACGATAACAAATTCTACAGCGACGAAATTTTAGGGTTCAAAGCCATCATCAGAGCTTTCAAAGAAATGATGATGGTCGGATGGCATAGGCCGAAAGGAAATTATATCCATTCGCCTTCTTGAATGTCTTGAATCTTGAATGAAGGTTACATTTGAAGTTAACCCTCAATTGCAATCACCAGTTGGCATATTGAATGTTCTTTATCTTGCACAATTCTCTCTTCAGTTAGTCCTCATTGTGGTTTTCCATTTGAATATAAATTGGTTTTTCTGATTCTTATGAAAATTCAATAGATCCCCACTTCCGAATATTATGAATAATAACCATTATTGGCAGCTCATATTTCTGCCATTTTTGTTTTCGTTAGGGTCTTCTGGTGTCCCTCTACTCATCCATCTTAACCTTATGTATCTTCTATGCGTAACTTAATTATTTAAAAAAAAAATATTTTTTTTCTTGTGGGAGCGTGGTCACTCAAGTGCTGAGTTTCCGTGCCGAAGCATTCTTCCACCTTTGGCAGATGATTTTGATGGTTAACAGCCACGGATGGGATCTGGATACTCCCTCGGGGCTCATTCAGCCTGTATAAATTGAGTATCCTTAATTGGAAAATCTGGCGGTCAAGTTTCGGGCAAATCACCTCCCTGCAGAACCTTTGTTCAAGAAACTTTATAGTCTCTACCACGTACTGAACCCAAGACGATTCATGGATGTAGCCGTATAGGTTTTCTTTATCACATAAATCCTGCTTCTTTAGCACGTCCTTTCTAAGCTTTTACATTGTTTTTGAGTCACAAACATTTTTAGTAGCTTCACCCTGCTATATACAGTAAAAAAAAAATTCACTCGAAACATAATTCGCTTTTTTTGATTAAATATAAGTATAAATATATTAAAGAAACATACATATTACCCACAAATAGAAACTCAATAAATTATAGGCTCTTTCCTATTCTGTGACTCTCCACGAAGCTTTTTAAAGAGTGATAATAAATTTCCTTTGACTAGTGGACGCATAATTATTCAAATTTTCTTCATATTCGGGCCCCGAAGTCATACATCATAGTCACGGCAGTTGATATATATGACCCTTGGATTGCGGCGGTTCCACTTCATTGATACTGTCTCCTTCAGAACCTTCTTAAAGGATACACTATATTATTCAGTTTTGCTTTTAAGTAAATTTTGTTGTTGAAAGCTTTCAAACTTTATTTATGGTTTCTCCATATGGGGTGCGGAGAATCAGGCCTAGAAAAAAAATTAATTAATCATTTCGTTGTCATGACTTTTGCAGGAATGTCTTTTAAGATTTCTGCAATTTTTGCAAAATAAAAACAAAAACTGCACCACAACAACATTTGGAGGGTCTTCTGGGAGTGGTTGTACAGGGATGTGACTAGTCCGATATTTAAGGGGTCTGTAGATCCCTCAGTGGCCACATATGGCTGTTAACTGAATAAATAATTGATTTGTCACATCGGGACTTGAACCCGTGAACTACAGCATAGTAGTTTAACGCTCTACCAATGAGCTACACCGCTCCTTTTATATTTTTCGCGTTATACAAACAAATATTATAAAGTATCTAAGAAGAACGCCTAAATAACTGCCAGGAACATATTCAGAAGGAAAGTTCTGAAGACCGTGAAATTTCTTGTGTTCTCACTCTAAGCTATGCTTGCAGACCACAAGATTATAAAGATATCCTTGTAGAAGGTTTATGAGGATGACAACTATGATGGTTGGAGGGTGCTTAGAACCAAAGAAAGAAAGGAGCGGTGGTCTTTGGTCCTCATGAGACTTATCTTAGATGAAAACTGATAACAGGGATCACGCAAATTAAATTAGGTCTCATGCACGGATCAGGGGCACGGCACTTTAGGATCTTTCACGCGTACACTTAGAGTTTCATGGTTTCATAAGCATTCCACAACGGATACTAAAGCCCCTCGAGATTTTCACGCCATCAATAGAAATTTTTTTTTTTATTATTTATTTATAGAACATAATATAATAATATCACAAGTAAATAGGCTAAGTGACCACATAAGGACATGATATAATGACAAGTAGAGAAACTACCCACTGATTGTACTCAAATCCCATGTTCAACTAAGAAGGTCACGTGGCCATCTTCTTCTCAGACGCCTCGGAGGATTATCGGGAATTGAAGAGGAAGCTAGGTTTGAAACTAGAAGGTTTGAATGGGAATGAAGTTTGTTATGAAAGGATAGATAGCGGGATCGGGCCAAATCAGCAACAAATGGGACATTAAGGTAGTTATGGATGACTTTATTCTTAACAAAATAAGGAGCATTGAGGATTTTACGAAGGATTTTGGATTGTAGGGATTGGATAGGAGAGGAATTCGATGGCTTAGTGGAGCCCCAAAGCTCTACTCCGTAAGTCCAAATAGGTCGTATAATGGTCATGTATATGAGTCTTATGTAGTTAATGGGGAGGTTAGAGCGTTTGTCTAGTAAGTGTTGAAGTAGCCTGAAACGTCGAGCGGTTTCTTGCCTTTTCAGTCTCGTATGAGGATTCCAGGTTAATCGTTTGTCAAGATGCAACCCTAAGTATTGGATCTGTTCTACAGGCACCAGTGGGATATTATTAAAGGATACTGAAGGGCAGGAGGTCATTGGTTTACGACGTAAGGTAATAGTGATTTGATGGGATTTTTGAGAATTTATTTTAATTCTCCAATTTTGACATCATTCTTCAAGATCTGTTATATGGGATAGGAGTCTTTATACAATAACTGGATTGGTGTTGACTGATAATACACATGTATCATCAGCATACGTGGTAAGGATAGTATAAGGATGAGTTGGGATGTCAGCTGTATAAAGGATTGGGCCAAGGATACTACCTTGAGTCAATAGAAATAAATTGACATATTTCAGTCATGTGATACGAAATGAAAAGTATCACCTATTTCAGTTAATCATACAAGACAAGATTGTAGGAAAGAGGGCTCCAGGTCGCAGGCTTCGCTCTTGATTGCGGAACCTGAGGCAATGGACAGGATTAACATCGATAGGATTGTTTCCTGCAGCGTTCAGTAAACTATGATTGGCCATTGTAATCTCCAACATCTAAAGGGGACAGGCACACATAAATTTTCTTTTCTTAGTTTATTCCCAACGAGCACTTGTTATTTACAATGCCAAAACTTTTAAGGACTGTTTGATTGGAGAGCTGTCAAAAGGCAGACAGTTATGCCATTGGCTTTTCTTAGGCGCCACTTACCGCGACCAGCCAATCTTGAGTCAGTTGACACATTTAATTGCCGATAGTTTGGAGGGGGGTGAGAGGGTTGGAGAGGGGATTTAGAGGGGGTGATTGGGGGGAGGGGATTCCTTTCGGCTCCGTTACCATTAACAACCATAGTTGCTCATTAAAACTTCAAAACCAATTACACCCTCCATTGTCCAACACCACTCCAGCCAATAACAGTTTATTTAAATTCACCAGTTCACCATTCACTGTTTGAATCTGATCTTAGTCGAGTTAATCTCTCTCTTGGGAACTTATAGAATTGGATCTGTTTCCAGAACTAATAATTTGAGTTTTAATCGTCTCTAGGAATATATTATTTATTTTTTAATTTTCATTTGCACCTGCGCAATTGAGCATCCAGCAAATTTGATTCAAGTTTTTCTCTTTACTTTTCTACAGGAATATCAAGTTTTGGAATGAAAATATCAATAGTTGAGTAGGTCTCTTCGCCATTGTCTTTTTAATCTTTTCCTATCAAGTCTAGGTAACAGGGAGTAGGAAAGCGGAAGAACGAGCGGATTTGGGTGATTTTGTATCGATGAGTGAAATGATATTTATTTTTTATAAATATATGATTTTATAGTGGGAATGTTCATGTCATTGTGTATGGTATGATTCGAAATATACCATGGAGCATTAACAGTTTTTCTGAGAGTTTTGGACTGTGTAGTTGGTATCTTGTGCATGTCGATTTGTTTTGGTGAACCCCAAAGTTCTGCTACATATGTCCAAATAAGTTTTAGTATACTGTTATAGATAAGTTGTTTGTTTCGTAAGTCAAGTGAAGATCTGCAGTCCAGAAGATGTGATAGTTGTTTGTAGCGTCTTGTCAGTTCTTGTCTATTTAATTTTGTATGTACGTTACATTTAAGTCTTTTGTCCAAGAATAGACCGAGATAACGTACATAGTATAACAGGATAATGTACATGGTTTTCGGAAGGTACTTCGTCGTTGTAAATTTTGACTGCTGGATCTGAACCTTTGCGTAGAGAGAAGCTTCCATGGCTAGATTTTGAGGCGTATAAATATTCATGAATTTTTCTTTCAATTACTGACAGTTGAAGAAATTAGACTGTAAGAAACTACAGACATGTTTTTATTTACTCTAGTAGAGCAAATAATGCCGCTTTTAATGTATGAAAGAGCAGGGTAGGTCAGTGTGTACAGGGCTGATCTCCTATACGGCTGTGACAGATAAATTATTTAATCTGTTAACAGCCACGAACGGACACTGTTGAATCTTCAGACCCTCCCTGGGTTCACCCAGGCTCTATAAAACGGGTAACCTTAATTTCGGACAAATAACCTTCCTGCTCAGCCTTAACTTAGAAACCTAATTGCCATCTACCACGCACTGAATCCAAGACTCTTTATGGATTGTGGCAGGTGTACAGGTTTACAGGTTGATTTATTAACTTCAATTGAAGGCCGCCATCATTAGTTGAGCCCCCCTTTGGAAGGGACGTAAAATGGCTGTTATGTACTCGTTTAAGATACCTATCCTAATTAAACTTGGATAGGGGACATTTAGGGCTCCTACTGTAACATCGTCCATTTAGCTGTAGCAGTATAAAGTGGTGTTAAACGAAACAAACAAACAAACCATGCCAACAAACTTGGTTATGGGCACGAAGAGGTTCTTCCGTGTACCAAACCATCAACTCACAACATCTCTCTTATTTCTATAGTCTCCTACAATTTAAATCCTTATCAGGATTGGATAAAGGATTTAAATAATAAATATGACTAAGTTTAAATAGGAAATAATACGAAGATTTATAATTAAATAAGACTTAATTGAGTTTGTTTCGGAAAACGTATGCAGATTATTTTTTAAATATCTGTTATATATTATCAGCTACTTTTATTGATAACTGTTATAACCTAATAGAAATAAAAATGTAAAGAAAGATAAAATCATGTAGTTTATTTATAGTACATATGTATTTTATTTATTATTAATTTTTAAATATTTTTAATTATATATGTATATATACTAGCTGACCCGACCACGCGTTGCTGTGGCTTTTATAATAGTTTAAAAAAATATTACGTTAAAATTTGAATTAAAAAAAAATGAAATTAATCAAATTAATGCAAAAATGAATTAAATGGATTTTTTATTTTACATTTTATTCATCTTATATCTAACTATACTATATAATAAACATGATATACAAAATTCTTAACTGATAAAATATAAACATTAGTTTAATGGATGAGGAATATAATGGTTGATTTTTAATGGACATATCGAAAATATAACAGGATAAAAATATATAATTTTGCCAAAAAAATATTGCGGTCCTTAATCGAAATAAAACAGCGTATAAATATTTATTTATATTTATTGTCAAGTATATATATATATAAGTTGGACAATGTTACATATCTGTGCGAAATTTCATTAAAATCGGTCCAGTAGTTTCGGAGATTAGCCCGAACAAACATCGTAATAGGAGATTTGTATATATATATATATATATATAGATAAGATTCCGGTTATTCGTTATATGATAGGAACTGAACTCAGAATCTATAAGACCTATAGAGCTGCGGCTGGGCTGAAATTCTAGCAAAATTAATCTACTTTAAATAAAGTTACTCAGGTTTCCTGCTATTGTAAAACTTATTTATAAAAGGTAACTGTAATTAATTAAAATCACTGTTCTTTAAACATGTAAAGGTAGCCCGGAACATGGATTCACACTTATGCTGCTTGTATATGTAAAATTGCAAATAAAGTTGTTTTTTTTACTCAGTTTTTTTTCTCCAAAAACGCACCGATTATGAACTACAGGCCAACAACTGAAATAACTCCGAAAACTTCGATGTTTTTCGGCCACCAAAAATTTTCTCATCCGTATTTTCTGATGCAAATTTGGATTTACACTACTCAGACACGCCCTTACAACATATCAAAAAATGCAGCTGGTTAGAAAATTATATAATTTTGCAACATAAATATCGCGGTCATTAATCGAAATAAAACATAGTCTATATTTGGACAATGTTACATATCTGTGCGAAATTTCATTACAATCGGTCCAGTAGTTTCGGAGATTAGCCCAAACAAACATCGTGGCAGTTTTATATATATTAGTCTATTTATCTAAAATTTAATAATATATATATTTATTAAATTTTTTACACATCTGTTATTCTTAAGAGACCTGGACCCAGAAAAAAATTATTTTTCTATTCTATTGTTTACTTGATAATTATCCACTAGTCAATTCGTTAGGATTCACGGCTAAAAGTGTTTATTTAACAATTATCTGCACAAGAATTAATTAGAAAATATATTTAGTCATATATATATGATATATGATACATTAAATATATAAAAATATGTTACTACTTTGAAGTAACTTTTATTTGTCGAGCCAAATATTTTACCCTATAACAGGAATACAAGATTCCACCATTTTGTGAACAAGTCCTCAGTATTTTCGTATAAAGCCTAAAAAGAAGTAGCTATGAAAGTCTTTGGAAAACAAAAATATATTGCAAATGGAAAGGACGATAGAGAGCGCGCGTGGGGAATGGAAAGCAAGTTGTGGGATATTGTCGAGGCTTGCCAACTATGTGGTTAACCCAAGTCTCACTTCTTAGGATCTCTCGACGTGTTCACCTTTCGAATAACCGAGATAGTCGTATATAAAAACATTTATCTTCATTTACTGGGTAGTCTGAAGATAGATATACATTCTTAAAATATAAACATCAAATGAGCCGTTCACTGCACAAATTGACTAACTCCACTTTTTGAAAAATCTTGAATTTAATTGTAATAGCACTGGATATAGTCATAACTTTTTATATCAATAAAATCTTTCTGAAACAATAAAGGTTAACACCATTATTTAACGACAAACATTTTTTGGCCACTGAATAATACATTTTTTTTTCCAGAGATCATTTTGATTAACTCTTTACTTTAATGCAAATCGTTGCAATAATAATATTTAAATGCACTAGCTAAATGATGAATTTTATTTAGTTAAAAAGGTCCAAACCACACCTTATCCAATTTAAATGTGACTATAATTAAGATTCAAAATTTAATGCAATCAATATAAGGAAATTAGCGGTTTTAAAAATGTGGATCAGCCTTTATTATATCCTAAAGGTAGATCTGTAACAAGGGAAAACAGGAGAGTCACTCCTCCTGTTAAACATGATTACTTTAAAAACTTAAAAAGCGAAGAAATCTAAATGACGGGTCCTTACAGACAGCTGATGAAGAAGACATCAATTGTACTGCTGACGAATTAATAAAAAATAATAATATCATATAACATAACTATTAATATTCATTTTTATGGAAAATTTGTAATAAAACTATCTAATAATTAACTTTTTGTGTGATAAGAAACTTAAAAATTTAAATATATTACTTTTTTCACTTGCCAAATCAATTAACTCCACCGATCACATACAAATTGTAACATTTCTGACGATATCTTTTTGGCTAACCTTTCTTATAAACTTTATATGCTTTTAGACGAAAGCTACATCTTTATTTATGCATTCTACAATATTTATTTGAATTTATATTATACAGGGAATTTTAAAGAACAAAGCACATAATTTTTTCTCATTTCATTTTAATCAATTTGTGCATTGAACGGCTCTTATAAAAGATTGGTATAAACTATAATACTATTTTTACAACAAAATACTCCTCATGTTATGATAAGATTAACAGTCGCATTGATAGCAGTGAGGTAGGTTTCATATCAAGCATTGATCTAACTACTTAAAATACTTTACATAATTGCCGCATTACCTAGCGATACTTCTTAATTGAGACGATAATTGGTCGAATTTATAATATTATGGGATGGGGAGGTCTTTAATTACACAGAGAATCGACCCCGGGTTGGAAGAGGTGATGAAGACATACCTCAGAGCTATCTTGATAAATAATCTCAAGGTTTTCGAGATATCAGATTTAATTTGATACCCTTGATGCTTACTTGACACTTAAACACCTTTCCAACCCACATTGAGGCCGAGATTGGCTAGCAAAGTCAGTCCACCTAAAGGTGTCTAACAATAGCCGCTGAGTTCAAAGTTTAGCGTCGGTAAGGTCATTGCAAGGTCATGGCAAGGTCATTAGTATCTGGTAAGTTGAAACCTTATCGGGTAATTTTTCTCCCTATAAAATTAAAGTCAGGAGAGACATCGAGTCAATGTACTTTGTGAAGACTTAACTTCATGAGGTTTTTTTAAAAAAAGATTTAGTTGGAGTTTTAAAATTAAAAAATATTTCCTTTAAGTTTATTTATCTCTTATTTATATATTTTCATACATATAAGCATTATTTTTATAGAAACTATGTCAATAGAAATGTAAAATATGAGTTTATAAATATATATATATAAACGCACAGATATACACAGGTACCTGTAATGAACATGACTTGTCTAACCTTGCAAAATCTTACCGGATTCATTAAGATATCGGGCCAAAGATCTAATGATCTGTTGACCTTATGACCATCTAGTAAAGCGGATGATGTCGAAGTGGAAGAGGCTATGACCTAACAAATTGTAACAAGTATTTGTACTGATTTGACATGTTGCATATCCAAGTCTTGTATCTAGAAATGTGTTCTTAAATATGTTAAAGAACTGCCAAGGAAGCGTGATGCTGCCCTTAGACGCTTTAGACGTACGAGGCTAACTGATGACTATCAAGCTTTCAGGGCTCTCCGCAATTTGACACAGTCTACAATCAGACAGGCAAAATCCAAATACTTCCATGAAGCCCTTTCCACTGCTCCCGATCCTAAATCTAAATGGCCACTTCTCTGAAAGCTCTCCCTCTGTAATTTATCGTCTTCCAGAGCCTTTCCTGCCAATCCCGATGATATGAACTCGTACTTTTCTTACTTATCTACTCTGCCTCAATTAACACTTCAAAATCATCCTCTCCCGTCAAGATTAAATAAGAAATAATACTACGAATTATAATTAAATAAGCCTTAATATAAATATGAAATAAGACTATAAAGATCCCGCCTTTCCGATCTCTACACTCGTTCCCACAGAACCAAAGCATTCGAGCCTTCCTTCCTCGCCTGCTCCACCACTGTGTGGAACTCAATCCCTCCTTTCATCCGCCGTGCTTCTTCACTAGCTTCATTTAAATCCTTGCTTTTCCAACATCTCCTGACCTCCCAAAAAGATGCTCTCTAAGCAGGTCAATCATTTGCTTAAATCTTATACATTGAATAATCGATATCGTTACTTACGCGTTTTTTGTTTAGTTTTCCCAAAGAAGATATTGACTATGTAAAATCTTTATTAATTTTACCAAACAAATTCATAATTTTACCAATCAAATTCATAATTTTTTCAACCGATTTCATAATTAGTAAGATGTCGCGTTGTGGTTATCAGGAAATCTTATAACACCAAAAAAAGAGGTGGTACGAATCGTACAAGTTTGACACCCGAAACTCTTACTGCGATTGAGGACGTAAATGAAGAAAAAACAGCCTTCACCTTACAAGAAATAAAAGAGAATGCTTTATGTATTTATATATACTTATAAATTGATGAAATAAAGCATTATATATAATTAAATTTAAATATTATACATATATATTATCCTTGAAAACCAAAATCCTTCGCAAAATCCTAAACGGTCCTTATTTTGTCACAAATAAAACCATTCATAAAGACCTTAACGTTCCATATGTTACCAATTTAGCCCATTCCAGATACCTATCATTCCATAATAAACTCCAGGCCCATCCAAACCCACTAGTCCATCCTTGCATCCAATTCCATCCCGGACAATCGTCTGAACAGGCGTCTGAAGAGAAGATGGCCCTATTATGGTCCCGACCTTATATTATAGAAATGTAATTAGAGTGCTGCCAATGGGTAGTGCCTCTACATGTCCTGTCATGTATCTAGTTACTCATATAGCCCTTGTACTACATGTATATATTACAGTTGTACAATTCAATAAAATAATTAAAAAAAAAAATTATACAATTATATATAAGTAATTTTTTACTACATCGATGTATTTTGTTACTTGAGTGTATCGGACGATGCTACAATGGAAGTCCTAAATTTTCCCTATCAAGGTATAATTAGGATCGGGATATTAAGGGAGAGCCTGACACAGCACATGATCGGGGCCACCATTTTACGTCTCTTCCGAAGGATTTTATAGTTCTTTTAAAAAATCCTAAGCCCACATACTGGGCTGTGAACTAGCGACCTATGGCATAGAAGGTTTTTTAGGCTAACCACTGGACAACAGGTGAACCCAATAAGCCTTTTTTAAATGTTTATCGTTGAGTCGATTCAGGGGATGAGTAGATATTTAAATTTCCGATTATTGTAGTACTTAAGCCTTCTGCCATTTAAAACTTTTACAGTTTTTCCTCTTTATTTTGCAGAAAGCTGTTGTTTTTAAATTCAAAATAAATAAGTAAACATTTATTAGAAATATTGAAAAAAAAAGTTTTGGAAACGAAATCTACCGATAAAATATTGCTAATACGTAAAACCGATTATACATTTGAAAATGAAAAAAAATTTAATATCATTAAAAACGGAATTTCCATTATTAGTAAATGGGATATATTGAAATTAAAAATAAGAATCGAGAGAGAAAAGCGAGATATCAAATAAATTACCGAAGCTAATAGTGAATTAGAAGCACAAAAGCTCACATGCTAACAAGCAACAAGTAGCTCAAGTTTCAAGATTGCTAATAGATTGTTTACAGCTTGTCAGCTTGTAAAGTAGAAGATACTCGGAGAGTTTACAAGCAGCTTGTAACTTGTAAACATGCCCCCAGTAAGTGAAGATGATTTTATCATAAAAAATATTTTTATAATGGTTTGTCTTTAACCAGTATCAGACAATAAAATATTTACAATGGACACTATACATCCCTTGATTTTTTATAGATAAATGAATTTTTTTATGCATCTCTCGAATCCTTCATATTTTAGACTAATTGAAAATTATTTTCTACTTTACGTATTGTTTCCTATTAAAGCGTGTTTTTAAACTATTTTTAAAAAATATTTTTAGTTAGCCTTTCTATAAACACGTGTTGTTTAGTTTTTTAATATTTAAAAAAAAATAATTTATTCTTTGAAATTTACAACTGTATTATAACAATACGACGAGTAAATGGTAGGAATGGTACATAATGATATGGATAAAGCCAAGTAGAGAAACTACCCAGTGGTAGTCTTCAAATAACAAATTCAACTTAAAAGGTCACAAGATCTTTTCTTATTTTTTTTAACTAATAAAGATTTAAAACCTGTGATTTTATATCGGATAGAGACCACATGCCAACCCAACTTGGAAAAACTGCTGAGAATAGCAAGGAGGATCATAAGAAAAATCTATGGGCCCAGGAAAACACAGGGATGTTACAGGCGAAGAACTAACGAAGAGATCTACAGAGAAATCAAAGACCTGAAATCCGAGATAAGAATCAGAAGGCTGATGTTCTATGGGCACATGAAAAGGATGAAGGAGGAAAGATTGAACAAAAAGATCTTTAACGAAATTTTTAGCTACAAAAGCGTGGAAGGATACGCGAAGATAATAAGAGAAGAATCAAAGAACCTTAAAATGTCAGATGCCGACTGCCTAGATAGAGACACAATCAGGAAAACTCTGAAAAATCTCACCAATATTGGAAGGGAAAAGAGGAGGGGTACACAGTGGTCCCAAGAAAGAAAAGAAATGCAGTCGAAAATTATGAAACTGAAATGAGAAGAAAGAAAATCAAGACTCCCAAAGAAGCCTAACCAATGATGTTTGCGTGGTCCTTAGTGGCCGCTACGTAAGAAAAAATTTTCTACTTTTTATTTCGGATAAACGTGTTTTAATTATTTTTTTTATCTATGATTTTATACTTTACAGTTGATCCAGCCAGTAGTCGTAAGCTTGTCTCAGAGATTATGTCATGTATACGTTAGTGCATGCCTTAGTACTTGGCACAAGTACTCCAGTGTCCTTGGATATAAAAAATCTACTCCTAAAGATCCTGATCAGGATAATGAGACAGATTTATTAAATTATTGTATTGTCATCGGTCATTGAGAAGTATGCCAAGTTTCAGTTCAATTCGTTGTTTTGAAGTGACCCAAAACCGAGCTCAATACTTCCGTTAAATACTTACAACCGAAGCTAATAAAAGCGTGCTAAAAAGTTTAATATCGTTCGTGTTCCACGGGTATATATTCACCAGATTTTTTTTTTAATGCTTTTTATTCCAATCCAGTTAGTGTTTTCCTGTTAATTATTGATAAAGTATTAACGAAAATACAAATCTTTGTTTATTTTCGGGGAACGAAATAGGGAAAAGAGATAGAGAGTATTTGCCTGATCCAGCCAGTTGGTTGAAGCCCATTTTCATTGAGGCTTAAGGGAACTCTTCTTTAGGACGACAGTAAAGGCAGGACGAAAATTCCTTTTCAGTCCGCTCTTTCTCCTAAGAACAATACGAAAGAAAGGCACACTGTTGGTTTTTTCTTAGTCAACATCTAAGATTCATTGAAAAAAGTATTAGATTACGGTTGGATGTGTTTTTTTTACAAGTATAACTGAAGTTAAACTGAAGTGTGGTGCATGATGACGCCACGTCACTGAACAAAGATTAAATCCGTGTGGGTTTAGATCTCGTTCAATGAACATTATCTGTGTTAATACGAGCATGTACTAGTGTTAAGTGTACGATAAAATAAGGTCTGTGAAACTGTTGTGGAATCCCAAAAAATACAGTGAAAACGGACAATGGTATCAATCGTTGACAAAAGAAAGTCGACTGTCCAACTTTTGAGATTTTTGTATTTTTCATGAAAACTTTTACCAGAGACCAAGCGCATCGTTTTCTCAGAAGAAATACTTTTCCGCCTGGTGGCAAAGTTTTGGCAACGACTTCAATATTTTGTTTACTACTAGTCCAGGACAATGTAGTAAAAATTGTTTCTGTGATGTCTTCTCTTTTCTAGTTTTCTTTTCTTACTTGTTTTGCTTTGAACTTGCAAAAAAAAATAAAAATTTCTGATCATTTATTTACCTAAATGGCTCCTTATAAAATCTTGTTAACTACACAGAGGAAACAAGACCATTTTAACAAAAAAGTACCGTTTTCTGATACGAGATAAGAACCTATTAAACGCATACAATAAAAATAAAATGGTCAGATACAATTTTTATTTATTGCATCTACAGCCCCTGCGAATAAGTGGTTAAGTCGAATTTCCTCCATAATGAGGTTCTTTTACTTAGCGATGGGGACTCTTGTTTTCGTAGTTAATAAGGGGCTAAATCAATGGAGTTATTGGTAATCTTACAACTCAATTTCAAGCCAAAGATAACAAGAATGACGTTGGTTCCGCTGGCCTCAATATATATAAATTTGACTCAACCACTTGTTCACCGGAGGAGTAGATATAATATGTTAATCATTTTTTTGCTCATGTTTTTTTTAAAAATTATTTTATTGAATTGTACAACTGTAATATATACATCTAGTACAAATGCTGTATGAATAAATAAATACATGAAAGGACGTGTAGAGGGACTACCCATTGGCAGCACTCTAATTACATTTCTATAATAGAAGGTCCCGAGGCCATCTTCTCTTCAGACGCCTAGGAGGATTGTCCGGGATGGTATTGGATGGAAACTAGTGGGTTTGGATGGGCCTGGAGTTTATTATGGAATGATAGGTATCTGGAATGGGCTAAATCGGTAACATATGGAACGTTAAGGTCATTATGGATGGTTTTATTTGTGACAAAATAAGGAGCGTTTAGGATTTTTCGAAGGATTTTGGATTGCAAGGATTGAATACGAGAGGACTTTGATGGTTTGGTGGAGCCCCATAGTTCAATTCCGTAAGCCCATATAGGTCTTATAACAGTAACATTAATAAGTCTTTTGTAATTGATCTGAAGCTTTGAGCGTTTGTCTAGTATGACTTGAAGTAGTCGGAAGCGTCTAGCTGTTTCTTGTCTTTTCAGTCTTGTGTGAGGGTTCCAAATAAGACGTTTGTTTAAGTTGAGTCCTAGGTAGCGAATCTGTTTAACAGGGATAAGCGGAGTACTATTAAAGGATACAGTAGGACAGGAAGTCATGGGTTTTCGGCGAAGGGTAAAGGTTATTTGATGGGACTTGTTGGAATTGATTTTAATTCTCCAATTCCGACACCATTCTTCGAGGCTTGATAAATGGGATTGAAGGGATTGGGATGCAATATATGGGTCGTTATTAACTGATAACACACATGTGTCATCAGCATACGTGGAGATGAAGGTGTTAGGATGGGTTGGGTCAGCTGTATATACTCTGTAGAGGATAGGACCGAGGATGCTACCTTGAGGAACACCAGTAGACTGGGAATAGAGAGAAGAGTAGGAACCATTATGATTCACTTTAAATGTTCTGTCAGTTAGAAAGGAGCGAATGATTAAAAAGTATGTAGGAGGAAGGAATTCTCGGATTTTGTAAAGGAGACCTGGGTGCCAGACTCGATCAAAAGCCTGTTCTACATCGAGAAAGGCTCCCGTGTAGTACAATCTACGCTCCAATTTTGCTCATGTTAAATTTAGAGAAGTAAACTATTTGCCTTTCCGTATTCAGCGATTCATATTTAGTATTTTCTTCAATTAATGACATTATTTGTATTTTATTTACAGGTTTTATTAGTGCCTGTTTATGAATTACTTATAGTTCCTAAATAAATATAGTTTCAAGTAAAATGACTGTGACGTTTTTAAATGAGTTAACCTCTATATACATTACAATATTTTATATTTGCAATATATATTGTTAGTGTAAGTCCATTCCTTCCAGTTTTCTTCATAAAAACGATAGCAACCTGTAGTAAAATAAATTAATCGATAAGGAAGAGAGGTTATAAGGATCAAGGAAAAAGGAAAAAACAAGACATTAGCCCTAAAGCTTCTTTACTAGGAACATTCTAGAACTAGGAGTAGACGTGATCGGATTAGCCTTAAGTGCCGTGATGAAGAGCGCTTGTTGGCAAACAGGAAAAACCTCAAGGTGTTTCTTTTCTTGATGAACCGATAATATATTTTATTGATTTTGCCAGGAAAATGGAGATACAGACCTTGAACTTAAATGCCATCTAATATTCCCCACACTTCTTACTCTTTTAACACATAATAACTAAAAAAACAAAACAAAAATAAATAACCCTGTACAACTATAACTCATGAAGGAACCTTCGAGTTTTAGAAAAGTGCTTCTACAAATGACAAATCAAAATAAACGCCTCATAGTCGAACCATGTAAGCTTTTCCCTAAGGAGAAATGACAACGACAAAGTCCCTTTTAAAAACTATGTACGATATCTCGGACTATTCTTTTATAGAAGACTTGCATGGAACATACATACAAAATTAAAGAGACAAGAAATGACTAGACTCTACAAACAACTATCACATCTTCTGTGTTACATATCTTCACTCAACTCATGAAACGACTATAACACTTTACTGAGACCTATTTGCAAATATGGAGCAGAACTTTGGGGTTCAGCAAAACACGTTCATATACAGAATATAAAAACAACACAGCCCGAAATTCTAAGTAAAATTACTGATGATCCTTGGTTTATTTCGAATCACACTATGTAAAACGACATGAATATTCCCACTATAAAATCACAGAGTCACAACAAATACACAACATCCCAAACATCAACACAAAATCACCAAAATCCACTTGTTCTTCCGCTTTCTTGCTCCCTGTTACAATAGGCAAGAGACCTGCTCAGGAACTGCTGATCATTTCCAAAACTCGATGTCCATGCGGTTGAGCGTGTCCTAAGACAAGTCACCTCTCTGCAGAACCGTTGTCCATGAAACAGTATAGTCTCTACCATGTACTGAACCCCAGACCAGTTCATGGTTTGAAGTGGTACAGGTTTGTTTTTTTCAAACCCACTCATCGAAGAAATGGCAACAACTCCTGATAGAGACTAACGGCATAAGAATGAGACTAAAAAAACGGAGATGAGGATTCTGATATAAAAATATCAAATCAAGCAACGGGAAAAGTACCCTTGGATTCTGTACTTCTTCATGCCTCTCATGTTATCTCATTGTAATTTTACTGTCAATAAAACTGGCGATTGTCGATTCTGTTGTACTTGACAGGTTTGGATAAATATATAAAGAGAGAGAAAATAAAACTAAATTTTTTCATTGCTAATTTTTTTTCACATCAATTTTTATTGATATTAATGTAAATGGAATTGGTTTCTCATTAATTTTTCATTTGGCCAGATATGTTTTCTGTGTCCATTTTTATTATTTCGTGGAAGTAATTTGAATAAAGTTCTATTGTATTATATCAATTAATTTTTAGATCTTTTCCATTTATTAAGCAAATGAATACGGATATTGAAGAAACCATAACAATTGAGGTTGAAAAGATTGAGAAATTTAATTATCTGGGGTCTACAATAGAAAAAAGAAGTGATATTCAAAAGGAAAACTGCGTCTTTAGTCCAGCAACTTAAACAGATTTAATTTACATAACGGTTTCTCTTACTACTATTCTGTGGGAATAATGGCCACTAACGTTTAAGGAAGAAAAACGACTTAAGGTATTTGAAAATTTAGTATTACGCAGTACGGTTGACCTGAAAGAGAACGATTTCCAAGAGAGCATCGTATACTATTAGTATAATTAAAGCGATACTATCGCGACAGTTTGAAAAAATTGTTTGGTTTAGTAACGAACCAATCGATAAAAAGATGATAAACACTGATTGGTTCGTTAGATGTCCCTCAGGTAGAACGGAATCTAGGTGTGAGGATTTAGATTTTTACACTTAAAGTGGAAATTATGGATTTGGGTTTCGACGGTGGTCGGTGGATGGAGGTTCATAAACATCTATTAATGATATATGAGTCTTTAAATTCATAAATTGACTAACTCCATAAAACAAAAAGTGGAGAAATTCGAGAAAATAGTGTGCATTGATTTTTTAAATTCCTTTTATAATTTAAATTCAATTAATTATTGTACAATGCATAAATAAAGATACAACTTTCATCTAAAAGTATATAAAATTGATAAGAAAGACTAGCCAAAAAGCTATCTTCATAAATGTTACAATTTTTATGTGACCGGTGGAGTTAATCGATTTGGCAAGTGAAAAAAGTAATAAATTTAAATCCAGTGTTTAAATTTCTTATCACAGAAAAAGTTAATTATTATATATTTTTATTACTAATTTTTCATAGAAATTAATTTTAACAGTTTTGCTCAGTTATATTATTATTTGTGATTAATTCGTCGGCAATATAAATGATGTATTCTTCATCTGCTGTATGTAAGGACTCGTCATTTTGATTTCTTCGTAAGTTTTTAATCATGTTTGTCAGGAAGAATGAATTTCAGCAGATCCATCATTGTCTCTCCTTTTATCCTTTGTTACAGATCTACCCTTAGGATATAATAAACACTGATCCACATTTTTCAAACTTTGTGGTCTATTGGCCACTGATTTCCTTATATTGATTGCCTTAAATTTTGAATCTTCATTATAGTCACATTTAAATAAGGTGTGGTTTGGACCTTTCAAACTAGATAAAATTCACCATTTACCGCTTGGTAGTGCATTTAAATGGTAATATTGCAACGATTCCCATTAGAGTACGGAGTTAATCAAAATGACCTCTGAAAAATTATCTATTATGACTATACCAAGTGCTTTTACACTTAAATTTAAGATTTTTCCAAAAGTGGAGTTAGTCAATTTGTGCAGTGAACGGCTCATATAGTGATATTATATCTTCGGGATCATAAAGCTTATGTTTTATGTTTTTAAAGAATATTTATAATTCTACTTTGTGATATGTATTTGAATGAAATTTAATCAATTTAAATGGAATATATTTGAAGAACACAGGAGAAATACGAGGTAACTCACGAATTCCTTAATGTTCAAGACAGCATAATTAACTTCAGAATCTAACAGCATTATTATCATCATTCTATCTGTTATGTTGGTTTATGCAGATTCCTGGTCCTGTCTATTTGACTATGAATATTATATTTGAGGGGGTCAATGTCCAACTCGTGGAAGCTAATTATTGTCGTTTTTCCTAGGGACTGTTGAGATGGTCTAGCTATCTCCTTTACGAACATAATTCTTCAGCATTTTTGAACCGTTTGAACTCTTTATAATTCTTTTTTGAACCATCGTGTTTGTCATTGAAAAATCTATAAGAATCTGATGTTATAATTTTTCTGGAAAAAATCGAGTTATCTCTTTTTCCTTATTGTCTTCATTTAATTTTCTCAAACTGCCTTAGTCTGAAGGAAATTCTAGATTTTCTGTATTGTGAGACTCGATCGTAAAATTTGTTATCGCTCATTTTTCCTTAGTTAAAGTTTTAGCAACGCTGGATTCTTTGCTACAGATTTTATAGCTGGTTAAAATAATCTGTTGAACTTTTTTAATGGCTACCGTTGGTATTAAGTTTCACTGCATTAGTGCTGGTTAAAATTAAACCATTTTAGTTAACCAATATGTTAACGTCTGCAATTATTTCATTAAATCAATAGCAATGTTTTACGACCAATTACCTTAGAAATAATTTCTATAAATTATTTTTTGTTTCAATAAATTTTACAAAGTTATTTAGAATTAACAATAAACAAACTTTCTCAGATGCCTAATAAAATAATATTTTTCAAAAATAGTTGTTGTAGGAGGAAATGTTGTGGGTGGAGGCCGAAAATAAATTATCAGATGGTAATGTGAGAAACCAATAATTAATCGGTTTATAATAACTGTCTCCTAACAAATATTGATTAATCATAAATAATTGTTTACTATTTGAGGTTATATTATTCACCTTCACGTAAGTAATAATAACGCATACCTAAGTTATAATAAAATAAGATTAGTTTGTATTTACAGTACACTTGATAAATTAATATTTAAATTAAATTATTTTTTTTCCATAGGAGTTTCCACTGATTGTGGGTTACCTCAAGATATTGATTCAATTGCTTTCTTCCATTATGTCCTATCCAAGGTCCATTCTTCCAAGTAGACCATGACTCACCATGACTTCGTGATCCTTCTCCTCTTCTTGTTCCCTAATTTTCCATTGGTGGACTACTTTGGATAATCTTCCTTCAGGCATTCTTTTCAAGTGCCCATATCATTTCAGTCGTTTTTTCTCAAAATCTTCCAGAATGGTTCTTTCAGCCTCCAACTTTTCTCTGATGGTCGCATTTCTTACTTTGTCCATTTTGGATATTCCCGCCGCTCGTCTCCAGTAGTCCATTTCTGTAGTTGGGAGTTTTTTCCTGAGGTTGCTTTTCAACGTCCAAGTTTCTGATCCGTATGTCATGATGTTTAGTATATATATATACATATTAAGACATTCAAATATCTTGGCACCATTATTACAGAAGACAACAGACTGGAACATGAAATAAAGGCGAGGATTGAAAACGGTAACAGATGCTATCGGTCCCTCAGAAACGTGTTCCAAAATAGAGCTGTACCCCGTAGTCTCAAAATAAGGGTATATAAGACGATACTTCGTTGCCTATGATGGGGAGGCGTGGACTCTAACCAAACAGCACGAGAGATTATTGAATGCATGGGAGAGAAAGATTCTTAGAAGAGTGTATGGCCCAACCAAGGAAGGAAATTCTTTCCGCATTAAAAGGAATCAAGAACATAAAGACCTATATGGAGAACCTGACATAGTTTCTTTTATTAAAAAAGCAAGATTGAGATGGTTGGGGCACGTTCTTAGAATGGACAAAAAAAGGCTCCCAAAGCTGATTCTGGAGGGACGTCCAGACGGAGAAAGAGGAAGAGGAAGGCCTAGAATGCGATGGGTGGACGATGTGGAAGCAGACCTTAAGCTCCTGGGGGTAAGAACATGGAGAAGAGCAGCGAGAAATCGGTCAAGGTGGAGGAGAATTGTTGAGGAGGCCAAGGTCCTTCATGGACCATAGCGCCATGTGATGATGATGATGTTAAATATATATATATATTTTTTTTGTTTTGGGGATAATTTTTGTATTCCATAATATCGAGTTGAGCATTGATATGCTCTTTTTACCATCTGAAATTCTTCTTTTTATTTCCATATCACATGCACTATCTATCTCAATTATGGAGCCAAGATATTTAAAATGTCTAACTATTTTAGGAACCCCTTCTGAGTTCATTTCTAAATCCTCGCTATTGGCTGCCATGTCTTCCGTTTTCTCAGCATTAGTAACTAGCCTCCATTGCTTGTATTCCTCATTTAATAAATTAAATTATGATTGGTAAATTGATTGATCATGTTGAGATTAAGTAATGCTCTTTCTCATTTCGAACAATTTAGTTATATTAAAGATAATTTATGTGTTATTTTAATTATCATATAAAAATTACGTAACTTATTAAATTTATTTTTACAGAATAAGTAAAATTGGGATTCCTCTTTGGACTTATTAATCTGCTGCACTCAAGAAATCGCTATATGGTATGTTATTTTTACTTGAGATTTTTATTTTTTTCTCTTGCATGACCACTTGACCACTTGCATGGCATCTCGTCTTTTTCATACTTTTCGTCTAAGCAGTTTAGTTTCCTGATTATTATTTTTAGTGCCTTTGCGGGACTTCATCGGTCGTAACTCTATGAACGAAAAGTATTCTCAATATCCTCCTATATTGTCACATCTCTAAGCCTTCTACCCATCTCGTTATTACTTTTGTACGGTTAGTAGCCTCCATACCGCATGGCAAAATTGAGAATATGTAACATATTAGCATACTCATTTTCAGATCGTTGTATACGGCTATATACTATATACTTTATATATGCTACTGAACAGATGTTTCATTTTTATAAAAGCGCATTTTCAATTCAAGCTTTCAGTTCATTTGAATAATGGTTGTTGCTTTTAGCCAGTGGTCTGAATCCTTTAAACTGGTGCACTCGATTTATGCTCTGATGCTGGCTTGGGGTTCTGGTAAACACGAGGAAATTTATATTGCTAAGATTCAAACTATATCTAATACTCACGTCGTGTAATTATTGTAACATTCTTTGTACGTATTATCATTTTCAGGTAACAGCATGGTGTCATCTGCAGACCTTGTGATTGAAATAGGTATCCCATTAACCAGCACGTTCTTCAAATAATGCTTCTTTTAATATGGATTAAACAATAAGAAGAAAGACCAACTGTAGATGATGGGATTCGTAATATTAATGCGCCAACCTTCTATCAGAACGAATTGAAATAAAGGCTAGACAGTTTTAATTTTTTTAAAAGCTTTGCACGGGTAGTCAGGGATATTATGCCTACATCTTTTGTGTAATTTTATGTCTAATGTACTTTATTATGTAGATATTATAAACATAAAAACAAAACAAATATGTATTTCTTTATATACGAACTTATTTTCATGCTCGTTAAGTTTTTGCGATAACCCATTTGTATTACTTGGTATAAAATATTCTAATAATGCGCATGAAACCCTTAAGGTAACTAAAGTATATAAGTTGATAAGGATTAATACTGAACTCGTCTAAATAGCTTTTTCATAATACCGCATTGCACGTTGTCAATTATTTAGAAGATGAAATAGGTACATTAAGCTGTCCTTAAAAGATAGATATATGCTATCCCGGACTTTTTTCTAAATTTATAAAAAAAAGGAATATACCACCATGCATTGCTTCGTTATATCTCAAAGGGATTAATTAGGCAGCGTCTTCAATGAAGCCTTTCAGGTTGCTATATTTTTTCCAAAATTTCCGATAATTATCGTTACATTCCAACTAATATACACAAAAGCTAGACAAATTATACACGTAAAACTTCCTGGTGAATCACCCTCTCTATTGGTGAAAACTGCACGAAAATCCGTGCAGTAGTTATTGAGTTTACCGCGAACAGACAGACTAGGCCGAAGACTTTGTTTTATAATATGTATAGATTTTATTTATTATTTAATTTTCATTTCACATGTATAGATTTAAATAAAAATATTGAGTAGTGACAATATCCAAAGCTGGAACGTATTGTAACATGACAACTGACTTGAGACTGGCTAGTTTAGTTTAGGCTCGTATTATGTTCGGATCTAATTAGCAAACTGTCATCAAAGGTAATACCATAGATGTGCACCTGCCATGCTTATAGGACAAAAAATAAACACAAACATCACAAAATCTAACACTAATACATAAATCTTGAATGATAATAGTCGACCTAGTATATATATATATATATATATATATATATATATATATATATATATATATATATATATATATATAACTGAAGGAAAATGGTCCGGGTGGAGGTCAATAAATTTCTCAAAATAAGGGTGAAATGTTTATTCAAAAGCCTACGTTTCGACCAACTTTTCAGTTCTTCTTCAGGGCTAAATATGTAAAATACAGACAAATGGAAATTACTAAATGAAAAAATGAGGATCGAATACGAGAGGAATTCGATGGCTTAGTGGAGCCGCAAAGCTCTGTTCCGTAAGTCCAGATGGATCTAATGATTGTCATGTATATGTGTAATTAATTGGGAGCTTAGAGCGTTTGTCTAGTAAATGTTGAAGTAGCCTGAAAGGCGTTACACGATGACTAAAAATGTTTTTACGCGATCTGATTCATTTACAGACTTGAAAATGGGATATTCAACTAACTGCCTGCTAACGACATTTTCATATTTCTTAGCTGACATTCTAATTTGCTAGTTGCAGCCGTGACTATCTCCTAAAAGCTCAACCGCCGGACCTGGTAAGGTGGTTTCGACTTCGAAGGAACTGTCAAAACTTGTAAATACCACCAATCCCACTAATCCAAGCTGTCAAAAACATCTCATTTCGAAGAGCAGTACTTGAAGTAGGACTTGAAGTAGTAGTTCGAGTCAAAAAAGGAACTAATAATTGCCATGAAGAAACCAGTTAATAACCAAATGGCCATGGCATTGGATGTTATCCCAAATAAAGCCATACGAATTAGCTTGTGTTTTAACGTGATTTTTTTTTTTGGAAATATTAAATAAAACATTATTAAAAACGTGTCTCTGAATTAATTTCTTGAATATTAATTTTTTTTAGAATTAATTAAAAAATATAATGCTGAAAAGGAGCCGTTCAAAAAACGCGAAGATAAAACACTACAATGCGGTCGTCAAACCGGTACGGAATGGAAACCGCTCCCCTCTGCAGCCTAATGTAAGGGTAGAAAGAAGAATAATAAGAATTTACGGTCCAAAGAAGACACAGGGAGGGATTATACAAAGAAGAGAATAATTTGGAAACGGACATAAGAATACGAAGATTAAGGTTCTACGGACATATGGTGAGGATGCGTGTAATGCATGATTAAATAGAGAAATCTTCAATAAAATGAGAGGATATAAGAGTGCTGGGAGGTACATCAAACAGATGAAGGAAGAAACTAAGAGACTGAAAATAACAGACCAAGACTGTTTCGATAGGGATGACTATGAGAAAAGGCTAAAGAAATGGGTCGAGGAAGAAGAAAAGAATAATCGGAAAGAATGAGGAAAGGGTGGGAAGAGAGATGGAAGGAGAGAGGGAGTATGGAAGGAAGTGAAAATGATTTTAGAAAAATATATATATGTATATATATATATATATATATATATATATATATATATATATATATATATATATATATATATATATTATGTTATGGGTTCTTGAGTTTCAGTCAGTTATTTCAACTTCTCAAGGCGACGTTTCGAGACTAGGTTAGTCTCATATTCATGCCCTGACAGTGAAAAAATGAGCTTTTAGTAAAAACATTAAATAGCAGACTAAAATAAATATAGATAACACATGTAAGTTGTAATGGATAGGGTGTACTTACAAGTTCCAAAGAATTGACCAGTTTATCATCAATCAGTTATTTCGCAATATATCATCGCAATATGAAACTCAAGAACCAATAACATAATATTTCCATAACAGTCAAGATAAGTAGAAACCGATATATATATAATGCTGCTAAGTTTCCGCTTAAAACTTTCTAAATCGTCCTTAATTCTTTCTCAATTTTTATAACAAAAAAACAGAGACAGCGGGTAATTCTTAAATGTTTCCCAATCCATTATCCTATTTATGACAGACAGTTTTTTTTTTAACTTTGCAAGGGTTTGGTAAAACCGAATGCATTGGAGTTTACTTAATCAGAAACGATAGATCAGGAATTGATCAGATTCGGAGTTCTTTAGTAATTAAGAAAGCTACATTGGCTGGTGTCATTTGTCTGTGTGTTGACCAACGAGTAGGTGTTTCAAATGATGGTATCTTGAATTTGTAATATGAAATTTTTTTTTTCGTTTTCGATTGTTAGTGATTGATAATTTATGCTTTAGGATTGATAATTGATATAAATCTACTCTAAAGTCATCTAAAAGGTTGTTTCCACGTATAATGACACCGATAAAATACGTTTGACGATATCCACTGATTTGGAATAAATCTTAGTTTTTTAATAATTGAATAAAAGTAGTTTTTTGCCCTCCTGACAAGTGTTTACTTTACCTTCGATATTTGCATTTGTATCAGCGATATGTCCAATGAATGCTCCTGAAGGAAAGACCATAGACCTATGCTTGGGAAGGACAGCCAAATTTCTAATCTGAGTTGTAATTTCGAACAAAATGGTGATTACTTGCCAAATATTGCTATGTTTTTATAATCCTCAATATATTTTAATTGATTTTGTGATGCCAGAGTTATCATTTAAGACAATTACTCAAATTATTATTTCTAACTTTGGTCTTAATTGGATTATTTTCCAGAGGTCTGTTGTTTGTTTACCAATTTACTAATTATTTAAACCATCAATATATTATTCATAAATATATATTGCCTCTGGGTTAAGAAAGCACCAAAAGGATTTAAAAAAACAAACTTTATTTACACAGCTTGAATTACGATTAATGATTTAATATATCCATTCAGAAGTATACTTAATGATTTAGATGTATTAGAGGATTGCCCAAAAATACATATAGAACTTAAATTACAACTTATCTGTGAAATAGGGGTAGATAATATCTAAAGGTTCTTCGGCCTGGCGCCTCCGGATCTTCACTGGTGTTAAGATGAAATAACTGACGACCCATTGTTTCAAGTTTTTTTTTTACAATACACACAAATAAAGGATAAAGGCAGTTTTCAATATATGAGCTGTTATTTTTGAAAGTTGTATAAGTCCATTTTTTTATATTTGCGACATTTAAATATTTCCATTTGAATTAGTTTAAACAATATATGCGCTAACTGGCAAATGTTTTTAATGAGTGATGTTTTTAATCCTATATACACCTTTTAAATGTTATTATGAAATAATAATAATTAAAATAAATTAAAAGAATGAACAATTTTCCAAGATCCAAATGGTCTTATACTATAAAAAAAATAACAGCTCCTATCATAATCGCTAATGGGTATATAAAGATTTCCAGGGACATAGCATTCAAAGCTACTAGATTTTAGTATGTATTTGGTCTTTTGATAAAGCATAGTATGATTAACAAAAACACTAACTGACTATTCAGTATAAAGTAATCTCTTAGAATCTTGTTAGGACGATCTATGGAGGAAAAGGATAATTCGCTATGCTTAATTCAAGGCATTAAACAAGGTTTAAAATATTCTACCATTGAAGATTAAAAGATTTTCCGCTTTTCTTCTTGGTTAGATCCATAGTTGTTCGCTATGAGAGGATCGCATTGAAACCAAAGATAAATTTTCTTCTCAGCTGAGTCTGGGCCTGTGAATCAAAGATTAGGCGTAGAAAGCGCTCAGCTGTAGCGCCTTTCTTCTCTTCAGTCCTTTATATTTCTTTTATTAGCTTTGTATTAGGAATCAGATAAACTATAAGGCTTTGAACTTGTGGCTCAGAGCGACAAGTTATTAATCATTTAATTAATCTTTTATATGTATAAACGAGCAAAATATAATATATATTTATATATGTAGCTATATTAGTAAAAAGTTTCTTACGAATTCTCTTTTGAAAACAACTCGAAAAACGAAACAAGGCTGTTGAAATAAGGGGAGTATTTCATGATTATTTATTTTCTTCATTATTAGATAATAATAACTATTTTAATTTTTAATATAATAATATTTATTATAATACTGTAGAGCTATAATAATAATAACGAATTCTTTGGTTGGTTGGTCCAAATTTGTGGTGTAAAACCGATTGATCATCGGTTTAGTTTAGTTTATAATATAATCATTTTTAGTAAACATTTTTATAAAACTGTAATAATAAAAAAATAAAGAATAATAAATTAAAATAAAGAAAAATAAGAGAAAATAAAAAGTAGGAGATAACTGTATTAGATATTTTCTTAATTAATCGATAGAAAGACAATGACTTTATTAACGTATTTTTTTCATTTCCTAATATCATGGATACATTGGCAGGTAGCCCTGTTTTATCCATCGCTCTTCTGTAAAAGGCACAGCCTTCGAAGAGATGGGCAATTGTTAAGCTCTCATTGCACTTCTCGCATGTTGGCGGGTGTTCTTTAGTGATTAGGTGAGCGTGGGTAAGCCTTGTATGTCCTATCCTAAGTCGTGTAAGGACCACTTCCTATCTTCGGATGCTACCATAGGAGCTGCTCCATGGTCTACATTAGTTTTTATATGTTTCAATTTTCAACAACGATTTCGTTATAGCACTCATAGATTTTAAAAATATATCAGGGGTTAACCAATTCTTACGTTTACTTAATTACTATCAGATTTTAGACCCTTGGTACAGCGTTGATGCTGACATAATAATAATAAACAAAATATATGAGCAACTAATACAAAAAGAAAAATAGTGTTTTTGTTCTTAGACACTCACAAAAAAAAAGAAGTCGCTTTTACATACAGTAATATCTTCAAGCGATAGTTTATAACAGAGAAACCTCACTTCTTATTGTCAGGATTTTTTTTTTTCAAACATGAATTGACCTTCTATTTTCTACGAGAATCTGACCTCAAAATCCCTATAAATAACATAACATAGTTAACACAATAACAAAAAAAGATATTTAGGTATAGGTTTCGGTAATTATATCCTACAATTCACTTAGATCGTTTTTCTTTTACTTTTTAGAGAGTTTATTTTGTATATATATTTTTTTGTAATATATATAGATCTAATATGTTTCTTTTGACTGAAATACGATCTACAAAAGTCTATACTGGGTTATTCTAGAACTTTGTACCCAATGGAGTGCCACATGTGGGATGGTCCTGGAAAGTTCTTCGGGTTGATCAGTCAAGGTAATAACAGAATAGCGGTTGGCCAGGTCGATTAGCAGTTGGAAAAGTAGCTCATGTGACACAGAATCAAAAGCGACAACAGTCAACCGCAATCATCGCAGTTGCTTTGGTTCTGCTGTACTATCCGATTACTTCGCTTTGCAAAATCAAGTCATGTCCTGTAATCGATTGAACTTGAAATGGAGTCAGTTGAGGTGGAATTGTTTAATGATTAGAACAGAATTTTCTCAGGTAATTTACAAACTCTTGGATATATTTTCTAATTTGGGTTTAAGATAGTTAACTAATTCTACTTCTAGGTAACTAGAATCAAATAAATAGAAACTACCTCACGGTTTCAGACTTCGATGACGAAGGCTCGATTAAGGGCTCAAGATCATACGTTTAGCTCAAGATTGCAGGTTTATTAAAATTATCGTTTAGCTATTAATATATATTTATTATTATTGTTATTTACTTAAATATTTTTATTTCCTTATAGTTTTTTTAAATGGTTTTGGGTGTGGGTATCTATAATATAAACATTTCATTACATTTTCTTTAATTAATTTAATATAATGTTTCAAACATTAAAAAATATAATTTATTCAATGAAATTTACAACTGTATTATATTAATACAACAAGTAAATAGTATGATTTGTACATATAAGTATGAAAGACAAGTAGAAAAACTACCCAGTGGTAGTACTCAAAAAATTCAACTTTTAAGGTCACGAGGCCATCTTCTTTTCAGACGCCTCGGAGGATTATCTGGAATTTAAGAGGATGTTAGGTTTGAACCTAATAGGTTTGAGTGGGAATGAAGTCTGTCATGAAAAGATTGATATCGGATTCGGGCCAAATCAGCAACAAATGGGACATTAAGGTTTACTTTATTGGTAACAAAGTAAGGAGCATTGAGGGTTTTGAATTGTAAGGATTGAATACGAGAGGAATTTGATTGTTTAATGGACCCCCAAAGCTCTACTCTGTAATTCCAGATGGGTCAAATGATTGTCATGTATATGAGTCTTAGTTTATTGTTATTATATGAGTCATATAATTAATTGAGAGCTTAAAGGATTTGCCTACTAAAAGTTGTAGTACCCTCAAACGGCGAGGTGTTTCTTCTCGTTCCAGTTTAGTATGAGGATTCCAAGTTAATCATTTGTCAAGGTGTAGTCTTAAGTACCGGACCTGTTCTACAGGAATCAGTGGGATGTTATTAAACGAAAAAGGAGGACAGGAAGTAAATGGTTTACGAAGGAGGGTAAAGGTGATTTGACGGGATGTTCCATACATTAAAACAATTTATTTTACACAAAAAACTTCAGTTGTTTCTTCTGGTTTAGACCGTGTCGGTGAATTTTCTGCCAACGTTTGGCCAGATATGCTGCTGACTTCCTCAAGGCTTAGTTGAGACTGACCAGTTCTGATTGTTCAGTCTCAATTAAGCCTTGAGGAAGTCAGCAGCATGTCTGGCCAAACGTTGGCAGAAAATTCACCGACACGGTCGAAACCAGAAGAAACAACTGAAGTTTTTTGTATAAACAGTGGCCGTGGAAATTTGAAAGAGAATTTATTTTATGTTATGAAACAGTCGAGGATCAATGTAAAAGAAAAATTTGGAATGGATCGGAGAGGGATCTTTTAAATAAAATATATATATTGTAAATTTCAGTATTGGGTTTAGTATGTCATAGGGAGAATTTTGTTTCAAACAAGCGATTAGGGAAAGAGGTGGTATGGCCCATATCACGCTTAACCACCTGATTTTTTCTAAAATTATGAGTAAACACTATATAGAGGCTATTCGGATATTATAGGTCGATTCAAGGCTGTCAGTAGTTTAGATATGTTTTCTGTCAAAGGCCATTTGGGCTCAGTCTTTAAACATTACGGGTTTTTTTCTCGGAAATTTAATTTCACCAACAAAAAAAAAAAATCCCAGTTTAAAATTCTGAAAACTTTTCGTCTCTTCCTGTTCAATTTGCTATGAAGTTAGGCAAATAGCTAATAGCTATCACACACACACACATACATATATATATATATATATATATATATATATATATATATATATTATATTATAGTTTATATAAATAATTGTACAAATTTACGTTGATTTAGTTAATGTAAATTGAATTAACTTAATATATTGATTTATTTGGTTTAACAGAGCCAAAAATAGGTCAAATACCATTAAGTTGTTTACTTTAAAAGAGAAAATAAATTTAAAAACAAGAAAAGAAAAAACTATGCCTATCAAAGTTGGTGCTATTCCGGTTCTCTGAAGGAAAACCCGAACTAAACTCGCTATTCCAATTCGGAATAAAATCCCTCGCTGCTAAAGTCAGGCACGTGCCTCGATCATTTGTCGCTCCCACTTTTTATTCGGCACTTGATGTTGTTGCGACGAGGGATGAGAGGGTTCCGAGGGTTGCCGGGGTTGGGAGGGTTGTTGGAGGAGAAAACAATCGAATATTTTTATCATCAGGGCCAATAAAGTAGGCCTTAGACTTTTTTTACATTTTATTCAGGACAAAAAAGTTTTAGGATATCTTGTTTTAGGAAGGGAATGAAATACATTTAGGCATTTTACTTGGAATTTATTTTATCAATGACCCAAAAAAACAATCATCAAACTTGAACTTTTCCGGAGTGGTACTAATGAAGATAGGTCTATAAGGCCAATACAATGTACAATAGTAGAAGTTCCAAAAGCGAAACAATTTAATTAATTAATATTTATAACAAATATACTTTTTTTTTGTTAAAAGGATTTTGTGGACAAGAAAAACTTCATAGATTACATATTATAGACATCTAACATCTATTTAATATTATTTTTAATTTAAATATTTTTATAAGTAATTATTAAATAATTTACGTGATTTCAAGAAATATTTCATCGCCCAAATATTATACAAGTAAAGAAATTCGCTTCAGAATAAAGCAGGTTTCGTCCTCAATGCGGTTGAGAGTAAGTTTATTGTAAGCCTTTGGATATTTTACAGAATCAATAGTATTTTCTTTTCACGGTCCTTAGGTTATAGTAAAACGTCTATCATTGTTTTTTATATACGCATTAGTATAGGATATGCTTTTATGGATAGATTTTAAGTATATGACAGGTACTATTGTAGTTTGACTATGCTTTATTATATCTTAGATTTCTTTCGGATCTTATTATTCCTCATCAATTCCATTATTTATCTTTTACACTTTGTATTTCTTTCTTGTAATTCCTATCATTACTGTTTAAATTACTTGTTATATCTTCTTCGGCACTGCATTGCTTATATAGTTTTTCTTTTTTTCTTTTATTCTCATCCAAGATGATTGCCTAAAACTTAGACCGAAGCGTTTGTACCACTAAAATAAGTTAAACTTATTTTGTATAAAATTTATTTACTGGATCACTCGACTATATATATATATAGGTTATACCACGGAAAGAAGGAAGTGAGAGCCTTTAATCCAATCTGACCAGGGTGAGGGATTCGAGGTTTATTTCTTCCTCAAGAAATAAAAGTTAACCAACCCAGACCGGAAACGAACCAACATCCGCTTTTGGTTTTAGCCCGCCGATTCACCACGTTATTTATTTATTTGGGAATTAAATACACAGAATCTTATGTTAAAATGATTCTTTTCTCAATTATTTTATTTATAAATAATTAACATATTAAGCTTGAAATATATTAATACTAATATTTATGTATATATCGCACTGTTATATTTAAAGTGACATAAGTCATTTTAAAAGACAATAAGTCGTTTAATCAGAAAACGAGCTTGGAATAGCATTAGGATACCAATGAAAAAAGTGCCTTCTGGCAGACAGGATCTGAAGCTAGGGTTGATACAGTTTTGAAGTGTGATAAAGTGATATTTACCCATTTTTTTCATGGTTATAACTCACCACCGAACAAACATTGATTTTTGAGTTTTGTCAATTTAGAAATAGGAGTGCGAAACTCAGTTTAGTTTTATTTCGACATCCACTAAATTCATTATTTGAATCAATCAAAATTATATATATATATAAACGAATTAGTGAACACTTAATGTTGAAGTCCCAGGTTAAAAAATAAATATATAGCATGATATATTTATATCGTGAGGGAGCAGAGTGGCTGAGTGGTAGCTGAATATACTAACTCGTATTTTAAACCACTAAATTTAATATTTGCAATCGCACAGAAAAAGTTTTTAAGTCGTATTTTGTCCAGAATGAGTTAAGTGTTCCGAGAGAAGCGGAATCGTGTCCTTCTCGTGGTTATTGACAGTTGTAATATAGGCAATCAAAATATTATTCCTCAACTGAATGTAAATAGAACGGAACCCCATAGAACCTTAGAAAACGCAGATTAAATATTTAGGAATTAATATGGACTTTATGTTAACTTTTACTTTCTACACGGATTATGTTTGCAAAACAGCTAACAGGGCTCTGTGTTCTACATATCCATACTTTAACAGGAATCAAAGCATTAAGCACGGATAATAAGTTACTATTATGTAAAGCCTGCTTATGACCTATACTAACATATCCATGCCAAATATCTAGTTACATGTCTAAAACAATTTATAAAAATTACAAATATTCCAAAACAAATCCCTTAGAATTTCTGGAAATATACATATTATACTATAGTTAAAATTATGCATACAGAATTAAGTATACCTTATATTAATGTATTATTATTAAAAATGTATAGCTACAATTTTTGTTTATTTAATTATTATGAATTTTTTTTTCATTGTATATTTTGATTCTGTATAGATAAATTTAAATTTGTCAAATTGTAATTGTTTTTAGTTTGAGACTAGTCTATTTGGTACATCATATAATTTTTGTGAATTGTAGCAAATTATATAAGAAATAAGTATTAATTAGGTGCACATTAAAAAATATAAGCAATTACTCCACTTCAAGCCAATGCCGGACTTATCCCCTTATTCACTAGGAAAATAAAATGACCCTTTAACTACAAGAACCTTAATTTGGAAAATTATTATATACATATTATTATCTAATAATTATCTCTTATAGATTATCATCCGGATATCACCGGATAATATACTTTTTAACATGTATGATGGCAGAATAAAATAACACATGCACAAACGTTAAATTGTTATCTTACCCTATTAAAAAGAATAGTTGTCTTCTATACTCACTTTGTTAAGTTTTGAAATCAGTAGTGTTGTTTAATTTTTAAACTCGACCAAATATAATTAAACAGAAGTCCTGAGAGTTCGGCGCTGCTGTCTCTACAGTGCCCTCATGACGGCCTGGTGTTGCGGGTAGTGTATCCATTATCGTTGAAGGGGCGGAAAGAAAGGTGAACTTAAAGCAGTTCAACCCCTTTAGAGTTTGGCATATTAACTCAATTGCGATTGATGGCTTTTTAAATTTATTTAATTTTTATATTGTTTCCTATATAAGAAAGTAGAATATGTATCCAGTCCCTGCTTCATATAATTTATTTAAAAAACACTAAATTAATTTACATAATAAACATTTCAATAATTAATTTTTCTTAGATTATTTCATTACATTTTAAACTTTAATATATATATATATATATATATATATGTAAAATAGTTTATGAGGAGTATGTAATAATGTAAGGTTTTGTGTAACCTACACCTAATAGTTAAGTATAAGCTTTTTTTGTATTTATATTTAGGCTTTTATTTTATTTTTATCACATCATCAATTCAGTTTATTCAGGTATTATTATTTTTTCTAATTGTATTTTTATTATTTGTTATTGACTGTTTGTTTTGTTTAATAAATTTTCGGACATTGGGATGTTTAAACTGTGTTTACTTTTTATATATAGATTAATATAAAGAATACAGAATTACATATATATACTTTTTACCTATACTATGAACCAGATACAGCAAATGATCTTGAAAAACATACGTCTGACTTGTTTAGTAATCGGCAAGTTCATTATGCACAAGAGAAATTTATAACTGTAGCTCGATTTTCATTTAATTTTCATCATCTTAAATACTACCAATTACGTGAAAAAACATCATATATAGTTAATTTAATTTCCATTGATGAGAGCAACGTAGAAGCATTAATTAACTACTCTGTTGATTTAATCACATCTATAAATCAAGTTAACCTGTTGATTTCAATAATAAATTATATTAATAGGTAAATAATATAACCAAGGGAGTGGGACGGCTCAGTGGTAGAGAGCTGATTTGCCGTGCATAAGGTCTCAGGTTCAAAGCCAGCTGATGTCGGATTTTATTGAATCTGTTAGCAGCCGAGGATGGATCCTTTGGAAACTAGGACTCTCCTGGAGCTCAACCTGCCTTTATAAAGTGGGTACCCAAAATAGGGGGAAATCCTGGCGGTTGAGTGTGGTCTAGGACAATCACCACCCTGCACAACTGTTGTCCTAGATACAGTACAGTCTACATACCAAACGTAAGACCCTTCATGGGTATTAGTGGTATCGATTTTTATTTATATCGTTATTGTGGTTATTTAAAGGACCATTATTATAAAGGATAACTCATATTTATTAAATGTTACGTATCGTATTTTTATGCTGATGAAATATTGTAAATTCTTAGCAATCATTATTCGATACATATCTGAATATATAAAATAAAAATGAATCGCCATTTCCTTGCTAACCGCAAAACTCGAGAACGGCTCGACCAATTCGGCTGATTTTTTAAAAATTTGTTTGCCCAGTCACAAAGATGGAGAGAAAAACCGTAAAAATTTCAAGGGAAACCTTCGGTGCCCGAAAAACTTTGAAATATTCGGAGTTATTTTAGTTTTTGGCCTGTATCTCCTAATCGCTGCGTTTTAGGGAAACACATAAATAACAATTTTTAAAGAAGATGAAATTGTATGTAATTTGAGCCCAAATGCAGATCAGTATGTCTAACAGATTCTGAGTTATGTTTTAATCATATAATAATTAACCGCAATCTATACAATTGTCGTGTCACAGCGTTTGTAACAAAACTCCTCCGAAACGACTCGACTGATTCTTACTAAATTTTTTGTGAATATTCAGTAGGTCTGAGAATCGGACGTAAACTATTTTTCATACCCCTGTCCATTTGCGGTTTGGACCTAGAACATCCATGTTTCTCCCATGGACAATTAATGGTTCATACTCACCATGGTGTTAGTTAATCTATTTGTTTTAGGATTAACAAAAAAATATTGTGCATCGATTAGCACTCAATTAAATTGAAATAAATAATTATAATTTAAAAAAATATTATTAGCTATAATTAAAAATCAACCATGATATACCTCATTCATTAATCTAATGTTTATATTTTATCAGTTAAGAATTTTGTATATTATTTATTTATTATATACTATACTTATATATAAGATGAATAAAATGTAAAATCAAAAATCTATTTAATTCATTTTTTCCATTCATACATTGTTTCTTTAAAATTCAAATTTTAACGTAATCTTTTTAAAACTATAACAACAGCCACAGCAACGCGTGGAGGGGTCAGCTAGTCTTATAATAAACCTGACCTTTATTCTGCGCCAGAGACGTCATACTCGAAGGTACTGTTAGGTTCCGAAGTAGAGAACATGATCCAATTGGAATAAGGAAGACTCGTAGCTTGTTACCAAGGCAGACTTAGAGGAATATAGCGAACAACATCCTGGCAACGTCATCACAAATACCTATCTAGTTAGCTGTGGAGCTGTAGCTTGGCTGGAACGACTATATATATAATATACGTATATGAGACGTAAAGAGAATTTCTGATAAACGGGTGATTGGAAGTAAATCGCATAGAAATCTAATTAAAGAAGAATTGTTAAAAGGTTAATCGAATCCGCACCGAATAGAAAATATTTTGTAAACCAACCATGAGCTAGACGAAATAAATGAGCAAATCGAACGTTTCGTCTATTTTCAAGCTCTGTCATTGGAGAAAATTAAGAACTATTCTAGTGTTGCTCTACTGCGGAGTCTATATTTTACCTCTGAAATATATTTATAAGTAGTAAATAAAAACGTTAAAATGGTAGTTTCTTATTAGATCTAGTACTTATTGTTTTCTTTTCATTCCAATAGCTAATTGAGTTAATTAGTATATGAGAATGAAATTAAAAATACGTCTCATTATTTTCGTAGCCCGCAAAAAGAACTCAAATAAAAACTGTATGTTTATATTTTCTCGTTTCCTCCCACGTAGAAAATGTTTGGAGTTGTAGCTTGAAGGGTAACATAGCTAGGTATAACTAGGTGGCTGGAATTCGAAGGGAAGGTTGTAAAAAGCTTTTAGGATTGTTCTAGATCGCCACCCAGGCACTATGTCGTATTCTTCGGTTCTGTAGGGGGAATATTTTTGGCGAAGCTGTGGTCTATAACGAGTTCAATCCTTCACTTCAAAAAAACAAACAAAAATATGGGTCTAAAGTAATTCATTATCTAAAATCACATTTTCCGATGGGAAATGGTTCTTGTTCCTATCCCATTTTTCATATTTTACCGAGGTACATTCCTTTAAAAAAACACTGAAATTCACAAAAATTATATGCTGTACCAAAACCAGCCTCAAACCTTAAAACAATGACTATTGGACAAATTTAAATGCATTGCAGAAAACTTTATACACCGTTATGTATACAGGTATGCAAGTTTCTCAATATCCACCGTTATTAAACGGCCCGAATTAAGAAAAATCTTGTTAGTATCCCAACAATTTGATAAGATTCAATGTTTATTTAAATTTTTTATTTTTAAAATTTATTTCTTGTATGTTTTGCTACAATTCACAAAATTACATGCCGCACTAAATAACACCAGTCTCATATTAAAAACTATTGCACAAATTTAAATTTATCAGAATCATAAAATTATCATCATATATATTAATCATAATATACAATGAAAGAAAATATATACAAAAAAACTTTCAACAGAGAAAAAAAAATTAATAATAATAAGATAAACAAGCATTGTAACTATACATACTTAATAACTTATATACAATAACTAATAACAATATACAATAAACAAATACGTCTATAGTCTATAGTAATAAAAACAATAAACAATAACAATAAAAGAAAAGAAATTTATATCCTACAATAATAAATGCTTTGTTATTTTATCTACATACCGCTTTGTACTTTTTTTTGTATTGTTCCCAATATTAGTTTTTTATGTATAACTAAATATTGGGCATGCATATGTTATTATAGGCCGTAAGTAAGCTTTATATAATAATAACTTATTATCTATGCTTAATTTATAATTCCAATTAAAGTATGGATATATAGGACACAGAGCCCTGTTTGCTTAATTGCACAAATAATCAGTGTAAAATTATAAAATCTAACTCTTTCATACTCTAACCATTCACTTTATTTTACTCAAATTTTCAATAATCATGGGGAGAATTCTTTGTAACTATTAATTGTATATAAAGAATTAGGCTCTTCGTTTTTTAATGAATAGAGAGGGTTTCTAGATGTATAACATTGGAACGAAAGGAAATCCTGCTCATAAAGTTGAGTTATGCAGGCGTTATGTTTCTTGTTACACATTAATATTGTTTTAAACCAGTGCGAAGTATTGAGACTTTATTTATTTTTTAAAAATATTTTATTCTTTCCTCCTGTATACATTGATCCTCGACTGTTTCATAACATAAAATAAATGGTTTAAATGTATGAAACACCGTCAAATCATCTTTACCCTCCTTCGTAAACAATGAGTTCCTATCCTCCTTTTTCGTTTATGTTGTGTTTTTTTTCTTTCATTGAATCTTATGATTCTGTATAGATACATTTAAATTTGTCAAATTGTAATTGTTTTTAGTTTGAGGCTAGTCTATTTGGTGCAGCATATCATTTTTATATAATGTACTTTTTAACATATATGATGATAGAATAAAATAACACATGCACAAACGTTAAATTGTTACCTTAACCTATTGAAAATAATAATTGTCTGCTATACTTTCTTTGTTAAGTTTTGAAATCAGTAGTGTTGTTTAATTTTTAAACTCGACCAAATATAATTAAACAGAAGTCCTGAGAGTACGGCGCTGCTGTCTCTACAGTACACTCATGACGGCCTGGTGTTGCGGGCAGTGTATCCATTATCGTTGAAGGGGCAGAAAGAAAGGAGAACTTAAAGCAGTTCAACCCATTTAGATTTTGGCATATTAACTCAATTACGATTGGTGGCTTTTTAATTTATTTCATTTTTATATTGTTTCCTACATAAAAAAGTAGAATATGTATTCCATCTCTACTTTATATAATTTATTAAAAGTTACATTAAATTAATTTACATAATAAACATTTCAATAATTGATTTTTCTTAGATTATTTCATTAAATTTTAACTTTAAAATATATATATAAATATATAAATATATAATAATGTATGCTTTTGTGTAACCTACACCTAATAGTTAAGTATAAGTTTTTTAATTTTGAAACGACAAGAAACAGCTCGCCGTGTCAGGCTACTTCAACAATTACTAGACAAACACTCTAAGCTCCCGAATTATTACAAGAGACTCATATACATGACAATCATTAGACCCATCTGGACCTACGGAGTAGAGCTTTAGGGCCCCACTAAGCCATTGAATTCCTCTCTTATTCAATCCTTATAATCCGAAATCCTTCGTAAAATCCTCAATGCTCCTTATTTTGTTAGGAACAAAATAATCCATAATGACTTTAATGTCCAATTTGTTGCTGCTTTGGCCCGAATCCGATATCAATCTTTTCATGAACAAACTTCATTTCCACTCAAACTTACTAGTTTCAAACCTAGCAACCTCTTCAATTCCTGAAAATCTTCCGATGCGTCTGAAAAGAAGACAACCTTCTAAGTTGTACTTTTTATTTGAGTACTACCACTTGGTCTCTCATTCATTTATTTTTCGCTCCTTAACTGACCCTTTACTTTCCTATTCCCTCATACACCCTTCACTCTAATACTTTTTCTTGAAATGATGACTTTATTTTTGAGATTTTAGGAAAGCAAATCTGCTCTTCTTCAAATTATGTTATATATAAGCTCCATTCCAAGTCGAATAACAAAAACTCCTTAAGCTTTTAGTCTTGAAAACTAATGGCTAGACTTAATTCATATTTCTTCCTCCTTGCTATAATCAGGGCAGTATGAGATTGTTTAAAATAGAGTTGGCGGTAAGTGCACTTCTTAACTTTTCTACTCCAAGTTGTTAGCGAACTCTATAGTATTTTTCTTCATGGCTTAATCTAGCTTTCTTGATGAAAATAAACGTCCCAACCATTTTTCATAACTAGTTTATTGCATTAGTTTTTATCTTATAATATAACAGGTTTACTTAAAAAGTAACGGATTTAAAAATATCCAAATGCAACAATAGCGGTTTTATTATATCTAGAAAATAACGGTTATTATAATGTGACTTTTCGGAATTTCATTCTACTCTTCACAAATTTTATCATTGCTTGGGCCGATCCACCTGATCTGTATATTCTTTCTGCAAAGGCACCCAATTCATCTTCGTTCGTGTGTAAACATTTATAAAAAATTATTGAATACGTACTTCATATATTATATAAATTATATTAACACCACAAATTAATATATAGAAGTTATATACTAATAGATGATACATAATATATTTTGTTAAAATTAGCAAACCGGTAGTATTATTTTACTTGAAGCTCTAAGCAGATTTTGAAAAAAGGGTGCAATATAAACGAATCAATTTTAAATTTGATATTAGCAATTGTTATGAAAATAGAAATGAAATATTAAATTTTGGCTACTTGCTATACACAGTAATTGGAACGTAACTTGAAAAATCACACAAATTTATTTTTAGAAAATATTTTTCTAACTTTTAATATAAGTATTTTAGGTACTATAATTTTAGGTATAGCTAATGAAACGGTATTGGTTTTTTATATCAAATATCAAAGTGCGTTTTAATTTCACCACCTTAATAGACTGAAGCGACAAGAAACAGCAGGCCGTTTCAGGTTACGTCAACACTTACTAGACAAAAGCTCTAAGCTCTCAATTAATTACTAAAGACTCATATACATGACTATCATTAGACCATATGGACTTATGGAATAGAACTTTGGGGCTCCACTAATCCATCGAATTCCTCTCGTATTCAATCCTTACAATCCAAAATCCTTCGTAAAATCTTCAGTGGTCCTTACTTTGTTAGAATAAAGTAATCCATAATAATGACCTTAATGTCCCATTTGTTGATGATTTGGCCCAAACCCGATATCAAACTTTTCATGGCAAGCTTTATTTCCAGTCAAACCAACTAGGTTCAAACTTAGCAATTCTTGATAATCCTCCGAGGCATCTGAAAAGAAGATGGCCACCTGACCTTCTAAGCTACCACTGGGTAGTTTCTGTACCTGTCTTTCATGGTAATATGTGCAAATCATACTATTTACTTGTTGTATTAGTATAATACAGTTGTAAATTTCATTGGATACATTTTTTTTGTTAATGTATGAAACAATAATTAAAGAAAAGGTAATCAAATGTTACATTTTAGATACTCACAACTAAAACCCTTTAAAAAAACTATAAAGAAATAAAATATACAAGTAAATAGCAATAGTAAAAAGTATATATATACATCATAATTTATTAAATTACTCTTTTCCAAACCTGTTGTTTTAAGAAATAAAGGCTTTTATTATATGAGCTGCTATTTATGAAGGTGGAATAGATTGATGTGGATAAAAACAAAATTTCTTTTAATGGTTTTACTGATTATTATTTTATAATAAAATTTAAAAGTTGTATAATGTTTAAGTTATATTCGTGGTATATATGATATTCGTGGTTACAAAAATGCATTTCAATTTTTTAAAAACCAACCTGTTTCAAGGACAACGGCTCTGCAAGGAGGTGCCATATTTTTATAACACTATATAGAGGGCGGGGGAGCCCCAAGAGGTTCCTAGATCCCATATGATCCATCTCCGGCTGCTATCAGACTAAATAAAAGTCTCGCCTGCAGCGGGATTTGAACCAGGATTTCCGGCATGGCTACTCAGTGACAGCTCTACCTCTGAGCCACTCCGCTTTCCATTTAAAAAATAACCCTTCATATTAGATGTGAGTGTTTACATCCTGACTCCCAGCCGCCCTGCCTACAACCATGTAACCATCTCTCCTTTTCACAGGTACAGAACCTGGGAGATCCTTACACTAACTGCTCAGGAACCCTTCGCATGTTTATTAAAATATTCCTAGCGTTTTAAACATTGTCATATGCAACAGAGCCGTGTAAATTTTTACTTTAAACGTTAAGGGCGACTAAAGAGTCTAAATTCATATTCTTTACTCATTTCTTATATTCTTTTCCTTACATCCAATAATTGAACTTAACAATTCACTGCGTTTCAGGGTTTTCCATATGAAGATGGATCTTCAGTAAATATATACTTGATAGAGTATAACATATATAAACCTAATGTTTCTTAGGAAAGCCTTGTATGGAACAGCATTACAGAACAGGAGGTGGACTACAAACCCTGTTCCAATAAAACGAGAACCTGAGGAATATTTATTGGCCTTGAAGATAAGGCTGTCAAAGGAATCCTTCGGGACGGCATTATTTATACTTTATCTTTATCTTCGTCCTTTTTTTTATTCCGTCCGATATCGTCTCTCGTGTGGCGTCAGGGATGATGGCATCTATCTCTGCTAGAGATTATAGCAGATTTAATAAATCAATCCATTTTAAGATCATAATCCATGTTTAAGATTGTTGCTTTGATCGTTTAGCTTTAGGATTAACGTTATTCTTTTAATCTTCCCGAAAATGATCATTTAATAAAATATTTAAAAATAATTACCATCAAAAGAACAATAAATAAAGATATATTGTTTAATAAAATAATATTATCATTAAAAATATGTTGTAATGATACAGTTAAAATTATCGCTCCTAGAGAACAGCTACATAACTCCAAAATTGCTAACTTTTGAGTTAAGCCCTATGTAGCAAATGTATTAGTTGAACATTTTCAATTCAGGAATGACAAATTTATACGAACTATAAAGTTTATAATTACACATACCATAAAATGTATTTTAAATTACGGAATATTTCAACTAATTGGCGTAGGGAGTGTTGGGGGAAACCCAGTACCAGAGGGGAGGGGGTATAGCTCAGTTACCCTTTCTCCTGAGGGTTCATAGATATTCAGGAGACCAGTTGTCCCGAGGATATGGGGCCTCCATCGCTGGGCTGATAACCCGCATGGCAGAAAATCTATTCGAAGAAAACTAAATTGCCACCAGGCTCCTTGACGCTAGAAATGTAATAAGATGTAGTAAAAGAAAAATGACAAATCTGATAGTCCATTTCTAACATTTTTTTCAGTAAAATCATATCTTGAGTTGTATCATGTTTGAACTTAGTTTTATGGGAATAATAACATAAGTAAAAATAAAAAAAATTTCAAGCTTTTAAGAATTTTCTTATAAGTAATAAAATAATTTCAATACCATCATTACAATAGGAATGCTTTGAAGTACCAAAACCCAAATTTTCATTTTTAAACTCACATAGAACTTTCAAATACCTCTACAAATATTTTTATTTTTAAATACTTATACAATGTAACTTACGATGTGTTGGTTCAGTACATAGTAGGGACTGTACAGTTCCTAACGGTATGTTGTAGCTGATTTTCCCCGATTAAGAGGACCAAATTTAAAGAGCCCGGGGAGAGTCAGGTTCGATTCACGGCTGTGAACATAATACATAGTTTATCTGGCTTAGTCGGTCTTGAGCCCGGGAGATGCAACTTTGTGCTCTAAAGATTGAGCTAACTCGCTAATAACGATTCTAAAAGTAAAAATAATGACTTTTAATCATTTAATTTTTTTTCTTAACTCTATTATTTATGAGCTTTGTACTTTCAGTAGCACTGAGCTGCCATGCCAGAATCCCTGGTTCAAATCCCGCTACAGGCAAGACTTTTATTAAGCCTGTTTGCAGCCGGATATGGATCATATAGGATCTAGGACCCTCCAGGGGCTCACCCAGTCTCTATAAGAAGTTACAAAAATAGGGTACCCAAATAAGGGGGAAAACTGGCGGTAGAGCGTGACGTAGAACAAGTCACCTCCTTGTAGAACCGTTGTCCATGGCACAGTACAGTCTCTACCATGTACTGTACCCCAGACCCGTACACGGGTATTAGTGTAAAAGTTGTTTTGTTTTTTTTGTCTAATAAATTATTAAGTAAATAAATAATTTTTTAGAATTATTATTTAACATATTTCTCCGTTGATGAAAGTGCTATTCAACATATACATTTACGTTTAATGCCCAATTTAGTAATAGTTTACAAAGTGCTTTGTAAATCAACTGTCCCAACTTCACAGTTGCAAAACAGTGAATTCAGGCGAGATTAGTAGTCGAACTGTTGAATTGTTCGATCGTTTGTTAATTATTAATCAAGTTGCTGGGATCAATCAAATTGAAGTTGATATGACTCTTGCAGAAGTTTCAGTCAGTACTCAATGGTTTCAGTCCGTACTCAATGGGTGTATTTCACTATCGAGTTATACCTATTCCATAATTTTCCATTGAGAAATCAATAACTCACGAAGGGGAGTTATCCAACCAACTTGAACTTGAGCTGTAGTTGGACTCTGCATCTCTTCTGCCCTGAAGATGGCATAAATCTTAGGCCGAAACATAGGCACGATAAAATAAGTCATTCTTATTTTGTGTAACTGGACCCCCTGATTATTACACACTTAATCTGGATACCCTGGCAGCTCTCCTCTAATAATCCATCTCAAATCATCCAAACGTAGATGATACAATAAAAATGATACTAAACGCACATTGCAGTCATTTAAATGATTTTTTAAATTTTATCTCATAACTTCGACAGTCGACTTTTTTAATATATAGATGCACTCTTAAAAAGAATATAATTTACTGAACTAATTGATAATGTGTATAATTAAATCATAGCCACATATAAATGTATATGATAACCATAATATGTCCATTTTAACCGTATAAACCATAGTATGAGGGGTAACCTCATTGTGTGGTGGTCAGTATTACAACCTTCTCTAGTGCCCGTAGGATTTTTTTAGGGGATTAAAAATCCTTCGCTATGCTATCCTTGAGCATGGGACACAAAATAGCAACTCCCAGCCTTTGCGGTGTCTTAATTATACAAACAAACCATAATTTCTTGTAAAAAAACTGTTCCACTACAACCCGTGAACGGGTCTTTGGTTCAGAACATGGTAGAAACTGTACTGTTTCATGGACAACGGTTCTGCAGGGAGGTGGTTTGTTCTATATCACGCTCAACCGCCAGATTCCCCTCCCCCCCATATTTTGGTCACCCTGTTTTTAAAACACTATATAGAGGCTGGCTGATCCCCAGGAGGGTCCTAGATCCCGTATGATCTATCTACGGCTCCAATCAGACTAAATAAAAGTCTTGCCAGCAGCGGGATTTGAACCAAGATTTTCGGCATGGCAACTCAGTGATCTACCACTGAGCCACTACGCTCCCAATTATGACGTCTAAATCATAAAAAAAGAGGTACCAAGGTTCTGATGCCTAAATTACAGTCACATACATCAGCGATTCATTAAATACTATAAATATTACTCAAGTTAGTTATATTTAACTTAGATTATGTTATATAAGACAATATTTAAATATGTTTACCTATAAAGGTAGGTTAATATACACTCTAACTGGAATTTGAAAAGAGTGAAGAAGATGAAAAAAAAGGACGACCAAGGTAGGAATGACACAATAATAGGTGCTTTGACAGCAGACAAATTGGTGTCGTGTCACAAAATTAAAAATACACTCAAAAAGGGAAGTCTCATGGTGACAATGTTTAATTGGGATGACAATTTCATGAAAAATTCAACAGACCTTTAGTAAAAGGCTTCTAGCTCGAGCTTTCACCGTTGCTGTTCAATTGTGCACTTAAGAAACAAGCAGCTAAAATAGGTCTTCACATCTCCTTCGAAAAAACTAAAATTATGATAAACATCGAACACCCACGTAAATACTTCAAAGTCCAAGAACAAAAGATTGAAATAGTAAAAGAATTCAAATATATCGGAGAATGGATCATTTGTTGGAATGCTGGGGAAAGCAAAGCAATGGAATTCAGAAAAAATAAACTTGACCTTGCCTTCCAACTAACAAAAGATACATACAACAAACAATATCTTTCCTGGGGATCCAAAATTACACACTACAAGACAGTGATTAAGCCAGAAGCACTATATGCAGCAGAAAGACTAAACATGAACTTCAAAGGTCAAATGGAGAAACTTGAGCTGAAGGAAAGGAAAATCATAGGACCAAAATTTTAAGATAATAAGATAGTATACATCAAGAACTTTCAGATACTATGTGAAAAGGAAAATACATTTTTATGGCCATCTTCTCAGAATGAACCCTAACAGATTAACCAAACAAATCTTTGACTTTTTTCGTAACCGCATAACAAAACCCAACTGGTTTAAAGAAGCTGAGAAAGACCTAGCAGAATTACAGATTTCAGAAATTTCACTAATTAATCGAACAGCTAAATTAATTACTAAAGATGAAAGCATAAGGTTCCAAGACAAATCTACACAAAAATCCAAACCCATCATTTCGGACGAAGAGAGGAAAATAAGAACAGAAAAAATGAAGAAATACTGGGTACTAAGAAAAGAACAACAGACAAAGAAATGACCGATCCGACGTATCCCAAAGAGGGTGAAACGAAAAGGAGAAAAGGCTTCTAGGAATTCTTCAGGGAAATAAATAATAATTCCCTTCTCTTCGACCGATTAAGGAGCTTTCTAAATTCTCACAACTGAGAGTTTTTCCTCATCGGAATCTGAACACTCAGCTCAAATACTAGAAATTCACAAAGGGTCTGGGAAGTCTTATTTAAAAAAAAAATTCTCTGGTAATCTGAGAGGAGCTTAGCGTACCCGGAAGCTTACTCGGCAACCGGAAGAAGTCTACTTTAGAAAATCAATAGAAAGTTACTCTAAATTATTGAGGGTTTTTAAAAGGAGCCGTTGGCAGAACTGTATCGAAAATAATGGTAAATACTTTGAATAAATAATATGTTATAATTGATCGAAAATTTTTTTCTTCCTGGTTCTAAATACGGTCATTTCATGTGTGGCAACCCAATAGAATGAACCAAATTTGAGAAGTTTCTTTCCGCCCCTGGACCGATAGTAGATACACAACCCGCAATACCAGGCCGTCATGCGGGCACTGTAGAGACAGCAGCGCCGTACTGAGTATTAAAACTTTTAAATTTACTAAATATTGAACTACATTACTGATTTCAAAACATAAGAAAGGGACCATAAAAAACAATTATTATTTTTCATAGAATAACATAGCAATGTTATGTTTGAGCTCATGTTTAACGTATAAACAGATAATATCCAAAACTTAGGAAGTGCTAGTGTTGCATTAGAAATTGCAATATTGAAATCATAATTTCAATTTTGAAAATGGAAATTCAATTTTAGTTATTATCACGTTCCCAGTAAGTAATTGTCAGTTTTATGGTATTTTAAAATTGTCACTTTTTTTAACGGATCTATTATCTAAACAACTGATGATTTTTATAAAGTAGCATTGGGAAAACTAGAAGAATTTTTTTGAGGGACCATAAAACATTAGGTAAATTCCCGATATACGTAAAATCAAATTATGTATGAATTTTGGTTTATTTTTTTTTCAGCCTCCAACTTGTATACACACTTTTAAATATATTTAATCAACAGAATACTTCAAAAGTTTTTACAGCCAAAGTTCTGTTGGATGGAACAATTAAGTGAAATGCTTAACGAAGAGGGTACAGTGAAACTATTAAGGAAGTATTTGTTTATATCTACTTTAGTTTATACATTAATCACAACCCAAAAAAGTTACATTTTCGAAATTAATTCGTTAGAATTTAACCCTAGCCACTGAAACAAAAAGATTCAACTTAACAGACATTAACATAAATCATGTTAAATATGGAACTAATTAAAAACGCCTAGTATTCGTGAAGTCATGAATATTTATAGTCATGTGGTGCATAAACGACAGTAATGTTTTCTAAGTTCAACAATTGTATTAAAATTATTTGTTTAAAAATTAATAAAAAAATGGGTCATTAATTGAAAATGTAAAAAATCCCACGCCTCGTCTATTTTTAATCTATTACGTAAGCTCTAGTCATTGAGAAAAATAAGAAAAGTTCTACTCCATTTCCTGCTATATTTTATCTCCAAATAAATTTATAAGTAATAAATAAAAAAATGAAAAGAATCTTTTTTACCACTCCTTCACCATGTCCGTTCCCCAAGGTGACTTAATTCGATCATCGAATATTTACAACAGTTAATCGACTATTTCTGAATTAGCGAGCGGCTAATTTCTGCGCGGATTACGCGGCCATTATTGGTAGATCACTAGGCAGTGTAGAGGAGACTATTATAAAGATAGACCAAGAAGCTAAATACATGGGTCTCATGGTAAATAAGAATTAAACAAAGATGATGTGCATCAGGAGAAAAGATACGGTCCCAGAACAAGTACAATGAAACTGCACCTTCCAGGTTGTCCCTAGTTTTCAATATCTGGGATCTTCACTACTATAACTGAAAACATGGAGGAGGAGGCTGAAATAAAGAACAGACTTGCAGCAGCAAACAGAGGGTACTTCTCCCACGCCAAAATTATAAGGAGTAGGTTATTAAGCCTTGCTACGAAAATGAGGACCTACAAGTCCCTCATACGGGCAGTAGCATCATATGCTTGTGAGACGTGGACTCTCAACAAGTCCTATGCACAGAAGGTGGACCGCTTCGAAAGAAAGATCCTGAGACGAGTAATGGGACCTATCAATGAAAATGGATCCTGGCGACTACGTCGGAATATGGAATTGTATAGGGAATACCAGGATCTCAGCCTTCCTAATTTTTTCAAAGTGCCGATAGTAAAATGGCTCAGACACGTTATTAGGATGGAGGATGGGAGGTGTCTCTTCGAAGGTGTACAAAAATACTCCAGTCGGGACCAGACCTAGGGGAACACCTAGATCTAGGTGGAGGGACAATGTACTGACAGAGGTTAGAAAAGGAGGAATAAACATAGCCCAAGCTGCAGATAGACAATCTTGGGGCAAAATGGTTGAGCTGGCCAAGGACCGCTTTAGGCTACACCTACATTGGATCCGGTGTGATACGATGAGACGTCGCTAGCAAACCAAATGACTGAAATATATCGAGAGTTATAACATTTGGTTCTTTAAATTTATAAAATTAAGATTATTTGTTAATTATTTTATAAATTTAAAGAGCCAAATGTTATAAGTCTCGATATATTTCAGTCATTTGGTTAGCTAGCGACGTCTCATCGTATCACACCGGATCCAATGTAGGTGCAGCCTTAGGCGTCTGTGGGGCCACTAGAAGAAGAAGATTTAAAAATACACAGTCCACTATTTGTTTACTCAATAAATAAAAAATCAAATCTGTATTTCCAAACATTGTTCTTTACTCCCCTGTTGTATGTCTGTAGGCCTAGGGTAATTTGGGTAGATGGCCTATGGTGGAACAAGATGATGATGTGGATTGCAAGTTGCAAAAGGATTGTTATAAACTGCCAGCCAGGCGATCGTCACATGTTAAGTTCTCCTGAGGCAGTCTTTTGTTAGGAAACTGCGCTGTGGTCTATTACCATTTCACTCTCTAAGTTAAAAAAAAATAGGTAAGTTTTTAAGAAATTTTTCATTAGTCTTATTTTTCCGATAAGAAATAATAAAGATTTCTGTTCCCTTATCTTTTTTTAATTTTAAACGAATTCTAGTAAATACAAAAGAAAAAAAACTAAAAAAATTCAATCCATCATTTTTTTCTTCTAAATTCACAATAATGAGGTATCGATGGCTAATCTTCCCATTGACTATTAGCGGTAGTAGTCAGTATCTGATATATCTCGTTGGATGACCGGGGTATTAACTTTTCTCTTTTTATTTGTGAATTATTATTCCTTATACAATTCTACAATTATTTATTTATGCTTTAATTATCATTTGCACCAGTGCCATTGCGCATCCAGAAAATTAGATCCAAGTGTTCTTCTTTTTGCTTTGCTACAAGAACATCTAGTTTTGGAAATGGATACATCAATCAACTAATGTCTCTTGGCCATTGTCTTTTTAATCTTTTACTATCAAGACCGGGTAACAGGGAGTAGGATAGTGGAAGAACGAGTGGATATTGGTGATTTTATTTTTATGAGTGGAATGCTATGTGTTTGTTGTGAATATATCATTTTATAGTGGGAATGTTCATGTCGTGTATGGTGTGATTCGAAACCGAGGAGCATTAACAATTTTTCTTAGAATTTCGGGCTTTTTGTATCTTGTGCACGTGGAGGTGTTTTACCGAACCCCAAAGTTCTGCCCCATGTGCCCAAATAGGTCTTAGTGTACTGATATAGATAAGTCATTTGTTTCGTAAGTCTAGTAAAGATCTGTAGTCCAGATGATAGTTTTTTGTAGCGTCTTCTCAGTTCTTGTCTTTTTGATATGCTGCTCCATTTAAATCTTTTGTCCAAGTATAGTCCGAGAGAACGTACATAGTTTTCAGAAGGTACTTCGTCTTTGTCAATCTCGACTGCAGGACACGAAGCTTTCCGTAGGGAGAAGCTTACATACATGAGGAGTTTATTCTGATTTTCCATTTATAGAACCACTTTTCTGAATCAGACATATGATTTTGAAGAGGAATAGAGGCTAGGTTTGTATCTCTGAGGGAATAAATAATGGCTGTACAGCCAGCGAAGGTATAGATAGATGTTTTTATTTGTTTAAACTGTCCTTTGTATAGGATATTCAACACATATTTAATATTTATTTTCTGAACTAGTTGAGATAAAATTGCCTGATTAATACAGTGATAGTCCTTCTGCGGTTTTTGTAATGAAAGTAAATGTCACGGCAAGTCGGCCTCCGGTAATGACGGTTGATAGCCGCCTCTCCTCCCCCTACCCCCCACTTCACGCCCCCTCATCAACCCTCACTCTCCTAGTCCCCCCCACTCACCCCCCCTTAGGAACGAAGGCTCGATTAGAATCGAAGGAAGGGGGTCGAAGTAGGCCCCGCTTCATTAGTTCGAGAAGCGGTATTCGGTCGGCTCCGGGGCAATAAAAACCAAGATAGAGAGAAATTAACGGACCTTATCGGAAGCCTCTCCGAAGGCATTTTATTTATCTAATGTCTTCGTCGAGTGCCCTGCGACTTCAGGATTTTTTCCTCTTCGTGTCCTTGTTTGTAATTCTTATTATTCTTATTACATTGTATAATGGGGTAACATTATGGAATATTTTTTAGATATTTCCTAATGAGCTTCTGATAAGAAATGTTTTTCCTATTCTTTAGGTATTCGGGAAATTGAAGCTACAACTTGCTATTATTCTTTAACAGTCTGAATCTTTATATGAGAATATATCTATATCTCTACCTACAGCCTTGGAGAATAAGTGGTTCAGTCAAATTTTCACAAGATATGAGATTCTTGTGTTAAGGGATCGTGTTACTTTCGTAGTGAAATGGTTAAACCAAGCATTGACTTGAAAAGGAATATTGCTTATATCAAACCTACGAAAATGACACGATTCCTCTTTCTCAATACAGCTATCTCCCTCTCTTTCTCTGGACAATATTTGACTTAACCGCTTATTCAACGGGGCTCCAAATATGTACATTCGGACATGTATGCAGGATGACTCAGGACCTAGACCCACGGAAGATAATGGAGGTTCAAGACCTCGAGGAGGGCCCAGGATTGACTGCAAAGTATCCGCAAGTTAGGAGGAAAGAAGGGGAACAATCTTGCCCAAATGAGACAACTCACAGAAGATAGAGAGGAATGGATGAGATGGGTTGAGTCTCCTCCTCACTGAAAGGTACAAGGAGGTAGGAAAAGAAGAAGAAGAAGAAATGCTTAAGTTAACTGAGGTATTGAAATTGATAAGGATTATCACTGTACTAGTCTAAATAGCTTTCCAAATACCGCATTGTACATAATCATTTTTTTAGGAGATATAGTGGGTATAGTTAGCTATCCTTAAAATATAGATATATGCTATCACGGACATTTTCGTAGATATATAAAAGAGAAATATTCCGCCATGAAAATTTTTATTTTATAAAAAAGGGATTAGGCAGCGTCTTCGATAAAATCTCTCAGGCGGCTATACTTTTTCCAACACTTCCAACAATTATCGTTATATTCCAACCAATTTATAGAAAATCTAGACAAATTATATACTTAAACCTTTCTCATGAATCACTCTATCTATTGGTGAAAACCGCATGAAAATTCGTTCAGTAGTAGACAGACGCGGCGGAGGACTTTGTTTTATAATATGTATAGATGATAAGATATTGATGGAAATAAAATTGCAATGACTATAAAATGAATAAGCATCTTGGTTTTAAAATCGGTTATATTTCTTTCTAAAAACGCTGTTTTAAGTTATACAAAAATATCAATTGTGTAGAGATAATATTTAAAAAAAAACCCTGAAATTAACATCCTACCGAGTAAGACTACTTAAAAGGAATCGTTCGAGCTAACAATATAAGTCTTATTTAATACCTTCTGGAATTATTATTCTTTTGAGTTAAATGAAATTTCGAAGTTTCTTGAAATGGAGTGAAACTTTCATCGCCCTCTCAAAGAAGGGAAGGAGTATTAAGGTGAGTTCTAGGCCGGGCATTGAGTAGGATATTACAGGTGTAACTTTTCTGTAATTCAAAGATTGGCTAATGGCGCTTGAATAAATATTTTTGTACCGTTTTCCTTCTAGCTGGCACGTGACCTTAAACAATAAAACGCTTATTCCCTTTCTCGGCTACTGTATACATTTTTACTTTATCCTTGTATCGTCACAATTCTACCCATTGGTAGTACTCAGATAAAAATTTCAACTTAGAAGGTCACGAGGCAATCTTCTTTTCAGACGCATCGGAGGATTATCAGGAACTGAAGAGATTGCAAGGTTTGAAACTAGAGGGTTTGAGTGGGAATGAAGTTTGTCATGAAAAGATTGATATCGGATTCGGGCCAAATCAGCAACAAATAGGACTTTAAGGTCATTACGGAATTCGTAACAAAGTAAGGACCATTGAGGATTTTACGAATGGGTCCAGAAGGGGTCTAATTACTGTCATGTATGTGAGTCTTTTGTAATTAATTGGGAGCTTGGAACGTTTGTCTAGTAAATGTTTTTGTAGCCTTTGAAAAAGTAAATTTGATTTGTAAGAAAGAATAATATTTATTTTGAAATGGAACGAAATAACATGGTTTTATAAAGACTATTAACTAAGGACTAACATTATAACTTATTAATTAACCTAGCGAGTACTTTATTATCTTTAGTCTTAACTATCCGTGCTCTGTCATACCATGTTGTCTCTGCAGTCTCTACCTTTTACAATATTATATAGTTGGTACGTATAAAAGAGGAGGTGAAGGCAAGGAAGTTGATTCTGCTGACAACACGGAAGCAATGACACAATTTCCTGGGTTAGAAAAAGTCGATATAGTGAACAGATTACTTTAGGTCATAGAACCATTTGATAACCGTAGTAATAGACTTATTCACGCAACGACAGACTGTACTTTTTACTGGATTGAACAACGAAGATGGGTAATTATCCTTGAAGAACGAAAGATTCTAAGAAGAACTTATGGCTTTAAAGTTCTTACTTTATTACAATACTGCATAAACATATTACTACCGAGCTATAATTTAAAGAGCTCAAACTTTCAACTCGTTGTAAAAATCAACTTCCATTACTTACCTGGAGGAGCGGCTCAGTGGTAGAGCGCTTAGTTGCCATGCCGAAAGTCCTGGTTCAAATCCCAATGCTGGTAAGACTTTTATTTAATCTGTTAACAGCCGGAGAGGAGTCCTATTGGATCTAGGTCCCTTTTGGGGTCCACGCAGCCACTATTGTGGGTACCAAATATACGGGGGAAGTCTGGCGGTCGAGCTTGATCTAGGGCTTACCACCTCCCTGCACAACCATTGTCCAAGAAACAGTACAGTCTCTACCATTTACTGAACCCCAGACCTTTCACGGGTTATAGTGGTACAGTTTTTTTAAATATTATTTTTATTACTTCGCTGTTTGAGCAACCTCGAAATAGTTATTGGACCTTTCGATGAGAGCTCCGAAATGGATAAGAAAAAAATTTTCTGATTCAATTATACCAGATCGCATGTCATTTTGATTGTAACTTTTTATTAAACTAATAACATAAACCAATTTTCATAAATTAAATTACTAATACTTTGAGAATGAAAAAACAAACCAATTAATTAAATTAAAAGAACAGTTTAAATTTTAGTACAAAAACACTTTAAATGGTTTTATAATTAGAAAATGAAGTTACTAATATTAACTAAATTATAAACAACTAATTAATAACAAAAAGAAAACAATTATTATTTTATGTTTATGTGGTTCTCTAGTTGAAATGATATAATAATGAACGTCGGACGAAGTAGATTCCAGTAGATAGTAGATTCTCTGCAGGGCGAGCTGGATGTTGAGGATTTTTGTCGGCAGGGTGAACGAAGATGTTGAGACAATAGAGGTTGAGATGATCGATTGGGACAATTCGAATTGTTCGAATCGATGACTAAGTTTAAACTAATTACACCTGCAGGTGGGCAGCAAATGAGTATAAAAATTCAACTTTGGGCTCCTAGAGAGCATTCGATGTGCACGTCAAGAGGCTCGTGCCAACACTGTCTGCCTCGGTCTAGCCGGAGCGAACAAAAGCCGGTCGTCTCTCTTTTGTTTTTCTCTCTTCTTTTGTAACATATGTTTTCAAACTTATTACAAATATTACACTGATTACTAAACAAATAAAATTACCTTTAAAGTTAAATTATTCTAAAGAACTATGAAATAAACGTTTAAATTAATATATTAAAAATAAAAATGTGAAAAATAAGTTAAGAAAATGCTCTTTCTTTTACGAAAATTTTTTTTAAATTTTTATGATTAAAACTAATAATATTTTAAGGTTACTGCTTTATCTGGCCTTAACATTCGCCAATGATGAGACTCCAAAGAGATTCCATTACTATTGCAAATTTGATTTCCATAAAAAGTAAGGAAATAAAATTACTATTAACTAAACTGTTAACAGCGAAGGTGAAGAGTTGTGGATGTTTTTTTTCATAATGCTTAAAGTGCCTTCTTGAGAACCTATTGGCTAAAATAAAAAATCCACATCCAACCTCTTTAAAGTTGGTGCCCTTGATGGGGGGAAACCAGGCTGTTAAGAATTATCTTGGACAAACCACCTTCCTGCACAACAGTAGTCTTCACATACTGTAGTCTTCACATACTGTAGTCTTCACAAACTGTAGTCTTCACATACTGTAGTCTTCACATACTGTAGTCTTCACATACTGTAGTCTTCATATACTGTATCCAAGACCATTGGTTGTAGTGTTACAGGTTTTTAAAAATTATTTTTCAACTCGATTGCTCAGTTTATGTATTCGAACTTACGTTCCTATGTTACAGTATGGCAAGTTAGGTTATTGGACTTACGTAGACGTGACATGTAAGACGAAATTCTATAGCTTATAGTATAACCCTTAAGCCATTATACTGTTATTAGACGTAACGCCACTAGGGGGGTTGTAATGCATCCTAATGAGTGGCTCACTAGCTTCATCACGTCCTTCCATCTCAGAACTGACCTTTATGCTATTAGCAATACATTTGCCAGATTGTACAATTGATCAGTATTAACATTAGTGAGCTATAAGGATTGTTACTTTAGTTATATTATTTGTATAATAGTATTACGAAATAAAAAGTAATGAAATAATTAAAAAAAGAACTAATAACATTCGCATTTTAGAACTGACTTTTTTTTATTCAAGATTAAAAGTTTAATCTTCTTTCTATTCACAAATAACGAAAATTAATTTATTTACGATTGTTCATTACAGTTAATTAAAAAAAAAATCCATGTTTGATTTGTTCCATCATTATTTTGTACAAGAATGTTATTTTGGGAATAAATTTACGAAAAAAAAATGTAAAAATATGCTATAAAATATAATAAGTGATATATGTGATTTCGGTTAAAAAAAAAACTTATGTTTTCTTTGACACCAGGATTATTTTATTTATTTTCCTCTTATTTTTCTGCCACCAAAGACTATAGAACGGAATTTGCTGATTTTAAAATAGTTCCATATTTAATATGCTTTATGTTAGTTGTATAATAAGTTGTATCCGTCTCTAAATATAATTAGAATCAATTATTCAACTGCTTATATATTTTTGTTTCTGTGACTGTTACAATTTAATTTTGAAAATGTAATTTTTTGTTACAAATGATTTATGAATTGTCGTTGATATAAAAAAAAGTTCTTCCTTAATTAAAAGTTTCAATTTACTCTCCATTATTCCTTCCTACAAGGTTTTGGCTGTTGTAAAAACTTTTGAAGTGCTCAGTTGATTAAAAAATATTTTTAAAAGTGTATACTTTTGTATACTGTTGGAGACTTGAAGAAAAAATGGACAAAATATTCACGAATATAAGTAAAACAAGTATCTACGTAAAACAGGCATATCCGTATTGTTGCGGATTGAATAAGACGAATTAAGGTTGTTTGTCAAAGAAAAAAAACGTATAGTTTTTTTAAATGATTCTTTATAAAAATTATTAGTTATACATATTTTATTTCCGATAAAAAAAACAAAAAAGGAACACAACTTGACAATCTTAAATGACCATAAAATATACAATTACTCCTACCTTATTAGGGGATGTGATTATATCCTTAATTAAATTATGATACTATTTGAGGCTTAGTGACGCTTCCTTCAGTTTCCGATATTATACAATCGATAAGCCTTATCGTATTAAAATACCTCGTATTGAAATAGTAAAATTATTACATTATCCTTTACAAATAATAATTGTATTCTATAGTATCTTTATTATGTTTTGAAATCAGTAATATAGTTTATTTTTTAAACACAACTAAATTTAATTTAGCAGTAGTGAGAGTACGGCGCTGTTGGCTCTACACTGACCTCATGACGGTCTGGTGTTGCGGATTGTGTATCCACTATCCTTGAAGGGGCGCAATGAAGGAACTGAAATTAATCCAGTCAATTAAAAATTAACCATATAAACTCAATTACGATTAATGGCGATTAAATTTATTTCATTTTTATATTGTTTCTTACATATGGAAGTAGAAGATGTATCCAATCTCTGCTTAATATAACCTATTAATTATAACATTAAATTCATTTATATATTAAACATTTTCGCAAATTAATTATACGCAGAGTTAATTTATAAGCTGTTAATTTTATTTTTACTGTGCACTAGATATAGTACACAATTATTATTGTAAACGAAATGGGCGATCCAATATGGCGGACACAGCTGATAAAAAACTGTCAGATCTTGACAAAATTTAGTGAATATAGTCTTTAAAGGTCTCTGATTACGAATCCGAAATTGAAATTATCCTCAACGAAATGGCCGAAACTTACAATTACGAATTAAGAAAATCCCTAAATTACAAACTAACAGATTTTAACTGAATAAGGACATTAATCATCATACCACCATTTAATAAGGATCAAATTAAACTTACACATATTACCCATAATAAATTGTAAAACTTGTTCAATAGACAAAGAGGAGTAGACATTTAAGAATATGGTCTTCAAATCTGAAATATATTATCAGTTTTTATATATGTGTTATATAAATCTTGGTTCAACTCCCTCTGCAGGCAAGACTTTTATTTAGTCTGTTTGCAGCCTTAGATGGATCATATGGAATCTAGGACCCTCCTCTATAAAATGTTATCAAAATAGGGTACCCACGAAACAGTCTCTACCAAGTACTGGGCCCCAGACCCGTTCACGAGTCGTAGTGGTACGGGAAAACATATATATGTATATCGTTTCTATGTGACAATAAATATAATAAATTCTTTCAAATCAGACTACCGTTTGTTAACTGTAGAATGATTATTTTCCATTATATTCCCACAAAAATTTTTTAAATTGTAATTTTGCGGAAAATTCATTAATTTTTAAAATGATTTCATAAAAAGTGAGTGTTGGATAGCGTAAAACCTTATAGTTAATAAAACTTCGAGTAATAAAGGCAAGCAATTTAATCTCTTTCATAAGGAAATGAATGTCGCCTTGATTGGTCATTCTAATCGAATGCAATAGAAAGTCGAACCATTATCATCATTCTGTCACTTCGGGTAATCGAAAATCTCAACCGTTTAACTTCATTTGATTGTGTCAGGATGAAATGTCTTAATCGGAACTTTCAACAAGCTAACCGTTTAAACTATTATATAAGAGTTTAAATCACTCGTTTCTATAAGTCTTACTGCAATATAAGAGCGAAACTTTTTTTTTCATTTAAATAAGAAACATTAAATAAAAAAATAATTACAATTAATAAAATAAAATACAATAATAGCGAAAAAGCAACTTTGAGATGAAAAAAATAGTGGATTAGTTCAAATAGATCTCCTAGCTTATATAGATTTATTAAAAAAACTGCTAACTTACAATTACGAATTAAGAAAATCCCTAAATTACAAACTAACAGATTTTAACTGAATAAGGACATTAATCATCATACCACCATTTAATAAGGATCAAATTAAACTTACACATAATAAATTGTAATACTTGTTCAATAGACAAAGAGGAGTAGACATTTAAGACAGTAATTTAGGAAAGGCAAAGGTCTAAATTAATCATTTCAATAATATTAAAAAGAAAAAAAAGCCTGTGATTTTATATGGGATGGAGACCACATGCCTACCCAACTTGGAAAAGCTGCCAAGAATAGAAAGGAGGATCTAAAGAAAAATCTATGGGCCCATGAAAACACAGGAAGTTTACAGGCGAAGATCTAACGAAGAGATCTACAGAGAAATCAAAGGCCTGAAAACCAAGATAAGAATCAGAAGGCTGATCTTCTATGGGCACATGAAAAGGATGAAGGAGGAAAGATTGAACAAGAGGATCCTTAACAAAATGTTTAGCTACAAAAGCGTGGGAGGATACACCAAGCAAATAAGAGAAGAATTAAAGAACCTTAAAATGTTAGATGCCGACTGTCTAGATAGAGACACATACAGGAAACACCGAAAAATCTCACCAATATTGAAAGAGAAAAGAGGAGGGGTACAAAGTGGTCCGAAAAAAGAAAAGAAATGCAATCGAAAATCATGAAACTGAGATGGGAAGAAAAAAAAATCAAGACTCCCAAAGAAGCCTAACCAATGATATTCGCGTGGCCTTAGTGGCCGCTACGTGATAAAAAAAAAAAGAAGAAATGAATGGGGAATGTCTGGACACGAACGTATATTATTAATTTCGGAATTTTTTTAATTCATTAAAAAGAATGGTATTGAAAAATGGCATCAAATTGGGAAGTTATATACAATTTAAAATATGTATGTAAAGTAATGAGATTTTATAAAAATCATTTTTTGTAAATGTAAACGTTTATAAAATATAATAGAAACTATGTTGTATTGTTTTTTTGTAAACATTTTTGATTATGATACTTATTATGATTAATTTTGTAATTACGTAATTTAAAGTTGCATAGCAGACAGAGGTATGCAACGTGCCAATAAATTAACAGTTCTTTCAGAGGGCTACTTTGTTAAGAAAAATAATTGTATCTTATAAAAATCTAGCTATCCAATTTGAATTATTTATATATTAAGAAAATATATTATATAGAAGATTATTAATATTATAAAATTAAAATTTTAAATTTATAAAATCAAGTTTTAAAAACATATCTTAAATATCGAACATAATTTATAACATGTTAGCGAGGAGATAGTTGACTGGAAGATCTGAGTAAGGAAGGAAATAGTTGGGGGTCCAGTCAAATTAAACACTAAATAAGTGGGTACTTATTTATTTTGTGCCGACGTTTCGACCCACTTTGTCGATAATTCAGTTAGACCGCTTCTAGTCTAGCCTCAGCTTACATTAGCTCTGAAGATGACCCTCAAAGTGGGTCGAAACGTCGGCACAAAATAAATAAGTACCCACTTATTTAGTGTTTAATTTGACTGCACCCCCAACTATTTCCTTCCATAATTTATTATATTAAATAATTTTTATTTATAGCATTATTTTTTTCAAATACTTTATAAATAGTACAAGGACTAAATGGTTTTTATTTTCAATAAACCTTTTAGTAGATAAAAGTGTGCAAAGAATAATGATTGCTAGATGAAATAAAATAGAAACGTCGGCACATAATTAAATAAGTAACCACTTATTTAGTGTTTTTATTTGACTGCACCCCCAACTATTTTCTTCCTTACAAAAAATAAAATAAATTAGATTAGACATTTATTTGGAAAAAACAACCTGTTCCACTACAACTCATGAACAACTTGGGTTTAGTAGAGACTTTACTGTTTCTTAGACAACGTGCAGGGTGCAGGTTATTTTTCCTAGATTAAGGGTAACCACTTTAAAGAGGCTGGGTGAACCCTATGAGGGTTTCTAGATTCCCCACAGTCCATCCATATTAACTGATTATTAAATTATGTACCGTGGCCGGATTTGAAACCGGGACCTTCGGCACGACAACTCAGCGCTCTACCCCAGATATTTATTGAAGTATTGAATAATTTACAAAACCAACCGCGGTAAGGCAAATAGATTATTTAATAATTATAGAATTTTTTTAGTTTAATTTATATCCTTCTCTTCTACCTCTTTACAGTGATAGAAACCTCTCGATAAAGTTGGATACAAGAATATCTCTCCTGAACCAGCTTTCTCCTTCTCCAATCCGCCCGTCTTCGGTCAATGTCCTCTTGGAATGCGCTTTCCCAAGACTTCTTTGGATTTCCGTCCGGTCCCTGCCCCTCCTCAGAATGTTTTTTACCTTCCCAAGAATATGGCCAACCCAGCTCTGGGATAATATTCTAAGATGGTCTTAGGCCCAGATCTGGTACTATTGTTGCATTTGGTCATATTTTTAAAAGTACAAGGTTCAGTTTAATTAGTGAGAATAAGTAAAAATATGTTAACATAAATTGCTTCTTTTTTTTAACTTGTTTTATTATCACTTTTTTTTCTTGAGAGAGTTTTTTTATTTTTATTTATTTTTTGAAATTTAAAACTGTATAATAGAATACACCAAGTAAATATAGTAAAAGATGTAGCATGGGACGAGATAAAGGCAAGTAGAGAAACTACCCAATGGTAATACTCGAATAATAAATTCAACTTTGAATCTCACAAGGCCATCTTTGTTTCAGACGCCTCGGAGGATTATCAGGAATTGAAGAGGTTGCTAGGTTTGAAACTAGTGGGTTCGAGTGGGAATACAGTTTGTCGTGAAAAGATTGCTATCGGATTCGGGCAAAATCAGTAACAAGCGGGACATTAAGTTCATTATGGATAACCTTGTTCGTAACAAAGTAAGGAGCATTGAGGGTTTTGTATTATAAGGATTGAATATGAGAGAACTCGATGGCTTAGTGGAGCCCCAAAGCTTTACTCCATAAGTTCCGACGGGTCTAATGATTGTCATATATATAAATCTTTTGCAGTTAATTGGAAGCTTCGTCCAGTAACTGTTGAAGTAGGTTGAAACGGCGATTTTGAGAGAGTAAACAGATTTTCTGGATGCAAACAATAAAACATATACGTGTGGAAATAGTTGACTGGATATATCTTAGAAGAGTGTGAAATGGTCAAGGGGTGCAGTCAATAAATTATAAAAATAAGTTAGATTTATTTTATTTGGGCCTAAGTATCATCAGGGCTGAAAATAAAATAAAATAAAAATAATGTAATACCAAAGAAGATATCTTCTTCTTCTTCTTATCCTGGCGCTACAGACCGAAGTGGTCACTGGCCTGCTTCAACATTTGTTGCCACAGGGCTCTGTCCTCCACCAAACGGATGCCCGCCTATCGCATATTCAGGTTTTGTACATCCTGATCTTATTGTTCCGAGAGATTAAGTTGCTTCTTATTAGGTGCCGAAGAGCATATACGTCCTGTTTCCTGCCAGGATCCTTCTATTGACCTCTTCTGTTTCACTGGCTTCCAAAGAAGATATAATGGGTTATTTATTTAGATACGATAGTACTGACAAGAAATACATAGAGTAAATTAAAAATTAAGAAATAACTGATGAGAAATAATAAGAATGGCGAGATAATAAAAATAGTAAAATTTCAAGAGAATAATTTTGTTACAATATATACTATTATAATCATTTTATTAGTGTAAGACAAAATTATCTTGAGATAGGTACTAAAACAGTTAGTCCAGGATCCATGGCCCATTTTTGCACTTGATTAGTATCAAGCTGAATCTTCGTGAATAGCTTCGTTTCGATGAGACCCCCAACAATTTCCTGTGCGAAAATTTTCGCTTGTGGTAGCTAAGAGAGGTAGTAAGTGTCGGTTTGATGATTCTCAAACATTTATTACTAATTGGGTTTTTTTTGTTAAATCTCTAGATAATTATCTAAATTATTTGAAAAAATATTTGCCCTACAAAATGTATGGTTTGATCATAGAGTCCCCTTCTTCCAATATGTATCGATAACGAGGCCGCCAAAAATAATTACTAACCAGCTGATTTTTTAAAAATAATTTAGATAATTATCTTGAGATTTAACAAAAAGAAACCCAGTTAGTAATAAATTTTTGAGAATCATCAAATCGACATATTTTATCCTTGCTACCTCTCGCACAGGAAATTGTTGGGCGTCTCATCGAAACGAAGCTATACACGAAGATTCAGCTTGATACTAATCAAGTGCAAAAATGGACCATGGATCCTGGACTAAGTGCATTACAAATAATTAAAAAAAATATTCTATTTTTAAAATTTTTCAAAACATAAAACAAGTAGACAAAAACATTTGTTTCGGGATCTATTTTGTATTGTAAATTATACAGGTTAATCCATCTGCTCAATTTTTATTCCTTTTCTTATCATCTCCGTTTTTGGTGCTTATATAATTCAGTCGTTATTTTTTAGTCCTTTTTGTGAAATGCATAGATTGAAGTTAAGATTCTTAATTTTCTGTTTGTTTTGTAATTACTATTAAGTCGTCCGAGGAAAAGAGGAGACAAAGAAAGATTACAATAAAGCTTAAGCTTTTTTTAACCTGAATAACCATGTCTCACTTTTGATTTAGCTCTGTCCAGGATTGTGTGAGGAATTTTAATGAAAAATGGTGATCTCCTGCATGCTACCTTGGCCAGTTTCAATTTTTTTAGCATGTGGTTCCTCGGCCACTCCACATTTTGCTGTTTTATTAAAGACTTTTTCTTTTAAATTCTTACTGGTTTTAACACATAGTTGGTTTCGCTAGATTTAGAACGCATCTTTCTAGGATTTGGAAGTATTTACATTTTAATGAGTAGGCTGGAAGATAGATATACCTCGTGTTTCTTACTTTCTGTATTTTCCCCTTTGGTAAATATAAGTATTATACCGGAACTCAATGATGAATCAAAATAAGTTGTTTATTTTGAATTATAAAATTCATTGGGCTCACCCAGCCAACAATAGTGGCCTAAGTTACTGTAAAGGCTTATTATGAACTCAACCCATTAAAAGACTTGGTACAATTTTGTTGTTTGGATGTATAATATTATTATTATTTTTAAAAAAAACAAGTAGTGACTAAAATTATACAAAATTTATTCTGAAATATTACCCACCCACTTTATATTAGATAATGTTAATAATTTCGTATGGAAGGCTGCGAAAAGTTTCAATTGATGTATCTATTTTCTGACATTATTAAAAAATATATAAAAAGAAACACATTGGAATAATGGAAGAAAACGAAATATAATATTGAAAATAAATTACAGACTAAATACTCTTTCAAGTTTCCACGGCCACTATTTATACAAAAAACTTCATTTGTTTCTTCTGGTTTAGACCGTGTCGGTGAATTTTCTGCCAACGTTTCGCCAGACATGCTGCTGACTTCCTCAAGGCTTAATTGAGACTTGAGGAAGTCAGCAGCATGTCTGGCGAAACGTTGGCAGAAAATTCACCGACACGGTCTAAACCAGAAGAAACAAATGAAGTTTTTTGTATAAATTACAGACTGTTTTTGTATACCAATATCAGATTGACAATACTTAGGTCTTACTTCAACGATTTTGTTAATGTTTACTGGTAAAGGTTTACCTTTATGATGCAATTAATAATAACCAGAGGGCATATATCCATATTGTACTTGTTGATTAAACTTCACCATACTGAATATGTTAGAGTGTTCTCGTCAACTCCTCATTCACAAATTCGACTATAACCAGAGTATACGAGTACAGTCTGTCCATTGAAGTAACAAATATCAGTACTATCTATTAATATAGATACTTAATAACCTTTTGAACTTCTCTTCCTGAATTATGTCAGTCCGGGTTATGGATTATTGAGTTAGTTATATATAGTAGTTGTAATAATTGAATATCTGATCTTACTTCAATAACTCAAAGTCAATATTGTCGTTTATTGATTGTATTTTTCATACTAATTAGCTTTACTTAGTAAATAATTATTTGAAATCTCCTGATTCCAGGACTGAGATAAAAATTTCGAGGTTCAATTATGACTGGAATCAATTCGGATATTAATAACTGAATTTTGAAAGTAATTATTTGACGGAAATCTGAAGTATTTCTTGGTATTAATAGACTCGGGGATAATATGTCTCTAAATATACATCTGACTGAAATGCATTGCACAAGCTTAACTTTGTATTCATTTACGTACAAATATTTATATTTTTAAAATTCAAAATGGCTAATATTATTCATAGTTAGTGAATAATTTATGAAAAAAATTATTTTTTAAACTCAACACATTGCTTTACCAATAACCATTTTTTTTTTAAACTCATCTGGTTTGATTTTGACAAGACATGAAACGTTCAAATATTTCTATCGAAAAGTTAGGTTTTTAGAGTTATGGGATTTTTTCTATTGACGGAGCGTTATGATAAAAATAAATCCGTATTTTATTTCTGTATTGATAATGATATCTTTTACATTATATTTTTTTTTAATGCTAAATTACATTTAAAAAAATACAATTAAATTATCATACAAAATTCACGTACTTCGATATTTTATATGTAATAAGAGCTATTGCAATTGTGGAAAAATCGAGTTTTCAGCGTATTAAACACATATACATACATAAAAAAAAACCTGTACCACTACAACCCATGAAGGGTCTGGGGTTCAGTACATGGTAGAGAACTAGTTGACATACGTCATATTACTATAGTACAATAGTAAAAGTAACAGTACATATTACAATAGTACAATAGTATTATGACGTATGTCAACAAGTTCCTAAAATTAAAGTAATGTTCAAAGAACATTCGTTCTCGTGTATACATCGCAAAACTTGAGAGAACACCGGGATATGGGATCAGATAAGAGAAAAAATTTTACCCGGCTGGTATTAACTCCGGTAGCTTAGTTGATAGAGTCCTGTAACGGTACGACAAAGGACTCGGGTTGGAATCCCGGCCGGGGGCAAACAAAATTTTGTTTATGATGAAATATTAAAATTATCTGACCTTAAAAAAATTGTGACCTTCATGAATATATGAAAACAATTAACAAAAATATATAATACATTTATATATATAATTTTTTATACATTTATATGTTTTTGTATTATGTATGTGAGTGTGTATATATATGCATATGTGTGTATGCATATGTGTGGTGCAAACATTTATATAATAACAAATACACTAAAAATAATAAATTATAGCAATACCAATAAAGAGATTGGGCTTACTGAGAATATAACTTTCATATAATGTAGATGTGGCTGTATGGAATATACTGGCATTGGTATATGCCCCTATTGGGGGAAAAATAATAAAATTTTTTTTAAAAAATTGTATATATATACGTTGAAAAGAACAATTTGAATTTTTTCTCGATGGCAATAGTTATTCATATTACATATTACAAATGTAGATACGTTGAAGTTGTATATCAAATTTTAATTTGATATTCTTCATACAAAGCACAATTAATCAAGATATCTGCATCTAATAAAGAAAGAAAATAGGATTTATTTTTACCAAGTGCTATTTGCTGGCGGGAGCGGAGTGGCTCAGTGGTAGAGCACTGGGTAACCATGCCGGAAATCCTGGTTCAAATCCCGCTGCAGGCAGTTACTTTTATTTAGTCTGTTTGCGGCGGGAGATGGATCATATGGGATCTAGGACCCTCTTGGGGCCCACCCAGCCTCTGTAAAATAATATAAATATAGGGTACCCAAAATAAGGGGGGGGGACTGAGCGGTTGAGCGTGACCTAGGACAAGTCACCTCCTTGTAGAACTATTGTCCATGAAACAGTACAGTCTCTACCACGTACTGAGCCCCAGACTCGTTCATGGGTTGTAGTGTTTACAGTTTTGTTTTTTATTTGCTGGCAAATTCGAAACATAAAATTTATTTCAGACTTTATGCTATTAATTCAATAAAATAAATTAGTGAAAGGTATTGATATATGTTTTGCTTGATTTATCATTTATGATTAGTCCTTTGCTCAAAAGGAACCGCAACAGTCAGATTTGGTGGTCGTTTGGTGGTCCAGGCCTACTCAATTAGTCTTGTTTATTCAACTTCAACTAAATTCAGTTATTCAACTAAATATGTTGAAGAATAATTTATAATTATTACTTTTGATAAAATTGTACGTATAATTTTTGAAAAGTTTGAGTGATGTTATAATTATTGTCATTATCATTATCATCATGACACCACTCTCAGAAATTATAAAAGATTCTAATGATTTTATAATTTCTGTAATTATAACGGATGATTCTAAATAAATGACACAACTATTTCTATTTCTAGTCTATTTAACCTCAAGGTAGTATCCTTGGCCCAATCCTTTATACAGTTTATACAGCTGACATCCCAACTCATCCTAACACTATCCTTACCACGTATGCTGATGATACATGTGTATTATCAGTCAACACCAATCCAGTTATTGCACCTCAAAGCCTCCAATCCCATATCATTGATCTTGAAGAATGGTGTCAAAACTGGAGAATTAAAATAAATTCTCAAAAATCCCATCAAATCACTTTTACCTTATGTCGTAAACTAATGACTTCCTGCCTTCCAGTATCCTTTAATAATACCATATCATTGCTTTCCTTGACACTGTGTTATTAATACTCTACCTTGATTATCCTTGCTTGATGCTTATGTATATTAATTTTAATATTTACCATTGTAATTTTAATTTTTATCTTTATTACCTTATTCTATAATTTTTAATACCTTCTTTTTTATTACTCCGTATTACTTATTTTGTTCTTTATTACATTTTGTACTACCTCCTGTCACTTTGTTATTAATACTATTGATGATTATATATTACAATATTAATATTTACCATAATTCAATAATCTTAGTCATTTTCATATTTCTGTATTTTACATACTTAGCCCGTGAAGAAGACCTTTAAAGTGGGTCGAAACGTTGGCTCTTCGATAAACATTTCTCCCTACTTTTGTGAAATTTATTGACTTCCAACCGGACCATTTTCTTTCACTTATATATATACAAGGCCAACTATTATCATTCAACATAATAATTATTATTCGTTGTTTGGTAGGATATTATACTGTATATAAATGTTTCTAATAACAGAGAAAATATCTTTTAATTTGAAAAAATAGATTATGGAAGGGGATATTTATGATTCATTACGATACTTTTTTTTAAAAAAGTTATCCTTGGAAAAGTTCAATGATCTGTGTTGATTTGAAATATCCAATTTTCATTATTGGAATTTGTGCATCTGGTTGGTTTGTTTTGGTATGGATATTTCCCGTTTTCTTTAGAAAATTATGATAAACAGAACAATTTAGGGGAAGTCATCGACCCCATATTTTGTCGGGTAGACAATTTCCGGTTGGGAGAAATGTAATGGATAAGGACATCGGGGGCTAGACGGTGTGCTCATGCTTGTTGTCGTCAGTCCCAAACTCATTTATTTGTTTTTCTTATTTTTATTTATCCCTGCTTACTGCATCTCATGGTTCTGTTTTTGCTTGAGTGCATGAACACAGGAAAGGAAAATGTATAAACTAAATAGGGAGAGCTCATTCCTTGAACTAGAACATATACAGATAATTATATATTATAATATTTTAATTGCACATAAATGGAATGATATTTCCTGTAATATTTTCGGTTTATTATTTTCAATATACCGGCTCATTGATCTATAATTCTCTATTAAAGTTCTTCAGGCTGTGATAGAGCCGTGAATCACGGCTGTGGGATCTGGAGATCGTCCTTAGGCTCACCCAGGCTTTATAAATGTTGTATAGTAATGTCAAATAGTCGGTTGAGCAAGATCTCGACCAAACCATCTTCTTCGAAAAAATATAATCCTTATCATGTATTGAATCTAATACCTGGGTTGCAGTGTTCCAGTTGTTTTTATACAAACTAATGCTTAATTGGGGGAATGCCTCATGTTTTAGCAGGGATGGTCAATCATATAGGTTAGGTTTGATTGAAACCCCTTTTGGCCAACTCCTGTCCCATAAATAGCACCTGTACCACTAAGACACCTGATGATTCTAGGGTTCAGTACTTGGTAGGGACTATATTTTTTCTAGTACAACGCTCGACAGTGCCGAGAGGTAATTGGTCAGAGATCACGATCAACCGCCAGGTTTTCTCCTTATTTTGCGTACTCACTTTAAAGAGGCTGGGTGAGCCCCGGGGGGGGGGTCTTTCCCGATTCCGAAGGATCATATTACAATTAATATAATAAAATATAAATAGTATACAATAAAAATATAAAGTGTATTAAATATTAGTTATTTCACTTCAATGGAGTAATTATTTCTTGATATACATTAAAATAAATTCTACCGGTACTATACTAATCTTCAGTTTCGAATCGATTAGAAACAGCAAAGACATTAATTAAACTGTAAAAAATATTTAAAAATATCAAAAAGCTTTCATTCTCTTTAAAAAAAACCCAGATAGGGAAATACTCAAAATCAAAGGGGAAAATCCACGTTGGTAACACTGGCTTGTTCAAGCTGACACGTCACAGTCACACGTGTTCAGTTTTACATATGATTTATTCTTCTGCATATCTGTTATTTGAGTGTAAACGGGAAAGATAGTCCTTATGTCTAAGCGCATAAAAAATCGGGTAGAATAATCTTTCAATTTTTACTTCCACTAATTTAAATATGAAATATTTAGCTAGGGAAAGTAGTGTAGTTGTAAAAAAAAATCTATAAATGTGTTGGGTGGTCTAATATATTTTCTTGATTTGTAAAAAAACAAACAAAAAACTGTGCTACTACAAACTGTGAAGGGTCTAGGGTTCAATATATGGTAGAGACTGTACTGTTTCTTGGAGAACGGTTGTGCAGGAAGATGATTTGTTCTAGATCACGCTCAACCGCCAACTTATTTTCCCGTTAAGGGCACCCACTTATTAAAGATTGGCTAGGCCCCAGGAGGGTCTGAATAGGGTATGCCCAAGGCTGTTAACAGATTAAAAAATGTATCTTCCACAAACAGATTAGAACTGTGCAACACTCTACACATTGAGTTATCCTGCTCCTCCTTTAAACTTAATGTACTTCATCACTCTTTAATGGGTCGATATGAATTATAAGTTAAATTGTATATTTTAAACACAGAACTTCCGGCATATTAATTTTATCTAAAAGTTGAGGATATATGAGATGAGTATCATTAAATTCTATTTGCGTTTAAAATGGCTGAGATGTTTAATATATTAACTGCTTTATATTAAGTATTTAGCTAGGGAAAGTATTGTGATCGTAAAAAAAATCAATAAATGTGTCAAGTGATCTAACATTATAATATATATTATATTTTCTTGATTTGTAAAAAAAAACAAAAACTGTGCTACTACAAACTGTGAAGGGTTTAGGGTTCAGTACATAGTAGAGACTGTACTGTTTCTTGGACAACGGTTGTGCAGGAAAATGATTTGGCCTAGATCTAGCTCAACCGCGAAGTTTTCCCCCTTTAACTTCGGTACCCAATATAAATATATTTATATTTACTCACAGATTAAAGAAAAGTCTGCCAGCGAGCGGGATTCGAACACAGCACCTTCGCCATGACTACTCCATGTCTCTACCACTGAGCCAATCCGTTTTGTAAAATGTTGATAAAAATGTCACTATTGTTTATCCCCGAACAACCGATGTAGTTTTACTAAATGTTTTACGAATGTATTATAGTTACATATTACTTTATATAAATTACCAAATTGATATCTGTTGAGCTCTTGCCAATACAGGAAGGGGCGTATGCCAAGTCCGTGCAAATAACTTATTTATAAGTCAATAAGCTTGAGTGGTGAAACTCATTGTAGTCAACTAGTATTGTACCCATTGTACCCATAGTTGTGGGGAAAATGTTGGTGATTGAACATTGACTAAGAGAAAAAAGTTGTCTTGTAAACACTAACAATCTCTTCCATGTATTGAGCCTAATCATCTTGTTTCTTCTTTATTTATTAACCCATTTGAGATCGATTGCACACCGAGTGTGCAATAACAGTAAAGTACAATTATCATTTATTCTGAGTAAACTATTCGTCTAAATAACTTTTATTTAACTAATGAAATCTGTAAAGTACAGGAAAACAAAATTTGGCATTGGTTTTACTGTGCACCAAAAAATCTTTACTATTTTTTTTTAAAAATTAGTTTATTGAATTGTACAACTGTAATATATACATCTAGTACAAGGGCTATATGAATAAATAAATACATGAAAGGACATGTAGAGGCACTACTCACTGGCAGCACTCTAATAACATTTCATTTCCGTTCGCCAGTAATCAACAAGTCCTAGATAGGATCAGTGCCTGGGCAAAGCTGAACAAACTGGGATTGAAATGAATGAAAACTGAGGCCATTGTTCTAGCTTCCAACTCCCTCCTTACAACTATCCCCACTCTCCCAACATTAATCCTAAACGACCACCCTATCAGTTTCAACTCCTCCGTTAAAAACCTAGGCATTACCATGGACAAAAACCTCTCCTGGAAACCACATGTCGCCCAAATATCCCGACGATCAATTAGTTCCCTGAAATTATTCCATCGATCCAAGCATCTCCTTACAGAATCTACCCGGAAGCTTCTCGAATCATCCCTTATCTTCCCCCACTTTGACTACTGTTGTGTGGTATACGGGGGCCTTTCCCGAATGCTGGAGGGTCGCTTAAAAAGAATAATGAACTGCGCTTTAAGGTTTGTCCTTGGTACTCCGAGGCGATCCCGGGTGTCACATCACTATAACGAGTTAAAGTGCCTCTTCCCTCCCATTCGTAGACATTATTTCCTTAGTGTTTTTCTATACCAATCCATTAACTCGCAACACCCTTCATATATCTATAGTCTCCTTCAACTCAAATTGTGTCCAAAACACCACAAAACAAAATCCTGCCTTCCCGATCTCTACATTTCCTCCCACTGAACTAAGGCATTTGAGCGTTCCTTCCTCGCCCGCTCCACCACTGTGTGGAACTCAATCCCTCCTTTCATCCGCCATTCTTCTTCACTGGCTTCATTTAAATCCCTGCTTTTCCATCATCTCTTGGCATCCCAAAAACATGCTCTCCAGGCAGGTCAATCTTGAATTAATTTGTATCGAATAATCGATCTCGTTACCTACGTATTTTGTTTATTTTTCCAACAACAAAGAAGATACAGACTTTGTAAATACTTTATCGCATGCTATGCCCCTCATTTGCTTTATTTACCAATTCCGTTATTAACTATCATATTAATGTTATTTATTATTATTTTGTTAATATCTAACGTTTATATTATTTTCAACAATTAGTTAAAATCCGTCTCGTACTTTTAATCATTTATTTATTTTTTCCTATTTCTATTATGTTTTGTCACTCATGGTTACTTCATGATTTGTATCATTATGTAGCCTTCTGGCCAGGTGAATATTATGTTTATTTTGCTGGTTCTTTATTGTTAATCTATAGGGACTTGGTCCCAGAATAAAGATTTCTATTCTATTCTATTCTATCATATAAGGTCCCAAGGCCATCTTCTCTTCAGACGCCTAGGAGGATTGTCCGGGATGGAATTGGATGCAAGCATGGAAACTAGTGGGTTTGGATGGGCCTGGAGTTTATTATGGAATGATAGGTATCTGGAATGGGCTAAATCGGTAACATATGGAACGGTAAGGTCTTTAAGGATGGTTTTATTAGTGACAAAATAAGGAGCGTTTAGGATTTTGAGAAGGATTTTGGATTGCAAGGATTGAATACGAGAGTAATTCGTTGGTTTGGTGGAGCCCCATTTACTACTTTTTTAAAATTTTCTTTGCATTATGTTCTGTTCTTTATTATTGAAAGAAAAATAGCGATTTTATATCATCTATTTTTGAAAAAAAAAATTATAAATTTTTTAATGATGTATTTTCATTTTACCTTACATTGCCCGCGTAGAGTTCAATCCGCTCCTCGCAATAATAATTTTGCGTGCTGCACAACCGTTGTTTAATGATCTTTTTAATGTGGATTCACTTACGAATAGTGTGATTTCCATAGTAAACATCTTTTTAAAAATTAAAATTGAACAATAAAAAAAAAAAATTCGCTCCGTGGGACCGTGTTTGAAAAAAAAATCGTCTCGAATGGGTTAAACGTAATTTTATGCTGCAATGGCTAATTACGTGATGTTCAGTGGGAGTCCAAAAATGTTGCCTATCCAGGTTGAAACTGCACAGCAATAGTTTAAGAAGCATCTGACATCGTACACTCCCGGTTATACGTCCCTTCCGAAGGACGGCATAACAAAAGATTTTGTAGTGCATTTTAAAAAATCCTAGGGCCCCTGCTGGGGTAAAAACTTGTGATCTTGAGCATAGTAGGTCCTAATGCTTTAATTGGATTGTTTAGCTACAATATTTTTAAGGAGGTAATGCTTTCATGTATGCAATATATTTTGTTGGACATAAGTACCGAGATATCTTTACGTTTTAAGTTTATGCTTTGATTGATAGTTGCACAGGAAGTTGACAGTGCTGCCAACATCAGTGGCAATTTATATGCTTAGAGACTTAATTTCGACTTGCTTGAAGCCATTATTCATCCACCCTCGCGGAACTGCTTTCTAATTCTGCGAGCATCGGGTGCCTACAAACCTCCGGGTAATGGTTTCTCCGGGGTAATGGGCGGGGGAGCAGACCAGACCCCAATCCCCTACATTAAGGGGATAATCTGCCCACTCGTCAGTGATCCCTTTGATTGGGTAGTGGCGAATCTGGAACAGCTGTTCGGGTCCTCGCCCTCTTAATTGTACTGTCCAAATGAAGGATTATTCTATATATAGTAAAAAAAAGAGTATAGTGTAGAAATATTTATCCCGGCCAGGACTAATCTTTTGAAAATAAAATATTTAAATAATCACAATAAAATAAAACAAAAATTATAAATATAAAAATTGACGTACGTCAACCAGACCATCGTTAAAGTAATGTTCAAAGAACATTCTTCCCCATATATACATCGCAAAAATTGGGAGTACTGGGGATATAGGATCGGTGAAGAGAATGGATTTTTCGGGCCTTGTTACGAGCCTGGAAGCTTAGTTGGTAGAGTATCGCGCTAGAGATGCGGGAGACCCGGGTTCGAATCCCGGCCAGAACAAATCTTTTCTCCTCAAAATAAAATATTTAAATAATCAGAATTAAAAAAAAATATATATATACATATGTTTTTTTTAAACTACTACAAAAATATTATCTGATACATCTTTACGTTGGAACACAGCGCTTGCAAAAAGGCATCTGCTTTACAAAACACTATGGCTTTTATGCGAGGCTCTCCTGCCAACTGGAGACATCTCACAAGGACTGGGGCTAGGAGTAACATTTCAATAGCAGCCTGAGGTTAGGTACAGGGACGGTGTGCTTCGGGGATTCAAACATAGATACCTATAGATACCTTGTACCTGCTGGATCAAGACTACAATCAATGGATCTTTTTACTGTCCTTGAACTAAATTATTTGTTGGTGGAAAAGATATTGGTGAATCGTTCCCTATGGGACTTCTTACGGACTATGGCTAGCCTACCGTAGTGCCACGGAAACCATGCCTCCCAGCAAAGTGAGGTTGGGTGACACTCTCCTTTGACACCCTGTCTATACTCCCGAGCAACATATCGTCGCTGTCAAAACAATACCGCCTATGTACATTATGTGGGCGATTTTACAGGAGAGAAGAAAACCGCACCGACTGTAGACTTGGCAATGTGTTTTCAGAACTATTGAAGAGAAGCATCAAAAAATCATACTCTTACATGTTGCTGACCTTAATAAGTGGCTTCCTTAGTGTGTAATTCAACCTGTAGAATTCGTTACCGTAACTAACTCATTTTCATAAAAAATTGTAGATAGGCGGTATTGTTTTGACAGCGATGTATAACAGTGGGAATATTTATGTCTTTGTGTATGGTGTAATTCGAAATAAACCATGGAGCATTAACAATTTTTCTGAGAGTTTTGAGTTGTGCTGTTTGAATATTGTGCATATGAACGTGTTTTGTTGAACTCCAAAGTTCTGCTCCATATTTTTAAATAGGTATTAGTATATTGTTATAGACATGTCGTTTCATAAGTTACGTGAATATCTGTAGTCCAGAAGATGTGATAGTTGTTTTTAGTGTCTAGAAAGTTCTTGTCTTTTTAATTTTGTATGTACGTTCCATGTAAGACTTTTATCCTAGTATAGTCCTATATATCGTACATAGTTTTTAGAAGGTACTTTGTCGTTATCAACATTCCATACGGAAAAGCTTACATGGTACAATTTTGTGGCGTTGTTTGTGTTTGTTTAGCTGAACCGTTTTATTATTATAATTAACTAACTGCTGCTATGGCTAATCTTAGCATGGGGCTTAGTAAGTTGTTATACTAACCGCTAGACCACAAGTAGCCCCGTAATAAATAATTAAGAAAACAGTATTAATATAAAGAAACACGAAAAACACTGATATTGTTATACTGAATAGCTTTGAATCTTTCCCCAGAAAAAAAAATTACCCGTGTTCTTGACTATTTTGTCTCAATCTTAGATCTAATAATGAGAAACCAATGAGTCTCGGAGTTTATGAAGTTAGCTCACAAATTTGCCTATAATATAGCTGATATCGGATGAATTTGAACTTTGACAAATCTCAACCTCAAATAAATAATCTTTGAGATATAAACTAGTTTTATAAGAAAACTTTTAGAGGACTAAATAAAATTCATAAAACTTGTTTATCAAAGTTACTAAGCCGGAGACCTTGACGTGCTAGCTCGAGAAGCGGATGACCTCGTAAAGAAGAAAAGAGAAGACTCGGTTGTAAAATAAAACTGTTTGCCCCTGCGTGATCATCTTCCAGCTATTCATTTCATTTTTCACTTTATTAGAGTCTTTGTTTACTCTAAGTCGTTTCTGTTGAGTAGCATGATTCTCTTCTTTATTTACTAACGTCCGGGAACATTATCGTGACCATATCAGTTAAGAAAAGATACAAAGTCAAAACTAAAAACAAACTACCTCTTAAACGAAATTGGGAATTATATACTAAGATTGTGGCTATTCACGTTACGACAAAAATATGTTTATACAATCTTATTATTATGTAATGGTCATTATAATTTTACTATAGAGGAACAGAGTTACTCAGTGGTAGAGTGCCTGGGTTCAAATCCCGCTCGCTGGGAGATTCTATTTAGCATGTTAGCGGTAAGAGATAGATCCTATGGGATCCGATATCCTCCCGAGGCTCGCCCAGCCTCTATAAAGGGAATAACAAAAATAAGGGGAAAAATCTGGTGGTTGAGCATGATCTAGGACAAATCACCTCTCTGCACAACCGCTGACAGTATTCTACTGCGTATTGAACCCCAGACCCTTCGTGGGTTGTAGTGGTACAGGCTTTTATAATATTTTTAAAAATAAATCACAATAAAATAAATTGGAATATAAAGGTTTAGGGATATTCTTATTTCCAACTTTATCGACAGGACATAATTTATTACTTTATGTAATATTTCACTTGTTCAGTTGCGAAATTTTTTTTTTTATTACGTTGATCTGCACTACGTCTTTCGAAAGGGCAGTAATTTTCAATATATCAACCAATAACCCCGACTAAAACTAAAGCAATAATTTCTAATTATTTGAATAATTAATTTAGTACCTTTCGATTATTATAAAAGTTCAATATTAATTTTTCACGTTAGAGTGGAAAATAGTTGACTGGAAGATTCTAATGAAGGATAGAATTGGTCAAGGGGTGCAGTCAATAATAACACGAAAATTCTCCATACATCATTATTTTGTATCACACTATAACATATCTTACACAATACCACAATTCCTGTTTTGCTTTCAATATATATACATTAACATCACTATTAGTATTAATATAAATTCATGTTTATATATCTTTCCAATACGTAAATAATCTAACATTTGATATCAAACCTGTAATTTAACTAGGATTTCCATAGTTTTTAGTTTCACCAGTTTTACATTTGTACCTTGTTCTTTATTTGTTTATATGTATCTTATTCTTTACCATTTCTGTATTTCTTTACTTTACTATTAACTATATATATATATATATATGCACATATTCTGTAAATCATACTTGATACTGCAATGTTTTTATAGTCACTTTTTCTGTATTCTTTCTTAGCACTGAAGATGGCCTTTCGAAACGTTTACACTTTTAAAATATAAGTTATTTTATTTTTGTGTTATCATTAACTGCACCCCTTGACCAATTATATCCTTCATTAATTTTTCATGATTATTTCCTATTTATGTTTTCACAGTATACTACCTAATAATGGATCTATTTATAACTTAATAATATATATTTTATTAAGTTATAAATAGGCAGCTTGGGCAAAGCTGAACAAACTGAAATTGAACGCATTGAAAACTCAGGCCATTGTTATAGGTTCCAATTCCCTCCTTACATCCATCCTCACCCTCCCAACATTACTCCTAAACGATGATCCTATCACGATTACCTCCTCTGTGAAAAATCTTGGCATCACCATCGACCAAAACCTTTCCTGGAAATCCCACATCGCCCAGATATCCCGACGGACAATTAGTTCCCTGAAGTTGTTCCATCGTTCTCGTCATCTCCTTACACAATCTTCCCGTAAGCTTCTCGTATCTTCTCTCATCTTCCCCCACTTTGACTATTGTACCATGTTATATGGAGGCCTCTCTAAAATGCTTGAAGACAGATTAAAGAGAATAATGAACTGCTCTCTAAGATTTGTGCTTGGTACACCGAAGCGATTCCGCGTCTCCCACCTCTATGATGAGTTAAAGTGGCTCTTCCCTCCCTTCCGAAGACAATATTTCCTCTGTTCATTCTTATGCCAATCCATTCACTCTCAACACCCTTCATATATCTACAGTCTCCTCCAATTCAAATCATCAGTTCAACACCATAAAACAAGATCCCGCCTTTCTGATCTCTATATAAGTTCACACAGAACTAAAGCATTCGAACGTTCCTTTCTCGCCCGCTCCACCACACTGTGGAACTCAATCCCTCCTAATATCCGTCATACTCCCTCTCTATCATTATTCAAATCCTTGCTGTTTCAACACCTCTTAGCTTCCCAAAAGGATAGTCTCTTGGTAGGTTAGTCATTTGCTTAGAATACAATGTATATAATAACTCATTGTGTTATCTAGTTCTTTTAATTCTGCTCTTTGAAAAGCTGTACATCATGTAAACAAATTAATGAATGCTAGCTCATGCATTCAATTTCAAAAGCTATGGATTTATCTATTCTCTGTAATTGCTTAATATCCTGTCAAGATCTGTACTATTTATTTACTTACTATTATTTTTGTTTATATATTTCTTTTTAAATTGTTTTCTGTCATGTTTTCACGCTTTATGATTTGTAACATTTAGCCTTCTGGCCAGATAAATATTATGTTTTTTATTTCTGTTCATATCTGTTATTCTAAAGGGACTTTGTCCCAGAATAAAGTTACTTTTCTATTCTATTCTATTAACAAAGTTCTTTATGCTAGAAACAATGAAGTTAATATTTATCTGACTGAACAAATGTTAGTAGCTTTTTTTCGCCCCTTCAAGGATAGTAGATACACTGCCCGCAACACCAGACCGTCATGAAGGTACTGTAGAGCCAACTGCGCCGTACCCTCATTACTTGTGTATACTCAGGAGTTTTTATAATATGAGTTGTATGTTCTTTTACGATTATCACGTTTAATAACTTTTTATAATGGAGCATTGAACAAACTAGAAGCTAAAAAATTTTTGAAAAACAACCTAATTTGTCCCATAAAAATCTGGTTAAATAAATTCAATCAACATTTATAAAATTGCCAGTTTTACGTAAAATCATTATTATTTATATGATTTTTTTTTCTTTTTTTTCTTGAAGTCTCCAACAGTATATGTACTTTTAATTATGTTTTTGAATCAACAGAATACTTCAAAAGCTTTTGCAACAGCCAAACCCCAGTCGGATGGAATAATGGAGGGGAATACCCAATGGAAAGGATACGCAGAAACTTTTAATTAAGAAAGATTTTTTTATATATTCTTATGACTTACGTTATTAAAATGTTGGTATATATTGTAGATAAATAACAATATTAGTGTTATATAATATAAATAACATTGTTGGATATATATAAATTAAATAACACCATGAGGGAACTACTAGTAATCGGACCGTTTTCTGTTCTTTTCACTGGATCTATAAGTTTTTTCTGTCATTGTTGTGTGTGAGAGTAGGTAATCTGGACACCATCAATTAAACGAAAAGAGGTGGGATATCTTTATGGTTTATAATCAAGCTTTTATGGAAGAAAAGTACAATTGATCGGGAGTAGATTTTTTAAAGAAAATATGGTGGATATTATGAATGCCCTGCATAGAAAATGTGAGACCAAAATTTAAGAGTTTCGCCTGGCATTTCACACTTCATACATTTACACATGTATTTTTTAATTTACTTAAATTTGAAACTTCGCTTCATTTTAAAGTCCAAAATTTCTTTTTTGGCTATTTTGGTTTATTAGATTTAGACCATTGATTCAAACAAAAAGGTTTTTCCCTTCCATCGCCTTCTAATTTTGCCATTTACTTAAATCTGCTTTAGATATATTAGTTTAGTAAACATTTTAAGTGCCTTTCGAATATTAGCATATATTTTGGCTATTGTACAAAGACTCATTTAACATGGTCATGTTATCTGCCATTAGTAATACTCCATTCACATTGTCCATTTCATAGGAACACCTAATACACCATAACTCCATAAACACCTAATACACCGTTCACTACATCTCATGTTTGTAATAAACATAATTGGGCTCTGAGCCTTTTTAACTTGCTACAGTCTTGTTATTTTATTTCCAATTTCATTAGGCACTTCATTCCTGATTTTTATTTTTTTTTGGTACGTCATATTCATGGGAGCGGAATGGCTCAGTGGTTGAATACTGAGTTGCCATGCCGGAAATTCTGGTTCAAATCCCGCAGCAGGCAAGACTTTTATTTAGTCTGTTTGCAGCCGGAGAGGGATCATATAGGATCTATGACCCTCCTGGGGCTCACCCAGCCTCTATAAAACGTTTTAAAAATAGGGCACCTAAAGTAAGGGGTAAAATATGGCGGTTGAGCGTGATCTAGGGCAAATCACCTCCCTGCAGAACCGTTGTCCATTAAACAGTACAATCTCTAACATGTACTGAACCTCAGACCCGTTCACGGTTGTAGTGGTACATGTTTTTTTAGGTAATATTCATTGTAGGCTGATCTTACAGGAAATTCAACCATGTTTATTCCAAAAAGATGTTCGTGATTAATGCATATCACCGTTTTACCAGTAATTACAAATTACCACTAAGAAGGCATTGAAATAACCGTAAAAAAGTTGATGAAACAGATTGTTTAGAAATTACTATAGTAGTAGAATTGAATCAGAAACTTTTTCTTATCTTTTATTTTATATCCACCATAGTTACGTTATCAGCGATGCCGTTGGCCTATATCTGGCACTGTCCTCGTTTCCTGAACAAGATGTCCTATCTCTGTTACGCTATAAAGGCTCTTCTTTCTTTTAATTTATATAATGCCTGAAAGCCAAGATACACTGGCCTGTTTTATTATAATTATTGCTCTTAGCAAGAAAACTATTCAAATAATACCTAAAATTGTTTAAACACATTTTACGTGTCAAATAGCGGTTAATAGCATGTTCCTACTTCGTCAAGGATTGATCAATTGCCCCTCACACCAAGTGATTTTCAGCTGAATTCTTAAAGATGCATATATAAGCAAATAATTAACATATTTAAATGGTTCAAAGTTGTGAAAAATTGGCCCTCCTGAACAAAGACAAAAATTTAACATAACCTTCGGGGTGCAGATACGATTCTTTGAAAAAAGATAACGTTCTGTTATTTCATATTATATTGAATTATCTGGTTTGTTTATTAAGATCCAAACCACTTGTTATCGGTTAACTCAGGCATACAATATAATACAATATAAAATTGTAAGGCCCGACAACCTTGATATCTTGTTAACCCGTCTTGAGGTGTATTTTTCTCACTGATGACGGAACCAAGTTTTTATCTCTCCGGTATTTCGCGAGCAAACCATCTTCTTTTCTTACTCCTCTTTTGAAAAAAAAACTTTCTAATTTGGTGTTTCACAAAGTTCACAATACATTGAATATCTTCCTAATCAGTTCAAAGCCCTTGGTAGAGATGTTAAATCAATGCTTCATAGATCTTCCTAATCTGGTACTCACGTCATCATTAAACAATAGTTCTCCGGCTGAATTTCTGATCTATTACAGATCTCAACAACATATGGCTAAGCAAACAGCGAGAGAACATGGAAAATTATTTTAACGCAAGGGAGCAGAGCAGTATCTTGATTAAACCATTTAAATAACCCCTATTGTGCTTATAATTGTCTTTCATCATCCATTTATTTTTTATTTGTGATCCCTATTAGCTATATGTTGGAATTTGTATTTGTATTAATTATTTTTTTATATTTTTTTTGTATAGTTAAAATAATAAATATGATTTCTTTAAATTTATATACATTTTTTCTGATTACCTAGGAACTTTTAATTTTTTTTTTAATTGGATATCAAATCCTACAATAAAAAAATCTGCCACGCTTGAGGGCAGTAGTGTTATAGATCTGGGGTTTCATTCGTACTGGAAACGATGAGAGAAATTAAAATGATTAAATGAATAAACTTCAAAAAGGAGCAAACTTAAAAAAAAAATTGAAAACATATATAAATAACTGTATTTGTAGGCTCAACATTTGTTCTATTTTCTTGTTTTATTTTGCTATAATTCTTTTAGTCCAGGATCCATGGTCCATTTTGCACTTGATTACTATCAAGCTGAATCTTCGTGAATAGCTTCGTTTCGATTAGACGCCCAACAATTTCCTGTGCTTAAATTCTCGACTGTGATAGCTAAAAGAGTTAGCAAGGATAAAATATGTCGATTTGATGATTCTCAAAAATCTATTACGGGTTTTTTAATGTTAAATCTCAAGATAATTACCTAAATTATTTGAAAAAATATTTGTATACATCCTTCCTTTTTTCATATATATTGGAAGCAGGGAACTCTTTGTTCAAACCATACATTTTGTAGGACAAATATTTTTTCAAATAATTTAGATAGTTATCTTGAGATTTAACATAAAAAACCCCAGTTAGTAATAAATTTTTGAGAATCATCAAATCGACATATTTTATCCTTGCTACCTCTGTTAGCTGCCACAATCGACAATTTTCGCACAGGGAATTGTTGGCCGTCTTATCGAAACGAAGCTATTCAAGAAGATTCAGCTTGATAGTAATCAAGTGCAAAAATGGACCCTGGATCCTGGACTATTGGTTAGTTTTATGTTCTTTTTGTTTTGTGTTTTATGTAAATAATTCATCTGTTAAATGCATTAAAAATCTAAATATAAGCTTACTGGGTTTTTTCACATGATATGGGTATGATTAAAAAATAAATCCCTTTTTATTTTTAGAGGACTAATGGAGTAGAGAAAAAACAAAACAATTACGCAGTCAACACGTGACAATTACATTTAATTAAAAATGTAATGGAAATTCTTGCAGCAAAGCTATTTCTGATAAAGATGTGTCGAAGAATAATAGAATTGAAAGTCTATTTCTGTGCCAAGAGCTTTTGTGCAATCCTGCATTGGAATTGTCTGGCTATTTTCCAAAGTTCTAACCTCCTCCAACAAATGGCACTTTGCAAGCTAATCTAACCATTACGTTTACTATTAATAAAATAAAATCGTTTTTTTATAAATTATAAGATAATACATTAAGACATTAAAAATGAAGTATCCTATCTAGGAGTACTGTAGAGTATCCTATCTAGGAGTACTGTAGAGTAATTAAAAGATCTAATTTAAGTTACATGATTAGTTTTAAAGAATATATATGAACAGATATACATGAATACTAGCTGACCCGGCCACGCGTTGCTGTGGCTATTATAATAGTTTTAAAAAATATTATAATAAATTTGAATTTAAAAGAAACACAGAATGAATGAAAAAAATTAACTAAATAGATTTTGGATTTTCCATTTATTCATCTTATATCTAAGTATAGTATATAATAATTAAAAAATATATAAAAAATTCTTAACTGATAAAATATAAATTTAGTTTAATGAATGAGGTATATTATCGTTGATTTTTAATTATAAATAGTTATATTGTTTCAAATTATAATAATATAACTAAAATCGGTCAATTAGTTTCGGAGATTAGCCCGAACAAACATCATGACAGGAGATTTATATATATATATATATATAGGTAAAATTCCGGTTATTTTTTAGACCTAGAGAGCTGCAGTTGGAGTCAAATTGCAGAAAATTTAATCTTCTTTAAAAATGGTTATTTAGATTTTTTTTTTTCTAAAAACGCATCCATTAGGAGATACAGGCCAAACACTAAAATTACTCCTAAAAATTCGAGGTTTTTCGGCCACCAAAAGTTTTACCATCCGTTTTTTCTGATGCAAATTTGGATTTACACTACTCAGACATGCTCTTATAACATATCAGAAATGCAGCAGTTTAGAAAAAAATATAATTTTGCAAAAAAAATATCGCGGTCATTAATCGAAATAAAACATAGCCTATATTTTAACTTGGAAAATGTTACATATCTGTGCGAAATTAATTTAAAATCGGTCTAGTAGTTTCGGAGATTAGCCCGAACAAACATCGTGACAGGAGATTTTTATATATAAATATAGATATGAACATATGAATAATATAGCTAAAAATTCCTCCATTCGATAAAAACGCTAACGAATAGAAGTAGTTTTTGTTTAGTCTTTGGTTAGTTAAATTTGTTATATTTTTAATATTTTTTAAATAACAGAGCCACTGTTGTTGCTTTTTTATTTTTTTTTATTCTTCTCATACCCCTTCTCTCCTTCCTTCTTTCTTCTCACCTTTTCCTCATTCTTTCCAATTTAGGGGTTTGATGTACCTCCCACCACTCTTGTATTCTTTGATTTTATAAAATATTTCTCTATTTAATCGCTTTGGGTGCATCCTCACCATATGTCCCTAGAACCTTAATCTTCTTATTCTTATTCAATTAACTTCAAAGATCTGCTATATCAAAAAATTATTATATTTGAACAAAAAGTGCCTTCTAAATTATCCAATATGCAACAAAAAAACAACAATTTTCCAAGAGTTTCTGTACCATTATTGTTCTCCATTATTATTCTTTATTGAATAGTGCACATCACATATCTAATTTATATATTATTCTACAAATTATCTTGTATTCACATTCAATTTGTGTTGATTTTGTTATTTGATAGTTCCGAGCCCTTATATCTATCGAATTATTCCAGACACTGTTTTGAAGGATAGTTTAATTGTCTTGAGTCTAAAGCAAGGAAAAAATGAAATGTTATACAATAATAATATACAGTAACTATCAGCAGTGTTTATCAAACCGTTTCTTCACGGTTATTATTAGCATGATAAAGGGTTTACATATGGTAGCTATCTATATACATATATAAGGGCGTGGTTAATAGAGAGCTTTGAGCGGGTTTGGTTACAAAGTTAGATTAAAGCAGTCAACTTGAGAAGTGGCTGAGGCATCTGCAAACATTTCTATCGCTTGTATCAATTGAATAGTTACGAGTATACTAAGTGGAGATTAGCTTGGGATATTTATATCTTAAAATTTATTTTAGGTGTTGTTATTCAATTTAGCACATCCTTGCAAAGTTTATTTGGTCAGTCTTCTGATATTTTGTAAGTATAAATTCGCTGCATTTAAAAAATTTTGATAAGCCCTCCATTGCTTCTTCTCAATGGGATAAATTACCAAATACTCAATTAATCAATTTAATTTATATTTAAATTATTTAAATAAAATAGAGCCAAAGCTCAAAACGAAACATTAAAATTTTATTAGAATGCAAATGGAAAAAACCACAAGCAAAGCCTTATGTATTTAAATCAAATCAATAAAATAGAGCTAAAACTCAAAACGAAACATTACAGTTCTTGGGGTGGAGGTGCGGTCTAAGGTTATCAGCCTATTTGAGCGATTATTGAACTTCTTCTTTGAGATGTGATTGATCTTACTCTTTTTGTGTCTTGATAATGCCTGAATGGGCAAAACGTCGACTGGTAATTGTTTGTTTTTTACACCAGATTTGAAACATAAGGCTTTGCTTGTGGGTTTTTCTATTTGCATTCTAATTAAATTTTTTAATTTGTTGATCATCATAACTGCTGGGCAGTGTGAGGGTCCTGTTATCGTGTAGAGCCTGGACCAAATATCTCTTTCCTTAACTAACTCTCTCCTTCGGTTCCGGTCCATTCCTCTTCTCCTGAAAGCATCCCTTACCCTGTCTTCCCAGGAGATCCGTGGCATTCCGCTAGGCCTTTTTCTCTGTGAACGAAGCTCGTAAGCCTTCCTGGCGATTCTCTCTGGGTCCATCCTGACAGGATGTGTCCTAACCACCTTAGTTTGTGTTCCTCCAGAATGGTCTCAGCTGATTTCCTTTCTTCTTTTCGGAAGTACCTCATTTCCATTGTCTGTATCTGAGTCCTGTGCTTTGATATGAGAGTCAATGATTCCGAAGAGTAAAATAGGAAGGAAGACTGACTTATAGACAGCCAGTCGTCTCTCTTCTTCCCATTCTTTGGACAACTTATTCGCCAATGTAGTTGTTTCCTATGAGATGAGCCCCTAGATATTTAAAACTCTCAACCTACAGTAATTATTTAATTTGTTATCAGCCATTAATTTACCCTGTAGGTTATGCAAATCATTCTGAGGCTCACCCATTCTCTATAACGTGGGGGAAAAGCCTGGCGGTTAAGCGTAATTTCGAACAAATCACCACCTTGCAGTACGGTCTCTACAATGTACAGAATCTAAAGTTCTTTCATTGTTCATTGTAGTACAGGTCAGGTCAAGTTTTTCATTCAATACCGTTCAATTATATTAAAACAAAATATGTGAATTTTTATATACAATGGTGATTGATGTTAAATTTGTTTTTTAATAATATAATATTAGAAAAAATATATATAATTTTTCACGAATAGTGAAGTTAGTTTCAGGTTTTATATTTAAACATAAATTTCGGTTTTAATATTATCTTAACAAGGTCAATATATATTAATAAAGAAAGATAAGTAAAAGTATGCAGTGTAATTTTTTTTTTAAACACCTTCTTCGTTTTAAGTCTCATTTGTATGAATGTCGAAAAGTATGTGAATATTGTGTGTATTTACTAAATTGTTATTTATGGCATGACATTTTTATTATTTAATACAATATAATAGTAGAAAGTAGGGGATGATTACAATATATATCTTAATAATTAAAAATCTGCATAATATTAAAAAAGTAATTTAAAAAATACCATGGCTAGTAAACGAGTAAATGTATCATAATTATAAAACACTTTCACTTTGCACAGGAGTGAATAAATCAACACAACCCAAAACATAAATAAAGGTAAATGAGAAAAAAGAAATAATTAACACAAGAAAAAAAGAGTGCTAATAAGAATTTTTACAAGGCCTATTCATTCTTACGTAGATTGGCCTGGCAATAAACCCCGTTTAATATTTGGGTATATTTTGTTACGTGCCAGAAAATCCCACCTCTTTTTTACAAAATATGGTGGGCCCTAAGCTAAGTCCTAATAAAGTCCGCTAAGAATGCCTAATAAAGTTAATTAACATCCGGGACTTAGCATGGCTAAGGAGGATTTCTACTTAACTACCGAATTTTCATGAACTTCCAGAAGGCCTACAGCAATTGCTATAAAGTTGTTGAATCAATTGCCTAGGGAGCGGGCCCTTCTTGAATCTAATTTCATCTACTCGTTACCAGAACCAACCCTAAAGAAAGACCTAAGGAAGAAGAATCTACAGCCCCGGTGAACAAGTGGTTAAGTCGAATTCTCTCCAAAATAAGTTTGTTGTACTTAAGGAAGCAGAATCTTGAACCATTCACTGAAGTCAGACTTAGCTTAAAAAGGAGCTGTTCCTTATATTATAACTAATTTTCAAGAAAAAAAAAACTTCTAGAATGAGACGATTCCACTTACCGCAATACAGTTAACTCTCTCTGGATAAAATTCGACTTGACCGATTATTCAGCGGGAGTGTTGATACAAGGACCAAGTTTGAATTCAGATTTGTTCTATTTCAAATAACAGAATTGTTTTGTTAATTATCAGCGCAATGTTGGTAAAAAAAAAATTAAAATTACATCTGTCATCATGAGAATCCAATTTCGGAAATTAAATAAACAAAATAAACCGCTAATGATACAAAAATATTTTTTTATTTCGTCACTAGAAAGTAAAGAACTCCGTGGCTCGTATGTATCACTGTATATAAGAACATGCTCTGCATTCTACCCCAGCAGCCGTAGAGAGGACTGGGCACTCGACTCACTCACTCACACATTATTGAAAAAATGCCAATATTAAAACGCCATTCTTACTGCGAAACATATTTTTGAGGAAAAATATATTACATTCCATCTATAAATAAAATGCGAATAGTATATATAGAATGGACCTGGTGACAACGAGGCTCCCATCGCGTTGGTATTTAAGAGTTTGGAAACGCATCACCTTTTGTTTGAATTATGTGTTTTTTTTCTCGAATTGTATCTACATTGTCTCTGGATTAACCCAATCATCCTATCTGACTTCATGCGTGATTGCATGTGAGTGTTTTTCTCATTGTTGTTTACAATATATACCAAAATTATATAGAGAAAACCATAGACGTAAGATATATACAAGTTTTACGCCTTTATACACAAACAAGCTATATATATACACACGCATATATATATATATATATAAGGGGATAAGTCTAATATCCTCGAAAATGAATTTCTTGTACTTAAGTAAGCGGAATCGAGTTATTTTCGTAATAAATAAGGGGCTAAGTAATGCATTGGCTTGAAAAGGAGTTTTTTTATATTGAAACTCCATTTCAAGCCAAAAACTACGAGAATGATACGAGGTAGGTAGGTAGAATTGCTTATGGACAGAATGATACGATTTCGAATATCTGAAAACAGTTAACTTTCTCTGGACAAATTCCGACTTAACAACTTATTCACCAGGGCTGTAGATTTAATAGGTTGCTACAAGGAGAGTCAATGAACTATCAGATATAGGTTTAATAAAAAATCACCCATAACCAAGCATATATGTAAAATATTTTTAGTAAATAGTCTATGAAACCGAATATCGAAACCGTAAAAATATTTATTTTCATATATTATGTAAATCCGGGGTAGTTTGTAATTGAGCTTTTATCTTCGTTAATAAAAACTTCTAAAAATAATTTCTCCTGCAGAATGTTATAATTTGTCTCGGACTTTCCTTTATAGTTCATTCAAAATAAAACGCCTTGTTTAATAAGATAATTTACGGATTATTAAAGTTTTAATTACTTCCATTCCCCCCTAAGAAGGAAAGAATATTAGGATTGCGATGTACTGAAGTTCCTTTAAAATAAAAACTAACACTTCTGTTTTTATAAATTCTTATTGCCGAAAACTTCGCCCTAATTTATTTTCCAACTTTTATCTTGCTTTTTGAAGTTTTTGGCTAAATCATTCCTTAGAACTTTCAGTGTATACTTATAGGAGGGTATAAGATGATATAACAATTTTATTATATAGGGCTATTTACAATTATTCAATACTTCTTATAATATGGTTATGGTAGATTTGATTTAGAAATTTACGGTTTAGTTCATTATTATCTAAAATAAATTGCCTTGAAATCTTGAAAAAAAATCTCACTAATTGTTGAAGGAAGATTTTTGAAGTGAAAACTTCGTTAGCCGCGTTTTTCGACTTTCGGTAGGGATACAACTTAAGAATTCACGTCAGAAACATGCTCGAGACTGGCGACCCCTGGCAGCATTTGCATGATTAAATCAATTCCTTTTAATCAACTTTAATTTAAAGGTTAGAATTCCATTGATATAAGGATTATTATATTTATCTAAAAAGTAGTTTAATAGTTGTGCAATCGATACTAATAATAACTTAAAAAATCAATAACTTGTTGAACATTTCGTTTCCAATAAAAAAAAAAATATTTGTAATAGTAGCATGTCTTGTTTTATGAAATGATTGAAAGTCCAAATGGCCTAAGTATTTTTGAACTTAACGATAATAATAATGCTAAAAATGAAAATGATATCTATGTAAATGAAAATACAAGGTATAAATAATACAACTGTATACTAATTATTATTTCTAATGGAGATGATGGGAGAAATAGCTGTGAAGATTAGAGAGGATGAGAAGATATAAATATTACGAGTAAAATGTGTACGAACCAAATAGAATAAAAAACTTCGGTACAAATAAAAAATAAGTCTTCACATATTTGGTGTTTATTTTGACTGCACCCCCAACTATTTCCATCCTCCAGTAGATCTTCCAGTCAACTATTTTTCTCTCTAATTATTATTTCAATTAAATTATTAAAATTTTGTATAGAGCTTGTGCAGCCCATCATATGCTTTGATTAATAAATAAACAACTTATGTATTTATTTATTGAATTATGTATATAATTATTGTTCTATTCTATCAATATATGTGAAAACCAAACTAATGTTAATAATTTAAATTTACGATTTTGAAATTTAAGTAATTCAGACTATTATTGATTAACGGATTCAAAAAAAGAACACTGTTGCACCAAAGTCTTGAGTTTGAACCTCATGACTGCCAATTTCATTTTTTTTTTTAATAAAACATAAAGGTGTCAAAAAGCCAAATCCAAATACAGAGATTGTATATTGTTGTAAAGGGCTTCTCAATGGAATAACAAAACCATATGACCGAATCTAACATACATGTAATTGTTAATGTTATATTGTAACACAGTAATTATTTGTTTACTTGATTTTTCCCTGAACACATAAATAATAATATTTTATATAAAAAATATTACCTGTTATATAAACGTATTCACGTACAACACAGTGTTGTGTCCATGACACAGTCACACCTCATTTTTTTATTTTTGAGATTTGAATTGATCATGTATTTAAAAGTTGCTTCTATAATTATATGTCCAAATCTATCTCGTTCTTTTCCTTAATTAATTATCCACGGAACGGAATGAATTATTTTGAAATAATGAAACAGCCTGGAGATCGTCCTGAAAGCAGAGTTTAATCATTTGCTATCCAAGATTAAACACAAACATCATTTTTCATTTCTAAAGACAAAATATTTTAGGCTGGAATAGGGAAAGGGAATTCATAAAAAAACGTATTTGGGGCGCAAATATTTTGTAATAACTGAATCTTTTTGCTTTATATCGTACAAACAAACGGTGCTAAATCAAAAAGTCTGTCTTCTCTTATTTTAGATGTTAAATGTCAAGAACATTAATTATTATTTTGTAGCCTCAGAGGAAATAGCTCGACTTACTCTTGAGTTGTTTGTTTTAACGTTTTGAATTATTGAGATAAAAAGAATAAATTAATATAATATCAATGTATATTTATAATACAATAAATGGTGAAGACCTTGATACAGTCATCAGGACCAGGAGACTGAGGTTCTACGGCCACATGATCAGAATGAACAATAAGAGGCTGAAAAAAAATTTGTCGATAAAGTCTTAAGTTATAAGAGTAGGTAGATATGTGAAACAAATAAAAGAGGATAAGCTAAAAATCAAGGATAAAAATTGCATGGATAGAGAGATTTCGGAAAAAAAACTAAAAGAAGTTGGGGTTCTTGCATAATTTCAGGAGATACTAGGGAGAAAATGGAATAAGGAAGAGCGAGAGGAACAGTCCAGGAAGATGAGAGATTATTGTAGTAGAAGGAAGGCGGAGAGTGTGAAGAAGATTATTGAGTGATATTGCTTTCCAATTCGAGTAAAAAAATATATATATTGAATAGTGTCATGCAACATATAGTGATCTATAATATATGTATATTATATTATATATTATATGTATATGTATATAATAATATGGAGTATAATGTATATTTTATGTAATTTAAAAGGATTGCTGGTTATTATTTTTACAGAAAAGTCAACTACATCTTGATTTTTTTTATTTTTATCTTCAATATAAAAATTAAAGTTGAAAAGAATACTGGGAATGCAACGTTTTATTTTATGAAAAAATACCAATATATTTAATATTCTCAATTTTAAGGGGAAATAAATTTATTTGTAATCTTTCCAATTAACTTAACACTCAAGTCATGTGTAATGAGCACTTATATTTTCTGTTGAATTATGTCCAATTGCACCTTTATCCAACTAAATAATTTAATAACAAAATTTAGTTTACTCCATCAAGCAATTTACCTATAAAAATAATTGATAATAAATAAAATAAAATAAATATTACGATATTTTTTCTAGTCATGAATAGTTGTATTAATTAATTACTTGTACTTCATTAGGTACTTAACGTTTCAGCATATGTGCGCCGATATTATTCTAGAAATTGAAGTTCAGTTTAGTCCTTATTGTGTATCCTCACTAGAGTATATTAAAATATGAGTTCCCACTTAGTATGGTTTCGAGGTATTAAGTCATAACCTCTCTATATTGAAGTAACATTTCTAAAATAGATATAGCTATTTTTTTAATAGATGAATTCGATGTTTCACTTAATTTAATTCGAAAATAGTAATACATTTTATGCTCAAAGAAGTCAGGTTTCCTCTTTGATTGGCCAATTTTTAAAATGATTTATAATTTAACCGAGAACGATAATAGACTAACCGAAAATCTATGCTAACCCCGAGATCGTGGGTTCTTAGCCCGGCAGGTGGCCTTAGGATTTTTTAAAGGGAGTAAAAAATCATTAGTTACGCCGTCCTTCGAAAGGGACGTTAAACGGGGATCCCGAGCCTGTACGATGTCAGGTACTCGTTAAAAATCCCTATCCTAATTAAACCTGGATAGCCAAAATTTAGAGCATCAAAAATTTGTTCTTCAATACTTTACACGATTTTAGTTACTAACCTCTCATTTCAGTGATGCGATTCACAGTGATCTTTTTTGAGTCAATACTTAAAAAAAAATGATTTATTGAAATTTACAACTGTATTATAACAATACAACAAGTAAATATAATAAACGATAGATAATGACATGGATGTAGGGAAGGAGAAGTCAATACTAATACCAATCTCATTGTGGTAGAAGTATTGACTCACCCAATATTACAGGACTATATATACTGAAGTAGGGACAGAGCATCTTAGATTATTATTTTAAATACAAATTAAAAAAATAATTACTTCAATGGTTTAAATTTTAAATTACTTAGTGACAAGAATAAGAAGAAATATAACCTCATTACCTTGTCCCATCTAGATTTAATTTAGATAACTAAGTGTTTTTATTATAAATACATTTTCAAAGCTTATAAAAAATCTAAATTTTGATTTAAAAAATTGAAAAACATTGTATGTCTTTATTTTTTTATATTTTTGAGAATAAACAAATTTGTAATCCATTCCTCTTAGTTTCGACCGTTTTGCTAGGCATACTGCAAGCTTCCTCAGGACTTAATCTGAGACTGAAAAAGTCCTTCTATACTTCCGTATTTATAGCTTTTCGGGTCCGTGGGCGGAGCCTATTCTTCCAATGTCATGATTGATATTGGCCAATAAACAAATAATTAATTTTGAAATTTTCACAGTTTTTGTAAATGTAAATAATAAAAAGTGAATTATATTTAAGTATAAGTGGAATATAGATAGTCTGGGGTTGCAGTAAAAAAAAAACACCAAATAAAACAAACTTATTTATTTTAAGTGCCGACGTATCAACCTACGTTGTAGGCCTTCTTCAGGGCTGACAGAAGGCTGGAGCTACTGTTCTACTGGAGCTGCTATATTTAAGTATAGTTGATTCAATGAATGTGGTATTATACTTGAAACTCCTAACTGTTTTTATATTCTACTAAATATTAAAAGAGGCTCAGGTATCGTGACATGTGATTTTCCTTTTTAATCTATTAGTGAACTATTATTTAATATATAATTTTCTATTTTACCGTTGTTGGTGAAGTAATTTAATTTAGGATCGGGGTCTGTTTCGGAAAACTCATTCCTTCGGTAATTATGATTACTTATATGAAATAACTCCATATGTTTCAGAAATTTAACAAGTAACCTAATTATAAATCCTAATTAACATAAGTTAATGTATGTATAGCAAACTCAGAGATGTACGGATGATATAGGTATTTGTATTGATGATATAGGTTACTCAGTGATATACGGATGATGTAGAGAGTATGTACAAATGATATATTAACATAGCCTATAATGATTGGAGGAGAAGGTTTTAGTGTTGAAATAGATGAATCCTGCTTCTCCAAAAGGAAATATAATCCGGGGAGGATATATCCGCGGTAATGGGTGTTCGGAGGCGTGTGCAGGGAAACTGGGGAGTGTTTCCTTTATTCTGTCCCATCTAAAACAGATGAAATGCTGACTTCTTGCATTAAAGCTGCAATACAACCACGGACAATATATTCTGATTGCTGGTAGACCCATAAGAGAATAAAGCAAATTGAAGGCATGATGTATAAATATTACGTTGTTAACCATTCATAAAATTTCATTGACATGAACAGAGGTCCTCATACCCAGATGGTGGAATCACTTTAGGCTTCAATCAAATGAAGAAAAAAAAAAGAATGTGGAAAGAGTAGAAATATGTTGGATTCATATTTATGCGAATTCATATGGAGAAGAAGCTACGAGAAAGAATGTCTGTTTACTAAGATTTTAGAAAGCATTGCTGATTTATATCCGCAAATTTAATTGCAATTGTTTTGTTTTAAGATTATTTATAGATATACACATGTTATATCATGGGTATTTTATTTAATAGTATAAATAACAGATATGTAAAAAATAATTTGCATGCGTTTTCCGAAAAAGACCCTTGGATCGTTTTTCGAGTGTCCGAATAATCAATAAGTTATGCATTTTTACATCACATATTTTATCATACATACAAAAAAATGATCTCAATATTAAATACTAAAACATTTATAGAATTCATTTTATATATTCCGCCATTAATATTCATTGTCTCCCCTACTAATTTTAAAAAGCCAACTTGTACGAGTGAACATTTACACGATAATAATTATGAAAAAAGGTGCTTTACATCAATTTGTTCCTCTTAACTTTAAAATGGGAGCGGATTGGCTTAGTGTTCTTGAAAGTCTCGGGTTTGAATCCAGCTATGACAAATAAATTATTTAATCTGTTGACAGCTATAGATCAACCATATGTGATCTGCAGATCCCCTGTGGCTCACACATCCTCTATGAACTGCCTACTATTAATTAACAGTAATTTTTAAAATTAAACTGCGTTTTAGCAAAATTGTGTTACCGTCACTTGTATGTAACCTTTTGTTTCTCACCTCAGCCTTTCACGAATAATAACATAGAGATAACTCGATTTAATTTGACCGGAAACTCTAATAGCTTTCTAAACTACTTCCGATTGAAAGCTAGGTCAATATTCAACTTTGGAAATTGCCTTGACCATTTGTCTTACAAAAACACACGAGTTAATGTAGTTAGCCCTAAGTGCTCATCTAATATTTGCTCAGCAGTTAGTCTCACTACACCCACGAACGCAGCCTTAAATAATATTGGTTGATTTTATCCTGAAAAATAACAAAAGGAGCCAATTCTTCACGATTGTTATCCATTTAGAGAAATTCAATGCTACAAGGATTTCAATATGTTATCCTGGAATATAAATGTACAACTGTTACAAATGTATAAACTATTTTATCAAACCTTGGGGTTTTCCTATTTCAAGGATTTTACGTTTACTTACATTTTCGCTGTGTGTAATCGTAGCATTGTTTTTTTTCATTTGTACATGGTAGAGACTGTATTGTTTCATGGACAACGGTTCTGCAAGGAAGTGACTTATCCTAGGTCACTTTCAACAGCCAGATTTCCCCCCTTACTTTGGGTTCCCTATTTTTATAATATTTTATAGAGGCTGGGTGAGCCCCAGGATTCTCCGGCTGCAAACAGACTAAATAAAAGTCTTGCTCCCTTGACCAAACCAAGGATTTAGTTAAATTCAGATTTTCCGATTTCAGAATTATTTGCACTATTTTATCTTTTTCAGAAAGAATTTTCACATAGATTGGCTTAGAACATTTCGCAAGCTTGTTTTGGACTGCGGATATCAAATCGTGTATTTCTGTTAATAATGAAAATTAGAAACTTTTATATTATTATAATATTAACATAATTAATAATAATAAAATAATAAGGCTAGCGAATCCGAAGGCTCGATGCCGATACCAGCAATCTCTTCTTACTAACGTCTGTCCACGGACCACTACCCAAACCTAAATCCGCCAGCTCAATCCTCCCACCTACGCCTCGGTCTACCCTCAGACAATTCCAAGTCAGCACCGAGCTTATTATCATCTTAGGAATTCGTTCGTTACTAAGTTCAGCAACTTTACAGGCCTCTGTTAATCATTGTGACGCGATCACTTGAATAATATTTACGGATGCATACTTCGTAATGTAATCTCCTGTATTCCCCAGTGATCTCATCCTTCTTTGGTCCGAATATTCTTTGTAACACCTTATTTTCGAATACCTGAAGCCGTTGTTCGTTTCTCGGCGTTAGCGGCCAAGTTACACATCCGTTGAGAAGAGTTGGAAGGACGATGGTTTTATAAATTCTTATTTTAAGATTTTGGGGACAAAAGACGCGAGCTTGGTAATGTCTAGATCGAATAATAACTGGATTTCGGTTTATAATATAATTAATAATACTACTTAATTATTATATAGAAATACAGCTTAATAATAGTTACGATAAATATATTTTAAACATATTTATATATGATCACAGGCTTAATTAAATAATTTCCGATTTATTTATGATGCATGCAATTACAGTATTTTGGCAGGATAACATAATAAATAAATTTTCTTGGTCCTCTTCCTCATACAATTATTTTTTCCGCTAGGTGTAAACCTCGCAGATAAAGAAAGGTGCCTAATGCAAGCCGTAACAAAAAGAGAGGCCTATAACATTATATCATCCGCTCTTAGCCTTATTTGCGGCCTAATGCTTCTGAATGGCTAAATTTATTGTCGTATGAATGTCCTTGGCTGTAGTGAATAGGATGGCTGAACCTAAGGGGCGAAACCGGAGTTATATCTGTCTCAGAGTGGTTAAGTTATGTTAGAATAACTTTTTTTTGTAATAACATATTGTAGTGACATTTATTAAACTAGTTTTTCAATTAAATAGGTATTTATGGCCGAATTAATGAAAAATTGAAGACTTCTTATTGAATTTCTTGTTGTCAAGTAAAATTTGTTGTTTAAACCCGTTATACAAAATATAAGGGCTATTTCGTTTTAAAGCTTTATTTTTCGACAAAATTACTATAAATTATTGTTTCGGGGAAAAAATAAATTGAAGCAATCTTGCAAGTCGTTTGTTTGCCGCATCAATTTTCGGTGATAGCTGAGTTTGATGCTACACGGGTATGAGATAGAACAACTGCTGTACAGGAGAAAATATTTGATGTGCTCTTTCATACATTCGATTTTCATGTTACGAATATTGTTCGCAGTCTGTTAATGTTCTTTGTTTTCTCAAGGGATGATACTTGTTTTGGAGTTGATAATAATTTGTTTGTTCGTAAGAGATAGATAGATAGATAGATGGATAGAGAGAGAGAGAGAGAGAGAGAGAGAGAGAGTGAGAGAGAGAGAGAGAGAGAGAGAGAGAGAGTGAGTGAGAGAGTTTCTGTTATATCTTTATTGGAGCTTCCATCGTCTGTGACCCATCTGCCAAGATGTTTATATTCATGTTTTTTTTTTCAATTTTCGAATGATAGAGCTGTATTTACATGTACTCTGCTTTCTTTCTGTTCATATCCAGACCCCAAGCCACATTATCCTCCTGAAGTTTTCTTAGCGCGTGGTTGGCATCTTCATCATCACATGTGGCAATCACCTGGTCATCAGCAAATTGTAAGATGTAAAGGAATTTATTACCAATTTGTACACCCATTCCCCTACACTTCCTCTTCCAATAGAAATAAGAAACAGAGGACATAATTGTAGCGTTTCCAAATGATTTTCCTCATGAATAGAAGTACATAAATTGAGATACCTCCGCGCTGTGAGGCAAGAAGGAGAAGAAGAAAGAAGACGTAGAAGAAAATGAGATTTTCGGTATTCTCGTTATGACTAGTGGCTCCATTCTTACACTGAATCTACCAATTCTGTATGGATCTACCAATTTATATATGTTACAGACAATAACATGCTTGACACGAAATGAAATAACTGTAAATTAGGTTCAATAGTGTTGGTAAGGACTATAAAGTGTTTTGGCTGACTGTTTTGCAAGAATCGTGCTCAAAACGAAATAAAAGTACGTTTGGTGGTAGCGAACATAAAAAAGGAATTTTATCGTTTATTTTTGTATTCGTCCGTCGTAAACCAACGACTACCTGTCCTCCTGTATCGTTTAATAACATCCCACTGACTCCTGTAGAACAGGTCCGGTACTTTGGGCTGAACCTTGACAAACGTTTAACTTAGAATCCTCATACCATACTGAAACGAAAAGAAACATCTCGCCGTTTCAGGCTAGTACAACATTTACTAGTCAAACGCTCTAAGCTCCCAATTAACTACAAAAGACTCATATACATAACGATCATTAGACCCATCTGGACTTACGGAATAGAGCTTTGGGGCTCTACTAAGCCATCGAATTTCTCTCGTATTCAATCCTTCGTAAAATCCTAAATGCTCCTATTTTATTACGAACAAAGTAATCCATAATGACCTTAATGTCCCATTTGTTGATGATTTGGCCTAAATCCGATATCAATCTTTTCATGACAAACTTTATTCCCACTCAAACCAACTAGTTACAGACCTAGCAACCTCTTCAATTCCTGATAATCCTCCGTGGCTTCTGAAAAGAATATGGCCCCGTGACCTTTTAAGTTGAACTTTTTATTTGAGTACTACCACTAGGTAGTTTTTCTACTTGGCTTTATCTCGGGATATTATTTATCTGTAATTACATCTACTTGATGTATTTAATATACAATTGTAAATTTCAATATTTTTTTTATTATTATAATAATCTAGACTGGTAGACGGGTATCCGGCCCAATTAGCGCTGTGATAGACGTAAAGCTCTTCACTCGCAGCAGTTAAAGGGTTAAACGGTCGATTGATTTTTTTGTCCAGATTAAAAACATAACTTTCCATGCTTGGAAAACACAGATCATTGCTGTACGGAATTAGAGCCTGGTGGATCAGGACAACTATTTCATCTGCCAACCAATCAAGTGGGATCTTCGAAACCTCCTTGGGCTCATCTAGTCTCTATAAAGTAGATACAGTGAGCGACGTACCTGCACATCCGTTTTCAATAAATTATGGCTGCTATTACGCTTAATGTTGTTCTTGATGCCATTTTTATGCTGCCCAATTAGACTTCTATAGTGGGATCCCTAAATTTTCCCTATCCAGGTATAATTAGGATAGGGATCTTTAATGAGAACCTGACACTGCAGTCACGAAACCCACATTTCCATCCCTGTCGGGGGCAGACCTCCCCCCACGACTTTGGATATAGAAGGTTGTTATGCTAACCACTCGGAAGCTGAGTTGTCGTGCCGAAGACTCTGGGTTCAAATCCCGCTCTTGGCAGGATATTATTTAATCTGTTAGCAGCGGGAGACGAATCCTAAGGAATCTTGGACCCTATTGACCCACCCACCCTCTACAAGTGGGTACCCAAAATAAGTGAAATAAATCCTGCGGTTGAGTGTGATCTAGGATAACTCACCTCCCTGAACCACCCCTGTCCAGGAACTGTACCCTCACTACCAAATACTGTAGTGGTACAGTGGTACCATATATTCAGTTTTCTGCTAACCATTACACCACATGTTATCCCAATGTTATTTTTAAGATTACCTTTGGTCATGAGACTTAATCATTGTATTTGGTGGAGTCGAGATCATGCCTTGAGGAATCATAAATATGAAGTGAAAGTAATAAAAACTCTAATAAAATTATAAACTATTATATATTTATTAACAAAAAAAAATTAATGGCTTCAAGGCATTTCTTACACACCTTAACCGCAATCAAATGACAGAGAAGCTAAAACCATAACGTGTCGAATATAAAGGGCAAGTGATCGATCGTTTGACATCACGGCATAATTTGTTGATTTTATCATTGCCATTTCGAAGAAAACTCTCGTGGATAAAGTTAGAATGGAAGAAGCAAGCTTACACACCTTGCTCGCTAAGCCGCTTGAAAGGGCAGCGCGCCCTCCCGTGGCCGCTCTGATTAGCGCTTTGCCACCCTAAGCCCATGCCGCTTCCTTCGAGCACGCTGCACATCTCCGAGCCTTTTTTTAGATCGGCTTTTCCCTTTCCCTTCGGCTAGCGATTGATATTTAAATCAGGCCATTCTCATGTTTATATGCGTCTTTTATTGAAGCTGCATCAACTCTTAATAATTCATTGTGTGGTTTGTCTTTTTCGGATTTTTCGGTTTAAAAAACATCATATTTATTTTTATATAAATTTATTTTATATCATCATCATAATCTTCTATCCTCGCCTCCCGCCTCAGCAGTGTGAGGAAATCCTTTGTAGAGCTTGACCCAGCTGTCCTTTTTCTTTACCAGGACATTTCTTCTATTCCGATCCAATCCAGTTTTCCTGAAAGCCTCCTTCAGCCCGTCTTCCCACTTCAGTCTTGGTCTTCCTCTCCCTCTCTTGCCCTCTACACTAGATTTGTTTACACATTTTGCTGCGACTTGGCTCCATACGTAACAGATGCCCAAAAGAGCCAGTTCCAGTCCGCTCTAATAGTTCAGTGACTGATGTTTTATTGGGGAGAGGGAAAACCAGACAATTTACAGCGTAAAAAAAAATTTATTTTATATATACATTTTTTTTAAGGGGAAATATAATTAGAATTAAAGTATATAAAAAAAACTGTACAACTACAACTCATGAGGGTCTTAGGTTCAGTACATGGGTGCGACTGCTTCTAAGACAATCGTCTTAGATAGTTTTACAGAGAGGTGATGTGGTCGAGATCATGGACAATCGCCAGGATTTTTCCCAATTAAGGATAACAGATTTATAGAGGCTGGGAGAGTTCCCAGAATGTGGTATTGTATATTTTGGGTTTTTGAGTGCTTTGTCCATTCAAATAATTCCGAGTCCTAAAAATTGGGCAAAGTACTTTTATATTGTGATAATTTCCACTTAAATATTTCTTATTTTTCCAAGTAAAACTTGTGGTGACTTAACTCGAAGCAACAACCTGCGGAACTGAAAATAAAAATTACTGAAGACACTATTGCAACTCACATTTTTGCAGGTCTTTTATAATTGCATTTAGATTATAAGTATAGAACGGTTGTACTGGAGGGTTTTTTTTATTTCCTCAGAATGACAATACTATGGAAAATCAGACTGAACCACGAAAAGTCACAACACATCTTTTTTACTCTGAGACGTGAAACACGCCCTCCCATTTACCATAATAACTCACCCAACCCGCAGACAGATAAAGTACAATACCTTGGACTAACATTTGATAGGGGAATGAAATAGGGTCCTAACGTTAAAATGAAACGGCAATCACTAAATCACAAACACAAATTAATGTACTTGCTATTCACGAAATACTCCAAATTAGATTTAAGACAGAAATTAAATACGTACACTTACTTACTAAAACCAGTTTGGACATATGCATTACAAATTTATGGGATCGCTAAACTGACTCACAGAAAATGACTGCAAACTTTTCAGTCAAAAGTACTTAGACTTATCACTAAAGCACCATAGAACCACAATAACAAAACTTAGCATACGGACTTAAAATTCCAACGGAGACTAAAAAGAACGTGGATGAGGGACCTATTACAGTAGGAAATTAAAGCAAGCCAATGGAGAGCTACCGCTGGGTGCTGTTCTTCGTCATGCCTTTCATGTCATTCTGTATTATTTTCCAGTCATCTAATCAGCTGATTGTCAATTACTTGTAATTGACAGGTGTGTATGAAAATACAAAGAGAGAAAGAAAAAAAACCTAACCTGAAGCCTTATATATTAATTACGCTAAACAACACTTTAACATTTCAATGGGCCCGGATGTTCGCTTATGTCCGAACAATTAATTCCAATTAATGAAGTGGGGGGAGGGGAGGTTGCAATCCTTTCCTATTGGCTGGGTCCTGATTAAATTTTATTGTCCAGAATTAGCTCTGTCGTGAATCACGCTGAGGCATTTTTTCTGTCACTGTGGAAAATATACGTATCCGGGAGTATCTTAATTATGTAAAATTATTCATGAAACATCGGATAATCAGTATATTTTAATCGTCTTACTTTATAATTTAAACCTAACAAGATATTACGATCAAAAAAATAAATATTTTATTAAATAATAAAAAAAATACTAACATATATGAAAGATACAAAGAAGTAAACTATTTAGAAACGGATATAAAAATAAGAAGATTAAAGTTCTACGGAAATATGGCGAGGATGCACCCAAAGAGATTGAATAGAGAAATCTTCTATAAAATGAGGGGATACAAGAGTGCTGGGGGTTCATCAAACAGATGAAGGAAGAAACTGAGAGACTGAAAATAACTTACCAAGACTTCTTCGATAGGGATGACTATGGGAAAAGACTAAAAGAAATTAAGGTCTTATGCGAGAAAAGGAATAGCGTAGACCAAGGAAAGAACAATCGGAAAGAATGAGGAAAAGGTGGGAAGAAAGAAGGAAGGAGAGAAGGAGTATGGAAAGATGTGAAAATAATGATTTTCTCGCGGTCTCTAAGGCCGTTCCGTGATAAAAAAGACTTATAACTTATCATAATAATTTAAGTTTATAATTTTATTTCCCCTTCATTGGCATTATAGCGTAAAAAAATTTTAAAAAATAGATCATGAAAATATAATAATTACCCCTTGAACATATTTTAGAAACTATATGATAATGTTTAGAATATAGCTATAATATTTTATTCTGCAGTCGAATTATAACAAGAGATATGATATAAACAAATTTATTATTCGAAATGACCAAAAATGCAAAAAGAGAGCAACCCAAAACTATGATTAGAATGCGACAGGAAAAATAATGCTTCGTGTCTCTAAAAAACTGGAAAAAACAACCAGTCAGGGATCCGCCAATTCAGGCAAAATCATCAGGACATTCACCCAAAAAAAATCACATAACTGAAGATCAATTGCAGCCCATCTTCCATCAACAGAGCAATACACTCATCAATCACGAGGCAGCAATCTCACGCCAAGACGTTCAACAAAAAACTAAGCCAAAGGAAGGTAATGGCCGAGCAGTTGGGGAGGTAATATAAAAACAGCTGATCAGTAGGGAAAGAACAAGATAAACCAAACAGCAAACGGAAAAGAAAAAATATTTATACTGCTATTTTTTAAATTCTTAAATATCTTATAATATTCTAATTGATAGGATGCCAGAGTAATAATTTAAGATAATTACTTAAATTATTATTTCTAAATTTAGTCTAAATTGGATTCTTTTCCAGAGGTCTGTTCTGTGTTTACCAATTTACTAATTAATTAAACATTCAATATTTTATTTATAAGTATACAATGCATCTGGGTTAAGTAAGCACCAAATGAATTATAATGAATATACTTTATTAATGCAATTTGAAATGCAATTAATGATTTAATATATATTTTATTATATTACTTATTGATTTTATTAATTTTTAAATATTTTTATTTGAAAAGAAAAGAAATGTCCTGGACCGGGACTCGACGTTAATCGAATTTAATATATTTCATATATATTAATATATTTGTAAATCGAATTTAATATATTTTTATATATATTATTTCTTTTTTTTTCTTTTTGGTGTTGGCTCATTTCATCTTATATAAATTAACTCTCAATTGGTAGAGTTCCAGACTAGCGATCTGGACGACCCGGGTTCGAGTCCCGGTCCTGTACATATCTTTTCTTTTCAACTAAAAATATTTAAAGATTTAATATATACATTGAGAAGTACGCTTAATGATTCAGTTTCATTCATTTAATTATTCAGTATTATTTTTATAATACCGCACAGTACGATACATATGCAAAAATCTATTAAGATTATTAGGATTCTTTAAAATGCTTAAATTTTCCAAATAAAATTGATTCAAAGTTTTACTTTCTAGTTTATTTACGAGCTTTGCCTGAGCGATAATTTTTTCTTAGAGCTATTATTTTATTTATAAATAATTCTTGCCTTATCGAAATTAAGAAAAATGATTAAAAATCTTAGTGTCTTGTATTAATGTGTGCTTCATTTGCCTTAGTTTTTTGTTGAACGTCTTGGAGTAAAGTTTCCGGCTCTGACAGACAAATCTGGGAAATGTACTTCATATGATCTTCTTAGGTGTGAATTGATTTGTATCAACAGGTCATATAACCTAAATTGGTGAAGCGTATATTTATTTGTAAATATTTTTATTTTAAAATATATTTATTTGTTTTTCTCATTTTTTTCAGAGGTTTACAGCTATGTTTGTTTATATTTTTTCAATGTATTATTTCATTTTTTTTTCTTTTTGGTGTTTGCTCATTTCGATTGGTAAATATGTTAAAAAATGTAATAGGTATGATAAGTAATGTGTAAAACGAATATTCATAAATTTAAAATTGTAATGTACAGTATGTCCAATATGGATTGATGAGCATGGTGTGTGTTATGGCAATCCAATGTAGTTGGACAGCACTGCTGAAAAAAAAAATTTATTTATCTCTCTCTCTCACTCTCTCTCTCTTATAACTTGAATGCAAAGTCCCCTGGCCTCCTCAACAATTCTCCTGCACTTAGAGTGATCTACAGGTCTTCTCTATCTTCTTACTTCTAAAAGCCGTAAGTCGAGCCTTAAGACCTCCAAGCCACCGCAGTCCTTTTACCGTCCGAGCGTCTCTCCATTAATTTCTTGTTATTTGAACCAATCGGTGGACATATCGTGACCATCTTATTATGTCTTATAGGAAAACAAAATATATGATACCTTCCATGAAAGCATGGCTGGCGAATCTCTGAAAAACTTGGTTTCAAACACATTAGCGCGATTATATAAGAAAAGTTTGAAATAGAAATTAAGATTTTAGAACTAAAAATGGCAAAAAATACTATTAGGCACTCAAGAAAAGTCTTGAGTAAATCGAACTATGTTCCAAGGGATCAAAGTACGAATACATATATTTCATATTTCATATTCGCAGGGGACTTTGCATTCAAGTTATAAGAGAGAGAGAGAGAGAGAGAGAGAGAGAGAGAGAGAGAGAGAGAGAGAGAGAGAGAGAGAGAGTGATTGAGAGAGAGAGAGAGAGAGAGAGAGAGAGAGAGAGAGAGAGAGAGAGAGAGAGAGAGAGAGAGAGAGAGAGAAATAATTTATCTTTTTTCAACAGTGCTGTCCAACTACATTGGATTGCCATAACACACACCATACTCATCAATCCATATTGGACATACTGTACATTACAATTTTAAATTTATGAATATTCGTTTTACACATTACTTATCATACCTATTACATTTTTTAACATATTTACCAATCGAAATGAGCAAAAACCAAAAAGAAAAAAAATTAAATAATATATTGAAAAACATATAAACAAACAAAGCTGTAAACCTCTGAAAAAGTGAGAAAAACAAATAAATATATTTTCAAATAAAAATATTTACAAATGAATATCCGCTTCACCAATTTAGGTTATGCGACCTGTTGATACAAATCAATTCACAACTAAGAAGATCAAATGAAGTACAATCCCCAAAGATCGCTAGTCTGGAACTCTACCAATTGAGAGTTGATTTTTTTATTTATTTAATATATACATGGAATGAGCAAAAACCAAAAAGAAAAAAAATGAAATAATATATATAAAAAATATATTAAATTCGATTTCCAAATATATTAATATATATGAAATATATTAAATTCGATTAACGTCGAGTCCCGGTCCTGGACATTTCTTTTCTTTTCAAATAAAAATATTTAAAAATTAATAATCAATAACTAATATAATAAAATGTATATTAAATCATTAATTGTATTTCATATTGAATTAATAAAGTATATTCTTTTACTGATCAGCTCTTGGGATGGAATTCTCTAGGGTAATTCCATTTATTTTTTAATCCTATTAAAGAATAGGAGGCCAAGGTCCTTCATGGACCATAGCGCCATGTAATGATGATGATGATGATTAAAGAAGACCTGAATTGGAGAGTGAGAATAATAGTCATTGCCAGTGAGCGAAGGGATCTTTCAATCTCTTTTGTTAATACAGTGGAATCCCGATATTTCGTATCCCGATTATTCGTATTTCCGGCTAATTCGTACAAATTTGCTGGTCCCCAGAGAAAATCCCGATAAATGGTATAAAATCAATGCATTTCAGACCCCTCGGTAATTCGTATTATTTTTATGCTCGAGGTCACTTATAACCTCATATAATTCGTATTTCCAGCTTTAAAATCTCGTTACTTAGTACTGTTTTCGAAAGGGAGGGAGAGAACAGTGAAACAGATATGCCAAGGAGCAGAATGAGAATAAATCCTTTCTAGGAAATCACTCAATTTGTATTGTTTTTATACACAAGTATGTTCGTACTGTTTAGAGGCACAGTAGATCCTATCGTTTTTTACGGGAGAGCGAGTGAAAGAGACAAGTTTTCTTAGAAATCTCATAAGTAATTTGTACTGTTTTCACTCAAAGAAAATGAGGGGAGTTCTAGGAATTTTATTAAGCTTTTCTTACAATCACACTTTTATTTACAATTCAGTCTCGTTTTTGTTACCGTTGTGACACGTTATCATGCCTCCAAAATACGTTAGCCTCTCTATTGAAGAGAAACAACAAATCATAAACGCCGTGACCGGTGGCTGTAAGCTACTTGACGTATCCAAGCATTTCATCGTCCCTGGTTCCATGATCACATCAATTGTGAAGAACAAGGACAAAATCACTTCCCTTCTTGTAGAGAACTTAAAAAAGTGGTTCGTACAAGCAAGGAATTCAAACCAGTTGGAGGTAATCTTTGAAAGGAAAAAGCCTGAGTTTTCGCAGAAAAATGGGAATTAAAGACTTTCGTGCAAGTGATGGACGGTTAGATAGATTCAAAAAATTGTATTAATACGTTTTTAATTTTATACTCCCGATAATTGGTATTCCCGATAATTCGTACCAAATCTTCAGTCCCTTGACCATACGAATTATCGGGATTCTACTGTACTTTTACTACCATTCTATAATTAAATATTTGCAAACGTATTATAAGTTAATAGTAAAAATGCCTTTATTTTCTAACCTCTCTTAATAGAATTAAAATTAATGGAGTTTTTTTAAAATAGTAGAAGTAAAATTTCAGGGATTAAGACATTTGATAAAGGATTTTTACCTACAATAAAAAGAATCTTTCGAAAAAGGCTAAATTCAGATATCATGAAACAGTAGTGAGACTGGTGATACTTTGCTGATTTGAGAGATTGGTAAAAACGGGAAGAAAATTCCTAATACGCATTAACGGATCAAGAAGAAGGCCTAAGCAGTAGATACCTAGAACTGTAAGAGGGAACTGAGGACTTGTAAACAGCAATAAGGAAAATGAGTTTAAAATGTTTCAGCCATATGAAAAGAAGGAATGAATAGGTTGAACAAACTGCTATTCAACAAAGTGTTAGAACTGAGAAACATGCCGTAGGAACGGTAATACAGAAAAATAATATCAGGACAGAGAAATGTTCAGAAAATACGTTAAGGTCCTTTGTATTGGAAAATAAGGAAACATATGAACAGTTGATCGAAGGAAAGATATATATATATATAGGGAGAGAGAGAGGGAGAGAGAGAGAGAGATATGCTATCTGTACTACGAATCTGTAACACTATAACCCTTAAAAGGTGAAGTTGGTAGTAACCATGTAATATTGCATTTTAGAGTACTAAAGTCTGATAAGCACTATACTACAATTCTTATTCCCAAAATTATTTCCCACAACATTATTCAGAATTGCTTGTCTCCAAACTCAAAATAATTAACTACAACGTAGCTCTCATCATTCTATCCATGCAATCCTGACCTCAAAACTTCTTGAATAACTTGAGGTAATTTAAAACAAAATAAAGTTATCGAAAACAACGAATCTAAGGCGGTGTTATAATATTCAGTCAGGATCATTTTGCACCCAATGAGCGAATACGCGAACTATTTCCAGGCAACAACAGGAAGTGCACTGCTCACTACAGTAATTATTAAGCTTCTAGGAATTTATTCATCTCTACAATTTCACTTGCCTAGCTTCTAAAAGTACGCTAAATTCCTTAAAATTATTGAAACTGGTACCCATAGGATTTTTTTAAAAGACAATAAAAAATCCTTGGATATTCCGTCCTTCGGATGGGTCTTAAAATGGTTTAACCAAGTCATGTACGACATCAAATACCCATTAAAGTTCATTATCTTAATTTTATCTCGATAAGCAAGCTTTAGGACTACCACAGTAGAATCGTCCGATTAGCCTTAACAGCATAAAGTGTCACGAAATGAATAAATAGTAAAAACAATAAAAAACAAAAAAATAAGTGGGAATGAGAAAAGAAAGTTTCTATTTTGGAGAAAATTAATATTTTAAACAGAGTATCGAACATTTTGTTATTCCAATTTTATTCCATCAATTGAAGGGGCATGAGACAGTAAACGATGTCAACGCCTCCCTTACTGCTGCATCAAGTAAGTTATTAGGATGAAAAGACTATCTATCTCTCTCTCTAATATATATATATATATATATATATATATATATATATATATATATATATATATATATTAAATGTTTTATATTTTGAAGAGAAAAGATTATGTCTTGGCCAGGATTCGAACCCGGGTCACCCGCGTCCCTAGTGCGGTGCTCTAGCCACTGAGCTACCAAGGCTCGCATCCATTCTCTTCACTGATCCTATATCCCTGTGCCTCGTAATTTTAGCGATGTATACACGGGGAAGAATGTTTATTGAACATTACTTCAATCTGGATCTCGCTGATCTACGTCATATACACAGTGATAAGATAAAAATAAATAAACAAGAGAGAGAGAGGGGAGATTTAGACGATTTTCACGGAAAAAACGGAAGAAACCAGAACATAACGTTTATGAAAATAACTGAATATATGAATTCAATCCCATTATAAATTATTTTATTTTCTGTTTAATATTCATAGAAAACCACATTAGAACCGAACAATGCTACCAGTTTAGATTAAAGCCTTATAATATCCCCCCCCCCGCCCCCCCCCCAATATAGAGATTAAATTCAGAATACTTATGATGGACGAGAACACAACTATATTTTATGTATCGAAGATTTTTTTATATTTATTAATATATTATTTTATTTCCAACCATAAAACATTATATGTATTGTATATAGGTTGAAACATTTTGTATAAAGATTTATATTAATTTATAGACATGTCAATCTGACTGCTATATAATTTTCATTGAGTAATAATATTTTCAATAAATTATAATTTAAATTTTCTATCCTCCGTCGTAAACCTACTCATATTTAATTAACATTGGTTACTAAAAAATTAATTTACTAAATATAAATTATGATCTGTATCGCCATCCGTCGTAAAACAATGACTTCCGGTACTCCTGTATCGTTTAATAACATCCCACTGATTCCTGTAGAACAGGCCGGTACTTAGGACTACACCTTGACAAACGCTTAACTTGGAATCATCATACTAGACTGAAACGACAAGAAATAGCTCGCCGTTTCAGGCTACTACAACATTTACTAGACAAACGCTCTAAGCTCTCAATTAATTACAAAAGACTCAAATACGTGACAATCATTAGACCCATTTGGACTTACGGAATAGAGCTTTGGGGTTCCACTAAGCCATCGAATTTCCCACGTATTCAATCCTTACAATCCAAAATCCTTCGTAAAATCCTCAATATTCCTTACTTTGTTACGAACAAAGTAATCCGTAATGACCTTAATGTCCCATTTGTTGCTGATTTGGCCCGAATCCGATATCAATCTTTTCATAACAAACTTTATTCCCACTCAAACCCACTAGTTACAAACCTAGCAATCTCTTCAATTCCTGATGATCCTCCTAGGCGTCTGAAAAGAAGATGGCTTCTTGACATTCTAAGTTGAATTTTTTATTTGATTACTACCACAGAGTTGTTTCTCTACTTTCCTTTATCTCGGGACATGATTTATCATTCAATGTATTTATTTGATATATATTCAGTATACAGTTGTAAATTTCAATAAATACATTTATAAGAAATTTCTATAAATTTGCTATGCCACAAAATACCGAAACGGGTGATCAAATTCATCATCATTACATGGCTCTATGGTCCATGAAGGACCTTGGCCTCCTCAACAATTTTCCTCCACCTTGACCGATCTCTCGCTGCTCTTCTCCATGTTCTTACCCCCAGGCACTTAAGGTCTGCTTCCACATCGTCCAGCCATCGCATTCTAGGCCTTCCTCTTCGTCTTTCTCCGTCTGGACGTCCCTCCAGAATCAGCTTTGGGAGCCTTTTTTGTCCATTCTGTGAACGTGCCCCAACCATCTCAATCTTGCTTTTTTAATACAAGAAACTATGTCAGGTTCTCCATATAGGTCCTTAAGTTCTTGATTCCTTTTAATGCGGAAACAATTTCCCTCCTTGGTTGGGCCATACACTCTTCTAAGAATCTTTCTCTCCCATGCATTCAATAATCTCTCATGCTGTTTGGTTAGAGTCCACGCCTCCCCACCATAGGCAACGACAGGACCAAGTATCGTCTTATATACCCTTATTTTGAGACTACAGGGTACAGCTCTATTTTGGAACACGTTTCTGAGGGACCAATAGCATCTGTTACCGTTTTCGATCCTTGCCTTTATTTCATGTTCCAGTCTGTTGTCTTCTGTAATAATGGTGCCAAGATATTTGAATGTCTTAACATTTTCAAATCTGCACCCTCTTCCTTGGAGATATCCAATGGACGGCCGTTTCCTGGATGAGAGCATGTATTTTGTTTTATCCATATTTATAATGAGCCCTGCCTTCCTAGCTGCCTCTTCCCATTCCCATAATGCTTCCAAGAGCACATTTTCATTTCTTCCTGTGATAACCACATCATCAGCATATGCGAGGTGTTGGGTCATGCTCTTATAAATACAACCCTCTCTTCTTGCTTTCGTTGTTATTATTATTTTATGCAGCACCAAATTAAACAACAGGTGATCAAATTATCTTATTTAAAACACACACATAACTAAACTTAAGAGTTTGAAATATTTTGCACTTTAATTACTACTACTCTACTGCTCCAATCTTCTCTGTAATATCTGTATTTATGTATATTTAGGATATCCCTCCCGTCTGTGTCTACATCATCCGACCGCTGTACCTACGGCCACCCTCTTGTTCTCGTGCAAATGAGAGGTTCCGTCAAAACCTTATTAGGAATGGTCTCATCTTCTATTCTAGCCACATGACCAACCCATCGCAGTCTTCTGAACTTTAAGGAGTAAACAACATCTGCCTCGTTATAGATTGAGTAACCTTCGTTGTTTGTTCTCCTTCCCCAGTTTCCATTTAGATGAACTCAACCGAAGATTCGAAGTATTTTTCTTTCAAAGACTAGGAGATCATGCTCAATCAGCTTGGTCATTGTCCTTGTCTCCGACCCATACAACAAAAATGGGCACTCCAAACCCCTGAAATATCTCTAATGTTTAAGTTAACAAAAATACGTATTTAATCTATGTAAAAAAATGGCCTAATAAATCTAAAAGAAGTATCAAGTAGGAACATTACGGAAGAACTCGCTTTATACTGTAACCAAGGAAAGATGAAAAGATTCAAATTCCTCATCAACCTGAGAACAGTTTTAAATAGATTTTGCTAAGTAGACTTTGTAACATAATAATTAAAGCCAACATGGTCTGCTGTCAGATCTGTAACACTGTGATTGGAAAACGGGAAGTTAGTAGAAAAGTGAAGCTCCATTTTTGAAATAAGTATACTTTATCAATACGCTCTTATAGTGTTGAATACTAACAAGCATATTGGAGGACAGAGTCACCGTTGGAGAATTGAAATTTCTTCTTAGAATGCGGGAAAGTAAGCCTTTCTTTGTACTTTAGCTTAATATTACCTAGCTCGTGATATGTGAGAAGAAATTGGTAACTACAAAAATATAATATATTCCGATATATCTCTACTTGTCAATGTAATCCAATTTTATTCAAATACATTTTGATCATGAAGACTACATCGATATCACATATGGCTATTTTTAGCATAAGGTGTATACAGATAGGAAGGATATACGCGTCAACGATAAAATGAGATCTAGAAAAAATATCTTCGGAAGGTCCTTATGCTATAAATAACACATTTTAATATTTGTGTATATTATATTGATATCCATCTTTCTTTGGTAGCTAATCTTATTGTTTTTTAAACAATTTATTGTATTTAAAACGTAATAGTATAATAAATAGGGAGCGGAGTGGCTCAGTGGTAGAGCACCGAGTTGCCATGGCGGAAATCCTGGTTCAAATCCCGCTCCAGGCAAGAATTTTATTTAGTCTGTTTGCTGTCGGATATGGATCATAAAGGATCTAGGACCCTCCTGGGGTTTACCCAGCCTCTATAAAATATTATAAAAATAGGGTTTCCAAACTAAGGGGGAAAATCTGGCGTTTGAGTCTGACCTAGGAAAAGTCACCTCTTTGCAGAACCGTTGGACATGAAACAGTACAGTCTCTACAATGTATTGAACCCCAGACCCGTTCATGGGTTGTAGTGGTACAGGTAACAGGTAATAGTATAATAACTACCTACTAATTACCCAAACTAAAAAAAACTTTAAATATATACATTTATGAATATTTTTATTTTATAAAAAAAATCTATTATTATGCTTACAAGAAAAGAATTATAGAGTAAATATGCTAAGCAATATTAATAAAAAAATGTAAACATTATTTATGAAAAAATTATTGCTAATTATGGTAACAGCTTCTTGTTTTTGCATACCGATTCTTTTCTTGCGTTGTGAATATCTGAACAGCTGAATATCTATTGGAAATAAGTCTGGCGAATACGATGGGTGTGGGAGGACTTTGTAACCCGGCTTGTGTAAGAGTTTAGCTCCCTTCAGGTTAACCAATTGAGGTTGGTTTTTGATAGGATTATAGTTTCACCTCTGAGTAGAAAGGAGAAATGAATTATTTATGAATTAATCTTGGTCATCAACTGAAAATTTCTAAAACCAACAGAGAATGGTCTGTACATTACATCAGTCTAAAACTCATAAAAAAAATTACACGGAAATCTTGAGTTTGAATGGCCATATTTGATGGCATACTAAACAATGTCCGTTCTATTGTAATGATATAAATATTATGACATAATCGGTAAATATCATCGAAAAAGAGAGGATTAAAAACAGGTCATCACATTCTGTTAACATAAATATAGAAAACAAAAGAAGTCCACTTTGAATTTTAGAAATAATAAAAACGGGCATTTCATTTGAAACGATCCAATAGTATTGTCTGTATTTATTAGAATTTTCTATGTATCGAGTCAACAATCTATCTGTCAATAAATGACTGAATGGAGAGATAATTCTGCATTGTTTTGACTCTGCGCGAGGAAGCAATGCAATCAAATGATATCCATATCTGATCCCTTCCATTAAGAGCTGCTTGTCTATTCACCCGCCGCACTAGCTGATTGCATCCGCGCAAACCCTTTCATATCATCACTGTTAGAGGTTAGTATTGAATCCGGTCAGCTGATCACGGGATTTCCTTAAGGAGTTCAAGTATTTATAGAAGTATAATAATATATCTGCAGCCCCGGTGATTAAGCGGTTAAGTCGAACTTTGCCCGGAGGGAGTTAACTGTATCATGGTGAGGGGAGTGGAATCGTATCATTTTCATAGCTTTTCGCTTGAAATGGAGTTAAAATATAAGCAATAACTCCTTTTCAAGCCAATGCCTGTCTTAGTCTCTTATTCACATAGAAAATAACACGATTCCGCTTCCATAAATACAAGAAACTCATTTTGGAGAAAATTCGAACTAAACATGTATTTGAGTGCACTGCTCCATGTTTCGGATGGATGATATAAATCTTACCTAATGAGCATACCGAAAATGATATATTAATAATGAAGATGTAGAATAGCTTACATCTGATCAGAAGACTACATAATACATATCATAAGGTACTTATCAAAGTGTCAAAAATGTAAATAATACAAAAAAAATTGTAGGTAAATCTGTTCCGCAGGTTGTCGCTTCGAGTATGGAAAAGATAATTAAATTATTGGTAAAGAGTAGATTTTGGTAACTATTTCATCAAGAAATAAAAGTTTCTATTAACATTTCCCTAAGTAGAAGAAACTCATTGTGGAGAAAATTCGAACTAACCACTTAATCATGGTGTTATTGGAGTGCTGCCGATGGGTAGTTACTCCACGTGTGTTTTTCATGTCATAATGTACATATCAGCAGATTTACTAGTTATAATCATATTATAGTTGTAAATATCAATAAATTAAATTTAAAAAATCATGGTGTTGATATTCACTGGCAACTTGGAAATGAATATAGACCTATAGAAAATGACTATATATAACCTAAAACTTGTATTGATAACACCAACTCGGGTTTAGTATACGGTAGAGGCAGTAATGATTCTGTGTCAACGGTTGCAGGGGTGCGGTTTGGCTGAGATTAGATTCAACCGCCAGGTAATTCTCCGGATGAAAGGTTCTCCCAATTCATAGGTGCTTGATGAGCCCCAAGAGGGTCTAGAGATCATACAAATGGTTATTATTATTACTATTTATTATTTAATTTTCATTTGCACCTGCGCAATTGCGCATTCAGCAAATTTGATCTCAATGTTTATTCACTTTGCTCTTCTATGATCATATAACTTCGATGATGGGGTAAAAATCAATAGGTGAGTAAGTCTCGTGGCCAATATCTTTTTAACCTTTTTCTATCAAGTCCAGGTAACAGGGAGTAGGAAAGCGGAAGAACGAGTGGGTTTTGGTGATATTGTGTCGATGAGTGGAATGTCATGTATTTGGTATGAATATATGATTTTATAGTGGGAATGTTCATGTCGTTGTGTATGGTGTGATTCGAAATATACCATGGTGCATTAACAATTTTTCTGAGAATTTTGGACTGTGTTGTTTGTATCTTGTGTATGTTAACTTTTTTTGCTGAACCCCAAAGTTCTGCTCCATATGTCCAAATAGGCTTTAGTATACTATTATAGATAAGTCGTTTGTTCCGTAAGTCAAGTGAAGATCTGTAGTCCAGTAGATGTGATAGTTGTTTGTACCGTCTAGTCAGTTCTTGTCTTATTAATTGTGTATGTACGTTCCATGTAAGTCTTTTGTCCTAGTCCGAGATAACGTACATAATGTTTGGAAGGTACTTCGTCGTAGTCAATTTTGACTGCTGGAAACTTTGTGTAGAGAGAAGGTTACATGGCTCGATTTTGAGGCGTTTATTCTGATTTGCCATTTATTGAACCACTTTTCTAAATCAAATAAATGATTTTGAAGAGCTATAGATGATAAGTTTGGGTCTCTGTGAGAAGAAATAATGGCTGTATCGTTAGCGAAGGTATAGATGTTGGCGCAAGGATGCTCCGGGATATCAGAAATCATACAAATGGAATCCCAAAATAAATTAAAAAAAATATTAGATCCCTCTGAAAGGAAAAAAATATAGCATATATATATATATATGCTCTGGTGTTCCATTTGTAATTATTATACAAATCCCAAAGTTTACCAAATTATTATTCCATCTTCAAATATTGAATCCAGAATGTTCTTGAGAATTTATCTCTCAAACAGGTTCAGTATTTCTCACATATACTATGATCTATATATTTACAGCCCCGGTGTGTAAGTAGCGGATTTTGTCCAGAGAGAGTTAACTGCTTTCAGATAACCGGAACATTGTCGTAGTTTTTGACTTGGAATGGAATTGTAATATAAACACTAACTCCTTTTCAAGCCAATGCCTTACTTAGTCCCATATCCACAACGAATAACTCGATTCCGCTTACTTAAGTACAAGAAACTCATTTTGGAGACAATTATACTTTACCACTTATTCATCGGGGCTGTAAATATAAAAATGTATTCTATTATTTAACGAACATTGTTATATTACATTATTATAATTCAAATTTCACGGGACGAGCCTACCCCATTTGGTATTGGTGTTTTGTATATGTACCAATTCTCTATAAATAGTATACACAAACGCATATGTTTATATTTTCATTATATATGTATTTTCAGATATATGTATGTATTTATTTGGAGAGGGTTGTAACGAGTATTCTTTTGTTGCTAAATTCGTCCGTCAGGTGTCTCTATCTATCTGAACTCACTTAACTGAGGACCGTCATTCCATACGGATGGGTAGCCTAAGTCGGTTATATGGCCAAGTAATTGCCAAATTTAATTGTTTTACCTTATCGTATCTTTGCGGCTCAGCGGTAAGCATCCTATTAATATTTGTAAATAAAAGTGTATATAATCTTTGTTTTTATTAATTATGTATCTATGATTTTTAGTTGGTGGTGTTACGATATATATATTATGGTTATGTTTTTGGAGTTGGCATAATGTTACCGTTGATATATAATATAAGAATACAACATTTTTATTTGGACAATAGTTTCTTTAAATCAAGTTGGACCTTGGACCGAAAACCCCGCAACCTGGTCACAAATATTATGGCGCTCGAATACAGGGACTACAAAAGAAAAATCTACAGATAAGTTATTAGTTGAAGATTTAATTATTATATTAACTTTTTTTTGAAATAGTGAAGTTAACTGACAATAGTTTTATAATAATAGTAACAGAATAATTTTTCCAAACAATACTTTAATATTTTTTTCTAATGTTTAAATATAATTTTCGTATTAATTGAAGGTACTAAATTTCTGTTGATTGAAGCAAAAGGTTTGTCTTTGACACAATTTAGGAAATGTAAAGATAGTTATTTTCAATTTATAATTGTGTATCAACAACAAAAATCAAGAATTTTTACTTAAGGTCGTAGAACGACTTAGTTTTGTTTAACACATGTTTTGTACTAATATATTATTTTATTTTGTATTTTTACCGTAAGTTTAAATAGTTGAATTGAACACATGATAGATTAGCAAGTAAGCATTAAGTTCACTTAGAGACAACAGCTGTTGTTTGTTTCTATTTAGCATTATCTTGTGTTTCCTTTTAAAAGGAAAATATTTGTTTATCTATGGCTGACGTATGAAAAATTATATATTAAGTTTGTAAAGGACGCTTACCGATTTAATTTAATTTGTTAGTTTAATATAATTTAATCAATTTAATTTTAAGTATTTTACGACTTTTAAAGGTTCTGTTGGTATTTTTTTCAACATTTAATTTCTTTGGCATTTTTTTTTGTAACTTTGGGTAACGTCTTGATTTATTGTCACGATGGGTGATCCAGTCGTTCTAGTGTCAGAGAGGGAGGATATTTTTGCCGCAGTTCAATCCATTTTCACAAAATCCAAATCTTTAAGTACCGATTCAGCATCCGCTTTTAAACCCGCTTATGACCGCTTACTCAAAAATGAAATTCGATTTGAAGAAATTCAATCAAAAATTCGGATATTTAATGCAAGTATAAAGAACAAAAGTGAAAAACTCGAGACAACAGAAGTACAAAATTCATTTAACGATTTAGTTGATATTACTAAAGCGAATTATTACAAAGTGGTACAATCTACCTGCCCTCCTGAGAATAATCCTGTGGTTGTCCATTCTCATTCTATTCCTCAGGAGCTACCGAAAATTGACTTACCGATATTCACAGGGAAATTAGAGGACTGGAATGGATTCTATTCCCTATTTGATTCTATGGTTCATAGGGAAGAATCTCTATCGACCATTAGGAAATTTTATTATCTACGAAGTAGCTTACGCGATGAAGCTCTGTCGCTTATCTCGGGCTTCGCATTAGACGAAGCTAATTATTCGCTCGCTTACGACGCATTGGTCTCTCGCTATCAAAATAAAAGGCGACTAGCCAGATTTTATATCAAGAAGGTGATGGATTTTACACCTTTAAACAATTCTTCAGCGTCTAATTTGCAGAGATTTTTATCTGAGCATGAAAATAATTTTTCTGCGTTATCGGCTTTAGGCATTGAAGACATGGGGGATTTCATTAAACTTCATTTAGCTCTTAATAATTTAGATCCAGGGACTAGAAAAGCATTCGAAGAACGAATAAAATCAGCAGATATTCCCTCTTATAAGGATTTGATTAATTTCGTCACCGAACGAACTCGAGTATATGAGATGATGGCTCAAGAAGGCCGATCAGAAAAGCCTATTATAGAAAAATCCCGCTCTGCGAATTCCACTAGACGATATAACAAATCCAATTCCGGAAAAGAACAAATATCTCCGGGAATTTTTACTGTTTCGCCATTGGAAAAACAAACCGATGTTGCTGCTAACACAACGAATCACGATCCTCAATTCGACCAGTTCGAAGTTCAGGCAGTTGGCTCTAAGAAACAGGTATTCTCTCCGACTGATGTACAATCAAGAAATAGTACCGAATCGATTCTCTACGAGAAAACGTGTCTAAAAGGCTCAAAACCGGCTCTACCAGCTAAGAAATTAATTTGCTGGAATTGTGGTGGACCGCACGTATATTCCAGATGTCTGCTACCACGAAAGTTGTTTTGCTACCGTTGTGGTAACCCAGGAGTTTCCATTCACGCATGTCCTAAATGTACTCCGGGAAATGTGCAAGGGAATCGGAAGTGAGGGTCATTCCTATTCCCACGGTTTCAGCTGACCCACCAAGTACCGATTTACCTATTACCGTGCCTTATCGTTTACCTTTTTGTACCGCTAAATCTGATATCGTTTCTCCTTGTGTCGTATCGAATTCTCCCGAAAGTTCTACCGTATCTTATCGTTTACCGTTTCCTAAACAGCACTATATTGATTTCCGAATAGGGAAACCTGACAAAGGAGGCCTGTCCTACTTGGCCCTGTTTGACCCTGGTTCCACTACCTCATTTGTTGGGCCAGAAGGGGTTGAAATTCTCCTTAAATTGGGATATGAAGTTGAGAAAATTCCCGAATTTAATATTTGTGTCGCTAATGGAAGCTCTTGTATCGTTGATGAAAGATTCTCCATTTCAATTACCGTTGGGTACCGGTCATATGACACGAAGCTTTACGTTTTAACAAAGCTTCCATTTATGTTTCTTTTAGGGTTAGATTTTATCGTTAACACAAATATGAGTACTAATCATCGTGAAGCGACATGGTGGTTTCAAGATGACCCCGACCATAAGTTCTCGTTTCGTCAAGATGTTCAATTAGTAGAAGAGGAAACATCAAAAATATGCGGCATTAGTTCATTTGATCCCTCAGAAAGGGTGGATCTGGATAGAATAGTCAGTGAAGGTTTGCGAATTCTCCAAGATTCTCCAGGATTAACGACGCGCATTAGCCATAAGGTAGAGGTTCAGGATGCCCGACCTATCAAGCAGCGCTCCTACCATTACTCGCCCAAAGTACTTGAGGCAATGCACCAGGAGTTAGATCGAATGTTGGATGAAGACTTAGTGGAACCTTGCCAATCTCCATGGTCTTCCCCGGTAGTCATGGTTCGTAAGGGATCAGGTTATCGTTTCTGTATAGACTTTCGTAAGGTTAATGAAGTCACTTGTAAAGATTCCTATCCTATGCCTAATATGACATCTCTCTTAGACGGACTTCGACAGGCTAGATATCTCTCCAAGTTTGACCTCAAGCAAGCATTTTTGCAAGTGCCCCTTGCCGACGAAACTAGTAAGGACATTACTGCGTTTACAGTTCCTGGCAGAGGACTATTCAGGTTTAAAGTTATGCCCTTTGGGCTGACGAATTCACCTGCTACCTTTCAGAGGTTAGCCGATGCAATATTTGGACCCGAACTTTACCCTTACGTAGTCGTTTTTCTGGATGATATTTTGGTTTGCACACCAACTTTCAAACTGCATTTGGATATGCTAAGGGAAGTGTTCAGTCGACTTAAAGCCTCAGGTCTGCGTATCAACCCGGAAAAATGTGAATTTGGTTGTAATGAAGTTAGGTACTTGGGCTATCTCGTTAATAGTGATGGCTTGAGTGTAGATCCAGATAAGGTTGGTTCCGTTACTTCGATTCCTCCTCCCACCAACGCTGGGCAGCTCAGAAGATTCCTTGGAATGGCAGGATGGTATCGCCGTTTTATTAAAGACTTCTCCACAGTTGTCTCTCCGCTAACAGCTTTGCTTAAGCGTAATGCTAAATGGATCTGGTCAGAAGAGCAGGACGCCTCTTTCAATGCTCTCAAGTCAGCACTGACGGAAGCACCAATATTAGCTAGGCCAGACTTTAAACAGCCTTTTCAATTACAGACTGACGCCAGTGATACAGGTCTTGGAGCGGTCTTGACTCAAATACAAGACGGCGAAGAAAGAGTCATCGCTTTTTGTTCTCGTACCTTAAGTTCAGCTGAAAGGAATTATACCGTAACCGAAAAGGAATGCCTCGCAGTTCTGTTTGGTATCGAGAAGAATAGGCATTACTTGGAAGGTTATCCATTCACTGTAATAACTGACCACGCCAGTCTGAAGTGGTTACTGAACTTGAAAAACCCTTCAGGTCGTTTGGCTAGATGGGCTCTTCGCTTGCAGCCTTACAACTACAAGGTGGAATATCGAAAGGGGAAACTCAACACAGTGGCCGATGCCCTATCACGAATTGCTGCTATCACAGTATTGTCTACCAGTTCCGATCCTAATTCTTCTACCGATTCAGTTTCGACTTCAGGAACTTTCATAGCGACCGACGAATGGTATAATCAGAAATTTTATCGAGTCCAGAAGTCCCCAGAACTCCACCCTGGATGGTCGATAAAAGATGGACAGCTATTATACCATCGAAAGAATCCTTTGAAGGGAGAGCTAGAAGACCCCAGTGAGGAATGGAAAGTTGTCGTTCCTAGACATTTAAGGGGAGCAATAATATATGAAAATCATGATCTACCGCAGTCAGGCCACCTGGGGATAGATAAAACTGTTTCTAGGGTTAGTAGACTATATTATTGGCCTGGATTATACCGAGATATAAGCCAGTATGTGAGGCAGTGTGAGTTATGCCAGAAGGTCAAACCCAATAACACGCCACCTCGTGGGTTAATGTTCCCTCGCTATAACAAGCAGCCGTGGGAAACGGTGTCAGTTGACATTATGGGTCCTTATCCTAGGAGTTCTCGAGGCAATGTATATCTACTAGTGTTTGTAGATTTATTTAGTAGATGGGTGGAATTATGTCCCATCAGAAAAGCTACCTCTTCGGTTATTGTAAATAAACTGAAATCCCGCATAATATACAGATATGGCGCACCGCATAAAATAATTTCCGACAATGCGAAGAACTTCGTTAGTAATCTTGTAACTGAAGTGGCTAAGGAGTTTGGAATCAAGAGAGAAACTACTCCTCTTTACCATTCACAGGCAAATCCGACAGAACGAGCGAATCGGAATATCAAGCAACTTATCGTAGCGTACCTAGGGAAGAAACACCAACGCTGGGACGAAAAACTAGGAGAGATCCAGTTTGCCTTAAATTCCGCCGTTCAAGATTCGACTAAGTTCAGTCCTGCCTTCTTAAATTTTGGTAGAGAACTGAGGCCTCTACATCAAGCTAACGACGATGATATCCTAGTGGCTGGCAGAGACGAGCATGCTGCTTGGGCCACTAAAGTGGGCAGACTGCCTGAAGTTCATCATATAGCCGAGGAAAACTCTCTGAAGGCAAGTCTAAATCAGAGCAGTCGTTATAACTTGAGACGCCGGAAAGATCGTTTCCAACCGGGGGACCAAGTCTTAAAGATGAGGTTTCAGCTATCGTCGGCAGCTGATAAACTCGCGGCTAAACTGAACCCCAAATATGAAGGCCCTTTTACGGTTGTTTCCGTTACGGGTGGTGGATCCTGTAAACTGAGAGATGAAGATGGAAAGATAATAGGCTTATGGCATCCCTCAAAACTTAAATTATTTTATCCAACCCGACGGACTTAATCGCTGGAGGGGAGTGTGTAACGAGTATTCTTTTGTTGCTAAATTCGTCCGTCAGGTGTCTCTATCTATCTGAACTCACTTAACTGAGGACCGTCATTCCATACGGATGGGTAGCCTAAGTCGGTTATATGGCCAAGTAATTGCCAAATTTAATTGTTTTACCTTATCGTATCTTTGCGGCTCAGCGGTAAGCATCCTATTAATATTTGTAAATAAAAGTGTATATAATCTTTGTTTTTATTAATTATGTATCTATGATTTTTAGTTGGTGGTGTTACGATATATATATTATGGTTATGTTTTTGGAGTTGGCATAATGTTACCGTTGATATATAATATAAGAATACAACATTTTTATTTGGACAATAGTTTCTTTAAATCAAGTTGGACCTTGGACCGAAAACCCCGCAACCTGGTCACAGGGTAGAGAATGTATTCTGAACACGAAAAGTTGCACTTACTTGGAGAAATAGGCTACTTTCAAAACTTTTCTAAAAGTACTCTTTATGCATGAAACTGCGGACCGGATATCCAACGATCCCCAAAGAATACTTTGAGTTTGAATCGGATATGAATCAATGAATCGAAATTCCTTACCATCTAAACCTTCTGAATCATCTTCAGCCTTGAAATGAAACCGTTTTCATATTGAATATAATACAAACTAACATTTAAGACAAAAAAATATGTATGACAGATCTCTCTTTCTCAAATTTTATCATATTACCTTGTATATGTAATACTTCCCAATACTTCATATGTCATGGTTATTTTTGTATTCTTCTTTGAGTACTCGAGTTAATCTTATAGACAGAGGAGATGCAATAAGTAAAAAAAAAAGGAATAAACTTGATAAATATGGCGTAACAAGTCCATGAATATTCTACTCCAAAATTTATCTCTCAAACAGGTTCAGTATATCATACATATACTATGACCTATATATTTTAGTATATAGATGCGTTTTAATTAACATACGTTTTTATATTATCCGTTTTAATAACTACATTAACTTCATAAAAGAAACATGGATCTACTACACAATATTATTTGATAGCACCTAATCAAAATAGATAAGCGAAAATAAACATCACTTTTTTAACCTTTAAGACAAAAAAATAATAATGCTATTAAAAACAGTAAATTTTCAATATAAGATGTATAAACGAATTAGTTAGACAAACTGAGAATTGATACTATTTTTTTTATAACTTCTTCATCTTTCTTTTCTGCATCATCAGACATTGTCGACTATCATAAAGAATTCGCAGTTCTCAGCAAAATGCTACAGATGTCGTGTGCACTTTGTATTCCAGTACAGGCTTCAATGGTTTTTCTTCCTATAATTTTTATTTTAATACATATATCAACACTTATTATTTATTTTGTTATCAACCTTGAATCTACAAACTAACATTTAACGGGGTTCGATTCCCGGCCCTGGACATATCTTTTTATTCAAATAAAAATATTTAAAAATTGTAACAATTAATAAAAAATAAAATCAAATAAATTATCAATCAATCAACACTGCCTCTTCAACCCAGTACGGGTCTTGGCCGCATCAAGGCGTCGCCTCCACCTTTATACCACTTGAGGCTCGCCCTGCATCTTTAAATTGATGCTTTTAAATGTGAGGAATAACCTGGAAGTAGAACTTGATTTGGACCAAATATAGCATCTACACATATATCTTTGCCTAGAAACAGAACAGTGTACACTACTGTATATTACTGTATACTATACAGTACACTATAACAATATTATTTTTTATAATGTTATGTAGTTTTAATACATTAGTGGAAAAATTCCAACTAAAAACCTTAAGTCTCTAAACTAAAACAGGAAATTTAAAATACCTGTCCCACATCCAATGAAAATATTGGACAGGTATTTTCAATTTCCTGTTTTAGTTGCAATTTCTTCACTAATGTATTAACATTTATTTAATGTCTCTGTTTGACTTTTCCCCTTTTCAATATGTATTTTGTGGACATAAGTCCACTGGTTTTTTGATAGTTTTTTCTTGCACTTTTACTTTCATTTTTTCATATGGATTTTTGTCTTCTGTTCTTGTGTTATTTGTTACTAGTATTTATTTATTTTTTTTCCTGTTGTGTCTTTTGGGGTTTGGTGAGTGTATATTAATGTTTCAATTCTGGTGTATTTATCAGTTGTTTTTATCTAACCTAAGCCAGCTGGGAATCTAGTAACCTTCCCTATGATTCAGTATTTGGATTAAAGCCTTGGAGGTGGTGGGATGTGTTTTTTGGGTGCATTATTCATGTTTTGCTTTGCTGTTATTCTCTTTCTGGACTGAGGATGCCTGAATAAGGGAAATATTGGACAGGTATTTTCAAAATTCCTGTTTTAGTTTAGAGACTTAAGGTTTTTAATTGGAATTTTTCCGCTAATGTATTAACATTTATTTGATGTCTCAGTTTGACTTTTCCCTTTATTTATTTATTATTTTTCTCTCGGTTTTATTCTTGTTATTGTAGATTATTATTATATTTTTTTATTACATAATACCAGAACATACTTTTTAGTTCATATTTATTTTCAAGTAATGATGTAAATACTTTATCCTTCTTATAATTTAGCCCCTGGGCCAGACATATATTCTATTAATTGTTTCCGCAGCTGTTATTCTTAAGGAACCTGGCCCCAGAATAAAATTATTTTTCTATTCAGTTCTGCTATGAAACTTGTCGTAATTTAGTTATAGTTTTTACTTAAAATTTTTCGTGTAAGTTATAACGACCTACGACGGGTTGTGGAAGGAGGGAAGAAGAGAATAACAAGGCTGTCTCCTGTTCAACTTAATAAGGACAAGTGACGGTAAATGTAGAAAGAAAAATAGCTCGACTTTGTCATAGATTGCTTTTTATAGGCAGCTTCGATCGGCTCAATATCGATTCCCGGTTCCTTAGGGGTAAAATTAACATAACATAATTATTAGATAATCCATAGTTAAATGATAAGGATTTTTAAAAAAACACCTTTTTCCAATAAACAATTTATTTTTGTATATGACATATTTTACCAGTCACAGTAGTAAAAGTAATATTTGGTTTTTATAAATTTTTATCAAAGACTTTCAACAAAAAAATGTTTATTATAATTTATTTTATTTTATTTTTTATTAATTGTTATAATTTTTAAATATTTTTTTTTAAAAAGAAAAGACGTGTCCAGGGACGGGACTCGAACCCGGGTCACCGACGTCTCTAGCTTGGTGCTCTGCCACCTGAGCTACCTCGCATCTCGGTCAGAAATATCCTTTCTTTTCACTGATCCCATATCCCCGTGTTCTCGCAATTTGCGATGTATTTGTTCGAACCTTAACGGGGTTCGAGTCCCGGCCCAGGGCATATCTTTTTTTTCAAATAAAAATATTTAAAAATTATAAGAATTAATAAAAAATAAAATAAAATAAATTGTCAATCAATCAACACTGGCTCTACAACCCAGTACGGGCCTTGGCCGCATCAAGGCGTCGCCCCCACTCTTCTCTGTCCTGTGCCAAGGTCCTCCAAGCTCTGGATCCAACAATGCTACCTGCATCTTTCTCGACCTCGTCTGCCCATCTTAATAGTGGCCGTCCACGTTTCCTTTTTCCGTCAACGTACCCAAATAGCAGTCTCTTATGAGTAACGTTGTCCTCCATTTTGGCCACATGTCCAGCCCATCTAAGCCTAGTTATTCTTATATACTGAACCACGTCTAGTTAGTGAGTTAGGATTGAATAAAGAGAAAACATGTAGGAGGTAGGAATTAGCGGAGTTTGTGAAAGAATCCCGGGTGCCAGATACGGTCAAAAGCCTGTTTCACGCCAAGAAATACCGCCAAACAATATTATCTACGTTCCAATGCAGAGGAAACATAGTCCAACACTTGATGACATTGTATATATAGTGGAGTATAATGGATAGTGGAGTGGAATGTTCGGAATCTAAACTGGTGATCTGATATAATGTGGTTTGTATCCAGGATGGGATATATTCGTTTCAGGATGTGTTTTTCCAGGATTTTACCCATAGATGGTAAAAGTGAGATAGGACGTAGGAGGAAGGTTATTCCGGTTTTTTTTAAAAGGTTTTGGTATCATTTTTACGACGGATAATTTCCAGAGATTAGGAAAATATGTAATACGGAGTACAGCATTATATATGTAAGTGAGGAATAGGACGGCTTTCCTAGGAAGATGTTTTAAGATGTGGATCGTGATGAGGTCGAGTCCAGGAGCTTTGGGAGAAGGGTCATCAGGAGGGGAACATTTAATTCTGATTATATAAATTGAAGATGGGTTGGGTTCGTAACATCAGGATGTGGATGAAAAGTTTTAGAGAGATGTTGGCCGAACAGAGCTTTTTCTTCGTCAGATCTTGACCAGGCATTGGATTCATTAAGGAGTGGGTGGTTAAAATCTTTGAATTTCAGGATCTTTTTTGTGGTCATCCATAATGTTTTGTCAGTATTTGTAAGATTTTCAGTTTAGTTGATTTCTAAATTTTCTAATTTCTGCTTTCAGTTGGTTAGTCAATTTAGTAAAAATAGTTTTATCCGTAGGGTATCGAGTTTTATGCCACTTCGATCTTGCTCTGCGTTTTTCTCTTAATAAGATGCGAATATGCTGTGGCAGGTCAGTTTTTTGAGAATTATTAATTTTATGATTTGAGGTATTATCATCTAAAGTGGTTTTTATTGATGTAGTAATTTTTTTATGGCAGTATCGATGTCTTGTTTAGTCTTAAGTGGAATTGTTAAGTCCAATTTGTTCTCCAGATCATAACCAAAGTTGTCCCCGTTCATACGTCCTGTAATCAATATAGGAGAAGTTTTGGGAGCGAAATATGAAAGTAAGAAAAGGAGAACTGAGCTATGATCTGATGAAAGGTCGTCCAAGGCTTCGATATTGGTTTGGGTTTTGGAAATCTGGGAGGTGACAAATATGCCCAGGATGTCAGGGGCGGTTATAAAAAAAATATATTAAAGAATTAAGAAATAGCATTGTTCAGTCGCGAATCAATCCAGTAAATTCAAATTTTAATCTCTCGGTCTGGTTCAAAATTGTTACCTTGGCAACAGATAGAGGGGGCTTTGTTTCCTTCACTCCGTTGTCTAGCACGGAACTTCCGATTTAGACTCCAAGCTAACAACACCTCTCCGCTCTACTCGACGAAAGCTAACCTTGCCTTCCACCACCGCATGGAGACGGTACAGTAATCACCTTCGCCTATAGTCAAGAGACGCCTATCACCGCCATCAAAAGTATGGCCATGATACAGTCAGATCGCCGAATACCAGATGCAAACAGAATTGAGGTGACGAAATTAATTGCACCACTGTAAGTCCGCCTTTTCTCCTTCAATTCACCAACCTCAAAGAAAATATAATTTCATTCATCGTTCGAGAAAGGACTCTACAATGAACACCATGTGGCTCAAATTGCCCAGGGTTAGTTTTTGTTGCTATGACTATTCCGTTCTGTTCGAAACTAACATTAATATTAGTCATATTTCTTTCATAATATCATACAAGAATAATTCCTTCGGAATGACAGCATTATCCCCTTTTTTGTATATAGATATAAGTGATCTTTTATTAGTTTGTTTCTTTATTTAATTGTAAACTAATTCCTTTTCATGTTTGTATTTAGAATTAATAAACCACATGTTTCAGTATCTGACTTTATCATTTCATTTCCCGAATTATTGATCTTTTTATTTCAGTCTAATCACTTTCGAACAAGAATTATTAGAATAAATTAACTATTAAGATCCAGCTATTCTATTATTGCAAGAAGGAGCCTGTAGCAATCTGGAATGGTTTAATTAGAAACTTAAAATATTATTTATTAAAAATATGCCAGAATTTAAAAGTATAATAATTATGATTTAGATAAAGTTTTACTTTTTTACTTCAAAAATTATATTTGTGTACTTTACTGCTCTGTTAGTTATACTTTTAGCACTGTTTTGTTTTTACTATAGCTATATGTAACTATGAGGGAGCGGAGTGGCTCAGTGGTAGAGCACGTAGTTGCCACGCTGGAAATCCGCTGCAGGCAAGACTTTTATTTAGTCTGTTTTCAGCCGTAGATGGATCATACCAGACTAGGACCCTCCTGGAGCTCACCCAGCCTCTATAAAATGTTATGAAAATAGGGTACCCAAAATACGGGGAGAAATATGGCGGTTGAGCGTGATCTAGGACAATTCACATCCTTGAAAAAGTACAGTCTCTACCAAGTACTGAACTGTTCATGGATTTAGTGGTACAGGTTTTTTTTGTAACTATATTATTGTTTGTATGATGAATAGCTACGAAAATGCTGCAAAAATAGTCCCTAAATATATCCAGAAACTTCCCAAAGGAAATTGTACATTTCAAAGGCGTGTTGAGAAACTGGAGAAAATTGCACCTTTGACTAACTAGACTTGCCAAACAGCAATAAATTTACTTGAAATTTCCAATTTTCCACTTTTCAGTTCAGAACCTTAATTTAATGCTCTACTATAAGTTACAGAAGCTAGGTGAGGAAAGTGTTAGGAGAGTAAGCAACGTTTTGTTATAATGAAATTGCTGAGAACTAAACAAATTACGAATTTTAAATTTTTAATTCAATAAAACCAACACTCTCAAGAGAAAATATATCTGTATCACACTTTAATTATAACTATATTAATTCTGGTTATTTTATATTACAATATTATGTGATTATATATGGATTATATAATTAATTTTTCATTTAAAGACACTAAACTGTTGCGCAAATTAGTCTAGTTTAGCGTAGTGAACATTTCGAGGTTCTTTTTTTATCTTAATCGGCTAATAACAATAATTTTTAAAAGATGTAAGTGTTAAAGCAGTGATTAAGAGTTTTTCTTAATTTCCATATCCATCCGTGTTGAAAAAATAGTTATATGGTATGAAATTTAACTTAAATGTAATATAAATATAAAATCGATGATCTAATTAAAAAAATATCTAATATAAATAATAGAATATTGATATCAGTCCGTGTTGAAAAAATAATTATACAATATAAAATATAACTTAAACATAATTTAAAAAAAATGAATTTATTGAAATTTACAACTGTATATTGAATACATCAAGTAAATATAATGAAAGATAAATAATGTACCGAGATAAAGGCAAGTACTGAATCTTGTTTTCAGACGCCTAGGAGGATTATCAGGAATTAAAGAGGTGGCTAGGTTTGAAACTAGTGGGTTTGAGTGGGAATGAAGTTTGTCATGAAATGGTTGATATCGGATTCGGAGAAAGTCAGCAATAAATGGGACATTAAGATCATTATGGATTACTTTGTTCTAATAAAATTGATATAATAAGCATTGAGGATTTTACGAAGGATTTAGGATTGTAAGGATTGAATACGAGAGGAATTCGATGGCTTAGTGGACCCCCAAAGCTCTACTCCGAAAGTCCAGATGGGTCTAATGATTGTCATGTGTATGAGTTTTTTTGTAATTAATTGGGAGCTTAGAGCGTTTGTCTAGTAAGTGTTGAAGTAGGGTCAATCGGCGAGCTGTTTCTTGTCGTTTCAGTCTAGTATGAGGATTCCATGTTAAGCGTTTGTCAAGTTGTAAGTACCTGTTCTACAGGAATCAGTGGGATGTTATTAAACGATACAGAAGGACAGGAAATCGTCGGTTCACGACCGAGGGAAACATAATTTAAATATAAAATTATACTTATATTAAATAAGATGTAAATTGACTAATTTAATTTTTAGGGGATATGAGGTTTTTTCACAGGTATTTTGTATAAAAATATTGAATCAAAAAAATCAATAATGTAAACACAAAGATTAAAACTAAATTCAGACAAATCAAAACATTTTATTTGTCAGAAAAATTAGCCAAAAAGTCATTCTAAGAAAATTATTGAATGACACATTGATGTTCTTTTTATTTAAGACCGAAATCGGGTAGTTTAAAAGTTCCAATATATAGACATTCTAATATATCGGAGAAATTAGTAGTAAAAACGCACACAAGTACATATACATAAATATAAAAAGAAATAAAATTATCAAAATAACACTAATAAATAGAAACTTGTTCACGTTAGTCGACACAAAAATACCTAAAAAAAAACAAACCTATTTTCCATATTAAAAGTAACAAATTTTACTAAAATGATTATAACTTTTAACATAAATTAAAAGTGAAAGATAGGACATTTTTCTTATTCGTATTCAAAGGATATTCATATTTTTCTCCATTCAACCTATTTATTTAAACATGTCCAAAGGAAAGAAAATGAAAGAGCCTTTTAAATTTCAATAGAAAAGACGCTGAGATAATATGTATATTTTTATATGTACACATTATATAATATTAATTAAAAAGTACAGTATATTGACTAGTGACATTCTGTTATTATGTGACACCTTAATAAACGCACACCCTTGTATTTGAAAGAGATTTCAAAAACCACATTTACCTCAAAGCCTAGTAAAAGGAAAAAAAATTATCATTAAAACTCATTTCTAGATTGCGAATAAAAATGCCTGATTATCACCTGTCATTCTTGAAATGGTATATAATATATAATAACTAATTCAGAAATAATAATTATTGTTTTAATTAAGTAGTGTAGTAAAAATATTATAGTGTTGAATAAAATAAGAACTAAATTGATATATTGTATTGGAGGAATACTAGGGAAATTTTTTTGTTTAAAAAATTCATACACCATTACGAATAAATGTTTCAAGGCGATTTATGCTTGACCTTTTTAGATCCTTATCATGTAATGTGTCTATTGATAGGCGAATACCGCCATGTTTTAAGGCTGACAGACATATTACATGGTATCATATCATATATATGATAATATTAAAAAAAAACCTGTACCACTACAACCCATGAAGGAGTCTGGGGTTCAGTACATGGTAGAGACTGTACTGTTTGATGGACAACGGTTCTGCAAGGAGGTGACTTGTCCTAGGTCACGCTCAACCAACAGATCCCCCCCCCTTATTTTGGGTACCCTATTTTTATAATATTTTATAGAGGCTGGGTGGGCCACAGGAGGGTCCTAGATCCTATATGATCCATCTCCTGCTGCAAACAGACTTAATAAAAGTCATGGCCTGCAGCGGTATTTGAACCAGGTTTTCCGGCATGGCAACTCAGTTCTCTACCACTCAGCCACTCCGCTCCCTTTTATCATAATGTATGATATCATTATAATGGGTGGAACATCATTCCTCAAACCTCGGCAGTTTCATTAGATATTCCATAAGCTGCTTATTTCCTATACAAATTTTAGGGACCTTTACAAATCCTTTCCTTCGTACATATGAAAATAACATTATTCATAGATTCGTGCATTATGAAAATACAATACATGAAACGGAAATAAAGAAATGGTGGTTGATTGAACGGTTGTTTTTATTATTATTTTTATTCATGTCTAAGTTAAAATAAATCAACTGCCATCATGTTGAAATAAATAGAAGATCCAATGTATACCGATTAAATATTTAAATATTACAATATATAAGTTTAATTTTTTAAAAAATAATGAAGAAAAAAAACCTTATTCCAGTCAACAATCTTTGTTAAAAAAATTTAACAAAAGATTAAAAAACGATTCGACATTTATTTGTCATTTTCAATTTGAGTATTTCTTCACAACATCCTTCAAATTTACAAGTCCAATCATTACTTGAGGTCAAACAAATTAAAAAGTCAAATATAAATAAGCTCCTGGAACTCAACTTTCTTCCATGGTCAAATATACAATATGTATTGTAAATATACATACATAATATTGTATATTTGACCATGGAAAAAAGTTGAGTTCCAGGAGTTTATATATATTTGACTTTTTAATTTGTTTGACCTCAAGTAATGATTGGACTTGTAAATTTGAAGGATGTTGCGAAGAACTACTAAAATTGAAAATGGCAAATAAATGTCGAAACGTTTTTTAATCTTTTGATAAGTTTTTTAACAAAAATTATTGACTGGAATAAGGTTTTTTTTCTTCATTATTAAATTATATAGATCAAGAAGTTAGTCCAGTATATAAGAAATATCTTATAAAGAAAACTTTAAAAAAAAAAACTGGAAATTGTTATTTGAGTACTACCACCGGTAAGTCCTTCTGCACGCATTATCCATGCCCCGATGTATCATTTCTGCCATTTACTTGTTATAATACAGTTGTAAATTTCAATGAATTAATTAATTGATAATAATAAACTGGATATCTAATACTTATAGCCCTTAAGCATGGCAGATCATTTTACTATCTAATAAAATAAAAAATAATCAAAACAAATTACGGGCTGCACAGGATCAACAAAAAATATCAATAATTTAATTGAAATGATATCTAGTGTATAGTTCCATTATTTATAAATTGTGTTTGTATTTACTAAGATTACTGTTTGTAATTACTAGGATTTTATATCCTGATGATGCATTATTATAATCGTTAAGTTCAACAATACATAAATCATTTGTAAATAAAACGAGACATTTAACTTTGACAAATAAAATATTTTAGGAGAAACGAAAAGTTCTTTAGTTATTCAGTTATTGATGTTTTATGTTATTCTTTAAATCAATTGTAAGCTATTAAACGATATTATTGTTATATCAATGGAATCAATATAATCTATAAACTAATGTACATTAAAATAAATTGTACAACTTGTGCATAGGCCGTTAGGCGACGCCAGTCTCGAGCAAGTTGACGCGAAACCGTACGTACGTTTTCTCCTACCAAAGTCGCTAAACGTGGCTAAAGATGTTTTACCTTAAAAAAGTTATTTAAAAACACCAAAAGACTAACTAAATGTTTTAAACATAGTTCTATTTTGGAAATTTCTTATTATTACATCAATTTTAGAATATTTTTTTTATTATTAGAACATATAAAATTTATGTTTACTGATATCACATTTTTTTAAATATAGAAACTAAAATAAATTCACGTAGTTCTTACTCTTAGTTAATTACTTCTGCTTCATATTATGAAATCCATAATTTAAAAAATTCTTTCCATGCCGTGCGTGACCTTTAAAAGTCCAATTAATAAGAAAAAAAAAGTGGGAGTTTAATAATAGGTATATTTAGATTTATGTCAGTATACTAACCTAGTCGAAGATACATGAGAAGCGAGGGGATGGTTGACTGGAAGATAGACGTAAGGAAGAAAATAGTTGGGGGTGCTGTCAAATAAAAACACTAAATAAGTAACCACTTATTTAGTGTTTTATTTGACTGCACCCCCAACTATTTTCTTCCTTACGTCTAGTCGAAGATAATTACGATCATGTAATAGATAATAATATAAAATAATTACGATAGTGTTTCTCCAATAAAATATTTTATCAAGCAGCTAAATGGATTAACAGGAAAATACAAAGAACATAAGGGATTGAATAAATGTAAGTATTTTAGAAGAATTTATGAGGTGTAGAAATCTTAACGAGACTGATTATCCATATTTCAAGAAATTATTTAAAGATTTTAAAATATGTACAAGGAAAAAGAGTTTTAAAATAGCTACAGTATATGTTGTTTTTTTTGTTTGGAAGTTAATAAATGAAGTGATTAGACTAAGTAGTTATTAAAAAAGAGCACTCTGTATTACTAAATTCCGTAAAATGTAACATTTTACTTACTTTAAACAATCATTTTTTGAACCATTATAAACTTAAATACATGGCTTCAATGTAGCATATATCATGTAAAAAGAATTCAAGTTATCGATATTTCAAAGTTGTATAGGAAATGAAAATTCAGAAATAAAAAAAAAACAAAGGCTCTTGAAGAGAAAAGGTTTTTTATTATTTTCCGTAGCTATAGGCAACAATCTAAACCATCAGGAATTTGAACAAAACCTGAAAAAAAATAAGTAAAAACTCTCTTTTTAGCACTATTTAAAGGAGAGTAAAAATTTATATATATAATAAATAACACATATGAATTCCACGAAGGAACGTATTCTTTACATAAACTCAATAAACTTTTTATATTATTAACTTTATTTAATACTGTAAATTGTGTTCATGAATATGCAGTGAAGATATTTACAATAGCAAAAGGTAAAGTCACTTTGAGTCACAGCTATGCTATGTGTATTGGACTCCTTTATGTGACATCCTATTTTTCGACCTATCACACGAGGAGAAATCTCTACCATCTTCAAAAGAAAAATCTTCGTTTCCAGTTTTTCCTCACTATCTCGCTTACAGAAGGTGAAAAACAAAAAAATTTTAATGTACAAATGTTAAGGGAAAAAAAAAATTAGAACCGCTGTAAACTGTGAACAATTCCTGATGTACTATTGTATAATCCACCGATTACGCTGGAAGGTGATTTTTGGTATAATCACACTCAACCACGTTTTCCCCCAATAAGGGTAAGCCACTGAACTATCTTAGGGTCGATCAGTGCTGACCGAATAAATAATTTATCTTACGACAACCGGTTTAGAGTCCAAAACTATCTTACTCTACAACCAATTACATATAATATTCGATTTCCTGATATATAACGCTAGATATGTAAATCAGACGTTTCATCTTAATGGCTATTTGTAATTTTAATTTTTTTCATTCAATTCAATAATTTATTGATGTAAGATTGAAAAAACTAGGATCAAACTTCATTTTATTAAAAATTCAAGGAACTATTTGTAAATATGTATGATTCATACAAAATTATAAATTAAATTAGGGAACCATCTCTGTCCACACATCAGAACAAATCACAAACAAAAAGCTATCGAAAAAATGTAATAATCAAGCTAAAATTAAAAAATATTATAATTAATCTGTATCACGTTATTTCCTCATGTATAAATATTGCTACATTTCTTTTAAATTATTTCAGTAGGCTCATTAAAATTTCAATACTGTAATTATTTTTGCATATAAATACGAAACTGAATACTTTCTCTGATTACTATCGGATTTAAAATAACATGCCAAGGTAAATTTGTTGTAGCGTACGTATGTTTGCTTCGTATACCGACTTTATGCCGACTTTATAATTGTAGGATGCTACAGTGGGAGTCCTAATTTTGCCTATCCAGGTATATTTAGGATAGAGAACTTTTTCGAGTTCCTGACATCCTGACATCCTGACAGGATCTCAATTTTATCTTCTTTTATCTTAGGACCACCTTCCTGTAGATCGGGCTACGATTAGATGCTAACCATTAGACCACAGGATACACACATATATGTATGTATGTATATATATATATATATATATATATATATATATATATATATATATATATACATATAGATAGATAGATAGAGAGAGAGAGAGAGAGATAGAGAGAGAGAGAGAGAGAGAGAACGTTAGTGATCTAGACTGTTAGATTTTAGCAAATATATAAATATATTTCTAAGATATGAATCACTAAAAAAGTTTTATATCAATGGGTCAATTATTTGGACATAAATGGTGATTATATTCTAGCGTGTGCTCCGAAATATATTAACAATATTAATAGCCAAGTAAAATAATTCTCATAAAAAGTTAATGCCTCCTGATATCACTCCAGATAAGAGAGGCATTTAACATAATATGTTTACATATAAATTTCGAGATGTTTTTTTATGAGCTATTTATTACACGGTAATAATAACACTATATCCATTTTTATAATGTAAAGACTTTCTTTTTTTTATCGCTTATTTTAACCATCCGGTGCTACAACCTTTCGCTGCAGACTGACGGAATTTCAAGCCCACCATCTGTGAGCTTATTTTGAGATCGTCATGTGTGGATGGATAACTTACCTCAATTTAGTTTATTATTTAGCCAAAAAATTAGCTAAAATTTTCTGATACTAACATTTTTGTTTTTGGCACTCAGCGTTAGTGTTATGGTGTTATGTTATGCTACGATATGGTGTTATGCTTGGTTATGATACAATGTGTTATACTAATACTAATTAGCTACTACGGACTTTTTTTTTTTATTTCATCATTTGGACCTTGGGCCTAAAAACTAAAAACCTGGTCACAATATTCAACGTTTACAGTTCCAAGAAGGTACTGCCCTGTGTGAAACCTGATCTCAATATTTAATGTTTACAGTTCCAAGGAGGTTTATAATTCAGAGAGAGAGAGAGAGAGAGAGAGAGAGAGAGAGAGAGAGAGAGAGAGAGAGAGAGCTAAAATAAAAAACACTATAGAATAGTTTATACTAATTATCCAATTACATTTGAGTACGGGATTGATGATCAGAAGAGACACTACCTTTACATTTTGGAAAAGGTTGTAAGTATTATACGAAATCATGTTGAACGCAACTGGAATACATTAAAATACTTCAATGCCTTTAAGGAAATTAAAGCTAGCGATGAAAGTGCTTTTGCTAAGAACAGATGCTCTGAGCATCGGAAGATCTATAACCACATGCTATCTCTTCAGTTTCCACAATTTCCCTCAACCATATTTTCTTTCTATTTTTATGAAGAGATGTTGTGCAACAGCTCCCCCATAATTTTGGGCTTCGAGAATCAATTTTGAAGAAGTCGGAAATAGGTATTTTTATATTTAAATTGAGAAAGTCTCTAAAAGAAGTTATATTTGAAAATTAAAACATGCTTCGATAATATCATAACAAACTATGATTGAATTTTTGCCTTTGTAGCAAATTGTAGGGTCTTATAAATACATTTATTATTATTATTTTACGCTTGTGTATGGTTGAGGGTTTAGTTATCATAGGAAAATAAATCAAGCCACGGAAGAGCTACTGCTAGGAACTGTTCTTCTCCATACCCCTCATATAAGTTTGTTTCATTTCACTGTCAGGCAATCTAATGATTGTCATTTGTCTGTACTTCACTGGTATGGATGCAAATGGAGAAAGAACAAAGTATTTTTTACAAAAAAAGAGATTTATAAATTCTCAAGCTTAAGTTGCTGTGCCGATGGTCCTGGCATCTCGCTCGCTGGCAGACTTTTCTTTAATCTGTTAGTGGAAACAGATGGATCCTATCCTTCTGGGGCTTACCCAGCCTCTATAAAATGGATACAAACTCTACCACTTACTGAACCCGAGGTCTTTCATGGTTTGAAGTGGTGTGTTAATTTATTACTTAAATTATTTTTTTATTATTATATTTTTTTGTTTCATCCAATAAAAAATCCGGGGACTTAACAGACCCGTCCCTGAGAAAAGCCTCTGAGACCCGATTTTTCTGCCTCTTTAAAAAAAATTTATTTCTAAAGAATGCAAATATTCTTTCCCTTAGCCTACTGGAAATAATTTATAGAACATGTCCATAGAAATTAAAGAAAAGTAAATGTATTATTATTATTTATTCAGCCCCCACCCCCTTCTCGAAAAGTACTTTCTTCACTAATTTAAGTATCCTTCCTCCCTTTTTTCTCCATATTATTTTCTTTCCATCATATCCATAAACATTAAACGAAGATATAACAGCCAATATTCATACAATGTTCCATTCCTATAATTTCTGTAAGGCGTTTATTTATTTCTCACCTTTATTCATCAAATCAACATCATTAATTTGGCATTATTCTGCTTTCATCTTTAAAAAAAAAAAAAAAAAAACCTGTACCACTACAATTCATGAAGGGTCTGGGGTTCAGTACATGGTAGAGACTGTACTGTTTCATGGACAACGGTTCTGCAAGGAGGTGACTTGTCCTGGGTCACGCTCGACCGCCAGATTTTTCCCTCTTATTTTGGGTACCCTATTTTTATAATACTTTATAGAGGCTGGGTGGGCCCCAGGAGGGTCCTAGATCCTATATGATCCATCTCCCGCTGCAAATAGACTAAATAAAAATCATGGCCTGCAGCGGGAATTGAACCAGGATTTCCGGCATGGTAACTCATTACTCTACCACTGAGCCACTCCTCTCCCTGCTTTCATCTTAACTTACTATTTTTTTTAATTTATATTTTGACTTAACAACATTATGATTGGCCTTTTAGATTCATATTACTGCCTAATACAGTCCTTCAATTGTAACTTGCTGATCGCACTTTTTACAACATTTTGCATGTCATTTCTCACAATCAACTGATCAACATGTTCTCAGCCTTACCAGTTATTACATAATGTGCAACAACTATCCTTTATCATATTTCATTAACTATTTGTATACATTATCGTCCCCATTATCAGTTAACTGTATTTTTCATCTCGCCATTCCTACTAGATTTATCTGTATTACATTCCTTAAGTTGCTGTTACCTTATTACCAGTTTTTGTTACCTTATTTTTACATATTTCTTCATTTTCATTTTTATTACCGTATACCTCAATTTTTATTACATGATTTATTACTTACTGTATTGTTTATAATTTTGTTATTTTCCTTGTCACGTTTATCTCAGGTTCCCCCCATCTTTATTTTCCACCACTCAGATACCTTGATACTTATGTATTTTTATTTTTAATATTTATAATTTTAGTTTTTATCTTTATTACCTTATTTTGTAATTTTTAATACCTTCTTTTTTATTACTTCGTATTACTTATTTTATTATTTAATAATTTTTTTACATCCTCCTGTCAGTTTGTTAATAGTGCTCTTGATTCTTATACATTTCAACTTCAATATTTACCATAATTCAGTAATTTTAATAATTTAGTAATTTTCATTTGTCTGTATTTTACATATTTAGCCCTGAAGAAGTCGAAACGTTGGCTCTTGAATAAACATTTCTCTCCACTTTTAAGAAACTTATTGACCTCTACCCGGACCATTTTCTTTCACTTATTATTATTATAAATTCTTTGTTGTTACTATACTCTATCAGTCTTAGAGTATCTCTCGTCGAGTGCAGAGCTTCTAGTGTTTCCTCATATCAGTTTTCGTCTCTATTTCCTATTATAAACTTCTTAGTGAAAAGTATCTAGCCATTATTAATTTATTAATTAAAGGTTAACTGTTAAAGAGTTATAGTGACATTACAATTTTATAAGCAATTAAGAAATTTAACAGTGTTGAAGCAGTGAGAGTTGTAACTGGCGCTAATCCTACTAGTCTCCCAGTAATTAAACACTCAGATTGGAAATATTCTTATCTACTTCTCACCACTTCCTTTTAAATTTATTTATTCATTTTTTTCAAATCTCACATTCTTTAAGATGGTTACTTGCAAAATTTGTAACAAATCAGCAGGCCGCGATAAGAAGACGAGAATCGCCTGTGTTACTTGTCTGGATGGTTCAAGTCTTTCCTCTCAGATCGCTCCAAATATGTTCTGGTCCCTGGTCAAGCTCCTTCAATAACCCTTCCTCTGTCCTGTGGTGTCCCACAGGGTTCATCACTATCCCCCACCCTATTTTCCATTTACATAAACGACCTTCCACTTCTTATACAACATTCCCAGTATAATGTCTACGCTGATGATTTTCAAATATACCTATCCTTTTCTCCATACAATCTATTACTAGCCACGGAAAAACTCCAGGATGATCTGAATCGATTAAGTCGATGGGCAATGGATAATAAGCTAACGTTGGACGTGGACAAAACCAAGGCGATAGTAATAGGGTCAAACTACTTCCTTAAAACGATCCCCAACAATCCAATCCTCTTTATAAACAACATTCCTATCAAATTCTACACAACCGTCAAAAATCAAACACTCTCCTGGAAAATCCATACCTCTGAAATTCCCGCCGTACCTTCTCCACCTTAAAGTGTCTGAATTACCTTCGTCACCTGTTTCCTTTTGAAACCCGTAGACTTCTAGTTAGTTCCTTAATTTTCCATCATTTGGAGTATTGCTGTGCAGTGTATGGGTGTATCCCTGGGGATATCGAGGCAAAATTAAAACGGTTACTTAATTGCTTCGTTCAATTCATCTTTGGGATCCCGAGAGATGCCCCGGTCACCCGATTTTACGAAGAGCTGAAGTGGCTTTACCCTTCCTATCGCCGTAAGTACTTCCTAGCATCCTTTCTTTACCAAGTTATCCAATCCCACCGACCATTATCATACATTTTTGATCTCCTTCAATTCAAAACCACATTCCTCTCCCGTAACACCCGTTCTCGGCTCTCTGATCTATATACAGCATCCCACCGAACAGCATCTTTTGACAGAGCTTTCCTCATCCGATCCTCCTCCCTTTGGAACTCTATACCTTCTTCCATTCGTCGTTACAATAATCTTTCAACCTTCAAATCCCGTATATTCCATCACCTAATATCTCTAAAATTCCCAAAAAATCGAAAATAGTAGGATCAGTTTTGAGATAAAATTCTCTCATTCGATGAATGAATGATGTTTTTTAATGTAATCTTGAATTTGTGATTATGCATGTATATGTGTATCGTATCACCTAGTTAGATATTTTAAAGAAGGAGAAATGAAGGAAATAAGTATAAATCACTGCCAGTGTTATATATGTAACTATTAATTGTTTCTCTTATATAATTATTGTTAACTTTTTTAAATTTTTTTTTCTCTTCTTCTAACTTGTTTTTAAAATATTGTTATTGGAGGTAATTTGCATTTTTTTCGCATTACTATTTTTTTTTTTTTTTTACTCTTTATCCTTTACTAAATTATTTGTAATAATTAATTAATTGTAATTATTTTTATACTCTAAGACATAATAGCTTAGTTTATTGTTATTCTAAAGCGACTTGTCCCAGGATAAATAAAGACATTATTATTATTTTCATTAACTTAGTATTATGTCTATTTTAAGAAGTATTTATATGTACTTCTTAAAATACACAAGTAGGTGTCAAACGTGTCAAAGACTCTGACTTTGAGGAAGGAGACACGTGCTGGAATTAGTAATGGTGCCTTATCGAGAATTAGCAATTAAAAACTTGGCAGACAGAATTCATCCGAGTCTGCCCTATGAGGAACTAAGGCTTGGGTTCTTATCAGCGGCTGCCCACGCTTGGGTTATAGTTACAGTGTCTCCTTTCCTAGAGCTTACTAAGTTCATTTTTATAGAAGCTGTATAACTTTACTGGAGTGCAAGGTCCTCCTTCCTGGGGGGGGGGGCACACGTGCGGTTTGGAAAATTAAAAATGTATTTGGTCAAGGGATTATATGAAACTATAATATACTTTATTAGCCAACCAAGATGGAATTGTCCCGTCACCTGTAGGTCTGTTGGTCCGGTCTTTAAAGCTAGACCGACAATTGTCGGTGCAATTGCATTGTCCGAGGAAATAATGTACTCATTAAATAAAAATATTTCATTTTATATCTTATCTTCCATCTTCTATAATTTTATTTCAGCCTTTCTGACATATTTGCTTCCTTTTATTTTCGTTATGAAGCATTTTTGTAACGTGTTCTTCTCTCTCCTTTTAACATTAAGTCTTCTTAGTATTTAAGGACAGGATAACTCACTGTCCCATACGCCTTATCGAAATGGACAGTTTATTCTTTCTAGATGAGCATGAAGCAGTGTTTTTTTAAAAACTATATTACTTTAGAATCCTGTGGAGAATATTTAATGACATTAAATTTAAAGCGTGCTCAGCAGCTTGTGTGAACATGTGGGAAAATTTAAGCTGCCTTTAATATTTTTTTCATAGAAGCAAGGATTTTATAGAGTTCACAGATCCCTGGTTTTTTTCATGTTATTTAAAGTAAGCATATTCAACATAAATGTCTGGCGTAATGCTTCTCCTATCAATATTCCACGCATTAAAAGTACTTCTAAGACTAAAACTGCAATGAAATCACAAAGAATTTCTACTGCATTAGTGGTCCTATGTTTACGACAATCAAATAACTCCGGTGAGTACGAAACAATAACATGTTCCATTATATCAATATATAATTTTACTTTTATATAATATAAAAACAAAAGGTTAAAGAAAAGCACGGAAATTATAAGCTCTTATTTATTCGGGCATACATCTTGAAGATCCCAAAAATCGGAAATAACAAACTCAGTATTCAGATTAAAATTTTCCAACTGATAAATGAATGTGTTTTTATTTATATCATTAACGCTTCACTCATCCAGTTAGATTTTTTTTAAAACAAGTTATCTTAGTTGATATTATATGTAGTTTTGTTTCATTATTTGCTTCTTTTTTTTTGTTTGTACATGACATTGTACTTTGCATGCATATGTAGTTATCTATTGTTCCTCTCTATATAATTATTGTAATCTTATTTCTATGTTATTTTTTATTTCTTGTACTCTGTTTTTTGTTATTCTTTTAATGTTATCACTGGAGGTAATTCGCAATTTTTTTCATTAATTCTTTCTCAATTGTTAATTTAATTGTATTAGTTAATTAAATGTAATCATATTATACTCTAAGCCATAATAATACCCTTAATAGAAACCTGTATTGTTATTCTAAAAGGACTTGTCCCAGAATAAATAAAGGATTTATTATTATTTTTCTCACAGATTTCTCTGGCACCAAATTCACATTCCCGAATTCAAATTCAAGGGAAGTGTAAATGTTTTACTGATTCAAGAATTTTCTCACAATTCTGCAGGTGTCCAACTGAACTGCCTTTTGTGCCAATTTTAATTTGTCTAAGGTCTTATTATTAAAAATTATATATTTACTTACACTAATAGGTTTTTTAAATAATTAATCATTGTTAGTGGCAGATTGTAATAATTAAATAAAGTATAATAAGTTAAAAATAATTGTATGTGTTGGAACATTTCATTATTCGTGGGTGAAACTTGTAAAAAATAAACAACTTACTTTATGGGTTTATGAAACAGTTGATTGATCTTCATTAAATTTGAATAAATCATTACTTTTGAATCAGTTCCAAAAATATTTTTAAAATGTTATAAATTATCCTGAATAATATTCTCAAGATATAAATATTTTACATTAGCATCAGATATGATAAAATAATGAATGTTTGATCGCCATATATATATATATATATATATATATATATATATATATATATATATATATATATTATTGTTATTGTCAATTATTCCCCATTAGGAGAGCGCTAGAACTTGAATCAATCACAGCTTCACTGCTTTTCCTCTCTTCCTTTCTTCCCAACGCCTCTTCATTAATTCACTGTGTTATTTCTTCCTTTCCTCTGTCCACTTTTTCGATGCTGTTTCTTCACTTGAGTCTTGTTCAATTTTCTTGTTCCTGATCTTAATCCTGAATTGTTGTCTATTCTTTGGAGATTTTAAATAATTCGATAATTCTTGTGCTTCTTTCATCCAATTAGAGTTTAATTGACTAGCATTGGCAAAATTGAAAAATATCTTAGTGAGTCTGCTCTCATCCATCCGACATAGGTGTCCGTAGAATTGTAGCCGTGTTTTTCTAAATGTGTCTGTGTTGTTTTCTGTATTTTCATAGAGTCCCATAGTAGGTCTTTTGATCCAGATTCCATCCCGGAGAAAAGCGCCATCAATTTTTCTAAGAATTTTCCGTTCTTGTTTCTCGATGTCATGAATTTTTGTCATCCCCTTAATTACTGTAGTTTCTGCTGCATACAGGGCTTCAGGTAAAACAACTGTGTTGTAATGCAGTAATTTGCCATTACGAGATACTGCTTTCTTATTGTAATGATTCCAGGTCAACATGTACGACTTTTGCAATTTGAGCACTCTTTCTGTGTTGGAAATCGTGTTCAGTTCTGTGGGTAGGATGGTTTCTCCTAAGTAGTGAAAGTGAAAGACCTGTGATATTTCCCCATACCGGGTTTGTGGTGTTGTTTTTCTGTTGATTTAGTATCCATATACTGTGTTTTTTCATAGGAAATTTCAAGTGCAGTTTTACGGGAGATTTCATGCAGTTTTTCTAGTGCTAGTTTGGCCTCATCTTTGTTGTGTGTTAATATAGCTAAATCGTCTGCAAAGGCCAAGCATTTCACAGTGACTCTCTTGGTTTCACTCTTCAGTTCTCCTTTCCAATTTGGATACCTTTAACATGCTTTTCCCAATTACTTTAATGACTTTGTCCAATATGATATTAAACAAGATTGGCGATAGACCATCCCCTTGTCGGACTCCTGAGTTAATTTCAACGAATTTTGAGATTTCTCCCATGAAGTTCAAGTTGTACCCGATAATGTTTCCTGGATGATGGCTCTGGTCTTCCTGTCAACTCCTAATTCTTCTAGGCTATTAAAAAAGGCTTGCATGCCAACTGAATCATAAGCCTTTTTGAAATCCACAAATGTGACTGTAGTACTCCGACCTCGTCTGGTAAGGAGTATGGTCTTGAGGTTCCAGATCTGCTCAATACACGATCTGCCCCTTCTGAAGCCTGATACTCGCCAAAATGGATGTCCACCTGTCGCTCCAGTAGATTCAGCAAAGCTTTCGAGAGAATTTTATAAGTCACTGGAATAAGTGAAATTCCTCTAAAGTTAATTGGATCTGTTTTACTCTCCTTCTTATGACTTGGGCGGATCAAGGTACTCTTCCATTCTTTATAATATATATAAATACACATTCTTAATCCGACAGAAAATCCTTATAAATTTCCTATTGTTAACTACCCACAGGGAGTGAGAGAATTATATTCATTTCATCGTCGATCTTGTCGTTAAAGATAATTAGTGGTATTATCATTTTCATTGTACGTTTCAAGCAGTAAACTACATTGATAAATTCTTAGTGAAGTGAAAAAAAGTAATATCTGTTTAGTAACCTATTTTCTATTATAGTTTATAACCTATCCTTTTTTATTAGTATTTAGGAATTTATTATTTATTTATCCTTACCACGTATGCGAATGACACATATCTATTATCAGTCAACACTGATCCAGTTATAGCATCCCATACTCTTCAATCCCATATCACTGACCTTGAAAAATGGTGTCAAAACTGGAAGATTAAAATTAATTCCCACAAATCCCATCACCTTTACGACTTTCGGTCCTTCTGTATCATTTAATAACATCTCACTGGTTAATGTAGAACAGGCCCATTACTTAGGACTACACCTTGAGAAACGCTTAACTTGGAATCCTCATACTAGACTGTAATGACAAGAAACAGCTCGCCACTGACAAAACCCACCAGTTTCAAACCTAGCAACCTCTTCATTTCCTGATAATCATCAGAATAAAAAGAAGATGGGCACGTGATCTTACAAGTTGAAATTTTTATTTGAATACTCTACTTGTCTTTATCTCGGGACATTATTTATCTTAGGGTTATATTTACTTGATGTATTCAATATACAGTTGTTTATTTTTTAAAAAAATATTTATCTTTTTTATTAGTATTTAGGATTAGGATTTATTTATCATGAGGTAAATAAATTTCAATGGGATATGTTCCTATTTTTTGCAAGAAAACTAATAAAAAGATGATGATAGTGGCTGCTAAAAATAATTCTTGCCTTCAGGTTATAGGCTAATTGTAATCTAGCCGAACATAGGTTATCCTAAAGGTTACCAACCTATTCGTATTCACAAATAACCTAAGATTTGTAAGTCACGAATCATAAATAACTTTCGTGATGTAGGTTCATTACAGTGTAACGACTATCCATTAATCAACGAGCTACTTAGCATGAGGGAGCCCTAGGGTACACTCACAACGCTCAACTGGTCTTACTATTCACATTGTTTCTTATTATTGACCTTCACTTTTATTTATGTTTTAACAAACAATACGAGGTAGGCCCCCATTTTTAAAGTAAATTAGATCACCTACAATAAGTAGGGCTAGGTATTTATTTGTTAATATTATAACCACCTTCCAGTATCAACATATAGAAAAAGATCTTGAATGGTAATAGTTGACCTTGTACATATCTACAACCTCGGTGAATAATTCGGATTTTGTCCAGAATGTGTTAACGACTTTCAGATAACCGTAATCGTATCGTTCTCGTAGTTTTTGGCTTTAAATGGAGTTGTAATATCAGCAATAACTCATTTTCAAGTCAATGCCTTACTTAGTCCCTTATTCGCTACGAAAAAAAATCGATTCCACTACATGAAACTCGTTTTAGGGAAAAATGTTTATTATGAGCCAAGGTTTCGACCCACATTGCAGGCCTTCTTCAAGGCTGTCATGGGGGGGGGGCAGTGTAAGTCCGTCACTAGTTCTAATCACATCACTATCTAACGTAAACACCCCTCCCTCACGACAGTCCTGAAGGAGACCTCCAATATGGGTCGAAACGTTGTCACCCTATTTAAGAGAAATTTATTGACCTCCACCCGGACCATTTTCTTTCACTGATAGAAAAAATTGTGAGTAAAAAAAACATTAAATGACTTATTGCTTCATGATTAAATTGTTATTTCTATTAGTTCATACTTGTTTCATAAGGGATAAAAAAAAGAATCATTTAATGGAAAGTGGCATAAAAAACTACTGATTTAGCTAATAAAAATGAGTCAAAAAAGACAAAAATTGTGAAGTAGAATGTCATAAGAAAAATCCCAAAGTATAAATCTCTCTAATATTAAAAAAACAAACACTCTAGTCAACGTTTCGGCAATTCAGGCATCCATAGGACATACACCAAAAGGTATATAAGTATAAGCTGATATGAGATGTAGTGAGAAAGAATTAAAAAAAAAATGCGAATTACCTCCGATAACAATATTTTTAAAAACAGATTAGAAGAAGAGAAAGAAAAACAGAAATAAGATAATAATAATTTTCAGTGATTTACACTTATTTTTAAAAATATCTAACCAGATGAGTGAACAGCCACATTACATACATAGTAGGTTGTTTATATCCCACACACTCTTATATATACACACATATTCACACACACGTGTGTACATTAAAACACATCATTCATTCATCAAATGAGAGAATTTTAATTCTCCTAATATTTCCGATTTTTTAGGAATTGTACGGATATTAGGTGATGGAATATACTGGATTTGAAGGCTGGAAGATGATTGGAACGAAGGATGGAAGAAGGTATAGAGTTCCAAAGGTAGGAGGATCGGATAAGGAAAGCTCTGCATACAAAACAATTTTTCTTTTGTTGTTTTTCCTGATGACGCCTGAAATAGTGAAACATTAATTGATTAGTTTTCTTCTGTATTTTAGAGACTAAAGGCTTTGCTTCATGGATTTTTTTCTAATTAAATTATAAATAACAGATTTAGTTTATTCGGTAATTTCCATGATTTAGTCCTTACACTATAATAAATCAATTTGCAAAAGCATAATGGGAAAAAAATATCCTCGTTTTTCTTCTGTTTTCTGTAAGCGTTCGTAAAACCAAATAGAACTAAAATTGTTAATATCAGGCCATAAATAAAAATACTTGTTTGTCACCGCCTAAACAAGTTTCCCGTTTCCAGAAAATGGTAGCGAAAGCCTCATGAAAAAAACATCATCTGATTAGGAAAAGATCCATTTGACCGAATCGAGGCCGACCAAAAGAAATATACTCGAGGATTGGCCAGAAAGCTTCCCAGGAAGGACTGATGTGTAATGCGTAACTTGGGAAAACGGAATCGCTAATGTCCTGGTCTCTTTTGAGTTTACCACTGTCCAAGGGAATGTAAAAGTCATCGCCACAAAATAAATTTCTTAATAGCTTTCGGAAAAAAATTGTTTTATTATGTTGTTAATGGCGTTAAGTGTTGTTAATGGCGTTAAGTGTTGTTAATGGCGACGAAAAATTAAAATATGAAAAAAATCGCAAGAATGAGAAACTATATATATATATATATATATATATATATATAGATATGCAATTATCAGCTAAGGAAGACTTATCAAGACAAACGATACTTTCCGAGTCTTGGAATTACAAAAACATAATTATTTAATTATTCATTCTAGAAGGTTGACAATTGATTTAAAATACTATAGCGACTAATTCTGTCAGATTTTGTCTAGAGAGAGAGTGTTAACTACTTTCAGATAACCGGAATGGTATCATTCTCGTAGTTTTCTGACTTGAAATGGAGTTGTAATATAATCGATAACTCCTTTCCAAGCCAATCCTTTACTTAGCCCTTTATTCACTACGGAAATAACACAATTCCGCTTACTTAAGTGCAAGAGATTCATTTTCGAGAATATTAGACTTAATCACTTGTTCACCGGGGCTGTAGAATCAGAAGGCACGTGTGATGTTCATGACTCCCGATGTAGCATTGTCCAATAAGCCATAGCAGCATAAAGTGACGTTAAATGAAATAAACAATCCCAGGATCAGTTAACTGAACTCCTTTGGTTCCCTTCATGAAATCCTTAATGAATATAATATTGACTGTATTCTATCTATCTCTAATGCTCCACCTGAGGCAAGAAATATAATCTATAAACATGCTACATAAAATAAAAATGAGTTTTATAAATGAGTAAACTTGTAATGAAGGATTAAATCGGTCAGGGGTACAGTCAAAGATAACACAAAATAAGTGAAACTTATTTTAAATTGTGCCAACGTTCCCGCCTGCGAAGTAGGCCATCTTCAGGGTTGAAATAGAAACAGAAAATGACTAAATAAGTCGTTGCGCTACCAAGGAAGAATGACAGAATTTATAGTCATATGTAGAAATAACAGAATTTATAGTAACGTGAAGAAATACAGAGAATAAGATAAAATTATAATAGAACTATGTATGAATAACAGAAATGATAATAAAGTAAAGAGAATTTGAAAGAAATGGTGATAATGTAAAGAGTAAAAAGTGACATAATAAGACATAAGCTAAAACATAGTAAGAATAATTAAATTATAGGCAATGATATAAAATATTTACTTTTTTCATATTTGAATACAAAAGCTATGCTCAAGTTCGTTGGTTCCTACCCCGACTGGTGGTACTAGGAATTTTTGGATTGAGTACATAAAAATTCCTTAGTTATGTTGTCCTTCGGAGGGGACATTAAATGGTGGTGCAGCTTCAGGTACCTATTAAAGATCTGCCTGGATAGGCATAATTTAGGGTTCCCACTGTACTCTCGTCCGTTTAGCCGTAGTAGCAGATAGTGATGTTAAAAGATTAAACAAAAAAAATCTATTTCTTCAATTACTTATAAAAATAAATAGAAACAGCTTGTTCATACAGTTATTGGAAATGACTTATATTTGATTATAATATTTATTCATGACAATTTACCTAAAAGATTACCTATATTGTTTATATGATTACATTCGGAGCACGGATGTAAAGTGACGTTAATGAATAAACAAACAAACTAGTCCATATCTGCTTAAATTGAATACGATTATCCATTAGTTGTGAATAATAAAAGTTTGATGGTTGTGTCGAGAGAAAGTTGTGAGCTTATCGATCCCTCTGGAACTTTCCATCAATCTCGCGTTTTTGTGGAAGCGATGAAAGAACTTTCCGGGACTTGGAATTCTGTTATGAGGGTCTTAATAGAAAAAACGTATACAGAATATGTATGGAATAATATCAGATAATAATTTCTTCAAAGTCGTAGTTCTTTTTTACTATCTTCATAAGTATGATATAAATTAAAACACATCATTAATTTATCAGTTGGAAAATTTTAATCTGAAAAGTGAGTATGTTATTTCCCATTTTTTGGGAATTGTTAGTATATAAGGTGATTCAATATAAACGATTGGAAGGTTCAAAGATTATTGGAACGACAAATGGAAGAAGGTATAGAGTTCCAAAGGGACGAAGATCGGATAAGGAAAGCTCTATCAAAAGCAGTTGTTCGTTGGGGTGCTGTATATAGGTCTGAGAGCAATGTAAAAATATTCTTAGTACAGTAGTAGAGACTACTGCAGGACAACTGATGTGCAAGGAGGCGGTTTGTCTTAGATCTAGCTCAACTGCCACCTTTCTCCCCTTTTTTGGGGTATTTATAGAGGCTGGGTGAGTCCTAGGAGGGTCTTTGATATAATAGGACCCATTTTAGAAATCAAATTTATATATAGGCGTATTAATAGATTAAATAAAAGTCTGCCAAGCAGCGGGATTTGAACCCGGGACATTCGGCATGGCGACTCCGAGCTCTACCATTGAGCCACACCGCTCCCACAATACATTACTATTTATATTAAAAAAAATTTAATATTTTATCTTATTTGGTTTTCAATGGTCGTATATGCAAACTGTTACTTTCTGGATATTATCAAAATAATTATCTATTTATGGCATATTGTTTTATTTTTTCAGATAAAATAATATGTAGTATTGCTTCAAGTATTTCTTCAATTATTTTTATGTTATCCAATTTGATCCATAACGTAAAATGTTACAGAAAACGTACAGAGAATAAACTGAAATGAGTTAGACATGGTTTTGCATGGGCATGGTGCTTAATGTTAAAGAAAAAAATAAACAAAGCACGTCACCACCACGTCGATCCCCCAATTAAGGGTATCCACTTTTTAGAGGGAAACAACCATCAAAGTAGGAAACTTTACCTTCCAAAATTGAACGAATTTGTATATCTAGGTACCCAATTAAATGCCAACAATGAAATGCAACCGGAAATCCAAAGCTGAATAATGGCGGCAAATAGATGCTTTTTTGGGTCACAAAAGCACCTCAGAAGTAATGGCTTTTCCCGGACCACGTAGGTAAGGATATATAAATCCCTGATAAGGCCTGTCCTAACATATGCTTCAGAGTGTTGGACTCTCACAAAAGCACAAGAGCTCGCTATCACGAGGTTTGATATTACGGTGAATCTATGGAGCAGTATTTCACAATAACACGTGGAGGCAATGGTCGAACTTAGAAATAACTGGACTATACAAAGATGCCAACATTATCAAGGTGAACAGGCTACTATGGGCAGGACACATCGCACGTATGGGAACAGATGAAGTCCCTAAAAAATTACTTCAAGAAAAAGTGAATGGAACAAGAAGAGTTGGAAGACCAAGGCTCCGATGGGCGGATTTTCCTCGGACGATCTTACGCATCCGTAGCTGGAGAGCAGCAGCTATGAACAGAGGAGACAGGCGGTTGATATTGCGGGAGGCCTTGTCCCCACGTGGGATGTAGAGCCATCTAAGTACGTATTTATATAGCCATCTATGTATGTAATAAGAGGATGGATGAGCCACAAAATGGTCTCCAGATCCTATAGGATCCATTCCAGGCAGTTAAAATATTAAAAGAACCTATAACACAAACCTAAAAAGGAATCAATATTAATATTTCGAAATCCCCTTGAGTTCAAAAGTTTATAGGTACAACAACCCTTATTAAAGGTCAGACTGGAATAGTAGAATTGAATCCTACTCTGCTTGAATCGGACCTAATCCACGAAGTTGTGTACCAGATCCATCCACTACAAAGTCTAGTAACAATTCCCTCATACAAATCCTGTCAAGCCTGAGCTAGGAGATAATAGCCCACGGATTAGGAAAGACGGGGCCTCTAATGATTCGACGCTTCAATTGGACGGTTGCCGCCGGATAACCACCGACAATCAAAACGGTCAATAATTCCAACTGTTCGTAACGCTTGTAGCAGGAGTTCTATTCCTAGTTTTAAACAATGTAGGGCATAAACATCACTGTAAACACTAAATAGTTACGAATAAGATATTGTTGTTTGTTTTTTTTTATTATATTTTATTGTATATGTAACTGCTCTAAACACTTTTTCGTTTATTATAGGATGTAATTAGTTGGGGGTGCAGTCAAGAAAACACAGCAAAATAAGTGAAACTTATTGTATTTTATATGTGCCTAATATAAAAATATATTCTTGACTGCACCCCCAACTAATTACATCCTACTATAGTACCTACAGAATTTCTTTCCTACTTTTTCGTTTAATTTTATTTGGTACTTGCGTATTAGCCGGTCGGACTGTTATCAGTCATTGTCTATAACCTGAACGCTGATAATTCTGATACTGATAACACCTACCGTCTTATTCAAATTAGTGGAAATTTGAATATACAAAATGTAATAATAAAATGCTAATTCTAAACCCCCCCCCTCCTTAGCCACGGTCCTCTTCTCATATAAATGCACTACACTTTCGACGAAACATCACCATTTCTATCGTTGTCAAAATCCATTTGAAACCTTTTTCACATAATTTTGTTTTTGGAATTATGCCGAACTTCTAGCAGCATTTCACAGCTTTACAGTATAGTAATCAGTATTCCGTCATCACAAGGTGGGGTAGTGCATGTTAGAACGATGCTCAGTATTCAGGTCAAGTTTATATTTTATAAACACTACAAAAAGCATTTAGAATTATTTTTCCATGAAAGGTAGAACTAAATTACCCGAAATAATATTTCGGGAATGTTGCCAAAGTGAGAGTGTTTTGGAATAGCAAACAACACCAGTGACAAAGGAAACAGTGAAATGTGGAACAAACAACTCTGGAATTGCCATCACCAATGAGGATTAAAACCCCCCTTAAACGAAGATGATATTAAAATTTATATCTCTTTGGTGACTTTTTATGCTATTTTAAACTATGAAGAAAAATAAAATTCCAGTTTCGTAAACTTTACTCAAAGTTTTCCAACACTGGCTCTGGAGCAATCTCCGGAGGCTGCTTGAAGGAAAATACTCGATTATTTAGCTCCCAAATTTCCAGGGATTTTGTTATTGTTCTAAACTTTTTGATTATTATTGTTATGGTGAAGGATGAGAAACACATTATAAGTAAAGCCCATCTGGATATATATTCCTGTGCCTTTTATAAAGTCCTAAGTAACAATATACTTACTTCTTGAGAGTCATATCAAGTCCTTATATACTTCAAATTTTGTCTGGACTCTTCGTAGAATATTTTAAGTATTCCAGGGTGTACAAAGTTCACTTTTAATGTACACATTATTTATTTCATACACTACCCACAGTCAATATTTGTCACTTTATATATATATGTGTGTGTGTGTCATTTTATTAGTTATTAATTTTTAAATATTGTTATTTGAAAAGAAAAGATATGTCCAGGACCGGGACTCGAACCCGGGTCGTCCAGATCGCTAGTCTGGAACTGTACCAATTGAGCTATCCTGGCTGTATCGTAGTACAGTTCCAGACTAGCGATCAGGACGACCCTCAGGAGGGATCAGGAGGGGTCCGAGTCACGGTCCTGGACATATCTTTTCTGTTCAAATAAAAAAAATATATATATATATATATATATATATATATATATATATATATATATATATATATATATATATATAACACCAAAGTTAACTCTTCATTCTTAATGTTCTTCAATAACTATGCTATTTTGGAAGATTGAATTTAACTGTCAAAATAAATAATCATTTAGCTAATCTACTTTCTTCCTCTTTGGAAACATGGAAGAAAACGTAAAAAGTTAAAAACATGGAAGCCGTAAATATCTTTATTCGAAATGTTGAATTACCTTTTCGACAAATTCGAAAACTTGTATAAGATAATTAATTATTCCCATCCCTCTTTGGGGGGGAAATGTTCTTATTTCCCCTTTCAAACCTAGAAATGTAAATTATATGACAAATACCTGAATTTACTGTTTTCCAAGATATCGAAATAATGGATGCAAGATTCAGGCCTCGATATTTTTAACCTATGAAAGAAGCTTAAAAATAAATGCATTGATTTAAATGTCAAAATCATTTTTAAAAAAAGTTTTCAACATTTTTAATTTTTTTTAATTTAAATTTTGTACGCAGCTTTCATAGATTGATTACATTTTTCCAATGAATTGTTTTTAGAACTGGCTACTTAGGATCACGATAAAATTTTATTTATTTATATTTTTATTAAGTTTCACTTTCTATTTAATTATTTTAGTATTTTCTCTGTTTTTAGATACTTGTATTCGCGACTCAAACTTCATTTTCGATATTCCGATATATCGATATTTTTTCCACTTCTCGTACCTCGACATACCGTCCTAGGAAATGCTTTCTGTTGCATTGGGGCAACCGACTAACTGACTGATCCATACATTATCTAAGGCTATAACCATTATAGTATTATATGGACCCTATTATATAACCATTCTAGCATTTTCGGACAGAATCCACATGAGTAAGGAATGATGAAGTCGCCTGTGACAGATCCTGGCATACCACAGTAAGGGTATGTTGATGGAGGTCGCTTGGTATCCATGGATCGCATAGTTGGGCTGTTAGTCCACAACTAGAACAACCAAGGAACTTGCTGTTCCAACCTGGATCAGAGAATGATCCAAGTCTAGGTCCACAGTGTATCAGGACTTCTACTACAGGACTATCCTGGATGAGATATCATCAAGTCCTCAGATTACAAGGTCTCTCAACTACTCCCATTTTACCAAATGTGGCTTAGTCCCTTAACCTCAAGCTATTGGTTATAAGTAAGGACAAGCTTTTACTAAGCTAATGTTTACATTATTGTTGAGATTAAGCGATTGAATTTTTAATAAGACGATTTTGCTTAAAATTATCATGAACAAAGGCATCAAAAAAAAAAAGTCTTCCAAATTTCGTAAATATTCTAGTATCAAGATATCTGTTTATAATAATGCGATATATGCATTCTTCCTCATACGAAAAACTCAAACATGCCGATTTTTTAATTAATCCTTCGGTAGTAATTATATTGGCTGAAGCTTTTATTTATATACGACACATCAGAAATTCCATGTTTTTTTTTTGTTTTTTATAAATTCACATTTTGAATATTATCAAGTTTAAACTTGAAGTTTTTAGAGAATAATGACATAAGTAAACAAGTTTCTAGCTTTTAAAAATGTTTTAATGGTTAATAAATGAATTTCCATACCATCATTACAGCTGGCATTTTCTTTACCAATATTCCATTTTTTTCATCCCACATGAAAGTTTCAAATACCTCTATTGAAAAATTAGGTTTTTCGAGTTATGACATTGTTCTTTTGAAGGAGCGATATGATTATATTGAATATTGATACTTAGACATTAACTATGCTGTTTTCACCTGAATTTAGTCCTGATATGATAGAAAATAAATACTAATTAATCAAATAATAAAAATAATTTTAATATTTTAATTTTAATTAATATAATTTATTAATACAACTTGAAATAAGATTAATGATTTAATATATACATTGAGAAGTACACTTAATGATTCAGATGTAATAGAGGATATCCATAAAATGCATACAGGACTTAAATTACAACTTATCTGTGAAACAAGGGTAGATTACTTCTATAGGTAGATCTGTTTAATAGTTTCTGAGCCGGTCACTAGGCCATTATATTTTTATGATGTACTGAAATGGTCAGGGGGTCCAGTCAGTGATGACACAAAAAAATAAGCAAAACTTATTTTTTATTAATCGTCCCAACGTTTTGGCCTACTTTTCAGGCCATCATCAGTGCAAATAGTGGGCGCGGTGAATTATCACAACACTAACACTGTCAACTGAACTATGTATAACATTATATTCTTAATGTTCTCATAGGAATTTCAGGTAACAATGAGTAGGAACGAGAAAGAAAAAGAGGATTTTGGTGATGTTTTGAAGAAAGGAATGTTGTGTATTTGTTGTGAATATATAATATACTAAACAAGAACTGCGGATTATGTTTATATATATTTTTGAAGCATGTATGCATTTACAAATAGTTTTTTACCTAATAGAAATGATTATAAGTAGAAAACCCTTACTTAGATGTATGGGTTTTTCGTTTTAAAAAAATCCCAGTAAACCCGATGAGGGTAATCCATCACACTTATCAGGATTTTTCATTATTTTTCTTATTATAAAGATTCCATATATAAAAAATGTTACGATGTTTAGAAAGCCTCCAGTCTGAAATCGGCGTGAAAATACCGAATGAAGGAACTCCCCAATAAAAGAACGAAATCGTAACTGAACAACCTGTCAATTTACATCCAAAGGGTTAAAGATAAACAATTCAAGGATCATTTTAAATAAATTTAATATTTTTTAAAACTTTAAATATAAATAAATATTTTGAAGAAATGTTGTGTTTTCTAAATCCATGCCGATAGAGAGTAGACTCAACGACGGCCAAGCGGAACGAGGATTACGCCGTTAAGTACACAACGCCCCCGGCTGGCCCTTACCGTGTTTGCTTTAATCGTATCTTTTATTTGATTACTTTAATAAAATACGTTTCTTGGATTATACAATACATTGTTATTTACCATTTAAGATTTCTCATCAATATTAAACCCTTTAAAGGCTCATCGATCAAAAATTATGAGCCATAAAATGTTACTTACACGAGTCATCTTCAAAGCTATAAAAAAAAAATAGAGTAAGTGATACACTTTATTGCCAAACAGACTCACTGCCCTAAAAACAATAATCGGTTCACATGCGATCTAGTCGTAAGCATAACAACCTACTATACTGCTATGTTTCGTACCTGGTGTTATTATAAAAATAAATATATATCTGCACAATGAGCAAAAGAATAGTTTAAGGTGGGTCAAGAGATACCAAATAATGCACCTTTGAAAAGATCCCGAAGAGGAAGGAGCGAGGATACAGAAGAAGGCCGGCGAACGATCCTGGCGCAGGAGTATCCGAGGGCGGCCAGGCCCGGGGAAGACACGCCTCACTAAGAAGAACTCTAAATCTACCCCTGTTTTACAAGATAAGGAGTAATTTAAGTTTAGTGTGTATTTTATAGCAATCCTATATATATCTGAGTCATTAAGCGTATTTCTTTATGTATACATCATCATGACATGGCACCACGGAGGACCTATACATATTAAATCATCAATTATATTTCAAATTATATTAATAAAGTATATTCATCATAATTCTTTTGGTGCTTAGTTAACTCAGATATACTATATGCTTACGTATAATATTTTGATGATTTAATTAATTAGTAAATTGGTATACACAAAACTGGCCTCTGGAAAAGAATCTAATCAAGAATAAAGTTAGGACGTTTGAAGAAATAATAATTTGAGTAATTTGACTAATATAGCAATACCCAAGATTGCGGGTTCGCCGCCCGGGATGTGGCCTTAGGATTTTTTTAACGGAGTGATAAATTCTTAGTCATGCCGACTTTCGGAAGGGACGTAAAAAGGGCGTCCCGAGCCTGTGCGGTGTCAGGTACTCTGTTAAGATCCCTATCCTAATTATAGCTGGATAGGCAAACTTTAGAACTCCTACTGTAGCTTGGCCCGATTAACCATAGCGACTTAAAGTAACATTAAATTAACAAACTACAAGACTGCATATATACCAGCGCATACAGAGAATATTAAAAAAAAAAAGTGATGTAATATAACATCAGAGTCGGTACCAAAAGTGTTAACAGATAGTAAAACATTGATCAGAAAAGAATAGTATGCTAAAGTAATGAAGTTAGAAGAACAACAATTTAATATGGAAAAAGCATTTATGAATGATTGAAAAAAAAAGGATTATTAAACCTATTTTTCAATATCTATAAACAGTACTACATCCAATCTAAAAAGAAAGTTACAATAGATACTTAAAAACCTACCAACAATAGGTTTAATGAAAATCCCTCATTCTATAAAACTATTAATCACACAATTATGAATGTGTAATATGCGATATAATCAAACAATTACACTTTTAAAAAAGACCCCACACTTCAATAAACTACCCCACATGCGACCAACCAAAACATGACAGCAGTTCCCGCCACCGCCGACACTCGACTGTTTAGTCGATTTTAGTTAAGTAACAAGCTCTTCAGTAAACACGTTCCACTATGAACTCTGGGCTCTCACTGTGTATGTGGTCTAGGGCCGAACTGTCCGTGTGATAATCAGCATGTAGTGGTCAAAGAGTGGGTACTAGAGAGTTTCTGAATAGAGCATCAGGTTATTTTGTTCTTTTTCAATCGTAAAAACTTTAAATTAGACAGAAAAAAAAACTTTACCAGTACAGCCCGCGAAGGATCTGGGGTTCAGTACATGGTAGAGACAGTCCGTCATGGACAACGGACAGTTTCATGGACAAAGATCGTGCAGGGAGGTGATTTTTCCTAGATTTTCACGCTCAACCGCCAGATTTCCCCCACCCCCGTATTTTGGGTACCCACTTTTAGAGGCTGGGTGAGCCCCAGGAGCGTCCTAGATCCTATATGATCCATCTCCGGCTGCTAACAGACTAAAAAAAGTCTTGCCTGCAGTGGGATTTGAACCATTGAACCTTTCTTTTCACTGATCCGATGTCCCCGCGTTCTTGCAAGTTTGCGATGTATACGAACGAGCCTGATGTAGCCAGGATAGCTCAATTGGTAGAATTCCCGACTAGCGAGTTCCGGTCATGGACATATATTTTCTTTTCAAATAAAAATATTTAAAAATTAATAAAATTAATAACTAATATAATTAAATAAATTATAATAATTATAATGACGTATGTCAACAAGATCCAAATTAAATAAATGTTCAAAGAACATTCTTCCCCTCGTATACATCGCAAACTTGCGAGAACGCGGGGACATCGGATCAGTGAAAAGAAAGGTTATGACCATGACCGGAGAACGAGCCTGATGTAGCCAGGATAGCTCAATTGGTAGAGTTCCAGACTAATTTATTTTATTTTATTTTCCTAATTAAATATAATTATAATTATAAAGTTTGCTATGGATCGTAAGGACCCTGTTTGGTTTTGGAAGTGATGAGTTGAAATATGAATTGTCAGAACTGGCTGTTATTAAAGCTGGTAGTGAACCACCTGAAGTGATAAGTAGGTAGCAGTGGAGCTTTCGGGTGGTATACCTTTAAAAAGGAAAATACTTCGAAAAGGGAAAAAAGTTACAAGATCGGAGACAATCGAAGGAGATTACTTCTTGAAGAGACATGGATGAAGGCAGTCGAATTTTGTACTTGGAAGGGCTACAGAGGCTTGGTGGAGATAAAGATGGGGAGATCCAAATCCCCTTACCAAATTCCTTGATCTACTTAACGAAGAACTCTATAAGTATTTATGTTCTTCAAAATAAGTGTTAATTTAATTTATTTTAAGGAAAACCTCTATTTTATCTGAATCGTTATTTATCATGTTTTAATGTATTGTTACGGGCTACTAGGTTTAAAATGAATTAAACTATTAATAAATTCAAAATACTAATATTTATTAACAACTTAGAAATAATACAATGGAATTACTAAAAATAATTAAATTATTAAACTATTATAAATTTACAATAACAATAGACTACAGATTATAAACTGGGCTTAACTGTTATCTATTTACTACTATTATTATTATTATACAAATAATATAAGATATTGCTAATACTAAGTAACTTAGCTATTTATATAAATTTGTACAAATACAATAAAATGACACTATAGTTTATAACTAAAAATTAATACTTACAGTCCTCTAATTAAAGTCCACCGACCGTAAGACTCTCCCAATATGACAAACTGACACAAAGTTTATTACACTCACTCATCACTTATCACACTGCCACTGGCTGACACTAACTGTCATTGTCACTCACACGGACTGTCATCGTTCACTGTCACAGAAGTCGACAACTTTACTACAGACTGACTACTGACTCCAGGCTGAAACAGCTGGCCTTTTATACAGGCAAGGTTAGTCGGGGTGGGGCACTTCTCGGAAGTTCCAAGAATTGTCTCGTTTTATCCAGGTTGATCCAGAAAGTTCGAATTGTCTCGATCTTTCTGCACCGTTCTTTGATCTCTTCCGCTTAATCCCACAG